>CM057451.1:256775000-258130000 GCA_016271365.2 Neoceratodus forsteri | reverse complement strand
GCCGTCTCTGTTCCTGGTACCGCCCTGCGCTGCTGACTTGACGGTGCCGCAGCTGGCCCTACTTCAGGACCTTTTTGCCCGTGCTGCCCTGCCGCCTTCTGCCAGCGCCGCTTGCGGGGCTGTGGAGGGTGCAGGTGCCGCCTTGGCCACTGCTTGGACTTCTGGGCCCTTTGGTAAGGTCGCCCTCCTACCATTTGGCTTAGGGCCTTAGACTCTACCTCTTCGGAGTTGGAGTCGGGCTCGGAGTCGAGCGGGCAGTCACACCCTTTGGGGTTGTCTGCAGAGGAGGACGAGCCGGTGGTCTCCACGACGGGTCTCAGTCAGCCCCCTTCTGAGGTGCGTCTGGTTCCCCCCGAGGTTAGGGTCAGTGGTACTGACCAGCAGGCTGTGGTGCGTGCCACCATTGCCATGCAACCTGGCCTTGGGGGGTTCCTTGACCCCTCGGCAGTGGTACCCCCTCTGGTGGTGTGTCTCGATCGCCCAACTTTGGGGCCTATCAGGAAGCCCACAGGAGGGGAGGGTGCTGCTCTCTGGGTCTCCCCTTCGGGGGCAGCCCAGAGCTGCCAGCTTCCTAGGCTGGCCCTTTCGAGGACTAGGACTCTCTCAGACTCCGAGGGGTCGAGAGGTGGGGTCGGCGTGTCGATCTTTCTCTGGGACCCACCTGGCCCTGGACAAGCTGAAGTGCGGACTTCGGCCCTTCCCCTTCTGGTTCCTTGAGGGGGTCCCATTCTTTGGAGGCAGGGGACCGTCCTTCTGGATCTATACGGCCCCGGTCGCCTCACTTGGATTCTTCTGGGCGCAGCCTAGGCAGTACCAACGTGGTTGTACAGCTGTCGGCTGCGGAGTCTTCCAGGACACCCTCCGCGGGGTCCATGGTCCGCTCCCTAGCCTTGGCAGAGGTCAGCCGACTTCCTCTCTCGGCTCTGCCCCCTCCCCTCTGCCGCCTTCTCCAGCGCTCCCAGGTATTCTTGGTCCTAGCGGTCCTCTCACCTGGGAACAGTTCAGAGCAGTGGCTGCTCGGTTCCCTGCCTACGTTAGGGCCATGGACAGCCAGGTTTTTCAACCTCCTCCCGAGCAGCCACTCTCAGAGCGCATGGTGACCTCCAGCTCCTCATCCCCCTTTTCAGGGGGAGAGGAACAGTCTGTCCATATCTCTCCTGCCGCTGATCTCTCCGAGTATCAGCGTTTCCTCGTGAGGATGCTGGAGGACCTTCACCTCTCTCCCATCTCCATGAGCAATCCTGAGCATGCGGCGCACGCCTTTCTAGGCGATTTCGGTGCGGCCACCCTTGTGGTGCCGCCCTGGCCTGCTCCCTTTCGGGAGGCGTCCATGCGTTTCTGGCAGAGGCCCTTCTCCGGAGTTCCTGCCCCTAGGGACCTCAGCCAGAGGTATTGCGCTCCCCCAGTCTCCAGGTTCTATGCTTCATCCACAGTCCGGATTGACGCATCTGGACACTCCTGACGGGCTTCGCGCCCTCCACCGTGACCGGCCCCCAAATCAGGACTCTTCGGATTTTGATTTCTGGGGGAGGAGGACTTTCTACTCGGCATGGTTGCTTCTCTCCATCTCCGCTCATCAGGCCCACTATGCAGCCTACAGCAGGTTCTTGTGGTCAGCGCTGGGTCAGATCCTAGCTGCTTTGCCTGACTCGGAGCAAACCAGGCAAGCCATCGCTCTCTCTGCACGTGGCCTAGAGCTAGCAAGGCACCAAGCAAGGGCATCTTACGACGCCAATGAGGTAGCTACCAGGGTAGTAGGGACAGCGCGATCTGCACCAGGAGATCGGCGTGGCTTCGCCTTTCCCGGTTGTCACCCTTGGCCCGGCGTAGGGTGATTTGCTCAGCTCACCAGGGAACCTATCTCTTTTCCCATAGGGCGAGACGGCGTTTGTCGGGGCAAATTCCTTCCCCCTCCGGGGGGACTCCATCTCGCTCTCCCCACTCTCGGGCCTCCTCAGGCCCAGAAGGTTCCCCCCCCTTAGTGTGTCACCCACTGAGGGCTAAGGGACATTGTCTCTTAGGGTGCAATTAATCAACCCCCTTCGGGGGGCTTGGTACTCACCCATCTGTGATGAATGGTGAAGATTGACACAGATAAGATATAGAAATTAAGTACCTACCGTAATTCTGATCTTTCTGTGTATCTTCACCATTCATCACAATCCCGCCCGCCATCCCCCTGGGGCTCCAGTCTCTGGATCCTCCTCCTTCTGTGCCTATCCCTCTTTTTGAGAGTGGTAAAGTTGGGGCACACAGGCGGGTAATTTCTTCCCAAGGGTACAGTTCGAGTGGCACTTCCTCTCTGCTATTATCTACACCCCTACAGGGTGAGAACTGGTGGTTGCCCTCCTTCTGTTATCCTTCCTTTAAAAAAAAAAAAAAAAAAAAAAGAGAACCCTTTATTTTTACCAAATGTCTTTACAGAGAGAGTACTGAGTCCCTGTACCCTGTCCTTCTCCAGAATAGCCAACTCTGCTTTTGGGGTTTGCCAGTTATTCTGTGCCTTGAATTCTGGCAGGTGAGCTTTGCCACTCCTTGCAGTTCCTATACAGTCTGGTGACGGACAAGGGTCCTGGATTCTTGTTACCTCTCACTCTCTCCTAAATTCTCTCCCCTCCCTCCCTTCTTCCTTTTCCAGAGATTGGGGCCCCTACCCAATCCCCTTAGTTTTACTTCTTCTATGCTGTCCTCTCAGTCGTTATTTCTCCTTTTAGTTCAGTTTCTCTTCCTTTTTCTGTCCCTTGGACTCCCTTGTCCCACCCTCCATCCCTTCCTCTTACCCCTCCGGTGACTTAGAACTGGTAGGCAGGTGGAGTCGACACAGCTTAACGGCTAATCCTCGGCGCCACGTGGTCGTCGGCCTCGAGGCGGCGGCGCGATGCTGCATCGGCTCCATCTATCCTTTTAAAAAAAAAAGGCTCCTGCGGCGTCCTGATCTCCGGCCAGTACCCATCTGTGATAAATGGTGAAGATACACAGAAAGATCATAATTACGGTAGGTACGTAATTTCTATTTCTCAACAACTACTGGGCTATTTCTCTGCTTCCTGCGCTCTCCAAGTTGCTAAAAAAAACTTACCGATTAGAAATTATCTAGATTCTTGTAACCTACTCACTTCAGTACACTCGGAATTCAGACCATATCGTAGCACGATCTCAGCACTGGCTAAAATATCCAATGACTGGCTCAGTGCCTGGGATTATAAACTCTATGTGGGTGCCTTGTTCTTAGATTTTAAGCAAGGCTTTTCGACACAGTAGACCATGCCATACTTCTAGACATACTTCACAACTTTGGCCTTGAAGACACGGCCCTTAAATGATTCAATAGCTAACCGATTGGCCGGACTTAGCAGGTGAAAGCAGAAAGCAACCTCTCCCCCCTAAAAACGCTGCTGAGAGGTGTACCTCAGGGCTCCATATTGGGCCTCCTCTTGTTTGCCATGTATATTAACAATATTCACACAGGAATAAAATTGGCAAATACAGTATACTCCTATTCGCTGACAACACTGTATCGTACATTTCTAGGCCTACTCTCGAAAATATCTGCCTCGACCTGCCACTGGAATTTGACTGTCTCCAGAAAAACCTGCTCCAACTAAAGCTACTCCTAAACATGAGAAAAAAAAACAAAGCAATACTCTTTGCACCGTATTCCAAGAATTCTTCTGCCTTCAACCTGAATCCCATACCTCAGATCTCCACCTTCCTTGGTGAACCTCTAGAAGTTGTGTCAAAATTTTAATACTTGAGGGTTTGGATTGACCGCAAACTGTCATTTTGTGATCAAGTAGATGAACTAGCAAGAATCAAGCACTTTGCTTGTTTGTTGAATTTTGTTTGCCCAGTAAACCCACTGGGTCTAGAAGTCCCTTTTCAGGGGTGACCGGGGGTACAGAGGGTAAGCAACTGAAATTGAACCAGATTAAGCTGTTGGTGGTATTTTTAGTGAACGAGGGAAATTTAGCCAGGACACCGGGGAAACTCCCCTACTCTTTTCGATAAGTGCCATGGGATCTTTAACATCCACCTGAACTACCACCAGTCCAGGCAGATGGGACCTCGGTTTAATGCCTCATCCGAAAGACAGCACCTCAGAAGTGCAGCACCCCTCTCATGCTGCACTACAGTGTCAGTGCTAGGATATTAACCCAAGTGCCAGATGTGGGAACTGAACCCACAGCCCTCTGATCTCCCGGCCTCAGAGGTGAGTGTGCTACCTACTGAGCCACTGACACTGATTCACTGTGGAAGCAAAGACTAGACTTGTGCAAACAACATTTCTCTCCCTACTGGATTATGCAGACCTCTTATATGGAGAAGGTACTAGTTCAGCTCTAAATAAACTTGACACCTTATACCACTGGGCTCTAAGATTCATTACAGGAGCTCCTTATTCCACTCACCATTGTGATTTATACAGATTAGTAGGTTGGAAATCCCTTCACTACAGACAAAAAAATGCAGCCCTCTGGACTTTCCAAGTCACCACTAGGAAGCTTCCCCCATATATCTCTGATTGCCTCCGCATATGTTCTCTTGGAAGCTACGCTTTGAGAAGTCTTACATATGTATCTCTTGTTATTCCTAAAGTCAGAACTCGCTTTGGCAAATCGACCTTCAGTCATTCCCTATAATCCTTGTGGAATAAGCTGCAGAAAACTTGTAGAATAACTGCTCTGGTTCAGCTGTCCACCTTCAAGACATTGTTTTCCTGAGCCTTTTCTGATGCCTGCAACTGTAGGACTTGCGGCATTGCGCACAGCACCTTGCTATTTACCTCCCCCTGGCACTCCTCCTTCCTGTACAAACCTACTACCTGCCTTCTCTCTTCTCTCGCACTTACTACTCCTTGTTGCTACTACAAGTAAGCATTAATCCATGACAGAGGCGGGCTCTACCAGGGGATTAATGCCTGGTTAGGGGGGTTGGGGCATGAGGCTGCAGGCCTCCAACCACAAGCCAGGCATTAATCCCCTAGTAGAGCCCAACTCTGGAGTGGATTAATGCTCTTGTAACATGGTAAGTGTGGAGCAATGAAGTATGGGGTCATATTGTGCATAGCATCCTACATAGAGAGACATCCAGTATTACAGAGTATATGCATGTTATGGAAATAAAGAACAATACTCCAATTTCCTTAGAACCATATCTGTTAACATGGTGGTGTTTATTTCTTAACAACATTAACAAATGCTTGATTGAAAGGCAAGACCATGATTGCTGCACTACAATATTTTCCTGAGAAAACCACATGTGCAAAAATTATTTATTGTGCTCGAAAATGCTGGCTGGGAACTATTTGTGCTGCATTTTGGAATCTCTCATTATCTAATTTGCATAATTGTGTTGTGTCTAACAGTAACACCACAAACATGTTCTTTGTTTTCCTTATATTATTTGAGCTGTGCTCCATGTGTAATGGTACCGAGCAGTGAACATTTAACATTTTGCCGAATTTAACTAGCTGACACATGTTTTGAATCTCGCAGTCATTCACAGCAAAAACCTTCATGCATTACCGAAACGATGATTTTTGTCATGCAGACTGTGTTCAGTTGTCACTAACGGCATTTCAAACAACATGAAGTCTTGCTATATTATGACATGTGCAGTGAGTCCCAACCTTCGAACTGCTCTGGAGGTGAAAGAGTTAACTTTCCATGCCAGGCATGGAACGCTGAGCTCGAGCTCGGTTGAAACTCTGTCTGTTGTTCTTCAAACTGAAACAGTCAGATTCTTTACTCAGCCTCACTGAACAGTCGCTCCGGAGATTTCTCCTTCTGCTCGGTTCATTTTGTCGGTTAAAGCATAGTTTTTCTCGGTTTTTGACCAAATTTAAACCTCAACTGGTCGGTTCAGACTCTGTCTGTGGTATTGTGAGTACTAGATAGGTTTTACATTAATTTCTATTCTGTATGGAACTTGTAAACGGTTTATCGGTTCGGTTTGAACCGATCAGGTTGTTTAAAATATATTAATCTGTCATTTAGAGTGTGGTTACCGGTTCTTATCGGTTCTAAAAAAAACGGATTTTATTACGGTTTTTTCCACGACCCGTGACACGGTTGGGAACCGATAAGAGGGTCTTACCTGGCGGATTGCCATAAACGGGTAAGTTTGGTTAGGCTGGCATTATGTCTGAGAAACCCAAAGGAAAAAACAGGCTCACTGGGTTTCAACACTGCTGTGTCTGTGGGGAAGTCTTTGCCAAGGCTGACCCCCACACCACCTGTGTTTATTGTCTGGGGTTTGACCACCTCAATGCAGACTGCCAGATTTGCAAAAATTTTCCTGCAGCTACCCTGGAAAAGAAAGTTGGTAGGCTCAGGGAAAGTGAGGCCAAAAAGTCCACTGAACCGGATGGCCAGCCCAGTTCGGTTCCAACCGAACCGGAGGGAGTGCCCTCTGACCAGGGCGAGACTTCCTCGGCCAAAAGGAGAGCCGACTCTGAGGAGTCGGTTCCAGCAAAAAGGACTAGGAAATCAGCTGATGTGGAGCCAAAACTTTCCTCTCCAACCGCTGAAGAAATAGCCAAAGCGATTAAAATTGTCCAGTCGCTTTCCCCGGTTCCGACCGAACTGGCACCATCAGGTAAGCGTACAGTTCAGCCGGTTCCACCGGTTCAAGAGTACGATTTAGAGGAATTTTATGAACCGGAGGAGGGGGAAGAGGAGTATGAGGAGAGTGAATGTGGATTTGAAAGTCTGGATGTGCACATTGAACCAGACATCTCCCCAGACAGACCTTCAGGAGTGTCTCCTCCTAGGCTTTCTGAGTCCCCTTCTCATTTTATGTTTTATAAAAAAGTGGCTGAAACCCTCCAGCTCCCTATGGAGGAAGCTGTGGATGATCAAGAGGAGCCCGACTATGTGGAAATGATGGATATCCCAGAGTCTAGGAGACTGTCTATTCCTTTGCATAAATCTTTTGGAAACAGACAGTAAAATTCTAAAACTCATCACACTATACGTCCTGTGGATAAGAGAATGGACAAGAGGTACATTGTCAGGCTCTGATACGGAGTTTCTTACTCAACAATGCAGCCATGTTGTAGTAGCAGGCTGCAGCCTGTGACAAGGCAAATATTCCTTGGCTTCACACCCCTGACAAGGACTCTAGGAGGATTGATGCCATGGCAAAGAAACAGTACATGGCAGCATCCTTGGGACTCAGACAGGCAAATTATATGGCTTATGTTGCTAGATATCAGAAATCCAGATGGGATACTGTTATGGCTCTAGCAAAACAGGTCCCTGGTCAGCTTGCCAAGGAGCTGGAGCAGATGGCTGCTGATGGTATTGAGGCATCCAAGGTGCAGTTCCATGCTGCAGTGGACTCTAATGATGTGTCATCAAGAGTCATGGCTACATCTGTGGCACTTTGCAGAATGGCTTGGCTCAGATGTACTAGCCTGTCACAGGATACCCAGACTAAGGCCATGGATATTCCTGTTGTGAGTAATTCTCTGTTTGGGGAGCAGACAGAGGATTACATAGAAGAAAATGGATGAGTATAGGACCACCTATAGGAGTGCACAGGCCAAGGAAAGGCAGGCCACCTCCTCAAAGGCAGCCTTCCAGGGCAGGGCAGGCCTTTTCATAGGCCTTTTACCAAGCTCCAGGCCTCCTCTTCTGCTTACGCTCAGAGGGGTTCTTAGAGGGAGAGGCAGACGGGGTACAAGCAGGCCTGCTTCCACCCCTCAGCCTAAAGCCCCTGCTAAGCAGGCACTCTGATGGGGTTGCCAGGGCTGATTCTCACCTACCTGTAGGGGGCAGGCTGGCTTACTTTGTCCAGGACTGGAAGTCTCTGACATCAGACAAGTGGGTCCTGGAAGTAGTAAGCCAGGGATTGGTTCTCAGCTTCAAAACATTTCCAAAGATGAGAACCAGATCCTTTCCACCTGCAAATCCACCAGAGGCACTTGCCCTAGAGGCAGAAGTCTCTTCCCTCCTGGCTCTCAGAGCTGTGGAAAGGGTTCCACCCCCTACACCAGGGCAAAGGATTGTACTCCAGGTACTTCCTTACCCCAAAAAAGACAGGAGAATGGCGGCCCATCCTGGATCTCAGATACTTAAACAAGCACCTTTTAAAACCAAAATTCAAAATGGTGGCTCTGGGAATTATTCTACCCTCTCTAAGGCCAGGGGACTGGCTAGCGTCCCTGGACCTCAAGGATGCCTACTTCCATATTCTCATCAGAAGCTCCCATCGAAAGTACCTCAGGTTCGAGCTGTCCTCAGGCCATTACCAGTTCAGAGCAATGTCCTTTGGTCTCACCTCTGCTCCAAGGGCATTCACAAAATGCCTGGCAGTAGCAGTTGCCTCCCTAAGAAGGCAAAAAATTGCCATCTTCCCTTACCTGGACGACTGGCTCATAGTAGGCTAGTCTCCAGACCAAGTCAAGTTACATCTGCAGATAACTCAGCAAGTGCTCACCTCTCTAGGTTTCCTTCTGAATCTTTCAAAGTCAGTTCTAGAGCCTGTCCAGCTCCTCACCTTCATAGGCGCAGAGCTGAACACAGAGAAAGCCAGAGCCTTTCTTCCTTTGGACAGGGCAAGGACCCTGGTCTCTCTGGCCTCCTCATTCACCCTGCAGGTCTCTCGACCAGCAAGGCATTTTCTACAGCTCCTGGGGCACATGGCTGCTTCTACAGCAGTAGTGCAGGGAGCAAGATTTCAAATGAGGGACATCCAGTTCCATTTGAGAGCCTTTTGGTCTCAAAGGAAAGACCCTCTAACCAAATTGATCCCAGTAACTCGAACCCTGATCCAAGCCCTACAGTGGTGGCAGGATCAGAGCAATCTGAGACAAGGGGTTCCCTTTGTCACTCAGTCTCACTCCTTAATCCTTACTACAGATGCATCCCTCTTGGGGTGGGGAGCTCACATGGGCGACCTCACTACCCAGGGATTGTGGTCCCCTCAGGAATCTCTGCTCCACATCAGTCTGTTGGAACTCAGAGCAGTTTTTCTAGCACTTCAAGTTTTTTCCAAATCTGTTCAGAACAAAGTTGTACAGGTCAGAACAGACAACACCACCACAATATGGTACATCAATAAGCAAGGAGGCACTGGTTCACGGCCTTGTGCAATCAAGCAATGAAGTTGTGGTCTCTGGCTTACTCCTGAACACCTCCTTACAGCAGTTCACCTCCCAGGCAAGGACAATGTCCTGGCAGATGTTCTCAGCAGGATTTCCCAGGGCCATCACGAATGGTCACTGGATCCCCTGGTCCTGGAGGTAATATTTGCCAGATGGGGCACCCGGCAGATAGATATTTTTGCAGCCCCAGATAATCACCAACTTCCCCTTTTTTGCTGCAGGCCCCCAGTGTTGGGCTCAGTCCCTCTGGATGCCTTAGTTCTCAATTGGGAAGGGAAGTTTCTCTATGCTTTCCCCCCTTCCCTCTCCTGTTCAAAGTGTTAGTCGAAATCAGATCTCAATCCTGCAAGATGATCCTGATCGCTCCAGATTGGGCCAGACAACCTTGGTATCCACTCCTGCTGTCCTTAGCAGTCCATCTTCCCCTGTGTCTTCCCAGGAATCACAACCTGTTAACCTGTGCTCAGGGGAGGGTTTGGTACCCAAACCTCAAATCTCTCAATCTCAAGGCCTGGCTTTTGAAGAGTTAGAGTTTGCTGATCTACACCTCTCCCAAGGTGTAATGGATATATTGAAGACTTCTAGGAAACATTCCACCAGGGCTACCTATAATTCCAAATGGAAGAGGTTTTCCATATGGTGCTCTGGGAAGCATATTTCCCCAGAATCTGCTGATTTGCCCACAGTCCTGGATTATATGGTCCATTTAAATACCTTGGGGCTGAGACCAGCTACCCTAAAAGTACATTTGGCAGCTGTATCTGCTTTTATTTCAGCAGGTAAACCCTCTTGTCTTTCAGCTCATCCTGTATTCTCCAAGTTTTTTAAGGGATTGCTTCACGCCAACCCTCCATTCAGGGACCCTGCCCCTGCCTGGGATCTTAATATTTGCATTGCTCAGCTTATGCAACCTCCCTGTGAGCCCTTGTCTTCAGCAGAGCTTAAGTACTTGACTTGGAAGGCTGTGTTTCTGGTAGCCATCACTTCTGCCAGACGATAAGTGAATTACAAGCTTTGTCAGTGGAGCCTGGTTTATCTCCTTTCATAGAGATAAGGTGGTCCTCAGGACTAGCAGGAAGTTCTTGCTAAGGTGGTTTCAGATTTCACCTTAATCAATCTATTCTCTTCCAGTGTACTTCACTGACCATTCCTCCTCTGGCGAGAGGAGGCTGCACAGCTTAGATGTGAAGAGAGCCCTTAGTTACTACATAGAGCGTACTAAGGGTCACAGGTTTGACTCCTCCAACTGTTCCTCTCTTATGGTGAGGTCGGTAAGGGAACCTGCCACTAAAAGATCCATTGCCAGGTGGATTGTCTCTTGTATCCAATTTGTTATGAAAGCTGGGTAAGGTTCCTCCCTCAGGCCTGAGGGCTCACTCTACTAGAGGTACAGCTGCTTCCTGGCTGCTGCCAGGGACATCCCTATTCTAGAGATATGTCAAGCAGCTACCTGGAAAACAGTTCACACTTTTACCAAGCATTACTTTCTGGACATCCAGGCTAGGAGTGATGCTCGGTTTGCACAGCTGTGCTTCAGAGCCTATTTCCTAAGTAGGTTCTGTCCCTCCTCCATGGAGGTACTGCTGTGTAGTTCATAGTGATAATATAGCAAGACTTCATGTTGTTTGAAGAAAAAATTACTCACCTTAGTAATGTTGTTTCTTCTAATGGAGTCTTGCTATATTATGACCTCCCCGCCTGCCCCTCTCAGAACCTTTGTTTTGGGATGTGGGTGGCAGTGCAGTGTTGGCACTTAGTAGATGCCCACCTTGTTGTTTCCCACCCTCCTTTTGTGGGGTGACTTGGTGTTGTGTTTTTCATTTTTTGGGTCTCCTGACTTGAGTCTTTGTTTTGGGACCAAAAAATGTGTTCTTATGTTTAGTAGCCAGTTGGCTAGTGTAGGTTTACAGCTTCCACACAGGACCTCAGTGAGTTTAGCTTGTAAAGATCAGATGGTTTGAGTTTGAAGAACAACAAACAGAGTTTCAACCGAGCTCAAGCTCAGCGTTCCATGCCTGGCATGGAAAGTTAACTCTTTCACCTCCGGAGCAGTTCGAAGGTTGGGACTCACTGCATATGTCATAATATAGCAAGACTCCATTAGAAGAAACAACATTACTAAGGTGAGTAATTTTTTCTTTTGTGTTGGCCACGGTTATTTCCTCTGGTTTGTTTTGTGAACTGCACTTCTCAGTATTGCTGAGACGGTGATATCATGGAGAAACTACAATTTCAATCGGATGGTGGGTGGGAAGCAGTTACATGTGTCTTTATACAGTATCTGGTGTCCACGTGGATTGTTACGGTACTGTAGGAGAAGGCATTATTATGCGTTCTGTAGCTTTTCAGTAGTTCAATGGTATTACCACAGTAGGCATTACTAGGGGATTAATCCCCACTCCAAATGTATTACATGTGGCCATCTAACCAATGCATATCCTTTATTTTCAGACATATTAATGACCATTTTACAATTCACAATATTACCTTTTTCTCTAGTCTTAGTCATGTTTAGTTGCTATATTGTTATATTTTGCCTTATGTTCTTGCATACTATGTGTAATGATGTATTGTATCCTATTAGACCTTCCTCTAGTTCCCTACTGTTGTCGTTGTTGTTTTCCTCATATGCAGGTCCATCTTGTGAATGAGTTCTTCTTCATGATGTTTCGCCTGGATAAGTAAAGATTTGATTGGTTGATTGATTGTACCTCAGGAAGACCTCTCCTTCCATGCTCCACTCAGAAATATGCATTCCACTTTGAATTTTGAGCCAGCAGCCATAAAATAGGCTCGGCATCTCCAGCTGGAGTTTTTAAACATGCTTTATATCCCAGTCTCTCTAATTCCTCCCATCCTGCCAGTCCTATAAAGACTTTCAGAGGTGTCTTAGAGGAAGTCTGCTACTGTGACAGTTGCCCCCAAACAGACCGACAAGAAATATCTGGTGCCTAAAACTAAGCCTGTGTATTTCACTCAACCTATAAGGATGCCATTGTTATTTTGGCTGAGAATGACAAAGCTGAAGTACCCAAGGAGGTCACAGCATACCCTGTTAACAAGGAGTCGTGAAAAGTAGACACCATGAGCAAGCAGGTCTATGCCTCAACTACTCTTGGTATGAGGATAGCTAGTTACCAGGGTCACTTCTGTAAGTATGACTATGCCCTTTGGAGCAAACTTGAATCTCTGGCAAAGGCTGTGCCAGACACAGATGTAAAGCAGGAGATGCTGTTAGTTGTTAAACAAGATATTGAATCTAACAACCACCAGCTTAAAGCTTCTGTGGATGCCTTTGATGTGGCAGCTTGCTCTGTGGTTGCAGGTGTCTACATCATATGGCACTCTCCTGGTTGCGGACTGCTGGCTTCATCCCAGAAATCCAACAGCACATCATGAATGTACCCTTTGATGGCACTTATCTGTTCAGACAGTAAGTGGTGCAATCTCTTAAAGTTTAATGAAACTAAAACAACTCATGAGACCTCCAGGCCAGCCCCCTATAACCCACAAAGGGGTAGAGGACTTGGCTGTTTTCACAATAAGCAGTTCTTTCATGTCAAGGGAGTCCAAAAGAATAAAGCTCAGCCTTCCCAGCCCCAAATGAAGGTGCAAGCACCAGAAGCACTCAGTGCCACCCTCTGAAGCTCCAGCCTCAATTCTGCTTCAGCTGCCTGAGACGGACCTCTTCTCCCCAGTAGGGGAACACCTGTCCTATTATTACCGTCAGTAGGAATCCAGCTTGATGGACAAGTGGGTCATCAGGATTGTCCAAGGGGGCTGCTCTCTAGAATTATCAGACCCCCACAAACTACCCTCTCAGAAGGCAGCTCCCCCTTGTCAGCTCACATGTCAGATGTTCTCTCACAGGAGGACCTTCTGAGAAACAGGACAGTGGAGATGGCGCTAGAGTCAGAATAGAACATAGGTTCTACTCCTACTACTTCCTGGTACCAAAGAAATCTGGGAGCATGTGCCTCATTCTCTACTTAAGAAATCTGAACAAATGCATGGATCGAGAAAAATTCAAAATGATTTCTCAGGGCCTTTAGTACCCTACCTGAAGCAACAGGACTGGCTAGCTTCTTTGGATATGCTAGATGCATATCAACACATACTGGTGTATCCCAGCCACCACATGTACTTGCAGTTCTGTGTGCAGGAGCAATGCTACCAGTTCAGTGTCCAAACCTTTGGGCTTCTTTGGTGCAGTGAGTCTTTACAAACTATTTCACACTACTCACTGCACACATCAGAAAGCTGGGATTTCCAAGTCTTCCGATATCCAGATGACTGGCTAATCTCAAGCCTGACCAAACAGGAGACAGAGCAGGTAGTAGCCACTGCCTCTCAGTTCCTAACATCCATGGGAGTCCTGCTGAACCCCTCAAAGTCTCAGCTGGTACCCTTCCAGGAGTTACTGTTAATAGGAGCAATTCTGGACACAACCCAGGCTCTGGCATTCCTCCCAAAAAAGCAGGCAACGAGCCATCTTGCAAATAATATGCTGCATCATGAAGCACAAAACTGCAAGTCCATTCCATGCAATGGCCTTCACAGTGTTCGCAGTGCTTCTGGCATGGCTACACATGAGGACAACCCAGTGGATGTTCAGTACCCAAAGGTCGCAAGAATGACACCCTTAAAACGATCCCATCCAGGTGACAAAACCCTTCTTGAGGTTCCTGATGTGTTAGTCAGCGCACAACAACCTCCACCAGGGCGTCACCTTCTCCCCACCAGAACTAGAGGTGATCCTTATTGTGGATGCCTCCCTGTTGGGGTAGAGTCTACTGCCAGGGCCTTCAGGCACAAGGTGTCTAGATCCATCAGGAATGCATCTCCACATCAACGTACTGGAGATGTGAGCAATCCTATAGAATCTGAAAGCCCTAGTGGACTTGGTCAGCTGAAAGACAGTTCTCCTGCAGACAGACAGCAAGTTTGTCATGTACCATATCAACAAGCAAGGAGAAGCACACTCCTAGTCTCCTACCCTATCTGCAGAGAGGCAGTGAGAGTGTGGGAATGATATCTGGAACCTGCTCCAAGTAGTCTGCTACCAAAATGCTAGAAAACTCTGACAGATAAGCTCAGTGGAACAGAGGACAATCATCACTCGTGCCAGATGCCATGAAATTGCTATTTGGTGAATGGGACACTCTAGATGTTAACCTTTTAGTGTCCTCACTCAGTGCTAACCTGCCTTGATTTTGCTCCAGAAGTCCAGGACATGGCATTTTTTTTGTCAGGATGCATTCAGACTGCAGTGGCAAATTCTTTTTATGTATGCTTTCCCTCCAATCCCTGTCTTCCAGAGAATGCTATTCACACTGGAGGTGCACAGAGGCAAGATGATTCTAGTGGCCCCCTGCTGCCCTCTACATATGTGGTTTCCTCTGTTGAATCAATGTTCTCTCAACAAATCAAGGATTCTGCCACTCAGGATAGACTTGCTGACTTAGGGTCAGCTGGTCCATCCCAATCTGCACTCTCTTCATCTCCAGGCCTGGCTAGCTGAAAAGATAGAAGTAAGTAGGTACAACGTGTCTCAGAGGGTCTCTGAAATACTTTTGGGTGACCATAAACCTTCCACCTAGAAGACCTGCACAGCCAAGTGGAAAAGATTTTTCATCTGGTGCACCAAAGCCTCAATGGACCCCTTTGGGTTTCCATCTGACAAGGTTCTGGAGTACTAGACCTTTTCAATGCTAGACTGCGGTATTCTGCAGTTAAGGTCCACCTGTGTGCTATTTCAGCATACAGCGAACTTGTAGGTACCCTTTAACTAACTCAGCTGTTGCTGTTAAAAAAGTTCCTCAAGGGTATTTTGCACACAAGACCGCCCATCAGGAAGCCACTGGCTCCCTGGGATATCAGCCTTGTACTGGATATGCTCTTTTCCAAGCCTTTCAATCCCATTGTGTCTAGTAACTTAAAGTTTCATACTTGGAAAGCACCATTTCTGGTCGTTGTCACCTCTGCATGCAGAGTATCTGAAATCATGTTTTGGTCACAGATTCTCTGTATACTGTTTTCCATAGAGATATGGTAGTGCTTCACATGCACTGCAAGTTTTTACCTAAGATGGTGTCGATGTTCCATCTAAATCGGAAAATAATCCTGCCTATCTACTTTGGCAACTTCTGGAATGAGAGGGAAAGGACTTTGCAGTCATTGGATGTTAACAGGGTCCATAGGTTTTACCTAGACAGGACTAAGAACTTCTGATAGTTAAAACAGCTCATTGTCTCTCTTGACCATAATCATAAAGAACAACCGGTTACAATCAAGTGCATTTCTGCTAGGATTCTGAATTGTCTTGTCACTTCTATGCTATGGCTGAGGTTAAATTGGAGGGCAGTATACTTACCCTCTCCACCAGAGTAGTTGCCACTTCCCTGGCAAAAATAAACTGTCCTTTGAAGAATTTGTCAGAGCTACAGCTTGGAGCACAGTGCACACCTTTACCAAGCACTATGCCTTTGATGTCTGTAACTGGGTAATAAAATTACCATTCTCAGGTTTTTGTTGGAACGGCACAAAAGGAAGAGACAACAGACAGGTGGTTCCAGATAAAAAAAATATAATTTATTACTGGTAAATAATGGTACAGGCTTACAACAGACAGTATAATTACTGGGAGAGTATCCAGTTTCCTTACCTACGTAGGCGCAGTCTAGTCTCATCTCAGAGAAAATACATGCTGCAAGAGGTCATATACCCTGATAATCACTATGGCAACTATTAGAAAAGATACATAAAACTTGTATAATTGGCCAAAAACAGGTGGCCTGAGTAACCGTCCTAACTAACATGAGAAGATGCTTAGCTTGCAGAAAATAAGTGAACAAGAAGGTCTGTATACTTCCAGGTCACTTGCAGTTACAGTTGTGCACAAGCACTAAAGATGGCGCTATTGCCTAACTTATGATTATACAATAAAATATAATGGATAACATCTCCTAGCAGCAAGATACATTAGTAAAGTGTAGTGAAGCATAATATGCATTTGGTAAAATACATACAGTAGAACACAGATCCTGACACTTATGCTTCTACAATAAGGGCCTTTGCCCTAAAGTTAGTACATATACCTACATTGGTGTTGCTGTCTTCGAGATGGGGATACAATCAGGGGTGCTGGACCATGGATAACATTCCCCCCCGCCTTGTTGCCTCAGAAGGGGCAACAATCCCAGCTAAGTAGTGAGATGGAACTAAAAAGTAATTTACAAGCCCGGCACACGAGCCTTGTAAAGGAATTTGAGCTGTTCTCAGTCCTGTCTTAGAGCATGTCGCAGGCAGCAGAGGGTTAGTATTAGAAAAACAATCAAAAATGCTTGAATAATAATGAAAGCTTTAAAAATCATTTATAACCAAGTATTGGGTAGAGCAGTACTTAAATCACCATCATGAATAAGATCATTAAGAGCATCACCAGCCTTAGAAATATTATTGCTAATGTAAATTAAATGTGAATCCTTTCTAGCTAATAGAGATTTTAAAGAAAGTGTCGAAGGGTCAATGTGCACATTAAACATGGGCAAATATTGAGACAGGGCAAGCAAGTATTGTGGATTGGTATCAGTAACATCTGGTTCAGGGAAAGGAATAGGAGTGATCACAGTGTGACCGATGACTGTTTTCTGCTGTGGAGTAAAACAGAAGTTAGGTGCTGAAATAACACAAGATTTTTGACCATAAGCAAAGGATTTTTTAAAAATTTTTAAAAAAATAATTTGTCACTACACAATACTGCCCATCAGAATTGTAAGTAACTCTTACAGTTGATACCCTCTATCGCTGTAGACGTATTGGACAGGAGAAGGACTGGTTGGTGAACCATGAAGTGAAGCGATGTACCTCTTCCAAGTAGCTTTGGAATTTAGCTGTTTCAGCATCAGGCGCTGAAGATGCAGCTTGTGGAGACTGGGATTCGTCATCCTCATCAGCATCAATCGGATTGGATAGCAATTCTTCACCCAAGGTATAGGACCAGTCAAGATGTTCAGGCTAGTAGCCACAGACAGGTTTCACAATATCGAAGACATCACAGCGGCACAAGTAGTAATATCCCTTATTGGCCCAACAGTTCGTGTGGGGCACCACCCAGGCTTAGAGCACAGCATAGTAAACAAGCAATGAGGGTAGATCCATTCTTTCAAGACAGATGTCATCATCAAGGTGTCCGATGGAATTTAACAAGTCTTAGTAAAATAGAAAGGTGCTTGATTTGGATATCCAGAGACATAACCATGGTTTTGAGCTGTAGACATAAAAATGTTAACAGGACTTGCTAGGCAAATATCAGTGCATTTAAGAGATTTGCAATGAGGACAATACCATTTACCCATTCTTCTATCATGGATAAGATCTGGAATACGCCCTGTTTCCACGTCCCTGAAGTGACTGTTCACAGTGGCAATTACATAACCATAAGCAGAGCATAAAAGTTCACGGGTAATATATTGCTTGTTTGCCTCCTTATTGTTTTGAAAAATCAGTTCATTAATCTTATTTCTAGTATCATTGAACCCTTTGGCAATTTCCTGCATGTTATAGACTGTGAAATGTTCTTCCTTATTTAAACCATCTACACCATGTAACAGCGAGGGTAGGAAATCATTCTTAACAGCTGATTGAAAATTAAAAGTTTGTGCTTTAATAGCAGCTATATCTGCTCTATTCCAGACAGACATGCCTGAGCCAAAAGGTCAGAGACCGTTGCCTGCTGCACCGGTAGCATCTGCAGTGTCACGCCTAGTGTGTGGTCTAGCTTTAGCATTAGATGCAGGTCTGAAAACTCCTACATGGTCAGTGATATGGGGGCCATTAACTGGATCATTAGTGCATGTTTGATATGCAGCTACAATATCTGTAAGCATCATACTGTAAAATTTAGAAGTATTCATCATGTGACAGAGACCAATCTCAGCCATATTCCAGTGTGTAAGATTGAAAATAACTGGGACATGCATAACTTGTACATTATTAATCAGGGGGCTCCTGGAAGAGAAGTGGTTGTCAAACCACTAGGAGGACTTTCCTCTTGGGGAGGGTAGTCAGTCATTTCTTCTTCAGTGGGTGGGACTACAGAAAGAAAAAGAGCTTCAGTAGCTACATAGTTATGAAGGCAGAAAGCCCGTGACTCCTCAGAGGTGAGGCGGGCACACCAAGCAGGATCAATGAGAGCAGTAAGGTCATAACGACCCATTTGTCTGGGGGAAGTCTGTCAAATGGAAAGAGTACCATTCTGTGATATGTCACTGTTAGGCCATCCGTGGAATGTTCTTTTGGATAGATGAGCTACAGGGAGTGTGTAGCCATTGAGATCAGTTTCTCATTGTATGGAAAGTGAGGATTTATCTGGAGCAACTACCATGGCATTAAGATAGGCGTCTGAGCCTTCCTTAACAGTAATCATTTTGTTGGGTACATTAATATGAACTCCTATTGGGGCTGAATGTTCAAGTCTGCTGAGAAAATGTTCTATACGCTATTTGTCTGCAGTCGATATAGGTTTGTTCTGAGAGTCTGCCAAAGAAAGTAGTAATCCCACCAAGAGGAGGAGGAGGTGCAAGGTAGCCATCTTGCCAGTTTACCTGAAAGAAAAGAGAAAAGGATTGTTAAGTGTGGAGTACTATTCCACCCTAAGTGGGTTAGGAAGAGTATGTTATTCATCTTTGTACAACTTGAGCTGATTAGCATGGAACCACTTGTTGGTGGTCTTTTTTTGCTGTTGAACTCGGACCTGATAGACAGCAGGGCTGAGTTTAACGATGGGGTATGGGCCTTTCCATTTGCTGGCAAATGAATGAGTTGGCTATCTGTATTGGAGAAGCATAACTTTGTCTCCAACTTGCCAGTCGACCTCTTTGACATGTTTATGAAAATAAGCTTTTGCTTGTTATTGAGCTTTACCCATTTGATTGGCAGTGAACAGGTGTGTCCTCATGATGTCATCATGAAGCTTTTCAACATACTTGTCCACAGATACTCTATCTGCAGTAGGGGGTGTGGAGATCAATCAACAGGTGCTTAGGTAATCTCATGGTTCTACCAGTCATAACCTTGTAGGGTGTACACTGAGCGCCCCCTGATTGCCATCAGTAGTAGTGGCAAGACGGAATCCCAATCCTTGATATTGTCATTGATGAATTTGCATAACATCTGTTTGATTCTTCTGTTGGCTCTTTCTACCTGGCCTGAGGATTGAGGGTGGTAAGGGATATGGAATTTTTGATCTTCTCCAAGCATTTGGAGTGTCTGCTTCATCAGCTCAGCTGTAAAACTGGTTCCATGGTCTGAGTCTACCTTTAGGGGTAGGCCCCACCTGGAGAACAATTGCTCCACCTGGATCTTGGCAGTTGTCTTTGCCATGTTATTCTTAGTGGGAAATGCTTCTACCCACCTAGAAAACAAATTTGTGACAACAAGTGCATACTTGTTTTCTTGCTGGAGTTGGTGAGGGGGCCAATAAAATCATTCTGTATTGAGTTCCATGGTCCAGTTTGCCTTTGTGGCAACACTTTTGGTGTTCCTTTTCACCGAAATTGAATTGTTCTGGGCACACACTATGCAGTTGTCCACATAACATTCTACATCTTTGGCCATGCCAGGCCACTAGACGACAGTTTTAAGTCTCTGAAGGAGATTTTCTGTCCCCTGGTGTCCACCAGTGGGGGTATCATGAACCATATGGATGAATTTGATTTGTAAAGATTGTGGTGCAACCAAAAATTGGTCACCCGTATCCTCTTTCCGATACTAGATGAGCTTCTGATCACTAGACAAGTGTATGTTGTCAGAGTTGCTCTTGTATGGACTACCAACAGGTAGGGGGTGTTCAATTCCTTTGTCCAGGAATCTGAACAGATCTTTCAGTTCTAGGTCTGATTTCTGTGCAGCAGAAAGGTCCAGAGGTGGTTCTGGTACTGGTTTCTGCCTGGTATTGGCGGCTACAGAGATAGCAGCCACAGCTGTTGGGTTACTCATTGTCCATGTCTCCCCACCCCCGTCGAGCGTCTGCCTTGGCAAGCGAGTCTGCTCGACCGTTGACTTCATGGTAAGGGTCAGATTTACAGTAAGCCTTTACCTTGTGGATGTACAGTTTATGGGTAAACTGTTGTGTCAGGGTGTATATACACAGACAAATCCCTGTATTTAATAGGTGTGCCATCAGAGGATGTAACGTTATTCTTCTCCCAGAATAGTAGAAACTCAGTAAGGGATGAGCAGACCCAGTTAGAGTCTACAAAGATGATGGCATCCTTGTCACCATGGGGCATGACCTCAAAAGCACAGGCCACAGCTGCCAAATCGGCATACTGTGAGGAGATAACAGTGCACTTCCTGGAAATGTACCTGAAATTGCCTTCTTGATCTTGCATAAGCATACCAAATCCTGCAACCTACTCTCCGTCTGCATAGGAGGTGGAGCCATCGGTAAAGATGCGATACATGCTGGTGTCTGCTAAAACATCTGGTGTAGCCGGTAAGAATGGTCCCGGCTCAGGTAAGTCAAGAGGTTGGAGTGCACAGTCATGGGGTTTAACTGTGTAGAGTAGGCCATGGGCCAAGATTGAGGGCATTTTGGCAGGCAGTACTTTGATGTCCCTGTCCTGCAAGAGCAAAGACCAGTGGGTAAGTCTGGTATTGGAGACTGAACCATCTTTTACTTTGTCTGAAAGCAAAACGTTAATTGGGGTGTGGCAGGTATGCAAGACAATGGAAGCATACCCAATATGTACATAAAGTGTTTGACAGCCCTGTAGGTTGCCAATAGTGTTCTTTCACGACGACTGTATTTTCTCTCTACTGGGGATAGCATTTGAGATGCATAGGCATTGGGCCTGAAATACCCATTGTGCTTCTGTGCCAGCACTGCAGACATGGCCACATAAGAAGTGGCAGTTTCCAAATGGAAGGAGAGGTTTGGATTGGGATTGATCAGTGCTGGGGCTGAGGCTAAGGCCTGCTTGAGCTGTGTGACAGCTTCAGTGTGAGTGGGGCCCCATGTCCATGGGACATCCTTTTTCAGAAGTTCATACAAGGGAGCAACCTATAAGGCAAAGTCAGGGATAAAATCCCTGGAGTAACTTCCCATTCCTAAGAAGCATCCGAGTGTTGCCACGCTAGTAGGAAGTGGCAGATCCTGTAAGCCCTGGATCTTTTTGACAGCTGGGCTTCTGCCTTGGTCTGTAATGCATAGGCCAAGGAAGATGACCTCTTTTTCACACAGTTGTGCTTTAGAGGGGTTGCACTTAAGGCCTGCTCTCTTGAGGGAGACAGAAGTTCATCTAAAAGGGCCAAATGATCTTCTTTTGTGGCGGTTGCTAGAAGCAAGTTTTCCACGTACTTCAGGAGACACTGGGGAGTTAAGAACCCCTGCAGGGCATCCATCATGTGGAGATGGAAAAGGGAAGGGCTGTTGTGGAAGCCCTGGGGAAGGCAGGTCCGGGTGTACCGACGCCCATCAAAGGTAGAAGCAAATTTGTATTGACTTTCCTGTGTTAATGGGAGTGACCAAAACCCATTAGAGATGTCAAGAGCTGTGAACCACTTTTTGTCAGGGGTCAACAGCTTGAGCACATCAGATGCTGGTGCTACTGTTGGAGTGCAACTGAAGGTAACGCAACTTGATTAAGTTTCCTGTAATCAGTTGTGAGTCTCCTAGCTCCATTTGGCTTCTTAACAGGCCAAATAGGCGAATTGACAGTGGACACACAGGTCCTAATCACTCCTTGCTGTAACAGTGATTGGATGGTCTCCTTCAATGAGGGTAAGGCTTCAGCAGGAAATTGATACTGCTTCTGCCTCATGGGGTTAGGCCTTGGAATCTCAATGGTAGTGTGCATCCTACCATAGTCGTGCTTGCTGGTGGCAAACACATCAAGGTGTTTCTGCAACAAAAGTGCAAGTTCAGAAAACAGGTCGTGACTTTTGAATGAAGTCATGACTTCATACTCCTTGTTGTTATGGGAGATGGCTGCCACCATGTGGGAGTCTGGGGTGGTGACAGCATGACATTGTCCTTTGATCTGAAGAAGTAGTCTATTGGTAAGATCCACTACACAGCCGTGTTGTGCAAGAAAATCAATTCCCAATATACTGGGATGATGACGTAATACCATGAGGTCAAAGGCAGAATCAGTCCTGAGTTGGCCTTCCACCACAGGCAGAGGAACAGATCTGTAGGTGTGTAGCTGGGTTCCATCTACACCCTGGGCACTGGTCTTCTAGCCGGTAGGCCAGTCAGATGAGACTGGGTCCTCATGTTGGAGGACTGATATGCCTGCTTCTTTGTCCAGGAGCATGGTAAGGTGGCGGCCCCCAACCGTGGCCTTTTCACAAAGCCGTCCATTTGTGTCAACTGTCAAGTCACTCACAATCCGGACTGGGGCCTGTAATTGTCAATCTGTACATTTGGACTCGTCATAATCATCATCCTGTTCCTGAAACCTGAGGCCGGCAGGATCTTTCTGGGCCTCCTGTATGTCTAGCACAGGATACAGATGTTCCTGTGACATCACAGGCATGACAGCGGCCTGTGAGGATGGTTGCTCCTTAGTCGTTCCATCGGCCTGGCCAGTAGTCGATGCTACGAAAGGATTATTCCCTTGGCTGTTCTGTTGTTCGATAGCCAAAAGCAGGAAAGGATTTTCCTGGCTGCATGGCTGTCCAGTGGCCGGAGCAAGGGCCGCTACGGTATGCGTAAGCTAAGCCGCTCTCTCAGCACGGACCTCCTCCAGCAGTTTCTGGAAGGTCTCGTTCTTATCTTTAATGTTTCAGTAACCGGGACCATTGCAGCTCCAGTTATCATATTGGGCATTTGGATTTTTCCAATTGCTTCTGTCCTTATTCCTGTTATTCTTATAGTTCTGGTCCCCCCTTTTGTGTGTCAGTTTGTTGTCAAAAGGGGCATCAGGTTTCTGGTTGTTACCCTCTAAGGTGTAGTGGGCCATGGAGTCTGAGGTGGGATGTACTGCAGCTACCTGTGCTACCGGAGTTTGGATGGTGGCAGCCATGTTGGTTTTACTGGACGTGAGATTACGAAGGTATACCTGGAAAGCACGCTTTGTTTTGGTAAGGATTTCCGCAAAGCTGTCAGTATCCAAATAGACATTGAGCTCGACCTTCTCCCGTAAGGCTGGAGTCATGTTCCAGATGTAGAAATCCTTGTACTCAATTTGGTCTCTGTGTGCGACCTCACCAGGCAGGCCTTTGCTGGCCTTGTAGGTGAGCCACAACTGCTGATGGTAAGCTGCTGGGCTTTCCTTCACATTCTGCTTAACCTTGAAGGCCAAGTGTGCGCCAACAACACCTGAGGCGTTGGTGGGAAGAAGTGCTGCAGCGATGTTGTTGTAAGCAAGCATTTCACAATTGCATACAGTGTGTGTGAGTATGGCCCAGAGGGTAGGTTCTATCATCTGTCACAAGATTTGAACCTGGTACTCTGGTTGGAGAGAAAGCTTTTCGCAGAGGGAGCGCACCTTCTCCAAGTGGCAACTGAGATTGTCAGTCTGGCCCATCTGTCCAATACTTTGGGCAGTTTGCTGGAGAGAGTGAGCAACTTGTAAGGGGTTGGAGGTGCGAGGAGATGTATTCAAGTCGATACGTTCCATAGCACTGTGAAGAGCAGCTTCCACCACCACATCAGTGACTGCTTTGAGTGCATGGTCCTGGTTGACAGTGTCCTCAAACATTCTGTCAGTTTGATCCTGGATGGCTCTCCTTTGCTCATCTGGTGCAATAATATTGGTAATGGCCTCCTGAATTAGGCCACGCACCTCTGCAGTGTCCTCCCTGGAGAGGGGATCAAGCGGAGGCGCACCACAGAATACAGGCCATCTGCCTGGATCATGGGGGCCGCCATCTTGGCAGTGTATATGGCTTCTGCCATGTTCGTGTAGATGTGGCAGCGTAGAGGGTGTGCCAATGTAAGCACCATCTTCGGGATGGCTGGCAAAAATGACAGCACTATGGGGGTTGGACTTATGCGTGATGTAGCATACTTCGTCATCCAAGTCAGAGTCGTCATCGTCCGATGACACAAGCTCAGTGGGCATGTACTGGAACCCATTCATGGCTTTAGCATGGCCAATGAGAACCTCTCGCTGGTGGCGCAGTTTTGCCATCTTTTCTCTGCACCTCTTGTGACAAATTTTTGCAGTGCCCCACTCAATACCCTTCTCAACCTCACGCTGCAGTACTCTGTACGCGGTGCCCAATTCGACGTTTTACCTAAGCTCTTTATCCAAATCACCCTGCACGCTCTCAAAATCCTCTTTCAACTCAGCATTCTCTGCTCTCAAACCTTAATTTGTGTCACTCAGAATATCGTTCAAATAAGTTAACTGTTTCTTATCACATTTCAACCTTTCATAATCATCCCGCAACATACAAATTTCTTACTCAGTCTTCAGCAGTACAGTGCAACAATCTGTTATTAGCATCGCGGAGTGACTGTGACTCTTCCGCTAGTTTCTTTTCCTTTTTTTTTTTTTTGTAACTCCGATGCCTTCAAGCCCATCTCTTTTTTTAGAGATGCATTTTGCAGTTCAAGGGAGGCACACTTCACTGTGAGACCCTCAACAGCGGTATATAGAGCCGCAACCAAAAGACCTTTAAGGTTGTATTTCTTAATTGTGTTTTTGGACTCGAAGTAGTGCTCTGATATTAAGAGCAAGTGTCTGTCTGCAGATTTCGCGTCTAGCTCGAAATCATTCCATCCACCATGGGATGTGAGTTAGTTTGAGACATCGAGTCTCAGCTCAGTACAAAGTTCAGGCATGGTAAACAAGGGGTAAACAAACAAAGAAGCAGTCGGAAACTGGATTAAATCCTTGGCACCATCAGTCAATGGCTTTCCGGTCCCCCGTGGTCAAATGGCGGCGCCAAGGCAGTATGCTGACACTTGCAGAGGGAGTATAAGGTGGTCCAGTGTGGATGTGCCATGCCCAGGACTAGGTAGCAACCACTTTAAGCACGAGTAGGTCCAAGTAGGTGATAATCACGCAAAACTACTCTACATTCAAAATTAATTGAATGGAATCTTCACTTTGTTCATTCCAACCCTGCACATGGTCGCCAAATATAACTGGGTAATAAAATTACCTTTTTCAGGTTCTTGTTGGAACTGCACAAAAGGAAGAGACAACAGACGGGTGGTTCCAGATAATAAATATAATTTATTACTGGTAAATAATAATGGTACAGGCTTACAACCGACAGTATAATTACTGGGAGAGTATCCAACTTCCTTACAGTCAGTCAGTCAGTTAATCAAACTTTATTTAACCAGGCATAACACCATTGAGCAAGCTCATTTTCAAAGTGGTCCTGGACATCAAACAAATCACAGGCAGGTATAGGGCAGGCAAAACAAAACATTGTACATACAAGGGATAAGTCAGACCTATACATTCAAGGATAAACACAATTAAATGATAGTTGTAGCACACTAAACAAGCAAACACGTAGGTCAAAAACTTAGAATGGTTCGACCCTGGACACTCACTAATATATGTAGACTGGTGGGTATTCTAATATTGGACTTAGGAGGGAGAGGGTATAGGAGACATGGGGGAGGTAGGGTGGCGAGGGCTGGGGGGGGGTTGAGAAAAGAGGTTGCAAAGTGCTGGGGCCCCCCATTAGGGAAGGTGGGAGCTGAACGTTACTTAGATGTCAGACGATTCTTGTGGGACACCAGAGACTAAGGGCGCATAGGTCAGCTATAACAGTTGCAGATTTCCTTCAGGTACTCCGCTATTAGTGCTTTGAAGGTGAATGGACCGGGGAGGGTTGAGAGCTTTAGAGATCTTTGCATTGTATTGCATAAGGAAGGAAAGGAGAAATTAATTGCAGCTGAGCCATGAAATGATTTTACTCTGGGTATCTGGAAGCAGAGTAGGGAGAAGCATCTCAAACCATACGACCCCTTGGCATGCTCAAAGAAGCATGAGATGTATGCAGGTAGCTCATCAGACAGAGCCCTATAGAACCAGAGGAAGGTGTTTCTTTTCCTCCTTGTAAAAAATGAGGACCATCTCATCTCTTGGTACAGCAGGCAATGATGGATGCGAAAAGGCAGATTGAGGATGAACCTCAAGGCCCAGTGATAATGAGTGTCAAGTTTACAGAGCACTGAAGAGGGGCAGTTGTTGTAGAGGAAGTCAGCGTAATCCAGTAAGGGCAGGAAAGTGGATTGTACTGATCTCTTTCTGGCTTCCTTGGTGAGAAGGTGCTTGATACGGTAGAATATGCCTAAGCGTTGTCTTAATTTTTTTGTTCAGGTAGCACAGAAAGTTAAGCTTATTGTCAAGCCAGAACCCTAGGTATTTAAAGGTATCAACAGTTTCAAAGGGTTCATCCAGTAAAGTTAGAATCTTAAGGCTGCATGTTGGTCCTGGGGCTACGTTCGGTGAAAGGATCATGGCTTTGGTCTTTTTGGCATTAAGCAGAAGCTTATGCTTAATAAGATTACATTGGAGAGAGATAAAATCTCGCTGTAAATCTTCATGGGCCATGTCCAAAGAAGATTTAGAGGTGTAGAGGACAGTATCGAGTGCAAATAGGTGCACATTAGCTGTGCGCAGATGTGAATCAAGGTTATTGATACAGATTGCAAATAAGATTGAGCCCAAAATAGAGCCTTGAGGGACACTTCGTGGTAGTGTTTTTAGTGGAGACAGTTCTCCCAATGCTTTGACTTGTTGTAATCTGTTAGTAAGGTAGCTGGTGAACCATTTAATGGCAGTACTATCGAGACCGAGGTTACTCAATGCATTAAGCATAATGTTGTGATCCACAGTATCAAAAGCCTTACTAAGGTCCAGGAAGAGTGCAAACACGTGCTTCTTAGAGTCCAAGGCAATTTGCCAGTTGGTGGTTACTTTAGTAAGGGCAGAAACTGTGCTATGTTTGGCTCTAAAGCCCGACTGAGCGGCGTTTAGCAGTTTCTGTGAGTCTAGGTGCTCCCAGACTTGGGTGTTAAAGATTTTTTCTAGCTGTTTTGAAACGGCAGATAGTATGGAAATAGGCCGATAGTTGTTCAGGTCGCTCGTGTCCCCAGACTTGAACAAGGGGATGATGTGGGCAGTTTTCCACGACACGGATAGCGTACCCAGCGTCAGGGAGGTGTTGAGTAAGTGGGCAATGGGGCCGGTCAGGTAGTAATAACCTAATTTTAGGAAGAAGGGTTCGATGAGGTTGGCACCAGCAGTCTTATTTTGTATCCAATGACAGTAGGAGGTCCTCTACTTGCTTGAAGGTTACAGGGCGGAAGCTGAAGGGAGAGGAATAACTCTAGTTGGTGTTAATGTTGGAGCTAGAGACATCAATGGTATCCCCGTGCGGGCTGATCTTACTGGTTGGAGAGGCATCAAAGGCCAGCCCTGCAGTGGCAAAGTGTTCATTGAGTCATTCTAATATATCTGCTCTGTCCGTGAAAGAGATGTCACCAGACACTATTTTGGCTGGAAGGGAGGCATCGGTGGTGTGACCCTCAACCTCTTTGAGGATGCTCCAGAACTTGGCAATATTGTTTTTGTTGTCTTCCAGGGCTGATTGGAAATATCTAGCTTTTTCAGACCTAGTTAGTTTGGTGCAGGCGTTTCTAGAGACACGAAAGACAAGCCAGTCGTAATCAGAGTGAAACTTCCTAGCTCTTTTCCGCCAAAAGTCTATATCCTTGAGGGGTTTCTTTAAGATGGGAGAGAACCAGCCAGGAGATCTTTTCTTGGGCTTGATCAGCCTTAGCCGGGCATATTTGTCTATTGGGCCCACTAAAAGGCTGTGAAAGATGTTAAATGCCTCATTGAGGGAAGGGGCTAGGTAGAAATCCTGCCATCTGATGTTGCTCAGGTCATTTAGGAAGGCATTCTGGCAGAACTTTTTAAAGCACCTTCTTAGATTATATTTAGGGGCTGATTTTATTTGGGGGGAGTGTCTAATGCAGGCAATGGCACAATGATCACTTAGGTCATTGAAAAACACTCCAGCATGCAAAATGTTATGAGGTTTGTTAAGTAACATGACATCCAGAAGGGTGCTTCACTCGTTTTTTTTTTCTGTTGGGTCTGGTTGCTGGAGGGGTTATCTGTGCCAACCCACACGCATCACAGAAGTCCTTGAGCTTCTTGGAGCTCTCATCATTCCAATTTAGGTTGAAGTCCCCCATTAGAATGCACTTAATGTTTGCCGTGTCAATTAGACTTTGAAGATAAGGTAGGAGGGCAGTGCCACCAGAAGGCGGTCAATAGCATGCAGCAGTAAGGAGTGCCTTTTCATTGGAAAGTGTCAGTTTTAGTGCCAGACATTCAAATTCTTTAGCCTTAGAGGTGCAATCAATGACTGTGACAGTGAATTTGCTCTTAACATAGATTTCAACCCTCCTCGGTAGGTGCTGTACTCCAGTATACTGATAGTTTTGTCTGGGGTCATGGGGTCAAGGGCGCAAGCCATGATTCCGATATCTTAAGGATGTCAGGGGAAGCATGTAATATCCATGTATGAATCAGGTCAAGCTTCTTAAGCATACTACAGGCATTCATATGAAGGAAGCTGATGCCCTTGTATTGGGGGAAGTCTGTAGGGTTGTTTAACGAAGCAGGTGGGCCTGGATTTAGTTCGACATTTCCAGAGCAAGGTAAGTGAAGCAGTAATAATTTCCTGAGGCAATATATTACCATACTGAATAACCGCTTATTACACCGCTTAGTATGGAGAGCTTTTAAGGTGGCTGAATTATGGCCACTAGGGTGGTTTGTTAAAAATAGAGCATATATGGCTGTTTTAACCAGCAGGCTCAGAGGCGTTCTATCGAATTCGCTAGACAAAGCCTGATGAGAAGGTATGCAGGATGATGAAGAAGTCATCCCCAAAGTGTGGAGCCATGTGCTGTTATGAGAGTGCAGAGCTGGGTATCCATGTAGAGGGGAGCACTGGTCTTGGTGTGATTGGGCAACTGGAATTCAGTACGGTACGTAGGTTAACAAGAGGAATCAGCTGAGCAGGAAAATGTCCTCCCGTGGCATCATTTAGGATGTTCTATCCTGCTAGGAGGCAGTATTGGGAGGGATGTCAGAACCAGTGTGGAAGGAGCTACTAGAAGGAGGCAGAGCTAGCTAGGGGTGGAAATTATCAATAGGCGAGACTAACTGTGAGCAGACCAATGGCAATGCAAAGGGGTTGGCCTAGCTCTCAAGGAAAGAGCATTTAATAGAGGCCGGGGTCGGAGTGGGAAAAAAAAAACAGGTTTTAGTTTAGAGCAAGGGGAAGGAAGAAAAAGCTGCGGAGAGCAGAATCTCCTAGCGGCCAATCCCAGTAAAAGCCGTACGGGCAGCAGCCAGTTGGCGGATTCCCAGTGTGTCTTCAGCCAATCAGGGCCCCAAGGCTATTCCCCATAGCTGTCTGCTGACCTACCCAGCTTGCTGAGCTTGGCGGCGGGCAGGTGAAGGGAGCGCGGCTGGCTGGCTTCTCCAGCTGTGGCCACAGGAGCGTGGATGACGCCTAAGCACAGTCTAGTCTCATCTTAGAGAAAGTACGTGCTGCAAGGGGTCTTATACCTTGATAATCACTATGGCAACTGTTAGAAAAGACACATGCAATTTATATAATTGGCCAAAATCAGGTGACCTGAGTAACCATCCTAACTAACATGAGAAGATGCTTAGCTTGCAGAAGATAAGTGAACAAGAAGGTCTGTATACTTCCAAGGTCACTTGCAGTTACAGTTGTGCACAAGCACTAAAGATGGCGCTATTGCCTAACTTATGATTATACAATAAAATATAATGGATAACATCTCTCAGCAGCGAGATACATTAGTGAAGTAAAGTGAAGGATAATATGCATTTGGTAAAATACAGTAGAACACAGATCCTGACACTTATGTTTCTACGATAAGTGCCTTTGCCCTAAAGTTAGTACATATACCTACATATGTGTTGCTGTCCGCGAAGTGAGGGTACAATCAAGGGTGCTGCACCATGGATAACATGTCCTTATCAGGCAGCATGCCTCCTTTGGCAGGACAGATCTGAATGAATTACTGTCCTGAGTGAGCCCTCGGCTCCAGGCTCCCTAGTCCGGAGGGCTTTCTGTGAGAGCTTGGTACTCTGACCAACAAGTGTCAATCAGTCATAAAAACTGATTCTTGAACGATATTAAAATGATATACTTACTGTAATTTTTGATCTTCCAGAATCTCTTCACCATTAATTACTACACCTACCCACCGTCCTCTGGACTCACTCCGGTATTGTGTTGTGGTCTGCATCCCTTTGTATTTAGTTTGGGCTGTGAAGACAGTGTGTTACTGGGTTTGGTGGCCCTTCTTACATGGGCCTCCAGGGCTATCTTATGTCCTTAGGTTAAGTGCATAGTTTGTTCATTAGGTCCATGCTGCTCACCTCCTTGGTAACAAAGGTACTGAGGTGGTTGGGGGCTGGTGCTACTCTAAACCAGTGGGCACATGTGATGCCTACTATGCCACCAGCCCCCACCTGAAAAGGTCTGGCTCCCGCAGTGTCCTAGTACCTCCAGCACAGATCCATAGGTGGTAATCTATGGTGAAGATCTTCTGGAAGATCAAGAACTCAGTAAGCATGTATGGTAATTTAAATTTTTTGGTTCTCTGGAGTCTTGGCAAATCAGTGATGTTGTGAACCCTAATATACACCCCCTTCCTAGAGCAAACAAGGTCAGATGAGATCTCTTTTTGCGCTGTGTGAAAAAAGCTGTGACTGATTCTGCTGGCAACATTTGGTGAGCTGTACTTGTCTACCTCTCAAGAGTATATCACTATGGAGCACTGACTTGGAGCTGTACGTTCTACATAGAAACATAGAACATAGACTTTGATGGCAGATAAGGACCACTTGGCCCACCCAGTCTGCCCATTTCCCTACCTACTGGATAAGCTGCAGATTCTAGTTAACCAACAGCCTACTTCCTGCCACCCCCCACTACAATTGCCTTGTGTCTGTCCCATGCATGTTTGAATTCCCCCACTGTTTTAGCCCCAATAACCTCCCCAGGAAGGCAGTTCCATGCATCCACCACTCTCTGTGAAAAAAAATTTCCTCACATTACCCCTGAGCCATCCCCCCCTCTATCTTTAAATTGTGTCCCCTTGTTCTTACGCATCTATTTTTCTGAAAGATGCTACCCTCCTGGACTCTGTTGATTTCCTTGAGGTACTTGAACGTTTCTGTCATGTCCACCCTGTCCCTCCTTTCATCAAGGGTATACATATTAAGCTCTCTGTCTCTCTTCATATGATTTCTGATGCAGACCCTGCACCATTTTAGTTGCCTTTCTCTGGACTGCTTCCATCCTGTCTATGTCCTTATGAGATGAGGTCTCCAAACTGCACACAGTACTCCAGATGGGGTCTCACCAGTTGTCTGTACAGAGGGATAACCACTTCCTTTTCTACTTGTGATGCCCTTCCTATGCATCCCAGTATCCCCCTGGCTCTCCTTACTGACTTCTCACATTGCTTACCAACCTTTAGATCATCTGATATGACTACCCCCAAGTCCCGTTCCATTTTTGTTGTTGTTAGTAACTCCCCTGCTATTGTGTACTCTTCTCCTGGGTTTTTGTTTCCCAGGTGCATTACTTTTCACTTCTTTGCATTGAATCTAAGTTGCCATATGTCTGACCATTCCTCCAACCTTGCCAAGTCCCTTCTCATCCTTTCTACCACCCCTTGTGTATCAACTCTGTTACAGATCTTTGTATCATCTGCAGAGAGGCATACCTTTCCCTCCAGACCCTCTGCAATGTCACCTATAAAGATGTTAAAGAGGACTGGACCCAGTACTGAGCCCTGAGGTACTCCACTAGTGACCCCCCTTTCTCCGGAATGTGTCCCACTCACTATTATCTTCTGTGTCCTGTTGTGCAGCCAGTTTGCAACCCAGGCTACCACCCTGGGACCCACTCCCAGGCTGGCTAACTTGATTATGCTTTGGACAGTAGGCTAAGGGCTTGGGGGAAGGGGGAATTAGGGTTGACAACACCAAGGAAGAACTCGCTTCTGATTCACCAAGACTCCAGAGACACAAACCCCTAATGTTTTTAATTTCCCTATTTTGTGTGATTTGCCTTATTCAACCCTAATATCTGAATTAATGTAGTTTTTTGCAGTGAATATGTAATATATTCTTTGCAAAAATCTACATTAATGCAGACATTAGGGTTGTAGAATGCAAAGCGTACAAAGAAGGGAAATGAAAAACATTAGAGATTTGGGTCTCCGGAGTATTGGTGAATCAGTGCTGGGGTCTTACTTGGGGTTGTCAACCCTAATGCCTACCTCTCCCCCCAGCCCGTAGCCTCATGTCCGAAGCACAAGATAAAGTTCCAACCTAGTGCCTCTTAGTGATACACTATGGCCAACATAATCTATCTGAGCTTTCTTCACGTAGGGCCTTATGGGCCCTGCGTGAAGACATCAGATTTGACTTCGTCTGATCATGGTACAGGGTGGGCATTAATGTTGACGACCCCAAGTAAGACCCCAGTACTGATTTGCCAGTATTCCAGACACCCAAATCTTTAATGTTTTTCATTTCCCTTCTTTGTGTGTTTTGCGTTCTACAACCCTAATGTCTGTATTAATGTTGTTTTTTTCCCCAAAGAATTTCCTTCTTTTCCTGATAGTCGGATTATATACTCATTTGCACAAGTCCCATTGGGACCTGCGCAAAATGAGATAAACACAATATTGGAGACAGTCCTGACCCCGTGCATGGGCCCAGCAGGCCCAGGCACACATGTTAATACTTTGTGGGTGAGATTCCCTGACCCACCAGAGGGTGTGGTATCTACGCCAACACACTGCTGTGTCCCTACCGAGGCCAGGGCTGGTGCTGCATGCTGCAGGATCTTCCCCAATCAGCCTTGTCCCAGTAAACTGGCTCACTGAGTTGACACCTGAATTCAGCTAACTGGCACTGTAAGGCAGCGTGTTCCCCAGTGGTACAACAGACATCCCTACAAATGATGTTACTTAATAAATTCTTTGTTTTTTAATCTTTTAACCCCAGACTTTCAACATAGTCTTCTTATGACCCCACCTCAAAAATGTTCAAATCTGTGCCAAAAAGCCATTCTGCACCACAGGTGCGAAAACACATTTCATACAGGATATGAAAAATGACAGCTGTACTGTTCATGAGGTGGTGTGAAAAAATGGCTATGTTGAAAATTTGTAGTCAAAATACTGAAAATTAGCAAAGTTATGCATGTGCATAGAACAGTTTCAACAAAAATGTGTAACTCGGCCATTTTTAGGAACTTTTTCAGCAAATTTTCAACATGGCCTTTTTCGGACTCCACCTCATGAACACTGGTGGTGAAATTTCGTTATTCAGTACCAAAAGGTGATTTCCTACAGTGACCATGAAATCACCTTTCGGGCCCAATTAATGAAATGGCAGTGCAAGTGTTCATGAGTGGGTTCCAAAAAAGGCCATGTTGAAAATTTGGTGAAAAGAGTCCAAAAAAATGGCAGAGTTATGAACATTAGTTCAGAACGCCATTGAAAGTACATTATATGGCACTTACCTTGATTCCTCAGTTCACATTTCGGCTTTGAAGAGTGCAGACATGTCTCGGTCCACAGAAGATGACAGCATGTGACCTCTAGTGGTAAGTATAAGGTAAGAGGGAGTATGGGGTAGTGGGTGCTCAGTGGGAGGGTCGGGATGGGGGACTGTAGGACAATGAGGGGTGTTTTTTCTTTTTTTTTTTTTTCAGGTTTAAAAAAGACATAGAGAAACAGTGTTTTGTTTTGTTTTTTTCCAGGAAATTTATTAAAGCTATTTAAAGACACTGGGGTGTGCTCCCAGTGTCCCACACTGCTGGGGGTGCCAGAAATTCCAACACAGGGATTGGGTCCCCAGATGTTGGCACCTCTTATTAAAACAACAGGTTTCGGAGGTGGGCATCCTGGTATCACATTATACAAAAATTAATAATTAAACTATTTAGGGACACTGGGGTGGGCTCCACAGTGTCGCACTTGCTGGGGTTTAAATGCTGGACATGGGGTTGGCACTGTTAAAAAAAAAAAAAGGGACTGCATTAGGTAGATCCAACACCGGAGTAGGCATCCCGGTGTCGGATTATAATAAATTAATCATTAAAAATAAATAAATATACTGCCACTGGGGATTGGGGCCACCGGTGTGCAGATAGTGTTTATGGCACAGCATAGTCAGGATGGCGGGGCTGTGATGACAGTAGCCCCGTCCATGATCTGCAAGTCACGACAAAAGCTGGTTGCATTATATGACACAGCTGTTGTTTATTAGTGAATGACAGCTATGTCATATAGTGTAGCCAGCTGTTGCAAAAATTCAAATATGAATAGAATGTTGATTTTATTTGAACTGCGCATGCTCAGAAATGGAACATTTTTCCTTAAATATTCTAAAAAATACTTAACAGCTGGGCCTAAAAACTGCAAAAGCACATACCTTGGACCAAGCTCTATCAGTATTGAAAGTTTCAGGTTTCAAAGTCTCATATTGTTTTAGTTACTGGTTGGCAAAAAAGCATCTTAAAATTTCAAAAACAGTGAGCTTTAAGGTTTTTCTGCACCCCTGTAACTATGCCCCCACTGAAATGATCTACAAGAAATTTGCAGGATCAAGAGATACTGAAACAAAGGCTGTGCTTTCCAAATTTCATTTAAATTGGATGAACGGGGCAACGCTATTAATGTGCAAAAATTGGGGTTTAACATGGAAGTGCTTACTAAACCCTAATATACAGGCACAACTGCACCTGTATAGTATATTTATATTGAGAATAAATGATGGCAAAATATGGTATACAAGGAAATAAAACCATTGAGGGGTTGAACGAGCCATAAAGCCACAAACCCAATTTTATGAGCATGTTCAACCCTGAAATAGTATTAATTCACTAGTACAGTGGAAATTGCCATCATTTATTTTATAAAATACATGTTTGGTCAGCTCTGTAGTTATGTGCCTTTTGTACTGATGCTGTTTATTTTTGGGGGGGAATTAGTGTTTTTCCATAGTGTAGTGGTGTTGTGTGGTGGTGGTGCATTTTCTTAGTGAAGTACTCTTACTTCCATAGTGTAGGGTAGGCACACACATTTTTGTGTGTGGATGCCTGTTTCAGGAAGTACCTTATGAAAGGGGGAATGGTTTGGCAAGATTTCCACTTCAGAATGGTGTGTGAGCGTCTTTGAGTATATGGTTGGGAGAGGTGGTTTAGCACATGGCGGGATTTCCACTTCAGCATGGCATGTGAGTGGCTTTGAGCATGCGGTCAGGAGCAGTGGTTTAATGCGGCAGTGTGAGGAGAGCCAGTATATGGAGTGAAGCTGAACGATCGAGAGCAGCAGTCTGGGGTGAGTAGCATCATCCAAGAACTAGCAGGAGTTGGTTTGGAGCAATTTCAAGTTGGCAGCAGTACAGTGGCCTTGAAGTCAGCCTTGAGCATGAAGGAGGCAGCAGTATGGAGGGCTTAGCAGGTACAATGGTTTCTGGCTGATGAGGGATATGATGTTTGGGTGAAACTGTGGGAGAGAGCTGCTGTAGCAGGGTGTAAGCCCTTTTGCTTTTCCAGGTTGTGAGCTGTTGTTTTGGGGGTGGCTATTAGTTCTGTGTCCTGCTTTGTCTGAGGGCTTTCTAAGGAGGCTGTTGTATATGTTATAAAGGTGCTTGCCACTTGTGCTATTAATGTGTTCATTACACATGTTAAGGTATCTGTTACATGTGTTATTGTGTGTAATAGGGTGGTTTGTAGTGCATTAGGTAGCGCATAACTTCCTTTATAGCAGGGGTTCTGACATCACTTCCCCAAAACTGCTAACAACATTCACCTGTTCATATCCTTAAAGGCACAGCACGCTGAATAGGGGGTAGAGACACTCACAAGCTTGCACACAATAAAACAAGAACAAAAAACAACAAAAAAAAAGCATCTGTAACAGGAAGGGACACAGACATGTGGGGAGTGGTGCAATGCACTGGCTGTGGAGCAGCAGTCTTCCAGGAGACATTCTGGAAACTGCGTTGCTGCCCTATTTGCTTGCACCTCTCTGGTCTGAGGGAGGAGGTTGTTCGTCTCCATGCTGACCTGGCAAGGATTCGGGAAACCTGCTCCCCCACCCAGGGACCACCCAGGCCACTGCCACTACCTCAGAGGTTGCCAAGAAAGAGGAGTGGTTGGACCACAGTGGGCTCGGGGGTGAGGGTGGTGGAACAGAGGCACATCCCTCCAGCTGTGCCTCTCCACAATTCATTTGCACTCTGGTGGAGCATGATTCCTCTATGGAGGCACCAGCAGTGGAGACCAAGGAGGATGCTTGGAACCTCCACAATGGAGACCCACAGGAGGGTGGCACAGGACCCTACAGGGAAGGAAGCAACTCCTGGTGGGGACTCAGTTGTTAGGGGTAGAACTGGGGAGGGAGGAAAGGAGGTAGGTGCCTGCCCGCGCCATGGCTTGGAGGGACAGGAAATAAATCCTCAGGATCATGGGAGCAGCTGCAAGGGGGAGGGAGCTGGATGTCATTATCCACCTAGGGATGAATGACCTGGCTGAGAATGGGATCAGAGCAGTGCAGCAGGAGTTTGTGGAGTTGGGGAGGGGCCTTAGAGAAGTAGCACGCACGGTAACTTTCTCGGAAGTGCTACCTGTCTATGGCATGGATGAGGCTAGGGTACTCCGCATTATGGGATTCAATGACTGGTTGAAAAACTGGTGCAGAGCTCAGGGATTTGGCTTCACTGGGGACTGGGGCTCCACCTGGTGGGATGCAGGCCTATAAAGGCGCGATGGTCTGCATCTATCCAGGAGGGGAACCAGGATCCTAGGTGATAGATTTAAATGCTTCATTGGTAAGCATTTAAACTAGCCAAGGGGGGGAGGCACTGAAAAGGAGAAGGGAAATCCTAGCCCCAAAAAAAAAAAAATCAGGGTAGTTAGTGAGGTAAACACCAAGATAGAGCAGTTGATAGGGAGAAGGGCAGGGTAATGGAGAAAAAGACAAAGGCAGTAAGGACAGGGATGGGACAAAAAGAAATAAAGCCATAAAAAAAAATGGAGGGTAATGAGTACCAATGCCCGTAGTCTAGGTAAAAAGCTCCCCAAAATGGTGGCCTTGATGGAAGAGGGATGCCTGGATATCGTGGAAGTCACAGAAACATGGTACACAGAGAACCATGACTGGGATGTCAACATACCAGAGTACACAATCTACAGGAGGGACAGGGAGGGAAGAAGAGGAGGAGGAGTAGTTCTCTATGTAAGGGAAGGGATCAAAGCAACAGAACTAAAGGGTAAACAGGGAGGAGAGGAGGCACTGTGGGTCACCCTGGAGACTGCAAATGGCTCCACAATCCACACAGGGGTTGTATACAGACCCCCGTCTCAAGGGGAGGAAATAGACAAGGAAGTGATAGAAGGCATCCTTGGGATGGCAGAGAAAGGGGAGGTATTGCTGATGGGGGACCTGAATATGCCAGATGTTAATTGGAGCACCTTTGCTGCAGCCACATCCAAGAGCAGGGTCATTCTCGATGCCTTACAGGGGGCATGCCTCAGACAGCTAGTTTTGGAACCCACTCAGGAGGGAACAATCTTAGACCTGGTACTCTCAAATGGGGATGGAGAGAGGATCTCTGATCTTGAAGTGGGTAGCCATCTGGGAACAAGCAACCACCAAACAGTGTGGTTCACGATAAACTTAGCTGTAGAGTCAAGCCACACAAAAGTGAAGGTACTGGACTTCAGGAGGGCTGATTTTGTCAAAATGGGAGAGTGCCTCAGAAAAGCAGTAGCAACAGACAAGAAGGTGGGGTGGAGCAACAATGGGGAAACATTAAAACCGCCATCACAGAGGCAACAGGCCTTTGTGTGAAGCAAATAAATCAAAATGAAAGAAGAAACATCTATGGTTCTCAAAAGAAGTAGCGGGGAAAGTAAGGGAGAAAAAGATAGCATTCAGGAGGTATAAGGAAACACAGAAGGAGCAGGACAGAGAACTGTACCAGATAAAGCAGAAGGAAGGGGGAAAGGCAGTCAGAATAGCAAAGGCCCAAACCGAGGAAAAGATAGCCAACTCGGTTAAGAAGGGGGATAAAACCTTTTATAGGTACATTAGGGAGCAAAGAAAGGCAAAGGCAGGGATAGTGAGGCTGAATAAAGGGGAAGGTGGTTGGGCAGAGAGTGACAGTGAAAAAGCAGGGATACCGAACGAATACTTCTGTTCACTATTCACAGTGGAAAAGCAGGGGGAGATACCTAATCCAGTCAGTAGAAGCACTCTGGATAGGGGGGTTGATATTAGCCCTTTCACAGAAGAAAGGATTCTGAAAGAACTCTTAAAACTGAAGGTGGATAAAGCAATGGGGCCTGATGGAATTCACCCATAAGTCTAAAACAACTAAGAGAAGAACTAGTAACACCACTGACTACCCTTTTTAATAAATCATGGGAGAATGGTGTGGTACCTGAGGACTGGAGGAGGGTGGATGTGATTCCCCTTCATAAAAGTGGGAGCAAGACAGAGGCAGGAAACTACAGACCTGTCAGTTTGACCTCAGTGGTAGGGAAAATGATGGAATCACTTCTGAAGGAAAGAATTGTTGAGTACCTAGAGGCCAGTGGGGCACAGGACCCAAGGCAGCATGAATTCACAGCAGGATGGTCATGTCAGTCAAATTTAATTGATTTCTTTGACTGGGTAACCAAAGTAGTGGACCAGGGAGGGGCTGTGGACATGGCCTACCTAGACTTTAGCAAGGCATTTGACACAGTCCCGCACAAAAGATTAATAAACAAATTAGTCAGCCTGGGAGTGGGTCCCAGGATGGTAGCCTGGGTGAAACACTGGCTGGACAACAAGACACAGCGGGTAATAGTAAATGGAGTCCACAGTGAAGAAAGGAGGGTTACTAGTGGGGTACCGCAGGGTTCAGTACTGGGGCCGGTCCTTTTTAATGTCTTTATAAGTGACATTACAGAGGGACTAGAAGGGAAAGTATGTCTCTTTGCAGATGACACAAAGATCTGCAACAGGGTTGATACGCAAGGTGGGGTGGAAAGGATGAAAAGGGACTTGGCAAGGTTGGAGGAATGGTCAAATGTATGGCAGCTTAGATTCAATGCAAAGAAGTGCAAAGTAATGCACCTGGGGAACAGAAACCCAGGGGAAGAGTACACAGTGGGGTGCGAGATAATGACAACAACAAAAATGGAAAGGGACCTGGGAGTAGTCATATCAGATGACCTAAAGGTGGGCCAGCAATGTGAGAAGGCAGTAAGGAGGGCTGGGGGGATACTGGGATGCATAGGGAGAGGCATCACCAATAGAAAACAGGAAGTTGTTAGCCCTCTGTACAGACAGTTTGTAAGACCACATCTGGAGTACTGTGTACAGTTCTGGAGACCCCATCTCCGCAAAGACATAGACAGGGTGGAGGCTGTCCAGAGGAGGGCAACCAAAATGGTGCAGGGTCTGCACCAGAAGACATATGAAGAAAGACTAAAGGTGCTTAAGATGTATAGCCTTGAGGAAAGGAGGGAGAAGGGAGGACATGATAGAAACATTCAAATACCTCAAGGGAATCAACGGAGTCCAAGATAGTAGCATCTTTCAGAAAAAGAGATGTGCAAGAACAAGGGGGCACAATTTGAAGATAGCTGGCTCAGAGGTAATATGAGGAAGTATTTCTTCACAGAGAGGGTTGTAGATGCATGGAACAGCCTTCCTGAGGAGGTTGTAGAGTCAAAAACAGTGGGGGAATTCAAGAATGCATGGGACAGACATAAGACAGTTCTAGTGGGGGGGTAGGAGGAAGTAGGCTGTTGGTTATCTAGGATCTGCAGCTTATCCGTTAGGTAGGGAAATAGGCAGACTAGGTGGGCCATGCGGTCCTTCTCTGCTGTCAAATTCTATGTTTCTGTGGGTTAATAAAGTGTCAATTACACATTAATAACAGTGTAACTAACTGGCTGGTTTCATATTCACTAGTTTTGTTTCATATACGATAATATTTTTTTCATATAAGCTAATTGGGTACTGTGGTATACAGAGAATATATGATGGTATTTTCTGTGGGGACAAAGGCCCAGACAGGGGCTGGCAGTATAGCCTAGAGGTTAGAGTAATGAGCTGCAAATGAGATTGGTACATCCTGTAATCCTGGGTTTTATCTCACAACCTGCACCTACATACTCTGTGACTCTGAGCAAGTCACTTACTCTCCCCAGTGCTTCTGGGTCACCCCTGAAAACAGGCAGTTGTACCCAGTGGGCCTTACTCTGTTACCAAAAGAATAAAAAAATGTAATATAAGTAACAGATAATCAACTACAGGGGTTTGCAGTCATGCACTAGTATATGCCTTGATGTGCCCTTTGATGCTTGTGGCCTCAGGCTTCAGCAGTCCAAAGCACGCATATGTCAAAGCACAAACGCACACCCTGTAATGTATTATCTGTCTTATGTATTGTCCAGAAGGTTCTGAGGGATGAAAAGAAGTGCAGGCGTGCAGTCATTGTGAAATAATGCACAGACATGCACACATATACAGTATGTATAGTTAGTGTGCGTTACAAGGAAATAAACCCATTGAATGAGCAAACTAGAAACATAGAAATATAGAATCTGATGGCAGATAAGGACCGCTTGGCCCACCTAGTCTGCCCATTTCCCTCCCTAATGGATAAGCTGCAGATCCTAGTTAACCAACAGCCTGCTTCCTCCGAACCCCCACTAGAATTGTCTTATGTCTGTCCCATGCATTCTTGAATTCCCCCACTGTTTTTGACTCTGCAACCTCCTCAAGAAGGCTGTTCCATGCATCTATGACCCTCTCTGTGAAGAAATGCTTCCTCACATTACCTCTGAGATGTCCTCCCTCTATCTTCAAATTGTGCCCCCTTGTTCTTGTACATCTCTTTTTCTGAAAAATGCTACCCTCCTGGACTTTGTTGATTTCCTTGAAGTACTTGAAAGTTTCTATCATGTCCCCCCCCCTCCTTTCCTCAAGGTTACACATCTTAAGTTCCTTTAGTCTTTCTTCATTTGTCTTCTGGTGCAGACCCTGCACCATTTTGGTTGCCCTCCTCTGGACAGCCTCCACCCTGTCTATGTCTTTGCAGAGATGGGGTCTCCAGAACTGTACACAGTACTCCAGATGTGGTCCTACCAACTGTCTGTACAGAGGGATGACAGCTTCCTGTTTTCTACTGGTGATGCCTCTCCTTATGCATCCCAGTATCCCCCCAGCCCTCTTTACTGCCTTTTTACATTGCTGGCCCACTTTAGGTCATCTGATATGACTACCGCCAGGTCCCTTTCCATTTTTGTTGCCAGTATCTCACCCCACCGTTGTGTACTCTTCCCCTGGGTTTTTGTTTCCCAGTTGCATTACTTTGCACTTCTTTGCATTGAATCTAAGCTGCCATACATTTGGCCATTCCTCCAACCTTACCAAGTTCCTATTCATCCTTTCCACCCCACCTTGCGTATCAACCCTTTTGCAGATCTTTGTGTCATCTGCAAAGAGACATACTTTTCCTTACAGTCCCTCTGCAATGTCACTTATAAACACATTAAAAAGGAGTGGCCCCAGTACTGAACCCTGCGGTACCCCACTAGTAACTCCCCCCCCTTTTTTTGGCTATGGACTCCATTTACTATTACCCTCTGTGTCCTGTTGTCCAGCCATTGTTTTATCCAGGCTACCACCCTGGGACCCACTCCCAGGCTGGCTAATTTGTGTATTACTCTTTTGTGCGGGACTGTGTCAAATGCCTTGCTAAAGTCTAGGTAGACCATGTCCACAGACCCTCCCTGGTCTACTACTTTGGTCACCCAGTCAAAGAAATCAATTAAATTTGTCTGACATGACCTTCCTGCTGTGAATCCATGCTGCCTTGGGTCCCGGGTCCATCTGGCCTCTAGGTACTCAACAATTCTTTCCTTCAGAAGTGATTCCATCATTTTCCCTACCACTGAGGTCAAACTGATAGGTCTGTAGTTTCCTGCCTCTGTCTTGCTCCCACTTTTGTGAAGGGGAATCACATCCACCCTCCTCCAGTCCTCAGGTACCACACTATCCTCCCATGATTTATTAAAAAGGGTAGTCAGTGGAGATATTAGTTCTTCCATTAGTTTTTTTAGAATTCTGGGTGAATCCCATCAGGCCCCATTGCTTTATCCACCTTCAGTTTTAAGAGTTCTTTCAGAACCCTTTCTTCTGTGAAAGGACTAATATCAACCCCCCCCATCCAAAGTGCTTCTATTGACTTGATTAGGTATCTCCCCTGCTCTTCCATTGTGAATACTGAGCAGAAGTATGTGTTCAGTATCCCTGCTTTTTCACTGTTGCTCTCTGCCCAACCACCTTCCTCTTTATTCAGCCTCAGTATCCCTGCCTTAGTCTTTCTTTGCTCCCTAATGTACCTATAAAAGGTTTTATCCCCCTTCTTAACCAACTTGGCTATCTTTTCCTCGGTTTGGGCATTTGCTATTCTGACTGCCTTCCTTGCTTCCTTCTGCTTTAACTGGTACAGTTCTCTGTCCTGCTCCTTCTGTGTTTCCTTATACTTCCTGAATGCTGTCTCTTTCTCCCTTACTTTCCCCACCACTTCTTTTGAGAACCATAGTGTTCTTTTTTTTCATTTTGATTTGTTTATTTGCTTTACACAAAGGCTTGTTGCCTCTGTGATGGCGGTTTTGATGTTTCCCCATTGTTGCTTTACCCCGCCTTCTTGCCTGTTTGCTAGTGCTTTTCTGAGGCACTCTCCCATTTTGACAGAATCAGCCCTCCTGAAGTCCAGTACCTTCACTTTTGTATAGCTTGACTCTACAGCTAAGTTTATTGTGAACCACACTGTTTGGTGGTCACTTGTTCCCAGATGGCTACCCACTTCAAGACCAGAGATCCTCTTTCCATCCCCATTTGAGAGTAACCAGGTCTAAGATTGCTCCCTCCTGAGTGGGTTCCAAAACTAGCTGTCTGAGGCATGCCCCGCCTGTAGGGTATCAAGAATGGCACTGCTCTTGGATGTGGCTGCAGCAAAGGTGCTCCAGTTAACATCTGGCATATGCAGGTCCCCCATCAGCAATATCTCCCCTTTCTCTGCCATCCAAAGGATGCCTTCTATCATTTCCTTGTCCATTTCCTCCCCCTGAGATGGGGGTCTGTATACAACCCCTGTGTGGATTGTGGTGCCATTTGCAGTCTCCAGGGTGACCCACAGTGCCTCCTCTCCTCCCTGTTTACCCTTTAGTTCTGTTGCTTTGATCTCTTCTCTTACATAGAGAGCTACTCCTCCTCCTCCTCTTCTTCCCTCCCTGTCCCTCCTGTAGATTGTGTACTCTGGTATGTTGACATTCCAGTCATGGTTCTCTGTGTATCATGTTTCTGTGACTGTCACGATATCCAGGCATCCCTGTTCCATCAAATCCACCATTTCGGGGAGCTTTTTACCTAGGCTATGGGCATTGGTACTCATTACCCTCCATTTTTTTATGGCTTTATTTCTTTTTGTCCCATCCCTGTCCTTACTGCCTTTGTCTTTTTCTCCCTTTACCCCTGCCCTTCTCCCTATCAACTGCTCTATCTTGGTGTTTACCTCACTAAGACAAACCACACCGAGCAAGTACTACTTGTGGGACATAAAACAAAGACCCCTTGACGAAGAGTCATGCCCTGGACTCGAAGCGCTGGGTTGTAGCCCTGGGCTCCAGCTGTTGTAATAGACCAATTTGGTTTCCTTCATTTTATATCCTCCGAGTGCTGTTTGCTTTGTGTGGTTTGTCTGTGTTAACTTTTTTTTTTTTTTTAATTCCTTTTTGGTGCCCATTCCACATTGCCAGACATCCGCCCGGTCACTGACCCCTTAGCTGCGGCATCCCCAGATGAGCCGCACTCCTGGGACCCCCTGGATTACCCCCCAGGGTGGAGATGTGGTACCCCTGGCCCTTTAGGGTGCAGAGAACAATGGGATGGGGGCAGGAGTTGACCTGGGGATCCAATTGCAGCCAAGGGCGGGCTTCATTAAGGCCGCAGAGATGGGACAATTTTTTTTTCCTCTGTGGGGGGTGGGAATGTGCAATGATGCCAGCGTCTCTCCGCCCCAAATAATCTTGTGGGCGTCAGTTGTGGCACCCCTGGCCTCCGCTAGGGGTCCCTCATGCACCGACGACGAGCCTTGCCCCCCGGAGAAGGAGTAATAGTCACAGGATGCTCAGTCCCCCTCCCCTGGCCGGCCCTCCGGCAACCCGAATCCATTCCTGAACCCAGGTTGCCGGCGCTGCAAGCGGAAATCCAACCACTGTGCTAGCGGGCCAGCCACTGTCTATGTTAATTTAGCAGCACCGACCTCTCTAGTGATGCTCCATACGCCTGTGTTCTGTTATACTTCACTAACTACCCAGATTTTTGGTGGGGGGTGCTTGGATTTCCCTTATCCTTTTCAATGCCTCCCCCCTTGGCTAGTTTAAATGCTTGCCAGTGAAGCATTTATATCTGTCACCTAGGATCCTGGTTCCCCTTCTGGATAGATGCAGGCCATCTCGCCAGTATAGGCCTGCATCCCTTCAGGTGGAGCCCAGTCCCCAATGAAGCAAAATCCCTGAGCTCTGCACCAGTTTTTCAACCAGTCATTGAATCCCATGGTGCGGAGTACCCTAGCCTCATCCATGCCCTAGACAGGTAGCACTTCCGAGAAAGTTACCGTGTGTGCTACTTGTCTAAGGCCCCTCCCCAACTCCACAAATTCCTGTTGCACTGCTCTGATCCCATTCTCAGCCAGGTCATTTGTCCCTAGGTGCATAATGACATCCAACTCACTCCCCCTTGCAGCTGCTCCCACAATCCTGAGGAATCATTTCCTGTCCCTCCAAGCCATGGCACCAGGCAGGCACCTTACCTTCCCTTCCCCTCCCTCCTCCAGTTCTACCCCTCTAGCGATTGAGTCCCCCACCAGAAGTCACTTCCTTCCCCTCTGGGGTCCTGTGCCACCCTCCTGTGGGTCTCCATTGTGGAGGTTCCCAGCATCCTCCTTGGTCTCCACTGCGTGTGCCTCCATTGAGGAACCATGCTCCACCAGATTGGCGAATGAATTGTGGAGAGGCACAACCGGAGGGAAGCACCTCTGTTCCACCACCCTCACCCTCCCTGAGCCCACTTTGGCCCAACCACTCCTCTTTTTTGGCAACCTCTGAGGTAGTAGCAGTGGCCTGGGTGGTCCCTGGGTGGGGAAGCAGGTTTCCCAAATCCTTGCCAGGTCACCATGGAGATGAACAACCTCCTCCCTCAGACCAGAGAGATGCCTGCAAATAGGGCAGCAATGCAGTCTCCCGAATGTCTCCCAGAAGCCTGCTGCTCCACAGCCAGTGCATTGCACCACTCCCCACATGTCTGTGTCCCTTCCTGTTACATATGCTTTTCTTTCTTTTTATTCTTGTTTTAGTGTGTGCAAGCTTGTGAGTGTCTCTACCCTCTATTCAGTGTGCTGTGCCTGTAAGGATATGAACAGGTGTATGTTGTTAGCAGTTTTAGGGAAGCGATGCCAGAACCCCTGCTATAAAGGAAGTTATGCACTTGGGGCAGGTGGGGTGAGGGGCAGGGGGATGTGATTGTAAACCTGCGCCCTCTAGAAACAATCCACTACAACTCCCATCCTCCACCCCAGGGAATGCCTTCCTTCATTTCAGACACCTATTTCACAGAGGTTAAGTAACAGGTCTGGCCACAAATGACTGCAGGTATCTCCCAGCTACAGTTCCTCCCTGACAAATAAGTTAAACTAAGAAAAGTCAGCCCCAAAAACAGAGAATCAATACTACTTATTTACACAGGTCCAAAAAGTTAGAATTCAATTCAGTGTCATCTATTAAATAACCCTCTTGATTTAAGGAAGCTTTGGCTGCTCTCTCTCTCTCTCTCTCTCTCTCTCTCTCACTCTCTCTCTCTCAGCAGACAGAGACCACAAACAACTCCTGTTTTAAATCCACAGTTCAACCAGGCCCCTTTCAGCTCCTCCCCTTAACAGACACCTATTTCACAGAGGTTACGTAACACGTCTAGTCAAAAATGACTGCAAATATCTCCCATCTACAGTTCCTCCCTGACAAAAGTTAAACTAAGAAAAGTCAACCCCAAAAACAGAGAATCATTACTAGTTGCTTACACAGTCCAAAGAGTAATAATTCAGTTCAGTGTAGTCTATTTAAAAAACCTCCTTCATTTAAGGAAGCTTTGGTTGCTCTCTCTCAACAGCTACATCTGCATCTGGTTAGCCCTCTCAATGCGTTTATTTCCAATTATAGCAGACTAAATCATTTGTTATATAATACATCTGGATGGTTACTGTATGTTTTAGTTGCAGTTGTGTATACAGGGAAAGGGTATACCAGGAAATGATTGCTAACCACTTGTATGGGGAAAGGTCCCATACTTCAACTTATATAATCTATTTATTTATCAACAGATGCCTCCCTTGTAGGCTGGGGGACTCACCGGAATGACCTAACATTATACAGGGTGTGGTCCTACTGGAAATCCCACACGCATATAGACCTGCTGGAGGTCAGGGCAGTATTCCTGGCTGTACAGGCTTTCACTTCCCACATCAGGGGTCAGTCAGTTCATGTCAGGACAGACAACAACACTACCATGTGCTACATCAGCAAGCTGGGGGTAACAAGATCCTCAAAGGTACGTACAGAAGCAATGAAGATCTGGAATCTAGCCTACTTCCTGGAGGTGCAGCTATCAGCAGTTCACATGCCATGAAAAGACAATGCCTTGGTGGACACCTTCAGCAGGATCAGTCAGGGACATCACAAATGGACCCTGAACAAGTAGGTCTTGGCCACAGTGTTCAGGAAATGGGGTACACTAGAGATGGATCTGTTTGGCGGGGCAGCAGTAGGGCTGCCGTCTGTGACACGGATGTCCCAGGTTCGTGAATGAACCCAGAAGTCAGAGGGACAGCCAGGGGGAAGGATGGAGCATCAAGATGACAGCTCTCCTTCTCCAGGGTGGGGGGGGGAGAGAATGAATGACTGGCACAAAACAGATCCCTGGTGGATGTTGGGGATCAATAGCAACCATCGCTGGCTCTGTGAGGAGGTGTGACAGACATTGCGCTACGAGCACCCATGTCATTGCATGTCCCATTTCCTGGGGGGGGTTACATATGGAAAAATCGGAGGTTCCGCTTCTGCTAGATGATTTCCACCCCACGGAGCTGAACTTGCGCTGCCGCCTGGACTTCTGGTCCTGAGCTAACCCACCCAGCTCTATCGGGGGGAGTGGGAATAGGGGGACCCCCCCCAAGTGGCTGCACCCCTGGGGGGGCAAGCTAGGGATGTTTGGGAGCTGACAGCTGTGGTGGCAGCGTGGGGCAGAGCAATGTGTGGCACAGACCGATGGGTGTGGACGTGGAGCCCGAGCAAAAAAAAAAAAAATGATCTGTTTGCATCTTGGGAGAATTATCAGCTTCCCATGGTTTTTTGCAGGCCTCTGGCAGTGGGCTCGGTCCTCGGATGCCCTGACTGTAGACTGGACAGGGAGGTTCCTGTATGCTTTCCCTCCCCCCTCCCTGTCTTGCTAAGAGTACTCTTGAAGCTGAGGAGCCAGTCTGCAGCTATGATCCTGATAGCCCCAGATTGGGCCAGTCAGGTCTGGTACTCCTTACTCCTGGCCCTCTCCATCAAGCAGCCCATCTGCCTCCAACTGATGCACAACCTGCTGACCATGTCACAGTGCAGGATAAACTTCCAAAACCTCAGGTCTCTGCACCTCAAGGTATGGTTTTTGAGGAGCTAGAGTGCTCTGACTTTAACTTTTCTGAGGAGGTTTTGCAAGTCCTCAGGGTTTCCAGGAAATCAACAACCAGGAAAACCTATACTTCCAAGTAAACAAGGTTCTCGCTGTGGTGTGCCCCTAAGCAGCTCAGTCCTTTGCAAGCACACCTGCCCATAATCCTGGACTGCCTAGTCCACCTTCAGTCCTTGGGCCTTAGGTCTTCAACTCTTAAGGTGCATCTGGCAGCAGAATCGGCATATGTTTCGGCAGGGAAGGAGAAAACAGTGGCTTTATGGCCCATTTTCTGAAAGTCAATTAAAGGGTTTCCACATATCCGTCTCCCTGTCAGGGACTCAGTCGCTCCATGGGATTTGAACCTGTGCCTAGCTAAGCTTATGGACCCCCTTTTGAGCCAATGACTACTGCTGATTTAAAGTGTGTCACTTGGAAAACAGTCTACCTAATGGCCATGACTTCTGCCAAAAGGGTGTGTGAGCTGCAGGCCCTCTGCACAGACCCAAATTACATTGTCTTCCACAGGGACAAGGTAGTCCTAAATGGTACTGCTCAAGGCCATCCTCTGTGAGGTCTGCAAGGGGATATTTGGTCTCCCAGAGCCAGAGGCCCTCACTGGTACCATCAATATCAGCGAGGGCCTCTGGTTCTAGATGGTCAAGGTCATGGGACCAGAGCCCCTCTCTGTCTGTAACTGGAGACTCTGGTGGCCAGTGGACAGTTCCACCATTAGGCAGCTCTTATAAAGCAGTGTGTGCAGTATCTGGCTTCTGTGCCTCTGCCACCAGAACCAGTCCCTGGCCCTTTGGAATTGGTGGCACTGGAGCCGCAGGCAGGGCCTTTAAGCTAGGTGAAGCATTTGACTTTGGTAACAGCCCCTGTGCACTTGCCAGTGACCATGCCACCAGCTCCTGTCCCACTGGCTGCACAGCCATCTAGTGTCATTGTGGTGGGACTAGACATGGTGCCATTATGGGTCACTTTGGTGCCAGCAGAGTCATTGGCACTGGGGCTGGTGCAAGTGCCGGTGCAGGGTTAAGGCCTTCGGGCCTGGTCTGATGCCACCCGCAGTGCCGGGATCTCCCTGGTGCCAGATTCAGTTCCACTTCTGGCACTGCTTCTGGTACCAGCTTCTCGCTCTTTGGGGCCAGTGTCACCGGTGTTGTCAAGACCCCATTCCGGGTTAGGGGACCTACAATCCACCCCTCTGTACAATTCTCCTTCCAGAGAGGATGTGGAGGATGATGAGTTTGACTCCGATTCAGCATTTCTGAGGGTAGTGATGAGGACTGTTTCTTTAGTATGAACTCTTCAGACCCAGGCCCAACTACTGTGCCTCAGAAAGATCTACATTTTAAGGCTTTGATCAGGAACATGCATTTTGCTTTTAATTTTGAGCCTACAGCCATTGGCCCAGGTAAACATCTGCAGTGGTAAATGTTCCTACAGTGCCAGTCAGTTTAATTCCTCCTGCATTTGAAACCTTGTCTGATGCGGTTTGGAATAGACTTGTATCAGTAGCTTCTTTCTGCAAACAGACTGGAAATACACTGCCCCTAAGGATTGATCAGTATATGTTTCTCAGCCTATAGTTGATGCTATTGTCATTCTTGCTGAGAATAACAAGGCCATTCTTCCCCAAGAGGACACTGTGCACTCACTTGACAAGAAGTCACGCAAGATTGACACTATGCTGCCAGCCCAGTGGTGTAGAGGGCTGAGGTGCCTAGCACCTTACCTCTTACCACGCTCTCGACCTGGGGTCTGGAGCGAGCTTGGGTTGCTGAGGGTTGGCGGGGAGGGGGGAGAGGTAGGATAAGCATCCGAAGAACAGCTCTCCTCCTCCAGCAGTGAGGGTTGTGGTTTCCTTGGTTATCAGTAACACCCAGCAGAGACTGGGTGTGCAACAGCTAGGACCACTCTAGTAGGGGAGAAGGTGATTGTGGACATCTGTTGGTTGGGAGTGGGCGTGCACTGCCCCGCGCTGGCATCACTACACATCTGCGCCTCCGGGGAAGACAAAAGGAAGGAGAAAAAACATGTTGGCTGGAGGGGAGACATTGCTTCTCTGCACCCACATCCACCGCTGGATCCTAACCTCATGGGTTCTGCCAGCCTTTGTCCTCCACCTCTGCCTTCCAGGTCATTGGACTAATAGTACAGGAGTGCCATGGAGCAGAAGGCAGGCCTGCCCCAGGGGCCGATGACTGGGGCATTACCTGCAGGTGGTGGGACAGAGGAGACGAACCACAGGATGGGAGAGTCTCAGGCAGGGTGGGATCAGGCTTGGGGTTGACCAATGGGGCTCCAGCCAACATTGACCCCTAGGGAAAGAGTCTACCAAAAAAGAAAAAGATTGACACTATAGGAAAATGGGTTTATACAGCAGCTACTCTAGCTATGTGAATTGCTGACTTCCAAGGGCTTTTTTTCAAGTATGAGTATACCCTATGGAGCTCGCTTAAGTCACTGGCAAAGTCCCTGCCAGATTCCAAAGCTAAGCGAAAGATTCTGCTGACTGCCATGCACAGAATTCAGTCCAACAGTTACCAGCTGAAAGCTGCTGTGGATACCTTTGAAGTGGCCTCCCACTGTTCCGCTGCAGGCATCTGTATCAGAAGGCATTCCTGGTTATGAACTGCTAGTTTCTCTAAAGATGTCAGGTTATGAAGGTTCCCCTTGATGGAACTTACCTGTCTGGACTGCAGGTAGAGAAGTCTCTTGCAGCGTCTCAGAAAACTGGAATGACCCTTAAGACTTCCAGGCCAGCCCCTGCTAACCCTCAGAGGGGAAAAGGACATGGTTTTCTTCAGAACAGGCAGTCGTTTTGTGGAAAAGGCAAGGGAGCCCAAAACAAATCCCAGCCTCAAAAGAAATCGCAGCCAAAAGCACCTAGTGCCAGATTCTGAAGTCCTGGTCTCATTCCTGCCTCAGCTGCCTGAGACAGACCTCTTCTCCCCAGTGGGAGGCACCTAACCCAGTTTTACTGTCAGTGGGAGTCCATCACCATGGATAATTGGGTCCTCATGATCAACTGGGAGGGATTCTGCCAGGACTTAACCGAAATCCTGTCAGAGTATCCACCTAGAAAGCAGACCCTCATACCAGCTCATATGTCAGAGCTTCAAACCTAGGAATCCCTCACTGTGCTTAAACAGTTGCAAATCATCCTACTGGTTTGCTCTGCCCCAGAGAGTAGAATTTCATGCTAATTATGGACTCTTAGAATTAAATTCAAATCTCTGCTGTGTTGCAACGCTCCACTCTGCTCACGCTCCACTCTGCCCTCTAACGTCAGATTTATTTCTCCGCCTGAGGAAGAAGTCACCCTGAAGAGCTCTCCTATTTCTTCAGTCCATTGTGGATTTTGTGACATGTACTTTCTATATTCATAGTAGTAATTCAGTTTTTGAATCTAGGGTTGTTTTAGTTTGTTTTTAATTGATTTGATTGCTATTCTCCGGATTCCTATCAGTTCCCTGGAAAGGGAGAAAGGCCTTTAAATAGCATTTTATCCCACTCTGAGAACTGCCAAAAAATTTTATAGAAACATAGAAGTTGATGGCAGATAAGGACCACAATGGCCCATCCAGTCTGCCCATTTCTTTTTCTACCTTATGAATGTGCCATCGGCCTTTGCTCTGTCAATGGCCTGTCTATTCATACTTACCTGTATTGTTCCCTTATGCCTATCCCATGCCTGTTTGAAGCCCTGTACTGTATTCATATCCACCACTTCCTGAGGTAGGCCATTCCATGCATCCATCACCCTTTCTGTGAAAAAGAACTTCCTCACATTACCCCTTAATCAGCCTCCCTCTAATCTCATGCTGTGTCCTCTTGTCCTACTATTTTTCTTATATTGAAACATGTTAGACTCTTTCACCTTGTTAATGCCCTTAAGGTGTTTGAATGTTTCAATCATATCACCTCTCTCCCTCCTTTGCTCTAGGGTATTCATATTGAGTTCCATTAATCTGTCCTCGTATGTTTTCTGATGCAGTCCCTGCACCATTTTGGTTGCCCTTCTCTGGACTGCCTCAATTTGGTTAATGTCCTTGTGAAGGTGTGGCCTCCAGTACTCCAGATGGGGTCTAACCAGTGTCTTGTAAAGAGGGATCATTACCTCCCTCTCACGGCTTATGATACCCCTACTGATACACCCCAACATCCCCCTAGCCTTACCTACTGCTTTAGTGGTCTGCTTTGATGATTTCAGGTCATCTGTGATGATGATGGCCAAGTCTCTTTCTTCCCTTGTGACTGCCAGCAACTCCCCTCCCAACCTATAGGTGGCTTCAGGGTTTCTCTTCCCTATGTACATGATCTTGCACTTCTTTTCGTTAAACCCCAGTTGCCACTCTTCTGACCATTTTGCTAGTTTATCCAGATCTCTTCTCATTCTGCCCACCCCATCTGGATCATTTACTCTGTTGCAGATTTTAGTGTCATCTGCAAACAGACAAACCTTACCCTCCAGTCCATCTGCAATGTCACTGATGAAGGTATTGAAGAGGACTGGCCCCAGGACTGATCCCTGAGGCACCCCACTTGTGACTTACATCTCTTCTAACTGTATACCATTTACCACCACTCTCTGTTTTCTGCCCATCAAGCAGTTTGCCATCCAGTTGACCAACTTCTGACCCACCCAGAGCCTACCCAGCTTATTAATCAATCTTTTTTGTGAAATGGTATCGAAAGCTTTGCTGAAGTCAAGGTAGGTGACATCAACTGCTCTCCCTTGGTCCACCACTCTGGTTACCCAGTCAAAGAAATCTATGAGATTAGTTTGACAGGACCTTCCTGTTGTAAACCCATGCTGTCTTGGATCCTGTTCTCCTATGGATTTCAGGTGTTGCACTATCCTTTCCTGAAGGAGTGCCTCCATAATCTTGCCCACTACTGATGGTAAGATTGACTGGTCTGTAGTTCCCTGCCCCCTCCCTGCTACCACTCTTGTGGAGCGGGATCACATGAGCCCTTCTCCAGTCTTCTGGGACCTCTCCTGTGCTCAGAGACTCACTAAACAGTTCTGATAATGGCTCTGCTAGTTCCACCCTTAGCTCCTTTAGTACCCTGAGATGTATGCCATTAAGTCCCATTGCCTTGTCCACCCTGAGCTTATAGAGCTCTTGTAGGACCCTGTGTTTTTTGTGAAGGGAATAGTGCACACCTCCCTCCTTCCTGTGTCCATGGTGCTGAGCTTCTATATATCCATGTATACACACACACACACACACACACACACACACACACACATTATAGTGGCACGGTAGCACCACTATAGTTAGGGCTGAGCATGCACTTTAATGTTAAACCTCAAACTTTGCACTTTAATAACTTTGGAACCATTCAACGGATTTGCATGTGTGGTTTCTTGGTGTAGATCTCTTGACGTGCCAAGTTTTGTTATGGTCAGATGTGTGGATTCTGAGATCTGGATAGTGAAAAAAACTGAAAATTTGCCACTTTTTGCAGTTTTTGTCTGACTGCACTGCACACAGATGGTGTTGAAATTTCGTCTGAAACTTTTATGGTAGAAGGAGCTTGGGTCACAGACCAGCCCAGCATTTATTTGGTGAAAACATATTAATCCGTTCCAAAGTTATAACATTTTTAAGTTCCCATTATTTTCAGTGGAATTTTTATTTTTCAGGATAGATTCTTGGAATGAAAAAGGATTTTGCTCTGATTTATTTATTTATTTATTTGCTTTTGTTAACTGGGTAAGCACACTAGACAGCCAAGTGCCTATTTTCAGGTGCGACCCAGGATATTACAAGGTACATTACAAGGTACATACATGAACATCAGGCAAATACAAGTGGAGGATTACATTGCATAGAATTAGCACAACAGGGACTTTACAAGCATCAGATTTCATCAGGCAAATAGCAGTGACGAGTTAATATAAAGTGACCAGAACACAGGGACATTGTAAGACAACAATACCAAAAACAGGTATTACAATACAGTATTAAACATTGCAGTCAGTAGGAAGAAGTGCAGTGTGAATTCATCGTTCCAGGCAGCAAGGTGTTTTTTTTTTTTTTGCCCCTCCTCTCTCCGCCGGTCGTCTGCCCGGTCACGGACCCCTCGGCTGTGGCATCCCCACATGAGCCATACTCCCGGGACCCCCTGGATTACCCCCCAGGGCGGAGACGTGGCACCCATCCCCTTTTGGGTGCCATGAACAACGGGATAGGGCGGGAGTCAGCCTGGGGAGCCGATAGCAGCTCAAGGGGCGGGCATCATCTAGGCGGCGAGAGGCGGGCTGTTTTCTTCTCCTTAGAGGGCCGGGAACGTGCAATGACGCCAGCATCTGTCCCGCCCCTTGGAGCCTTTCTGTCCCGTATGCTGAGGTACTCCTGGCCTCCACCAGGTGTCCCCATGCATCGGTGACATCCCGCGCCCTCCCCCCGGAGAAGGAGAGCAGTTGTGGGATGCTCGATCCTTTCCCCGCCGCCCTCCGCAACCGGAGCTCGCCCCCAAACCCAGGTCACTGGCTGCAGTGGGATTCAACCTGCACCGGGCGGGCCGGGCCCCCAGGCAGCAAGTTGTAAGGCTAGCAGTTAGAATAAGGAGGAGTCACAGTTGGGATAGAGTGGGCCCAGTGCAAGAGAAAGGAGTGCACAGTTATAGTGCTCACCCTGTTTTGCCGGTGGGCCTAAATGGTCCATTTTTATATATGCTGTGAGAACAGGAGGAATATGAGCACAGTTGTGCGCTGCCTAAGTCATAATGTTTAGGTTGATCAAGGATCCTTTTTCTTGAGGAGCCAATCCTTGTTCTCCAGAAAAAATTTCCTTTTTTGTGAGCCACCATCTTGTTTTTTGTTTTTGCCCACCCAAAAAACTGTTATAACTCTGCCCAAGGATGCCTGTTTCAGACATCTAAGCATGTTTCTTGCTCATCGGGAGCTGGAGCAGTTCTTTGTGGTTTCCAACCTTTGTATGCCGCTAAAAAGGAAATCAGCTGGCGAAAAAGGATTTCCCCTTGTCACGACAAGATAGCCCCTTTTCACGACCAGATGGCCCTGTTGGAAATCCTTGTTCGCCAGCTGATTTCCTTCCTTCCTATTTTCTTAGTTTCAGTTGAAAATATCCATGGGATCCCAAAAAGCCCATGTAAAAAATTTGGTGAAGAAAATCCTAATAATGGATGAGTTACGTGTGTTTATTTAAATGTTTCTACACACGCGCATAACTTTTGGTAATTTTTAATATTTTGACTCCAAATTTTCAACACAGCCATTTTCAAACAACATGAGGTCTTGCTGTATTCTGACTATTGCAGTTAGGTCCTGCCTTTCAACTGCCCTGGAGAACAAAGAGTTAACTTTCCATGGCCAGCATGGAACGTACGGCACGAGCTCAGTTGAAGCCTCTGTCTGCTGTTGTTTAAACTCCAACCGTCAGATTCTTTACTCCGCCTCACTGAACAGTCGCTCTGGAGATTTCTCCTTTGCTCGGTTCAAAAAAGTCGGCTAAAGTGTAGTTTTTTCACTCGGTTTCTACTGAATTTCTGCTACTGAACCTGTTGGTTTAAGTCTCTGTCTGTGGTACCGTGAGTACTAGATAGGTTTTGCATTTAGTTTCTGTGTGGAACTTGTAAACATTGGATCGGTTCGGTTTGAACCGATCAGATTGGTTTTAAAAAACTTTGAATTTATTAGAGTGTGGTAACTGGTCCGTATCAGTTCTAAAAAAAAAACGGATTTAATTACGTTTTTTTCCAAGACCCGGAAGACAATGTGGAACCAATAGGGGTGTCTTGCCTGGTGGATTGCCGAAAAAGGGTGTTTTGGAGAGGATTGGCCATGTCTGAGAAACCCAAGAAAAAAAACAGGCCCACTGGGTTTCAACACTGTAGTGTGTGTGGGGAAGCCTTTGCTAAGGCTGATCCCCACACCACCTGTGTTTATTGTCTGGGGTTTGACCACCTCGATTCAGATTGCCAAATTAGTAAAAGTTTTCCCAAAGCTACCCTGGATAAGAGAGTAAGTAGACTGAGGGAAAGGGAGGCCGAGAAGTCCGCTGACCCAGATGGCCCAGCCCGGTTCGGTTCCAACCGAACCAGAAGGAGTGCTGTCTGACCAGGGCAAAACTTCTCCGGGCAAAAGGAGAGCTGATTCTGAGGAGTCGGTTCCGGTTAAAAGAAAGAGAAGGGAAAAATCATCCGGTTCGGATCCTCAAATTCTTTCTCCGATCACTGATGAAATAGCCAAAGCGATAAGGATAGTTAAATCGCTAACTTTGGTTCCAGCCGAACCGGCACCATCTGTCAGGGGCTCGGTTCGGTCGGTTCCCCCGGTTCCGGATTATACTTTAGAAGAATTTTATAAACCGGAAGAAGGGGAGGGAGAGTATGAGGATAGTGATGGTGATGGTGATTATGAAAGTCTGGATGTGCCTATTGACCCAGACATCTCCCCAGACAGACCTTCAGGTGTTTCTCCTCCTAGGCTTTCTGAGTCCCCTTCCCACTTTACGTTTTACAAGAAAGTGGCTGAAACCCTCCAGCTTCCAATGGAAGAAGCAGTAGAGGATCAGGAGGAGCCTGATTTTGTTGAGATGATGGACATCCCAGAGTCCGAGTTTGTCTGTTCCTCCATAAATCTTTTGGGAAACAGACATTTAAAATTTAAAGACTCTAACTCCATACCTCCTATGGACAGAAGAATGGACAAGAGGTATACCCTTTCAGGCTCAGACACGGAGTTCCTTTCCCAGCAATGCAGCCATGTTGGGGTAGTGCAGGCTGCTGCCTGTGATAAGGCAAATATTCCCTTGGCTTCACACCCCCCAGATAAGGACTCCAGGAAGATTGATGCCATGACAAAGAAGCAGTACATGGCAGCATCTTTGGGACTCAGGCAGGCTAACTATATGGCCTACACAGCTAGATACCAGAAGTCCAGGTGGGACACTGTGCTGGCTCTGGCTAAACAGGCCCCTGACCAGCTTGCCAAGCAGCTGGAGCAGGTGGCTGCGGATGGGATTGAGGCATCCAAGGTGCAATTTCATGCTGCTGTGGACTCCAATGATGTTTCATCTAGAGTCATGGCTACATCTGTGGCCCTTCGGAGGATGGCTTGGCTCAGATGTACTAGCCTATCACAGGATACCCAGGCTAAGGCCATGGATTTACCTGTCATTGGTAATTCTCTGTTTGGGGAGCAGACAGAGGACTACATGAAGAAGATGGACGAGTACAGGATCACCTACAGGAGTGCTCAGGCCAAAGAAAGGCAAACCACTCCTCAGAGACAGCATTCCAGGGGCAGGGGCATGCCCTTTCAGAGGCCTTTACCAAGCCCAGGCCTCCTCTTCTGCTTATGCTCAGAGGGGGTTCTTCAGCGGGAGAGGCAGACGGGGAATAAGCAGGCCTGCTTCTACCCTCAGCCTCAAAGCTCCTGCCAAGCAGACACCCTGATGGTCTGCCCGGCCGATTCTCCAATACCTGTGGGGGCAGGCTGGCTTACTTTGTCCAGGACTGGAAGTCTTTGACATCAGACAAGTGGGTCCTGGAAGTAGTAAGCCAGGGACTGGTTCTCAGCTTCAAAAAAATTCCCAAGATGAGAACCAGATCCTTTCCACCTGAAAATCCTTCAGAGACCCTTGCCCTAGAGGCAGAGGTTTCTTCCCTCCTGGCTCTCAGAGCCATAGAAAGGGTTCCTACCCTACACAGGGGCAAAGGATTGTACTCCAGGTACTTTCTAATCCCCAAAAAGACAGGAGAATGGTGGCCTATCCTGGATTTAAGATATCTGAACAAGCACCTTTTAAAACCAAAATTCAAAATGGTGACTCTGGGAATAATTCTGCCCTCTCTAAGGCCAGGGGGCTGGCTAGCCTCCCTGGACCTCAAAGATGCCTATTTTCACATTCCTATCAGGTGCTCCCACAGAAAGTACCTCAGGTTCGAGTTGCCCTCAGGCCACTATCAATTCAGAGCAATGCCCTTTGGCCTAACATCAGCCCCAAGGATGTTCACAAAGTGCCTGGCAGTAGTGGTTGCTTTCCTAAGGAGAAAAAAGATCTCCATCTTTCCATACTTGGACGACTGGCTCATAGTGGGTCAGTCTCCAGACCAAGTCAAGTCACATCTGCAAATAACTCAGCAAGTGCTCACTTCCTTAGGATTCCTCCTCAATCTTCCAAAGTCAGTTCTCGAGCCAGTACAGCTCCTCACCTTTATAGGGACAGAGCTGGATACAGTAAGAGCAAAAGCCTTCCTTCCCCTGGACAGTGTAAGGACCCTTAGAGAACTGGCCTCTTCATTCACCCTTCAGGTGTCTCGACCAGCAAGGCATTTCTTGCAGCTCCTGGGCCACATGGCAGCCTCTACAGCAGTGGTCCAGGGGGCAAGATTCCAGATGAGGGACATTCAGTTCCACTTAAGAGCCTTCTGGTCCCAAAGAAAGGATTCCCTTACCAAACTAGTCCCAGTGACTCGAACCCTGATCCAGGCTCTGCAATGGTAGCAGGATCAGGATAATTTGAGACTGGAATTTCCTTTTGTCACTCAGTCTCATTCAGTGATACTCACCACAGATGCCTCCCTGCTGGGCTGGGGAGCCCACTAGGGGGATCTTACCACCCAAGGACTGTGGTCACCTCAAGAATCTCTGCTTCACATCAATCTCTTGGAACTCAGAGCAGTGTTTCTGGCACTGCAAGCCTTTTCCAAATCTGTACAGAACAAGGTAGTCCAGATCAGAACAGACAATACCACCACAATGTGGTACATCAACAAGCAAGGAGGCACTCAGTCTACAGCCTTGTGCACAGAAGCAATGAGGTTATGGTCTCTGGCCTGTTCCCTGCAAACCTCTCTGATAGCAGTTCACCTCCCAGGGAAGGACAGTGTCCTAGCAGATGCTCTCAGCAGGATATCCCAGGGCCATCACGATTGGACCCTAGATCCCCTAGTGTTGGAAGTGATTTTCTCGAGATGGGGCACTCCACAGATAGATCTTCTTGCAGCCCCAGACAATCACCAACTTCCTCTCTTTTGTTGCAGACCCCCAGTCTTGGGCTCAGTCCCCCTGGATGCTCTGATTCTGAATTGGGAAGGGAGGTTCCTGTATGCTTTTCCCCCCTTCCCTCTCCTGTTCAAAGTGCTAGTCAAGATCAGGTCTCAGCTATGCAAAGTGATTCTGATTGCTCCAGACTGGGCCAGACAGCCCTGGTACCCACTGTTGCTGTCCTTAACAGTCCACCTTCCGCTGTCTCTTCCCAGGAATTACATTAACCTGTTGACATCCTCTCAGGGGAGGATTTGGTATCTGAACCTCAAATCTCTCAATCTCAAGGCATGGCTCTTGAAAAGTTAGAGTTTGATGATTTACACCTTTCTCAAGGGGTTCTGGATATCCTTAAGGCTTCTCTAAAGCCTTCCACCAGAAAGACTTACAACTCCAAATGGAAAAGGTTCATTATTTGGTGCTCTAATAAGAATATTTCTCCAGAATCTGCTGGGTTGCCTACAGTCCTGGACTATATGGTTCATCTTAATGGCTTGGGACTTAGGCCAGCTACACTTAAAGTGCATCTGGCAGCTGTTTCTGCCTTCTTGTCAGTAGGCAAGCCCTCTCCTCTGTCAGCCCATCCTGTGCTCTGTAAGTTCTTCAAGGGATTGCTGCACACCAATCCCCCCTTTAGGGACCCTGGTCCTGCTTGGGACCTTAATGTTTGCATTGCTCAGCTTACGTAACCACCCTTTGAGCCTTTGTCCTCTGCAGAGCTTAAGTTCTTGACTTGGAAAACTGTGTTTTTGGTAGCCATTACCTCTGCCAGGCGTATCAGTGAATTGCAAGCCCTGTCAGTGGAGCCTGATTTCATCTCTTACCACAGAGATAAAGTGGTCCTAAGAACTAACAGGAAGTTTTTTGCCTAAGGTGGTTTCAGAGTTCCACCTTAATCAGTCTATGTCTCCCCCTGTTTTCTTCACTGACCATTCCTCCTCTGGAGAGAGGAGGTTGCACAGCTTGGATGTTAAAAGGGCCCTCAGCTACTACATAGAGTGCACCAAGGGTCACAGGTTTGACTCCCTCCAGTTGTTCCTCACATATGGAGAGGTCGGTAAGGGCAAACCTGCCACTAAGAGATCTTTTGCCAGGTGAATTGTCTCTTGTATACAATTCTGCTATGAAAAACTGGGTAGAACACCACCCTCAGGTCTGAGGGCTCACTCTACTAGAGGTACAGCTGCTTCCCTGACTGTTGCCAGGGATATTCCTATCTTAGAAATTTGTCAAGCAGCCACCTGGAAAACAGTCCATACATTCACCAAGCATTACTCTCTGGATATCCAGGCTAGGAGTGATGCTAGGTTTGGGCACAGCAGTACTTCATAGCCTATTCCCAAAGTAGGTTCTGTCCTCCTCCATGGAGGTACTGCTTGGTAGTCTGCAATAGTCAGAATACAGCAAGACTTCATGTTGTTTGAAGGAAAAATTACCTTAGTAATGTTTCTTCTCATGGAGTCTTGCTGTATTCTGACCTCCTCCCCCTGCCTCCCCTCTCAGAAACTGGTTTTTGGGATGTAGGTGGGCAGGAGCAGTGTTGGCACCCTAGAGGTGCCCTTTTTCACCCTCCTTTATTTTGGGTGTGTGTTGTGTTTTGTTTTTTTGGGTTTCCTGACTTGAGTCTTTGCTTTGAAACCAAAAAAACCCTTTCTTAATAAGTTTAGTTGCCAGTTGGCTAGTGTGAGTCTTACAGTTTCCACACAGAACTTCTAGTGAGTATTGCTCGTAAAGATCTGACGGTTGGAGTTTAAACAACAGCAGACAGAGGCTTCAACCGAGCTCATGCTGAACGTTCCATGCTGGCCATGGAAAGTTAACTCTTTGTTCTCCGGGGCAGTTGAAAGGCAGGACCCAACTGCAATAGTCAGAATACAGCAAGACTCCATTAGAAGAAACAACATTACTAAGGTGAGTATTTTTTTCTTTTCACTCCCCCTCATAAACTATACAGCTGTCATTTTTCACCTCCTGTCCAAAATGTGTTTTCACACCTTTGGCGCGAAATGGCGTTTTGGCATGGTTTTGAAAATTTTCACCTATGGGACATATGAGGTGGGGTCATAAGAAATCTGTGTTGAAAATTTGGGGTCTAAATATTTAAAAAAAAATGCCAAAGTTATGACCATTTGTTACAATTTCACTATGCCCGCTCATAATTTCGGAAATGTTGAATATTTTGACCCCAGATTTTCAACATAACATTCTTATTACCCCATGTCATGTATGTCATAGCTGTCATTTTTTAAATCCTGGCCAAAATGCGTTTTTGCTCCTGTGCTGTGGATTAGCGTTACACTTGCACGGAATTACGTTTTGGCGGGGATTGAAAATTTTTCTGCACTGGCTGCATCAGGTGGGGTAATAACATGGCTATGGTAACAATTTGGTGACTGTTGTCTCGTAAGTAGAAGTGCAGGGGCCTGAAGTCCCTGCGCTTCTCCAGGTAGATACATATACAGATCTATGGAGGGATGGAAGCACGGGGTCCAGAGGACCGTGCACTTCTACAGTAAAATAAGGTTGCTGTTATACTATCTTAAAATGTAAGGAAATAAGTTCCAAAAAACTTTGTTAATGCATCAGTTAGGGTTAAATTGACAAAAGTAAAGAAATGTGGTGTTAGGGTTTCCAACCGTAACACCCCATTCCCCACCCTGCACAGACCCACAGGCGGGGGGGACCCTGTCTTGGGGCCATCAACTCTAACGTTTACCCCATTCACCTGTGCTGTACCCCTGTCACCTTATTTTCTATTGGGGGTGTGGGGAGGTGGGTGCACAGTGGGAGGTCAGGTGTGGGTGTGAACGACTGCGGACCTTTTTTTTTTTTTTTTACAGGTTTAAAAAAAAAAGACATTAAGGGACAAGTTTCTTATTTTCAGCTTGACAGGGACATGGGAGGGTGGGGAGTGCCACTAATCACCAAAGGGGGTCTATAAGATCTCCTTCATCCCTACCTCCCTCCGGCTGCTCTTCTCCACCGATGAGGGATTGCTGGAGATTCCCAGGGTTCGCTTGAAGACCTCTGGGGTGCATTCTTTTGCTTTCGCAGCCCCTACCCTGTGAAATTCTCTACCTCATTGGGTTAGAGGGTGCCTGACTGTGGATAGTTTTAAGGCAGCTCTAAAAACCTGTTTATTCTCACTGGCCTTCTTATCTGATTAGTTTCTGATTGTTTTATTTTGTGAGTTGTTTTATACTGTGAGTTTTTATAGTTGAAGGTGTTTTAACTTTGTAAAAGCACTTTGATACTTGTTGATTTGCATTTTTTTATAAATAAAGATTATTATTACACAACATATGGGATCGGCGGTTGGGGGGGTACCACTAGACACCAGGGATATAGAATATACTAACAGTAGTCACCAATGGAGATGAAAAATATTATAAATATTGGTATCGGAGGGTGGGCGAGTGGCACTGGACACCAGTGATATAGAATAGTAACATGGGAGGATGGGGAAGGGGTGCCACAGGACACCAGTGAATATATTTCATAAAATATATACAATTGGGAGGGTGGGGGTGCCACTGGGCATCAGGGCTATTAAGTAGAAATTAATGGGGACTGGGGTACACTTGAAGGTGGGGGAGTACCACTGAGCACCAGTGAAAAATGTATATAAAATATGTACTGAAATTGGACTGGGGGGGGGGGCACTGCACACCAGGGATTAGTAATAGTAATGGGGAGTGGCACAGATGTACGATGGAGGGGGGGTAGTGAATACCAGGGAAATGACAAATAGCAGAAAAATAAAAGCTGATAAAGGACCCTGCGCTTCCACAGTAAAATAAGGATACGATTCTGCTATCTGAAAAAGTAAGGAAATAAGTTGCAAAAAACTTCCGTTAATGCTCCAGTTAGGGTCAAAGAAACAAAAGTTGGAAAGAGTGGTACTAGGGTTTCCCTAACAACCCCCCCACCCCCAAAGCAGGTAGGAGAGCAGGTGTGGGGTGTGCCTTGGGCTTCTCAAGCCTAATGCTCACCCCATTCTCGTAAAGTCTACACATTTGACCTTATTTACAAATGGAATGGGTGAGCGTTAGACTTGAGAAGCCACAGGCACACCCCACACCTGATCTTCTGCCTGCTTTGGAGGGTGAGGTGTTAGGACCGGAAACCCTAATGCCAGATTTCCCAACTTTTATCACTCTGACCCTAACTGGAGCATTAACAAAGTTTTTTGATATATAGTTTCATTGCAAAAATCTCTGTTAATGCATCAATTAGGGTTACCACCCCTACCACCACCCCAACACACCTACAAACCTCAGGTTGTGCCACGGGGTCATCAGGCTCAACTCTCACTCCATTCCATGTGTAAGCAAGCTGACATGCTACAATATAGGAGAATGGGGTGTGAGTTAGGCCTGACTATCCCATGACACACCCTGTCTGTTGTTGTGTGGAGGGAGTGTGGGGGTGGGGTGATAGGAGTGGTAACCCTAGCACCACATTTCCATGCTTTTGTCACTGTGCTATTAACCCTAACTGATGCATTAGCAAAGTTTTTTGCAATGAATTTCCCTTCTTTTTGAGAAAGTGTAATGTAATTGATAACTGGTATATGTTAGTGGGATGATCCTCCGGGCCCTGCACTCCCTTCACGAAGTACATTTTTTTCACAGTGGTATGTGTATGTGGGAGCGCAGGCCCTCCGGGCCCTGCACTCCCACTTTCACATAACTACTTAGCCATACAGCAGCCCTGGAACTCTTGTAACAGTAATTTGCCAATATCTCAGCAACCGTAGCAGCTATGAAAAAAATTCAAGTGTCATTGTAATCATGACAGCGAGACCTCCACCCAAGATAAGTCTACCAGATCTGCATCTCGCATCATTTACAAGATACAGGCACTGAAAAGTGATGAAAAGGCACCCTTGGAACATGTTTTTGCCAATATCTCTATAACCATAGCAAATAGGGAAAATATTCCACTGCAAGTGTAATTTTTGATTTCCAAACTTGTTTTTTTGCTTATTCTAAGCTGCAGGTAGCGAAAAATCTGTGTCTTGCTTCGTTTTCGAGATACGGGCACTGAAAGGCATCACGGACACTGCAGTGTTGTCCTATGGGAAATTTCTCAACTTCAAAGCACTGTAACTTTGTGCTCATTGAATGTTTGGGTTACAATCCACCAAATGCACATCTGTGGTACCAGGGCTTGCCACCCTGCAAATTTGAGCCCATAAGCTCCACCATTTTTAGTTGGGGGCAAAAGATTTGCAGTTTTTGTGCAAAGTACTTTCGTACATTTATTTATGTATTTGTTTAAATTTTGGTAACCGGGTAGGCCCACTGGAACCTTGACAATCCCTTTTTCAAGGGTGACCCGGGATTAGTTACATGCACCTAGAGGGGAAGGGAAAACCAAAGCTTTGATAAGTACAGTACAGCAAGGCTTAGATAGAGTATATGAATATACATCGCAGCACAGAACATTACAACAATAGTGCAGACGTTTTTGTTAGAAACAGACTATTGACAGTTTTCTACCTAGATAAGTGCAAAAACCAGTGCTCCTTTTGTACTTTAAAACCCTTTCTCCCTTACTGGTCGTGTACTTTTGCATATAGCACCCTTAGTCGGATCACCTTTGGGAGACCTTAGTTGAGGCAGCAGCACTGGGACCCAGTGCCTAGGTGTAATTTTAACATTTTCTTGAAGCCCTCTAGAGAGGTGCTATCCTGTACCTCTCTTGGGAGATTGTTTCAGAGTTCGGGAAGTTTTTGCGAAAGTTTCACAAAAACAGCACAACACTTTCGTGATTTGTGAAAGTGTTGCGGCCGTTTCTTTCACAGTTCTCGAAAGTACAGGGTCCCTGAGTTTTAAACTGCATTTCTGGGAGGTTTTACCCCCCAAAGAAGACAGGGCTGGCATCCTCAGGACCCGACTAGTTAAACATAACAGTCAGTGTTTACCTAGAGGGTCCCAAATTTAAACGCCAGGCACTGTTTTCTCTCGCTAACTGAAAACAAGATGGCCGCAGCACGAATGTAAAATGTACTGGCAGCAGCTTTTGTGGGACACATATATTTTTTCCCCAGTGACTATAATGGGAAACTTGTTTTTTGAATAACATTTGAACGGTTTAATATTTTTTCACCAAATCTTCAAAAGGCGCATAGTGATCCAGACTGCATACTCCCTTAAGATTTAGAGCAAATGGACAAATTCTACAGGCTGTGGGCGCGAGCAAAGAAAAGTGCAAAAAGTCAATTTTTTTGGGTTTTTTTCTTCGTGTTCTGCAGCTCCGCAACCGTACATCCGACCGTAACGCAACTTCCAGTTCCGGAGAACTGTGGTACCAGACTGCGCATGCAAAATTTCAGGCAAATCTGTCATACAGTGCCAAAGTTATTAAGGTGCAAAATTTGAGGTTTAACATTAAAGTGCTTACTCAACCCTAACTATTGCCACGATTGGCATGTCTGACAAACTAAAAAGAAAACAGAACCTACAGGCTTTAAAAATTATAAGAATTGCTTCAACCTCCTGGCTAAGGCAGACTGCCACAAGTTGTATTTGAGGTGTCTGGGTCTAAATCATGATTTCTCTAATTGTGAGCTTTGCATAATGTTTTGCCCTAAATCTATCAAAAAAGGGCTAAACAAATTGGAAGACAAGATGGCTTTACAGTCTGCCTGCACATTACCAGAATGCTCGGACAAGAGTCTAGCCCCTTACAGTAAGCAAAAAAACAAGTCTTCTAAAGATGTCTCAGAATCCAGGGTGTCTGAACAGGGGAACCCTGAAACCAGCAAGCATGCCTCTGAGCAGGTACTGGGAATGGTGCCTGCAAAGAAAAACCAAAAAGAAAAACATGTAGCTGCCCCTCCTACTGAAGAAGGAAAGGAGACATCAGCAGACAAGAACAGAGTGTCCTCAGTAAAGGACATGACCAAGGCATGGCAGTTTTTCCAGGCCTTTCAGGCAATGGGATCAGTCAAGGACATGTACGTTCCCCTACACCAGTTCCAGTACCAACCCTGGTTCCAGAGGAGGAAGGGGCTGAGTTTTTTTGTGATAAAGAAGAGGTGGTGGAGGGAGAACTTGTCGAGCCTGACAGTTCCCCAGAGTAGGAATTTGGCTCCCCTCCTCGTGCTCAAGATGATTTCTCCTCACATTATTCCTTTGTGAGGCAAATGGTTAACACCTTCATCTTCTCTACTCAGGAGATGGCTGAGGATGAGGACAAAGTGGAATTTTTAGATATGACGGGGTTAACTCTGACCAAGAGATTGCTTCTACCTTTTCACAAGTAACTAAAAAAGGCAACCTGTAAGCTCACGCAAATTTTGACCTCTACCCCTGGTATCGCTAAGAAACTAGAGAACTACTAGGTGGATAAACAGGTGCTGAGTACCTGTATTTTCACCCTGACCATGAACGGTTGTCCAGGCGGTGGCCTGTGACAAGGCAAAAGTTTCCCTTTCTACCCAGCCTCTGGACAAGGATTCCAGAAAACTGGATAGTATGGGGAAGAAAGTTTATACCTCGGCTTCCTTGCTTTTGAGACAGGTGACTTATATGGTATACATGGCACAGTAGCAGAAGTCTCTGTGGAGCTTCATTCTGGCTATGAGCTAGATTGGTGACTTGGCACAAGATCTAGCAGACACTGCCAAGATGGCTCTGTATACCACCAAGTACCAGTTCCACATGGCAGTGGATGTGAATGGCACTGCCTCCAGAGTTATGGCTCATGCAGTGTCCCTGAGGAGGTTTGCTTGGTTCAGAACCACCAACCTGTCCCAGGACACTCAGACAAAGACAGTGGATATTCCCCATGATGGAAGTTCCCTGTTTGGTGACAAGACAGAGGAATACATGAAAAAGGTGGAGAAGTACAAAGCCACCTACAAGAGCAATATTGAGAAGCAGAAGACCTCCACTTCCAGCAGGCCTTATAGAAGGGGAGGCAGAGGTAAGGGATACTTTTCCCATGTTTTCCTCACCATGATTTCTCCCAGTTAAGGGGTTTCTTCAGAGGCAGGGGTGGAAGGGGCTGTAAGTATGCTGACTCAACCCCAGCACCCAAAGCTCACCCTAAATAGAACCCCTAATAAGTTGATCCAGGTCGCTCACCCATTGTTAGTGAGAGGAATGCTGGCTCATTTCTTCATGGAGTGATGGGTAGAACTGGGAGAGGGAGGTAAGGTGCCTGCCCGGCATCATGGCTTGGAGGGACAGGAAGTGAGTCCTCAGGATGGCGGAAGAAGCTGCAGGGGACAGGGATCTGGATCTCATTGTCCACTTGGGTACAAATGACCTAGGTGGGAATGGGATCAGAGCAGTGCAGAACGAGTTTATGGAGTTGGGGAGGGGCCTTAGACAAATAGCATGCATGGTAGCCTCAGAGGTGCTGCCTGTCTATGGCATGAGTGAAGCTAGGGTACTCTGCACCATGGGATTCAATGAATGGTTGAAAGACTGGTGCAGAGCACAGGGTTTTGACTTCACTGGGGACTGGGGATCCACCTGGAGGGATACAGGGCTATACTACACGATGGTCTGCATCTTCCCAGGAGGGGGACCAGGGTCTTGGGTGATTAAATGCTTCATAGGAAAGCTTTTAAACTAGCCAAGGGGGAGGGCACTGAAAAGGTGTAGGGAATTCCCAGCCTCCCCCCACAAAACAGGGTAGATAGTGAAGTAAACACCAAGGCAGAGAAGTCGACAAGAAGCAGGACAGGGGTCAATGGAGAAAAAGGCAAAGGCAGTAAGGACAGGGATGGGACTAAAAGGGGTAAGGCCATCAAAAAATGAAGAGTGATGAGTACCAGTGCCCATAGTCTGGATAACAAGCTTTCTGAACTAGTGGCCTTGATGGAAGAGTGACGGTTGGATATTGTGGCAGTCACAGAAACATGGTACACAGAGAACCATGGCTGGGATGTCGGCATACCAGGGTACACAATCTACAGGAGAGACAGGGAGGGTAAAAGAGGAGGAGGAGCTCTCTACATTAGGGAAGGGATCAAAGCAGTGGAGTAAAGGGCAAACAGGGAAGAGAGGAGACTCTGTAGGTCACCTTGGAGACAGGAAATGGCACCACAATCCACACAGGTGTTATTTACAGACCCCTCATCGCAGGGGGAGGAAAGGGACAAGGAAATTATAGAAGGTATCCTTAGAATAGCAGAAAAAGGGGAGATATTATTGATGGGGGACCTGCATATGCCAGATGTTAACTGGAGCACATTTGCCGCAGCCATATCCAAGAGCAGTGTCCTTCTTGATGCCCTACAGGGGGCATGCCTCAGACAGTTAGTGTTGGAACCTACTCGGGAGCGAGCAGTCTTAGTTCTGGTACACTCAAATGGGGACGGAGAGAGGATCTCAGAGTTAGAAGTCGTTAGCCACCTGGGAACAAGCAACCGCCAAACAGTGTGGTTCATGATAAACACAGTCATAGAGTCAAGCTGTACAAAAGCGAGGGTACTGGACTTTAGGAGGGCTGACTTTGGCAAAATGGGAGAGTGCATAAGGAATGCACTAGCAAATGGGCAGGAAGGTGGGGTGGAGGAACAATGGGCAAATACCAAAACTGCCATCACAGAGGCAGCAAGCCTTTGTATGAAACAAGTAAATAAAACAAAGGAAAAAACACTATGGTTCTCAACAGAGGTGGTGGGAAAGGTTAGGGAGAAAAAGTTAGCATTTAAGAAGTATAAGGAATTACAGAAGGAGCAGGACAGGGAACTGTATCAGTTAAATCAGAAGGAAGCAGGGAAGGCAATCAGAATAACAAAGGCCCAAAACATAGGAAAAGATAGCCAACTCGGTTAAGAAGAGGGGGGAGAATAACGCCTTTTATAGGTACATTAAGGAGCAATAAAAGACCAAGGGAGGGATGGTGAAGCTTAATAAAAGGGAGGGAAGGGGGGCAGAGGGTGACAGTGAAAAGACAGAGATCCTGAATGAATACTTTTGCTCAATATTCACAAAAGAAGCAGAGGGGGAGATACCTAAACCAAACAATAGAAGCACTCTGGATGGGGGGTCAATACCAGTCCATTCACAGAAGAAGGAGTCCCGAAAGAACTCCTAAAACTCAAAAGTGGACAAAGCAATGGGGCCTGATGGGATTCACCACAAAATTATAAAAGAACTAAGGGGAGAACTAGTGACACCACTGACTACCCTTTTTAACAAATCATGAGAGGATGGTGTAGTACCTGCGGACTGGAGGAAGGCGAGTGTTACTTCCCTCCACAAAGGTGGGAGCAAGGCAAAGGCAAGAAACTACAGACCTGTTAGTTTGACCTCGGTGGTAGGGAAATTTATGGAATCACGAAAGAAAGAAAGAAGGAAGGAAGGAAGGAAGGAAAAGAATTGTTTAATACCTAGATGTCAGCTGGGCAGAGGACCCAAGGCAGCATGGATTCACAACAGGAAGGTCATGACAGACGAATCTAATCGATTACTTTGACTGATTAACCAAAGTAGTAGACCAGGGAGGGGCTGTGGATGTGGCCTACCTAGACTTTAGCAAGGCATTTGACACAGTCCCAAACAAAAGATTAACAAACAAGTTAGCCAGCCTGGGAGTGGGTCCCAGGTGGGTAGCCTGAGTAAAAAATTGGCTGGACAACAGGATGCAGAGGGTGATAGTAAACAGAGTCCACTCCGAAGAAAGAGGGTTACTGGCAGGGTACCACAGGGTTCAGTGCTGGGACAGGTCCTCTTTAATGTCTTTATAGGTGACATTGCTGAGGAGCTGGAAGGAAGCGTATGCCTCTTTGCAGATGAGACAAAGATCTGCAGCAGGGTTAATACACAAAGGAGGGTGGAAAGGATGAGAAGGGACTTGGCAAGGTTGGAGGAATGGTCAAATGTATGGCAGCTTGGATTCAGTACAAAGAAGTGCAAAGTAATGCACCTGGGAAACAAAAACCAAGGGGAAGAGTACACAGTGGGAGGGCGAGGTAATAACATGAATGGAACGGGACCTGGGGGTAGTCATATCAGATGACTTAAAGGTAGGCAAGCAATGTGAAAAGGCAGTAAGGCCAGCTGGGGGACAGTGGAATGCATAGGGAGAGGCATTACCAGTAGAAAACAGGAAGTTGTTATCCCGCTTTACAGACAATTGGTGAGACCCTATCTGGAGTACTGTGTGCAGTTCTGGAGACCCTATCTCCTCAAGGACATAGACAGGATGGAGGCAGTCCAGAGGAGGACAGCTAAAATGGTGCAGAGTCTGCACCAGAAGCCATATGAAGAGAGACTAAGAGAGCTTAATATGTATATCCTGGAGGAAAGGAGGGAGATGGGGGGGACATGATAGAAACTTTCAAGTACCTCAAGGGAATCAACAAAGTCCAAGAGGGTAGCTTCTTTCAGAAAAAGAAATGTGCAAGAACAAGGGGGCACAATTTGAAGATAGAGGGGGGACAGCTCAGGGGCAACGTGAGGAAGTATTTTTTTACAGAGGGTGGTGGACACATGGAACAGCCTTCCAGTGAAGTAGTAGGGTGAAAAACAGTGGGAGAATTCAAGAATGCATGGGACAGACATAAGGCAGTTCTAGTGGGGGGGGGGTAGGAGGAAGTGGGCTGTTGATTAACTAGGATCTGCAGCTTATTTGAAAGGTGGGGAAATGGGCAGGCTGGGTGGGCCAAGCAGTCCTTATCTGCTGTCAAGGTCTATGTTTCTATGGAAAAACATCAACACAGACAAGTGGGTCCTGGAAGTGGTGAGCCAGGGACTTACCCTGTAGTTCAGAAGATTTCCAAGACTGCTGGTTTGCAAAAACTTTGCACTTCCCACCACAACAGAAAAAATCATGTTGGAGTTGGAGGTAGAAAAGTTGCTGCAAACAAATGCAGCAGAAAAGGTCCCCCATCACAGTGGGGAAAGGGCCCCTACTCGATGTACTTCCTGACCTACAAGAAAAATGGGGAGTGGTGCCCCATTTTAAATCTCAGATCTCTGAACAAACACCTGAAAAGGGAAAAGTTCAAGATGGTAATCCTGGCTTCAGGAATCCCATCATTTCAGCAAGGAGACTGGCTAGGATCTCTGGACCTGAAAGACACCTATTTCCATATTCCAGTTAGGCCCTGCCACAGAAAATATGTCAAGTTCATGGTAGGGAACGGCCACTATCTGTTCACAGCCCTCTCTTCAGCTCCCAGAGTGTCCACAAAGTGCTTGGTTGTCGTGGCAGCACATCTGAGAAGACAAGGTGGGGGGGTCCTCCCTTATCTGGACGACTGGCTAGTTGCAAGGAAATCACCCCGGGAGGTCATGGCCTCTCTCTTTCTCACTCAGCACACCTTGGAGGTGCTGGGCTTCATAATAAACACTCAAACGTCCCAGACAGAGCCAGTGCAAGTACTGAACTTCACAAGGGCAGAATTAGGTGCCTTCCAAGGGTGGGCCTTCTTCCCTCAAAAGAGAGTACAAAATCTGGTAAACCTGGTGAAGTCTTTCAGATTAGGCCAGCCCAGGCCTGCAAGAGATTTCCTTCAGTTATTGGGCCACTTGGCCTCATCCATGTCAATGATAGCCGGGGCCAGGTTCCAAATGAGAGACATCCAGTACCGCCTAAGGGACATTGATCCCAAAGCTGAGACCCTCCTTCAAGGTTGGTGTCCATGTCAAAGACTCTCTTAGGAGCACTGGACTGTGGAAAGAATAGGGCACCCTCAGGGAGGGTGTGCCTTTCCTTCAGCAGTCACCCACAGTACTGCTAACTACAGATGGCTTCCCTCCTGGGCTGGAGTGCCCATCTGGATGACCTAACAGTAAGTGGGGTGTGTTCCTCCCTAGAGTCCTAGAAGCATATAAACCTGCTGGAGGTCAGAGCAGTGAACCTGGCTCTGGAAGGCTTTCAACTCCCACATCAGGGGTTAGTCCAGGTCAGGACAGACACCACTACCATGTAGTACATCAATAGGGAGGCACACGATCTTCAAAGCTATGTGCAAAAGCAATGAAGATCAGGAATCTGACCTATTCCATAGATGTGCAACTATCAGCAGTTCACCTGCCAGGGAAAGACAGTGTTTTGGCAGATTCCCTGAGCCAGATCAGCCAGGGACATCATGAGTGGACCCTGAGTAAGCAGGTATTGGAAGCGGTGTTCAGGAGGTAGGGTACACCCGAGACCGACCTGTTTGCATCTTGGGAGAATCACAAGCTTCCCCTTTTTTGTTGCAGGCCCCCTGCAGTGGGCTCAGTCCCATCAGACGCCCTGACTCTGGACTGGACAGGGAGGTTCCTGTATGCCTTCCTTCCCACTCTTGCAAAGAGTGTTGTTGAAGCTAAGGGAGCAGCCTGCAACCATGATTCTAATAGCCCCAGATTGGGCCAGGCAGGTTTGGTACTCCCTCCTCCTGTCCCTCTCTATTAAACATCCCATCCACCTTCTACTGAGATACAATCTGCTGACTTTGCCTTAGTGCAGGATAGCCTTCCCAAACATCAGGACTCTGTGTCTCAGTGCATGGTTTTTGAAGAGCTAGAATTTGGGGGCTTTAACCTTTCCAAAAAGATTTTGGAGGTCCTTAAAGTTTCCAGGAAACCAGCAACAAGAAGAACCTATGCTTTCACGTGGAAAAGGTTTCCCCCCATTGCTCCCTTAAGCAGCTCAGTCCTTTGCAAGCAGACATGCCCACAGTCCTGGACTTACCTGATCCACCTTCAGTCCCTGGGTCTTAGACCCTCAACCAGTGGTGCAAATGGTAGACAAAGAAGTACAGGAACTCGGGTATTGGCAAACATGAAATGCAGAATGAAGCTCCTCAATCTGAAGGATAGCTGTGTCAAGACAACATAGATACATAGATACATAGACAGTGTCGGCAGATAAGGGCCTATGGCCCACCTAGTCTGCCCATTTGAGCTTGTAAGTTCAGTTTGTTTTCCTAGAAGTCTATTTCCCCTTACCCCTGACCTCTAGAATTCCTTTATGTCTATCCCATGCATTCTTAAATCCCGTGATTGTTTCAGCCCCCACCACTTCCTCTGGCAGGGTGTTCCACTTGTCCACCACCCGTTCAGTGAAGAAATTCTTTCTCATGTTTCCTCTGAATCGTCCTCCCTCCAACTTCATCCCATGCCCTCTAGTCCTGAAACATCTTTTTCGCTTAAAAATAGTGTTTTCCTGCACCCTGTTCCTCCCTGTGAGATACTTGTATGTCTCTATCATATCCCCTCTCTCCCTCCTCTCCTCCAGGGAGTACATGTTCAGTTCCTTCAACCTGTCTTCATAGGATTTGTGATGCAACCCATGCACCATCTTTGTTGCCCTCCTCTGAACCTTCTCTACCCTGTCTATGTCCTTACGTAGGTATGGTCTCCAGAACTGTACACTGTACTCCAGGTGGGGCCTCACTAGTGTCTTGTATAGCGGAATTATGACCTCCCTTTTTCTGCTGGTGATGCCCCTGCCTATACATCCCAGCATCCTATTTGCTTTACCTGATGCCTTGTCACACTGTTTCCCTACCTTGAGGTCATCAGAGATGACAACCCCAAGATCCCTTTCCTGCTTGGTGCATGCTATATCCTCACCCCCAACTGATATATTGTGCCAGGGTTTTGTGCCCCATATGCATTATCTTGCACTTCTTTGCATTGAATTTCAACTGCCAAACCCTTGACCATTCTTCAAGTTTCTGCAGGTCCCTTCTCATTCTGTCTACACCCTCTGGTGTGTCTACTCTGTTACAGAGCTTTGTGTCATCAGCGAACAGTGAAATTCTGCCTTCTATATCGTGTGCAATGTCACTGATGAAGATGTTGAATAGGACCGGTCCCAGCACTGATCCCTGTGGTACCCACTGGTCACTCTTCCCTCTGTGGAGTGACAGCCATTTACCACCACCTCTGTGTCCTGCCACCCAGCCAGTTACCTACCCACCACACTACTGTCCTGCCCACACCCATATTCCCCAGTTTGTGTAATAGTCTTCTATGTGGCACAGTGTCAAAGGCCTTGCTGAAGTCCAGATAGGCCATGTCCACTGCCCTCCCCTGATCCACCTCCCTAGTCACCCAGTCAAAAAATTCAATGAGGTTGGTCTGACATGACCTCCCCCTGGTGAAACCATGCTGCCTTGGGTCCTGTAGTCCATTGACAACCAGATGTTCCACCAATCTCTTCTTCAGTAGTGCTTCCATGATCTTTCCACTACGAGGTGAGGCTGACTGGTCTGTAGTTCCCTGCTTCCTCTTTGTTCCCACTTTTTGTATAAGGGGACTACATCTGCTGTCCTCCAGTCTTTGGGTACCTCCCTGTTTCCAGTGATTGGCTGAACAGGATAGCCAGAGGTTCAGCCACCACCTCTCTTAGTTCTTTAAGGACCCTAGGGTGCACCCCATCTGGCCCCATTGCTTTGTCAACTCTTATTACTTCCAGTTCCTTCAGGACCCTTTCTCGTGTAAAGGGACTTGTGTCCATTTCTGCACCATTCTCACCCCTTGTACTCCCTTCAGACCCATTACCCCCCTCTTCCTTAGTAAAGACTGAGCAGAAATACCTGTTCAATATGTCAGCTTTACTGTTGTCATCCTCCACGCTGCTCCCATCCTCCCCCTTCAGTCTAACTATCCTCTCCTTGTCCTTCTTTTTTCACTTATGTACCTGTAAAGGTTTTGTCCCTTTAACCACTGATTTTGCAATGTGTTCTTCTGTCTGAGCTTTGGCTTCCCTTACTGACTTCCCTGCCTCCTTTGTTTCTCCTGGTACTTCTCCCTATCCCCTTCTGCCTGTGTCTTTTTGTATTGCCTGAATGCAGTCTTTTGGCTTTCACTTTCTTTGCTACCTCTTTGGAAAACCATAATGGTCTCCTCTTTCTTTTCCTCTTGCTAACCTGCTTAATGCATAATTCTGTTGTTCTTATAATCCCCATTTAAATACTGCCCACTGTTCCTCAATCCCTGATTCCTGTCCCATTCCCCTTAATGCCTCTTTCAAGCATCTCCCATTTTCCCAAAGTCTGCCCCCTAAAATCCAGGATACGTGTTTTTGTGTGGTTTGGTTCTGCTCTTTCTGTGATTTCAAACCACAATGACTGGTGGTCACTGTTACCCAGGTGCTCCCCACTGTTACCCCCATCACACTGTCCCTGTTTGTGAGCACAAGGTCCAGTATTGCCTTCTGCCGAGTTGGTTCCATGACCAGTTGCTTGAGGAAGGCACCCTGAAGGGAGTCCAGAATAAATCTGCTCCTAGTTGATGCTGCTGCTGGGATGCTCCAGTCCACATCTGGTATATTGGAGTCTCCAACCAGTACTACCTCACTTTGTCAGCCATCCTTTGGATGGCTAGCATCAACTCCTATCTGTTTCTTCCTCCTGGGCTGGTGGTCTATAGACCACACCTGTGCGAATGGCTGGCCCCATTTTCCTTTCCAGCTTAACCCACAGTATCTCTCCCCATTTTGTTCCTCCTGGATCTGTGTGGCCTTTATGTCATTTTTCAACAGTGCCACTCCTCCTCCCTTCCTGCCTGCTCTGTCTCTTCTGAATATGTTGTGCCAGGTATGGCCATCTCCCAGTCATGGTTATCATTACACCAGGTTTCAGTGATGGCCACAATGTCCAGGTCTGACTGTACCATGACAGCCTCCAGATCTTCCATCTTGTTGCTAAGGCTCCTGGCATTTGCACACATGGCTTTCCATGATTTGACCTCCCTAGACTGCTTCACTGTTCTACTCCAGCCCCTTCCTTGGTTGTCATTTATCCCTGGTTCTCCTTGCTGTCTGCCCTTCTGCTGAATTTTGCCCCTTTTCTGCTTATCCACCTTTTGGACACTAATCTCCAACTTTTGCACGCTGCTTTGCAGAGATAGCCACTCCTCTGGTTCACTGGTTCCATTACTAGCTATCTATCTGTTTACACATCTATCTGTTTCGACACTAGTAGATTTATTTAGAGATATTGAAATATTTCAAGGCAAATAGCATCGCTGTACAAGTCAAATGTTATTATAGAAACCCTGATTTCAGGTGAGAGGCCCAAAAACTGTCATTATGCTGCTGGTTTAAGAATTGCGGTTCCAGTGTCAGTGGGAAGAAGTACAGCAACTTTGTTCCTGCTGCAAAAACGGTACAGGAACTGAGTTCCTGTGCATTCCTGTTTGCTTTCATCACTGCCCTCAACCCTTAAGGTGCATCTGGCATTACTGTCAGCCCATGTTTCAGTAGGTAAAGAGAAAATGGTGGCTTTACACTCTATTTTCAAAAAGTTCTTTCAAAGGACTTCTCCACAATAATCCCCCTGTAAAAGACCCAGTCGCTCCATGGAATTTGAACCTGTTCATTGATAAGCTTATGGAGCCTCCTATCGAGGCTGTGGCAACTGCTGATTTAAAATATGTCACTTGGAAAACAGTTTTCCTGGTGGGCATGACTTTCGCCACAAGGGTGTGTGAGCTGCAAGCCCTCTGCATAGACCCAAATTAAATCATTTTCCACAGGGACAAGGTAGTCTCAGGGACAAACAGAAAATTCCTCCCTAAAGTGTTCGTTTCACCTGAACCAGTCCATTACCCGTCCAGTGTTCTTTACAGCAAAATCCAGTTCTGGGGAGCAGAAGCTCCACAGTTTGGATGCTAAGAGAGCACTCAGCTACTACCTGCAATGTACAAAGGAGATCAGGTCCTCGCACTCTCGGTTGTTTAACGCTAGGTTAGCATCCAAGAGATCAGTTGCTCACTGGATTGTCTCCTGCATACAGGTTTGTCACATCAAGGCTGGAAAGCTGCCACATGAAGGCCCCAGGCACACTCCACATGTGGCACCTGCAAGGGACATCATCTTGCAGGAAATTTTATAAAGCAGCTACCTGGAAAACAGTACACATCTTCACAAAGCACTATTGTCTGGACATGCAGTCCAGAAGGGGTGCTAGTTTTTGCACTGCTGTCTTGCAGAACCTTTTCCCTAAATTGGGTCTGTACCCATCCTCCCAAGATGCTACTTTGTAGTCTGCAGTTTAAGTGTGGTGAGGGATTCCTGGAGTTTGAAGAAAAAAAATCACTCACAGTAGTAATGTTGTTTCTTCCAAGGGATCCCTCACTATGCTTAACATTCCCACTCTGTTTCCCCGTCCTGAATCTGGTAAAGGTTTTCCAAGAATCAGTTCTTTTTTATTTTGCATCAGCATTACTTTTTGTATTGCCTTACAGTGATCTAGTGTAAAAAGTTTTGGCCTGCCATGTTGGAGTCCACAGGGACTCTTTTTGTGCAGTTTCTTTTTTTTGTAGATTCAGCTAGTTTAGTGGTCGTTACTGCCCTAGATACTGAGATAAATCTGATGTTGGAGGGCAGCATAGACCATAACCACACTGCAGAGATCTGAATTTCATTCTAAGATTCCATAATTAACCTAAAATTCTACTCTCTGGGGCAGCTCAAACCAGCAGGCTGATTTTCAGTTGTTTAAGCATAATGAGGGGATCCTTTGGAAGTAACATTATTACGGTGAGCAATTTTTTCTTCTGGTGCAGGAGATTACGAGCCTTCTGAGCAACAGGGCAGTGGAAATGGTGCCATAGTCAGAGCAAAACATTGGGTTCTATTCCAGTAATTACTAGTAGCAAAGAAATCAGGGGGCACGCACCCCATTCTCGACCTCAGACACTTGAATAAATTCATGGATCGAGAAAGATTCAAAATGATTCCTCTGGGTTCTTTGCTTCTCTTCCTGAAACCTCAGGATTGGTTAGCTTCCCTGGAGATGCAGGATGCATACCAGAACATACTGGTGCACCCCAGCCACCACAGATATAATAACTTTGGTTTATTGTGCTGGGACAGCATTACCAAGTCAGAGTCCTGCCCTTTGGGTTTTCCTTGGTGCCTCAAGTCTTTACAAAGTGCTTTGCAGTACTCGCAGCACATCTCATACCTGGATGACTGCTGGTCGCCAGTCCTTTCAGGCAGGAGACAGACCAGGCAGTAGCCATGGCCTCCCAGTTCCTAACCTCAGTTGGGGTTCTTCTGAGTCTAGAGAAGTCTCATCTCCAACCTTGTCAGCAGCTGCTGTTTATAGGTTCTCTTCTGGATACTGCCAAGACAAGAACCTTTCTACCAGAGAGCATAATGCAGCAGCCCTTCAGAAGGCATGCTACATGATGGTGCACAAATCTATACGAGCCTACTCCATGCAATGCATGCTTGGTCTGATAGCCTTTGCTTTGTTCACTGTGCCCTGGCATGGTTGCACATAGAATGACTCAATAGATACTGAGTGCGCAGTAGTCACAAGCATCACATCCTCAGACCTACCCCAGTCAGGTGACCAGTCCCCTGGTTTTGTCTCTCACACGGTGGTCAGTGGTGGACAGTCTCCTCCAGGGCTTTTCCTTCTCCCAGCTGGAGCCTCAGATGACTCTTACCATGGATGCCTTCCTGTTAGGGTGGGGGCCCACTGTCAGGACCTTCACACACAAGGTGTCTGGGACCCATCAGAGACTCATCTTCACATCAGTGTGTTGGAGATGCATGCTGTTTTGTACAGCCTGAGGTCTCTAGTGGACCTAGTCAGCCACAAAACCATCCCCCTCCACCATACTGACAAGAAGTCTGTCATGTATTACATCAACAAACAGGTGGAGCACATTCTTACCTACTCTGCAGGGAGGCAGGGAGAGTTTGGGAATGGTGCCTAGGGCAGGGGATCTTGTCCCAAGCCATCTGTTTGCCAGGAGTCCAGAACACTCTACCAGATGAGCTCAGCCAAACAGAGACCAAGCCTCACAAGTGGTTTCTAGCTTCAGATGTCATGAGATCACTGTTCCATAAGTAGGGTGCCCCAGATGTGACCTTCTTGCAGCCCCACTCAGCACCAAAGTGCCTCGATTCTGCTCCAGAAATCCAGGACATGGCATTTTCAGTCAGGATGCATTTAGACTGCAATGGTAAAATACATTTTGGTATGCATTCCAACCACTCCCTGTAGTGCTGAGGGTACTGCTCAGACTGGAGGTGTACTGAGGCAGGATGATGCTAATAGCCATTTGCTGGCCTCAACAGATATGGTTTCCTCTGTTGAATAGACTGTCCGTCAGCAAACGGAGGATTCTTTCACTTAGGACAGACTGACTGATGCAGTCACCTGATCCATCCCAGTGTGTGCTTCTGTCATATTCAGACCTAGCTCCTGAAGAAATAGAAGTGAACAGGCACAAGGTGTGTCTGAGTGTCTCTGAAATACTTTTCACTGTCCGTAAGCCTTCCACCGGGAAGATGTGCATAGTCAAATGAAAAAGATTTTCCATCTGGTCCTCCAGAACTGACATGTACCTATTTTGGTACCCGCCTAACAAGATTCTGCAGTACTTGCAGGACCTTTCCAATGCTGGCCTACAGTATTCCACAGTTACAGTCCACCCGTGTGCTACATCTTCATACCACAAGCTCATCGGTACCCTTTACCTGGCCCAGCTGCGACTGTTCAAGAGGTTCCTTAAGGGTATCTTGCACACAAGGCCACCCATTAGGAAGCCGGTGGTTGCCTTGGGTATCAAATTTGTGCTGGATATGCCCACCTCACTCATAAGGCTTTTGAGCTCCTTGCAATATGTGAGTTGGAGTTTTTAAGTTGGAAAGCAGCATTTCTAGTTGCCACTACTTCTGCTTGCAGAGTATTTGAAATCTGTGCTTCGGTCACAAATCCTCTGTATACTGTTTTTCACAAAGACAAGGTAGTTCTCTGCACACACCCTAAGTTCCTATCTAAAGTCATGTCGGAGTTCCATCTGAACTAGCCTGTAGTGCTGCCTACCTATTTTGCTAACTTCTAGAGGGTCGTTATGTTTTACTTGGCTAGAACTAAGGACTTCAGGTAAGCCATACAGCTTTTTGTCTCATTCACTACTAATTGGAAGGGACAGCCTGTTACAGTTAAGTGCATTTCTGCCTGTATTGTGAGCTGCCTGTGACACTGCTGTGCCATGACGCAGGTCAGGCTGGACAGTTAGGTGCTTGCCCACTCCACTAAAGCATATGCCACATCCTTAGTGGAGATTCACTCTGTTCCTATTGGTGATATCTGCAGAGCTATAACTCTGAGCACTGTGCACACCTTGGTTAAGCACTATGCCTTGATGTCCATGCCAGGAAGCATACCACCTTTGGGAGGACAATCCCAAATGGACTTCTGTCCTGAGGGGGGCCTTGGCTCCTACCACCCTGGTCTGGGGGATTTTTGTCAGAGTTTGGTGCTGTGACCCACTAGTAGGAATACATTGTGAAGCTTGATTCCTGGAAGATATGAAAATTACATATTCATCATAATTTTTGATCTTCTAGGAACATCTTCACCATTGATTCATATGCCCTTCCACCATCCCCTGAACTCATTTTGGTACAGTTTATTGGTCTTCACCCCTTGTTCTTGGTTTGAGCTGGAAGCCACTGCGTTACTAGTTTAGTGACCCTTCTTACACAGCTCACCAGGGATATTGTATGCCCATAGATTATGTACATTAGTACTTGTTAGGTTGTGCTGCACCTCCTCAGTCAAAAAAAAAAAAAGGTACTGAGGTGGTTGACGGTTGGTGTGGAGGTATGTCTGGTGCCGCGAGCCAGTCTCACGATGCCGCGCATGCATGCAGCTTACCTCAGCACCAGTCCTCCGGAAAAGTTCTGACTTCCACAGGGTCCTAACATCTCAGGCTAAGACCCACTGGTGTGAATCAATGGCAAAGGTATTCCTAGAAGATCAAGAATTACAATGAGTGTGTAACTTTCATTTACCCCTTTGGCTATCCTTTCGTCAGTTTTTGTCTTTGTTCCCCTCACCGCCTTCTCTGCATCCCTCCGCTTTTCTTGGTATACTTCCCTATTCTCTTTCCTCTGCAACTCTACCTCCTGAATGCTACCCTTTTAGCCTTTACCTTTTCAGCCACTTCCTTTGAGAACCATAGTGGTCTTTTTCCTCATGTCCTTAATCACATCTTTCATGCAGAGGTTTGTTGCCTTCACTATGCTATCCTTTAATTTATGCCACTGTTCCTCCACCCCGCCTAGGCAATCCCCTGGATGCACCCACACTGTTTCTTCCCCTTCTTTCCTCCCAGATCCTTGTTTTTTTGTCACAATTATGCTGTCACTATTGTATGATATATAGTGCAGCTAGTATATTCTAGCACCTGAAAAACTGCCTTCCATCCATTTTGCTATGCAGTTCCTGAAAAACAGGCAGTGGTGCTTTCTCCTACATGTTTCTTTGAGGGAATCTCTTTTTCACTCCATCCAGCAACCTACGTCACACACCCCGCCCCCTTATACTGGCATATCCTTCCTGAGACTGGCTTCCTACAGTTGAGGCCCTGAGCTGGTGATATTGCCAGGAAACCAAAAGCCAGAGCAGGAGATTTATTTATTTAAGTCTCGGATAACACCTTTTGAGCTAGAAGCTCTTTACATAGGTTCCACATCATGAACAATACACAGAACAAATTGAATAATGAGAACAGTTACACAGAGGGATAAGGTTAATACAGGAATTATTAACAGGATATAGAACAAATAGCAACATCTAACAAAATATAAACATGGTAATGATGGGTTACAATATACAAAGGCGGATCATTTGCATGGGGGGGTAGTAATAAGCATAATATTTGAGAGTTAAGTGGTCAGGGTAACAGGCCCCCGACTGTCATACAGGAGGAGGTGTAAGTGGGCACCAGAGGGCCAAGATGGCAGGAAGCGTAGAGATGTGGAGGGAGAGCGAGAGAGAGCAGGAGAGCGGGGGGAGGGTGGGTTGAGCAGAGGCAGACGGAGCAAATCTAGACGTAAGATTACTGTATGCAGTCACAGTGGGAGTTCAGTACCATCTGCTGCTTGAGGCTCACTTTAAATGCACCCAACTTGGGCAGGTTAGCAATGTTATCATAAAGGGAGTTGAACCAGAGTGGTCAGGGTAGCTTGTGTGTATACATTAAGGAGGAGGAAGAGGAGGCCTTTGCGCTTTACCCCTATAAGATCCACTGCTTTCCTGATGGTAGCCCCTTAACTGTATCACTCTGTGGCAATAACAACCAGAATGCTAACATCACCATGCTGGCCTACAGGGCCTCTTGAAGAAGCCAAGTTCCTAAATCAGTAAGGAGATGAGCTGTCTGCTACTGTAGGGGGCATAAATGCTGGTTATGTCATTTTTTTTTATTCAAATGGGGAATTGCTTGCTGTATGTAATTTTTAAGAAGGTGTTTTTTTTTTTTAATTTCTTAAAGTGATAAAATATATTACTGCCACTTGCATTAAGCTTTCCCAAACAGCTGTGCAGAGAACATTTGTATTGACAACATATTAACAACACTGATTCCAATGGAAACTGTTCTAACACTCACAATTCATTTGTGTGCAGCACTGAGAAATCTGCTCCCCTATCTTCATTACAGAAGTCCAAAATACAGCTGAGAACATGGCCCGTTGCAGGGGTTTGAGGCTTGGCTACTAAAGAGGGGGGTGCATGGGCTCTCTAGCATAATTATTTATGTAATGTAGCCTGTTCTTACATCTGTGTAACATGCACTAGTATCAACGTGTTACTGTATCTGTTGCTATCTGTAATGAATTATGAGTCACACCTGAAAAAGGGACCTAGGTCTCAGTGTGCCCACCCAGGTAACAAAACCCAGTAAATTCAATAAATAAAAATGCATCTCCTACCAACTGAGCATAGAGTGACGCTGATGTGGGCTGAGATGGCAGCTGCTCGCCTATCCTTCATTTAGCCCCCCTTAACCCTTGTGCTGACAACACAATTAGAACGTATTGGAATTATGAACTGATATAACAGTCCACAGCACAGCAAGGGTTAAATAAAGTGGTCAAAATCGGCCAGCAGGGTTAACAGTATATTTTCAGTTTTAACACTGTATACTGAGGGGGAGGAGATAACTACATATGATGCTTCTACTTGCACCATATCAACACACTGCTTTTAATCTCTGTCTTGATCACTAGGCAGTTTGGCCTAGTGGTTAGAGCACAGGGCTGTGAACTTGGAAACTTAGGTGACTGAGTCCCGCGACTGCCAGTTAGTCACTGTTTGACCCTGTGCATAACTTCTTTGTAGTCTTTCTTTACACTCTCTCTTTGTTCTGCTTGAATGTGCGCATCTGGAATAAGAACATTCTAGCCCCTCCCCAATTGGACTGTAAAGTGTTGTGGGATACAAATTGTTTGAAAAGTGCTGTATAAAACCGATAGACCCCCCCCCCCCCCGGGTCTGTCAGTTTGTGTCTCTCTTATTGTGCATCTGTAATTTAACTAAAATGTTTGCTTCTTTGACAGGGCGAATCTCTCTGTGATAGGGTGGCGGAGGTGGGTCCGATGGCTTTCTATAAATTTTTGCCTCTTCATTCTGCTGTTTTTCCTGACCACACCATCGATTATAATTTCTACGATGGACAAATTCAACGTAACAAAACCAATCCAAAACCTAAACGTGAGTACCATTAATGTCTTTGCTTCCTTGTGGCATTTACTTCTCAGAGATATTAAGTAACTGATTGCAGCAAAAATACAGTGGATATTGTTGTCCAGAGTGTAGTTTTTTTTTTATTCTGAAGAGCAAAAACTCTGAAAAATGCTGTATTATTTGTATAGTCTATTATATATGCTCTTTTCTTGATTTATAGCGGTATCAGACTAAGTATGGTATTTTATGTTTCCATTAGATAGCGTGGCGCCTTGTAGTGGAACAAAATACTGTACATAGTTTTATCTAGTGTCCTCTATACAAGCAATATTTCAAAATGTTTTGCAAGGATGAGAAGGCGGCGCTCCTCAGAAGCATACTGTAGTTCAGGCAGAATAGAAGAAAACAGGCGCTAGGGAGTATTAGCAGTAAACGAGCCTTGAAGCACAGGTACGTTTAGAAGTATAGCATAACTCTGGGATAAGGAACCTTAGAGTTCAGTGGGGGGGGGGTCCTCAAACAGTTGGTATACTATTATGTCTATGTGTAAGAGCTTTGTTAGTAAAAAAACAAATTGCACTGTTTGAGTAGTTCTTGATTACCTAGCAACACACTTGACTAGCAAGACTTTGTCTCAAGTGTTTTTTTTCTGTTGTATCCAGTTTTTCTAGTGCAGTGCTTGGAGTAGCGGGCCTTAAACAGCTGATCGATTACTTGCATCTGCCTTGTAAATGCATTGAATCTGTGCAGATTAGGTGCAAAAAGGGGATACCATCAGATTTATCAGCTTCCACGAAAAGTATAATTTCACAGATGACTTCTCTCCCCACCCCCAGGTGGCAGTTTACTTGACCCTTTGCCAAAATGTCAAAACCCAAACTGTAAAAGAGGATGGTTTGAAGGGAACCCTAGAGACCCAGACTTTGCTACTGGCTGAAAGCCACAGATACCACTACATCATTAGCAGTCTTAGCTGAACAGAGATCCAGGGACTGAAGGTTTTCCTCCCTCCAAGGAAAGGCCAGAACCTCCAAGATCAGTATCACTGACGGGTATTGTCAGAATCCGTGGTGTGTGGAGGTGCTTGTGCTTCCTTGACCACAGCCACTGGTGGTGGCAAGGCCGCATCACTACTGGTAGTGTACATTAAGGCCCCGTCCACACTACACCACTCTGGCCTGGTAACGGATGCAATCCGTTACGGCCGGGGAGCGGTACAGTGCGTCCACACCTTGGTGGTGTCCGTTACGGGACCGGCACTGCCGGTCCTCACATCGGGAGCCGGGCGACCATTAAGGCAGTGCTCGAGTCCCACAATGCAGCTCGCGCTGCACTCGTCCCGTAGGGACCGTTATCGCCCGGCCCACACTACCTCACCGTAACGCTAATAATGGGAAACCAGTTTATAACCGCTGTCGAAAACCACCTCATATGTGGTTTCAACAACGGTTACGAAAATGCCTCCTGTAACGTTACAGGTGTAAATGCAAACCATTGTGGTAACGGTTTGGGCATTCTGTAACGTTACATAGGTGTAGTGTGGACAGGGCCTATGTGGTCATCTTTTTTAATTATCTGCATTGACAGCTCTACCTTCACCCCAGCACTCCCAGGGACTGTAAGCATTAGAAATGAACAGCAGTGAGAATTCGGTGTGTGTCTGTTTTTTTTTTAATTCAGGTTTATTGTACAACTTGGGTACAAGGTACATTGCAGTGTAGTGTATCATATACAGACATTCAATTATTTCATTATAAGTCACATCATTAGATTACTTTTATTTTTGCCACAAGGTTTCATATTTGAGGTAGGCCTACTAAGTGCAATTTTCTATATATGTGTGTGTGTATATATATATATATATGAAAAAGACAAAGAACCTCTGTGCGTAAACACTGAGGCAAGGGTTACCCCAAAGGGCATGTGGCTGGGAAGCCAAGTTTCAAGAAAATACAAAATCACACATGCCCCCACAATGCAAAGCATCATGGGCTGCATATGCAAATCACCACAGAATGTTATGCTAGTCCAACTTTAAGCAGAATTGCATGGTGCCAAAAGGCCTCTCACACAGTTTGCAAAGGGTGCTAACAGAAGACATAGACACGTATTTCATCCTACCAGGACTCATCAGTATGCCTCGTCTGTTTGACACCCCAGTGGAATGGACCAGCTACCCCTAAGGCAGTGTGCCTGGGATATACTGTGGTGAACCCATTAAAATAAAAAACTATTTAAAAGACAAAGAACCTCTGTACGTAAACACTGAGGCAAGGGTTACCCCAAAGGGCATGTGGCTGGGAAGCCAAGTTTCAAGAAAATACAAAATCACACATGCCCCCACAATGCAAAGCATCATGGGCTGCATATATATACTGTATATAAAACCAATTCTGTCTGTACGTTTTGTGTTGGAGGCTGTGGTTGCAGTCCGTGTATTGTTATAACCTTGTGTGCTGCCACCAAGAACACATAACATAGGTAGGTTGTGTCTTTGCCTTTTCGCCACATCCGGGGGAAGGCCCAGGATGGCCTGCGCCTATCACTGACAGTGCTTTAATGGTTTTTGTGATCTCTTCCCCAAAATCTGGTCAGCTTAGGGTATGATCATTCTGAACATAGCCTCCAGCAGGCATGGGAGGAATTCTGTGCCCATTTTCCCTGTATTACAAGTGTACAGAAAAACAGAGTCTCAATTTTCCAGGAAAACTCCTGCTGTAGTGCAGAACTAGTTGTAAAAGCTGCCTGGAAAGACATGGCCCAGTCCTTGTCCGTTAGCTCACTTTTGTTTTTCCCCTTCCCATTTTTGTTTGATGTTAGCAGCATTGTGTGTGTGTAGGTCTTGCAGTGCTTTCTAAAGGGCAGATACCTGTCTACTATACATCTCATACATCCTCCCTTTTGTATGGCCTCCAATGTTGTCACAAACTGTTTAACTGGGATGGCTCAATTCAGTGTATATTAATAACGTTTAGAAAATGGACTGAAGTTTTCCGGCCTTCTGATTAGCTAAGAGCCTTGCCTATTTATGGCACAACACCACCCACCTAAAACAAGTCCCTGTGCCAAGTGCCTTAGTACCCAAAGCAGTCACTGCCCACATAGAAATGTTAAAATTGTTTGCCATTTTTTCTCTCATATCGCGAGTGAGAGATGGCCTGCCTGCAATTAAATAATGTGGTAGGGAGAATCATGAACTGCCACAAAGTCTCACAAAGAAAACAATTTTTGTAGTAAACTGTATGTTATAGCTGTAGCATAGAGTGTTGTTAGCCACCTACTTTCTTAACTGCCACAAGCCAGCAGCATGTCTCCATCTGTGGGAGACAAAACCATAAAAGTACCGCTGGGCTCATTCTCAGTGGTATTGTATTGTGTTCGTTCTCCTCCCGCTTCAGTAAAGCAACTGTTGTACCTTGACACCACTCACTCTCAACTCCCATACAGCGGTAGGCTGTGCTGCATTTAAAATTAAAGTAGGCACTTCAGACCAGGAGAAACTAATATTTAAAGCAAAAATGAAGGGAAAGAGAACCTGCTGGGGAGAACTTTTACAGACTACAACAATCATACTGCCACTGCCAGCAGTACAAGAATTACTACACAAAATGTCTTTATTAATTCAAATTAATTATTTATAGTAACTTTTTAAATTTCTAAAACTTTTTTTTTTCTATAGTGCAGCCCAGATCCCATTTTCTAAGCGCAATAATACCGTCCAGGGTGGGCAGTATGGATCATACCCACCCTTCCAGGGGCTGAAGGCCTTCTGCCTGTGGTGTCAGGCCTCATTATGTCCGAAGGAGGATATAGCCCAGTACTGCCCACTCTGTCAGGTATTACTGCTTGCATAATAGTGCTTATAAATACACTTTTGTTAGGTTCATTTCAATTTACTTAAGAAACATGACACCTTCAACACTGCAGCAGCTTCCCTAGTACAGCATGTTGGTGTCAACAGGTGTTTAAGTGGCCAGTGCTGAACCTTAACCTATGAGACTTTGTGAAATCAAGACAAGACTGCTACCACACACAGACAGAAAGATTTTGACTCCCTACCTGCTTCTGGTGGCCCATCAGCTCATGTGTCTCCCAGCACCACTAACCCTCTTTACTGGCTCCCACTCACTGTGGCAGAGTTGGAAGAGGTCCCCAAGTCCTCATCTGGTGGCGTGAAGGCTGCATGATATGGTGGCTGAAGATACCATAGCTTGACTGGTCCAGCAGCAGGTAGTCTTTTTCCCTTTACGTGTTCCACCCTCCACCTCACACCCTCGACACTATGCACAGCTGCATTTGGGCCTCACCTACCGCAGTGTTAGTTTTTTTTTTTTACTATGCTTTATAGGACTTCTGGTGGCAACCTCCTTGGCCCCTGCTTCCGTGGGCGGACCCTGGGATCCCCGCTCGCATTGCCCTCTGGATTACCTCCCAGTGCCCCCAAGCTTAGCCTTGTTGGGTCTAGGTCTCAGTTGTGGTGGCAACTGGGGGCATCATTGGGCACGTCAGAGGAATTTTTTCCAAGGTCGTGTTTCGGGAGGGGGGTGTTGAGTGGACGCCGGAGCGTATCAACATCATGCATCTGACGCATCCTCCTAGAGCTGCACTAGCAAGTGCTTTGGTGATGGTGCATCCTATGGTCACCTGGGAGCACCGGACCGGAGGCACTCTACCCCCATCTCCCCCCCCGGAGGTGGAGAGTGTGCTATGGCCGCACAATCCACCCACCCCCACCCTGTCCGGCCCTTGAGCATCCTGAGTACATTCGTAAACCCAGGTTGCCTGCATCACAGTGGTAAATCTTTTCACTGTGCCTCCACCACAGTGTTTGTATCTCAGCCTAATACTTGTGAAGGAGCAGACTGCCCAGCCCACTGTGTGGGGTTGGTGCAATGATGGGTATCAATGCTACCCTACCCGTGGTTAGTTGTAATACCATAGGCAGCACTCTTCCCATCCTTGGCTGCCCAGCTGCAGTTATCTGAGTCTGCTCACAAACCTGGGTCCCCAGCATGGCAGTGCAGCACTCTTCCCATCCTTGGCTGCCCAGCTGCAGTTATCTGAGTCTGCTCACAAACCTGGGTCCCCAGCATGGCAGTGCAGCACACTTCCCATCCTTGGCTGCCCAGCTGCAGTTATCTGAGTCTGCTCACAAACCTGGGTCCCCAGCATGGCAGTGCAGCACACTTCCCATCCTTGGCTGCCCAGCTGCAGTTATCTGAGTCTGCTCACAAACCTGGGTCCCCAGCATGGCAGTGCAGCACTCTTCCCATCCTTGGCTGCCCAGCTGCAGTTATCTGAGTCTGCTCACAAACCTGGGTCCCCAGCATGGCAGTGCAGCACTCTTCCCATCCTTGGCTGCCCAGCTGCAGTTATCTGAGTCTGCTCACAAACCTGGGTCCCCAGCATGGCAGTGCAGCACACTTCCCATCCTTGGCTGCCCAGCTGCAGTTATCTGAGTCTGCTCACAAACCTGGGTCCCCAGCATGGCAGTGCAGCACTCTTCCCATCCTTGGCTGCCCAGCTGCAGTTATCTGAGTCTGCTCACAAACCTGGGTCCCCAGCATGGCAGTGCAGCACTCTTCCCATCCTTGGCTGCCCAGCTGCAGTTATCTGAGTCTGCTCACAAACCTGGGTCCCCAGCATGGCAGTGCAGCACACTTCCCATCCTTGGCTGCCCAGCTGCAGTTATCTGAGTCTGCTCACAAACCTGGGTCCCCAGCATGGCAGTGCAGCACACTTCCCATCCTTGGCTGCCCAGCTGCAGTTATCTGAGTCTGCTCACAAACCTGGGTCCCCAGCATGGCAGTGCAGCACTCTTCCCATCCTTGGCTGCCCAGCTGCAGTTATCTGAGTCTGCTCACAAACCTGGGTCCCCAGCATGGCAGTGCAGCACTCTTCCCATCCTTGGCTGCCCAGCTGCAGTTATCTGAGTCTGCTCACAAACCTGGGTCCCCAGCATGGCAGTGCAGCACACTTCCCATCCTTGGCTGCCCAGCTGCAGTTATCTGAGTCTGCTCACAAACCTGGGTCCCCAGCATGGCAGTGCAGCACTCTTCCCATCCTTGGCTGCCCAGCTGCAGTTATCTGAGTCTGCTCACAAACCTGGGTCCCCAGCATGGCAGTGCAGCACACTTCCCATCCTTGGCTGCCCAGCTGCAGTTATCTGAGTCTGCTCACAAACCTGGGTCCCCAGCATGGCAGTGCAGCACCTCTCCATCCTTGGCTGCCCAGCTGCAGTTATCTGAGTCTGCTCACAAACCTGGGTCCCCAGCATGGCAGTGCAGCACTCTTCCCATCCTTGGCTGCCCAGCTGCAGTTATCTGAGTCTGCTCACAAACCTGGGTCCCCAGCATGGCAGTGCAGCACACTTCCCATCCTTGGCTGCCCAGCTGCAGTTATCTGAGTCTGCTCACAAACCTGGGTCCCCAGCATGGCAGTGCAGCACACTTCCCATCCTTGGCTGCCCAGCTGCAGTTATCTGAGTCTGCTCACAAACCTGTCCCCAGCATGGCAGTGCAGCACTCTTCCCATCCTTGGCTGCCCAGCTGCAGTTATCTGAGTCTGCTCACAAACCTGGGTCCCCAGCATGGCAGTGCAGCACTCTTCCCATCCTTGGCTGCCCAGCTGCAGTTATCTGAGTCTGCTCACAAACCTGGGTCCCCAGCATGGCAGTGCAGCACACTTCCTCCGGGTCACTGGGTGGCCCTGACACAAATATTGGAATTTATTTAAACATATGTATTTAAAATTTTACCAGCAAAGTTCTACTGAGCTGGTATCAGTTTGTTTCCAGATGCACTGTGGTGGTGGTGGTGGTGGGGGGGGGGGGGAAGAAAGGAAGAGAACAGATCCAAAGTACAGTGTTAAAAAAATAATGCAGTAATATTTGATAACGGAGTAGGTACACGGGTCTAAGGGACCATATTCAGGAATGACCTGGGCCATCAGGATGGCACATACAAAACAATAAGTTCAGCGTATTATAAGTAATAACTTAAAATTGGATGTCATATGTATAGTCCAGCAATTCACACAATAATCAGTACAGTGGAATCAACATATTAGAGGAGGTGATGCTTCCAGTTGGAGGTAATACATACAGTCCAACGATTCCAACAAATAATTAGTAGTTCGGATTCACCATTCAAGGGGAGGTGATACAAGACGTTGATACAAACAGAAGCCTCACCAGAGTGTAACATAATATACAATATAAATGTTTTATGAACAAAATTGTCATACAGTTAATTACCATATGTTGAAAATAGTCAAAAGAACATTAAGCAGTGAGCAACAAAGCAACAATAAGGAGCAAGGAGTGGTGACTGATGAACATGTGGGAAGGGGGCTAGGTTAGTGTCAGTGTAGTGTGGAAAGTAGGTGACGGGAATCCTCCCCGATATAAGTATCAGCTGCAGGAGTGAATACAGAAACCATGGAGGAGAGATTTCAGAGCTGGAAGGAAAGGAGTAGAGTGAATGGAAGGGGGCAGAGAGACCCATATTTCAGTAAGATGGAAAGAGAAGACAGCTTGGCCAGCAGTAAATTTTATTTGTGGGAGAGCAAGTGAGCAAAAAGCAAACATTATGAAGGGAGTAAGAGGCGGGGGGGGGGATAGACAGGAGAGAAGCAAGATACGGGGGGAGGGAGCCAAACCAAAATTTGGAAATAAAGGAAGCACAGTGGGTAAGGTACCTGGCATCAAGAGAGGGGGAGGTATACAAGTAACAGTGGTGGGTACGCAGGGGCTTGTCAAGGCCAGATCAACAGAAGGAATGAAAGAGGGATCCAGTCTAGCTAAAGTGGACTTTGGAGCAGCACTTTAACTCATTCAGGCCTAGATACGCCTGTAGGTGGTGTCTGAAAACATAGTCTCTCAGGCCAATAACACCTGTAGACATACTCAGCTGACTTACACTCAGGCCTGGAAACGTCTGAGGAAGTTAGCAGTTTTTACGTAAATATTAAACAAACCAAATTGTTTAGAATTTATTGCATAGCACCACTAGAAAGGTAATTTCATGCTGAACAATTTTCCTACGGATACTTTGTGTCTATTATGTATACTTTAGGAGTTATTTGCTTTTGTTTAAGGTATGGTGTGCATGGCTTACATCTGTCTCTCTAGCCTCACCAAAGCACCTTGAAAAAGTTTGAAAAAAACGCAGTTGTTTGGAATTTCAGCTAGTATAAAATAAAAAAAAAAATTGATTACAATTGATTGCATAGCACCACTGGAAAGGTAATGTTGTGCTGAACAACTTTGCCACTCATACTTTGTGTGTAGCACCTACGGTTCAAGAGGTATTCACATTTGTTTGTGGCATGCCGATTATGGCTTGATTTTGCTTAGAAAGGTCCAGGGTCCAGTGCTAAGAGTATACAGGGCACAAGTAGTGGAAGTCTCAAAGAGCTCTTGTGGTGTGAATGAGTTAAACAATGTCTCCATAGTCAAAAATGGGAAGAATCATCTTTCTGAGGATTTTTCTCTGAGCAGGAAGCGGGATGCTCTCTTACTCTGTAAAGTGCTCCAAGATTGTTAGGTTCAGTTATGGTAAAATTAAATTATATCAAAAGCCAGCTCCCTGGGGGGCGCTGTTGAGCCTGAGCAAGATGGCAGCATTCTGATAAGGCTCTGACCACGGTGGTGTAAAAACCAAACAGTTTGACTGGTAAATATTCGGAAAATACATCTCCAGAACTACAGAGTGGTGTGTGAAGGTCATCTGAGAGAGAGAGATGGGAAACCCTAGAAAAGATAAAGGCTCAGGAGATGGAATCAAAAATGTTGTGGGTGCGCCGTCCATGCGGGTGCCTCCAGCTCGAGATCAAGAACAAGATGGTAGGAATAAAGCAGGATCATCTACAGAGACATTGCAAACTCTGGGAATCAAATTTAATCACCTGGTCACCTCAGTCGCTGGGTTGTCGAACAAGTTCCACACTCTTACAAATAGAGTGGCTGCGGTAGAGTCGTCTATCGAATCCGTCATGCTGCCATCAGTAGAAACATCCAAGAAAGCGGACACTGCTATGGGAGCGGTTGCAACTATCGTAAAAGAAAACAACAACCTGAAATCCCGCTTGGAGACCTTGGAAAACAAAGCAAGGTCTCAAATCCTACGATTCCTGGGGCTAGCGGAAGGAAGATTGGCTGGTCCAGCAATTAGCTGAGGAGATAGCAACTACTGTGTGGTGTTTCCAGAAGGCCTATAGAGCTACTCCCCGGGGCTGAACAGAAGATTTGGAGATGCCCAGGACGGTGGTAATCATTACGGATGGTGTAGGCTCCAGGGATTGTCTGTTGGCCCAGGCTAGGCTGAAGAAAATGCTTCTACAATAAGGCCAGCAAGTTCAAATGTTTCCAGATCTGGGGTATGCCACTAGGCAAAAGCATAAGAAGTTTGACAGGACCAGAGTGCTTTTGCAGGAGGCCGAAATTCCACATGGACTTTTTTTCCAGCCCACTTACAGATTGTATACCAAAGCCAAATCTATATTTTTTCTGACCCTGTCAATGCCATGAAATGGTGTCAGAAAAATGCTCCCTCCAGGCAGTGAACCTTGCAAGAGGAAGAATCTGAGTTGGAGGAGGATTTAATTGGTATCCGAGTATTTATCAGCTTGTAAGGTACTGTTCATACAAGTTTTAGGGAGAGGGAATTAGTTAAGCCCTGTTGAAATAAAGTATATTTTTTTCTGTGGCTTCACTGCCTTTCGTTCATCTTGGGCTGAGTTTTAATTCCCTTCCCTCCATTAGCAGTTGTTGGGATTTTGTAATAAACGACGCAATGAATCTTGCTCGCTTGCAGCTGTATGTTAAACAATAAAAATGCTTCCTCTGTAAAATGCAATGCTGACAAAGTAGTCTGATTAAGCGCCTTGCAATTAACACATAAAAAGTACCTCTTTTTTTTTTTCTTTCAGTATACAGTTGATAAATCGTTCTGGAGGTTTAACTCTGTATTGATCTAATATTGCCTCATCCATTGATTTTTCCACTTTATGTGCACTTGCTATGGTTTAGCATGGAGGATAAATCTTTTGACCCCTATACAGGGTAGTCACTATGGACTCTGGACTTGGACAATGTTTCTTTTATCCCCATGCAGCTCATGGGCTCGCTAAAACAGCTTTATTCGAAAAAAACACTTTAGTTGATGGTGTGATAATGGATATACCCCCGATGTCGTATCCTTTAACATTTGATGTGATCTATGTGTCTATTAAGAGGAGTGGCGCCTTCCTGGTAGTTTTAGATGGACATCTGTTAAATCAGATATTGGTGAATTGAACTACATGTTTTGTATAAAACAATAAACATACAGTTTAAAAAAAAAAAAAAAGCCAGCTCCCTGGCACTGAGTGGTGGGGGACCGCCCATAGCCTGGGACGCCAGGCGAATTGGCCAGCAGAGAGGATTGGAAGCATTCATGTGTATACTGTCCTCCCAGGGAGAGTGGGTTGCAAGTGCAGCTCTTCAGTGACACCTAGGGGAGGCATAGTGGTGTGCCTGTGATGCTGTGGATGACCATGCAGTGTCTTTTCCACCCCTACCCCAGGATAATCGTGAGCAGACACTTCACATATCAGTGAGAAGGGGTAGTACAAAAAAAAAGGGAAGGAAAAAAGCCCCACTTACTGGATAATGGGTGAGGGTCACCCACATGTGACAATAATGTTAACATGATGTCTCCTTCCTCTCCATTGTGCCTGGCAAACGCCACTAGATTTGTATGCCCTGGGATGGTGGCATCGATGCCCACCACTACAGCAACCCCTTGCACTGGGCTGGATATTGTGCTCCTTCAGAGTCGGTAGGCTGAAATGCCAGCATTGTGGCAGGTGAGACCCAAATGCAGCTGCGCACTGCATGTGAAGTCCATGGAAAGGGGAGCCTGCCTCAGAGGCTAAGCCGGGCATGATAGGTGGCCATGGATTGGATGGTCCTGTGCTGAAGGGGTGCTGGCACCAGTTGAGGAAATCTTGGGTGGATAGCAGATCAGGTCAAGCCTGAAGGTCACTAAATGAGGAATGTAGACAGTAAATTTTTAAAAAAAATGCATACTGTCTATTTTTGTGTCTGTTTCTCTTTTTGGGTTTGTTCATTTTAAGTGTGCTGACACTTGAAGGGATCTTTGACCATGCAAATCTGAAATCACAGCTAAAGTACTGCAAGTCCTAAGTTCAAGAGTTAGCCAACTGGACCACTACCACAAGTGTTGCTTTGAATTGATGTTCTTTATTTATGGGTTGTTTGCTCCTGTTTTTAGCTCTAGATATGACTTTAGCTCAAGTACTATAGATTGCTTCCTTTTTCAGTGAAGTACTGGAATTTCTATAGATCTGGAAACCCCCTGGAGAAGATCCTACATTTCCCCCTGTGACCAACATGGTCAGCTCACAGTATATCTTCACTAGTGCTGTAGAAGAGCAGCATTTCTGCAAAGCACCCTACCCCCTTACTCCTGGCATGCCAAACACCTCACTTCCCAAATGTGCCAGGTTTCTGTCATCCACTGGACTGAAACACTCAAGAGTGCATTTGAAACCAGAAATTCCTCCTGACAGCACAGTGTACTACAGTTTCTGGACAGGTTGTCAACCAGCCTGGTTTCCTTTTGAGTGCTTTTATCTGGGAGATCTGTTTCCATACAGCATTGCTGGAACTTTGTGGAGACTGGCTCTGTCAGGACTCTAGAGTTAACATCCTTGTTATTATGGAGAACTTTAATACCTGAAACGCATATGGGATCCTTGATGTGTGTCTTTTTTCAAAGATCATACCCCAGCAATGCAGCTGTCTTAATGGGCCTTACTAAGCAAACTCTTCACATGCCCACGTGTAGGAAAAAAGTGGGTGTCTGCATGCAGAGAGGGTTTTATCTGCTGTGATCAAATACGGATGAACTGTGGTTAATTGTTGTGTTTTCAGAACATTATTGTGAAAGGGTATAATTCCTGGAGATGCTTGAAGAATTTTATAGCAACTTTGACCAACTTCAACCAAGAACGGTAGCCAAATGGAACCAAAAGAATTTATTTGTGACGTTGGTCTATTGATAAATCACAGATTGTTAGGAATACCACTATAATTTGTATATATTTTCTGGGAATGTTTTTCACTTTAAAAAAGCAAAAAAAGAGCTTGACTGGTGGTGCTGAGGGCTGAGGCACTGCTGAGCACCTTATCTTGCGCCATACCGGCAACCTGAGTTAAGGAAAGAGCTTAGATTACTGGGGTGCTGAATCAGGAGTGGTTGCAGCAGCCACCAGGCAGCTCTCCTCTTCAGGATCAAGGAGGCTTGCCAACTCTGTTCTTGGCTGCCACCAGCTAGAGGTCTGGTGGCAGCATCGAACACCCAGACGTCAGGTGTATCTGCGTCACATGGGTGGGGGGACTGCAGTTTCCAGGCCACATGTTCACCACCACACACATATATAACCATGTTGCCTCAGCTCGCACAGGGCAGAAAACTGAAAATGGGACCCAAGGGTTAGCTGGCACATCGCACACCTCTCTAGACCCGCTTCACAACCTGGGCACCTCACTGCATTCTGGATGTGTTCACGGGGGGGTGGGGGGCCCTCCAGCCACTGCAGGAAGGGAGGTGGAATCCATGGGGGAACTTGCACAGAGGTGAGTCCAGGAGAGGTGGTTGCTAGTCTAGGGAGGTGAGGCTGGAGCACTCCGCAGCCTGAGAGGTAAAAACCTATATGGAAAAAGGAAAAAACATACGCCTAGGTATTGTAGCTGTCATTTACAGTAAGGTCCTAGAATAAGAGATGGCATAAACCTAAAAAAAAAAAAAAATAGAAATAAATCAAGAGTCTCATATCTTTTTGCCGTTGATATTTTTTTTTTTTTTGAAATTATATTTTATTGTTTTACACAATAAAACAGCATACAATATACTCTTGTCAAATATCTCAAGGGATCCAAACAATTCATCCACTGTATCGGTGATAATGGCTCACATTGGATATGGGCAAGGAAGGAGTGGAATCTGGCACAAGAGTGCTGGACTTCAGGAGGGCCGACTTTGGGAGGATGGGGGTAGTGGTAAAAGGGTACCTGGCCAGAATTCAATCTAGTATGGACACTAACCAGAGGTTGGAGCTCATAAAGCTGGGGATAGAGGAGACAACCAAAACCTGCTGCAAGGCCCAGAGCAGGAAGGCTAGGGCTAAGAAACTGAGCTGGTTGAGCAAGGAGGACATGGAAAAGGTAAGGAGGAAAAGAGCTGCCTTTAGAAGGTACAAGAAAACAGGGAGGAGGGAGGAGTACTTGACAGAATCGAAGGAGGTGACTCGGGCAGTAAGAGGAGCCAAGGCATCTATGGAGCTCAGGCTGGTACAAGGCTTTAAGAAGGGGGAGAAGGACTTCTTTAGGTACATCAGGGAGGAAAGGAGCTGTAAGGACCACATAATAAGGATTAGGAAGGAGCGGGGTTGGGTGGAAGCAGGGTGCGATAAGGCAGAAGCACTAAATGATTACTTCTGCTCGGTATTTACTAAGGAGAAGGGGGGGGTGATACCCAAGGGGGGAATGGCAGAACGGGAGGGGTGACAGATGGGGAAATCATGGAGGGCAGAGTTCGGAGGGTTTGTAGGCACTGAGGGTGGACAAGGCGCCAGGCCCAGATGGCATCCACCCCAGGGTACTGAAGGAGCTGGCAGAGGTCCTCATGGACCTTTGGCAGACCCATTTAATGCCTCACTACACTGGGTGTGTACCTCAGGACTGGAGAATGGTTCATGTGGTGCCCCTCCAGAAGAGTGGGCCCAAGGATGAACCGGGGAACTACAGACCGGTGAGCCTCACATCCATCATGGGTAAGCTGATGGGAACTATCCTGAAGGAGAGGCTGGTGGCCCTCCTAGAGGCCAAAGGACTACAGGACAGTAGACAGCATGGCTTCATACATGGCAGATCCTGCCAAACCAACCTGGTGGAGTTCTATGACTGGGTAACTAGGCAGGGGCCATGCAGTGGATGTCCTGTATCTGGACTTCAGTAAGGCATTCGACTCGGTGCCGCATGGAAGGCTGGGAAGTAACTTAGAAGACACAGGGGCAGGAGCAAAGCTGGTGAGATGGGTAGGGAACTGGCTTCAGGGAAGGCAACAGAGGGTGGTGGTGGTAGGTGGGGAGTGCTCACACCCAAGGGTAGTGACGAGTGGTTTTCCACAGTGCTCGGTGTTGGGACCATTGTTGTTTGGGACATTCATTGCAGACATATCATTGGACATCAAGAGCAAGATCAGTCTGTTTGCTGATGATACCAAGGTAGGAGCGGTGGTGGATGACCTAGGGGGATGGCAGGGGTTGCAGGATGATCTGGCAAAGCTTGAAACCTGGTCAGACACCTGGCAACTGGGGTTTAATGCCAAAAAGTGCAAGGTGCTGCATTTTGGGATGAAGAACCCAAGGAGGAGTTACCAGCTGGGGGGAGTGCAGCTAGCCCAGAGAGAGGAGGAGAAGGATCTGGGAGTGCTCATTACAGGGTCAATGAACAACTCGGCACAATGTAGGAAGGCAGCTGCAAAGGCTAACAAAATGCTGGGTTGCATTGCAAGGGGTATATCTTCGAGGAAGAAGGAGGTGATTCTGCCACTGTATAGATAATTGGTTAGACCGCACCTGGATTACTGCGTGCAGTACTGGCACCCGTATCTGAAGAGGGACATTAAGTTACGCGAGGGGGTGTAGCACAGGGTGACAAAGATGATCAAGGGGCTGGGGGACTTATCATACGAGAGGAGGCTGAGGGAATTGAACATATACTCGCTGGAGGAGAGGAGGGACGGACGGGGGGGACATGATTGAAACCTTTAAGCACATGAAAGGAATAAACAAGACGGGTACAGAGGGGCTGTTCAAAGTAAGGGAGGGGAGGGACACCAGGGGCCATGATGTGAGACTGGAGGGAGGAAGGTTCAGAAGGGAGATGAGGAGACACTTTCTTACAGAGAGGGTAGTAGTTGGGTGGAATGTGTTACCTGCAGAAGTGGTATCCAGTAGAACAGTGGTCTGCTTCAAAAGGGGATGGAACAGGACAAGGGGGAGAGTCAGTGTATGGGAACGGTGGAAGGAAGGGGCAGCTGCAGAATAAGGGGTGCTAGCTGCACATTTGCGCAGACTTGATAGACCTCTAGGCCTTTATCTGCTGGCAAATTTCGTATGTTCGTGTAATTAATCTAGACAATCTGGTTTCCGGATATGGGGGTATTCCTTTAAAAACAAATTGCATACCTAAAAATAATATCCATGATGAGCTGCACCCCACAAGATTTTGGGGTGGCCTTTTGACATTTATAGTGATGTCAAACGTTTTTACACAACATCCTGTGCTGCTGTTGTCCCCTTCCCGATCATTTCACAAATATATACAACTATATACAGTAAGTATTCTAATCTGCCCACTGTTGATCTCTTTAATACCTCTTCAAATTAACTAGATCTTGTAAAGGGCTTTAAGAAGCAGTGCATGATAGAGATGAAAATGTTGACCTATGCTTTTTTATTTTATTTTATTTTAGATTGCCCCTTATGTTTGGGTCTGCTTTACCTCTTTTTTTTTTTTTCCCCACAGTTGAGCACTTTTTTTTTTTTTTTTGCTTGCTTGAGGACCGGTCCCCATCAGCCCAGGATGTCACCTACCTCCTGCGGACATACCAAACAGAGATACTGTCTGGCTTACCCCCCAGAGCAGGGCCACAGGAGAGACCCCAGCCACTCATCAGATGTTGGTATGTTTCCATCCTGGGGTTACGCTAAGGCTTACCCCCTCGCGAGCCTTCGGGAAGACGCTCACCCTCCCACCAAACACCGATGTACTTCCCGGGTGGTGCCACGGAGGTGCTGGGACCCGCGCAGAGCTGTCGCATCCCGCCTCGCCCCATTTTTCCACAATTTTTGCCCTGGAAGAGTGGATGTTGAATGACATCAAGGGCACAAACGCAGTGTCAGTCCTGCCTTCAGTTGCCATGCAGGTGTCAGCAGCTGCTTCTACCGTCCTCCACCAGGTGTCAGTCATGCTTTGGGCACTCGCCTTCCCCGCCCGTGGAGGAGGCAGTCCCACAGATGCTTGATACCCCCGGCGAGACCTCTGACTGTCGTGTTCGGGAATCGGTGTCGCAGGCGGAAACCTTACTGCTGCATCAGTGGGCCAGCAAGGAGCACTCCGCTCAGACCAGATTTTCATCAACATTTTCTGTTTTGAAATTAAGATCAAGTTTCATGTGACTATAGTGAACTAGCTTGCAGCAGACACTGATCTCTGACCTTATGGAATGACAGAAATACAAAGACAGCTAAGAATACTGCTGAAAATTTATTTTAAGCTATATTACATGGAGCGTTACTTTTATAGTTTCAAGTATGAAGTAAAGTGTTAAAGTAGACTCAAAATTAGGAAAGAAGGGTATCATACAATTCAGGAGATGAGGGGCAATCCAAAATAGAATAAAAAAGTATCGGTCAACACTGGATGTACAGCTGCCTGATTTCTCAGCTCCTCGAGTTGCGGGTATGATAAATTAATAAATTGATAGAATTGGACCCCTGAACCCTCACAAAAGACTGCAGGAACAGTGCAGAGATGGTGACCAGTAGAAGCAGGAAAAATTAAAAGCATTGATGAACACCGATGGGATCTTGGAACGTGTGTGCCGGAGTAGGTCTTGCTCCCTGACCCCGAGTATGAGAGATGTAGATGGCAGTGACACCAGCGCAGAGCAAGGCTTAGTGCTGCACAAATTAGATGACATTTTCACAGTCATCCAACTCATGGAGTTCTCAGCAGCTGATCTCAGGGCAGATGTGTAAAAAATGGAAAGAGGGATTTCAGCAACAAATGTTGCACTGGGAGAGGTGACAAACTCTTTGGAGGCCCACAGCCACACTATCCTGTATCTGCTGCACTGGGAATGGGACCTCCAGGCCTGGCCTGATGATGATGAGGAAACTAGGGCTCACCTGTTTTCAGTTTATGAATAAATTACTGTACTGCTATTTGAAGTATGATGGCATAAATGGATGCTCTACCATCTAGAGAATGACACAGACTTTGTCCCATGGGATTGACCTACCTGTCCCTTTCTTTTTCCATTGTCTAGGCTTTACGCTCTTCAACTATCCTATTCTTCATATACTAGTGCCACAGCTCTTCTGTGCCCTCCCCTCTCATTTCTCCTCTTACATAAAATAAATCCCACCTGCACATTTTTTTGTTTTCATTTTGATTGTGATGTATGTAAAACAGCAAGGTAAGCCAAGAAAGTAAAAGGTACTTTTCAGACTGAAGTTATACTCCTAAGAATAGATGAATTGATGAAACAAGGACACCAAGACTATAGATTGTAGAGATAGATAGCATAACATAACTTTATTGAGTCAAAGGGTTGCACAAAATATGGTATGGTGGACAGTAAGCATTCACATGGTTGGCTAAAGCCAAGAAGGATACCTAAAGAGATTGTAATGATACTGGTTAACATGATGGGCATTTTTGTGGCTTCCCATAATGCTCATGGTCTGGATTGTTATTCTGTTCAGTGTATACAAGCTGTTATCCATTGATTTTAATAAAATAAATAAAAAAAAAAGTATAGGTCTAAGATTTCCACTGCTGTCTTGGACTACTGCTTGACCCATCTCAAAATGAGGCTAAATTGGAAACTGGGAATACTTCACACAGTTTTACAATCTATACAGATAGTTTGGATGATGAAATTACCGGGTGTAAGAAATACAGTATATGAATGCTAGGAAGAAAGCAGAATTTGAGAAAAAAGTTTTCTTTACTAAATCATATGTCATGTATATTGCAGATCTTACTTCAAGTAAGAGCTCCTGCAGCAGGCTATACCATAAGGACTGTGCCGCCACGCTCTAGGACTCCACAGAAACCGCACTAGGACTCCATGGAAAACTTCAAGCCAGCAGTACCCAGCTGGGGGACACCCCTTACATCGTTCCGCCCACCAACATCAACAGCGGTATAAAGGGGGGCAGTCCCTGGTCCCACCTCAGCTCTTTTCCCGCCGTTGACCCATACGCTTCCGCTCCATCGGACGCCTCATTGCATCTGTCAACCGCTATCTGACTTCAGTCAAAAAGTCAGCATTTTTTCCTTGTATTTTTCTAGTTAGTTTTGAGTGAACGTTAGTTTATGTCGTTTCTGTCGTCTCTGTCGTTCTCAACATTGCGACGGAAATCTTAAGTGTCTGTGTGGGCTGCAGATTCCTGCCAAAGAATGCCATTTGCAGTGCCTGTTCTGTCAAAGCCTGCCCGGACCGCGGCAAGTTCAACCAGTGAACCTGGATCCACCACCACAAGACTCTCTCGGCCTACATTATGGAGCAACAGCTTGCCGCCCTTCAGCACCTGTCGAAGGCCAGTTCTTCAGCCTCCCGATTGTCGACTTCCCAAAAGGAGGAACACTCACGAGGGAAGCACCATAAACGGGTCAAGGAGCACAGTAGGTCAGAGTCCAGATCTAAATCTCCTTGTAAGGAAAAACCTTCCAGTTCGCACTCTAGAGAAAGAGTGGCTTCAGCCCCTCCGTCAGGCCTGACATTGAAGAAGACTCCTGCCCTTGCAGTTTCAACCGGCAGCAGTTCTTTGGGGCAAGGACCTGTGGGTCCATCCCTTAGCCTTAGGCCATTTCACCAACCTTCGGGGTCTAAGGGGGGGAACTGCAACTGACAAGGATGCATCATCATCATTCTTATCCTCCAGTCAGTCGTCGGCTTCGGACAACAGACATTGTCACCAGGAACATTCCTGATCTAGGAAATGCTGCCCCAGGGACAGGGTTGTCAGCAACTAAGGGAAAGACCCTGATGCATGTCCCAGACAGACAGTCTTCTGACAAATGGAAGGACCAAGGGCAGACATCTCAAAGCAAGACGTCAGACCCCCAGACGTCTACTAAGGGTCGGACGCCTCTGGAACAGCCACCTCAGAAGCCGACGTCAGCTGAGACCATACAACAACATGACAACAGGCCACCTGTCAACAGATCAGAGAAAACCCCCTCAGTACCCGATGACCGACAGACCATGCTACTCCACTGAGTCCTCCTGTACCCCAAGAGGAGACTCCAGGACCGAGCAACCCTATCATCACTCCCATGGAACCCAGCGACATGCCACCCCAGATGCCGATGGTTCCTTTGACGGACGTGGCACAACTCTTCACCTCCTGGTGGAACACGGTAAAGGGAGACTTATTAAAGAAAGATGATCCTCCTCCACCACCTCCTCTGTCTCCTACACCAGTTCTGGGGGAAATACCAGTACCAGACCCCTGATCACAATCTCAACACTCACCCGGGAGCCCGACTCCCAAATGGTCAGACTCCGAGCATACCAGGCGTAGGGGCAGACATCACCACTCCTCCAGGTCTTCCTCGGATGACAGGAGCAGATGTCGGCATGGGTGTAAACACTTATGATCAGCCTCTTCGGACTCCTCCAGGAGCAGCCCTCACTCTTCAGGTTCCTCTTCCAGAGGTTATTCTCCCAAGCCAGAGGGCCTCCATAGTTCACCCAGGTCCTCTCCAGATGACCCAGTGTTTATGGATGTGATGCATCCCATCCAATTCCTAAATCAGTGGGACACTAAGGAATTGGACCCAGAGAGGAAAAGGCTTCATACCTTTTTGGAAATGAGTGACCCGAGACCTTTGGTCATCCTCCCCTCTGGTCCCTCCTTTTCAGGACTTAACCAGGCTGGCTTGAGACCACCTTTCTAACTTTTCAGCCATTCCTAAGGTCGATAGACTGTACTAAGCTCCTAAAGCAGAGTCCTTCTTGGGAGAAAATCCAAAGGCAGACTCTATGGTTCTGACCTCAGCTCACGGTAGAACAAAGCAACTGAAACATATGAGCTCTCAACTTCCCGACAAGGAGTCTAAGAAATTAGACCAGCTTGGTAGGAGGTTCTATACTTCTTCCACTTGCTCCATTAGGTCCTTACATTTTTTGGCCCATATGGTGTAATATCAAAAGTCCCTATGGAAGAAGGCCATCGAGTTGGCCCCAAAACAGTCGGATAATTCTGCATGTACTGAACTTTTGGACGTACTTCAGTCCGGCCTGAACGGATGAAAACACATACTTAGGGCATCCTATGACTCACCTGACAAAGCAGCCAGAGCAGCGGCCACTGGGCTGTGCCTCTGCTGCCACTCCTGGCTGAGAATTTCCGGTTTTTGGCAAGATCTCCAAGATTCAGTCCTCAATGCCCCATTCCATGGGTCTATCCTTTTCGGACAGGAAGTATAGAAGATAATAACTGAACTTCAGTACTCAGGCAAAGCAGTCCAATCAGTTCACCGTATGTACTGGGCAGACCCTCAGCATCCTAGGTGCAAGCCATTTTGGTGTCAAGGTGCCAACCGACAGAAAAAACAATAAGCCTGAGGTCCTTTCAAATGGAAGGCACCCTCTCAACATGCAGGGAATAGTGGGCCCAGGAATACAAAATCCTTCCAACCTTCCCTGCCCACCCCAGGTGCACATGCATGACTTCCTGCCAGCTCCCCCTCCTCTGGCGGAGTCGATGGGGGAAGCAGTAGGTTGTCGGTTCTCCCTGTACCCAGACAGGTGGACCAAGATAATGACAGATACATGGATAATGAATATCATCAAAAAGGATTATACGCTGGAGTTTACGGAGCTTCCTCCAAACAAACCTCCAGTCCCCTCTCGATACCCTCCCACCCACATATCCCATATCAGACAAGAAATACAAGCCTTACTCTCAAAAAGAACGATATAGCCTGTTCCACATTCCCAACAGGGGACCGGGTATTACTCCCACTTCTTCTTGGTTCCGAAGAAGACAGGGGACTTACGACCCATTCTGGATCTGAGTTGCCTGAATCAGTACATCAAATACAAAAGGTTCAGAATGGTAACATTACCAGGGCTGATACCTATGCTGCACCAAGGATATTGGCTTTGCTCTCTGGACACGCAAGACGCGTACTTGCACATACCAGTGTTTCCAGCTCACAAGAGATAGCTTCAGTTCGCCTTTCAAGGGAATCATTACCAATTCTGGGCTTTGCCTTTTGCTGTCTCCTCCATCCCAAGGGTCTTCACCAAATGCTTATCAGTAGTGGTAGCTGGTCTTCGCAGACTGGGTCATTTTGTCTATCCTCACCTGGACGACTGGCTTCTAACTGCTCCTAGCAGGTCGCCGTTAGTCCACTCCCTCTCGGACACCTTTCAGATGTTCCAAGAACTGGAGATAACTATCAATCTCCGAAAGTCCTGTCTCTGGCCCTGCCAGCATCTACAGTACATAGGGGCGATCCTGGATACCCAACAGGGAAGGGCCTTCCTCCCACCCAACAGAGCCACTCGACTGAGAGACCAGGCCTCCAGAGTAACTGCAGCCAATATAGTCACAGCGAGAACCATGTTACAGCTCCTCGGACATATGGTGGTGACCATACCCATGGGACCGTTAGCACACTTGCATATGAGAGTTCCTCAGTGGAAATTAAGGGTGCAGTGGAACCAGACGTCTGACAATCTCGAACACCCAGTAAATGTGTCATGAGCTGTTCAGCAAATGATGTCGTGGTGGCTGACTTCACCCAAACTGTAGTCAGGAGTTCTGTTCTAGACAGACTCGCTGAGCCAGATCCTCACAACGGATGCATCTAGGATGGGGAGCTCACTTTCAGAATCACTGTACTCAGGGCACATGGTCAGACTTGGAGGTGTCCCTGCACATCAGCATCTTAGAGATGAGGGTGATTCTGTATGCCATGCAGGCATTTCAGACTCACCTTTTCCAGGGGCCCCTGCTTATCCAAACTGACATGTCTGTGGCCTTTTATATCAACAAGCAGGGGGGGACGCACTCCTACCCTCTGTGCAGAGAAGCCATGAGAGTGTGGTACTGGGCCCTGGAACATGGACTCACACTGACAGCGGTTCATGTTTCTGCGCACTAATCCTAAGTTTCTGCCAAAAGTGGTGTCTGAGTTAACTCTGAATCAAGACATCTCACCTCCAGTTTACTATCCTGAGTATTCAAATTAAAGGGAGGCCCTTCTTCACACTCTAGCTGTACATAGAATCCTTAGATGTTATTTGAGCCATACGAAACTGACCCGGCCATTGGATCAGTTGTGTGTGTCTTTTTCCCCCAGGGTTCTGGGAAACCTGTTGCATGGCAAGTCATGTCAAAATGGTTAACCAGTTGCATTACTTTAATTTACGGCAAGTACAAAAAACCCTTACCGGGACTGGTTAAAGGGCATTCTACGAGGGAGATGGCTGCATCCTTTGCGGCCATGAAAAATGTTTCTACGGCAGACATATGCACTACCGCAACATGGAATTCAGTGCATACATTTGTTAAGCACTACACCCTGGATGTTGCTTCCAGAAAGAGGGCAGGATACGGCCTCACTGTGCTGTAAGGCCTACTCATAATAATGAAAAACAAATTCCATAGTTCAGAGGTTTATTTACCTGCCTCCCTTTTTCTTCCATTTGGGGACACTGCTTGGGACTCCGTCCTTATGGTGTAGCCTACTGAAGGAGCTCTTACTCAAAGTAAGATAATAGTTACGTAAGAACTTACCATAACAGTAGACCTTTGAGAAGAGCTCCTGCAGCAGGCGCCATTTTCCCTCCCTCCATCCCCCTATTATGTTTCTCCCTTTGGGATTTACTCTTATCACCTGCCTTAGAGCTCTCCTGCTAAGTAACCTTCGGGTCACCGGTGGGTGAACTGAGGTGGGGCTGGAGACCGCCCCTTTATACAGTTGGTGACATCGGTGAGTGGACCAACGTAAGGGGCAGGCCCCAGCTGGGTACTGCTGGCTAGAAGATTTCCGTGGAGTCCTAGTGCCTGGCGGCATAGTCCTTATGGTGTAGCCTTCTGCAGGAGCTCTTCTCGAAGATTTACTGTTACGGTAAGTTATTACGTAACTGCACTGTATCCGCATATCAGGAGCGGGTATCTAATAAAGCATGTTTACAAAAGTACCTGTTGACACAGGTACCTGCTCTTTACTATTTATATGGAAGAAGTTGTCACATAAGGGCATGTTAAATGTTCTTGGAATGAGCTCTGTGTGTACCTGTGGACTTATTTCTGGTGTAGGTTAATTTGAGAAACAGGATTTAAACCTGAGACCTGCTGGCCCATAGACATGAACACAACCTACTAAGCCTCCAGCACCTTCATCTGCACAACTTGTTGGCAAGACAGTTCTGTTCAGTCTGTCACTCATCCCTGATTTCCTTTCTGGGAGCCCCAACGGAACGTCACCACTGTGACTTACATTGCCAGTTAAAATGGTGGTGGTGGTAGTTGTCATTTTATTTGTTTTGCACCCAATCCTTGCGACTCTGGGCACTGTACAGCATAACAAAATAAATATCCAAAAATAATGTAACAGATTATAATAAATAAAAAACAACATAAATATAACAGTGCAAACCTCAGTAGGCAGGATAAATTAAATACTAAGACCAGTGGTATTAAATCAAATGCTTGTCTAAACAGGTGGGTCTTTATAGCCAGCCTGCCGGCAAAGCGACCACATGCAACGCCAACGTCCTGGGTTCAGGAACGGACCCGGGAGTCAGAGGGCTGGCTGGGAGGAGAAAGATTCCTTCGGGGGGGGGGGGGAGGATGAGTGTCCGGCCGGTCGGCAACCTCTAGCAGAGGCCAGGGTAATTGCAAGAGGGCTGTCCCCTGGTTGAGAGGGACGTGGGGACAGATGCTACATAGAAACATAGAATTTGATGGCAGATAAGGACTGCTTGGCCCACCTAGTCTGCCCATTTTCCTACCTGATGGATAAGCTGCAGATTCTAGTTAATCAACAGCTTACTTCCTCCTACCCCCCCCCACTAGAATTGCCTTATGCCTGTCCCATGCATTCTTAAATTCTCCCACTGTTCCTGACTCCACAACCTCCTCAGGAAGGCTGTTCCATGCATCCATGACCCTGTCTGTGAAAAATACTTTCTAACATTACCTCTGAGCCATCCCCCCTCTATCTTCAAATTGTGCCCCCTTGTTCTTGCACATCTTTTCTTCTGAAAGATACTACTCTCTTGTATTTTAATTCCCTTGAGATACTTGAAAGTTTCTATCATGTCCCCCTCTCCCTCCTTTCCTTAAGGGTATACATATTAAGCTGCCTCATTCTCTCCTCATATGTCTTCTGGTGCAGACCCTGCACCATTTTGGTTGCCCTCCTCTGAACAGCCTCCACTCTGTCTAGAAGGTTGGGGTTTCGCACAATCTGCATGCCCCATCTCCCAGGGGATCACTGCTCTTGAAAAAAACTCCAGTACCCTGGGTTTGACACCATGTCCTACTTGCTAACCTGCTGCTACCAGTGCCTTTAGGAGGCCCTCCGTCAGCACCACCCTTGAGGTAAGCCAGGGCATGCCACCAGTGTACGGGGTGAGGTGCCTGCTCGGGAGCCACCCGGGGGTGGGGTGTTTCAGGCATCGTGGGATGGCATTTGGGAAGGGCTGAGCCCCTCCTGGAGGAATCTGGGGCTCTGGAACAAAAAAAAGGAAAAAAAAAAAAAGTGGGCCTTTATGCCCCTCTTAAAGGCCTCTGCCAGAGGAGCCTTCCTCATAAGCTTGGGAAGCAAGCGCCACAGGGCTGAACCAGCAACCTCAAATGCGTGGTCACCTGATGTCCTATATCTGGCCCTGAGAACTGCTAGGAGGCTCCCCTTGGAGGAGCGGAGAGGGTGCTAGTCAGTAGGGAGACAGGAACTTGCTCAGAAAAGCTGAGCCCAGTCCATGTAGGGCTTTATAGGTCAGCAAACTGACCTCAGAGGAGATTTGCCACTTCAGCGGCAGCCAGAGCAGATCCCACAAGACCAGGGTCACATAACATGACCTCACAAGGCCTGTCAGTAACCTGGTTGCTGCGTTCTGAACTAGCTGCAGGTATTGTCAGATCCCTCCACTCACCCCCAGATACAGTGTGTTACAGTACTCGATCCTGGAGGTCACAAAGGCATGCACCAGTGATGGCAGGTCTTCCGGCAGTATCAAGGCTTTAATCTGGAAGATGTAACGAAGATGATAAAAAACATTCTGGACTATGGATGACACCTGAGCCTCCAATGTCAGTCTTTCATCCAGAATGACATGCAGATTCTTCACCTTGGTGGAAGTCACCAGACTAGAGGAACCAAGAACAAAATCAGTTCTCTCTGCTGTTGCCTCCACACCCTGCCATCAACCAGGCTGAGTCACCAGTACCTACATCTTATCTGGGTTGAGTCACAGCCAGCTAGAAGACATCCAGTCCTGGATCTCAATCAGACATAAATTTAGTACACTGTCTGTGTCAGGGTCTTTGGGGTGCAACCGAAAGGTACAACTGGGTATTATCTGTATAGCAGTGAAAGCTAAAGCCATGTCATCTAATGATATCACCCAGGGGCAGCATATATATTATGAACAATATAAAGTAGGTGAGAGAATTGAACCCTGCAGTACACCACAGAGCAGGGGCTTTGGGAGTGAGGAACAATTTCCCATCACCACCCTCTGCATCATGCCACTGAGGAAGGACTCAAACCAGCTGATGACCCTACCAGCGAGTCCACAGTACTCCCTGAGATGATCCAGCAACAACCTGTGACCACCATATCAAATGCTGATGAGAGATCAAGTAGAACGAGAATTGACCATTCCCCTTTATGTCTAGTCCTAAGGAGGTCATTATGCACCCTGACCAACACAGTCTAAGTACTATGCCCGGATCTAAATCCAGACTGAAGTGACTCATGAATGTTAAAGGCCGTGAGGTGGACCTTGAGCTGTAAGGCCACTATCTTCTCAGTAACTTTTCCTAAAAGTGAAAGGTTACAGATCGATCTAAAATTTACCAAATGGTCTGGGTCCAAAGATAGATTGATATTCTAGTTATATAGCACCCCCTCCCAGAGGCTCAGAGCACTTAACAAACATTTAAAGCATCAAACACAGAATTTCCACTAACACAGTGCAGAATATAAAAATATAAAACAGCAGCTCTATCTATCTATCTATAACTTGAGACCAGATGGTTTCTTCAGGAGGGGTCTCAGCAGTGCACCTTTCAATGCACTTGAAGAAGACCTCTGTGAACTATCTCAGCAAACACTGGACCCAGGTATCCAACACAACTCACTAGGAGGTGTGTCAGACCCAGGTCCAGTTCCCAATAAGTGGGCTACAGCTCAGAAATCACCCACACACCTCCTCCACTGAAACCAGCCTGAACTTGCACCAGACAGCAGGAGTGCTCCCTGAGACAACCCGCCCAACACTGCTGGGCTGTGACAACCCAGTTGGAGTTGTTCCAGACCTGACAGAAGACACCCTATTGGTGAAAAGCTGAGGGAACTCTTTGCCTGGGTGGATGAAAATGCCTCCACTGTTTGGAGACATGCAGGATATAATAGAATATCTGCTATTCGGGAGAGCTGAACTGGTTTCCGCAATCTACCTGGACAGAAAGGCTGCCTTCTTATGGGAGCTTTCCCTCTGATATGCACCATAGTGAGTTCTCAGAGCCAGTCTGTCCCCATCTGCCCTAGAGTTTCGCCAACAACACTCTAATCTGTGACCCAAAGCCTTCATCTTCCTAAACTCCCCATCAAACCTCGGGGATCTTAAGTGAGAAGACATAGATCATACGGGAACTGGTGCAACAAAATTGGGGGCCAAAGCAATAGCCCTGTTATAGGATATCACTGCTTCGTCTGATCCTGTCCCACATGCAGCCATCACACCTGAGAGATCCAGTGCTGCCTGAAGGCTGGCTGGGGACAACTCTTTAAAGGGTAACAGCGGATCATTTTCACAGGGGTAAGACAGCTAGTGGGTCCCCAAGCAAGAACTTCATGCTGCAGTGATCCGACCAATTGACCAGATCAAGCTTGAAATTATTTATCTCAAGCCTCGCTGAGAGTACTAGGTCCAAGGCATGACCATGTTGGTGGGTCGAAGCAGTAACCACTTGTGCAAGGCACAGTGATGACATTAACTAGAGGAAATCTTGACCAAGCTGCGAGAGTTCGTCATCAACACAGGCATTGAAGTAGCCCATTATCAACCATCTGGGTGACTCCAAAACCCTCTCCGTGACAAAATCAGTGATCTCCTGCAGGAAATCCCTCTTGTGCTCTGGAGGCTGGTACACAACAAGGATCCTACAACCTGCACCTGGACACCCATGTACGGCCACTCATTCATACGATGTAGTATCTCCCACTAGTTGCAACATGAGGTCCAATTCGGACCTAAAACAGATAGTCATCTCTGTGATCTCTCTGTGGGCAGTGGACTGACTCCTCCAAAATTGGCCCTACATCATTACCCAGCCAGGTCCCTGTGATGCAAGCCAGATCGACTGTGGAAATCAAGCTCGATATAATCGTGGACTTCTTTCCCATCAGTTTTGCTTAATTAGTATGGGGGATGACTGGAGACTTCTGTCCTACCGGGTACCTGCTCATTTGCTCTGGTGGGAACCCCGGCTATGGGAACAAACCACAGCTAGCCACTCCCTCAGTCACATTTTACCCGAGGGCATCTTGTGGTCCTCATCTCCCTTATAAAGCCCCCCATTAGAACCCCACACTGCCCACCATCCTACCTCCTCATGAAGCCCACATCTCTACAGCATTTGTAGGCTACTGACGATGTAAATCAACAAAAAACGCACTCCTCAGTTGCTAGATAGGCTTTTAATAATAATAAAACAGGCCGCTATGACCAACAGGTATACTACACAGTTCACTCAGACCCCGACCGGTTTTGTACGCAGTACGTCATCAGGGGGTTGTCTTTAGACTGGTAATGGCCACTTATATCTACATTTGATTTAAAGAAACAGTACATCCATGTTAAAAATGAGGCCACATTTCCACTGTTCTTAAATACTGCTAATAAAGAGTATACATGTAAACAATTAATATCTCTATATATCAGAAGAGGATTCATTGTTATATTAAACTCATATACCATTCTATTAATAAATACCAATCATGACTTTCATCTTATATGTCATCATCAAGTTTTCATTACACATATAGCCAAAATGTTCCAGATAATTCAAATCAATCTGAAAAAAAGATAGAAAAATGTATATTAATATTGGTCTTTATAAATTCCTTTTATAAACTAAATCTAATATAGATCTAGAAACAAAAATGATGACTACCACAAACTGACAAGTAAATCTTAAACCCAAAAGACTATACTGACCTAAAGAATATATATTTTTTATTGACTGACCTAGAAAAAGCAGCAGAATCAGACCCATCAAATCCAGGATATCAAAATATAAATATATATATATATATGTATATACATATACATACACACAGCGTATATAACTCAATCACTTATTTTTGCATTTCCAAGCTCAAAAATATAGCTTTGGTGCAGTAATAGTTATGCCTATAAGAATTCAGAAAACATCTTAATTATTTGATACAGGATAAAAGGTCAATTTTATCATTCAAGCCTAGTTTTTTGAGGGCCCCTAATGTAAATATCCAAAAGGATTCTCTTTGTCTAAGCTTAACATTCAAGTTACCACCTCATTTGTTAATACAAATTTTTTCAATCCCGCAAAATTTAAAACCATTTTTCTGATTAGTCTGTTTAGTGTCTCTGTAATGTGTAGACAATGCACTGTGGGTATCTTTATTTTCAATTGATCTAAGATGTTTCCCCCATCCTAAGTTTAAAGGGCCTTGTGGTTTTTCCCCACATAGAAAGAGCCACACTGACATGTGGCAAGATACACAACCCCTTCTGTGGTACAAGTTATGAAATCTCTAATCTGAAATATCTTGGTGCAATTATAACTAGTAAAAGTATTGCACTTCAGAACTGAATTGCAAAATTAACAATTTCCACAAATGTACATCCCTGGAATCAAAGGAGATAAGATTCCAGTGTCATTCCTATCAGACTTGTCTGCAGCTGAATAACTATTGACCAGTCTGTCCCTAAGGTTGGTACCTCTCTTACATGTCATCCGGGGCTTGTTTTTAATATATTTTTCTAACAATGGTTGACCCTCAAGTACATTCCAGTTAGAATACAGGATATTCCGGATTTCATTGCCATGTCTAGAATATGTTGTAATAACATTTAATCTAGACTCCTGATCCGTAGTATTTTTGTTCTCATTGTCAATCAGTGAATCCCTATCAACAAGTAACGTTTCAGAAAAAGCTCTAGTGCTCATTTTCTGTGGGTCGCCCCTGGTTGTAAAACGGGAACATATTTCTGTACCATTAACTAGAAAATCAACATCTTCACTACAATTCCTATGCAAACGTAAGAACTGTGCCTTCAAAATATTCTGAATCAAATGATAGGGGTGACAACTCATAGTATGCAGGATAAAATTCTTATTGGTCTCCTCCTAAATGAATCTTTTCTAACAGTACCATCTTCCTTCTTGTGTATTATAACATCTAGGAAGGAGACCGATACTGGACTACATTGCATGGAGAATTTCAGATTCTTATTACTTGTCTCCAGATAGTCAACAAATTCCACAAGTTCCTTTTGTGTGCCTCACCATACTTAAAAAATGTAATCAATAAAACAACGCCAGACATCAATCATATGGTAAAATGGATTGGTCTGGGTGTCATAGACATATACTTTTTCCCAAAGACCCAAAGAGAGATTGGCGTAATTCGGGGCAAACGTAGCCCCCATTGCCGTTCCCTTAATTTGTAGGTAAAAGGAATCTTTGAAGATAAAGTAATTTTTTGTCAGTACATGCTCAGCACACTCCAAAAGAAACAATTTCTTCTCAGAATGTATGTGTCTATCAAGTTCTAGCCAATAATTAAGTGCCTCAAGTCCACCTTCATGGGGAATATTCATATAGAGGGATGATATGTCCAGCGAAACCAAAAGCCAATCTTTTTCCATTTGCATATCATTCAGGGTTTCCAGAAGATGTGAAGTGTCTCTAACATAGGAGCGGAGAGTGGGAACATAACCCTTGATGTGAGCATTGACATAAGTAGAGAGTGGCTCCAATCAAAGACCCAATCCCTGAGACAGTTGGACAGTGGGGCAGGGGAAGCATCAAAAGGGTGGCGGTCTGTTAGCTGGGATGGGGAGTAACTAGCCTGAGGGACACCAGACCCACACACATAATCCCACTGGTCAGCCCGTGGTTGCCTCTTAATCGCAAACATGAGTTGCATCTAATTCAGTTTATCTTTCAAGGATTGTCTTAAGGTGCCTGCATATATTAATGATTTGTTCTAGGGAGATGGATATATTGTTCATCCACACTGTCTGGCAGGTTCCTTGCCGCTTTAAATCTTGCCAGAAGGTCTTCAAGCTGGCTCCTCCCACCCACCCGGGTGGTAAAACTCTCGGCTCCACCCCATGACGCCAGATCTTCCTTACCGCTTGGAAGTTCAGGTTCCCTCCTTAACGCTCTGCGTATACACTGGATCCTAATTCTTCGGTTCGCCCGAAACTTATTCTTAAATTTTCAAGACTTCAGTCAAATTACTCCCTCACGGCTGCGATGGACAAATCGACTCCCAGTTTTCGGCAGTGCCCATGTGGGCAGAAAATGTCCAGGACGGATCCGCACTCCATGTGCTTCTACTGCCTCGGCCTAGACCATGACCTGCAGGCCTGCGAGTTATGCCGTTTGTTTTTGGCTACCATCCTGGAAGACTGCGCTGCCTGGTTACAGCTTGGATGCCCCAAGAAGCGCTACCCGCTGGTGAAGTCAAAGGTGGCCCGTTGGGCAGTGTCCACGGCGGCTGGCTCGGCTGAGCAACTCGAGCAGATGATTGTCCTCGAGGAGGAGGCGGCACAGGCCGCATCATCCTCTTCCTCAGTCACGGCTTTTATCCTGCTCTCTTTGGGATCCTCCTACACAGCTTCTTTTAAGGAGCTTTGCCAATCCCTTTCCACGAAGGGAGAGAGGCCATCGGGACATTCTTCTCGGTCCAAAAAGAAAGACTCGAAAGGTAAGTCCCACCGTCGGCGTTAGTGGGAGCAGGAGAGGTCCCCTTCCCCGGACAGTTGACACTCAACTTCGGTCGAGGTTGCGGCTGCAGGCTGCTGGCTTCATGATGTCCCATCAGGTCAGCCAGCCAAGACACCCGTCGATGCGGTCGAGATTTTCTCGACCGTCGAAGACGAGCTGTCGACTACAGGTAAACATAACCCTTCTTCACCGGTTACCCGGTGGAGACCGAGGACCGCCTGCGCCTCCTGTGCCGGAACTCGGTCAAGGCTTCAGAGCCGAGGGAAGAGCTGGTGTCCCCGCCTTCCCAGACCCGTCCTCAGAAACACCGAGGATCTTGGTCTCGGTCTCGGTCCAGCCGATCCCGCCAACATTGGCAGTCTCGGTCTCGGCACCAAAGTAAGCGGCGCCGCCACTGGTCCTCGTCTTCCTCCTCGGAAGAGGAGAGGCTTCAAAGCAAATTGCGTCAACGCTATGAGGACCTGATGTGGCAGCAGTTACTTCTGTCCAGGAACAAGCCGACACCGTCGCCTTCCCCGGCCATCAAGTGGCTGTCACCCGAACGGCTGAAACAACCCCTCGCTGTAGTCAAGGTGCCCAAGCCTGGGCCAGTTGTTCGGCCGAAACCAGCTGCCCCACCGATTCTGGTGGAGCCTCCGCCTCCACAACTGAAATCGGGGGCGCTGACCAAGGACTCTTGGTCAGGTCAGGGTCTGCCCCACAGGTTGTCGGTCACTCTCACTCCCGACTAGCCTCAGCAGGTGGAGGGTGGCTCAGGCCCCAGGCAACTCTTCGCGGACTCCTCGGAGTCTGACGATGACTCCTCCCTGTTCTCCAGGCCCATTGACCTGGAGTCCTCCGGGGGCCAGTCAATGGACGAAAGCCCATTGACCTTTATGGGTCTGCTTCGGCTCATTTCAGAGTCCACCGAGATGCAGCTCGAGCCCGTATCCAAATGGGCCAAGTATCCTCTGACGGAGATACTGGACCAAGGGGATTCACCCACGGAGGCCTTTCCGGTGGCTGAAGCCATTGTTGGCCCAGCCTTGGAGCTTTGGCAGCAGCCGGCTTCCTGTCCTGCGCCTTCGGCCTGGATGGCCAGGAAGTATGCGGTCCCTACCGGCTCTTTGTCCGGTTTTTCGGAACACCCCTCCGCCGAGGGGTTGGTCACCGATAGTGTTTTCTGGCATTCCGGGAACGCTAGGGATGTGGATAGGCCCCCTGACAAGGAGTCCAAAAAGCTGGACTAAGCTGGGCGCAAGGTGTACACTGCATCCATACTTGGCCTCCGCCAGGCCAGCTCGGCCGTGCTGATGGCACACTTCTCCCACACCCTCATGGGCTCCCTGGATGAGGTGATCCCTCATCTCCCGGCTGACCTGCAGACCATGGTCAAGCAGGTACGGGACCAGGGAAGGGCGGTGGCAAAACGGCAGCTCCAAACGGCTCTGGACATTGGAGACTCCTGTGCCGGCTCAGTAGCAGCCGCAGTGGCCATGTGCCACAGAGCATGGCTGAGGATATCCACCTTCACGGCGGATACCCAGCATAAACTGGTGGCTGTCCCCTTCCTGGGGACTGACCTCTTCGGCCCTGGCATGGAAGGTTACCTCCAGCGGATCAAAAAGTCCAATGCCACTTTGGACTCGGTCCTCTCCGCCCAGAAGGACAAGGGCCGTCGACAACAACATAAGTCCTTTTGCTCATCCGCCAAGTGCACGCCCAGCCCAACAGCACCAGCACCAGGGCCAGCAGGCTCACGCTTGGCACCCCAAAGCCAGCCTGTGGCTTCCTCTAATAGGAAGCAGGGAGGAAAAGGCCCAGGAGCCCTCGCCCATCCCTCCTCCAAGCCTGCCCAGTGATGGGTCGGGGTGTCGCCCCAGCCTCGCACCCCTCGGGTTCCCCTGTGGGGACGGCCCGCCACTTCCTTTCTGCCTGGTCCACTATCACCACGGACCGCTGGATGTTGAGGTAGGGAAGGGCCTGCCCTGGAGTTCGAGCAGGCCCCGCCCTTCCGAGCCATCGCCCCTGGGGCTACAGGGTCCGCAGAGCTCTGTCGGCTCGCCGGAGCTGACACGCCCTGCTCCTCGAAAAAGAGGTGATCAGGAAGGTGGTGGATCCTCCTCCAGACCCGGGATTTGTGTCCAGGTACTTCCTGGTCCCAAAACCGACGGGGGGCTGGCACCCCATTCTCGACCTGCACGACCTGAACAGGTTCCTAAGGTCTCGGACCTTCAGGATGGTCACTCTGGCTCAGATAATCCCATCCTTGGAATGAGGCGTGTGGTTCTGTTCTCTGGACCTCCAGGACGCGTTCTTTCACATCCCAATCCGTCCGTCCCACCAGAGATTCCTCCACTTCAGGGCAGAGGGATCCCTCTACGAGTTCCGGTCATGCCCTTTGGCCTTTCTCTAGCTCCCAGGGTCTTAACCAAATGCATGGCGGTGGTGACAGCATCCCTGCGGCACCGAAGGGTCCGGGTGTACCCCTGCCTGGATGACTGGCTGATTGCAGCCCCCTTCAGAATGGAGGTGGAGCGGTCCAGAGATCTGACCCTCCAGGTTTGCTCTCAGGTTGGCCTCCTCATCAACGAGGCCAAGTCAGAACTCGTGCCAAAGCAGGTGATACAATTCATCGGGGCAGAGCTCGACTCTCCACAAGCCAGAGCATGGCTCCCGGTGGACAGGGCCGAGGTTCTTTCCTCCTTTGCCCAATCATTTCAGGTTGGGCAATTGCGCCCTGCCCAGGACTTCCTGGGCCTCATGGCGGCCTGCACCAGCGTGGTCCGTTGGGCCCGTGGTACATGCGTCCCCTTCAATGGGGGCTGGCCAGCCAATGGTCACAGCACTTCGATCCTCTGGATCAGCTAGTGACAGTGACCAAGGGGATGTGGAACGCTCTCCAGTGGTGGACCATTCCAGCACATCTGCAGGAGGGCATCCCGTTCGTCCGCCCTGAGCCGACGGTCTCTCTCTATCGACCTATGCCTCTCTGATGGTTTGGGGTGCCCATCTGGGGGAGCACAGAGCACACAGCCTCTGGTCCCCTCGGAAGTCCTGATGCCACATCAACCTGCTGGAGCTTTGAGCGGTTCGTCTAGCCCTCACTGCCTTCGCTCAGTTTCTACGGGGTCAAGTGGTTCAGGTCCAGATGGACAATACCACGACCATGTACTACCTAAACTGCCAGGGCGGGACGTGCTCCATGCCTCTGTGCAGGGAAGCTCTCTGCATTTGGTCACTCGTACGCAGCCTGGAGGCGGATCTCCTTGCCATCCATGTGGCAGGAGCCTCCAACACTCTGGCCGATGCCCTAAGCTGGATAGGGGCTGCGTCCAACGAGTGGTCTCTCCTGCCGGAGGTAGTACAAGATCTGTTCTCTCACTGGGGCACGCCTCAGGTGGACCAGTTTGCCTCCAGGGAGAATGCGAAGCTGAGTCTGTTTCATGCCCGCCCCCCTCAGCAGGGCTCGCTGCAGGGGGATGCCTTCTCGAGGCCGTGGACCCTGGGCCTCTTCTACGCCTTTCCCCCATTTTGCTTGATCCACAAGGTGCTTCTCAAGGCGAGGAGGGACAAGGTGCAGGTGATTCTGGTAGCCTCAGACTGGCCCTGCCAGTTCTGGTATCCAGACCTCCTCAGTCTCAGCTCCAGGCTTCCGAGGCAGCTTCCAGCCCGCCCGGACCTGATCTCAGTCAGTCAGGGGAAGGTATTCCATCCAGACCTTCAATCCCTGCACCTGATGGCCTGGTTCCTGAGCGGCTAGAGTTCCAGGCCTTGGGTCTTTCCGACGAGGTCCTCAACGTCGTTGAGGCGTCCCGTAAGGAGTCGATCAGAAAATGCTACGCCTTCAAATGGAAGAGATTCTCCATTTGGTGTCAGGCAAGGGCCTGGACCCTTCCTCCTGTTCCTTGGCAAGCATTCTGGACTACCTGTGGTCCCTTTCTCAGCAAGGGCTTTGGTCGGCGACTCTTAGGGTGCACCTGGCAGCCATCTCGCTGTAGCCGGGCGGGACGAAGCAGTCGTAGCAGGAGAAGGTGGTCGAGCCTTTCAAAGGCCTTGATCACATATCCCTCTGTGCGAGAACCTCCACCCTGTGGGCTCTACTGCTGGTATTGGCTAAGCTCATGGGCAAGCCTATTTGAACCGTGCACAGGTGTGACATCTCACCTGTCGTGGAAGGGCCGCCTGGTGGCTATCACGTCAAGCCAGAAGGATGGGAGAGCTCCAGGCGCTTTCCATTGAGTCTCCTTATCTGGTCTTCCACAGGGACAAAGTTGTCCTGCGCCTCCACCCGAAATTCCTTCCGAAGGTGGTGTCGGAGTTTCACCTTAACCAGGTGTTGACTCTGCCGGTGTTCTACCCCAATCACACCTCGGAGGTCGAATATAGGCTCCATACTTTGGACCCTAGAAGAGCGCTCGCTTACTATAAGGAACAGACGGCTGAAGTTCGGGGAGAGGTTTGCCAGCTGTTTGTCACCTACGCTGAAGCCGCACCTGACAGACCTGCAGCCAAGCGGACGATAGGCAGGTGGGTCACCTCCTGCATAGATCTCTGCTATAGGTTGGCGGGCATGGAGCCTACCAGAGGGATAAAAGCTCATTCTACCCGCCATACCGCTGCATCGGTGGCTGCTTCCAGGGATGTCCCTATCTAGGAAATCTGCAGGGCTGCTACCTGGAAGTCAGCACACACCTTCATCACCCACTACCACATCGACCTTGAGTCACGACGCGGATGCTGGTTTTGGGGCCTCGGTTCTCCAGTCTTTATTTCCTAAGTAGGGGTGTGCACTTTGCCTCCTCCTCCCGGAGAACTGCTAGAGTCTCGTAGACAGTGTGGATGAACAACATATCCATGTCCCTAGAAATACAGGTTACTCACCTGTAACAGGAGTTCTAGGAATGGTATATGTTGTTCATCCACCGACCCACCCAGCCTCCCCGCTTCAACGCACAACCTGGCTTCCAGTGACCCAGATCTGGCATCATGGGCGCGAGAGTTTTTAATACTGGTGGTGGAGCCAGCTTGAAGACCTTCCAGCAAGATTTAAAGCAGCAAGAAACCTGCCAGACAGTGTGGATGAACAACATATACCATTCCTAGAACTCCTGTTACAGGTGAGTAACCTGTATTTCTAGGAGCGTGGATATGTTGTTCATCCACACTCTTTAGCATGTCCCCTTCCACTGTAATTCTCACCGTAAGTCTTCAAGTTGGCTCCTCCCACCCACCCAGGTGGTATATACCTTGGCTTCGCCCCATGATGTCAGATCTTCCTTTCCTCTGGAAGATTCAGGTTGCCTCCCTCACTCTCACGCATTTCGTAGGCCCTGGCTTTCAAACCTTCGGTTTTACTGAAACTTCAAATTATTCGAGTTAGCGATCGCCTTTTCGCATCTTCGATTATGGAAGAAAAATCTTCCCCCGGATTTCACCGGTGCTTGTGCTGCCAAAAGATGTCACGTACCGATCCCCATTCTGCGTGCATCTACTGCCTCGGTGTCAGCCATGATACCTTATCCTGCAGTTTCTGCTTGGCCTTCCATCCGAACATCCTGGACGACCATCTTGCATGCTTACAACTGGGGAGACCGCAGAAGAGGAACCCTCCGGCAAAATCCAAAGAGGCTAGGTGGGCAGTTTTCGTGGCTGTAGGATCCGGCAAGCAAGTGGAACACATGCAAGCATTCGAGGAAGAAGCGACTCATGCTGCGGACTCTTCCCAGAGCTTCTTTATTCCGCTCAACCTGGGCTCCACCTTATCGGGTTCCTTCCGGGAGTTATGCCAGTCTCTTCCCACCAGGGAAGAGGCACCTGTGGGCTCACACTTCTCTCGATCCTGTAAGTGGGATAAGGATCCAAGCAAGTCTTCGTCTCGACAAAGGTGCTCTTGGGACTGGAAGAGGTCTCAGTCCCAGGAGCATGCTGTCTAGACTTCAGTCAAGATCGCTTCTTCGGCCTCTGGCTTCTCAGACCTCTCATCGGGCTAGCCGACCGAGGATTTGGTCAACGAGGTCGAAATAGTTATCGACCTAATCGATCCTCTGTCACCGACTTTGGTCAACGACTCCTTGGAGAGGACTCCGGTCCTTGTTTTCCCCAATGAGGAGGCCCAGCCCGCTGGAGTTTCTATCGAGGAACCGGTTCCAGACACCGGGAAGTCACCAGTCCCACCGGTGTCCCCCGAGCGAACAAGTTGGCCCACCCGATCTCAGTCGAGGTCTAGAACCCCCTTGACCGGCAGGCCGAGGAAGAGCCATAAGCACTTTAAAAAGAGGCGACGCCATTTGTCGTCCTCCTCGGATGAGGATAGGCTCCAGCGGAAACTCTGGTGCTACGAGGACCTCATGTGGCAACAGCTGATTTTGTCCGGACACAAGCCTACCCTGGCCATTACTTGGCTTTCGCCTCCTAGGCCGATGCCGACCCCTCTGGAGCCGAAACCTTTGGAAACCACCATCTTGGCCTAAAACGGTCTCTGCACCGATTGTGGTGGAACCACCACCTAAGCAGCCTGTGGGAGGGGCTCCTTCCAAGGAAGACAGGCCGGACACCGGGCTTCTCCAGCACTTGTCTGTCATGGTCACACTGGACCGCTCCACGGTGAGTCGAGGGTAACTTGGGTGGTAAACCGTTGTATCCAGATTCTTCGGATTCGGATGTCACCGGTCTGCATTCTTATCCAGGGGATGATGAATCAACCACTGGCCTAGAGACGGAGGAAGGTCCTTTGTCTTTCCAAGGGATCCGTTTCCTCATCTCTGAGTCCACAGGGATGCCCTTGGAGCCTATCCAGAAAAAGGCAGAGTACCCTTTTGTGGACATCCTTAAGAGAAGGGATACCCTGATGGAGGCCTTTCTTGTGGCCAAGGCCATTGTTGGTCCGGCACTTGAACTTTGGCAACGTCCTGCCTCTTGTCCAGCTCCATCTGCCCACATGGCTCACAAGTATGCGGTGCCCATGGGGTCTCTGGCGGGGGTTCACAGAGCACCCTTTGGCCGAGAGCCTGGTGACCGCCTCTGTGTTCAGGCATACTGGCAGTTCTGCTGATACGGACCGACCTCCTGGTAGTGTCTCCAAACTTTTGGACCATTCAGCTAGGAAGGTCTATGCGGCTTCCTCCCTGGGCCTTCGTCAGGCAAGTTCAGCCGTCATCATGGCACACTTCTCATGCCCTTCTCGGGTCGCTGGATGAAATCCTCCCACATCTCCCCATGGACATGCAGACCACGGTCAAGCAGGTCCGGGATCAGGGCCGAGCTGTTGCCAAATAGCAGCTTCAGATGGCCCTGGACATTGGGGATTCCTGTGCCTGTTTAATGGCTGCCACAGTTGCCTCTCGTCGCAGGGCTTGGCTGAGGCTCTCATCCTTTCCGGTGGATATTCAGCACAAACTAGCTGACGTGCCCTTCCTTGGGACCAACTTGTTTGGCCCAGGAGTGGACGATCACCTTCAGCACATTGAGCAGTCCAATGCCACCTTGGACGCTACTTCTGCCAAGGGTTCTTCAGGCAGGAACCTGCAGAATAAGCGTTTTCAGCACTCTTTTCCTGCAGCTCAGCAGTCCTCCTTTCAGGGGGGACAGCAACATCAGCAGCAGGCTCAAGCTTGGTGCCCTCTTCCCAAGCCCGGACCCCAACATGCCCATAAAAGAGACCGAGGCTCAGGTCCTGGAGCCTCCTCCTCCAAGCCTGCTCAGTGATGGGGTGGGGCTGCCATCCCTACTCCTGTCACACCAGCTCTGGGTCCTCCTGTGGGGGGCCAGCTCCACCACTTCCTTTCCGCCTGGTTCGCTGTCACTTCGGACAGGTGGGTTCTCGAAGTGGTCGGTCAGGGACTGCCTCTGGAATTCGAGTAGTACCCTCCCAGCCAAGCCAAGCTCCTCAAGAGGAACGGGTATCCACTCACACCCAGTCAGCACTTTGAAACTACATTGCTCAGCTCCTCCTCAAGGAGGCAATAGCTCCTGTTGCAGATCCTCCAGCAGACCCAGGCGTTGTCTCCAGGTACTTCCTGGTGCCCAAGCGGACAGGGGGCTGGTGCCCCATTCTAGATCTCCACGACCTGAATCAATATCTCTGGTCCCGCACCTTTCAGATGGTCACTCTGGCCCAGATCATACCATCCTTGGAGCAAAACGTGGGTTTGTCCACTGTATCTGCAGGACGCGTTCTTTCATGTCCCAATCTGTCCATCCCATCAGTGGTTCCTCTGCTTCAGGGTCGAGGGGACCCTGTACAAGTTCCGAGCCATGCCGTTCGGCCTGTCATCAGCCCCACAGGTCTTCACCAAATGCATTGCAGTGGTGGCAGCCTATCTCCGGTGTCGGGGGTCAGAATTTACCCCTACCTTGATGATTGGCTCTTAGCAGGTCCCACCCAGCAGGAGGTGGCAAGGCCCAGGGACCTGGCCCTCCAGATCTACTTCCATCTCGGCCTCCTGATCGATGAGGCCAAGTCGGAACTTGTGCCTTCTCAGGTAGAAGAAGAAGAAGAAGAATAATCAGCATTTATATAGCGCGTTTCATACATCCAAAGCGCTTTACAAGCAGTGCTAGACTGGTAGTGAAGTGACTGAATGTGTGGTGGCGGCCATATCACACATCATCACCCACACACAACCTGGATAATTGCATGAACCAGTTTATGGGAAGGGGAATGTTGGCCAGGACACCGGGAATGTTCCCTACTCTTTGCGAAGAGTGCCCTGGGTTCTTTTACTTCCACCTGGACACCCACCAGGACAACACCAGGATGGGTAGAAGGGACCTCGGTTTAATGTCTCATCTGAAGGACGGCACACCCCAGCAGTACAGCACCCCCCAATACTGCACTCTGATGCTAGCGATTTTTAGGTGCAAGTCCAATCCCGGTGTGGGACGAGAACCCACGACCTTCTGGTCCAAAGGCAGATGTGCTACCAATTGAGCCACACTGACACCTGGTGATGGGCTTCATCAGGGAAGAGCTCAGCTCCCGGCTGACAGGGCGGAGGTTCATTCCTCCTTTGACCAATCATTTCTGGTTGGGCACATGCGCCCTACAAGGGACTTTCTGCGCCTTCTGAGTTACATGGCGGCATGCACCTCAGTGGTCCATTGGGCTCGGTTGCACATGTGCCGCCTCCAATGGGAGCTGGCCGCCCAGTGGACTCAGCACCACGGTTATTTTGACCAGCTGATCTCTGTAACCCAGAAGATGTGGGACGCTCTCCAATGGTGGACTACCCTAGAACGGTTGCAGGAAGGGATCCCATTTGTCTGCCCCGAGCCGATGGTCATCCTCACAACCGATGCCTCTCTCATGGGCTGGGGAGCCCACATGGGGAACAAAAGGGCCCACGGGCTCTGGACCCCCAAGGAGTCCCGATGCCACATCAACCTGTTGGAGCTCAGAGCAGTCAGACTGGCACTATCAGCTTTCGCTCCTCAGCTCTGGGGTCAAGTGGTTCAAGTCCAGATGGACAATACCATGACCATGTACTACCTCAACAAACAGGGCAGCACACACTACCATCTGCTATGCAAGGAGGTGTTCCACATCTGGACCCTCGTCAGCCGCTTGGAGGTGGATCTCCTAGCCATCCATGTGGCAGGAGCCTTGAACCATCTGGCGGATGCTCTCAGCCGCCTAGGCCAGACATCCCACGAGTGGTCTCTCTATCCAGAGGTAGCTTACAGCCTGTTCTCCCATTGGGGCAAACCGATGGTGGACCTGTTTGCCTCCAGGGAAAACACCAAGCTGAGGCTGTTTCATGCCCTCCCTGCAGGGCTCGCTGCAGGGGAAGCCTTCGAGGCCATAGACCCCAGGCCTCTCACGCCTTCCTCCATTACCCTTGATCCACAAGGTGCTTCTAGGTGAGGAGGGACAAGGTGAAGGTGATCCTGGTAGTCCCAGACTGGCCGTGCCAGTTCTGGTATCCAGAGCTCCTCAGCCTCAGCTGCAGGCCCCCGGAGCGGCTTTGCGCACGCCCAGACCTGATCTCTCTCTCAATCAGGGGAAGGTATTACATCTGGACCTTCAATCCCTGCACCTCACAGACTGGTACCTGAGTGGCTAGAGTTCCAGGCTTTGGGTCTTTCCAAAGATGTCTTCACCGTAGTGGAGGCATCCAGAAAGGAATCGACCAGGAAATGTTATGCCTTTAAATTGAAAAGGTTTTCCATTTGGTGTCAGGGCAAGGGCCTGGACCCTTTATCCTGCCCCGTGGCTAACATTCTCAACTACCTTTGGTCTCTCTTCAGAGGAGGTCTAATGTCATCGACCCTTAGGATACACCTAGCAGCCATCTCTGCTTACCGGACACGGGCCGGTCAGGCGAAGACACAGGAGACAGTGGTCAGGAACTTTTTCAAAGGCCTGGATCACATATCCCTTTCGGTGCGTGAACCTCCACCTCCATGGGATTTACTGCTGGTACTGGCAAAGCTCATGGGCAAGCCATTCGAACCAATGCACAAGTGTGAGTTGTCACACTTGTGGAAGACCGCCTTCCTGGTGGCTATCATGTCAGTGAGAAGGACATGGGAACTCCAGGCACCTTCGGTGGACTCCCCTTATCTGGTCTTCCACAGGGACAAGGTTGTCCTACATCCCCACCCGAAATTCCTTCCGAAGGTGGTGACAGAGTTTCACCTTAACCAGGTGTTAACTCTGCCGGTATACTGCCCAAATTACATGTTGGAGGCCGAGAACAGGCTCCATACTTTGGACCTGAGACGTGCTCTCTCCTATTATAAGGAGAGGACGGCAGAAATTCGGGGAGAAGTTCACTAGCTGTTTGTCACCTACGCTGATGCTGCTTCTGGCAGATCTGCAGTGAAGTGGACCATTGTAAGATGGATTATATCATGCATAGGTCTGTGCTACGAGTTGGCGGGCAAGGAGCCTCCCAGAGGGATAAGAACTCATTCTATCCGCCATACTGCTGCATCAGTGGCTGCTTCCAGGGACATCCCTATCCAGGAAATCTGCTGGGCTGCTACCTGGAAGTCAGCAAACACTTTCATCACCCATTACCACATCGACCTTGAGTCTCACTGGGATGCTGGTTTTGGGGCCTCAGTTCTCCAATCTGTGTTCCCTAAGTAGGGGGTGTGTGCCTTGCCTCCATCCTCCTGGAGAACTGCTAGGAGTCTGCCAAACAGTGTGGATAAACAACATATCCATGCTCCTAGAAGAACAGGTTACTCACCTGTAACAGTAGTTCTTGAGCGGTATATGTTGTTCATTCACATGGACCCACCCAACCTCCTCGGCTTCGGACGCACAACACCTGGCTTCCAGCGGGCTAAGATCTGGCATCATGGGGTGGAGCTGAAGTATATACCACCTGGGTGGGTGGGAATAGCCAGCTTGAAGACTTCTGGTGAGAATTAAAGTGGAAGGGGACATGCCAAAGATTGTGGATGAACAATATATACCACTCCTAGAACTACTGTTACAGGTGAGTAACCTGTTCTTTCATGCAAGGCAGATGTGACAAGGCATGTGTTCTGCTTCAAGCTTAGAATTCCTGCTGCCTCTGAACCAACCGTTGAGGGGGTAGGCAGTCATTGTTTTATATTGGTCTCTAAACATGGAACCAAATCCAGATTGCATTAAGACCAAAATGGGACTCAGGATTGAGAGATTGTATATATCCAGGAGAGTTTATGAGAAATTTTATTAAATGTTATTATCTAATACTGTGGGTGGATAATCTATATGAGCCTTTCAAACTATATACACAGGTATTGTATTTGTGTGTTATGTATTTGGAAACTATGTAATACCATTTTATATCAGGGATGTCATAGTTCTCTCCTGTTTTCAGTAAACTAAATTAACATATCTGTTTATATTTTTAGAGTGCAGTTATTAGTCAGTTCTTCCCGACACTCCTACTGTGGGCGTTTTCTGCTCTGCTACCCACTGTAGTGTATTACTCAACATTGCTTGAGCGTCACTGGACCAAGTAAGTAACCAATTTTTGTGTTTAAAATGGACAAATGGAACCGGTCTCAGAACTAGACTAGACAGTGTGGTATGGGATATTAGTAGGTGTGGCAGGAAATGGCTGACTAAAATTCAGTCCCATCTGGTCTTCATGACCCTGTTTGATTCCCACCTAGAGGAAGTCTCCTTTGTATACATGGGTTTATGGCTGCATGGTCGTCTTGATTTTTTCTGTGACATTGATTCCTTCACCAAGGAACTCCTGCCCAAATCTGGTGTGCTGTGCAGGAGCACAGCCTGTTGCCCACTCTTTCTCCACGGTGAGATTGTCATGAAGATAAGACTATGGAGATGTGATGTATAGCAGAGCCCCCAAATCCACCTTAGCCATACTGAATCCTCTAATACACTTTCTTTTGCTTTGCCCTTCACTACTCTTCCCACTCCCGTGATTGATCTTCAAGAATGTTGCCTCCATAGAGTCATGCCTTTGAAACTGTAAGCTATCGGTATCAGGGCCACTCAGAACATCTTGCCAGTTGGGCCACCCATGTTAACGTGTATTGGCACTGCTTACATAACACAGGCACTCTTTTTATGTCTTCAGTTTTTTGTCTCTGTCAGCCACTCATCAGATCCATGAGAAAAACGCCATCATCATTTTGCTTTTTTCCTATCCTGATTTTATTTTTGCATGCTGTCATCAGGTGTTGAGAAGTCAAAACCACTTTAAAGGAGAACAATTTTTTTGTTTGTTTTAATACAGTTTATTTACCCAGAATGGTGCAGCTAAGATGCAGTATTTCACTTTAGTGGAGTCCTGTTTTTATCCATTTATACAACTGGATGGACTAAATCCCTGAGAAGTTGAGTGACTTATTCAAGTGTCACCCATGCATTGCATCATTATGTTGGTCTCTTTCTATCAGTTAAGAATCTGGTCTACATTCTGTGTATTCCACATAACCCAACCAAGTAGCTGTATTTCCTTTATGGTGGACTCCTGCTTCTGTAGTTTTACAGCTGAGAGTTTCCACTGTCTCCCAGCTGGGAGGACTGAAATGCACGGTAGTCAGGTAGACCTGACGAAGGTCGAACAGTGTGTCAGTGGTTATGTTGGCAATAACACATAACTGGGTGGGCAGACGTTGGGGAAGAAAGCTGTGCCTTGGGCATGTTGTTAGGCAAGTGGCCAAAGCAGAGTGCATTTAAACAAACCCAAGAAATGCATATCAGTCCCCCTGGGATCCACTTGAAGAATAGGCATTGTGCCTAAATGTGGATTTGCTGATGTGTCAGAGTTTAATAAATAAAGAACTATGTTCCCCAGCCCACACCCCCTGTAGTGTGTTATCACACTTATAAAATGGGTATTAGTAGCATGACTTGATATAATTGAAATTTGTGAAGTACAATTTTTTTCGAAGGTTTTTAAAATTAGAAATGTGTTCTTTGCTTTTAAAAATCTGTTAACACTTGGTTATTTGTCAAGTAAAAAAGTGCCAAATACCTAACCCTCCCTCTGACCCTTCCAGATCACTGCTCATTAAAATCGGAGCCACTGACTGGCTTAGCTGTTTTGAGTTGGAGGCTCAGCAAGTTGAGAGAGATTTGTGTGTGAGTACTGTATTTCTTTGGCACTGTTCATTCGAGACATGCACCTGAATGAGCATTGCTGTAGTAACACGTGCTCATCTTGGTTCACTCGCTAAGCCACCAACTCCAAAAATAGCATTAGACAAAGGGACATAGAATAGGTACATGGGGGGGGATGGTTGTCAGCTGGGTGGTTGGGTAAGGGACAAAATATATCCTTTTACTTGAAAAATTACTATAAGTGTTATAGTTGTTTTTATCGGGACACTGTCAACCTCCTAAGCCTTAAAGTGTCTGGTTTTAAGAACACATGTTATGACTGGTCACCGTCTGTAGTGAGTGCTGATATAGCTGGTAGTTTGATTCTTATTTTTCTTTTTAAAAGTGAAAAACTAACTGCCCACCATTTTGGTGTTACCACACAACAACGTGTTTGTTTACAGTCCTTGATCAACACCCAATGCATCTTTCTTGGATGTAGGAACACCCCCAACATAGCGTAGCCACTCATGATGCAGTGGAAGTAGAGGAGACTGTTGCATCATGAATGGCTGCACTGTTTATGGGTGTTTCTAACATTCAGAAAATATGCAATAAGAATAGATCCAGGATTTAAAACAAAACAGGGAAGGTCATAATTATACATTAACACGCATTTGAGTTCTACTAAGCAAGGAGGCAGATAAAACAACCAGCAACATCAGTGAATTTTAGAGAAGGTAAGCAGTCATAACATTTTTTTTTTTAACTTGATATAATATGATGCAAAACAGGTTGATAATGTCCTTTTAAAACAAATTAAACAAGATGGCTGCTCATTAATATTTTTGTATGAAGTGGTTATTGGTGTAATATTATTAGTATGATTTATGTGAGTAAGTTTGTGATGTCCGCACTAGTTCTTACTGCAAGGGCATAAGAAATTGCTGCATGTCTATCGACCAATCAGATTTAAGGATTTTCCTACCCATTTTGTAAGCTGGTATGGGAACTAGTGTCCTAACTACATGAAGTATTTTCTGTCTCACACTTCTCATCTTGTTTCATATTTTTATGGAGCTTTTTGTCGTACCCTTTCCATGTTCCTTTTTTCACGCCATATTGGCCAATGAACTGCTAGCTCCCTGCTAATATAGAAAGCATAGAAACACAGAATTCGATGGAAGAACAGGACTGCTTGGCCTACCCAGTCTACCCATTTTTCCTCAGCCTATACTATCACTGCAGACTCTACCTGATCTCTGCCCCCCACCTTGCTTCCCATTGAGATTCCGTTGTGCCTGTCTCATGCATGCTTGAAGTCCACCACTATTTTTGCCCACACCACCTCCACTGGAAGACTGTCTCAAACATCCACAACTCTTTCAGTGAAGACATACTTCCTCACATCTCTCATGAATTGACCCCCTTCCAGCTTCATTGTTATGTCCCCTAGTTCACGTTCATCTTTTCTTCTGAAAAATACTCCTGTACTTTTTTCACTCCTGTAAGGAATTTATAGGTCTCTTTCCTACTCCCCTCACTCTTCTCTCTTCTCTCTTCTGGGGTATATGTATTGAGGTCCTTCATTCTCTCTTTGGAGGGCTTCTGATACAGACCCTGCACCACTTTTGTTGCCCTCCTCTGGATTGCCTGCACTTTATGTTCTTCTTGAGATGTGGTCTCCAAATCTGAATGCAGTATTCCAGGTGGGGCCTCACCAGCAATCTATACAGGGGTAACACCACCTCCCTCCTTCTGCTGGTGATACCCTCCCTATGTACCCCAACATCCCACTAGCCATATCTACTTCCTTGTCACACTGCCTTGCCACCTTGAAATAATCTGATAATGATTATTCTCGGGTCCCTTTTTCGTTTGTTGACTGTCAGTGCCTCTTCTCCCATATTGTACTCTGTCTGTGGGTTTTGCGCTCTAAGTGCATGATTTTGCACTTTTTTACATTGAAATCCAGCTGCCACCAGTGCCCACTCCTCAGGTCTCTGCAAATACTTTCCACCTCCTCTGGAGTACTCACCCTTTTGCAAGTGTTGGTGTTATCCACAAAGAGGTAGACTTTCCTTCCCAGCTTATCTGCAGTGTCACTTATAAAGACATTAAAGAGGAGTGGTCCCAGTATTGAGTCCTGTGGCACTCCACTGGTCATCCTTCCTTCCCCAGAATGAACTCTGTTTTAACTACCACACCATGTTGCCTATCTCTTAACCAATCTGTTATGCAGTTTACCACTTTTGGACCCACCCCTAAGCTACTCAGTTTCCTTATGAGCCTCTTAATGTGGAAGGGTGTTGAAAGCCTTACTGAAATCTAAGTAGGCCACTTCCACCATCCCACCCTGATCTATTTCCCTGGTCACCCAGTCAAAGAAAGCTATCAGATTTGTCTTACATGACCCCCCCCCAATGAATCTGTGTTGTCTTGAGTCTTGTAACCCACTGGAATCAAGATACTCCACAGTCCTTTCCTTTAGAAGTGACTACATTAGCATCTTCACCACCAATGTCAAGCTAACTGGCCTATAGTTGCCAGCCTCCTTCCTGCTACTGCTTTTGGAAAACAGGATTACATTTGTCCGCCTCCATTCCTCTGGAACCACTTCTGTTAACCAGCGAGTTGTTAAAAAGGAGTATCAGAGGTGCAGCCAGTTACCTCCCTGAGCTCCCTCAGTATTCTCGGTTGTACCCCATCTGTCCCCATAGCTTTGTCCACTTTCAGATTTGCAAGTTCCTTCAGCACTCTACTCTGTGAAAGGACTTGTGTCTACTGTCACAAACTCACTCTGCAGGTCAGGCCCTCTGCTCCCACAGTGCCATCCTCAAAGTGCAATAGTGTGAACAGGTAACAGACAGGGTAACCCTCCTGTCTGCTTTGGGTCCAAATCACCTGTTAGCCTTGAGTTCTGGAGGGATTCAAACTGTGAACCTTATGCTAGCGTACCCAATTAACAGACTCTAATACATACCCCCTTCGGGGGATGCAGTACAATCCTTTGCCCAGGGGCAGCCTGTCAGGTTTTCAAAAATGTACCTTAGAACTCTATAAGAGACCTTAGGTGTATTCTTACCTTTTAGCTTAGTAACACAGTTGAGCTTTTAACAGCTGTCAGGCTTAAAACCAGGGTTTCAGCATCACATGCAAAAGGAAGACTGAGAAGACACACAGGCAGTATTTCAAAGAAAAGGTTGTTTACTAAAATGGTGAAAACAGGAAAAATCAAACACAGAACAATTATATCACAAATATTATAGCCATATATAAAAAAATGGGAAGTTACAGAATATAAACGCCTACCACAATCACTTAATATCTTTTCTATCCAGATGCTACCCTTGAGTGCTTTTTAAAAGTCCAGAGAACTTTAGTCTCTCTCAGAGTCCAAAAATCATATGTCTCTTCCCAGATACAGTGTTTCATTTTCAAGATCCCTCTTCCCACCCCCTTTTGGTGAGTCAGCTAGCTCCTCCTTTTAGAATTAATTCTAATGTAATTTCTACAAGGAGGTATTTTTAATTAATGGTAAAATCGGAAAAAAACATTTCCTAAATATGACAGCCTTTGATCAACCATTTCCTTTGAGGTTTACAACCCTACAATTTGTCACTAAGGTGTGAGAAAGCCAATAGGAATCAGCCAAATGACGTCCTTTTCCTGATGTTGTAAAACTCATATTTAGTTTCCAACATCAAAGACAGCAGCAGGTGATGAAGGCCATAAACTGTCCTTCTGGAAGGAAGGAAGTTAAATTAGCTTTTTTTCCTCTGGTCTTTTCTCATATCCTGTAGCTTCACTGAAACCTGTGTGGTGGTGGTGGGGGTGTCACCCACGGAAGCACAGGTTGTTTTGTGTGACAATTACATACACAGACCATGTATTTATAATACCAATATCATACAATAATCATAACCAGATGGACAAGCGTCACATCTGTCACCCCCTCTCCAGTGCCTTGTTACTTTTATGTGGCCCTTCCCCTTCCCCTGTGTAGACTGAATGAAAGTATTAGTTCAGGATATCTGCTGTTTCCTGATCCTACTCTGCACAGTCCCTCTCTGTGACAGGGTAGTATAGGACCCTGTCCCAGTTGTTGTGGAGAGTTTGAATGCAGGGATCTGTTCTGTTCTTTCCTTTCCTGTCTCTTGTTTGGTTGCTCAACCAAATTTCCTCATAAGACCTAGGACTTGATCACCCAGTCTCGCAGTTCTTTGACTCTCACCTTCTCTCAGTCTTCCCTTGCTGTTTCTGTCTTTTCCTCCCTTGCATATCTGCTGGCATAAAAATATATGTAAATCAATATGTGGAAATGTAATTGATATTGGGATCCCTTTGTTTAAAAATTATATATTGTTATTGTTGAAATGCCTATAATTGTATTTTGAGATGAGTGCAGAAAGCTATTTGGAACTTAAGGGGTTAACCTGAAATGCAGTTTTTAAGCCATTTTTCAGAAGCTGTGGAAAAGGGGCCTTAGTTCTGGGACCTTGTGTTCTTGCCTGCACCTGCCTGAAATATACAAGAACATTTTGGAAAAAAACAGGATGCTTGTTAAGAAGGGGGGTTGCAAGGACTTACAAAAACAAAGCCGCAATTTCTTGCAAGACACACAGAGACAGAAGGAAAACTGAGATGGATCTTCTCTATTTATTCTGCCTTTGTCAATAGTTATACAGAACAAGTTTATTTTTTATGTTACTACTAGTACAAATAAATACTTTTTGCGAATTCTGCAGTTGCTCCTGGTTTTTCCTGTGCTTCCTGACCTGTGCCTTGACAAAACTCTCCTGACCTTTTTAATCTCACAATCCCACCCCTAGTGTTCCTCTTTTCACTTATGTACCTAAAAATGCATTGTCTCATTTTGTTACCCCATTGGATATTCTTTCCTCCGTTTGGGCCTTTGCACTCCTCACCACTTTCCCTGCTGCCCTCTTCTTCTCCTGATACACATCCCTGTCCTCTTCCCTCTGCCTCTCTTTATACCTCCTGAAAGCTACCCTTTAGCTTTTACTTTATCAGTCACTTCCTTCGAGAACCATAGTCATCTTTCTGTCCTCTTGTTTTTGCACACTTCCTTTGTGCAGACGTTTGTTGCCTTCACTATGCCTTCTTTTTGCTTAGTCCACTGATCTTTCATACCACCCATGTTATCCCCTCCCCCGCTAGGTTATCCCTGAGGCATTCACCCATTTAAAAAAAAATCTGCCCTCCTGAAGTCCATGATTGTCATCCTTGTGTGGTTCACTTCCATCACAGTCCTTTTGTTGAACCAGACTGTACGTTGATCACTAGTCTCCCACCTTGACGTCTGCAGTACTGTCCCAGTTAGTGAGCACCAAGTCAAGTATTGTTTCATCATGAGTGGGCTCCTTGACTAGTTGCCTGAGAAACACCTCCTGCAGGGAGTCCAGGATGTCCCTGCTTCTAACTGAAGCTGCGGTTGTGAGGCTCCAGTCTGTATCTGGCAGATTAAAGTCCCCCACAAGCACCATTTCCCCTGTTTCAATTCTGCCATTGTGCCAGTGGCTGCTACCAGTGTCATCTAAATTCTCCCCCTGTGTTAGAGATCTGTAGATCACGCCAGTGTGAGCAGTGGCTCTGTTTCCTATCTCCAAGATGACTCTCAGTACCCCCAGCACCTCCGATTCCCCCCCCCAGATTCCCTGTGTCTTCATCACTTTGATACCCTCCTTTACATACAGCACCACCCCTCCTCCCTTCCTTCCCACCCTATCTTCCCTGACTTGAGTATAGCCATAGCTGTGTCTTGGTCATAGTGTCCTGTGCTGCCCCTACCCCAGCTGGATCAAGGCCACTGGGTTTCACATAGTATGAATGAATGGATAGGACTGCTGGCAGTCGTAATCAGTACAGTACTTTTTCTTTCTCCTTCCTGTCTTTTGACCCTCCTGCTACCACACAGTGACATGTAGCTCTGCTATGTGGCTTGCATACATGCACAGTGTCATCCTGACAAAGGAGCAAGCTCTCCAGCTTACACAGAAACATATATATTGTTGGCAGATAAGGACCGTTAGGCCCATCCAGTCTGCCCATAAGCCCTATACTTTTTTGTGGCCTCTGACTCTATCTGGTCAGTTGCTTTTCTTCACTTCTCCCCACCTCATGGTTCCCTTGTGCCTGTCCCAGGCATGTTTAAATCCCTCCACTGTGCTTGCTCCCACCTCCTCCTGTGGCAGACTATTCCATGTGTCCATCACCCTCTCTGTGAAGAAGAACTTTCTCACATTTCCTTTTAACCTGCCCCCCCCCCCAATTTCATATCATGCCCCCTTGTCCTTGTACTCCTACATTGGAAGATTCCCCCCACCCGGCACCTTGTTTATGCCATTGAGGTACTTGAATGTTTCTATCATGTCCCCCCGATCCCTCCTCTCCTCTAGTGAGTACATACTGAGGTCCTTTAATCTCACTTCATATGTTTTGTGGTGCATTCCCTGTACCATCTTGTTCACCCCTCCCTGGACTACCTCCACCCTGTCAATGTCCTTGTGAAGGTGTGGTCTCCAGAACTGCACAGAGTAATGTAGGTAAGGTCTCACTAGTGTTTTATACAATGGCATCACAATATTCCTCTTTCTGCTAGTGATACCTCTGCCTATGCACCACAACATGCCACTGGCCATCCCTGCAGCTTTTGTACTCTGTTTTGACACTTTGGGGTAATCTGAAATAACTCCCAGGTCCCTTTCTTCCTTGGTGATCGTCAGCACCTCCCCCCCCCCATTCTGTAGCTCTCCCCAGGGTTCCCTCTTTCCAGGTGCATTATTTTGCACTTCGTTGTATTGAACCTCAGTTGTCACACCTCAGACCATTTTTCAAGCTTGCCCAGGCCCTGCCTCATTTTCTCCATACCTTCTGGAGTATCCACCATGTTGCAGATCTTTGTGTCATCTGCAAACAGGCAGACCTTCTCTTCCAGCCTTTCTGCAATGTCACTAATGAAGACATTGAATAGGACTGGCCCAAGGACTGATCCTTCAGATACCCCACTGATCAACCCCCTCGCCCCGGATTTGATCCCATTTACCACCACCCTGTCCGTTAGCCAGTTCCTAACCCATTCCCAGACTACCCATCTTGTTTACCAGCCTTTTATGTGGGACGGTTTTGAAGGCCTTGTTGAAATTGAGGTAGGCAACATCCACTGCCCCTCCCCGCTCCTGATTTACTTCCTTCGTCACCCAATCAAATAAATCTATCAGATTCATTTGACATGACCTACCCACTGTGAATCCATGTTGCCTCGGATCCTGGGCCCCGTTGTCTTCCAGGTGTGCAACTGTTATTTCTTTAAGCTGTGCCTCCATGATCTTCCCCACTACAGAGGTGAGGCTGACCGGCCTGTAGTTCCCCGCCTACTCACGCTTTTGTGTAGAGGGAATGCATGTGCTCTCTTCCAGTCCTCTGGAACTACTCCTGTGTTAAGTGACTCGGTGAATATGGCTGCCAGAGGCTCTGCTAGTTCCCTTCGCAGCACCCTTAGTATCCTCTGGTGTGTGCCATCTGGCCCCATAGCTTTGTCCACCTTCAGTTTTGTGAGCTCTTCCAGGACAGTCTCTACTGGGAATGGACTGGTGTCCACCTCCCTTGCATCTGTTGCCTAACTGTGGTCCCTGCTCCTCCCCCCTTCAGTGAATACTGAACAGAAGCATTTATTCAGTATTTCTGCCTTGTGTAGGTCTCCCTCTCTACACTCTCGTGCATCCCCTTTGAGCCTTACAATCCCTCCCTTGTTTTCTCTCCTTTCGCTGATGTACCTTTAGAATGTCTTGTCCCCCTTCATCACCGTCTGCACTAATCCCTCCTCTGTCTGCACCTTAGGGCTCCTAACTGCCTTCCCCGCTTCCCTTAGACACTCCAGGTACACCTCCCTATCTTCCTTTCTTTGTGTTCCCTTGTACTTCCTAAAGTTCACCCTTTTTGCCCTTACTTTGTCTACTGCCTCTTTTGAGAACCATAGTGGCTTTCTCCTTCTCTTCCCTTTGGATACCACCTTGATGCATTCGTGTCACTTCCACTATGGCTCCTTTTTGCCCCCACTGCTCTTCAATCACCCTCTTACCTCCTCCTTCTCCAGGGCTACTCTGATACACCTTGCCATTTCAGCGAAGTCTGCCGTTCTGAAATCTAGGACCTTCGCCTTTGTATGACTCGAATAAGGTCCTGACTCCATGTTAAACCACACTAAGTGGTGGTCGCTGGTCCCCAGCTGTCCTTCTACCTGGACTTCTACAGCTCTGTCCTCATTGGTCAATACCAGATCCAAAATCTCCCTCTCGCTGCTGGGATCCAGCACTAGCTGCCTGAGGGCTGCCCCCTGAAGGGCATCTTGGATGCTTTTGGTTGAAGCAGCTGCCTGGGTGGTCCAAACCATGTCCGGCATATTGAAATCCACCAGCATCAGAATTTCTCCTTTATTTGCCATCTTGTGTATTTCATCTATTAGTTCTCTGTCCACTTCCTCCCCCTGTGTTGGAGGTCTGTAGATCACCCCTGTGCATATTGTTGTGCCATTGCTCGGGTTCAAGGGTGACTTACAATGCCTCGGCCTTCCTCTGTCTACCCTGTACCTCTGTTGCCTTTATACCCACTCTGACATACAGGGCCACCCATCCCCCACCTTTTTTACCCTCCCTATCCCTCTTGAACAGAGCATAACCCGGTACATTAATGTCCCATCCATGATTAGCAGTGTACCATGTCTCAGTTATTGCTGCTATGTCCAGGTCTGCCTACACTAACAAGGCCTCTAGGTCTGGGATTTTATTTCCTAGGCTGTGAGCTTTTGTCACCATGGCTTTCAATGTTTTACTGCCTGTTCTTCCACTATTCCTGCCTTTGCTTTCCTGATTCACCATCCCAGCACCCCACCCCAGATCCCCTTTTTGTTGACAGTGCTTTCTGCCTCCTGCTTTACCCTTAGTCTGTTTCCAGTGTCTCTGCCTTCCTCTTGCCTCCCTATTTATCCTTTCTGTCTACTCTGAATTTTGTGGGTGGGCTGCTAGAGTTTTCCTGCTCCCGTTTGGTCCCCGTCTCTCCCCCCCGCCCCCGCTTATCATCAGGGGTCACTGCTGCATGTGGAATATGCCACCAACCCTCCTTGGTTGTCTGAGTTCCAGCCTCTGGGGTGTGCATCTGAAGCTGCGTTACCAGGGTGGTAGTGCAGTGCGCTGCTTCTGGGTTATCAGGCAGCATATTGCTTCAGTTTATCTTTACAACTGGCTGCTGCTGCTGATGATGATGGTGACAAGGACGATGATGATGATGATGATGGTGATGGTGACAAGGATGATGATGATGTGATGCTTTTCCTGCTTAAGGTCTGGAGAGAATCTGACAACGATGCGCAAACTCTACTTCTTCCTCATCTTCATGGTTTTAATTTTACCTTCGCTGGGCTTCACCAGGTAAGCAAGCATCAAGAATCATTATTGTGGTTCATCTTTACTGAGAGATGAAGGTCCTAACCTTCAGACAAACCTGACATGATCAGCCCAGAACAAGAGCTGGACAACAGTAGGACACTTAGACACATTTCTGCCATGGGAAATTAAGCTTTTTGTTCATATTAACAAAATAAAAAAGCCCAATAAGATGTAAGATTTGAAACTGAACAAGGTGAAATGTGGGTGCATTTAGGGCAGTTCTGCATGTATGTGCACTAAGAATATCTAGAGTACAGGCAACACTGAACTGCGTGCACAAACTCATGCCTGATACTGCAAGAAATGAAGAAACTCACTGAGATAATGATTCTTGCTTGTATTGGCACTGATGGTGCAGCATTAGTGCAGGAAACACAAATTGTGCAGGAACGTCTGCCCCAGCATTTCACGCTTGCACGCTTTTTCAGGGAGCTACCATGGCAGCTCTAGACTCTGCTTCTATACAATGTTTTCTTAAAGAGACAGCGTAGTGGCATGAGCATAACAGTACTGTTTTAACAGACTTAATCCATTGTTTTTAATTGTACAGTTTGTTAAAGCCCAAATGAGATGCATTACCATATAGTGGAGGTATACTTCTAACCAGCTTTGAAGAACTTAAGCACTGAGGTCAAGTCACAGTCAGTGGCTGTGGTGGGAGTCAAACCTGGCTTCCCCATCCACTAGATCCTTTTTAGCTTTTTAGAAAAAAAGTTTGTGTTGAAATGTAGTACTCATGAGAGGTGAATGAGTAACAGCCCCCCCCGGGGTGGGGACTGAGCAGGATTGGTACAAACCGCGTTTCACTGGCAGTGGGCAGAGATGTAGAGGTGGAGGATCCAGAGGACATAAAATGTGTGCACCTCATCCTACAAAGTTGCACTGTTTTTACACTGAAGGTGGGTGATGACTTACCTTTTCGCTCTGCTGATTATAACAGTATTGCATTTAGCATCCCTGATGCCACTCCCCTTGCAAACTAATACAAATATAAATATTTGTTTTGTTTATTTATTGAGATTTTTGGAGAGTACCTTTGAGCACAAGTGCTCATTTACAAAAGTCCCACGTCAGTGTCAGAGTTACAAAGAAACAATACAGATACGTACAGTATAAGCAATTCAAGAGGAATGTAGTCAATGTAGCACAAAAATAATTCAGTAGCAGGAGAGCCAATAACATTCAAATGCATGTGTGTGTGTGTGTGTGTGTGTATATATATATATATATATATATATAATGTATATATATGTAGATGTATATATATATGTATGTGTATATATAATATATAAATATATATATATGAATGACATGCCCTGACTGAAGATATCATATTTATCTTCACAAGAGGCCAATGATATCTTATGAGTGGCAAAGCCACAAGGCCAAAGATATATTGATGTCATTGGCCTCTTGTGAAGATAAATATGATATCTTCAGTCAGGCCATGTCATGTTCTGTTTATACAATGTATGTCTGGGGATTTTATTTAGTTTACTGTGGTGACTATATCAATAACAGTAGTCAGCGTAATATAGTAAGATGGAGAAGTACAACAGCGCAGTTTCGGAATTTTTTTTTATTGTATGAACTTGATAAGTATGAAAACATTTTAAGAGTGGTAACTCTTTTATAACACAGAAAGTAGTAAGTTCATAGACGTTGTAGTATTTTAACTCTTTCATTACCGTACAGATATGATCGGTATAAACACTGTATGTTTTGTAAGTGCTATAGCTTAGATATTAAAACCTTATTTTATGGTGAAGAATCAATAAGTGTGAAATCATTTTAAGTGTGTTAACTCTTACAACAGAGAAAGTAGCAGGTTCATAAACTTTGTTGTATTTTAACTCTTTAATGACCTAGAAGATGTGACCGTTATAACTACTTACTTTTTGTAAGTGTTGTAGGCCTAGGGTATGACATTTCTATAAATCTTACAAATTTTTAAATCTTGCAGTTTTTAAAGTATTTTGTGCCTAGAATATACTAAACTTGTAAATGTAACAGTATTGTGAGTGGCTTATGGATGTAGAATAAGACATTGCAGTGTCAGTGGTTCAGTAGTTAGCACACTCACCTCTGAGGCTGGGAGATCAGAGGGCTGTGCTTCAGTTCCCACATCTGGCACTTGGGTTAATATCCCAGTATTGACACTGTAGTGCAACATGAGAGGGGTGCTGCACTTCTGAGGTGCCGCCTTTCGGATGAGACATTAAACCGAGGTCCCATCTGCCTAGATTGGTGGTAGTTCAGTTGGATGTTAAAGATCCCATGGCACTTGTCGCAGAGAGTAGGGGAATTTTTTTATTAAAACTTGAAAGTAGAATACATACATAATAGTGTTACATCACACAAAATCATAATGCAAAACTAAAGGTAAACATAAATATTACATCATACATTCAATACAAAAATCCATTGACAGAGTCCCAAAACTTATCAATAAATGTTGAAACCCCCCCTACTAAAAGAGTAGGGGAATATTTTATTCAAGACTTGAGAGCAAAATATATACATGAAAGTGTTACATCACACTAAATCAATATGCAGAAGGAAAGAAAAAGCAACTAAGTAGTCTGTCATACCCATAAATACAAAATGTCATATCTAAAGGATGCCTAACCTCCCCCTCTCCCCCACTAAAAGAGTAGGGGAGTATTATAATCAAAACTTGAGAAGAAAATATATACCAAAAAGGTGTTACATCACACAAAATCATAATACAAAAGAACAAGAAATATAACTGTTTCATCATATCTACCACTATAAAATTCATATCTGAAGGATATTGAAACCCCCCTCCCCTAAAAAATGGCAAAACATGTTAAGCAAAGCTGGAAAGCAAAAATACATACCTAATGGTGTTACATCACACAAAATCATATGAAAAAAAAACAGGAGACCTTGAGTAAGGGCTTTGTTGTACTAAATTTTATGCATGGTGAATGTAAAAACCCTCCCCTTCTTGCTAAATAGCAGAGGGGAACAGTACATATATAAATGAAACTGTCGTATAGTTAAAACAGAAGGACATTGCACAACAGAACATACATAAACTTCAAAAAGGTAATCCTCAAACTGAAATCATATCAAAGAAATAATCAAAACTGAACTAAGCGTATCCCCCCCCCCAACTATTTGTGTAGCTAACATCTGAAACAGAAACTCCCCTTAGAAACACATCCCAGTGAGTGCTTGTGGTTCTCTCCAAACCTAAAAGCTTAAGTGAAATAATTCGAAATCAACCCATGTCCATCCAGGACATATTTCTCCACCATAATTTATAGAGTTCAGGGAGAACTTTACTTTGTTCCACAGCCTGCCAGTTCAGCACAGCTTTCTGTAATAAAAGGAGTATCTGTTCACCTGATGACAGTTGTTTTCGAAGGGACCAGCCACACCTAGCCAGCCATAGCTGATAACTAACAAAAATCAAAATCCGGATTGTTACTGCATCAAACTTAGCCCATGTGCCAGGAAGCACTCCTTCAGTCCAAATTTGAGGAGACTGTTGCTTAAAGGGGTTCAAGGGCCATTTCTTGTGAAATAACTCCCAAAAGGACATAGTAAAGGGACAATCTAGCAAGAAATGCGAGAAAGTCTCGACCAGCCCTGTGCATTCATTCCCTCTGGGGCAAGTTCATTCGGTGAGGTCTTTATGTTTCAGATTACCTCAAACTCCCAATTTTTTATGTGCACAGACAAAGTCTCTCATATAATGTGGGAGTCTTTTACTGGATAGAAGGGAATGAATTGAGGATTGGTGTGCAGCCGGTAACACCGAGTACCAGGAAGAAACATAAAAAAAAATCCCATTATCCAGCTATAAAGGGATTTCCTGGAAGATGCACTGAGAAAACTTTTCACAATCTTCCATACCTTCAATTTACCAACAACCCCAGTAAAGTAGTTTGGCAAGTGAGTTACCAGGGTGTGGCGTGTGAGAAAGGCAGAGGGGTCCCAGTTGGTTAAGGGCCCAAGTTCATCTTCAACCCTGAGGGTCCAGATTTTAATGTAATTCTTCAAAAGGGGCACAAGATTATAGTACATAAAGGTAACATAGAAAAAGACAACTGGGTTTAACATTCCCAACCCTCCCACCTGTATAAGCAGATGGGTAGTACCTCTTTTAACTGGGTTTAATCTACTCCCCGACAGGCATTGGAAGAAAACCCTATATACTGATGCCTTCAGGGTCACCGGGGGAGGGAAAACAGCTGCCAGAAACAAGAAGTGTGACAATAGGTAGGTCTTAATTAAATAGATACGTTTGGCCGTAGTTATCTGCCATTTATTCCACCGGGGTACTTTCTCCCTGGCCATAGTCAAAAGCATTTCCCAATTATATCTTTGTGGGTCTTCTCCACCAAAATATACACCTAAAATTCTCCTGTATGTCCTATCCACAGGTATTCCCCAATTTGATGCCACATCACCTGCATCATGCCCTAAGGGCAAAATATCACTTTTCAGTGAATTGATTTTAGACACATTAAAGACTGAAAAATCACATAGAATAGATCTACTTTTTTTTTTTTTTTTTATATTTAACTTTTTCCTCCTCCTGGAGCCGCCCGCCGCCTTGTCCTTCTGCCCAGTCACGGGCCGCCGGCTTCTGCCTCCAAATCGGCCACTGCCCCCCGATACCCCGTGGCCCGCGACACACTCCCCTCATATGCGCTGCAGGCACTGTAATTAGGTCGGGGGCCCGGCCTGAAGGCATATTGAAGCCGCGGCGAGCTTCATCTGTGATGGCGGGCAGCTCCTCCATCCTTTTCCGGTTTTCTCCCTAGGAGGCGGGTCTGCAATGACGCCCTGCCTGCCCACCTCCATTCACGCTGAGTGTCGGTTGCGTGGAACCCTGGTCTCCACCAGGGTCCCAACTGCACCGATCACTTCCCACACCTCCCCCGGTAGGAGAGCTGCCCATCGGACGCCAATCTTATCTCCGCCGCCCTCCGATCCATCCGGGTCCGCTTCCGAAACCGGGTCGCCGGCATCACAAGCGGAAATCCAACCGCTGCACTGACGGGCCGGCTTCGGATAGATCTACCTGCCACCGCAGAGGATCTATCAGCTAAAAAAAAAACCAAAATCATCGACAAATGCTGAAGCAACAATCTGTCTATCCTCAGACCCTACCAAAACCCCAGTTATTGATTCTGTCCCACATAGGGCATGCAACAATGGATCCAGAGATAAGATATACAGAAGGGGGCTAAGAGGGCACTCCTGTCTCACTCCTCTATGCACTGGAACTGCCTTACTCACCCAACCATTTATACTTGGTATGAGACTAATCCCTTTATAGCAAGTCTGAAGCCAGGTTATAAAGGTGGGTGGAAAACAGTAAATTCTTAAAGTCTCCCACAGATACACGTATTCTACTCGGTCGAAGGCTTGTGATTGATCTAAGCAGACCAAATGTCCAAATAATTCTTGTGTAGTACCTTTGTGTAAAATCTCCCGTATGAGAATAAGAGCATCCTGGATCCGTTTTGCTGGGATGCCACTAAATTGAGACGGATGTACAATTTTATCTGTAACACTCACCACCCTGTTACACAGAATCTTCATTAATATTTTATAATCTGTATTAAGGATTGATATTGGTCTCCAATTTTTTAAATCACCCCGACATCCTCCCTTAAAAATCAAGATTAAGAGTCCCTCCAGCATACTCTCAGGGAGCTGATGCTGCAGCAGCAAGCAACTATTAAAACACATACCTAATTCTGGACCCAAAATTTCCCAGATGTCTTTATAAATTTCATGCGGGAGCCCATCCAACCCCGGTGTAGTTACAGATTTTAGTGACCATGTGACATCTTTCAATTCCCCCTGCTTAATAGGTGAAGTTAAAAGAGCCCCCAGTTCCGGTGGAATTCGAGGTAGACCCCTACTAGCCAGCCATTGCTTCATCTCCCTAACTGGTAAAGCCTGACTAGCAAAAACATGGGTGAAATACACCAATATTTCCCCTAGGATACCCACATTGTCGACTACCTGACCTCCTAAAGAGGTAATTAGGTACTCCATGTTGCGGTGTTCCCGGAGGAGTTGCATGGAATCGAAAGGCAAAGTATCTTTTGATTTCCCACTAGTGCCATATTTTTGTTTATGCTGCAGAAGCTTTATGGCCTCAAGTTGTTTACGGGCTACTTCGGTCTTTAACTCTTTAATCCTCTGAAGGTCCTCCCTTCCCAAATTGGGTCTTAAAGATGTCCAGAAAGAAATATTATCTCTCAAGTAACAGAGCTCATCCTGCCAAATCTCCCATTAATGCGCTCCATAGTACAAAAAAATGATTTAATCTCTTTTTTAGTGTCTTCCCACCAAACATTACTGTCAGTATATAAGAAGAAAACTGATTTTCATGCCTGTAATACAGCAAAAAAGCCTTCTTTAACAGGGGGGGGTATTTAAAAGCATAATATTCAACTTCCATGTCCCTGGTCCTCGCTGCTCCTCCGGGAGATCACCAATTACAGGAGATATAAGTCTATGATCTGATGTAACTACATCCTGCATAGCAACTGATTTGGTATTGAAAGAGGAGAGAACGAAAAAATAGTCAATTGTTGAGGCTCGGGGGCCACAAAAGTAAGTGCAATGACTAGCACAAGGGAGAGAACCAAAAGCATCCACAAACCCTACTTCACTCAGAAGTTGAGCTAGGCACTGAGCATCACAGTAAATTTTCTTCCCAGAGGGAGCTAAAATCTGAGAGGGCAAAGTAACATTAAAATCACCTCCCAGGATCACTAAATGGGTGGTCAATAATAAAGGGGAAAGAGATAGAAAAAGATTTGCCCGATCGTGTTAAAGCTGAGGGGAATAGATATTAAGGAGGCGAATAAACCAATGTTCCCATTTTATATCCAATAGTAAAGCTCTGCCTTTCTGCAACTCTAGCTGATGTATGACCTGAATCTGGGAGGAGAGAAAAAACTAATTCCCACCCCTGAACACAGAGAGTCCCCCTGTGACCAAAAGCAGTCCCCCCCATATCCACTCTTTTGTGGCCACTGCCCTTTTCTCCAAGGAATGTAAACGCACATCCTGAAAAAATACACAATCAAGATTACTTTGTAAAACGTGAGCGTTAAGTACTGTGATGTTTCGTGAGGGATTGAATACTATTCACATTCAAAGAAACTACACGAAAGTTAAGCAGATCCATAAAGAGTTGACAGAAGAGACATGCCAAGGATTTCTCATTTCACTTTGCTAGAGGCTGTTGTTACCCTTCTGCTTTTGATGCTATGGGTCGAATGATCGATTTGTTCAGGTGGTATATCCTGGGTAGCAGCCTGGGGTAACCCCTCCGCCGGTATCATCCCAGTGTCCAGGTCCATAGGATCATCCATTAACACAGTATACATGTTCTGGGTTTCTAGAGGTACCTCTGGATCACTCTTCTTAGGTTTTGACTGTGTTTTAACCAGTTTCCCTTTTTTCCCTGAAACCAGAAGGAGGTTCATAGCGGGGTTCAGGGGGAGTGTCAGTGACAGTGGTTGCCTCCGCTGGAGCAGTCTCATGCAGAGGGGGTTCTTGTACTAGTACCTGGGTTTCAGGGTCTTGACCTGGGGGGTTCACTGACACCAGTCTTTTAGTGGCTTGGGTATTTGTTCCAAGAGTCGGGGGTAAAGTTTCCCCCGAGGGAACCTGGCCCTGTTTTACAGCCAAACGTATGTAGTGATCTTGGACCCCGAAATCAGCATCCTCTGTATTTTTTGCCTCGGAGGGGCAATCCTCAAAAGTATGGCCCAGGCCATCACAGAGGTTGCATTTGGGCTGTTGAAAATAGTGAGCACAGGGGTGACTCAGTTCCCCACAATATGAGCATTTTGAGATGTCACAGGAAGTGCTAATGTGTTTTGAAGATCCACACTTAAAGCAAGCCCTAGGCTGTCCAGGATAGAAGAGAAACCCTTTGTCCCTTCCAATAAAGAAGTAGTTTGGGAGGTGCAGTAAATCATGTTCAGTATGATGTAATTTAATGCGGAATTTCCACCCTCTGTTCCAGAATCCCTCAGCATCCATAATAGGCATAGGCTTCTCCTGTATATCACATCGTTTCTCTAGCCAATGAACTATGTCCACTATATTAACCCCCTCATTGCTAAAAAGGATCGTAATTACCCTGAAGGGTTGTTTGGTAAGTGGTAAAACAATGAATTCAACCATAGGGGATGCGTTTTTAGATTGATATAGTGGCACCAGAAGGTTTCCAACAGTGCTGGAGTACGGAAACTGATATCAAACGTAAAGTCCCCCTGTACATGGATTAAAGCATACACCTCTGAAGGTGAGAATCCCATACTTTTTTTGAGCAGGATCTTCCCCACATAGAATCTGTCAGGGGGGTTTTCGCGGGGGCCCACATATCGAAGGCGAATCTCGTTCCTCCGTTTTGCCAGTTCTACTGGGCGGTGAAAGTGGCTAGCATAGGTTGGCTTTACAGGTTCCCCCGGGTTTGGTACTGATGTGGGGTCCAAATTAGGGGTTATACCAGGGTTTAAAGAAGTTTCCTCAGGTAAATGACCCCCCCCCCCGACTCTCCCTTGGGGCAGGCATAACTCCCGAAGAAGTAATGCTAGATTCCATAACTCCCTCAGTAGAAATAATAGGAGGATTACTTATCTGAGTTGGTGACTGATTTTCTGACGCAGGCTGCTCAGGGTCAGGCCTCCAGTGGCTGTCTGATATCGGAATCCATCCCGTGGCTAAGAGGACCTTGTCGGGTGACCAAGATTCTGCTGCTTCGGTACTCCAGTCTCGCCTAGGTGGCGAATCAACTGCTGAATGGGTTGCTGCCTACCTCTCATCGGCTGTAAGGATTTTCGAGTGGCCTTCTAAAGCTGCTGTTCCAGGTGAGGTTTCTGATCGTTTCTGTTTTCTGTCCTCTGCTTGCCGATTCTCTTCTGAAGTTAATTGCTCACTAACGTGGAGCAATTCTGCTGCCAGACGTTTCTGTTTTTGCTCAAGACTGAACTGCTCGCTGTTATCTTCTGATGAGGGACTGCTGTCTCGGGCGATCTGCTGGCCACCTGAAGAGTGCATCCCAGCCGCCTCCACAGCGGATCCCTCAACTTGCGACAACAGAGCCCCCTGAGTGTTCTTCAGCCCCATCCATCCATTCATTACCAAACCCAGTAGTGAAGTGAGACATCTTGCAGCACAGCGATTCCTATACAGGTGAGTTGGGGAATTTCCCCGGTGTCCTGGCCAAATTTCTCTCATTCACAAAAAAAAAAAAATATATACCATCAACAGCTTAATCTGGTTCAAGGTCAGTTGGCATTCATCTGTATCCCCCGGATTGTGCCTGAAAATAGGCAGGATTTGTCTAGTGCACTTACCCTGTCAACAAAAATGAAATAAATAAATAAGACATTTGAAAAATATTATAGTTCTTTAAGTGGCTTAAAGCCAAACAAATATCAAGCTCATGAACATTATTGCTCACCACGGTATTGTATCTGCTTCACAATTAAAAATTAATTAGCTGATAAACTTTGTATTAGTATAACTTTTTATGTGAAGAAAATATGAAATTTATGAACATCACAGCACATTACTGTATTAATAGTCCTTTAGGCTTAGGAAGAACTGGGAACTGGCAGTTATTGACAGATGGGCATTTTGTCTGGAGTGAGAGAAACATATAGAAGGGGGTATTTGGCCCCATTATTTTCTGTTGCTTTTTGAGTGCTGCCACTGGGGAGAGGGGGTTATTCAGGTCGAAGCCTGGTTACCAAAGTAACTGGTATACTTCCCACAGCAGCAGTGCAAAGTGTATGGGCCCTCTGTCTTTTTTAAACAGACTTCTGCCCTTATCAGGGTGATTGGTTCAACGCAGTCAAGACCACTGCATGAGGTGGCTTGAGTTGTGTAAATTTTAATATGGGTATGAGGAACCAGAAGTAAGTGATTGAGTACTTCCTCGTCCTCGGGATTTAAACCCCATGACCTGAGCAGCAGGTGTACCACCACTGAGCATGAGGGAACCAGGGACTACATACTGACTAACAAACAACGCCTCCTTTAGTAAGTAAACAGACCCCTCCATTTAATGCTTTAGGGCATCAGTCTGGTAAGGATAGTGTCATGCGGCTTACAAATTGCAAACAGTATAGTGAACGAAAAAAATGGAGAGGCTAATGCTTTGCTGTAAACAATGTAAAATGTACTTAAAAGGGGAAGAAGATTAATAATTTATATGTGATAAATGTTTATTAAATCATACCCTACAGCAGGAAATAGAAATACTGCTGCAAAGGTTGTCAGTCCAGAAAGAGATAGGGGTCCTTGAGCAATACATCGACAACATAGCAAATGAGATAGAATTGCCCCAAGCAACCACTCATTCATTGGCTACTGTTGCCCAAACAGAGGGATGCATGAGTAACACCCCTATACACCATACTGAACCAGTAGTCGAGAACTGGTCTGTAGTGCAGCCAAACACCAGGAAAAGGAGAGGGGGCAGATTTATAACAGCACACCAGTAGCACTATTTAATAGTTACAAAGTGTTAAACACATGCATTGATAATGACTTTAGCATACCCAGAAGGGGTGGTAAGCATGAAACTGCATCAAACATAATACAGACCAGGGAAGGACTAGAAACTATCACTGACATGGTTTAGGAAGATAGTAAAAACCGTAATACAGAATGCACAAAGAGTAGTACCGCATTGGAGAGAGCAACACATACCCCCAAGGATAGTAATACAAGGGCTGACAAAATAGAGACCCATAGAGAAATGGGGACTGATTCTGCTATTCTTAAAAGGAAGAATGAGTATACCACGATCAGTACACTTCCAAAGACCAAAGTGAATGATTTTAGAAGGATGTTAACTGTTCTTATGGACAACTTGACAGAACCATTAGTCATACTTCACACAGGAATAAATGACATTGGCAGAAGGAGAGTTTAAGACATCTGTAATGACTTTAAAGCAGTGCTATCGGAGATAGTAAAAATGGGAGGCAAGATGATTATATCAGGTCTCCACACAAAAATGATGAGGGACTTAAACAAAATAAATACCTTGCTTAAAAACTTTTGCATTCAAAAGAAATTCACATTTTTAGATAATGGGGACATCTTTAGAGATAAAACCCTATTTAGACAAGATGGCTCTACGATGCCGAGTTGACAACTTACTCATCGGCCAGCATCGCAGCACCAGGCTCCCTGTCAACTGCGAGTTGTGGTCGACTGGGAGCCACACACAGCAGGGACTGTTGTTTTTTTCAGGGGGCTTTGCCCCCCGAACACCCCACATGGGGAGCTCTGCCCCCACACCCCGTTATTTTAGTTACCAACTCCGAGTCGGAGTTGTTTCTGGGAGGGGGGTGCAGGATGGGGGAAAGTGCTGCCCGGAACCGGGCGCAACCTCTACAGTGACCTGGCACTGTTGTCAGCAGCGACATATGTTTCTATAGAGGTTTTGCCATGGGAGGTGCATACCGACCAGATGAGTTACACCTGAATAAAATGGGTTCCAGAATCCTTGCTAGAAGATTTAATGAAGCTATTACTCTGAATTTAAACTGAATATGATGGGGGGGGCGGGGGTTGAGCAGAAGAGTTCCTCCGAAAGGGACCAACCACCTGGTACTTTAATTACTAAAAATGTTAAAATATGGAAAGGATTACTAATAAACGCAAGAAGCATGGTCAAAAAAATGGATGAACTCGGGTTCCTTTTGAAATCTCAGGACATACAAATCTGAGCTATTACAGAAACCTGGTGGGACAGAGCAGACACCTGGGACCAACACATCAAGGAGTATAACCCCTGTGTAAACTCCAGGGAACATAGGAGGGGAGGAGGAGTAGCCATTTATATCCAAGAAAATATTCAGTTCCAAGAAGTCATTATTAACCGCGCAGAGTTGGAACAAGTTTGGTTGACAATATCCCCCCGTTAATAAACCCAGAATTGTATTGGGAGTAATCTATAGACCACCATCAATATCAAAGGAGGAAGACCTTATACTTTTAAAACAACTACAGGAGTTAGACCCTGCAGATAGGTTGCTAATTATGGGAGATTTAAATCTTCCCGGTATTAATACTTACATCAAGGTTTTTGATCATATAGGTCTAGAGCAGAAAGTAGAAGAAACCACAAGAGGTAGGAATACACTAGACCTGATTTTAATCAACATGGGCAACACGGTATTTGTATGTAACACATCTGCTCCTATTAGCAACAGTGACCACAAAATAGTACACTTTGGAATAAGGGAAGTATGTGTCAAGTCAACAGGTAGCACTACAGTTTTGAACCTTGGGAGGGAAGACTTCATACAAATGAGGGACAGTATGGCAGAGTGGGACTGGGAAAATGCTTTTCAAAATACATTACTAAACACTATGTGGGACCTCTTTTATAAAAAGCTAGATGAGGCAATCTGTAAGTACATACCCTATAAAACTAAATATAGTACAAAAGGAAGATCGCCTAATTGGATGTCTCCTAGGATTAAAGGATTAATAAAAAGGAAAAATAAACTCTTTCAAAAATAAAAACAACGAATCAGAATGTCTATAGAGAACTAACAAAAAAGATGAAAATGGAGATTAAAAAAGCAAAATTGGGTTTGAACTAAGATTAGCTATCAAAAGTAAAGACAACTACAAGGCATTTTATGCACACATAAATAAAACAAAAGGGGGAAATAATTTGGTGGGCCCACTAAAAAATCAGGATGGTGACATTATATCAGACCCCAAACAGATAGCCAACATACAGAATGCATATTTCTCATCAGTATTCAACCCTAAATCTTGCACAGACTCAACAAATAACAAAAGAGCAAATAAGAGAGAACCAAGCACCAGTCTGGTCATGTTTCTCATTGGCTCCTCCTAGGACGTGACTTTTAGCCTCAATATAACTAAATTAGCCTTTTTCCTTGTTTCAGTCACAAATTCGGGTTCAGCTATTTAGGAGAAACCAATAGATACCAAACTTTAACATGGGACACCAGAAAGGAGTGACAGGTGGGCAAATTTCAAAAACTATGCAGCAATCCCAAACCTTGATGCAGCAACCAGGCCTGGTACCCACTAGCACCTCAGGAGAATCGCTGCCTTGGGAACGTGTTTTGAAGGCAGTAGGTGACATAGATGAGAAAGTTGAAACTATTCTGGAGCAATTGGGAATGCAGGATAAGAAAATCGAAATCGTAGTCAGTACAGCGAAGGATGCAGACATGAGATCCATGCACACACAGGCCCAACTTACCACTGAGAACTCACAGCTCCGAGCCCACTTTGTGACACTAGAAAATACAGCTCAGGCCATGAATATCCACATGATCAGCCTCCCGGAGCATATGGAAGGTGAGAACCTGGTCACATTCTTGAGGGCATGGCTTTTGGATACTTCACCTGAAGAAATGGGGTTTGATGTTACAGATATTCAAAAAGTCTATAGAGTCAATTTCAGAACCCGCCTGTTAAATCAAGAAACCCCATGCACTGTCCTAATTGTCACAGCCAAAATGGAGGTGCTGGATCATCTACTGAATTGGGCTAGACTGAATCATCCAATTCAGTATGAAGGCTACAATATCAGATTTTTCCAGAAAGATGTTTGACCTGTTAAGGCAGCAATTGAAAGCTTTGGGAGTTGTGCGCTCACTCCTTGCTCCTGCAAGGCTTCGCATAACCTACGGTGGAAAAACATTTCAATTTGCAGACCCTAATGAAGTAAAAAAGAGAGTGGATAAGATTGTGGCCAAATTTCGGTCATTGGCACCGGATCCTAGAGAAGAGGAACTCGACTCAGAGTCGGATACCTAGAGCTTCATAACAAACTCTTGTTTTTTGTTTCAACCTGGCTGACGTTTGTGAACTTGGAATTGGACTTATTTAAGCTTAATCCTCTGGGTCTTTCACTCACTAAAATAGTGGGATCAATATACATATACAATTTATGAGCCAGAAGTTTATAAGGGTCTCTGTATTGCTGTGGTTTGATAATCTTTCTGTTTGTACACTTGAGGGAAGTGCCCCCCCCAATCCTTTTTAAGAACTAAGTTGATTTCCTAACCAGGGGTAGTGGGAAGATTAATGTTGAGATTAAGGGCTGAGTCACATGTTGTTCTTTTTTCTAGTTGGGACTCAAAAATGAAACACACATCTCCTATGTGCTGTACACGTGGTTAAATGGAAACAGTGACTATTGTTAGGGCACATTTGTCTTCCATTTTACACACATGCCTTGATTTTCCACACGACATGGCTTGGTGGGCATATCTGTTAACAATTAATTAATTCTAAATGATGGTTTCCCCGAATGTGATATCAAATGTAATAGATTGTTCTGTCTGACTACTAACATGACTATAAGTGTTATGATCTATCCTGGATCTGTTAATGTGATTATTACTGGCTTGTTCAGTGTTCTAAAGCTCAAAAAGAAAGTACAAAAAAAAACAAAGAGCAAATAATGCTACCACCAATATGTATAGACCTTAAGGAAGTGGAGGACAGGTTAAAAATGTCAACCCAAATAAATCTCCAGTGCCAGATGTGATGCACCCTAAAATAATCAGGGAGTTAAGCACTGAATTGTGTCCACCCTTGGCCCATATTTTCCGATCATCCTTGAATCAAGGGGACATAATAGATTCATGGAGTGTGGCCACAGTTATTCTTCTTCATAAAAAAAGGCACAGTGTCGAATCCAGTGAACTTGCAACCAGTTAGTTTAACAGGTGTCCTATCTAAAATACTTGAGGACATTTTGAAAGATCATATCTGCAACTTTTTAGAACAAAGAAACCTACTGAATAAATCACAACATACTGTAGGTCCACAAAGGGCAGAGTTTACCAAACTAATATGCTGCAATTTTGTGATAGGGTTATCAGGGCCTTGGACAAGGCGGAGTCAGTGTGTACGTGGTTTTTTTAGACTTTTCAAAAGCTTTTGATAAGCTTCTGCATGCTGAGTTAGTAAATGTTCTCTGTAATACAGGGCTGCATAACAGCATTGTTAAGTGGATACAGTCATGGCTCAATGACAGGAAGCAAAGGGTTTGTATAAAATGACTTTTCTCAGATTAGGCCAGTGTGACAAGTGTGGTGCCCCATGGTTCTGTGCTGGGTCCTTGTCAGTTTAATATTTACGTCGCCTCTATCGAATATAATCATGAAAACATCTGGTTAGCAAAATTTGTGGACGACTGTCGATTAGGAGCCATAATTAGGAACCAAAAAGATGCTATCATTCTCCAGCAAGTCCTAGATTACATATAAGGATGGACTACCAAATACAAACTAGCCCTAAATCAGGACAAGTACATGGTAATGCACATGGGGAGGAAAAACCCAACAAACTTGTATAACTTAAATAAAATAAACCTTAAAAAAACATCAGAAAGAAAGGATTTGGTCATCATATCATCACAGGATCTGTCGTTCAAGTCCCATTGTAAGAATATAGTCCAGAAAGGGAACAGAACATTGAACTGCATATTTAGGCATATTGAGAGTATGAGCAGGGAGATATTGGTTCCACTCTTTTCTTCCCTGGTGAGACCAGTTCTTGAGTATGGGGCTCAAGTTTGGTCACTCTGCAGAAAAGGTGACATCCAAATGATTGAGGGGGTACAGAAGAGGGCAACTTAGGGGTATTGAGGGCCTTAAAAATATGAACTGTGAGGTTAGATCAAGGGAGCTTGATATGTTCACCCTGGAATACAGGAGAACAAGAGGGTACATGTGCTTGTTGCATAAAGCATGGTCTGATAACAAGCTATTGGACATCCTGGGGCTACAAAGCAGGGAACAGTCATATGCAGCTCACTCTCACCCTCTCCATTTGAAAAACAAAAAATGTAATCTGACGAGAAGCAATATGTGGTATAATCAGAGAGTGGTCCCTGTATGGAACAGACTCCCCCTTGAGGTGGTAGCTAGTACTTCCACAGACCAGTTCAAAAAAATATGGATAAGCATTTCAGGGGTAGCAGATAGACAGTAACCAATACAAATGTGAGCACTATGGTTAAATGTCTATACACAACTCTATATATCCTATGAAATGGTTCAAGGGCTTTATTTTTATTGTTACTGTAATCTCAGAAGTTCATTTGTGTCTTGTCATGGTTTTTTCTTCTTTGTTGATTGTAGCGTCAGTGTAGTTCTCAGTTTGTTTCAGACATCTTCTGAAGCGTGATTTTTGATTGCTAAGGAGAAAAAAAGAATAGAAACTGTTAGTACTTGCATGTTAATATTTCATGTTATGTACTTTTTTTATTTGTTGCAACATTGTATTTTATCTGTTGCATTGTTTTCACAAGTGTGTTTTTCCTTTCCTTTTTAGTTTGCACGTTTATGAATATATTGTCCTTTTTCTTTTTGTTTGTTTTGTGGGACGTGGAAATGCATGTGTTACAGATAAAGTACAGTGTTGGTGTATGTGTGTTGGTGAATGTAATATAAAGCATTTATTTTGTATTGTCTTTTAAAAATTTAGTTATATGAGATGTAGAATATATAATGTTTGTGGAACAATGGTTGTGATACTTGTATACACACCTACTAATTGGAGTCAGTCACTTGATATGACTTGTAGGCACCTGTTGTTGCTGTGTTTGTTGGTTGTCTCTGTTAGGGGAGTGAGGAAAAATACAGTTAGATTGGTTTTGTTTGTTGGTGTTGTTTTTATGTGTTTAGAAAAATGATGCGTTACCATTATGGAAGTGAAAGTTGATATTTGTTGCATGAAAAGCTGGCTGAAAGAAATATCTGTCCCATGCATTTTGTACTGTGGATGATTGCTGTCATTTGTAGATGTTTGTGTCGGTTTTCTTCTTGGGCACCTTCTTTATTTGCTCCACTTAGTAGATCTGAAATATGCTTTTGTTGATTTTCATTAATATGGAAGTAGTCATTAATGCTACATACTCATTTGTGGCCAGTAATCTGCATTATTTCAGTGGCTTGTATTCCACTGCCATTGCTTTTGTGCACTATGGTTAGTTATTTTTATGGCTGCAGTGGGCATAGCCCTGCAGACGTTTTGCTTTGAGAAAAGGATTCCCTGCATAAATTGCCTTCCAAACAACATGATAGTGTTAAAAATAGTGTCCTGCTGAAGCCTCATTACTATGCTGCCTCTGTGTGTGTGTGTGTGTGTGTGTGTGTGAGCTTGAGAGCACTATTTTTCCTCTGGCTTAAGAAGTTAATTGAGCCCTCCCCAGTACTGCCTTTTTTTTCGCAAGTTGAAACCTCCTCCAACAATTGAGCCCTCCCCAGTACTACCTTTTTTTTGCAAGTTGAAATCTCCTCCAACAATTGAGCCCTCCCCAGTACTACCTTTTTTTGCAAGTTGAAACCTCCTCCAACAATTGAGCCCTCCCCAGTACTGCATTTTTTGCAGGTTGAAACATCCTCCAAAGTGTTTTATGGGCCTTTTCTTTAAGTTTCAATGCATAATTTACTACCTTTTGCAAACTGAGAAACTCCTGCTTTGCTGGTATCCCCACCCCCACTCATCCAGAGGTGTGAGTTCCTTTGTTAGCCATTGGATGACCATAGCTGCAAACTGATTACATTTGCCTACAGGCACTGTCTTCTACACAAGACACAAGCAATACCCTAAGCAGAACACAGCTGGATAAGGTACCAGTGTTTAGGAAACTTATTGCACTTACCCAAAGACTAGCAGTGTGACTCCTGGCTGCTGTGTTCTCTCATTAAACAGCCACGGAAAGTTAGGAAAAACTGTCACAGCCTGAGCAGAAAAAAAAACACTGGGATGAAGTAAGAACACAAAAAAGGTAATAATACATATATTTTCCTGATTTTAACATGCAGTTTTCCTTTAATAATCCACAACAATGTGTGGGCTGGGCTGGGATTTACCCACACCTGGCAAGTGACCAACAACACCAGGCATGCATAAGTCCCAGTGCACTCCACACTGTGCAGTGGATTACTGTGATTGTACAACTGGTAGGAAGTAAAGAAGTTAAAGGAAGCTATTAAAATACTCAGTTTCCAGAGTGGAGCATAGGTGCAAAAGGGATGAGGTATTGGGCATACCCTTAGATGTCAGCTGTCCAGGCATATCCCTGTCTAAATCAGTCGTATCTTAAATCAAGGCAGTAGCCATTTCATAGAACCATGAGACTGAAACTGATTCTGCAATTGATAAAGCTGTGCTGGGCAGCATATAGCTAGCTAAACTCTGGCATCAATTTCTGTCTCAAGGTTTTGTGAAATGTCTTCTGCCCTTATTGCTTTGTTGCAGAGATGTCAGAATTGATATTGCTGGCAGCTGACAGCTGGGTAGCCTTTCACACCTGCATAGAAAAGAATTTATAAGACATTATCTCCTGACTTACAGGATTGTCATTCCTTTGGTTTCTTCCAAAAACATTGCTCCCCATCTTAACAAATTTGAATTGAATAGACCAGAATCTTGGTCTAATTTAAAGCAATTGTATGACACAGGTTTATTACATAGAAATCCTCAATGCAGCACTAAATATAGAGAATACTGGATGGGCAACTATGCACAACCAGTGTCTTCTGACACAGAGGGGTTCTGATTCCCTCTGACTAGGAGAGCGAAGCTTGAGAGGTCCATGGGAGTTGGAACCCCGAAGTGACAGAACATATTGGTTATGCAAAATGTTGCTCATTCTATATATTTTTTTTAGTGTATAGTGGTAGTATGTGAAATGTGTCAATTGTGTTTTTTTTCTCTCTTTCATAATGAAACTGACTTGTGAAGTCTCTAGAGGTTCCACCACCCTTTCTGTGAAGAAATACTTCCTCATGGTACACCTTAGTCTACCCCGTTCCAACCTCATGTCATGCCCCCTCAACCTTGGACATCTCCTTTTCTGAAAGATGCTACCTCCAGCACCCTATTTATGCCTTTTAGATATTTGAAGGTTTCTATCATATTACCCCTGTCTCTTCTCTTCTCTTCTCTTCTCCAGGATATATATATATATATATTGAGGTCTCCCAGTATCTCCTCATATGACTTTTAGTGCAGGCCCTACACCATCTTTGTTGCCCTTTACTGCATCCACTCTGTCTACATCCTTACAGAGATGCAGCCTCTGAACTTGCCACCATATTCCAAATGAGGCCTCACTAGTGATCTGCACAGTGGTATCACTGCCTCCTTCCTTCTGCTGGTGATACCTCTCCCTATGCACCCCAGCATCCCACTGGCTCTCCCCAAGCCTTGGTACATTGTTTAGCCACCTTTAGATCATCCAGTATGATTACCATCAGTCCCCCATCCCCTGGGTTCCTGCAACCCAAATGCATGATTTTGCACTTTTTGCATTAAATTTCAGCTGCCACACTTCGGACCATTCTTCCAGTCTACCCAGGCCCCTCCTCATTTTTTTCCACCCTTCCCAGAGTGCCAACCCTGTTACAGATCTTCGTGTCATTCACAAAGATGCACACTTTCCCCTCCAGCCCCTCCGCAATTATACTTATGAAGACATTAAACAGGACTGGGCCCAGGACTGATCCCTGTGGCACACTGCTGGTCACACTCCTTTCCTTACATTGAGCACCATTTACCGTGATTCTCTATCTTCTATCATTCAACCAGTTTTTAACCAGTTTACCACCTTGTGACTCACTCTCAGGCTGCCCAGCTTGTTCACAAGTCACATGTGGAACAGTATCGTAGGCCTTACTAAATGCAATTCATGTTTATGTTTAAGTCCATGAAACACCCTTATCTAGTTTATTTAGTTTTTGTTGATTGGGTACGTGCACTAGACAAATCCTGCCTATTTTCAGGCATGACCCGGGGGAGGGGGATACAGATGAATGCCAACTGACCTTGAACCAGATTAAGCTGTTATAGTTAATGCATTTGCAGTCGTAGTGGCTCTGCTAGAATTTGTTTAACCTGTTGTAATATCGGCATTTGCTATCATTGTCTTTAATATAGTGCCTATTTTATTTATTCCTATTGGTTGGTTTTTGAACCACTGAACTGCTGCGAGTCCAGTGTAGACTTCAGTGTTGTTGTTAATTGCCAAAAAGAAAGGGGCATTAGGGTTCATGCGGCAGTCAGGGTATTGGGTGGCATATATGGTGTATGTTGTGACAGGGCATCTTACGTGATTTTCTTTGTTTTCATACGCTTTTGGCTGTATTGCGTGTGTGTCTCTTGTATTGAATCCTGATTGAGTCTGTCTTTGTCGCTCAGTGGGTGGAATACTGGATATATTGTATACCATTTTCGTCTATGTTTTTGGTAACATCTCCCCATTTCATCTGTCTTAGTTCTGTGGAAACTCTGATACGGAAGAATGTGCAGCAGAAGAGCCATAGCCTGTTTATGAGGGATGTTACTAAATGAGTACCTGTTGTTTTTGCTCATAAAGTTTGTCAATCATGGCATCTGATAGTTCATCAGATGCATTTGGTTTACATCCTTTGCCGAGACCTTTTAGCTGTTTTTGTTTTGCTGCTAATGCTTGCCTGGTTATCTCAAATTCTTTGTCTTTTGCTATGGAGTGGGTGTAATTTTTGGATTTGGGAAACCTTTCTATGCTTTGGTACATTGCTCGGAGGCTTATTGGCTCATATGGCTCTCCATTTTGTTTTATTTGCATCAAAGACAAACTTAGACAAGTAGTTATTTAATGTTACCGGGTCCATGGTTTCTAAGCTCCTGGGCTCTACGTAGGTTTCTTCAAAATGCCTTTGTATAGTTAAAATATCATAGTTTGCCTTTCTGCAAGTATTTTTTTATTTTTTTTGCCCTTGAATAAAATGCAAAACAGAAGCATCTATGATTAAACAGTCATGTGACTTATCTGCTGTGCCTAAAGTTGAGGGTGTTTCTTCCTTTTCTGGGTTGGAAGCTTCTTCTGGCATTATTCTGGTGTCTTTTCTGTTTGGAGTGGGCTCTTCTGTGTGACTTTGAATGATGGGTGCTGTGTCAGGCTCAATTTGAAATGATATGTTTATTCTTTTTATTGGTTTGAGCTCTGGTTCTTCAGAAAATTGGTTGTCTTTAGAATTGCTGTTGATTTTTATCATCAGAGTTTCTGAGTTTTTTTTTTTTTTAGTAATACAGCTGTTTTTATGGCTGTGGGCAGAGCCCGCAGCCATCTTGCTATCTGTAGCTGGAAAATGGAGCATCATGGAACACATGTTTTGGACTTCTCAATGTACCCCTCTATGCCAACTGAAATAAAATACTTCCTTCTTTCTGTTAAGAATGTTGGAGACATAACTCCAAGCTGCTTATCAGATGCCATTAAGAAACTGAAACAGCTTTTTAAATATTTGTTAAATATAGGTTGCCTATTAAACTAGAGGTCTGTTTACCCCCCTTCAGAATGAAACAACTTGCACATTTAAATACTTAACATTTAAACAGCTTCTTACTACTAGTTTCACTTAGGAATGTATTGTCTTTCAAGAAAGATTCATAACTCATAAATGTCATCCCTTTCCCAGCAAATCAATAATTTACACTGTTTCTTTAGCCTCTAAAGACACTACCTGATAATGACTGTCTCAGACATATGCCAGGTCTTCAGTGAACTACCCAGACTAAATATGTAGCAATCAGCAGGTATTTTCTACTATGCTTTTTGGGAAACAAATATATTGAGCTACAGCAAACACACACAGCATACACATACACATTCTGTACACACCATCCTCGTGGCCACAACATTCAAAATAAATATTGCATTCTAATATGTTATAAAACAATAAAGAAACTTTCAAACCACATGAAGTCTTGCTGTATTCTGATTATTGCAGTTAGCCCCAGCACTCAAACTGCCCTAGAGAGGAGAGGGTTACTTTTTTATGCAGAGCATAGAACGTTGAGCTCGAGCTTGGTTCAAACCTCTGTCTGCTGCACTTAGAAGCACAACCGTCAGATTCTTTACTCTGCCTAACTGAACGGTCGCTCCAGAGATTTCTCCTTTGCTCGCAATTCGAAAGTCGGTTAAAGTCTTTGGTTTCACCGATGATTTTTTCACAAGTTTCAATTCAGATCTCTGTCTGTGGTACAGTAAGTACTAGGTAGTGAACTAGACATAGTAAACTTGTGGAAATTGTAGAAATTGATTTTCAACTGGTTCGGCTGAACTGGCCATTTAGTGAATTACATATTCTGTCTTTTGTTTCTAAACTTAGAGTGTGGGTACCAGTCCTTATCGGTTTAAAAAAAAAAAAGCATTTTCTTGTGTTTTTTTCCAATACCCGTGATATGGTTAGAAACTGATAAGGGTGTCTTGCCTGGTTGTTTGCCATAAAAAGGGTAAGTTTGTGGTTAGGATGGCTATGTCTGAGAAACCCAAAAGAAAAACCAGGCCCACCGGGTTTCAACACTGCAATGTGTGTGGGGAGGTCTTTGCTAAGGCTGATCCCCACACCACCTGTGTTTATTGTCTGGGGTTTGACCACCTCGATTCAGACTGCCAAATCTGTAAAAATTTCCCTAAGTCTACCCTGGAAAAAAGATTAGGTAGGCTTAGGGATAAGGAGGCCGTGAAGTCCGCTGACCCAGATGGCCAGCCCAGTTGGGTTCCGACCAAACCTGAGGGAGTGCCCTCTGACCAGGGCGATACTTCTTCGGGCAAGAGGAGAGCCGATCCTGAGGGATCGGTTCCTACAAAAAGACAAAGAAAAGAAAAATCAGCCGGTTCGGATCCAGAGACCCATTTTCCAACCACCGAAGAGATTGCCAAAGCGATAAGGATTGTAGAATTGCTTTGCCCGGTTCCGTCTGATCCGGCGCCTTCTGGCAGGCGCTCGGTTTGGTCGGTTCCTCCGGTTCAAGGTTATGCCTCTGAAGATTTTTATGAACCGGATTTGGAGGGGGATGAAGATTATGATGATGACGATGGTGGGGAAGGTCTGGATGAGCACATTGAACCGGACATCTCCCCAGACAGGCCTTCTGGTGTTTCCCCTCCTAGGCTTTCTGAGTCCCCTTTCTACTACATGTTTTACAGGAAAGTGGCAGAAATCCTCCAGCTCCCTGTGGAGGAAGCCGTGGAGGAACAAGAGGAACCTGATTATGTGGAGATGATGGACATCCCAGAGACCAAGAGACTGTCCATTCCCCTGCATAAGTCTTTTGGGAAACAGACACAAAAGATTTTAAAAACTCAAAATTCTGTACCTCCTGTCGACAGAAGGATGGACAAAAGGTACACCTTATCAGGTTCAGGTACAGAGTACTTGTATCAACAATGCAGCCATGTTGGAGTTGTACAGGCTGCAGCCTGTGATAAGGCTAATATACCCTTGGCTTCACACCCCCCAGATAAAGACTCTAGGAAGCTGGATGTCATGGCAAAGAAACAGTACATGGCATCCGCCTTGGGACTCAGGCAGGCTAATTATATGGCCTGTGCAGCCAGGTACCAGAAGTCCAGGTGGTACACTGTACTGGCACTGGCTAAGCAGGCCTCCCCCCATCTAGCCTCAGAGCTGGAGGGGGTGGCTGCTGATGGGATTGAGGCATCCAAGGTACAGTTCCATGCTGCTGTGGACTCCAGTGATGTGTCATCTAGAGTCATGACTACATCTGTGGCTCTTCGGGGAGAATGGCTTGGCTTAGATGTACTAGTCTCTCACAGGACACCCAGGCTAAGGCCATGGATTTCAGATGAGGGACATTCAGTTTCACCTGAGGGCCTGTTGGTCTCAAAAGAAAGATTCTCTAACCAAACTAGTTCCAGTGACTCAGACTCTGATCCAGGCTCTCCAGTGGTGGCAGGATCAGGGCAACCTCAGACAAGGAGTCCCATTCGTCACTCAGTCTCACTTTGTGGTCTTAACCATGGATGCTTCTCTATTGGGGTGGGGAGCCCATCTGGGGGTTCTCACAGCCCAGGGACTGTGGTCCCCTCAGGAATCCCTTCTTCATATCAATCTCTTGGAACTCAGGGCGGTCTTTCTGGCCTTGCAAGCTTTCACTCAGTCAGTGCAGAACAAGGTGGTTCAGGTCAGGACAGACAACACCACCACCATGTGGTACATCAACAAGCAGGGAGGCACTCGGTCTACGGCCTTGTGCACGGAAGCCATGAAATTGTGGTCCCTAGCTTATTCTCTGCAGACACCTCTGATAGCAGTCCACCTTCCAGGAAAAGACAATATGCTAGCAGATGCATTGAGCAGGATCTCCCAGGGCCATCACGACGGTCCCTGGCCTCCGGTGTTAAAAGTGATTTTTTTCCAGTGGGGCACTCCAGAGAGAGCTCTCTGCAGCCCCAGACAATCACCAACTTCCTCTGTTTTGTTGCAGACCCCAGTCTTGGGCTCAGTCCTCTAGATGCTCTGATCTTGAACTGGGAGGAGAAAGTTCTATATGCCTTCCTCCTTTTCCTCTACTGTTCAAGGTTCTGGTCAAGATAAGGTCACAACCCTGCAAAGTGATTCTGATTGCTCCAGACTGGGCCAGGCAGCCTTGGTACCCCCTGTTGCTGTCCCTAGCAGTTCATCTTCCCCTGTCTCTTCCCAGGAATTACAACCTGTTAACCTCCTTTCGGGAGGATTTGGTACCCCAGTCTTTGGTCTCTCAGTCTCAAGGCATGACTCTTGAAGAGTTGGAGTATACAGATTTGCATCTGTCCCAGGAGGTTCTGGATATTCTCAAAGCCTGCCACCAGAAAAACTTACAACTCCAAATGGAAAAGATTCAGCATTCGGTGTTCCAAGAAGCATATATCCCCAGACACTGCTGAATTGACTACAGTTCTGGATTATATGGTTCATCTTAATGGCCTAGGCCTCAGACCAGCTACTCTCACAGTACATTTGTCAGCTGTTTCTGCTTTTCTGTCAGTGGGAAAGCCTTCCTTACTGTCATCTCACCCTGTATTCTGTAAAATTTTCAAGGGATTGCTTCATACCAATCCCCTCTTTAGGGATCCTACCCCTGCTTGGGATCTTAATGTTTGCATTGCTCAGCTTATGCAACCCCCTTTTGAGCCTTTGTCTTCAGCAGAGCTTAAGTACTTGACTTGGAAAACTGTGTTCCCCGTAGCTATTACCTCTCGCCAGGCGATCAGTGAATTGCAAGCTCTGTCAGTGGAGCCTGATTTTATCTCATTCCATAGAGATAAGGTGGTCCTTAGAACTAACAGGAGGTTTTACCTAAAGTGGTTTCAGATTTTCATGTGAACCAATCTATGTCTCTCCCTATGTTCTTCACTGATCATTCTTCTTCAGGAGAAAGAAGTTTACACAGTTTGGATGTTAAAAGAGCCCTTAGCTACTACATTGAGCGTACTAACACTCACAGGTTTGACTCCCTCCAGTTGTTTCTCACTTATGGGGAAGTGGGGAAGGGCAAACCTGCCACTAAGAGAACTATTGCCAGGTGGATTGTCTTGTATTCAATTCTGCTATGAGAAGCTAGGCAAAATACCTCCCTCAGGTCTGAGGGCTCATTCGACTAGAGGCACAGCTGCTTCCCTGGCTGCGGCCAGGGATATTTTGCTAGAGATATGTAAAGCAGCCACCTGGAAAACAGTCCATACATTTACCAAACATTACTCCCTGGACATCCAGGCTAGGAGTGATGCTCGATTTGGTACAGCAGTACTGCAGAGCCTATTCCCAAGGTAGGTTCGATTCCCTCCTCCATGGAGGTACTGCTTGGTAGTCCGCAATAGTCAGAATACAGCAAGACTTCATGTGGTTTGAAGAAAAAATTACTCACTTCAGTAATTATGTTTCTTCTAATGGAGTCTTGCTGTATTCTGACCTTCCTCCCTGCCTCCCCTCTCAAAACCTGTTTTTGGAAAGTGGGCTGGCAGGTGCAGTGTTGCACCCCAGGGGTGCATTTAGGCACTCCCTACTTAAGATGTTCACTACCTGGGTTTTGATTTTGGATTTCTTGACTTGAGTCTTTTGGGGATCCAGAATATTTGATTACCATTTGGCTAGTAAAAATTTTACAATTTCCACATAGTAGTTAGTTAGTATTAGCTTGTAAGAATCTGACGGTTGTGCTTCTAAGTGCAGCAGACAGAGGTTTGAACCGAGCTCAAGCTCAATGTTCTGTGCTCTGCATAGAAAATTAACCCTCTTCTCTCCGGGGCAGTTTGAGTGCTGGGGCTAACTGCAATAGTCAGAATACAGCAAGACTCCATTAGAAGAAACATAATTACTAAGGTGAGTATTTTTTTCATTTGTGTTATGTCAGTGAACACAGTGAATTTCAGTTTAGAGTAGATTTCCTTTAAATATTTGTCACCCTATATTTTGTATCCTGGATAGGGCAGAGGAGATGCTACAGCTCATTGTCAAAGAGATCTTCATTTACACATTTTTGCACTGTATTTACTCAGGCTGTCCCAGATTAGATGCAATATCTTGTTTTCAGTGGGGTCATGGTTTTACCATTTTGATAATGTATTTCTTCAGGGTAGCCTAGTCCAGGGCCCCCGTATTCAAAGGAGATGCGCGGTGCATCCCAGCGGAAAAGGGAGATGTGCTGTGCAACTCCAACAATGCACCGCAGCATGATATTCAAATGTGCAGGATGCGCTGGCCACAAGGGAATGAGCCAGAATCCATACAAATAGTGTGCCATGCAAGTCGAAGGTGCATTCCCGTGCATATGCCACTCAGTGGGAATGTGCCCCTCTCAGTCCAGAGCAGTGCAGCCCACAGTTAGGCCATGAATAGCTGGCCTAACCTGGCCAGCCACCAACAGGCGGGCTGTGGAAGTGCACCCAGGTGCACAGCAGCCTGGCAGCCCTGGTGGACTAGAGGAACCCCCTCCCATCCCCGATCGATCCAACTCCATCCCTGAAGAGCTCCATAGTGAATAGTCCCCCCCCCAGACCCAGTTGTACCAGAGGAAACCACGGTCCATATGCATAGCATAGAGAACCACCACCCACTGCCTTGGCACGTAGACACCCACGCTTCCCCCATACCTGATCTGTTGCGGAGAGTGGCACTACCCTCCACACCCTGCCACGGCCAGCTGCCGACTGCACTGGACCCAGGCCAGGTACCTGCACTTTGGAATGACCCAAGTAGCTGTACCATGCATTGGGGCACTACGCAAGCTGTGGACCCACCAGTGTATGCAGTCGTGTGTATGTCCCTGGCAAACCGTAAAAGGGACTTGACATACCTCCAATGCATGCCTTGTCGATGCTATATCTTCGTGCTGTCATACACCGCTGCAGGCCCACACTCTTTCCCCCATTCCCCTGTTTAACATGCCATCCTCCGGACTCCTGTGATATCCTGGGTGCCATTGGGTGTGGTATCCTGCAATGCCATTTGCAGTGTACGCTCCAGGCTATGAATAATGCGTCCGCAGTTCCCCGATTGCACAAATGAATGGGAGGTCGGCTGTAATATGCCTGTTCTGGGATCTGTGTGAGTGGGTACAGCATCGTCTGTCACCTGCACTGAGCAGTGCAACGGCGCCAGGACGATGGATACACATGCGAGTGCCTGAGGTGTATGGCCACTGGGCGTTATCGCCCACACACAGCTTGTGCCTGTGTATGACACATTCCAGTGCCCTACTGCCAGTGCTTCACCACCCGAAAATAAGATGCCATTTATTCTGTGAACTACCCAGGCTAAATATATACTGTACAGTAGCAATCAGCCGGCATATTCTAGAAAAATACATTGTAAAAATGTGTAAAAGGAAGACCACATTCAAACTGCCTCTCAGCAGACCTGCATTGTGCAGATTCATTAGAAATAATGGGTAAAAGCATCCCAAAAGCTCTCCACAGCCATATCTGCTCTGACCAGAGTTTATTTATTATTGGGATTCTGTTTTTGAGCTAACAGTAGCATTTTACAGCTTTTACTGGTGCCACGCTGTGTCCGTTTGTGGTACTTCCATGTTTTTCCTTTTGTTGAGTGACACAGGTGTAAGAGGTTAAGGATTATCTTGTGCTGTGGTCACGCACCTCTATAGGGCTTTATCTGTAAAGAAAAGAACTGAATTCATGCCGTGCAACTGTAGTGCCTTTTGTGGAACTGAGTACTTTCACTTTTTTTTTTAGAATCCAATCAATGTGTGTTGTCGGTGGGTCTGTACATTAAGGTAGGGTATAGAATTTTCCCGGAGGCATGAGAATCATGCCTTTTCTTTGCTGTGACATGATGTTGCCCATACTGTTAATTGTAGGTGCTGTATACATTTAGTTGCGAGCAGGGGAAGGAGCAAGTGTGTTTTTTTTTTTTTTTTATTCATTTGGAAAGATTTTTTTCCCTGGTATAGCTGAAGAGTAGAGAAATGCTTGTGGCACAGTTTGTATTTATTTTGCACTGTGGAAGAGCAAGCAAGTTAGCTGGTTGCCAGTACAGGAGTGAGCTCGAGTTGTGTGTTGCCTGGGCAATTCAGTGTCAAAGGTCATGGCATTCAGTTGCTTATGGTTGAACTCCTCAGATTTTTAATGTTGGTGTGAAGTTCTGCAGCATTTTGTGAGTTTTACGTTCATTTCTTTATTTTAAAAAAATGAGCACTTTCTTTTGTTGCTTTGGGGGAAAGTAGTGGTCTTGTGCATTTGTTCGACAGGTTACTTTGCAAATCTGGACAGTCCCTTTTGTCTTTTGGGGTGCAGTGTTCAAGTGTGCAGCTTTGTGATGTGCTGTAGTTACAAACTTTTTGTTTTACATATTTTTTTAATTGCAGCAGTACTGCCGTGTGCTACTGATGTTTATTGGTAACAGATGTTACTGACGGCATGTACAGATTCAATAGTGAAAGCTGTGTTGTTGAACTTCGTGCAAGGTGTTAGAATGTTGCTGATTTGTTTAAAAAAATTATGTATGAGAATATGAAGATATCTCCATGACGTATAGGAACACTTATTTATTTAAATCTCAGATTACAAATACCTTTGAGCCAAGGGCTCGTTTACAAAAGTTCCACATCAAGTTAGAAAGGTGAGAAAATCGAAACGTTAAAATGCAATACGCTGAGGGGAAACATTACATACAAATTGATAGCAAACATGATAACAAAAACAGTTCTTGTCATTGGAGAATTAAACAATATATTACCACTTCTAGGAAAAGTCCAAAATTAGCAAGAGAAATTAAGGGGAAAGTAAGTGTTGTGAATTAGTGTACCTTGGTGAAGTAGTAAGCATAGCCAATTAGGAATAGTGGACAGATAACAGACTATGGGTAGTGAAAAGAGAGAGAGAGATGGGATGGGAGAAGTGGCAGGGTTAGAAAGGTGTAGGAGGACAGTAAAGAGCAGGAGCAGGGTATGAAGAGTACCAGGGGACAAAGGAGGGGGTCGTTTGTCTGTGGTAGATAGGGGAGTGGGTATAAAAATCAAGAGGTATGGGGAAGCTAGTAGTGGAGTGAAACTAGAGAGGAAGTTCACAAGTAAAAAGAGAGGCTATAGTAAAGAGAGAAGGATTTAAATTTAAGGGAGGGTTGAAGGTGATGAAAGGACATATCCGACAACGCTAGGAGGGGATAAATAAGACATCATACAGGAAAGAGGAGACTCACCATAGGTTCTAGAGGGGCTAGCTGAGCCAGGCAGTGTACAGTGTATGCCACTGGTAAAAGCAAAGCAGGATTCAGATAGACACGAATGAGCAGAGCAGGGGCTGAGAAGGTAGGTAGGCGAGGAGCACCCAATAGGCCAGGATGCGGTGGGCAATAGAGGACTGGAGGCAGAAGAGGGTAGAAGAGCGGGGCAGCATGAAGGGGCCCAGACAGGCAGAGGTGAGAGGTAGCAGAGAGCCAATTAGGGAGCTAGAGGAAAATCAGTCGAGCAGGCCATGTCAAGGGGTAAGGAGGGAGGGGAGGTGGGTGAAGAGCAAGGTGGGGGCTGGGGGGGGTAAAGGGGAGGTAAGAGGGAAGCTGCTAAGTGCTCGAGTGGAGACCGTAAATACAGTGGGTGGTGCCAGGCACTAGTTAGCAGAAGCAATCACAGCTGGCATTAGCAACCAGATGTCTTATCTGACATTTAAAAGAGCCTAGTGTTGGCGCTGAAGAGATGTTAGAGTGAAGGGAGTTGAACCAGAGTGGGGCCCAATGGGCGAAGAATCTTTGACCTTGGGAGGTGCAACAGCGAGGAGTTTTGAAGACCTTGGTGCCAGAGCTTCTGGTGTGGCGGGGGTTGGTGTTGGGAGTGAGGAATCTTTGCACTCCCGGGGGCAGCATACCAAGGCAAACTTTTTTAGTGAGCAGACAAGTTCGGTAAGGTGGAACCAATTAGCCTGGGCATACAGGTTGCACCTGTGGGTCTGCCGGGCTGCGCCAGAAAGGAGCTGGCAGGCTTTGTTGAGTGCAATGCTGATACAGCGTAGGGAGGTATCTGTGGCTGAGCCATTGATAACGAGCCCATAATCTATAAGAGAAACTACAGAGCTAAGTATAGCCAGACTAAGGGCTTCGGGGGTCAGGCTGTATTTGTGTCTGTAAATGAGTCCTATGCGTGAGATATGGAGATATGACATATAGGAACATGGAGATATCATATGACGTATAGGAACGTGAAGCTATCAATGATATCTTCACTGGCTGGCTGAGATAACACTTTTTATACTAAGATGTATCCCAAAACATACGTTGTGTGTATATATTTTGAGCAGTGGGAGATAAAATAATTGTCACATTATGTAACTAGCACACAGACTAAATATAACTCATGCTGCTGCAGTGATTATGTTACTGTTAGTGAAACACACTAAATTGAAACGTGAAGCCCTCCTTTAATTAATCATGGTACTGTACTTAGCAGTTTACACGACCAACATACTGCTGTCCTGTTGCAGTTCTGCACAGCATGATCACAACCAGTTGCATTTACTTTAAAAAAGAAGTTTACACCAAAACAAAGAGTTAAGCCTGACCTTAAGAGTCAGAATTTATTTACAGATTTCGACTGAATCCTGTCTGAAGTACGGAGAAGTTAGTGGCATTGATTGCTTTCAGCTGTGCTCCAGGAGATATGGAAACATAGAATGTGACAGCAGACAAGGGCCGTGGGGCCCACTTAGTCTGCCCATATTTTTTAACCTTAATTTTTTGCTGCAGACCTTTACTTGATTTATGGCATCATCTCTTACCCTCCTTTTCATTCCCCTAGTATTCCCATGTGCCAATCCCAGGCATTTTTGAACCACCCCCACTGCTTCCACCCCCACTACCTCTGCTGGAAGGCTTTTGCAGGCATCCACCACCCTTTCTGTGAAGAAGTACTTCCTCACATCCTTCTTGAATGTACACCCCTCCAGCTTCAAAACATGCCCCCTTATTTTAGAGCACCTTTTTCTCTAAAACAATACCCACTCCTGCACCTTATTAACCTTTGTGTGGTATTTAAAGGTCTCTATCATATCCCCCCCTTACAGGGTGTACATATTTGGCTCCTTTAGCTTGTCCTCATGGAACTTTTGATGCAGACCCCACACCATTGTGGTAGCCCTCCTCCAGACCGCCTCCACTCTGTGTCATTCCTGAGGTGTAGTCTCCAGAACTGGACACAGTACTCAAGGTGTGAGGTCTTACCAGCGATCTGTATAGGGACAGCACCACCTTCCCTTTTTCTGCTGGCGATGCCCCTTCCTGTGCACCCCAGCTTCCCACTAGCCCTACCGACTGCCTTGTCAAACTGCCTGGCCACTTTTAGGTCATCTTGAAATGGTTATTCCTAGATCTTTTTCCTGCTTTGTTTTATCAGTATCACTCCACCCATTCTGTACTCCACACCTGGGTTTCTATGGCCCAAGTGCATTATTTTGCACTTTTTTGTATTAAAACCCAGCTGCCATACCCTTGACAGCTCCTCCAGTCTTTTCAAATCCCTACCTTTCCTTTCCAGACCCCACCCACCCCAAATGTCCACTGTGTTGCAGATCTTTATGTCATCCATAAAGAGGCAGACCTTTTCCTCCAGTTCCTCTGCTATGTCACTTCTAAGAACATTGAAGAGGACAGATCCCAGCACTGATCCCTGAGGTACCATGCTGGTTACAATCCCTTCTTCGGAATGAACTCCATTTACCACTACCCTCTGTGTCCTGTCTCCGAATCAGTATTTTTTTACCCAGGTTACCACCTTAATACCTGCCCTAAGTTCCCCAACTTGTTTACCTGCCTCCTATGAGGAATGGTGTTGAAAGTCTTGCTGAAGTCCCGGTAGGCCATGTCCACTGCCCCTCCCTGATCCAGCTCCCTGGTCACCCAGTCAAAGAATCGGGTTAGTTTAGCATGACCTTCCTCCTGTGAAGTAAAGTGAAGTTGGTGCCTCCCATCACTTTGTATCTCCTCCTCCCTCCTGCTATGCATAATGTCCCCACTTCCTCTTCCCTCCACATATGTGAGGCACTCAATGGGTAACCTAGTATTTATCTATATGTTGCCTCAAGGATACTCTTATAGTACTGCCTGCAGGCATTTGTATAGATTGTAAACTGCAAGTTCCTTGTACATATTGTTTATAGACTTTTTTTGCCTTCTCAGACCATCTGTTCTCCAGATTGCTCTATTGTATGTCTCACATCATTATATATTCATCCTGTGTACCCATATGCTGTATTATGTATACTGTTTTCTTATTGTACCTTATACTTATCTTAACTTCCCAGGTCCACCTTGAAAATGAGTTCACTCAATGGTGTTTCGCCTGGTAAAATAAAGATTGATTATTGACTGTGAAACCATGCTGCCTTGGATCCTGTAATCCACTGGATACCAGATATTCCACAGTCTTTTTATTTAACAGTGTTTTCATTAACTTACCCACCACTGATGTCAGGCTGACTGGTGTATAGTTTACCGCCTCCTCCCTGCTACCACTTTTGTGTAGTGGGACTACCTCTGCCCTTCTCCAGTCCCCCAGGACCACGCTAGTCTCCAGTGATCTGTTAAAGAGGTTTCTCAGAGGTGCAGCCAGTACTTCCCCTCATTACAGAAAAAAAAAACAAAAAACAACCTCCACTGCCAGAGTTTAACGTAATGTATGACTAACCCCCCCCCCACACACACACACACGCACAATAAGCTTATGTACTTGGAGGAGAACAGAGTTTCACAGGATAACATCTGCAATAAATTGAGCTAACAATAAGATCTGCATCACATGTTTTTTTTTTCCCTCTCTCTCTCATACTGTATCTCTCAACTGTCGCACATTACAAGGTACGTCACTTTTCCTCTCAGTTATCAGTTATACCACATGGGGAGGGGTGATAATCCCACATTTCCGACTGAGAATCTTTAAAGCAGAAATTCGTAGTAATCTGTTATGCTCAGTCATCAGCAGATATTATGAACATTAGTGCAGTGATAGCCGCAGTGTTCTGAGCGTGCAGTGCCATGTTTGAAATGTCACACATTTCACTCATGGTCACAGATCTTGTCACACATTTCGGTGTAGAAAGGTTGGAGAGGTATTTTTCTCTCTCTCACTCTCTCTCTCTCTGCTCTCCCCAGTCACCAGGAGCATCAGCTTAATGAACTGGGGTACGCATATTTAGATTTTGTAAAGTTAAACTGTTTCTAGTGGTGTTTGTCTCAGTTCCATAAGTGCTGTCTGTGGTTCATGATGCAGGCAGTTCTTTATTTGCAGGTTTGCCAGAGGGCAGAGAGATTTTTAAAATCAGATTCAGGAGGACATTTAATAATTTTCTCCCTGAACTTGTTGCTGCCTGCAGCAGCATCACACGCACACACACACATATCATTTTCACAGTGGGTAAAGCAGTAGGAGTATGACAGCGTTCACATCGCTAATTAGCTCCATCCCCCCCCACCCCCAGTTAACTGTTTGGTGGAGGAATGCAAGGGAACAAGCAGCAGACCAAAGATAGGTTTTAACCCCAGCTCCAGTTAGCCATTTCCTTTGTTTTTGGACTGGTTGTACATTTTCTGAAATAACTTTGGCTTAGTAAAGATTATGACTGGGACTTGTTTGTGTTCCTGTCCCTTGCTTACAGGTGTACTGCTGCCACTTCACCACCCATAGATTGGCTGTTTGGACCAGTGGAAAGAAATGCGTCTTTTCTGCCCTCTTTTCTTCCAAGTGTTCAGCAATCAAACTGCCTGTGTTTGTCAGTCTCCGTGATTTCATGGTGTTATCACTACTTCAGTTACATCATAAGATGCACAGAGTTGTACATAGCAAGGGGAAATGTGTGTAAACATGGCATGCATAATCAACCCAGCCAGTGAAGCTGTATTTTTTTTTTTTTTTTTGACTCTTTGAAGCATCCAAAATTGTGACAATCTCTGGATGACTTAATCGGGGGACAGTGAGGCAACAGCAGTGATTTCAGTGATATGAACCCTTTGCTTTAAGAATGCTCTACTCACTAACTGGAATCAAGTATTTTCCTTTATGTGTCAAAAGCTCCATATCAGTGGTCTCTCTCTGTCCCTCCTGCAGCATATCTGGCATCCTGCCAGTCTCTACCCTCCCACCCTACATGTTTAATAATAATACCCACTCCTTAACTCTTAAAGGAAAAGGAAAGTATCAGTTTACAGCACCTTCATATACTTGCTTTCTAAAGTACTTTCCAAAGCAATGAGTAGGATGCTGGTAGTGCAGAGACTGTTACTTAGAATGCAATTTTGTTTTATAAAGCGCATTTCATACAGTTTCTATCCCCAAATGCTTTACAGTCTTGGAGAAGGAGGGGAGCGAATGTTGCTGCCATTACAGGTACAAGATTTAAACAGTAGATAAAGTACAGAATGATTAAATAATGGGCAGTTAAGTGAGTTGCTCAGGGTTATACTGTAAGTGGCTATGGTGAGATTTAAATCTGGGTCTCTGCCCAGTAAAGGCAGTTTTGTCTAGTGGTCAGAACAGGGCTGTGAACTCAACCTCCTTCCCTAATCTGCCTTTACTTTGGACCCCCCCATTAAGACATACAGCTTGCCCCCTGCCAGTCTCCCCTCCCTCCAAACATAGTTTTAGATCCTCTCTCCTGCATGCCATCCTGCCTACCTGTAGCTTTCTGGTCAAGAGCCCTTGAAGCATCTTCAGCCTCTCCTCACCTCCTCAATTGCCAGTACTTGATTGGGGGGGCATGATGGACAGCAAACTTGGTAGTCCTTCGCTTATTTTTGGGGTAGCTCAATTGCCCCCTTTCTGTTCTGCTCAACACTATGTCAGTAGTAGAGGGTTGCACTAAGGAGTTCCATACTATACATATGTATTCTTTTAGACAGTAATAAGTAATAGAAGTTCATTGATGAAGAGATTAATGCAGTCCTGTTGTTTTATTATTGTATACAAGAATTTGTGTACAGTGCAGAACTCAGCATGCCACTCAGCTACTGACAAAGTGGTGCATTGTAGATAAACAAGGAGTGATAGTTCCAGTCCAGAAAAAAGTAAAGGACTACAGAGTTTGAGGCCCATCAGCCCTCCAATAAGCTGTTGGTAATCGAGGAGTCAAGGGGTGAAGGCGCCTCAGGTGCCCTTCCCCAAAAGATACAAGCAAGTGGTTGTGATATCATAGAAGCATAAGTCCGGAAGCATAGACAAACCAGGAGAAGTTACAAAATTCACAAGCAACATTTTATTATTATCAAGAACAATAAAATAACAAAAATTAAATTGTACAGGGTATCTCTTCTTAAAGACAGCACAAACAAAAACACAGTCCTTTATCTTAGAATCTCAAGTTGGCCCATCGGCACTGCAGTTGGATTTCTGCTTGTGACGCCGGCGACCCAGGTTCAGGAATGGAGCTGGGGTGCTGGAGGGCCGGCCAGAGAGAGGAAGCTTGAGTGTCTGAAGACTGCTCGCTTTCTCTCTGGGGGAGGGTGGGGTGATGTCATGGCGCTTGCTGATTCCTGGTGGAGGCCAGGGGTATGGCAACGCACTGGGTCCCAATGACCAAGAAGGGCCGTGGTGAATGTCGGCATACGTCTTGATGTTAGTGGCACACCATGCCCCTAGGGAGCAAATGGAAGAAGTGCTCCATGGCCAACCGGATGACAGTCAACAGCTCCCACTGTAGCCGAGCCTCCAGTGCAGCCCAGAACCACCTCAGCAGCACCCGGGCCAAGTAGAGTGTGCTGGCCTAACCCCACTGGCCCCTGTCTCCCTCAGGGAAGGGGGACCCATCCGGCAAAGGGTTACGCCAGATTACCTGGAGGGCTGCAGTGTGGGGTGGTGGTGGTGGCTGGCATCAAGGCAGGGGTGCCAGCAGGGACCTAAGCAGCCTGACGGAGTGGCTGACCAGGAGCCAGGGAAAGCGAAAAAAAGAAAATCTCCAACTCTCTCTTCATACCAGATGTCTTTTCCTGGCAGTTTAAACTTTGCATCCTGTTCTTGCAAGTTTCCTCCCATTTTTGTACAAAATGTAACAATGTTTTTTTCATTGACCTTCCTGTGACCAGCTTAAAGAGTACACTAGTCTTCTTAACAGATGCAACCAATTAAGATATCCTGTCCCAGGGCTAATTGCCCACTGACAATTCTGCAAATAAGCTTGTGGAGATCAAAATACAATTCAAGGTTAACCCCTTATGTTCCAGACTAACCCAAATACCTTTTTGCAAACATTTCAATAACATAATTACATATATTTGTAAACCAAGGGTTCCCAGTTTCACATAAAGATTCACATATATTTTTTTAACCACAGAAAGGCAAGGGGAGAAAAAAGGAACAGAAACAGCAAGTGAAGGAAGGGAGAAAACAGGAGAAATTGTGGGACCTTTGGAGTGACCAATTCATAAGTGCCACAAGAAAAATTTGATTGTGTAGTCAGGCAACAGACAGACAAGTGACAGAATAGATCCTTGGTTTTAGCGGTCTCTCTGAATAACAAATGGGACATGGTCTTACCCAACCCTGTGGTTAAAAGAAAGTTTATTCTTAAAAAAATCAGGTTTGACTCAGACTCTGCTCCAGCCGAGCCAACCAAGTTCAAGGTGGTTAATTTTAATAATGATCGGTTCTGCACACCTGTAGTCCAAAGTGCCTAAAAAAGAACTCAAACAGTCAAGTAGGGGGAAGACTTTTAGTTGGGTGTGTTTCATAACTTACTTTGTCAGAAGAGGAAACTGAAGAGGCTAGCAAGTTATTGGAATAATACTGGGAATCCCCCTCTACTATTATAAAAGATTAAAAGGAGATCAACTTTGTATATCAACGTTTCAGGGATGACAGAAAAATCAAATACCATCAGCATGGCAGGATGCTTGGGAATTGCAGCAGTTAACACTATGTCTGTTGGACTTGCAGAGAAAAAAACATGCTTAAGAAGAGGGAGGTGGGTGGGACAAAACTGCAGAGGAGATAAAATAACAACAAGGCCCGTCTTCAACCACATTTACAATCTAGGGGTGGTTCGCACCCTCCAGTGCAAGGCTCCAGCGAGTTAACAGGAGTTGCTAGTCCCAATGTATTAACAAACAACAGAAATGGAGCCCACACTTGCTGGACAGGATGTAGTTAAGTAAAAAGCGAAAAATTGACAGAGCTCTAGCAAGCAAAGCACCAGGGCATCTGATCAGGTGCTGTTGGTTCTCACCTGTACCATAATATGTTGCCTTGGTATTTCCAGTAAATTGTATTTGGTAGCAACAAGTTCAATATCTTTACCAGTTTTTCACTTTTTACTTTCCTACATCCCATCCAGCAAGTGTGGTCTGCATTTCTGTTGTCTACCCACATTTGCCTGGCACTCCAAAGAGTGGACCCCCACTAGTCCATCACTATACTCCATCCCAGAGTATGCTGAAAGAAGGACAGCTGGGAATGGTGGTAAGCCAGTGAGCCAGGAATCATGGCTGAATGAGGCAGTACAGCAACTAGGAGGAGACTGGATGAGAGCTGGAGCGTGGTACCACCAAGAGATAGGCACAATGGAAATAAACAAAATCATTTAAAAAACTCTAATCAGCTATTTCCTGGTCCTTCTAGCTTTACAAGTCTAAGCAGAAGTCAGGAAAGTCATGTTCCTAGTAATCCCTGTCAATTAGCAGTGCCCCTTCCATCTCCCTGACCTGCAGTGTATTGCAAAATCCAGATACTGCAGCAGTAGGCATATTAAACCAAGGAAGTGGCTGCAGTGGGAGGCAGAAAAGAGGGTGGAAGAGCACATAGTGTGGGTTTGTCATGTGTAGATAGTGGTTCGAGAAGTGCCAGGAAGCTGGTGATGTATTGGTGGGAGGCAGGGAAATCTGTTTGGAAGTGTGATGCATTACAGGTAGAGAGGAGGGTCAGGGGAGCTGTCTGGAAATAGTGGACAAGGAGTTAGTAGGATGGGAAAACAAATGAAAAGAAAGAGGAGTTTGTGGAAAGTAGTCATAATATGGAAGGGACAGGGAGCAACTGGCAAAGATGGTGGCAGTGAAGCTGTTACTGGGGATGGGTGCATAATAGAGAGGGGGCAGGGGATGTTTATTTTAATTTTTTATCTTATTTTACCATTTTTCACCAGGAAACACACACTAAACCGAGGCTTGTTTCCAGGTGCATCCTTGGAGCACAGGGAAGTTAGGTAACTTGCTCATGGGCACATAGTATGCAAGTGGTTGCTGGTGGGATTCAAACCCAGTTCTTCAGGTTTGCAGCTCAGTGCTTTTAACCATTACACTATAATGCTTCCATGTGGTAAGAGGGCCAAGTTTGTGGGGTATACAAGTGGAGAAAGGAGTTGAGAAGGGAGTTGTAAGTGGAAGGAGGGGACCCGGATAATGCATGTGTTTGTATTTACAGTATATCTCTTATCAGGTTAAAAAATATGCAGCCATTTTGGCTGTAACCAGGGTTTGTTTTTTGTAATAAATTACTACTGTGGCCAATGATGAAGGAGTGCTGCTGAACATAGTGCAACTCTGATTAGGTGGGTTGGTGCTCTGATTCTGTGGCAACTGTGATCGCTGTGGTAGGGCTGTGGGAGGTTTGTCTCCCCGATGTAGAGTAAGCTGCTTGCCAGCAGAAACCCTCAGTGGTTGGGCAGAGAACCATTGGGTGGTGGTAGGGACCTAATTACAGGCACAGAAAACAGCCAGTCTCTGTCAGAAGTATGGTCAGAGCTGGTACACTCTAGCCTCATCCTATCAAGCTCACTGCCTGCCACCTCATCCTGAAACAGTTGCTGGGAAGGGGATGCCCTGCTCACAAAAAACTCCTTCTATAGTGGGGTATAACCATGGGGTTGGTAGCATAAGAGGGGTTAGTGGTGGACGGGGGGCTGTGTGGCAGTTAGAGGTCCAGAGGAGGGGACATGAGACTGATTGGAGAGAGTAGTGGATTCCTGGAACAGCCTTCCGGCGGAACTGGTGGGGATGAAAACATTGGTGGGGTTCAATAATGCATGGGATAGGCTTGAGGAGGGAGAAAGAGTTGGATCAAGTAGGGTCTATGGTAATACTGTAGGTAGGGAAAAATGGGCAGACTGGGTGGGCCAAGCGGTCTTGTGATGGCAAGAACAGTGGTGGAGTTCAAGAATGCACGTGCTAGACGTAAGGGGATCTTAGACACAAAGATCTGTAACAGAGTTGATACACAAGGTGGGGTAGAAAGGATGAGAAGGGACTTGTCAAGGTTGGAGGAATGGTCAGACATATGGCAACTTAGATTCAATGCAAAGAAGTGCAAAGTAATGCACCTGGGAAACAAAAACCCAGGAGAAGAGTACACAATAGCAGGGGAGGTACTAACAACAACAAAATTGGAAATGGACTTGGGGTAGTCATATCAAATGACTTAAAGGTGGGTAAGCAATGTGAGAGGTCAGTAAGGAGAGTCAGGGGGATACTGGGATGCATAGGAAGGGGCATCACAAGTAGAAAAAGGGAAGTGGTTATCCCTCTGTACAGACAGTTGGTGAGACCCTATCTGGAATACTGTGTGCAGTTTTGGAGACCCCATCTACGCAAGGACATAGACAGGATGGAAGCAGTCCAGAGGAGGGCAACTAAAATGGTGCAGGGTCTGCATCAGAAACCATATGAAGAGAGACTGAGAGAGCTTAATATGTATACCCTTGATGAAAGGAGGGATGGGGGACATGATAGAAACTTTCAAGTACCTCAAGGGAATCAACAAAGTCCAGGAGGGTAGCATCTTTCAGAAAAAGAGATGTGTAAGAACAATGGGGCACAATTTAAAGACAGAGGAGGACGGCTCAGGGGTAATGTGAGGAAATTTTTTTTCATGGAGAGAGAATGGTGGATGCATGGAACTGCCTTCCTGGGGAGGTTGTTGGGTCTAAAACAGTGGGGGAATTCAAACATGCATGGGACAGACATAAGGCAATTGTAGTGGGGGGTTGCAGGAAGTAGGCTGTTGGTTAACTAGAATCTGCAGCTTATCCAATAGGAAGGAAAATGGGCAGACCGGGTGGGACAAGTGGTCCTTATCTGCCGTCAAAGTCTATGTTTCTGTGTTTCTTAGTGGGAAGGAGAAAGAGTCCGAGATCGAGTGTCATCTGCGGTGATACTGTAGGTAGGGAAAAATGGGCAGACTGGGTGGGCCAAGTGGTCCTTATCTGCCATCAGAGTCTATGGTTCTATGTTTCTATGAAATATCTGTATAGAAAAACAATTACTAGCAGCCTGCGCAGACAGATTTCCTAAACAGGAACTAAAACAGTTCATAACCGTGTAATTTATACTTCATTTTTCTGTTTCTGTTTATCAGTGCTGATACTATCGTTGTTCACAACACAATGGGACATCTTCAAGGTGGTTATTAGGAACAAGAAGGCAGGGCTGGGGACAGCTCTGAAAGGGCAGAGTAATTTCAGTGTGTGGTCCTAGGACATCAGGGCAGGCTCAGATAACTAAGTATCTTCCTGTCCTTACTCATCAGCGTGTCTGTGTTTATAGAACAAAAAACAGTTTTAAGTCATGGGAGGGAGGGAGCGTTCTGTTGACTTGTGAAATAAAATAATCATGTTTATGAAAAAAATGAATTATTTTGCAGTTTTGCAATCTAAAACATTTCTGAAGTCTGTCACATTACAGCTTATTAACTGATTTTAATTCTTTTTCTTTTAGCTTGGATTATTTCTTTCGCTGGTGGTTTGACAAAAAGTTTTTTGAGAATGCCCCTGTGAGGTTTGAGTAAGTACTTGTTACTGTTTGTGTTTCTTTCTTCCCAGCAGTGCAATGAAACCAGGCACAGAACATGACCCTGCATTTTTTTTTTCCATCATAAAAGATTCCAGGCAGCTTCCAGTTTTATTGGTGGTTACATTTCTAGTTTCACCAACATTTCGTAAATATTTTAATTTCATTTTTTTCCTCAAGAAAAAAGATGTCCACCACATGTGGCTTAGAAATAGCACTATAGATGGGGGTTCAGTTAGGACTGAGAGAGAAATAAAACTTTGTTGTTCAGTGCACAGGAGATACCTAGGAAAGTATATTTGACTGGTATACTAATATTTTTTATTAACTGTAGCTGAAACTAGCTTTTTGGAAAAATGTTTTTCATTGCACTGCTGCTTTAAAAAGGTGAAAGCTAATATATAAATCCTTTTTGCCCTGTCCGCTAAGCCACACTGTAGTTTTTTGTATTGTAAAAATGCAAGATCCGGGGGCCCAGACTACCACCCTCTTGTGAGTAGACCTGGGATTCCACAGATGGAACAGACTCACACTAGGAAGATACAAATCCTTAACACTAGGGACTCCTATATCACCTTTGCAGAACTGCAGGAAACATGGCCTTCCAAAGCAAGACCAATAAAGATGTTTGCAAGCAAGACATTACGTGTTGTTGCACAACAGATTTTCCAAAGTAGATAGAGCCCTAACCCCACTTGAAGATTTCTTATATTTATCCTGTCAGGTTCTATAATTTACTGCACCAGGACATGCTACTTACCATGTACTTGTTTCATTTGTTTTTGGAATGTGTAATGTATGAACGCCATAAGATTCCTCACTGTCGCATCCCCCAGGTTGCAACTGGAAACGAACCTTGAGTTCTGTGTGTTTACCTGGTAAAACATGTTTAAAATAAAAATAAAATAAATATTGGGCAGGAATACTGACGGGCAGAGGGGGATGGTCTCCAGAGCCTATAAAACTCTGCTGGGGAGGCTGCCCAGATCTGCACACAATGGGAGCAAGAAGCTCAAATTACAGTCATGACAAAGGAGTGGGACTACATAGGGAAGGGAGGCTAAAAGGGTCACAGCCTTCCCTGGGGGTGGGTATTTTGATGGAAATACCCGACTCCATTTTTTCCCCACCTTGACTATTATACAACACTTCAAGGTGTGGAACACTGATCTCTGCTGCTGGGGGTGAGAAGAGCTAGGTTCTCAGTACCACTGAGGCTGGGCTGGCAATATAGCCTAGCAGTTAGAGTAACGAGCTGTGAATGAGCTTGGTACACCAGCAGACCTGGGTTTGATTCCCATAACCTCCACTTGCATACTGTGTGATGCTGAGCAAGTCATCTAACCTCTCCAGAGCTCCCAGGTCGCCCCTGAAAACAGGCACTTGTTCCTAGTGGGCTTTATTTGGTTACCAAAAAAATAAAATAAATACCATGTTTTTGAGGCATGGCCACAGCTATAGCCGTACTGGGTACAGAGCCATAAGGCCTTGACCGACATATGTGCAAGCGCATCCACTACACATTTAAGCACCTAATGTTGGGGGTCAGTATACTTGAAGTGGGAGACCAGGCCCAGCAGGGATTGATCTGGGCCCTATGCACCGCAGCTCTTAAGGGGGTCACAATAAATTGGCTCCAGAACCCTCCACCCACCTGTTGAAGAGATCAGAAGAATAAAAAAAAACAATAACCACTCTTAGGATGACCTTGGAGAAACATGCAGACACATGGGAGAAGTGGATGCCCACCAGCTGGGAGGGAACCTCTTAGTAAGACCAGTCTACCTGCAATGAAACTAGGCTACAGGGCCCTGTTTACTAGACTGGCTGCCTATCTTTCATTCCTCGACTCCACCCAAGCCATCAGGTGAGACATCGTGTAGTAGAGTATAAACAGGCCTCCACTCTCCCATTCATGTTTTCATGAATGACCAATTAGGGCTATTTATGCCCTTGTTGTTGCTGTTTCTAGTTCATGAATTCATTTTACCAGGCTTAGGCAGTCATAATAATGTTTTTTTTAACTCGGCTGCTGAATATATTGTTAGGCAGAGAACATGTGTGCTCACAAAAGATCTATGTATTTGTTGTGGAAACAGCACAACTGTATTTATATGCATATTATCGAGAGAGGACTTCTCTCTATTGTTTTAACCCTTGTGCTGCGGTTCAACCTCTGAATACAAATAACTTAAAAAAAAAATAAATGCGACATTCCCCTTCCACTGTGCCATTCTCACTCGGTCACTTATTTTGACAATCACAAGGCATTGTATCCTCTACATTCGTAGTCCAAGTGGCTGTCTGCATTTTGCTCTGTAAAACATTTTTAGAACTGTTTTGTAGCTGAAGACATAGAGACTACTGTACTGGTTTTACTTGTGACCCTTCAAGGCTGTGAGACGCACATGATTTTGTCCACTTCTCACTGACAGGGTTAAAAGTGAGTGTTCCAGAGATGATCATGTATGTCTGCTGTGCTGTGGTGCCCAATTTAAAGTGAAACTCCTCAAACATTTAAAGCTAAGCATTCTCTCTCCTTCACACATGGTGTAAGGAGGGAACCACTTGTAAAGTACCTCTCTAAACCTAAGGTGCCGTCCATGTATTTTATCATTGTAACTGCCCCAGGCATGACTGAAAACTGGACTTTGGCCCAGTCCACCTCATGGATAAACCAACAATAAACTGTACACAGATATAATTCATACCTAACTGGCTGCTAATGCAGTCGATACACATTAAAAAAAAAAAAAAAAATCTGGCCATCCCGGTGGCGCTGAGGGTTGAGGTGCTAGATGCCACACCTTGCGCCATGCTGGTGACCCATGTTTGGGAATGAGCACAGGCTGCTGGGGGTCAGCAGGGGAGGCAGAAGATTGAGTGCCCGACAGCTGTCCTCTCCCAATGAAGGGTGGGTATGTCATGCCGCTCCTTGGCTGCCCCCTGGTGGAGGATGGGGTAGCGGGAGAGCCAGGGAGACAGGTAGCGTGGCATTGTGACGTGTACATGTCTCCTTGGCCACGAGGGGGAGGGACCACAGAAAAGAGGAAAATTGGCTGCCAGCTTCATGGAAGCCCCTTCAAGTTCTCTGGCACCACGGCCTCAAGGAGCTCTCGGGTCTGCTCAGGATATGTGCTTGGGGGGGTGGCCCTTCCACCCCAGGGTGGTAATCCATGGGGATACAGGGCCTGAGGGGTGTCGGGGGCAAGGTGGCGACCGGGGACTAGTGGAGGACAGACATGTGCCAGCAGGCTGAAAAGTGGATAAACTCCTGAATAAAAAAAAAAAAAAAGAAAATCTTTAACTGCCTTTTGAAAACTACTGAGGTTAGTGAAAGTCAGAGCTTCCAAGGGAGAATGAACATTCCTTGATACAGGCATATCAGCTAGGAAGAGGTAGATCATCGGTAGACTTTAGTCTTGTTTGCAGCTGTATTGGTAATAATTTCTCAAAAGGTCTCACTCTCCATCTGGGCAACATATAGTATGGGCAAGTAAGGTTGCAGAGGCAGAGTAGACCCATCGTACTGCTTGCTGAGTAAACAGTAGCTCCTCAAATTCAGCCTTCCATGTGAAAGCTTGTGTATCGCAACTCACATGTTGGTCTAATGGAAGTCATCTTGGCACCTACTTTGTTGATTCTTTCCTGCAAGATATGACTGTTTGCCGTTTCATTTACTCTTTTACAGGTGTATATCCCTGCCTGACCAGGGAGCCTTCTTTGTAAACTATGTGATTGCCTCAGCATTCATTGGCAACGGCATGGAACTCCTGCGTCTGCCAGGTCTTCTCCTCTATACAATACGCATGGTAATGGCCAAATCTGCTGCTGAAAGAAAAAACATCAAACAGGTAACATTTGTCCTCACAGGAATTTCTCAATGCATACAATACTTCCCATGTCTTCCTTACCTCTTAGGCTAACCAAAAGGCAGCTGAAATGGGAAGGGGCGGGCCAGCTACAGACCACCATTGTAAACTCTGGGAGGGCCATGATATATTTTGGCCCCTACTTTTATGACTTTTTTTACTTAATGGCACTTGAATTGGTCAGGGGAGGGTGCTGACTCTTGGTCCCCCTGTTACTTTAATTTGTATTTATTTATTTAATGGTTTGATAACCAAGAAAGGCACACTAAGCTGAGGCTCGTTTCCTGGCATGACCCGGGGGGAGGGGCATAGGGGAGTAGGGAAGCAGGTAATTACAAACATAAATAGTGCAATAACAGCAGTTACAAGTGTGAAAGCTCTGTTTACAGACAAAGACCCTGTGCACTGCTAGGAACTGACTGAGCAGGACATGGGTCTTTGGTAGGCTGCTCAAAATGCAGAGAGAAGCAACATGCATACTAATAGCACAATGTCTGCATGCCTACTGCAGTGGTAGTGACAATCTGAAACTTTTCCTGCTACTTGCACAGGGGTCATGTTGGGACAGCAGGAGCACGACCAGTGACATAGGGATCAGACCGGGGGGGGAGTGGGTAGGGAGGCTTGAGAAGCAGCAGGTAACATGCAGCTGAACTGTTAGCAGAAGGGCTAGTGGCTCCAGGTTGGTCTGGGAATTGGCTGCTGTCTTTCATCTCAGACTGTGATAGGATGTCAACCAATCACAGACTGCTGCTGCAGTTTGGTACAGGTCAGAAACTATCCCTGGGACCCGACCAGCACTAGCAACTATTCTAAGAGGAGAGGTAATTGACTGAAAGCTGATGTGGTGTGTTGACCCAGGCCAGCTGAGAGCCCTAAGCTATTTCATTCTGAATCATTTACTTTTTTCAGTCAGCGTGCTTCAGGTAATATAACTGCAGTTGAGAGTTGAGATGAACAATCAATTTAATTTGCCTAAGCTCATGTATGACTAACCTTGAGGAGTGAGGTGGGGTATTCCATAAAGGCCTCCTAGATTCATTTTTATGCAAAAATATGGATTTTCGATTAATTGTATTTATCTGGACACACAAAACGCGGTGCACTTGTTTGTCCAGTTTTAACTTTTAAATTCATCATCAGAGCAGCTGTTTTTAACTGTACTGAAGGATTAATCCTTGTAGATAAAAACAGTTCATGTGATGATGATGATGATATGAGAATATTTTTTATTTAGAACATCAACTTCAAGGGAGCATGTTAAATTATAATTTATATTTGTAAGACAAAGTATTGAAACAAATGGGGGAATCCATTTCTACTAAAAATGCAGAAAAGTTTCTTGATTTCTGTTTTTATCTCTATCTGTTGTTTGTATTAAAACCAAGCAGACAAACACTTGTGCATCTTTGATTTAGCATTGAACGGTGTGCTGTGTGCATCGGAATTCAGGAGTGCCTGGGACAGACTGGGTTTCACAAAGGAGAAGGCATACCATGCATTATTAAAATGTAAAATCCTGTAACTGGATATGTTTCAAAAGAGCTATTAAATCAAACTTATAAGAGTTAAAAAAAAATCTCAAAAAAATACTTGGCAGGCATTTTGAATTGTAATCATTATAGCAGCTTCTTATAAAATGTTGTTTTATTTGTAATTTTTTTTATTCTTCAGTAACCAGGTAAGGCCTGCTTGGCACAAATGCCTGATTTCAGGGGTGACCTGAAAGCACTAGAGAGGTTGTGACTTGCTCAGATTCGCACAGTATGCAGGTAGAGGTTGTGGGAATCAAACCAAGGTTTGCTGGGTGTACGAAGCTCATTCACAGCCTGTATTCTTACCTCTAGGCTATACTGCCAGCCCAGGAGGCAGGAGAGAGTGGGTGATGACTGGCTGAGGGTAGGTTCATGCTCTGGGCCTGCTGTTTGAGTGTTGTCACCATCATGAAGAGCCATAATGCAAGTTATCATTTTGTATTAAAGTCTTTATTTGTACATATTGACTATGTAGGCATACTCTTTTTCCCCCAAGAGACCTGTTTAGTTAATGTCACTATTACACTCATTTAAGTCACCATATGTTGTCTATGAGCTCTGTCTCATCTTGTTCACTAAGTTACTAAGATTGTAGCAATCATTTTTCATTGTTTTATAAGATATTGTAATGCCCTGCACCTTGTAATTATGTTTACTTTCTGTTTTGTCTAAAATTAATCCTGAATCACTCCTGAAAAAGTGACATAAGTCTTGGTGAGCCTACCCAGTTAAAAAATCCAATAAATAAATAAGTGCTACTAGGTGTACAATTAAACTTGGATAAGTATACATGGTAGCCACTTGGTGCATTTCACCCATAGTGTTGGTCACCAAGACAGTAGACGCATGTGTCATGCGGATCTGTGGGCAAAATTTTCTGCCTATACAGGGTGCAGAACTTGCACCCTGGCTTCTTGCTTTCCAGCTTCTATTGCAATTGTGGAGTGAAGTTGGAAGACGCAGGACCAACTCCTAATTTCAAAAGTGGACTGAAAAGTCAAAAATTTGCCAAAGTATAACACCTGAAACTCTGAAATTCTTCTGTGCATGTAAAATTGCAAAGGAGGAGACATGTCCCTTCCAGCGGAAACAAAGATCTGATGTAATGGGGTGGAGCCAGAGGATATACCACCCGGGTGGTGGCCGGAGCTTAGCTTGAAGACATTATGATGATTCTGCTGTCTCCAGGAAGACTACCGTTGTGTGGCTAGTGAACTGTATCCATGTCTTTAGAAGAAAAGCTATCAGAACTGACATATTTATAAATAATAAGACTGAAGAATTTCTTGAAAATACATGGTAGATCTTACTTGCTGACATCTGGATAAAATGTGTGCGGAATTACGTCTATGTAATTTTTTTGCAAATACACACTGTCTTTGTAAGATCATGTCTAGGATTCTAAATGTTAGGTGGGTGGATTACACATGTTTTGTATATATTGTACATTGTTTACTTCCTACACTAAGCATTAAACACTTTGATGTCCTTCTGACATCATCATATGGCAGTATAAAAGCCAGGATGCAGTCTATGACAAGTCATGCTACCTGAGGAAGTTTGAGAAAAACAAAGCACCAAGGTTTATGGGTCAGTGGTCTCAATCAGCAGTTGTAACTGGAATATTGTTTGCCAGGAATACTGTGGCCAGTTAGAGCTAATTTGCATAAATAGACTCAAACGAACTTTGAAAGAAGCTCTGTGCTTCTCAGCATATGTTTGCTATCAAACTGCCTGCTTTGTACAAACTGAGCACTTTTCAGCATGGGTTAGCATAATAAATTTTGCCAAGAGCATTTCTGGTCTGTTTGTCAGATTATTTGAAAAGTATTGCTGCTTACTTAGAAGTGCATGCTCTTTCTCTTTGTCCTGGGCTGAGGGGTTAGCAGCCCTGAGTGTTTACCTGCCAACATAGAGCTTTACTGTGCATGTCTGTGTAACAGACTGTAGTAGTGAACAATTCTGCCATTCTACCAGCTTGCCAGGGAAATCACAACTGCTTACCATGCCACAGATAAAATTGAGGCATGGCTCCATATGAGCCCTTCTGGTGTGTCTATTTTTTTTTTGTTTTAATTCTCATTCTGTGGCATAATAGAATTTTAGAAGGGCTGTTTTCTCTGTGGTGCAAGGATACCTTTTAAAATTGCGATTAAAAAAAAATGTTTTACATCCAAAACCTTTATTTTACTTATTGTTACATTTGGACCCATTGTATAATAACAGTAAGACACTCCAGGGTGTCGGATGGTGTTAATGCCTCATGCCCCACTATACATGCAGGGCATGCCTGATTAAATGTAAGAACAAACTTTATGGTAAACATAAACAACAAGGTACCCATTCTAGCTGGGATAAATTTAAAAGGCAACAAAGGATCTGCAAGAATGCAATAAATAAATCAAAAAAGAAATTAGACATTAATCTAGCAAAATCAGCAAACACACACAATAGTAAACAGTTTTTTGGTTATATAGAGTCATTACAGAACACACAGACAGGTATAACAGTTACCACAAATAACAATAAGGAAGTAACAAAACCTAAAGAAATATCAAATATCTTTGATGAATATTTCTGTTCTGTACATTCAAGGACCAAAAACAGTAATATGGTAACACTGGTACAGCCAGGAAACTATACAACTGAACTCGAACAAATCGAGAAAAAGATTGTGGAGGGGACGTGGCTAGCAGCCAAGCTGAGAGCAGCAATCCTTCATTGCTCTGAGCTACCACTTCGATTATTTGGTATATTTATATCCAAAAAGTGGACCAATACCTCTCAAGAAGAACAAAATCGGATCTAACAGCACTTGCGGATCACATTGATATAAAATTCTTATTGCTAAAGGAATGGGTCACACTAAAACAACGACCGGCAGAGACAAGGCAAATCAAAAAGAGACTTGAGCAGGCTCAGAAAGGGGAAAAGGAGCCTCCAGATCCAAACATAAATCAGCCATCAAATGCAGTTTTACTAAAAGCTATTAAGTCCATTGATAAAAAGTTGGACGAATTTACTTCCTGACTGATGGTAGTTGAAAGTAAACTTCAGTCTGTGGAAGAAATGGCGACTGGAGCATTCAAGATGGCTGACAAAGCACTTACCATGACATCTGGCCTAGTGAAGGAAAATTATCTCCTGAGACGTAGGTTGGAAAATTTGGATAATGGAGCATGGGCGTCCCATATTTAGATACTTGATTTACCCAAAGAATCTGAAGGCAAGGATATTTGCGACTTTGTGGAGCGATGGCTAAACAGACCTTTTACATCTGGATCTACCAGTAACAGTAGTGAGTGCCTACAGGGTTAACTCCCGGGGAGCCCGCCTGCACATCAACTCAGCCCATCCACCTATATGGGCTGTCCTGACGGTCCTGAGCTCTGGTAAAGAACGGGACTACATCCCATGGGAGGCCAGAAAACAAGGCCCCTCACAGTGTACCTCGATACATATTTTCCCTGACCTTAGTTTTGCAATGAGACAACTCAGGAGGGCATTCAATTGTGTTAGAGCAAAGCTGAGACAGTTGGGTATTCGCCACGTGTTGCTCACGCTAGCGAGCCTGAAAATATCATATGGGGCCAAAGCGTACCACGTTGCAGATCCAGATGATGCGGCTACGCTGATCACTAAAATTGAGCTTGATTACTCAAAGAGAAGACCTGACTCCGAATCAGACAAAGAAGGTTCTGCCTGACTGCAAAAAGGAGTGAATCGGACCTAGTAAGTTTTTCTAACTTGACTAGGGCAGCCATAGAGGAAGCAGACCCGTCTTCAGTTCAAGAATGACTGTTTATTTTTTATTTCATTTGCATAATGTTCCTATGAGCATATAAAGGAAAGAACGGGCTGTTTATGGTTGCATGTTAAACTAACTTGAATCACTGTGACGCAGTTGCATTTAATTGTATAATATATTTCCACATAGTCTCGATCAGCTAGGAAGGTGCAGATCAATAAATGGTCTTACTCAGGGAGCCATTTAATGTTAAGATTGAGAACTTATGTGGGAGAACCAGTTAAGGTACAAAGAGAAGTTTTGGATCATCTAATAGTAATTGATGGGCCTCTGTAGGCCAAGATTTAAGAAGTGGGGGTTCGGAATAAGAGGATTCAATATTTCTTTATAGTTACTGATGTGGAATAAGGGGGAGTTTCACCTATTAAAGGGGTGTGTTTGATTTATATTTTTGCCCTTTTAGTTCTCTTATCCCCACTCATGGCAGCAAAGGCCTTGGTATATTTTACTATGCAAGACAGTCATATGTTTAAACCCTCCTATGTCGTATCAAGTTAGGAGTGCCTTCGATATTGTATGTTTTAATAGATCTAGAAGTTATTACCCTATGCACTGTCCTATGGGTTATAACTGTATCTATTGTATTTTTTTAAATCAATAAATATGTTTACAAAAAAAAAGACTGTGGAATTAAAAGCTTTTGGGGCCCCAGGTTTGGATGAGATAATACCACAGATGCTTTAAATAATGGAAAGTTCAGTTAGTTTTTATTGTTCAATCTAAAAAGATCTTTACAATCACAAACAGTATAAAATAAGCATATACATGTATACCTATACAACAATCCAATCGTACAAAAAACATACAAAAATATAAATATCCAATACACATATACTTATATTATACATTCCATAACAATGTAATAACTTACTTTCTCCCTAAATTTTAATCTTCTTACGGTTTTATAATCATTGTTCTAATATTACTGGCTCTTATTTCCTTTATATTAATTATAAATGTTGCCGTTTTTCTTATTATATATTCATCATTTGTTGTTAGTAGTATGTTAATCTTTAATTCATCATCACATCCTTGTAAGTCAAATAGGATGTCAGCCAACCATTTATTTCTGGCTTTCTCATACCACATACATTTTATTTCTTCACTGTTGACCCTCCAATTTCTACTTCTACTACTGCCTCTCCAACCAAACCACCCTTCCATTTCAAACTAGTAAAGGCACATGACGTCTATAAATATGTAAAGAAGGCCATTTCTAAGTCCCGAGCAAGCAGCGACACTATTGACCTTAAACTTCTGTCCCTAACTCTGGAGGAAGTACTGCTCCCCCTCACAAAAATTTTCAATCTCTCCCTCTGCTACAGCCAATTCCCTAGGAAGTGGAAAGCTGCAGTTGTCACTCCGGTGCACAAAAGTGGTGATAGGTCACTGCCTGGTAACTATCGCCCAATATCAATACTACCACCTCTCTCTCTAAGGCCCTTGAACGCTTGGTGGCGGACCAACTTTCAGACTACCTGGAAAAGCACAACATCCTATGCACTCAGCAGCATGGATTTAGGAAAGGGCACAACACATCGACTGCCCTACTTGAATTCTCAGGAGCAATCCACAATGCCGTGGACAAGAAACCTAACTGGAGCAGTCTACATTGACTTAACCAAGGCATTTGATACAGTTCACCTTGGCCTACTTATCAAACAACTACTATCCCTAGGGCTTCCGTGAGGGTCCTGGTGACTGGCAAAAATTACCTTGCTCAGCGCCTCAATCTGTAAAAGTAGCTGGAGTTCTCTCAGACTCAAACCAGTTCACTCAGGAGTTCCCAGGATCCATCCTGGCCCCTCCTTTCAGCCTTTTCCTAAACTCCTCCCCAAATCCTGCCCTGAACAAATAATCCTCTATGCCAATGATGCCGTGATTCTTGCCACTCATAAAGATCCGAACCTCTTATGCCTCAACCTTCAGCATGCTTTTCCAAAGTTGAGATGTGGTTCCTTGAACATAAGCTGGTTCTAAACCACAAAAACTAAATCCATGCTCTCTTCTAACCCGCAGAACAAGAAACGCAAGTCCACTCACCATTAATACATACCTAGGAAATACCCTTGAACAAGTGCCAATTTTCAAATATCTTGAATCAACTTTGATCAAGGCCTAACCTTTGCAACTCACATTGATAGTACAGCAAAACTATTAATCAGCAATTGGGATTCTGTATCGGAACCGACAGCTTCTTACCCGTTCTGCACTGAGGATTGCCATCAATCCTCTATCATCTCAGTCGTTGATTATGGCTTAGTTATATATGGATCTGCCACTACTACAGCACTTAGTCGCATTACAACATCCCTAAATAAGGCCTGTCGGTTGCTCACTGGTGCACACTGACGTACCCACACATGTGAACTCTATGCTGACTCAGGTTGGTTGCAACTCTCAAACCGGATAAAGTACCTTCTAGGAGCGTGGATATGTTGTTCATCCACACTGTCTGGCATTGTCCCTTTCCCCTTTAAATCTTGCCGGAAGTCTTCAAGCTGGCTCCTCCCACCCACCCGGGTGGTAAATACCTCGGCTCCACCCCATGACGCCAGATCTTCCTTTCTGCTGGAAGATTCAGGTTCCCTCGTGCTTTCTGTAGTGTTGAGGCCCTGGATTCGTTTCGACGGTTTTCACCGCATCTTCTCGCTCTGAAACTCGTTAGAGTTTACGACTCTGATTCGGACATGGATGACAAGTCGTCCCCCGGGTTTCGCCGGTGTCCTTGCGGACAGAAAATGTCGCGCACCGATCCCCACCTCTCGTGCGTTTACTGCCTCGGTTCTATTCACGATACCGCAGTGCCCATTTGCGCTCTTCCACCCCAACGCCCTGGAAGATCGCCAGGCACCTGAAGCTGGGTAGACCGAACTCCACAATCAACGGTAAAATCAAGGAGGCCAGAGTATGCGGTTTCCCTTGGCTGCAGGATCCGGCTGGGCAGCTCGAGCGCATGCGGCCTTCGAGGAAGAAGCCGCCTGCCTCGCTAGCCAAGGTTTCTTCGTGTCACCAATCTGGGCTCTTTCTTTCAGGGTTCCTTTAGGGATTTGTGCCAGTCTCTCCCTACCAAGGTGGAGGCCCCTCGGCTCGCACTCATCCCGTTCTAAGAAGGATCTAAATGTTCTTGGTCGAAAGAAGACACTCCTGGGATCGGAGCGGTCCGATGTCTCGACTTCGGTCGAAATTGCCCCCTCGGCCGCTGGGTTTTCAGACCTTCCGTCTGTACCGGGCGTAGAAGCCGAGGAGTCTGCTGATCCGGCCGAGATTATTCTCGACCCGATCAAGTCGTTATCACCGACTCCTGTCGATGATTCTTTGGAGAGAACGCCGATTCTCTCCTTCCCCGACGAGGAGACCCGCCCCGCGGGCCTCCCGATCGAGGGACAAGAACCGGAGCCTCGGTTTTCACCGAGCCCAGTCTCTCCCAATCGACAAAGCCGACACCGTCGGTCTCGATCAGGGAGCAAGTCCTCTTCAGTCAATCGACCCAAAAAAGGACACAAGCACTCCCGCAAGAGGCGCCGCCACCGTTCCCCTTCCTCCTCGGACGAGGAGAGGCTTCGACGAAAAATTCGTCGGCGCTGCGAGATCTCATGTGGCAGCAATTCCTGCTAGCAGGTCGAAGCCGGCCCCTCAGTGATCCCGGCTATCTCTTAGCCTCAGCCTCTTCGACCTCCTCAGACACCGATTGCTCCGGTGCCGGTCTCTTTGGGGGCTCCGGTGCGTCTTCCGCCGCAACCGGTTTCAGGTTCCCCACCAATTTTGGTGGAACCTCCACCTAAGCTGCCCATCGGGGATTCCTTCCAAGGAGGCCCGACAGTCTTCGGGTCTCCCCCACAGACTGTCAGTTACGGTCACCCCTGATTGCCCTAGGCGTATCGAGGGGGACTTAGGTGGGCAGCCTTTATATCGGGACTCCTCCGATTCCGATAACACTGGCCTTCATTCTCTCGATGAGCTTTCGGCGTCAGGCTTGGAAGAAGGGCCTTCCTCCTTCCAGGGCATCCTCCGGCTCATTTCAGAATCGACGGGATGGCCTACAGCCTATCCAGAAAAGCCGAATATCCTCACGGATATTCTTAAGAGGGATACCCCATGGAGGCATTTCCAGTCACCGAAGCCATTATTGGTCCGGCCTTGGAACTCTGGCGTCCAGCCTCCTGCCCAGCTCCATCTGCCCGCATGGGCACTAAGTCACGCCGTGCCCACAGGGTCTTTGGCAGGGTTTACTGAGCACCCCTCGGTGGAAAGCCTTGTGACTGCCTCAGTATTCAGGTGTGGACGGGCAGCTCAGCCGATACTGACCGCCTCCAGACAAAGAGTCCAAACTTATGGACCACTCGGCCCGGAAGGTCTATGCTGCATTATCTTTGGGCCTTCGTCAGGCAAGCTCAGCGGTGATTATGGCACACTTCTCTCATGCCCTCTTGGGGTCGCTGGACAAAGTTCTCCCCCACCTCCCAGCTGACATGCAGACTACGGTCAAGCAGGTCAGGGACCAGGGCAGAGCTGTTGCTAAACAACAACTCCAGACTGCTCTGGATGTGGGTGATTCCTGTGCCCATTCACTAGCTGCAGCGGTATCCACTCGTCGCAGGGCTTGGCTGAGGTTATCCTCCTTTCCCGTGGATACTCAGCACAAGCTAGCTGATGTGCCCTTCCTTGGCACCGACCTCTTCGGGCCAGGAGTGGCAGGTCACCTGCTGCGTGTCGAGCAATCTAATGCCACCTTAGATGCTACATCCGCTAAGGGTTCTTCAGTAAGAACCAGCAGAGAGCGCGGGAAGAAGCCTTTCGTCATTCTTCCCTGCGGTCAGACAACCACACCTTCCAGGGGGTCAACAACAACAGCAGGCTCAGGCTTGGCACCCTAGGCCCAAGCAAGGTCCCCAGCAGCCCCGCAAAGGAGGCCGAGGCGCTGGTCCAGGTGCCACTCCTCCTCTAAGCCTGCCCATTGACGGGCCGGGGGTGTCCTCCCCCATACCCGTCACTTCAGCTCTGGGTCCTCCCGTGGGGGGCCGGCTCCGCCACCGTTTCCGCCTGGTCCGTATCACCACGGACAGATGGGTCCTAAGTGGTCGGACAGGGTCTGCCCCTAGAATTCGAGCAGTACCCTCCCAGCCGAGCCCGTGCCCCACGAGAGAGGCGGATCTCAGTCGCCCAGTCTGTCCTCCGAGACGACATTGCGCTACTCCTCCTCAAAGAGGTGGTGGCCAGTGGCGGATCCTCCTTCAGACCCAGGCTTTGTCTCCAGGTATTTCCTGGTGCCCAACAGACGGGGGTTGGCGCCCATTCTAGATCTGCACGACCTGAATCGGTATCTCAGGTCTCGCACCTTTCGGATGGTAACTCTAAATCAGATCATACCATCCCTGGAGCGAAACATGTGGTTCTGCACACTGGATCTTCAGGACGCTTTTTTCAACGTCCCTATCCGTCCGTCTCATCAGCGGTTCCTCCGCTTCAGGGTCGAAGGGACCCTGTACGAGTTCAGAGCCATGCCGTTCGGCCTGTCATCGGCCCCAAGGGTTTTCACCAAATGCATTGCAGTGGTGGCAGCCCATCTTCGGCGTCAGGGGGTTCGTATTTACCCCTACCTGGACAATTGGCTCCTGGCGGGATCCTCCCTTCAGGAGGTGGAGAGGTCCAGGGACCTGACCCTCCGAACCTGCTCACACTTGGGCCTTCTGATCAACGAGGCCAAATCGGAACTCGTACCTTCTCAGGTGATGGGCTTCATCGGGGCAGAACTCGACTCTCGTCAAGCCAGAGCTCGGCTCCCGGCGGACAGGGCGGAGGTTCTCTCCTCCTTTGCCTAATCATTTCTGGTTGGGCACTCACGCCCTGCCCGGGACTTCCTGTGCCTCCTGGGCTACATGGCGGCGTGCACGTCGGTGGTCCGCTGGGCCAGACTGCACATACGCCCCCTCCAGTGGGAGCTCGCCGCCCAGTGGTCTCAGCGTCAGAGTCTTTTCGACCAGCTGGTCACGGTCACCCAGGGGATGTGGGATGCCCTACAATGGTGGACCGTCCCGAATCATCTGCTGGAAGGGATCCCGTTTGTCCGCCCCGAGCCGACGGTCGTCCTTACGACCGATGCCTCTCTCATGGGCTGGAGAGCCCACATGGTGAATACAGGGCTCACGGGTTCTGGACCCCAGAGGAGTCCCGATGCCACATCAACCTGTTGGAGCTCAGGGCAGTCAGACTGGCTCTGTCAGCTTTCGCTCCTCAGCTCCGGGGTCAAGTGGTTCAAGTCCAGACGGACAATACCACGACCATGTACTACCTCAACAAACAGGGCGGCCGCACTCCGTCTGCTATGCAGGAGGCGCTCGGATCTGGACCTTCATCACCGGCTGGAGGTGGATCTCAGCCATCCATGTGGCAGGAGTCGCGAACCAACTGGCGGATGCTCTCAGCACAGAGCCAGACATCCCAGTGGTCTCTCCATCCAGAGGTAGCCTACTAGTTCTCTCATTGGGGCAAACCGTTGGTGGACCTGTTTGCCTCCAGGAGAACACCAAGCTGAGGCTGTTCCATGCCGCCCCCTCAGCAGGACTCGCTGCAGGGGATGCCTTCTCGAGGCGTGGACCCCAGGCCTCTTTACGCCTTCCTCCATTTCCTTGATCCACAAGGTGTTACTCAAGGTGAGGAAGGACAAAGCGAAGGTGATCCTGGTAGCCCCAGATTGGCCACGCCAGTTCTGGTATCCAGATCTCCACAGCCTCAGCTGCAGGACCAGGCGGCTCAGTACACGCCCGGACCTGATATCTCTGAACCAGGGAAGGTCCTTCATCCGGACCTTCAATCCCTGCACTCACAGCCTGGTTCCTGAGCGGCTAGAGTTCAGGCTTTGGGTCTTTCTGAGGATGTCTACACCGTGGTGGAGGCATCGAAAAGAATCGACCAGGAAATGTTATGCCTTCAAATGGAAGAGATTTTCCATTTGGTGTCAGTAAAGGTCTGGACCCCTTATCTGCTCGGTGGCTAACATTCTAGACTACCTTTGGTCCCTCTCAAAGGGGTCTTGATCATCGACCCTTACGGTGCACCTAGCAGCCATAGCGGCTTACGGGTGCGGGTCGGTCAGCCGACGTTGGCTCAGGAAAAGGTGGTCGGGCGCTTTTCCAAAGGCCTGGACCACATATCCCCTCCGGTGCGTGAACCTCCACCTCTGTGGGATCTTTTGCTGGTTTTGGCAAAGCTCATGGGCAAGCCATTCGAACCCATGCACAAGTCTGCACTTTCGCACTTGTCGTGGAAGACGGCCTTCTTGGTGGCTATCACGTCAGCCAGAAGGACGAGGGAGCTCCAGGCGCTTTCAGTGGACTCGCCCTATCTGGTCTTTCACAGGGACAAAGTTGTCCTGCGCCCCCACCTGAAATTCCTTCCGAAGGTGGTGTCAGAGTTTCACCTTAACCAGGTGTTGACCCTGCCAGTATATTACCCTAATTACACCTCGGACGCCGAGTATAGGCTCCATACTCTGGACCTCAGGCGTGCTCTCTCCTATTATAAGGAGAGGGAGGCGAGAAGTCGAGAGAGGTTAGCCAGCTGTTGTCACTCACGCTGAAGCCGCTTCTGGCAGACCTGCAGCCAAGCAGACTATTGCGAGATGGATCACATCATGCATAGGTCTGTGCTATGAATTGAGCGGTAAGGAGCCTCGCAGCGGGCTAGAGGCCCATTCTACCCGCCATACTGTTGTTTTCGGGTGGCTGCTTCCAGGACATCCCTATCCAGGAAATCTGTCTGGCCGCTACCTGGAAGTCAGCAAGCACCTTTATTACCCATTACCACATTGACCTAGAGTCACGTCGGGATGCTGGTTTTGGGGCCTCGGTTCTCCAATCTCTATTCCCTAAGTAGGGGGTGTACGCCTTGCCTCCCTCCTCCCGGAGAACTGCTTGGAGTCTGCCAGACAGTGTGGATGAACAACATATTCACGGTCCTAGAAGAACAGGTTACTCACCTGTAACAGTAGTTCTAGGAGTGGTATATGTTCATCCACACGCACCCACCCAACCTCCCCGGCTTTAGGCGCACAACCTGGCTTCCAGCGGGCTAGATCTGGCATCATGGGGCGGAGCCGAGGTATTTACCACCCGGGTGGGAGGAGCCAGCTTGAAGACTTCCGGCAAAATTTAAAGGGGAAAGGGACAATGCCAGACAGTGTGGATGAACAACATATACCACTCCTAGAACTACTGTTACAGGTGAGTAACCTGTTCTTACCTGCCTGATGGCGAAAAAATCCACTCTGGGCCTCACTCCACCCTGTATCCAAGACCTGTTATGCCCGAGCGCTAGCACCCGTTTTACCAGAAGTTCAGAACACCAGCCTCTCCAAGTCCCCCAATGCCGGACTTCTCAGGGACAAAGATCATTTGCCTATCGTGCACCCAGCTGGCTAAATGCCCTCAGCACTCATATTACTGCCTTCACCTGTCTAGGTATTTTCAAATCAAGGCTTTTCTCTCACCTTGCCACCTCCAGCTCCTGTGACTGCCCTGATTAAACCTCCTATTTTCTCACTACCCACCCTATCCCGTTATTTGACAAAGACATGTTTGGGAAACCTTTTCTCCTGCTATTGTCTGCTCCCCACACCTTTCACTTACCCTCTCTGTTCTGGACTTTTTCCCTATTTATTTCTCCTAATCTGGCATGACCTCTTTCTTGTAATAATAATGTGATTATTGATATCTCATGTCCTTTTGCACAAATGATTTGATATGTATTTGTATATGTTTTCTTGCTCTTGACACAACACAAATTGTTGTGTTATCTATGTAACCTTTTGTACTGTACCTAATTGACGTGGAACCTTTGTAAATCTGGCTCAAAGGTAGTAATTCCTAGAACAATAAACAAACAATAAACAATATCATATGTGACAAATGTTCTACTTCTGAAACTCCACAAAAGCAATAGGAATGTACTGGGTCCACTTCTCTATTGAATCTTGTTGTTAATTTGTTTGAATCTTGAGATTCAATTCTGAATCTAGCATAAACTTTTCATAGCTCTGGTTCTTCTAACATATTCAAATAGTATTTATTTTTATGGCTTAAGATATTATTACTATACCACAATGAATAACACAATTTTTTTATATTTTCTGTACATATGTTATACTTCTTAATTAACAATTTTTTTGATGTATTTCTTGTATTGCACAGAAATTACCACATTCTGAAATGTTAAGTCAAGTAATTGATCTAGTTCCACTGTTCTCAATATCCTTCTTACTTTCTGCAACCACGGTGACTGGATGCCATTCATAGCCCAATATTTTTTTTCCTCCAAACATTTCTTGGAAATTCTACTGACCTCTTGGATGTTTAATCTTATCCAGAAGTTAATAGTATTTGACTCAGCTAAGGCCTTCAAGTGTGTTAATCTCATTTCTGCACATACATATGAAGCTGGAGCCGTTAAAGGAAAACCCAGTGTAGACCTAAGCAGACGCATAACCGTTTTTTCCATATTATTTACATACTTGTATTCACTTATTTCTGTTCCATATAATATTTGTGAATTATATTTTGCTTCAATAGCTTTTAATAGTGGTCTTATAGTATGACCCTCAAATTTCAAATTAAATATTTTTAATGCTAGTACTGACTTTGCCAACTTATTATAAATTGTGGTATAGTGTGTCTTCCAACATAAATATTTTGAGAAAACCAACCCTAAATAAGTATATTCATTTATGGTTTGCAATGGTTGTGAATTTATGTACTATTTCCAACAATATTTTTTTCCCTGAACAACATTATGTTAGATTTAGACATATTCACTTTTAGATTCCTATCCTTAGCAAATATTTCAAGAAGGTTCAGCTTATCCTGAAGACCTTTTGCCGTTAGTGAAAATAATATCTGGTCATCAACGTATGCAAGTCCCACACAGTAATCTGTTCTGATTTTAGGTGAATCTGTATTAGTCATTTGCAAGATTCTCAGCAATGGGTCCAGGTAAATTGCAAAAAGAGTTGGGGCAAGTATACACCCCTGTCTGACTCCCATGTTTGTTGGAAATAAATTGGGGGGAAGAATTACCTCTCATATCCAATCTAACCTGTGCCCATGTATAGGAACACAATAATCTTATGCTATTTATCAGTACAGGTTCTATACCAATACTATACGTTGTATCCCATAGCATAGTTCTATCAATTGTATTGAATGCAGTGGAAAAATCAATATATGCCACATATAACCTTCGTGCCCTTATCTTGATATATTTCTCATATAAATGATGTAATATAAAACAGTTGTCCATAGTAGAATATGTCCTATGAAAACCAGCTTGAAGGGGAGATAAGCCCCCATTTTTATTTAAACTTACTATAGTTCGATCGAGTAATATTTTAGTGAAAATCTTTCCCACAATGTCCAGCAAGCTGATTGCCCTATAATTTTTTGGATCATACTTATTTATAAATGGGCAATATTACTGCACCCCTGCCATGATTCAGGGATATAATTATCATATATCCATTTGTTGAACATTGAAGCTAAGAACTCTGACCAATAAATATCCTTAAATTTAAATAGCTCACCCGGCATCAGATGCTTAAAATAATGGAAAGCACTATATGTCATCTGCTAAAAATTTTGTTTGAGAAATCCATAAATACAGGGGACATAGCACGGGACTGGAAGGTTGCAAGAGTCACACCTGTACACAAGAAAGGAAATAGGCAACAATGTTCAAAACACAGAAAAGAGTTGTGTTTTACACATGGGTAAGAACAACTGACCACACGGTTATATGCTATACAACACCATTTTGAAATCTGTCAGTAAGTAGAAAAAAAGATCTTGGAGTAATAGTAGACACAGACCTGGACTTTAAAGAGCAATGTACAGCAGCTGTAGCAAAGGCTAATAGACTGATGGGAGCCATTAGAAAAAAACATAAAAAGTCATAAGGCCGAGGTACTAATGCTCTTGTGTGTATCATATGTTAGGCCACAGCTGGATCGTGGGGAACTGTTATGGTGTCCTTATGCAAAGACTAGTATAAAACTAGTCGAAAGGGTCTGACATAGAATGACTAAATCGGTTACAAAAATTCAACATAAACTACATGATGAAAGACTTGAGGGAACTAAATTTGCATACACTGGAGGTGAGAAGACAGAGGAGATATTTTGCTACTTTGATATTTTTACAGAACAATAAACTGAGAAATAACCTTAACATTGAATACAGAATTAACAGGTGAACAAGCGGTCACTCAAAGCAGATAAAAATGACTAAATGTAAGACTACTAAAAGGAAGTAGTTCTTTAGCTAACAAGTGGTGAATCTATGGAACAGGTTGCCGGTTTGTATAGTAGAATGTGAAACTAAGGAATCCTTTAAAAGAGCTGTGGATAAGTATGTTGAAGATTGATGGGACATGAGATATTACATTGGTATATGAGGAGCAAATCTTGGGCACACAGCCCCATCTGTTCCACCAACATTAGTGACTCTTCTCCACAACAGTGTGCACCCTGATCTTCCAAGATTCCGGCTTCTCCATAGATTTCCAATAATGGGTCTGTGCAGGAGGCACTAAGACCCTGTGAGAGTCAGAACTTTTCTGGAGGGTGGGCAGCATGAGTAGGCCTCGTGCATGTCTCACCGCATATGCCCAATGGTATACAGCGGTGTCGGCCCCCAACTGCCTCAGTGCCTTTTTTCCTGCTGTTGAGTAAGCAGCAGCAGTGTCACCGCTCTCTGAAATGGGAGTTTTATTTTTGTGTCAGTTTAATTAGTTTAACACACAAAAAAAATTACAATTTTCTCTCAGCTCTAACTTGTGGGAAATGGTTGATGACTGTGGAAGGTAGGGAGCCTGTATAGGCTGATTGCTCTGCCAATGTGGTTGTGTCTGGTCACCACTCCTCTCTAGGTGTACTGGCAGTGGGCAGTCCTGCTTCAGGAGGAAGGACAGTCCTCCAGGTGTTGCAGAAAACAGTATAGATCCTGATTCCGCATTCACAGTGGGTTCTGCTGACCGACTGACCTCCCCTTTCTCTCTCAGGGGGTTAGGCACAGGTTGAGAATATGCTGAGGCTTTCTGCGCAGAGACTGTCAGTGTCCCCAGGTCCAGAATTTCTTCTGCTGTCCCCATTATTTATTTATACTCTTTTTATTAAAATTCCATGGTATAAAATTACATCAACAAACATCAACCAGTCAAAGTTCAATCACTGCAATTAGATTACAAAACAGGTGAAAAAAAGAAAGCTTTTCAACAAAAAGAACAATGTGGGTCTCGAGTTAACAAGGTGGTCTAAAACCAGTACACCGTAGAAACTTCAAAATAAATTGGCAGGCTATGAATAAATTCAAGTCTGTTTAGTAAAGGAAGAGTAAATCAAACATGGTTAACAGTTTTCCCTTACAAATTAATCATGCAGGATCATAAAAGGAAATAAAAGAAAAATGCTTCTTTTCTCTGGGCCATGGTATTTTACACCTAGAATACTTGTCTCAGACACCCTAATTACTTACAGCTGAAATGCTTACACTTAAACTTAATGAGCGGGGCAAGTTGTGAGCCAAGCAAAGAGGCAGGTATTATCATTCCTCCAACATAGGGAGCTCTGTGTACAGGTCTCATCGAATCCACCTGTTTTGAAATGTACGACTTTGTTGTGTAAAACTAAATGTCAGTTTTTCCAGGTGCCAAATATACTGAATTATGAGAACCCAGTCAGAGATGCATGGAGTAACCTGTTGGAGCCAATTTTTTGTGATAGCCTTAAGGGCTGCAGCCACTAAGATAAACCGTAAGTGCCTCTTTTCCCTCCCCTTCGTGTTATCCGGGCAAAGCCCTAAAACCAGATGTTCTAGGCCCAATGGTGTTGGCATGTCGAAAATTATGGAAAGGTGAGTCTGTATCGCTGCCAAGTAAGTTGTGAGTTTAGGACACTGCCAAAAGAGATGTGCGTGGGTTGTGTGAGCTTCCCTATATTTTTGCCAACATGTAGGAGAAGAATCTGGATTCCGATGGGCCACTTGAAAAGGCACCAAAAAATAACATGTTCTCAACTTCCAGCAAAACTCCCTCCATGTTGGGGGTGGAAGTTCCCCATGTGTTCCTCCAGATAGTCAACCAATCCTTATCTGTTAAAGAAATGTTAAGGTCAGCCTTCCTCGTCCACTTAAGATATAGAGAAGAGAAAGCTTAATCCCTAATAAAATTACTGTAAAGCAGAGAGATGGCTCTTTCCCCATTAGGTGAGGACCAAATACTCTGAAAAGGGATTATGGTGGTGCCCTCTCGTTGATCCAGCCTATCTGACCTCAGCTGAGCATTAATGAAGTCCCTGAGTTGATAGAATCTAAACGTATCCACAGGTTTCCAACCAAAACACTGCTGAGCTGCTTTAAAGGCCATTACTGTATTAGTTTGCAGTAACTGCCAAGGGGAAGTAATGCCATGAGTTGCTAGTTGGGAGTACCACCCATCTAAGTTTGCTGGGAGAAACAGTGGATCATAGGCCCACCACCTTTATCTCCAGATGTAGGCCTTTGTTATACACTTTAAAGTGCCCCTTCTCCACCCCTCCAGTACTGCTTGTGTTCCAGAGAACTCAGATTTGAAATGTCCCTAATAAGGGCTCTGGAATATTATGGCCTGAGGAGGTAATCCCGAACATTCCAATTAATCTATTTGCTTCCAGTGAGAGGTATATCATGGGTTCCCCCACAACAAAGCCACCCTCATCTGAGCTGCTGCCCAGTAGTCCTGAAGATTAGGGAGCGCCAAGCCCCCCTGCTGTTTGGGCAGATAAGGAATGTATCCTTGGACTCTGGGGCATGATTTCCCCCAAAGAAATGAGAGAAAAAGTTGCTGCCAGGACTCAAGATCCCTCTGAGTTACCACGCATGGGACGCATTGGAACAAGTATAAAAATCGGGGAAGGCATTCGTTTTCAAGGCCTGCGTTCATGCATGGATCAAGATGGGAAGTAAGGACCAACGTTTAAAGTCGGTCTTCAATTGAGTTATTAAAGAGCAACTATGTAGATCCCTAGCCCAAAAAGCATCAGTAAGCCTTACATGGGCAGAAGTCCTAGGATGCCTATATATTTTTTTATAGTAGCCCCTATTTCGGAAGGGAAGGGATCGTATTTTGGCTCCGTGGAGCAGAGCTGTGCTGATCCCTTCCACTTCCTGATACCACTTCAGTCTGCGATCTGCCCCTGTTCTGCCCCCATGCTCACTCGTTTTGTGATGTCATTAGTTGTAGAGCGTGGGGGCGCACTTCCATAGAAATGAATGGAACTGTTTTTCTAAGTTAAATTTATGTAGTTTAGATGGCCGTTTGGAAAAATCATGCCACTGCTTCACTAACAATGTTATTTGTAGCGCCCACCACGCTCTACAAATAATGACATCTCAAAACGAGCAAGTGTGTGTGGCAGAACGGGGGCGGATTGCGTACTGAAGTGGTATCAGGAAGTGGAAGGGATCAGCGTGGCTCAGCTCCTCAGAGCCAAAATACGATCCCTTCCCTTCCGAAATAGGGGCAACTATAAAAAAGAAAATATGGGCAACCTAGGACTTCTGCCCAGGTAAGGTTTACTGATGCTTCTTGGAGGCTCTCATAAAAAAGATGGAAAAAGTTGCTCTTTAAGGGAGGAAAATGTAAGTTGTACAGTTGGGAGGAGGTCAGCCCCACCCTGATCCCTAAATACTTCCTAGAGGACATATCCCATCCCATGGAGAACTTAGTTCAAATCCCACCAGGGGCATCATAGTTAAAACTCAGGACCTCAGTCTTGGTTTTATTCAAAGTATACCCTGACATAGCTGAAAAGATCTCCAACTGACCATATGCTGCGGGTAATGATATTTTGGATTTCATTAAATACAAAAGAATGTCATCAGCATGTAATGCCATTTTATGGTCAGATGCCCCGAGCCATACCCCTGTGATGGATGTGTGTTGGCGAATGCTTTGGGTAAGTGGTTCAATGCAAAGAGCGAATAGCAACGGGGACAGAGAGCAGCCTTGGCACATTCCCCATCCCAGCGGAAATCCAACAGAAACATGCTTATTGGCTCGAATATACCCCTGTGGTCTGAAGTGTAATTTGAAAAGATTGGTCACCAGGGACTGGGGAAATCCTAACTCGAAAAGGACCAAGTGTAGGAAGGCCTAAGAAACCATGTCAAAAACCTTTTTGGCATCAAGGCTCAACAGAAGGGTGGGCAGTTTCATTTGATTTATATGATCAGTAATGTGAATGGTTCTCCTTAAATTGTCTTGAGCTTGTGACCCCAGAATAAATCCTATTTGATCTAAGTGAATCGGCCCAGAAAGAACTTGTAATCAACATGCAAATATTGAAGTTAAAATTTTGTAATCATTCTTTGAAAGAGAGATGGGTGTATATAAAGCACATAAAGTATGGTCTTTTCTGGGCTTGTGCAGTTCTGATATAATTGTGCCCATGAAGGTGGACCCGAACACCTCGCCATAAGCCCATAAGAGCAGGGTTGTATGGTGTCTTTAAAGCTTTTATAAAACTCGGCTGGAAGCCCATCAGTGCCCGGGCATTTCCCGGTTTTTGATCTACTATTCTCCATATTGAGCTCTTTGAGATTTTATAGAAGCCATCAGGGCTGCTCCCTGCTGTTGGGTGATCTTAGGTAGGTTCAGGTGGGCCAAAAAGTCTTTCACCCTATCCTCCTCTGGGTCAGGGGCATAGAGGTCAGCATAATATCTCCTAAAGGCTTCAGCTATGCCAGGCACTTGCTGTAGTTGAGTTGTCTGAGGATGCTTTAGGGTCACAATGTTGGCTCTTGCCTGCTGCATCCTCAGCCTATTCCCAAGGAGCTTAAGTGATCGAGGTCCTTCCTCGTAGTATTTTTGTCTTAAAAAGGGTAGTTTTTGCTAGACATTATAATCTAACAAATCTGCTAGGTTCTTCTTCAGGGCACTATCATTTTTTATGTTTTGTAATGCTTCTATAGCTTGAATTTGTTGTATTAACTTAGACCTTCTTGCCTCCCTATCCCTTTTTTTCTGAATAGCCAATTCTGTGAACTTCCCCTAAAGATCTGCCTTGGCGGTGTCCCACAATATACTCAGGAATGTACTGTATCAGGCGAGAAGTTATCCTCTAAGAATTTGCTTATAAATTGTTTCTATAGTTTAACTTTTGAGTCTTGCAGCACCCCTATGTTGAGGCACCAAAAAGTGGTCCTGCAAAAGTCCCCTAGGTCCATCTTTAAAAATAAAGGGGAGTGGTTTGATAATGTGAAGTCACCCATCCACACATCTGCCACTCTGTCCAGTTCCTCTTTGGGCAGGACAAAATAATCCAGGTATGAATACATCTGGTAAGGCGGCGGAGTAAAAAGTGTAATCCCTCCATCGCCCATACAGATGATGCCAAACATCCACCATCCCCAGCTCCCCTAGCAACTTATGTACATCTCTAGCCACACAGTGCTCCCTCCTTGGAATTTTAGATGTGATGTCCAATTAGGGATTAAATGTTAGATTGAAATCACCCCCGTAGACTATGATACCTTCCGCCCAGTTTTGAAGCATGGTCAAGAATGACCGATATTCAGAGAGGACAGATCCCAGGGGGAAGTAGACTGAAGCAAAAGTCACCATTTTTCCCACACCTGCCTTTCAGTAAAACATAGCGGCCTTCCTTGTCCACCAGGGCATCGATCCTCTCAAATTGTACTTTAGACGGTACTAATGTTGCCACTCCCCTCCTTCTGTCCTTTTTGTAAGATGACGTGGCAACAGTATTAAAACCAGATTTACTCAGTTTATCATGTTCGGTGGCAGACATATGTGTTTCCTGCAGGAATAGGAAATCTGCAGCTGACCGCTTCAAAAAGCTCAATACCTTGCTCCTTTTGACAGGTTTGTTAATCTGTGGACATTATAAGAGCATATAAAAGTGTGCCTTTTAGACATATATAATTAACATACCAGAAAAAACTTTCAAATCTGTAGTTACCCAATTGTATAAGTAACAAAGGAGTAAAACATAGCCTGTCCCCTCTCTATACCAAGATGACAAATTGACAGTGGAGACCCTTGAGAACAGCAGAAAAACTGGCCAACTGGGCATTAAAAATGCTAAACACTAGTGTAACTCCCAAGGTGGGAGATCTGTTTGTATGGCTTCCTGGTCAGAAAATCATTTGGGAAGGGAACCAGGAGAGGGAAGCAATCGCCCCTTCTAAGAGAGGCCCTCTCCTAGAGCCCATGTCGATTTTAAGTGAGTCCTTAAAAGAACAAAAAGCACCATGTCACGTCTTCTTTAATTGTGGAGTAATGCCAGCTGTTGTCAGCACTCCTACTCACCCCCCCCACATCACTTCATATGCTGCTTAGCCATAACAAAATGAAACCTTCTCTAAACATAAAGAAAGGCGTAAAGATTGACATATCCTCCCGAACATCTAATTTTAAAGCCCACTCGTAGTGTCCGCTGCATAAACTGTACGAGGCTACTCAGGTCTGAACAGTTCATACTGTATGCTAGAGTTGGCCTTCAAAAGCTGCTCTGACCCATTAAATCTTTTTATTAAGTCTCAAACAACATGCATGTCCACCCTCAGATGTCCATTGAAAAATGAATCGGTAGCTTGAACATATAGAGACATCCATAGAGTCAATGGGCTGCGGTAAGCAAAACTGAAAGCAGCGTCTCAACACAAGGAAAGAAATTTCAGGGCCCTCTGGACAAGAAGCACAACCTACAGTTTGCAATTGAGTAGTAAAATGCAGGTACTGAAAGTCCATGCTTCCATATAGTTTGGTGCCAGGTCAGGAATGTCGAGAACAGGTTCCTAAGTAAAACTCTGCACAGATAAAGAAAGGAGTCTCTTTATATTTTAGCCTCAACCTTCATGTACAGATGTTATGTATATTAAAGTGGGTAGCATTACATTGCTCCTTGGCTCCTCTTACAACAAAGGCATCTATTCTCCGTTCATTAGACAATCTTCAAGTGTCCCCTGCCATGGAATCAGTCGGATCTCTCTTACTGGCTTTGTTAACCAGCATTGCAGTGTGTTGCAGAGCTTCTTGTGCCATCATCAGGGAGGCTCCGTTCCTTTTCTGGTTCGACACTAATTGCCAACCCGCTGGAAACAAGTGCTGCTGGAACCTCGGTCCACTGGTGACTCTGGTACTTGGATGCCCTTCTTCCACAATGCTTCTGTGGCTTCTTCCAGTGAGGAATAAATCATAGGGCCATCCTCCCAAAATAATTTAAGCCAAGCCGGGAAGTGGGTCAGGAACTTGATGCCTTTTTCCTTGAGCAGCCGTAGCAGTGGAGCATACCTCAGGCAGGCTTGTTGAATTTCTGGAGGGTGGTTGTGGTCCAAGGATATTTTGGACGAGAGGTATGTAAGATCTTTCTTGACCCATGTATGTCAGAACAGACCTTTCTTCATCCTGTAACTGGAGAGTTTGAGGGCTATGAATCTGGGTCGGTCTTAGGAATAAGTGAGCGGTGTGCTTTTTCAGTGGATAACTGATAGTCCGCCGGCAGGTCAAGCACATCTTTTAATAAGGTCTCCATGAAATCTGTCATTGGATGAGTCTCCACGCCATCTGCGAGCCCATAGACTCTAATATTGTCCCGCCTGGATCTACTTTCCAGATCTAAACATTTAATGTGAAGGGCAGATGTTTGCTGAAATAGTGTCTCCATGGCGCGGCCTATCTGCACGGCCGTGTCTTCCATTGTGCCGATATGTTCCTCAGCTTGCTCCAGATGCTTCTCCAACTTTGATAATTTTTGAGATATGTTCTTAAATTCCCTCCGATTCTCTTTTCTTGATTCCTGGATTTCAGTAAGGAGTGGCTCAAAGTGGTCTCTGGTAAGAATTTCAGTTTCTCCATCAGTGTCATATTTGCAGCCATGTGTACTGGCCGAGGACTGGCTTCTGCCCTGCCATGGAGTAGATCATGTTATTCCAGAGCCATCTCCATTAGTTGCTGCCAATTTCTTGCTTGATTTGGCACCTCTATTTGTTCTAGCAGCTCCTCTTGACATACTGAATGCTTATTGAGGTTTTTGTTTTTTAATGTTTTAAGGGATTTGAAGCCCAAGGGGGTCAGGAGCTTAAAGCTTATGTTTTGATCAGCTCCATGATGAAACTGGAAGTCCTGCTGTCCCCATTAATAGCAACAGAAGTGTTGAGGTCTATGGGCCTGATGCCTCCAGGCTCCCCCTATCTTCTGGGGAGCTCTCGAGTGTGCAGTTGGCCACTGAGCGATGGTTCAACATTAGGGCAATGGCATCATAAATGATGCCAGTTTCATTCCTATGGCATGTGTGACATTGGTATCACAGCCAGCACTACTGTTGTTGTTGCTGTTGAGCACACAGACTTTAGTTCTGGTTCTAGGCCTGGTGGCACCGATAAGCCTGACTCCAGGGTCGTCCTTGGTGCCGAAGGTTCTGTTAGTACTGCCATTAGCTCTGAATCCACCCTTGGTGCACAGACAGATCTCTGTACCGGACTGTCTGACACCAGTGCCATATGCGGCGCCTTACCCACTAGTGAGCTGAACTTTCTGTGCCTGGCTTGGTGCTGGTGTCGATGTTGTTCTCGGTCTTGGTACTGTAGAAGGACCTCTATACAGGGCCATCTGTGGCACTTGTGTGATGTTCAGTTCCACACCCAGTGCTACAGTTGGTGTTCGATGTCAGATCCCTTACTCAGTGATAGTGATGGTGCCGTCCTCTGTGCCACCCACCCCCTTGTGCCTCAGATGGACTGTTATATGGGGCTGACTGTGACACTGATGTTACATGTAGCACACATTCTAGGCCAAGGCCAGACCCTTCTGGGCCACCTCTGTGCAGGTGTCACCAGCACCATCAAGGGTAGACATCATTCAGTGGCATCCTTCAGGAAGTACCATCCTGTCCATGTCATTATTGGTGATCTCCAGTAATGATTTTGTGTGTGCTGTTCCTGATGTGCCTGAGTTGACCCTTGTCTAGGCATCTCAGGAGGATTTCTCGCTTAGCACCGCTCAAAATTCCTCTATCTCTGAGTCAGTGACTTTGACCAGACATGATACACTATATACAGTTGGAGAGTTCATGTACCTAGCGTGCCTTTGTCATGGGTATGCTATTGGCCTGTTCCAGCATTCCCTATTGGCTACTTGGATCAGACTGCCCCTCATCTGCTGTGCCAGGTAGATGAGGTCTCCTTGCCCCATCATCTGACTTCTCTGCAGCACTTTCTCCGGTGGGTCCTACCACAGGCCCATGGTCAGAGGGGCCCAGTCATTGGTGCAGGGCCTTTGAGAGACTGGGACATCATTACACTGTGGTTGGAGGTTTTTTCCTCTGAATTTCTCCCCAGTAGCTCCCACATGCATTCCATGACTCCTTTTGTGTGCTGTACCTCCATGACTTCCCCCAGCATCTGAATGTGGGGTTCCCTTCTCCAGTCATTCTATGGCCTTGACATCTTGATTCATCAGGTGGTATGCAAGCCCTAGGACAGGCAGTGCCCCCGCTCCCTGAGGGAGAAGAGCTGTCCTACAGATGCTCAGTCCTCCCTCCCCAGGCAGCCCTCAAACAACCCAGGTTCAATCCTGAACCGAGGTCACTGGCATGGTGGAAGATGAGACATCCGGTGCCTCAGCTCTCCATGCCACTGAGCTTGTGACGGCAGGGGCATAGCTAGAATTTGGGAACGGGGTAAGGGGTTCCACCAACTAAATCCCATTATTTAGTCGTGGTGTACAAAAATTTTTTTATGGAAGCATGTTGAGAGGGGGTTTTTGGGCAACCAGGACCCCCCCAACCCCCCCGGCTACGTCCGTGGACTGCATTGAACATTTTCAGTGGCATTTACTCTTGCCAAAAATGTTAAAACACCACTTGGGGCTTTAATTGTACATGAAATAAAACACTGTGATGTGTACTGTACATCACTGTGTTGTTCGGGGTTAAAAGTAAATTGCTAAGATTTTACTGTGGCCTTTTATAACACTATTTTTAAATGTATTTATTTATTGCAACCGTTTTATCAGGAAAGATCTACTGAGCTGGTGCCAGTTAATTTCCAGATGTGTACTTTGATATAAAAGAAAGCCACTTTTCAACTAATAGGGGCCCTATTAGTTCAGCAGTGGCTTTCATTTATACCTAAGGATGCTTTAACATAAAACAGTAGTAATTTTCCCCCATAGACTTATATGGGGTGCCCCCTGCTCCTTCTCTGGTTAGACATCACAGAATGCCTGTGCATGGGGGCATGGCCAGAGCACCAGGAAGTGGAAAGGATTGGCTGTTGATCTGTTCATCACAATTTATAATCATTTCCCTCACAAAGTAGACTACATTAAAACTTATCATTTTGGGCTCTGAAGACTGTTGCTATGGCAAGGTAATGGGCTATGGTTTTACAGAAGCCCACAGTAAAATCTTAGCACTTGACCCCTATTGACCTCACTAGTGGCATCACCACTCGTGACGTCAGAGGACAAGTACAACACATGAAGATATTTCTGATCTCTTCTGTTAAGCAAGTGCATATCCTATTATAGTGGTGTGATAGCACGACTATAGTTAGGGTTTAGTAGCACATCTAATATCAAGGAGAACTGCTCTGAACCTGTAAATAATTTCCCCTGTAGAAGTTGATTTTTAAATTATTTTTCTAGTTTTGTTACTGTTACATCTCTACAGGCTTTTTAGTTATCTTAGTGGGTGTTTTTGATGTACACTCTGGTGTCAAGTGCCATTTTAGAATTGTATGATGTAGTTTATGTCCCTTGCTCACCTCTTCCAGTGTTGAAACAATGCAGCCTTGTAACATGGCAATTACTGGTCTACTCCAATTGAGTAATTACATTGGTGGAAACACAACCCGTGACACAAAATCAAGCTGGTATTAATTCCCTAGTAATGCCCGCTTGGTATCGGGAGCGTGCAAAACACAGAGACAAAGCAAGGAAAAGAATCACTGCCTCTTCGATCTCTGTTTGTGCCTGTCTGTGTCCATGCCTATAGATGGTGTTACTCTTCGAAGAGAGACGGAATACTCCTCGGTGTCCTACACACCCACCAACCCGCCTGGGGGACCTCAGAGAAATCGCGCAACCTCTGTAAGTGCAGTATGTACTACCCAGTGTTCAAGCAACAAAATGAGATGGTGTACAATCCTAGACTTCTGGAGAAGCTGAGTGCATGCAGCCACCCCACGCAACTTCAACACTGTAGCAATCACTGTTGCCATCAAGAGAAAGACACCGACAAATCAACAGTAATCACTCTGTGTGACTATTTTTTACTCTTACTCTTCGTTTCTTCAGCAGAATGCAGTGATCAGTTTTTTACTTACTTCCACTCAATAATGCATTCTGGGCACACTAGAAATATTAGCATACATAGAGATGTACAAGTGACATGCCAGATATGCAAATATTCCTGCTTTCCCCAGTATGCATTATTGAATCACAAGTCAAAACAGAGGAAACGGGTGAGCACAGTAGTGTAGCAATAATCTGAGGAAAATGTTATTGTTACCTTTATCTGTTATTTTATTGAAAACATCACACTGAAAATTATATCAAAACAGCAGTCACAATGTACATGCATGTAGAGTAGTGAGCGTGCACGCGCACTATCGGACATTTACATTGCCTGTTTATTTATTCAAAAGTGCAGACTTGAACAGCAGATAATATTGTATTAAACAATATTGTGACTTGCTGTTCATTTCTGTCCCACATGTAATTCACTTGTAACAATAGTCACCTTGTGCTTGCCATATTACAAGTGCATTATTCCACTCCAGACTTGGGCTCTACTAGGAAAATAATACCTGGTTGATGGTTGGAGGCATGGGGGGGGACACCCCCCAAACCAGGCATTAATTTCCTAGTAGAGTCCTCCTTTGTCATGGATTAATGCTTACATGTTCTACTATAGAACTCTGTGGCTGAGAGGGACATCAACTACATCATACAGTTCTAAAATGGTACGTCATAACAGAGTGCAAATCAGAAACAATACAGAGGTTACCAGTAGGACTCTATATAGATGAAAGAATAACAGAATTGAAACCTGTACTTAAACAGCTGCTACAGGGGAAAATGGCTCACATGTTCAGTGCAGTTCTCCTTTTAACCTCGCATTTTGCACTTCAATAACTTTGCAACCGGTGAATATATTTGCATGAAATTTGGTATGCGCTATCTTGTGGGGTAGATCTCTTGACATGGCAAGATTTGTTCCAGTTGAATATAAGACAGTGAAAAAAGTCATAAAGTTGCCATTTTTGCAGATTTTTCCTCATCGGCTTGTATCCAGATGGTGTGGAATTTTGGTGCGATTTTATTATGGTAGAAACAGCTTGGGTAACAGAACAGGCATGCGTTTGTTTTGTGAAAAAATTATTAATCTGTTGCAAAGTTACTCAGTTTTTCATTTCCCATTGTTTTTCATGGAAAGATCACTTTTCAGGATAGGGAGAGAAAGTTAGACAAAGGATTTGATCTCACGAAAAAAAGATTCTGTCTCATGAGACCCGTTCCTTTTTCATGAAAGAAAAATCCTTTTTCATGAGCTGTCATTTTTTTTCCCATTAATTAAAATGCATGGAAAATACATACAAATGTCATTTTAAAAATCAAACACCAGAACCTAGCTAAACGGGTCCTGTTTAGCTAGATTCTGATATTTGATTTTCACAATTGGGGCCAGAAATACTTTTTCTGGGAACCAAAAATTCCGGGTGCCCAACTTAGCGAGAGGAGCTTCCCCCATGTTCTCTATATGAGCACAGCGGATTTTCTTGATTTCTGCAGCCATAGCTGAACTTGTGCTGCCAGCTGCGATGTGAGCTGTGAGCTGCCTCCCCTTTCCCTGGTGTTTGTTGGCAGGCCCCCCCAACACACACACAGTCTCCAAAAATAAGATCTTCCCTGGTGTCTAGTGGCCCCCCTGAGTCACCAATTCCATGTTTCCCATTTCCCTGGTGCCTAGTGGTATCCCACACATTCTGATCACCCTCCCCATAATTTTTAATATAGTTCATGGTGTTTAATGGCACCCCCACTGTCCAATCACCATCTCCCAGTTTTTTTATTTATATTTTACATAATCCAACACCGGGATACCCCACCACACGCCCGTTGTTTTAATCACTGTAGTCGACATTGTGGGGGAGCCCAATCCCCAGGTTGTCATTTAAAGCCTCCCCCCAGCTGTGTGGGACACTGGGGAGCCCAACCCCAGTGTTCTGAGATGGTTTATTTATCTTCTTGGTACCTGTAATAGGAAAAACATCCCCCAATGTCTTTTTTATTTTATTTTAACTGAAACAAAGAAAACCATCCCACGTTGTCGCTGTTGACCCCTCCCCCACCCCAACCCTCCCACTGAGCACCCACCTCCCCAAACCCTCCATCCACCTTATCCTATACTTACCAGCCAATGTCATCTTCTGTGGACCGTGACATCTGCACTCTTCAGAGCCGAACTGTGAACTAAGGAATCAAAGTAAGTGCTGTATAATGTATTTCAATGGTGTTTTGAACTTATGTTTATAACTTTGCCATTTTTTGGAATTTTTTTCACCCAGTTTTCAACATGGTCTATTTTGGGACCCCCCACCTCATGAACACTGCAACTATCATTTCGTTAATCTGGCTCAGAAGGTGATTTTGTGGTCGCTGCGCAAAATCACCTTTTGGGACCAAATAATGAAATTTCACTGCCAATGTTCAAGAGGTGGGGGTCCAAATGGCTCATATGTTGAAATTTGGTGAAAAAGATTCCTAAAAATGGCCTAGTTATGTGCGTTTGTTGAAAATTTTCTTCACACATGCATAACTTTGCTAATTTTCATTATTTTGACTCCAGATTTTCAACATAGCCATTTTTTTTCCATCACCCCATGAACAGTACAGCTGTCATTTTTCACATCCTGTCCTAAATGTGTTTTTGCATCTGTGGCAAGGAATGGCATTTTGGCACAGATTTGAAGATTTTCACCTATGGTGTTTATGAGCTGGGGTTATAAGAAGACCATCTTGAAAATTTGTGGTCAAAATATGAAAAAAATGCCAAAGTTATGACCGTTCATTGTAATTTCGGTACACCCGCAACTTTGGATATTTTAAATATTTTGACCCCAGATTTTCAGTATAGCTTTCTTATTACCCCCACCTCATATATGTCACAGCTGTCATTTTTCAAATCCTGCCCAAAATGCATTTTCTCACCTGTGGTGTTGAATGGCATTGCAATTGCGCAGAATTACGTTTTGGCAAGGATTAGAAAATTTTCTGTACCGGGTTCGTGAGGTGGGATAATAAGGTGGCTATACTGACAATGGTCCCTGTGCTTCCACAGCTACGTATATAGTATATACACATCTACGGAGGACTGGGAGTGCAGGGTCCTATGAAATAAGGATACTATTATACGCTCTCAAAAAGTAAGGAAATAAGTTGCAGAAAGCTTTATTTATGCTCCAGTTAGGGTCAAAGTGACAAAAGTTGGAAAATGAGTCGTTAGGGTTTCCCTAACACCCTACCCTCCCAAACAAGGCAGGAGAGCAGCTGTGAGGTGTGCCTTGGGCTTCTCAAGCCTAGCACTCACCCCATTCTCATGAAGTCTACACATCTGAACTTATTTACAGATGGAATGTAGGCTGCTCATGATAGCTTTAGCACCGCTAAAGTCATGAATACTTTATCTTCTGACAAGGAATCCAAGAGACTGGATGTTACAGGCAAAATAACTTATGCCTCTGCATCCTGGGCCTAAGAATTGCTAATTACCAGGCCTGTATGATAAAATATAAGAATTGCCTGTGGAAATCTGCCACGACTACTATTCAGGCTTTGACTAATAGTCCTGCCAAGTCTGAACTGCTTAATGCTGCTTGATTCCTCAGGTGGGGTGTGAGCCGTATAACCGTATTTGGCACCAGCTGACCTAGAGATGGTTATCCATGCCTTTGTCACCACCAGACTGGATTGCTGCAATGTTCTGAACCTAGAGGTGTCTGGACGTTTGGTGTGCCGTCAGTAGTTAGTCCGGAATGCTACGGCCACATTGGTGGCAGGAACTCCTCATAGTGACCATATCACGCCAGTGCTGCGGACTGTACTCTGCATTGGCTTCCTGTTCGATGGCATATCATGTTCAAGATTTGCTTGATAACATTCAAGGCCCTGCGTGGACTTGGCCCAAGCTACCTGAAAGATCTTCTGAAGTCCTACACTCCTTCTCGCTCCCTCCAGTCCACAGATGTAGGATTCTTCAGGTTCCATGGATATGGATATAGGGCCTTTGGAGTTGCGGCCCCTTTACTGATGAACTCTCTCCCAGATCAGTATGCTCTGCCTCAACTGTGGATACCTTTAATCACAGATTAAAAATGTACTTATTTATATAGGCCTTACCAGATCATTAATTAACTCTAGATGTGTCTATCTTATTTACTGTTTTTATTTATATTTTAATGTATTTATTTTGCTGTTCTTTGAATTTTGAATCTATACTTGTTTTCTTTTATTGTTGTGAGGTGCTCTGAGCTGTTGGAAAAGGAACCATATAACTAAAATTTGCCTTGCCTTTCCTTCTACTAGTATTGATACTGAAAAGCATGTGTTACGCTCAGCAAATGATGCATCTACCAGGGCTGCTGCCTCTGGCATCTGCCTTCAGAGATGCTCCTGGCTCAAAGTAGCCAGATTTGCTACTGACATACAACAAGCAGTACTAAATGTCCCTTTTATGGACTCCAAGCTGTTTGGGCTGGATACTGACAGTGCCCTTAGGGAGTATCAATCATCCAGAATGACTTTACGGTTTGATGAATCCTTGAACCCTCAACCTGCGAGGGGTGTGGTAGAGGCTCATTTCATAGACCGGCAGGCCATGGTGGCCATGGCTACTGTTCACAAACCCATGGTCATGGAGGCACCCCTTTTCTGGATCCCCCACCCGTGCTGTGCATTCCAAGGCATCCAAAGATCTTACTTTGAGTGGGAGCTCTTACAGCAGGCTATTACAATAAGGACTATGCCACAGGCACTAGGACCCACCAGAAAACCTTTAGCTAGCAGTATCCAGCGGGGGACCGCCCCCGATGTCTTCTCCGCCCCAACGTTGTCCAGTGGTATATCAGGGAGTGGTCCCCAGCCCCACCTCAGTTCTTTTCCCACTGCAGACCCGCTTCCATCGGCTCTTCGGTTGCGTTTAGATGTAGCATTTTTCACGTTTTCCAGCAAAACTCTTATTTTTTTTTTTCTTGAAAAATTTACTTTTCGTTGTGCTTTATTCTATATGTTGACCTCACCATCGTCAGTCTCCTCATCTGGATGCAAGAGGACCAAGTGTGCCTGTGGCCACCAGATCCCAGCCAAGGACTCCCACAAGGCCTATGTCATCTGCCTTGGCCCGGACCATGACGCCAAGACCTGCCAGATCTGCAGTGGTTTCACAAGAAGGACAAGAACCCGCCACCTAAAGGCTTTAAATACCCATCTCCTTGAGCAGCAGATGGCCGTGATGCAACACTCTGCTCAGGAGAAATCTTCCTCTTCTTCCCAGTCCTTGAAGCATAAGGATAAAAAACGGGATGGGGATCACCATAAGTCCTGCACCAAGGACCGGAGTCGGTCACAGGGGCGTTCGGGCTCCCAGTTGCCTCACAAAAATTCTTCTTCTAGGTCAGGCGGATCAGACCATTACCACCATTTGCAGCACAAGCGCCATGACTCAACTGGCCATGCTAAGACACCGGAACCGGGTAGCGGTAGTCAGAGGCCGACTTCAGTACCGGCGCCCTCTAACCTGAAGGTGAAGGCCACGCCCTTGCGTCCACCCTCCACCTCAGGAGTCAAGACCTCAAGCTCTCCTTCTGTTGCTGCCTTGGCCCTGCCGAAGAAGGTCCTGACTTTGGTCATTCCTGGGGCTCCGGAAAAAGACCTCAGAACAGAAGGAGCGTGAGCCGGGTTCTAAGCCGGCGTCAGCTCACCGCCCTTCAGCGTCCCTTCCAACAAAACCGAAACCAGTGCCTGTTCCAAAACCAGAGGGCTCCAAGCTGTCCCCGGCCACAGATGCACCTTGGATATTGGGCAAGCCATCGCCAATCTAGAGGGCTTCCACTCCTGAGGGTTGGGGAAATTCAGCTCCCGAGGACCTCCCTGATCTCCTGTCCTCTTCCATTCCTCCTTCCATGCTGAACAGACCTGATCAACTGGTCAGTTTGGCTGTATCCATATTCAATAAGGAGGAGCTCTCAGAGCTTTTTCAATGTTGGTGGGGACCGGTTAAAAAGGACATTTTGCTACCGAAGCTGGACCTGCCTCCAGCCCTGGAGAATCATGTGGAGAAGGGCTGGGACAAAAGCCCTACCCCCCAGGCAATTTCTTCTCCCTCAAAGCCAAAATCCAAATCTCGGTCATGCACCCCAGCAGGTGACCGAGGTAGGTTTAAGACGAAAGAATGCTGGCACCGGCGACGCTCTCAGTCTTCCAGCCACTGTCATTCTCACAGCCAATGCTGGTCCATTAGTCACTCCAGGCATTCGGCTAGCCTTTGCTGGTCCTTTAGTCGCCAACAGTCCACCAGCCATCATCGGTCTGGTATCCGATGTTGGTCCATCCATCACCAACACACGCCTGAAAGGAGCCAGTCTGGTTCCCATTCCAGATCCCCCTCCTCTGATTCAAAGGATAATGGTTCTCACCCTGCCTCCTCTGATTCGGATCGTTCCCTCTCCAGGGAAAGACTGGTGCTCCCGATGAAGAGAACACTCCTAGGTTTCCTCCTAACGATCCCACATTTATGAACGTCATGAGGCATATCCTATCCTCTAATGGATGGGAGACAGAGGACTTGGATCCGGAATGCTCCTCGGAGGTTGGCCAAATACCTGAGGCAGAAGAAACCAAAGCCTTTATTAGGTCCCTCTTCTCTTGGATACCTTCCAAGATCTTACCAGGATTACTTGTAACCATCCCTCTACCACTCCAGCAGTTCCCAAAAAATCAGATAGACTGTATAGAGCCCCAAGGGAGGAGCCTTTCCTGGCGGAACACCCTCAGGTGGACTCTATGGTGATTATGGCTACCCACAACAAGTCTAAACAGCCTAAACACCTCAGCTCGCAGCCTGCTGATGTTGAGTCCAGATTTTTGGACCAGGTGGGTAAGAAGGTCTATTCTGCCTCCACCTGCTCCATTCATCTTGGAACTTCCTCACGCATATGGTCCAGTACCAAAATGTGTTGTGGGAAAAGGGCTTAGAAGTGGCTCAAACCTTATCAGATTTGGCACAAAAGACCGAACTCCTGGAAATCTTAAAACGGGGGTTGGACGTAGGCACACATGTTTTGAGAGCCTCGTATGACACTGCAGATATGACCTCGAGGACAGTGGCTTCCGGTATTTGTCTTTGGTGCCATGCCTGGCTTAGAGTCTCCGGATTCTTCCAGGATCTGCAGTCTGGTATCCGAGACCTTCCATTCCAGGGTTCCATCCTTTTCAGGAAGGAGACCGAGAAACTCATCTCTCACCTCCAAGACTCCGGCAAGTCTATAAGGGGGACCAGAAGCCATTCCACAAATGGCCCTTTCAGAAGCCCTCAGGGCAGAACAACCATGGCCAATTTCAACAGAGAGACGGCTTGAAGAGGAAAGCCACAACCCAAGCTTATGGGAGCTCAACCTCTAGAGGCCCCAAGTCCTTCCAGTCCTCTCTGCCAACTCCCGGAGCTACCCAGTGACTCACTACCATCCCCCCTCCTCCGGGAGAGTTGGTAGGGGGTCGCTTCTCCCTCTACCAAGAAGGATGGAGCCACATTACATCAGACCTCTGGGTGCTAGATCTAATAAGGAGAGGACATACTCTCGAGTTCACTCAGATTTCTCCAGAAGAACCACCAAGGTCCTCCCGATATCCTCCTCCTCCTCCTCCTCCTCCTTCTCACATCCCTTTGATAGAATGAGAGATACAGACCCTCCTGCAGAAACTGGCAACAGAGCCAGTTCCTCAGGGACAACAGGGGAGAGGGTTTTACTCTCACTTCTTTCTGGTTCCAAAGAAGACAGGGGATCTTTGTCCCATCCTGGACCTCGGCTCCCTAAATCTTTTTATAGAATGCAAAAGGTTCTGTATGGTTACCCTGCCAGGCCTTAGTCCCCTCTTGCACCAAGGGGATTGGCTCTGTTCTCTGGATATGCAGGATGCTTCCATGCACATAAAGGTCTTTCCTTCCCATCGGACGTTCCTGAGGTTCCACTTCCAAGGCAGGCATTATCAGTTCAGGCCCTTACCATTTGGCCTCTCCTCTGCTTCTCGAGTCTTCACTAAGTGCCTAGCAGTGGTGGCTGCGGCTCTCAGATGCCAGGGCCATTACGTCTTCCCCTATCTAGACGATTGGCTCCTGGCAGCTCCATCCAGGGTGAAACTGCTATGTACTCTCGAAGACACCTTTATTCATTTCCGAGTTGGAGATCACCCTGAATCTTCCAAAGTCTTCCCCAGATCCCAGTCAGTGACTCCTTTTCATAGGAGCGGTCCTCGACACAGTTCAGGGCATGGCCTTCCTCCCGCAGGATAGGAGGGGGTCGTCTACAGGCAGTAGCCCAGATGGTATGTGTGGCTTCACAGGTCTCAGCCAGAACCTTCCTCAGACTTCTGGGGCACATGGCAGCAGCCACTCCAACAGTTCCTTTGGCTCGCCTCCACATGAGACTCCCACAGTGAATGTTCAGGGTGCAGTGGGACCAGAGAACGGACGATCTAGACAAGTTGATCAGAATATCTGACCAAGTGAGAAGGACTCTTTCTTGGTGGTTGGACCCCCTCCAACCTGGAACGAGAGGTCCCATTTCGGCAGGAGCCCCCCGTGATGGACCCTTACCACAGACAGCCAAACCCAGGGGACATGGTCTCCAGATGAACAGCAACTCCATATCAGCATTCTAGAGATGCGGGCAGTCTTGAACGCCTTGCGGGCGTTTCAGACAGACCTTCTTACAGGCTTTCTTCTTATCTAGATAGACATGTCGGTTTTGTTCTATGTCAACAAGCAAGGGGGCACACACTCCTACCCCCTATGCAGGGAGACGATGAGAGTCTGGTATTGGGCACTGGAACATCGCTTGGATCTCACCACTGTTCGTGTTCCAGGAGTCCAAAACATCTTGGCTGACAGCCTAAGGAGGTCATGGTCCAAGACTTATGAGTAGGACCTCCTCCAGTCAGTAGCAGATCAAATGTTCAACAGATGGGGCTGTCCAGAGTTGGACCTCTTTGCATCCCTGCTCAACGCCAGACTGCTCAGTTTCTGCTCGCGAGAGCCCACGCCTGGTGTTTTTTGGCCAGATGCGCTGTCCCTCTGTTAGGCAGGGAGGTTTCTGTACATCTTCTCTCCCTTCCCATTAATCCAGAGGGTTCTTCTGAAACTACAGGCAGAAGGAGCAGAGATGATCCTCATCGCCCCATTCTGGCCTCAGCAGATTTGGTTCCCACTACTTCAGCAGCTTGCAGTGGAACCTCCAGTTCAGCTGCCGCTGAGCTCGCATTTACTGTCCCAGGACCAGGGAATGTTGGTCCACCGGGACCTCATATCCCTGCATCTACATGGTTGGCTCCTGCAGATATAGCCAAATCCAGATGTGGGGTTTCTCAGGAGGTGGCGGACATTCTCATGGCAGCGAGAAAGCCCTCTACAAGATCTTCTTATGCTATAAAGTGGAAACATTTCTGTCTTTGGGCTTCACCCAGTCACTTAGACCCCCTTACCTGTCCAGTGAGCTTGGTTCTACAGTATCTCCTCTCCTTGTTAAACCAAGGCTTGAGCTACTTCTCCATAAAGGTAAATTTATCAGCTATTTCAGCAAATCATGTACCAATGGAGGGAAAGACACTAGTCCAGATGGACGTGACCCATTCCTTTTTGAGGAGCATTTTACATATCAAGCCTCCCATCTGAGATCCAATTCCTCCCTGGGATCTCATGTTTATGCTGGAGAAGCTCACCCTCCCTCCTTTCGAGCCTGCCGTGGATTGCGAGTTTTGCTTTCTTTCTTGGAAAGTGTTATTTTTTGGTTGCAGTTATCTCTGCTGGGAGAGTTTCCGAATTTCGGGCTCTGATGTGTAAGGAGCCTTATTTAATTTTTCCTAGGGACAGGGTGTCCCTGAGAACAAATCCTAAGTTCCTACCTAAAGTGGTTTCAGAACTGACGCTGAATCAAGATGTCAGCCTTCCGGTATATTACCCGGACCATTCAAATAGGGGTGAAGCTCTCCTGCATGCTCCGGACGTCCACAGGGTGCTGAGGTACTACCTGAAACGCACTGCCCCACACTGTAAGTCGGAGCAGCGGTTTGTGGCATTTGCAGCTCGATTCCAGGGCAATCTGGTGTCGAAACAAACATTCTCCAAATGACTGGTTAACTGCATTGTTTATTGTTACAGCAAGTACAATAAGACCCTACCGGGCTCGTTAGAGGTCATTCTACCAGAAGAATGGCTACTTCTTTCACATCCTTGTGAAATATCTCCATTGGTGACATTTATGCAGCAGCTACCAGGACCTCAATGCATACTTTCATAAAGCATTACAGTCTGCACAGTGCTTCTATGCGTAGGGTTGGTTTTGGCCTTGCGGTCCTTCAGGACCTTCTTTCTTAAAGGGCCCTGCTAGCACTGGTGCTTTTCAGCCACCTCCCGGTTCTTCGTTCCATTTTGTGGGACTGCTTGGGATTCAGTCTTTATTGTACTAGGTAAAGAAATGAATGCCAGCACAGGCTACTCACAGTGTACGGTTCACGCTCACTGAGTCTCACAGTGCACCAAAGAATTCAGAGCCAGTCCTTAAGTAAGGTGCAAAAATAGTGCTACAATTTTGTTTCAAATGCACAGAGCTCCATGAATGTCTGCTGCCCCCTCATACAGCAGTACATAGACCTCCTGCAAGAGCTCCCACTCAAAGTAAGATATGTAGGATAAAGTATGGGGTGCAGTGTGTTATGAGAATTTAAAACACACCCAAGTTGTTGGATAGCATTCGCCCTCGGAGTTTATGATAGCCATCCAACAACAAGGGTGTGTGTTAAATTCGAGTGAAACAAACTGCACCCCATATTTTGTTGTATATAATTGAAGGGTTCCTTTTTTTCCCCTGTTCAGATTTGAAATAAAAAAAGAAGAAAGTGGAGTCTTGCGTTGTGCTGATGAAACGAGTTATTTTGTAAGTTAAACAGAGAACTGCAGGTTCAACACACAAATTCAACTATTTAAATATTAAAAACAAGAAGTGACAGTCCAGATGTTTGTCGTGGTTTTTCTGGTTGCTACATGTGTTTTCAAGTGCTGTCGTTGTTTGACGTGCAGAGGAAAGGTGAGGGTTGAAAGGGAGATTAGTTAGGGGCCGTGGTGAAAGTTTGTGCTGTAGCAGTGTGGTGTGTTATAGCAAAAGTTTATATTTAGGAGGTAAATGAATGTGTGACTGTTTTGTTTCGCTTACAATATCTTATTTGGAGCTGCCGGAGTCCTCGATGACTCGGATTCTTTGTCTCTTTTGTGGTTGCTGGCTGGAGTTGTACATATTTACAGTGACCGGGCTGTGGAAAATGCAGGTGCTCCCAAACAAAGCCTGCATGTTACCGGAATCCATTTCATTGGGCTGGGTAGTGAGCTGTGGAGATCTGTCTTGCTGTGGGTGAGGAGCCTTGGAGGAACATGGCATTTAATGGTTAGGTGATTGTTTATGGACAGTGCTTTGAGAGAAAAAACGGACAGTGTGAAACTGGAGCTGTGTTGGTATCTCACCTCAAGTGCATTTCCATGGGAAGAAACTGCGTAAATGCCGTCATACCTACTCAGGTATTACAGCATTTAATACACGTTTTTCCCATTGGAAAAAAAATGGAACCCAGTAATTACAGTACAGTTTCGTAAGAACTTACCATAACAGTAGATCTTCGAGAGGAGCTCTTGCAGCAAGCACTGCTTTCCCGCTCTCCTTCCCCCTGGTGAGCTGTGTTGCATCATTTTTTATGGCAAGCTTCTGCCTGGTCCGCCTGCCGGGCCTTATTCACGGATCTCCAGCAGGTGAACTGAGGTGGGTCTGAGGACCACCCCCTGATATACCATTGGCCGACACTGGGAAAGAGCCGCCATCGGGGATGTCCCCCACTGGATACTGCTAGCTAAAGGTTTTCTGGTGGGTCCTAGTGCCTGTGGCATAGTCCTTATTGTAACAGCCTGCTGCAAGAGCTCCTCTCGAAGATGTACTGTTACGGTAAGTTCCTACGTAACTGTACTGTATTGGTCCAGGCAGCCAAAAAGCCCCTGCTACCTTCAGACTGCCCACTTCCTCCCCTTCCACTGTTGCCTCCAGGGATGCATGTGGGGGGGGGCAGGATCCCCCTTCATCTGTCAAAAGGGAAGATCACCATGGACGAGTGGGTTCTAGAAATAGTGGAAAAGGGGCATGCTCTGCAGTTGCTGTCCATCCCTTCAGTTCATCCTCTGCCTCCTTCTCATTATCTTTCGGGCCAGCTGTTCCTTCTGAGAGAGGAAGTGAAATCATTTATTAAAAAGAAAGCTATAAAACCTGTCCCTCCCAAATTAAGGAACAAAGAGTTCTGTTCCAGATTCTTCCTGGTCCCTAAGTTGACAGGAGGTCTGCGACCTCTACTGGACCACAGGGCCCTGAAATAATTCATCAAATACAAAAAGTTTTGAATGGAGTCACTTCAGGCTGTCATCACCTGTTTATAAAAGGGGGATTGGCTCATCACCTTGAACATGAAGGATGCTTACCTTCATGTCATACTCCGAAAATGCCATAGGCAGTACCTTTGCTTTATGCTGGAGGGCAGTCACTATGAGTTTCGAGTCTTGCCCTTTGGCTGGTCCTTGGCACCTCAGTTATTTATCAAATGCTTCAGTGTTGTAGCAGCAGTCCTTCAGGGGGAAGAGCTTTATTTTATTTATTGAATTCTAAGATTACAGATACCTTTGAACCAAAGGTTCATCTACAAAGGTTCTATGTCACAGTACAAAAAATTAGCAATACAAGCAGAATAAGACAAAAAAGAATGACTAGGAGAACCAGATACATGAATTTACAATAGTAGTAAGTCGTCATGAACATTTTACAAGTTAGAACAGGATTGTGGGAGCAATGGGGGTGAGGGGCAATAAGTAAGTAAGAGGCAGACAGTAATAAGACTTTGTCACACGTCTTCACATATCTGGACAGCTGGTTCCTGAAGGATTCTTCTAGGAAGTGGTTCAGGAAACTGTCCACAACAAACCAGTTATTTGAGGATCTGGGTATTAGTCAGTGTACCGAAATCCGTACTCTTTTCCTGTCAGTTCCTCAAATACATTGATGTGGTGCTAGACGTGGTGAGCATTACATTTCTGCCTGCAGAGAGGGCTGAGGCCCTGATTACTTGAGCCTGTCTGGTATGCAGGAGTCATTATGTGTCTGTCTTGGACAATGAGTCATCCCCTGAGTCTTATGGCAGGTGCCACTGTGACAGTACCCTTTATCCACCTCCATATGCACACACTGCAGTGGAGACTTCGAGTACAGTGGAATCATTTGATGGATGAGCTGGAACAGATGTTTTAGGAGCGTGGATATGTTGTTCATCCACACTGTTTGGCATGTCCCTTTCCCCTTTAAGGATCACCGGAAGTCTTCAAACTGACTCCTCCCACCCTCCCGGGTGGTATATACCTCGGCTCCGCCCCATGACGCTAGATCTTCCTTTTCCCTGGAAGATTTAGGTTGCCTCCTTCGTGCTCATGCATTTTGTAGGCCCTGGCTTTCAAACCTATGGTTTTACCGAAAATTTGTATCTCTCGAGTTAGCGATCGCCTTTTCTCAGCTTCGATTATGGAAGAGAAATCTTCCCCCGGATTTCGCTGGTGCTCCTGCGGCCAAAAGATGTTGCATACCAATCCCCACTCCGCGTGTGTCTACTGCCTCGGTGTCGGCCATGACACTTCGTCCTGCAGTCTCTGCTTGGCGTTCCATCCCAAAGTCCTGGATGACTGTCTTGCACATTTGCAGCTGGTGAGACCAGAGAAGAGAAACCCTCCGGTGAAATCAAAAGAGGCTAGGTGGGCGGGTTCCACGTCTGCGGGATCCGCCGAGCAATTGGAGTGCATGCAAGCGTTCGAGGAAGAAGTGGCTCACTTTTCTCGGAGCTTCTTTCTTCTACTCAACCTGGGCTCCACCTTCTCGGGTTCCTTCAGGGAATTGTGCCAGTCCCTCCCTATTAAGGGGGAGGTACCTGTGGGCCCGCACTCTTCCCAATCCCGTAATCGGGAGAAGGATCCGAGCAAGTCTTCGTCTCGACGAAGGTGCTCTTGGGACCGAGAGAGGTCTCAGTCCCAGGAGCATGTGATCTCTACCTCAGTCAAGATCGCTTCGGCCGCTGGCTTCTCGGACCTTCCATTGGGCCAGCCGACCGAGGATGTGGTCGATGAGGTCAAAATCATTATCGACCCAATCGATCCCCTGTTGCTGACTCCGGTCGGCGACTCTTTAGAAAGGACTCCGGTCCTTGTAAACCGATGGTGGACCTGTTTGCCTCAAGGGAAAACACCAAGCTATGGCTGCTTCATGCCACCCCCCTCAGCAGGGCTCACTGCAGGCGGATGCATTCTCGAGGCCGTGGACCCCAGGTCTCCTCTATGCTTTCCCTCCATTTCCCTTGATCCACAAGGTGCTCCTCAAGGTGAGGAGGAACAATGCAAAGGTGATTCTGGTAGCCCCAGACTGGCTGCGCCAGTTCTGGTATCCAGATCTCCTCAGCCTCAGCTGCAGGCCCCCGGAGTGGTTTTGCATATGCCCAGACCTGATATCACTCAGTCAGGGGAAGGTATTCCATCCGGACCTTCAATCCCTGCACCTCACAGCCTGGTACCTGAGCGGCTACAGTTCCAGGCTTTGGGTCTTTCCGAAGATGTCTACACCATGGTGGATGCATCTAGAAAGGAATCGACCAGGAAATGTTATGCCTTCAAATGGAAAAGGTTTTCCATTTGTTGTCAGGGCAAGGGCCTGGTCCCTTTGTCTTGTTCAGTGGCTAACATTCTTGACTACCTTTGGTCTCTGTCCAAAGGGGGTCTTTGGTCATCGACCCTTAGGGTGCACCTGGCAGGCATCTCTACTTACCGGGCACAGGCCGGTCAGCCAACAATGGCACAGGAGACAGTGGTCAGGTGCTTTTTCAAAGGCCTGGATCACATATCTTCTCCAGTGCGTTAACCTCCACTTCCATGGGATCTACTGCTGGTACTAACAAAGCTCATGGTCAAGCCATTCGTACCAATGCACAAGTATGCTTTGTCACACTTGTGGAAGATGGCCTTCCTGGTGGCTATCACGTTTGCCAGAAGGACAGGGGAACTCCAGGTGCTTTCAGTGGAGTCCCCTTATCTGGTCTTCCACAGGGACAAGGTTGTCCTACGCCCCCACCCAAAATTCCTTCTGAAGGTGGTGTCAGAGTTTCACCTTAACCAGGTGCTGACTGTGCCAGTATACTACCCTAATTACACCTCAGAGGCTGAGTACAGGCTGCATACCTTGGACCTGAGATGTGCTCTCTCCTACTATAAGGAGAGGACGGCAGAAATTCGGGGAGAGGTTCGCCAGCTGTTTGTCACCTACGTAGAAGCCGTTTCTGGCAGACCTGCAGCTAAACGGACCATTGCAAGGTAGATTACATCATGCATAGGTCTGTGCTACGAGTTGGTGGGCAAGGAGCCTCCTAGAGGGATAAGAGCTCATTCTACTCGCCATACTGCTGCATTGGTGGCTGCCTCCAGGACATCCCTATCCAGGAAATCTGTTGGGCTGCTACCTGGAAGTCGGCAAACACCTTCATCACCACTACCACATCAACCTTGAGTCATGCCGGGATGCTGGTTTTGGGGTCTCAGTTCTCCAATCTCTGTTATCTAAGTAGGGGGTGTGCGCCTTGCCTCCCTCATCCCGGAGAACTGCTAGGAGGAGTAGTAGTAGTAAAACGTTTATTTTTTATACAGGAAAGATGTCATTTTTACATCATTGGGTCAATTACCCATTTTCAAGATGCTCCTGTTAACAGCAATCGTCAGTTCCAACATACAAGAAACACCAAATAAACACAAAATACAAAAAATATACATAATAAGACTTACATTAATCAGTATCACAATTACTAAGGGGTTCGCAACCGTCATACAGTTGTATAAATTAAGTGATTAATCATCGATTAGATTATTATAGGAGTCTGCCAAAGAGTGTGGATGAACGACATATCCACGCTCCTAGAAGAACAGGTTACTCACCTGTAACAGTAGTTCTAGGAGTGGTATGTGTTGTTCATCCACATGGACCCACCCGACCTCCCCGACTGCAGACGCACAACACCTGGCTTCCAGCGGGCTAAGATCTGGCATCATGGGGCAGAGCCGAGGTATATACCACCCGAGTGGGTGGGAGGAACCAGCTTGAAGACTTCCGGTGATCCTTAAAGGGGAAAGGGACATGCCAAAGAGTGTGGAAGAACAACATATACCACTCCTAGAACTACTGTTACAGGTGAGTAACCTGCTCATTCTCACCACATCTGCTCTTGGCAGTGCCCTGACATGGTGGCTGGACCACCAGCACCTGTTGCAAAACATCCCATTCCTCTTCCTGACTCCAGTATACATCCTTACAACAGATGCCCTCTGGTTAGGATGGGGTGCCCATCTGGGTCAATTTTAGACCCAGGGGTTGTGGATTGACCAGGACTCTGCTTTCCACATCAATGTTCTGGAGATGAAGGGTGTTCTACTTGGTCTCCAAGCCTTCACAGAACACCTCAGTAGTGGTACCTTATTGATAAGGTCAGACAGTGTCCGTGTGATAGACTACATTAGTAGGCAATGGGGGACTAATTCTTATCCACTGTGTAGGGAAGCAACGAGAGTATACTGTAGTACTGAGCACTTACTCATGGCCTTCAGCTGTTGGCCATGTTTCTCCTAGGTGTACAAAACATCTTAGCAGATAGGCTGAATCATTCTCAATCATGGATACATGAGTGGACCTGCTGACCTCCATGGTAAATGACCTTTTCGCAAGATGGAGTTATCCAGAGTTGGACCTTTTTGCATCCCCACACAACACAAAGCTGCTGCATTTCTGCTCGCTAGCTTCAGGACCTGCAGTTTTATGATAAGACGCATTGTCCCTCTACTGGAAAGGGACGTTACTTTATGCATTTCCTCCGATCCCTCTCATTCTGAGGGTTCTACTCAAACTGAGAGCAGAATGGGCCTCCCTGATACTCGTGGCTACCTTCTGGCCTCACCAGATATGGTTTCCCCTGTTACAGCATCTAGTAGTGGAATCTCCTTTTCAGTTGCTTCTGTGTTGAAGTCTCCTTTCACAGGGGGTTCCTAGTCCATCCAGACCTGCGGTCCCTGCATTTGCATGTATGACTCCTGAGGACATAGACACCGCACATTTTGGGGTTCTCCCCAGGTAGCTTCCTGGTTACTGTAATTTCTTCTTAAAGGATTTCAGAATTCTGGACCTCATGCATGAGCCTTCTTACCTGATTTTTCACAAGGACAGGGTTTCCCTGCATATTAATCCATGCTTTTTACCCAGAGTTGTTTCTGACTACACACTGAATCAGACCATGAACTTTCCAGTCCGGAGCATGCTAACAAGGGTGAGGCATTGCTGCCTATGCTTGATGTACATAGATCAGTACATTTCTGTCTAGATTGTACTAACGACTGCAGGAAGTCATCTCAACTTTTTGTCTCATTCACCCCTGGGAGAGAGGGTGTACCTGTCACTAAACAATGCCTGTCCAAATGAGTGTCTCACTGCACTGAAGTTTGTAATGAGAAGTATGGTAAGGAACTTCCTGCTGCTGAGCGTGGCCACTATACACATGGTATGGCCACTTCAGTTGCCTTTTTTCAGAATGTTTCTGCTGTGGACATTTGTGCTGCTGCCACGTGGAGCACAGCACCTACTTTCACTAAGAACCACAGTCTAGACATTGTCTCACGTAGATGTGCTGGATTTGGGCTTACTGTTCTGCAAGGCCTTCTGTCCTGATTGCATATCGAACTTGGCCGTCCGCCCTGGGTACCTGGTGTGAATTGTTCCAAAGATGTGGTCGAATGGAGGAGATAATCATCAGTGTAGACAGAGTAGTTATTCACCATAACAGTAGATCTTTCAGGGAATCTTCTCTGTGGGGCCACAGCGAACCCACCCTCCTTCTCCCTTACTGAGGTATATGCAGGCAGGATGTTCTACTGCCTTGCTAGAGGTTTCCATGAGTGCTTTATGTATTTTCCAGTCCATGCCTCTCCTTGTGTACATGGTGCTGGCTTAATCTGGTTTCTCACAGTAAGTGGCCCTCCAAGCTTATCTCTGGCTTGGAACTAATAGACTATGGGGCTGCCCACGTTTTATAGGCGCTGACATTGCACATCGTCATGGGTAACTCTCAGCTAGCATAAGTTTCTGAGTGATCCGGACAGTGATAGCTTACAGTTCCAAAGGTGTGGCACAGTGGAGGAGGTTCTCTCAAAGATCTGATTTTAAGGTGAGTAACTGTTCTACCTTTGAGAGAATCTCCTCCATTGGGCCATAGTGCACTCACCCTCCTTCCCCCTTTCTCTGTTGCTTGGTATTTGCTGGCAGTTGTCTGCTGTCTTGTCTGGGGTGTCCATAAGTGCCTTATGTTTGTTGCCTAGTCTAATGCCTCCCCTTGTGTGCCTAGTACCAGTTCCTCACGGTAAGAGGCCCTTCAAGCTTGTCTTCAGCAGGGAGCCGAGGAGCGATGGGGCCGGCCCGGCCACCCACGTTTTATTGGTGCTAGCGTTGCACTTCGTCGTAGGCAGCCCAAGCTAGCAAAAAGTTTCTAACTGATTCTGACACCGACAGCTTACAGTATCAAAGGTATGGTCCAATGGAGAAGATTCTCTCGAAGATCTTCTGTTACTGGTAAGTAACTGCTCTTTTTCTTTTAATTGCCACATTGTTTGGTTCACATTCAGAGTCCTTATGAACATATACGAATGGTCTAGTTTCCAGTGGTTTGCACATTTCTAAATTTTTTCATGTAAGTGGACCTCCATAGATATAACATTAGCTGTTGCATCGGAAGATACTAGTAGCATGCTGTAAAGGAGGACCATACCTACAATATTTTCTGCTTAATAGTAGAGAGGATTAACATCAGAGATTTCTTTCTGCAGAATCAAGCATACGAGTGTGAGTTTGGATTCATGTACGCTTGGATGCTCTGTGTGGTCACTGTCATCATGGCATACAGCATTACATGTCCCATCATTGTACCTTTCGGTAAGTGACCCCATTTTATTTTATTCTTCCTCTTCTCTCTCTCCTCCCTCCCACCCCCAGATGTTTACCTACTCACTCCCTCCCTTTCCTGCCAGGTCCAACTGGTAGGAAGGTGGCCTGGAGTAGGGTTACCTCTACCATACTTTTTCTTGCCAGATCAGAGTGTTTTGGTCATTTGAAGAATTTTTTTGTTTATGTGTCTCTCCAAACCATGCATTTACATTCTAAAACCTCAGTCCCATGCAGCCCAGTTCACCAAAAAAACAATTATTGACTATCTTGTTGTGTTTCTCAGCCACTCAGTGCCAAGAAGTTTGAGTTTGGGTACAAAATGTTGCAATCAATTAGCCAAAAATCTTAAGTTTTAAAATCCTAGGAGTCACACTGGTAGAGTCATCATTGAAAGCTAAAAAGTGTTTTTGTCCCTGTGACCCTGCCTTCTTTAGCCTGGCATCCGTTCTTATGCCGGACACTGCTGCCGTGTAGGTCAGTATCACCAAATCAGATGGCAAGGCTGCCCTTACTCAGATGTGTGTCTGTGTGGGGTGACCCAGTCAGCAGCAACCCCCGTAGTGACCACAAATTTATTTTAGAATGTTGGTCCTTTATTAAAATGATTAAGCTGGGTATTGGGTATTGTTTAGTCACTTAGCCTGCAAAAGCTGAAAGAAAAAAAGTCAGTATTCTCATAGCATGTTCATCACAGAAATGGAATGTTCAGAATGGAACTCTGCATTTCAGCATGTTTTCAAAAATAAAATGTTTCAGTTGTCACAGTTTATTAGAGAATACATTTTTTTCATTTGCAAAGTTCCTTTCCAAGACTTAAAAGTACATCTTGGTAGTCCATCTATAAAGTCTGTATAGTATATGGGTAGGGGTTATTGTTAATAGAAAACAATGGCTTTCAAAATCCTGTTGTAGGACAGTTCAAAGGTCAAAAAAGTTGTTGTACTATCGTTCTGACGTCACATTGATAGTACAACAACTTTTTTCCTTGAGCTGCCACCGGATTGGTTGAAACTCCACTCCTCGCAAAAAAAAAATTCAAACAACAATGGCAGTGCCACATAGCGAGCTGTCCAGCGAGCGGTTCAAAGTAAGTCTGTACACGGACTGTCATAGTCTACGCCGTGTATTCATGTTTCCAGTTTGTCATTTTTTTTTTTTTATATTTATTTCTGGTGTTTACCTTCATGGTTGGGATTGTGAAAAGAGGGAACATCAGCAAGGACCGGGATCTTCGGGGTCGTGTCGGGTTAGGAGGGCGTCTGTAATGTGTGTCTGTAGCGAGGACCGGGACGAAGCAGAGCTGTGAATACACAAGGTATGAAACCTTGTGAAGTGAATGTTTTTTATACATTGGGGATCCATATACTATATAAAATAGTGGATGGGCGACCATCCACAACTAAGGCAGCGTTTCACATCTCGGGAGTTGATGACATCACGGAGACCTCTCGAGCTTCTCTCTCGAGGTCTCTCTGATGTCATCAACACCCTCGATGGAAACACAGCCTTATAGTGTATGGTGGAACGCTGTTCCGCATGGAACAGCGTTGTTTTCCTGCACTCGGTGCGTCACGATCTTGTTGTGCTGCACCGAGTACATCACGATGCAGCACAACAAGATTGAACACATTAGCGCAAGCGCAATTGAGCGGCGCATGGCCGCGAAGCGACATGCGCAGCAGAAACAGAAGGCATGCCTTTTTTTTACAAAACTTGTTCCTGTGTTCACAGAGTACCGCGATGGTTGCCCATACACTATAAATATGTATGAGCAATCATACAAACAAGACAGTTGTTTGATCTTGAGGTTTCCATGGTAACGGACCTCTGGAGCTACGCTCTCGAGGTCTCTGGTTACCACGGAAAACTCTCGATCACAACTGCCTTGTTGTGTATGCTTGCTCATACACAATCCTCTATGTTGTGGATGGTTGTCCATCCACTATTCTATATACAGAAAACACTTGAAAACATTTGCCTCTCCCCTGCTAACCTCACAGTGCCGTTGTGTATGACATCATAGAGTTCACCATGACAACAGACTGTGATGTCACAAACAGCAATTGCGTGGTTAGCAGGTGAGAGATGCATTTTGAAAGACTGAAATAACTGCTGCATTTTCTACAGTATTTAGTAGACTAACAGCAGGGGAAAGTATTAAAAATAGCAAATAACTAGAAAACAAAGTTAAAACGTAATTAGTGTAACTTTAGTGTTTTTAAGCTTTTCATTATAATAGTCTATCTTTAAGCTAAACTGACAGATTTTCAGTCTGGAGTACCTGCAGAAAGTGCAGTAAACAAACAGCTAGTCACTGCTTTAAAATCTCAGGAACCGTACCTGTGGAAACTGGTTAGCAACAGAGGAGGCCAGAAAGACAGCAGCAAAAGACAAAGTTGGAAGGAAACAGAACTAAGGTACTTTACATGTTGTTAAGGATGTCACAATAACAAGATATGATGATATATCACGATAATTACCACCAACTATAATTTATCATTGTTAAAAAAAAAAAAAAAAAAAAAAGTAATAAGTACCGTGCAGCCTGATATACCGTGATAAATAGTAAGTAAGTAAAATTTTGTTTAAAGACACCCATTCCCGGAGGCTCTGGGCGCAGTACAATAAATTAATACATATTCAAAAGGCAACAACAAATAACGTAATACAATTATACATATAGTTTATAAAACATTAAATTGCAACAGGAAATCAGCTACACTTACTTTAACTTAAAAACCAGAATTCATTCAGTCATCAATTCAATCTGAAAATGCCTGGGTGAAAAGGAGGGCCTTAAGGCGGGCCTTGAAAACGTCCAAAGTCGGGGCTTCCTTAACCACAAAAGGGAGCGAGTTCCACAAGACCAGGGCGGTGACACTAAATGACATGTCACCAGCTGATTTCAACCTTGACCTTGGAACTCCTAGGAAGCCCCCAAAGGAGGAATGGAGGGGGCGAGCCGAGACCGTAGGAACCAGGAGGTCTAACAGATAACCAGGGCCCTGACCGTGTAGGGCCTTATAGGTGAGAAGCCCCACCTTAAAGAGGATCCTCCACCTGACTGGCAGCCAACGCAACTCATGCAATATCGGAGTAATATGGCAAAACTTAGGCTGCCCAGTAAGTAACCGGGCAGCTGCATTTTGCACTAGCTGCAGTCTGCGGAGAGATCCTCCCATGACCCCGAGATAGAGCGCATTACAGTAGTCAGGCCCCGAAGTAACCAAGGCATGCATCAAAGTAGGGAGGTCCAGAGGCGGAACAAGGGTTTTTATCCTGGCGACATTTCTAAGGTGGAAAAAACAGGAGTGGACAACGGAGGAAATCTGCACCTCCATAGTCATACTCCTATCAAAAATATCGCCAAGATTTCGCACCCTTGAGAAGGCCTTCAGTGAGACAGAACCCAGAACTAGTCCAGTCTCTGAATCAGAGGCCAATCTATCACGCACTCTGTTCGACTCCACTACCAATACCTCCATTTTATCGGGGTTCAGTTGCAACCAGCAAGATGCCATCTAGTTATTAATCTCGGCAAGGCAGCTGTTTAGCACATCCACTGGGTTGGATGTTCCTGGGACAAAGGATAAGTATAGCTGGGTGTCATCAACATAGCAATGAAAACCCAAGCCATACTTCCTAATGACCCCCACCCCCCAGGGGCAGCATATACACTGCAAACAGCATAGGGGCTAGAACTGAACCCTGAGGTACTCCGCAGGAAAGGAGACTAGTGGAAGAGGAGAAATTCCCCATCACAACCCGCCGCCTCCTATTGAATAAAAAGGATTCAAACCAGCAGATGACAGTGCCGGTGAGTCCACAGAGCTCCCTGAGACGATCGAGCAACACACTATGGTCTGTAGTGTCAAAAGCTGAGGAGAGGTCCTGGAGAACAAGAACTGTCTTGTCTCCCTGATCTCAAGCCCTGAGGAGGTCATTCTGTACCCGAACAAGCGCGGTTTCTGTGCTATGCCTTGCCCGAAACCCTGACTGGAATTGTTCGTACAACTCGTGGGTCAAGAGGTGCTCCTCCAGCTGAAGTGCCACTACCTTCTCTACAACCTTTGCTAAAAAGGGAAGATTGGAGATAAGTCAGTAATTTTCCCTGATCTCCGGGTCCAAAAATGGTTTCTTTAAGAGTGGTCTCACCAGTGCCTCCTTCAAGGCATCAGGAAAGATCCCCTCAGATAAGGAGCACTGGACAATCGAGGCAAACACAGGGCCAACGGTGCCGATGCATCTCATCAAGAAACGCTCGGCACCGGATCCAGTTCACAAAAAGTGTGCTTCAGATTGGTCGCCACCTCAATAACCTCACTGGTTTCCACTGGTTTAAACTCCCACCGAGCTGGAGTGCACTTAGGGTACCTCTGGCAGCCACTGCCTGCTATGACATTGCTGACTGGAGGAACACCCCGCTTAATACTGGACACCCTGACGGAGAAGAACCGAGCAAACTCTTCACATTCAAGGTCTGAAAAAACCTTCTTTGGCTGCAGACAGGCAGGATGGAGTAACCTGTCAACAGTCCGAAAAAGTATAGTTGGTCGGCTCTTCCCAGCAGCAATCTCCCTGGACAGAAATACTGCCTTCTTATGGTTGATTGCCCCCTGGTATGCATTATAATACACATGTAGGGCCAGTTTGTCTGCATCCAAGCCGGATTTCCTCCAGCAGCGCTCTAATTTTTGACCCTTTCTCTTCATCTCCTTGAGGTCCCCATCATACCAAGGAGATCTCGGGTATGAAGATTTGGGACGTACACGGACAGGTGCGAGGGAGTCAATGGCGTCAGATAAAACCCTATTATAGGAGTCTACCGTAGAACCAACGTCTCCGACGCATACATTTCCCTCGTCAGATAGATCGGCTGCGCCAGAAAACCCTCTGGGGTCAAACCCCGTAAAGAGCGGCAGCTCATCATCTCAGTAGGGGGAGGGTATCCGGTGGGAGCCCTGAACATAAACTGCACCATGCAATGATCAGACCAAACCACCTGATCAATCCCGAGATTATCTATCTCAAGCAACAGTGAGAACACCAGATCCAATGTGTGGCCACTCTGATGGGTCGCAGCAGGAACAGCTTGTGACAGGCCCAAAGAAGACATAATTTGGAGGAGGTTGTAACCAGGCCGAGACAATTAGTCGTCAGCCCAAACATTGAAGTCCCCCAGAATAATACATCTGGGAGCCTCCAGTGTTTCACTAATGACAAATTCGGCAATCTCTTGCAGAAAATTCCCCGCCATCCCAGGAGGGCGATAAACTAGGAAAATTCTGCACCCTGCACCTGGACACCCATGAATGGCCACACATTCAAAGGAATCTGGGGTTCCCACTGGATGCACGGTGAAGCCCAAGTCAGATCTAAAAGAAATGGCTACACCACCACCCCTACGCTCCTCTCTGGGGCAGTGCACTACGGTATACCCGGGGGGAACAGCAGCCTCAAAAACTGGACCTGCATCTTCCCCCGCCCAGGTCTCTGTAATGCAAGCCAGGTCGACAGAGGAAACCAGATCCGCAGTAATTGCAGTCTTGTTCCTAATCGACCTGGCATTGCACCGCACTGCCCTCAGGGGATTAGTGGGAAAGGCAGCCCTCGGGTTACCTGACCACTCGGTCTGGTGGAAACCCTGGGGACAGGCACCGAACATATCTGACCTCTCTCTTGTGCCCATCGTCCAGGGCACCTCCTGGACCTGACCATCTCGATCTTACAACCCTCCGCCATGCACGGGGCATCCTCTCGGCCTCTCGAAATCCCTACCTCCCGGCAACGTCTTACCGTGATACCCGAAACCAGGAGACAGGTGAAAGGCCAGAGATCACGCAAAAGGGATGACCCATACACAATTCTATCCCCCCCAGACAACCCCTACACATCAGAGATATTTAAGCTTTAAACTACAAAACCTCCTATCTATACCATACAATAATTAAACTTATTAAATATCACACATACAGTAATCATGGCAATACATTACTCAACCAAAATGGGAGAGACTATAAGCATCAATAAAACCATAGAACATAAAATAATATCCCCCTTACTATATTTTGGACTTACCAAGCACCATAAGAAATAGAGAATAATGCCTGTGCAGATGGTGTGTGTGTGAGAATTTTTCTCATACTCAAGGTGTTTGATAATCCATAAACCTCAAGAGATTTATGAGATTATAACCCACTGACGGTGTGTGGAAAAATTCTCATAACACAACACTGGCACATGCTTTATTTTTTATAATAACAGGTCCAAGGTTTAACGATACAGAAAAATAGCATAGCATATCTTGTAATAGAATCACATTAACACAGCACTGTTTTAACTGCAGACTTTGAACACAGTGAGACCCTAAACTGCTTGATCCAAATCGACTGGTATCTTCTGTCATGCAGTAAACTTCATTTTGTTTTCTAACTAACAGCCAATATGCCACACTGCAAGAAGTCGTCTTTCCTCTCTGGTTGCTCGCTCCACGGTACCATATGTTCTCCTGCATCTGGGTCGCTTTTCCTTCTTTCCTAGTCGCCAGCCATAAAAATACATGTTAAAAAAAAAAAAGCCACAGAACTGCTCGCTTGTTGCACCAGGGAACCACTCACTTTCCCAAATGCCACTAATTCCTTGCACCATGAGCCTGCCCTCTTCGTGAAATACTGATAGTGCTACTCTTAGAACTGCTTGCTAAAGCCAGCTGCCGTATTCGAGGTTCGAGACTTGCAGTGTGAGCTAAAATGCCATAATAACTCAGTGTGACATCACACCGAGTTATTCCGACTTTTGAAAAGTACCTGAAGCCAGTTGATATAGCGGGTCACCAGTTATTATATATAGGATAAAGTATGGGGTACAGTGTGTTACGAGAATTTCACACACACCTGAGTTGTTGGATGGCACAAGATAGCCATCCAACAACGAGGGTGCGTGTTAAATTCGAGTGAAACACAATGCACCCCATATTTTGTTGTATACAATTGAAGGGTTCCATTTTTTTTTTTAGATTTGAAATAAAAAAGAAGAAAGTGGAGTCTTACGTTGTGCTGATGAAATGAGTTATTTTGTAAATTAAACAGAGAACTGCAGGTTCAACACGTAAATTCAACTATTCAAATATAAGGGAGCAAGGTCACATAAACCATGCTGGTGGTCCAGTGAGGTACAGGTAGCAGTCAGAGAAAAGAAGGCGGCCTACAAAAAAATATAAAACAACAAGAGGGGATAGGGATAAGGAAATGTACCAGCTTGCATCTAGAAAAGTCACTCGTATGGTGAGGGGAGCAAAGTCCAGTAAAGAGCAGCGCCTGGCACAGGGGATACATGGAGGGGAAAAGGGGTTCTTCCGGTACATTGGGGAGCGGAGAAAAACTAAGGGCCATCTCAGCAGATTGAGATCAGAAGGAGGGTGGGTGGAAGAGGCGAGAGACCAGGCAGAGGTATTTAACAGTACTTTGCCTCTGTGTTCACTAGGGAGGGATGGGATATCTACAAAGCAAGGCACCTAAGGGGATAGAAACATCAGTAAGTGGGATCAGGGAGCAACAGAAATGGAGCAGGAGGAGAGGTACCCAGGGTGTCACATCTGGGTAAGGATAAAAAGGCCAGTAGGTGGAGGGGACGGATGATGCAATCTCCGCCAAAGGGTGTGATTTAGCCCTCAAGGCGTAAAGAAAGACAAATCTCCTGGGCTGATGGCATTCATCCGAGAGTACTATGGGAATTACGGACATACTGGCTGCACTCCCCGGCGGAGCTTTTCAACAGGTCACTTGAGACAGGGAGGGTACCTAGGGATTGGCTAGAGGCACATGTGGTACCAATCCACAAAAGGGGGTCGAGGAAGTACCAGGTAACTATAGACCCATCAGTTTGACCTCGGTGGTGGGAAAATTAATGGAGAGTATACTAAAGGAACGATTGGGGTGTACTTGGAGGAGGTGGAGGTCTGGATAGTCGGCAACATGGGTTTGTGCTAGGTAGATCATGTCAAACCAACCTTGTGGAGTTCTATGAATGGATAACATCAGAACTGGACAGGGTAAGCCTGTGGATGTATTATTCTTGGACTTCAGCAAGGCGTTTGACTCTGTCCCCACAATGGTCTGGTGGAGAAACTGATGGGGTTAGGAGTAGGCCCTTGATGGTCAGATGGAATGAAAACTGGCTAGCTGGATGCACTCAGAGAGTAGTGGTCTTTGGGGAGCTCTCAACCCTAGAGAGGTTGGTAGGGCACCGTGAGGGTCAGTCCTGGGTCCGATCCTGTTTAATGCATACATATCGGACATCAGGAGGGTATAGGGTGAAATGAGTCTCTTCATGGATGACTCCAAGATGGGAGCAGTAGTTGAGGGAGAAGAGGGAGGTTGGCCCTGCAAGGGACCTGGACACCCTGAAAGCTGGGCTCCACACATGGAAATTAAATTTCAATATCACCAAGTGCAAGGTGTTGCATCTTGGTCAGGAAACCTAAACACAGGTACACCCTGGGAGGGAGGCGCTGGAGGCCTCAATAGGGGAAAAAGACTAAGGTCCATGGTGGATGCATGTATGAATAACTCTGAACAGTGCAGGAGAGCGGCTGGCAAGGCAAACAGGATGTTGGGATGCATCGTGAGGGGATCACCTCTAGGAGCAAGGAAGGATTCTGCTGTACAATGGACTGGTTAGACCACACCTTGAGTACTGTGTACAGTACTGAGACCACACTTGAAGAGGGACATACAGCTCCTGGAGAGGGTACAGAGGAGGGCAAACTAAGATGATACGAGGGCTAGGGATTTGACGATGAGGACAGACTTAGGAGCTCTGCCTGTTTTCATTGGAGGAGAGGAGAGACAGGGGACATGATTGAGGTCTCTGAGTACCTCAAGGAATAAATAGGGTAAACATGGAGGGATCTTTAGACTAAAGCAGGGAGGTATCACCAGAGGGCATGGTTTGAAGTTGGAAGGTGGAAGGTGAGGGGGAAAAGAGGAGGAGGTTTTTCACTGAGAGGGTGGTGGACCCTTGAATGCACTGCCTGGTGAGCTGGTTCAGAGATCCACAGTGGAGGGCTTCAAGAGAGGGTGGGACAGACACAGAAAGTGGATGTATCAGATGATGGCCTGTCCCAGGGGGGTGGGGATGGATGATACGGGTTTCTGGAGCACAAGGGATGGGAGGGTCTCGGCACCCAACTAAGGATCTAAGGTTCGAGCAGACTCGATAGACCGTAAGGCCTAATCTGCTGGAAAATAGTATGTTAGTATTAAAAACAAGAAATAACTATTCAGATGTTTGTGGTGGTTTTTATGGTTGCTATGTGTGTTTTCAAGTGCTGTCGTCATTTGACCTGCAGAGGAAAGGTGAGGGTTGAAAGGGAGATTAGTTGGGGGCCATGGTGAAAGTCTGTTTTGTAGCAGTGTGGTGAGTTATAGTAAAAGTTTATATTTAGGAAGTAAATGAATGTGTGACCGTTTTGTTTCACTTGCAATATCTTATTTGCTGCTGCCTGAGTCCTCGATGACTCGGATTCTTTGTCTCTTTTGTGGTTGCTAGTTGGAGTTGTACATATTTAGTGACCGGGCTGTGGAAAATGCAGGTGCTCCCAAATAAAGCCTGCATGTTACTGGAAACCATTTCATCGTGCTGGGTAGTGAGCTGTGGAGATCTGTCTTGCTGTGGTTGAGGAGCCTTGGAGGAACATGGCATTTGATGGTTAGGTGAGTGTTGACAGTGCTTTGAGAGAAAAAACAGACAGTGTAAAGCTGGAGCTGTGTTGGTGTCTTGCCTTGAGTGCATTTCCATGGGAAGAAACCGTATAAATGCCATAATACCTACTCCGGTATTACGGTATTTAATACATGTTTTTTCCCATTGAAAAAAATGGAACCCAGTAATTATATTGTCTTAAACAGGAACAGTTGGCACTAAGAGTCTCACACCCAAATGTGGGTCTGGTCCCAATTTGTACTTTGTGTGCAAAAGTACGTGTTTTTACTTACTGTTTTCTGCAGTATGGTAGATTGTATTAGACTGATATTGCCAACTTTCAGTGACATTTTAACAATGAAACTTCAGAATCTCCTGCTGCTGATATTAGAGTAGCGCTGCAGCAGTGGGAGATTCAGTAGCCTGCAGTGCATGTTAGAGCTTTTATAAGTTCTGATCAGATGTTACTGGTCCCGCTGATCTCCTGTGGCTAACTGCAGTCCTCTGTGACTGCATGTAGGCCAGAGAGGACAGTGGGACCAACAAACAAAGATCAGAGTTTACAAAAACTCTAACAAGCACTGCAAGCTACTGAATCTCCCACTGCTGAAGCCCAGCTCTGACATGAACTGCAGGGGATTCTAGGATTTGTTATTAAAGAAAATGTCAGCTTGGAAGTCTGCAAAATTAGTCTAATATCTTGAAACACAAAAACAGACAGTGACAGTAGAAGAAGACCTTTGGTCTATCCAGTCTGCCCATAAACCCTAACAAACCCAAGACCTGTTATCCATGCACGGTTCTAACCAACACTGTCTTCTTCTGCCCTACTATACTGTAGTAAGTAGAATAAAGTAATCTTCTCAGAATCATTCTTCAGCATTGATTCCCACTTATGGGTCTGGTCGAGGCACTAGGACCCCATAGGAGCAAAGCTTTTCAGGAAGCCAGCTATGGCTACTGGGAATGGTGCTTCCCCTGGTGCTGCATGCCAGCCACTAACTGTTTCTGACTCCCTTACTAACCTTATTTCTGTTCTTCCCACTGTCTAGTACACACCATGGAAGTGCAGTGCTTTAGTTCTACTTGTCACTGCTTTTTCTTTCTGTATCACTGCTATTTTCCCGTTATTTGCAGTGTTGCTTGTGTTTGTTATTTTACCATGATGCCCAACTCTGATAAGAAAGGGATGAAATCGTCGAAGAAAATCAGAGTCACCCTATATACATCGTTGCCCCTGTGGGAAACTGATGGCTGTTCTGGACCAGCATCAGACCTGTGTTGCTAGTTTCAGACTGGAGCATGACATGGATGCATGCAGTGCCTGCTTCTCCATGAACCACTGTGCCCTTGAAAATTGTGCATTGAAGTGGAGTCATCCTTCCTCCATCTTTGGAGGTAGGCCTTGCATGTGTATGTCCAAGACTGAGTCGATAGGCCTTTCCCCTGGGCCTCTCCCCACAACCTTCGGTTCCGTGGAAGTATGGAGTTCTCCTTGACCTCCCCGTGCAAAGGCATCAGATACCTTCCTGGTGGTGAGGCTGCAACTGTGTGCTCAGTCTACACCAGTGGACATCTTGACGTCCTTTGATGTCACTCATGCTGTTGTCACTGTTCATGGTGATGATACGCCGGGTGGCACCAGGGATGACACCTGGCCCCTCCAGACACCGTTGGCTCTGTCAGGAGAGGGATAGGTACCTGGACTGATCTTCTAAGAATCAGTCTTCACTATTAATTCATACTTAAAGGTCTAGGCCTGGAGGCACTAGGATCCCATGGGAGCTTTTTATGTTTGCTTGCATGCATGTGCAAGAAACATAGTGCGACGATCCAAAATGCAGTGCCGTACAGTTGAAAGGGAGAACACCGCTTGAGTGAGCAGTGCTCCCCCTCCACACACACACACACGCGCGCGCACGCACATTGCGTGCTCATGCGCTCCTACCTCCCCACGCACACACTGTATGGCTGACGGGGGTGCCCAATCCTGCGCCAGCTCTTCTGTCCCCCCGTGAAACTGTATGGCCGATGGGGGCGCCTAATCCCCCGCCGGCTCTGCTGTTCCTCTCCCAGACTCATCGGGTGCCACGCTGGGAGCCCACCCCAGTGTGGCAACAGGTCCTATGGGCCGACGGGTGCCCAATCCCCATCGGCTCCACTGCCCCCCCAAAAGCCTTTCAGCTGCCATGCTGGGAGCCCACCCCAGTGTGGCAAACGTCCCGCGTAATCCAAATTAAAAAAAACCTGAAAGGAAAACCTTCCTCGCTGCTGTCTTCGCCCCACTCTCCCACCCGCGCCCACCCACCGCGCACCCTGCCTCCCCACCCCCCACCTCACCCCCATACTTACTTCCGAGCTCAGCGCACGACTCGTGGACCAGGAACACGCCTGCACTTTTCAAAGCCGACTGCAAACTGAGGAAATGCCGTAAGCTGTATAATGTAATGAATAGGGTTTTTTCAACTTTGCTGCATATCTCAGGCATTTTTTGGAATTTTGGCACCAAATTTTCAACATGGGGTTTTTGGGACCCCTCCTCATGAATTCTTTCACTGTCATGGCGTTAATCGGGCCCGAAGGGTGATTTTGCGGTCACTACGCAAAATCACCTTCCGGGACCAATTAACGAAATGACAGTGCCAGTGTTCATAAGGTGGGCTCTCAAAAAGCCTATGTTGAAAATTTGGTGAAAAAATTCCTAAAAATGACTTTTACGAGCATGCGTTGCGCTGTTCCTACGCACGCTCGTAGGTTCGCAAATTTTCAATATTTTCATTCCGGATTTTCAACATTGTCATTTGACCACATTTCCTTATGAGTAGTACAGCTGTCATTTTTCACATCTCACCCAAAATGTGTTTCCGTGCATGTAGCGCACAATGGTGCAGTCGGTGTGCGAAATCAATGTTCGGGACACATTAAGAAAATCACAGTGACACTGTTCATGAGCAGAGGTGTTAAAATGGCTATGTTAAAAATTTGGTGAAAAAATTCCCAAAAATTACTATTTTACGAGCATGCGTTGTGCTGATCCTATGCACGCTCATAAGTTCGGCAAATTTTAATATTTTCACTCTAGATTTTCAACATTGCCATTTTACCACACCTCCTTATGAGCAGTACAGCTGTCATTTTTCACATCTCGTCTCAAAACATGTTTCCGCTTATGTAGCGCATATCGGCGCATGCAGTGTGTAAAAATCAATGTATGGGACACATTAAGAAAATCACAGTGACACTGTTCATGAGCAGAGGTCTTAAATGGCTATTTTGAAAATTTGGTGAAAAATTCTAAAATGACTGTGTTAATAGTGAGCATTGCGCAGTTTCCACGCACCGTAAGTTCATGAATTTGAAATATTTTCAGTCCAGATTTTCACCAGTGGCATTTTTCCACACTTCCTTATGAACAGTATAGCTGTCATTTTTCACAACATGGCGGAAATGTGTTTTCACACTTTCAGCGCAGAAATGCGTGGTCGCTGTGGGAAATCATTGTTTGGGACAGATAAAGAAAATTACAGTGACACTGTTCATGACTGGAGGTCCCAAAATGCCTGTGTTGACAATCTATTGTATACAATTCCCAAACTAATTACATTATGGGTGCACGTTGCACAGTTTCTACGCACGCACGTGACTTCACCAGTTTTTTTAATATTTTCATTGCAGATTTTCAACATTGCCATTTTTTACACCTCCTCATGAACAGTACAGCTGTCATGTTTCACATCCTGTTCACAATGTGTTTTTGTACCTGTGGTGACAAATGCCGTAATCACTGTGCAAAAGCAGCTTTCGGCTAACAAACTGATATTGCCGCTGTTCATGAGGTGGGGGTCACAAAAAACCCATGTTGAAAATTTGGAGTGAAAATACCAACAAATGCCTGAGGCGTTAGGGTTTCCGACCATAACACCCCACCATGTAGAGAATGACAGGCATCAGGGCTGTGACCTGGGATTGCCACCTGCAATGCTCATACCATTCCACCCCCACCCACACCCTGCAGCCACTGAGAGGCATCGAGGTGTGCCTTGGACTCTTTGGCCCCAAAGTTCACCCCATTCTCCTATACCGCACCCATCTCACAATATTTCCTGATGGATTGGGGTGCGCATAAGGGCCAAAGACCCCAAGGCACACCGTGACACTTGTCTGTGTCTGCACGGTAGGGTGTGGGGAAATGGCGTGGCCGTTATGCCTGATGACCCAAAGGCACACCCCAATGCCTGTCACTCTCTGCAGGGTGGTGGTGGGGTTGGATTCAGTTCAATACTTCACTGCCATTCCTATTGTGCAGCTCTGTAACTCCTACACTACCAATGCCAATGCCAGCAAGCAAACATTCGGCATTGACAAATGCTGTTTTTTTTTTCCTACGGGGAAGGAGCCGTCGTTGGCTACTAACATAGCCCGCACACCTCATGTTCTTCACATGGTGCCAGGTGCTAGTCAATACCTGTCATCAGTTCCTTCATGCACCTCAGTTCTGTTCTTCCTACTGTCGAATGCACAGCATGGGAGCGATAGCATCTCAGTTTGACCGTCTTTGACTGAATTTCTTCTACATCACTGCCAAAAGGTTTTTATGTCTGCTTTGTCATCTTCATTTCTTTATTTTCTGTGATGTCGAAGTCTGAGAAGAAGCAGAATCCACATGTTGAAGTGGGGTCACCAGATTCCCACCTTCGGAGGTAGGCCGTGCACACATGAGGCTAAGGCACAGTCTCTGGGCCCTTCCCCTGGGCCTCTTCCCAGTACCTTATATATTGAGGATGCACAGGTTCCCTGCTCGACCTTGTTGAGGCATCAGTGGCCCTGGAACTGGGTCTGGTGGACAGCTGGCTTATTCTGTGCAGCCGGCTGAGCACTCCTCCCCCCAGTCTCTCTGCCATGAGCAGCAGACTTCTCCAGTGGTAAGGCTGAAGCTACATGCTCAGCTTACACCAGTGGACACCTCGGTGTCGTGACCTAGTGTCATCCTGGCTCCTGACAGCATCCATGGTGTCAGTGAGTGGGGTGGTGCTGGCCATGATGTCAGGCCCCCTCCTGATACCATTCTTGGTGTCAGGAGAGGGACCAGCACCAGGGCTGTGTGGTGTCCAGTCACTGAGGTGCAGGTGGTGATCTCTGCCCCAAGCAGTCCTCATGGCTCCAGGGAGTTTTGTTTAGTTTGTTTACTTATAAAGCACACTTTTTTTTAATTGCGATTCAAGACGTTGTACACATGAGCAAGTTCATTATAAAAAAAAAAATGTAAAAACACCAATAATACACATAAAATAGCAATTTCAGGTCAGTCAATTTGAGGGAAAAGCTTCCCGAAAGAGAAATGTCTTCAGCTCCCTCTTGAAGGCATTTGCTGATGTGGCCTCTCTGACAAATCAAGGAAGCGAATTTCATAGGGTTGGTACCACGAGCAAAAGTTCTTGGGCACAGGCATATTTTAAGCATACCTTTGGAATTACCAAGAGGCCCTCATCAGCTGACTGGGGGGGGGAGGAGTGGGCAGTAAGGCTGCAGAATGTCTTGCAGGTATCCAGGCCCCAGACCGTGCAGGGCCTTATAGGTCAGCAAGCCGACTTTGAAGGTGATCCACCACATAACAGGCAGCCAATGCAAAAAGCAGAGCACATGTGTAAGGTGACAGGACCTCTGGGAGTAGGTCAACGTTGCCCCTGGCAGCAGACATGGCAACGGTCCTTGTGTCTGTTCTGGGCCCAATACCATGCATGGTGGCGGTGTCACCCCTAGGTCTGTCTCTGCTTCCAGTGCCATACATGGCACCAGGCTGGCTTCTGACACCGCTTGCTGTGTCAGGGTTGGAAATGGACCTGGGGATGGTGTTGAACCTGACACGGAGGGTGGTGCTGGCTGTGGAGCAAAAGGGAAACCCACATTCCTTGCCCTGGGCTTGGTGCCAGAGGTGGGACCGGCTCGGGGACAGACGACAGCCAGAACATGGAGATCTTACTTTGAGAGGGCTCTGGCAATAGGTAGTAACCTTGAGGATGGTGCTCCCTGGCATCAGGACCACACAGAAACTTTAGCTAGTAGTGTCTGACAGGGACTGCCCACCCAACATCATGTGACGGACGTCAGCGTGACACTGTATAGTGGGGGGGTCCCCATGCCCGCCTTCCTGTTCTTGCCCACCTTCCTGTTCTCATAGGGCCTCACAGAGGTCATTGCTACAGTTTTGACTGCCCTTTTTCAGATGAGTATCCGTTTGTTTACTTTATCAGTAACTTCTTGAATTTTTTTGTATGACTTCTCCATCATCCGGCGAGTTGGTTAAAAACAAATGCGATTCTTGTGGCATGCAGCTCCTGCACAAGGTCTCCCATTCTCTTTGCCTCTTCTGCTTAGGCCTGGAGCATAACATCGAGGACTGTGAGGCCTGCCGAGGATTCAACCAGGCCACACGGAAGCACTGTCAGCAGGCCCTTGAAGCCCTTCTCCTTAAGAAGAAGATGGCATCCGTGGAAAAAGAGCTGCAAAAGTTGAAGAGTGCTTCTTCCTCACCCACTGACTCCCACAAACACAAGAAGAGGAGGGACAAAGAGAAACACCAGGACCAGGATCGGTCCCCCTCTCACCCGCGGCCACCTTCTGGGAAGACTGCTGCGGCAACCAAGTTTACCCCACCTTCCCAGGAGCAGCCCTTGGTCCTCCCACTGTCACCAGTTATGGTGGCTGGAGGCACTTCGACAGAGTCCGAGACTTCCACCACCCTTAGGCCCATCTCCACCACTGGGTCTAAGCAGGCTGACAGGGCTGATAAACTGCTCATCGGGCCCTCTGACGAACACCCAGCCCGGGCTGAAAAGTCGGGGTCCAGGGACTCCGGTGCCGGCATGGCCAAGCAGGCTGGTGAGGCCAATAAGCTGCTTCTCGGGCCCTCTGATGAATGCCTGGCCTGGGATGATAAGTCAGGCTCTGGGGACACCGGTGCCCACACGGGCACAGCCAATTAGCCAATGATCAGACCCTCCAATGACCGCCCGGCTGTTCTGATCATGTCAGGCTCCGGCACAGGCCCTGATGGCGCCCAGCCGGACAAGAGTTGGCTGCCTGCCTCTAGGCAGCATTCTCGGGTGGGTTCTACCCACAGAGATACCCCCCTCTTCTCACTTTGTGGAGCTCCCTGTACCTTCCCCAGATCAGCGGGAGCTGGAGGATGGGGGTCGTCCATCGGGTTTCATTGTTTCTGGATCACCCCCAGACCTGACATTGGAGTTTCCAGGCACCCCACAGGACCCTTCCCCACCAGTTTTTCCAGAGAGGCCATCAGCGCCACCACAGGAATTACCTCCCATCAGCCCCCTTGCCTGACTCAGTTCCATTGGTCCTTCTGGACTTCAGGGTCCCATGTCGGCCCCCACAGTTCCTCCATCGGGCTACCCTCCGCCCGGCTACCTGACCTCTCATTATGCCTCTGGGTACCCCGGCCGGCTACTCAACGTCCGGCTTCATGACTTCGGGGTATGCGCCTTCTTACCCTTGGCCGGGTTACCCAATGCAGGGGTACCACACATCAGGATACCCAGTGCAAGTACCCTTCGGGGTTCCAGCCAGTCTGTCAACTTCCTTCGCCCCCTCCTCAGCCCCAGGTGGACGTTCGGGCCATTCTCCAATCCTGGTTGTCTGACACTAACTCTCAGCTTGTCTCAGAGCTGGATAGCAGGCACCTAGTGAGAACAGTTTCCCCAGTTCACCCAGATCAGACTCGGGTCTATTTCCCCCACTGGAACCGTGCCAGTCAATGTTGGGTCTGATGAAAAGCCCTTCAATGGCTCCGATTACTGACATGTTCCTCCTAGAACCTAGGAGGTCTCTCGTCTGGACATCAGACCTTCAGATTCTTTGGACTCTGGCTCCGAATCCGGGTCTTCCTCCACAGCCTCAGGGTTTGAGAGTCTCCCTCCAGAGTAGTCCAAGTCGAAGGAGTCCCCCAAATCTCCTCCAGAGGATGCTTCATTCTCGGACCTCCTGAAAAAGATTGTGGAGGTCTACGACTGGAAGACAGATGCGCAGGATCCCAAATGTCAGAGGCTTGCTGAACACCTGGATATCCAGGAGTCGGCACCTGTCCTCACACCCCCGTGGCCAGAGCTCATAAGGATCTGGCCTCTACTGTATGGATAATGTCTTCTTCCATTCCAGTGGTGATGAAGAAGGCCGATAGAACATATAAAACCCCAGAGGGTAAGGATTACCTAAGTGTCCACCCTAAGGCTGACTCGATAGTCATCATGGTGGCCCCTGATAGGTCCACCAAGCACATGAGCACCTCCCCCTCCTGACAAGGAGTTGAGGCAGCTAGATCAGTTTGGGAGAAAGTTTTATTCTTCCTCCACTCTAGCCATGCATGCACTTAACTATGTGGCACACATGCTGATGTATCAAAAGTTGCTGTTCGGCCTGTTGGAGCCTATTATTGAGGCCATGTCACCTGTCACCACTCTCTGAGGGCCACCTGCAATGCGGTGGACTCTTCAGCCAGGGGCACCTCTATGGCATTATCTCTCAGGAGATTTTCCTGGCTCAGGGTGTGTGGCTTGGCACCTGATGTCCAGGCAGCTATCCAGGATGCCCCCTTCAGGGGTTCAGTCCGGGGGTAATGTCCAGGATATGATCACCAGCCTACAGGAAAAAGTCAAGGCCTTGAGGTTGGTTCACACCATGTACCATCCTAGATCCAAGGCCAAGGTGCCTTTTTGTCGCCGGACCAAGCAACAGACGAGGCAACAGCAGACGACCAGATGTCAGACTAAATGTTGGGCCCCTTCAGCGTCAGCCACCCCTCCAGCCAAAACCCGGAGAGCCTCAGGGCTGGGTCTTCCCATCCCCATCCTTCATATCTTGACTTGCGGCCCATCCCCTCTCCTCCTCCTCTTCCGGCGGAGGAGCCAGTGGGCGGAAGATTCACCAGTTACCTGCTAGGGTGGAAGGCAACCACCACAGACTCATGGGTCCTTCAGTTGATAATACAAGGCAACACTCAGGAGTTTCTCGAGAGACCCCCAGACAAGCAACCAGGGGTATCTCAATTCCCCTCATAAGTGAAGAAATCGAGGCTGTTCTGCAAAAGAAGCAATAGATCCTGTTCCGTCAAACCAGGCAGGGAAGAGGTTTTACTTCCACTTCTTCCTGGTTCCAAAAAAGACGGGAGATTTGCATCCCGTCTTGGACCTCAGCACTCTAAACCTGTACATAGAATACTAATGGTTTAGAATGCTGATTCGCCCAGGTCTGCTCCCCCTCCTGCACAAGGGACAGTGGCTCTGTGCCCTGGATATGCACATCCCAGTCTTTCAGGCCCATCGCTGCTACCTCAGGTTCTCCTTTCAGGGGGAACATTACCAGTTCAATGCCCTCCCCTTTGACCTGTCCTCAGCACCCCAGGTTTTTACCACGTGCCTTGCAGTAGTGGTGGTGGCTTGACTCTGAAATCTCAGGTATTGGCCGGTCGAAGGAACTCCAGGCAAACCGAGGAGGAATGACCATACACTGACCACTATCACTTCCCATAGAGTGTTCTGGTCGGATCTCCACCCTGATGCTGGCCACCTTTTCCACAAAGAACTGAGCGAGCTTATCACACTCAGTCTCTGAAAAAGCTCTTTGAACCTGAAAACAGGTTGGGTTGCACAACCTATCCACAGTTCGAAAGAGCTGAGCCGGTCGATTCTGAGCAGTAGCAATCTCCCCGGACAGGAACACTGCCTTCTTACGGGAGATTGCTGATTGATAGACTTGAAAATGTTCCATCAATCTAAGGGGGTCAGCCTTCAGGGCGGATTTCAGCCAGCAACGCCCTAACCTTTGTCCAAGTCGCTGCAGCTCCCTAAAGGTCCCATCAAACCATGGGGACCGAGGGCAAAGGGAGAGAGGATGAACACGGACAGGAGTGATGGAATCTAGGGCCACATACAGGTAAAGTGGATTATACATTTGTAAAACAAGGGTACAAAAATTTATACTATAAGCCAAAATGGTCTAAGTTATACAGTTATAACTATACCGCTTTGTAATCTGCATAAATCAGGCATACTGAGGGATTCCTGGGGTGAGAAAAAAATATTACTTACCATAGTAATATTGTTTCTTCCAAGGGATCCGTCAGTATGCTTGACCTCCCACCCTTCCTTCCCTCACGTCACGTCACTGTTAACAGTTCTGCATTCATTACCACAGGCCACATTTCTTACTGGAGGACCATGACCTGTGTGATGTGTCGCAGTTAAGCATGGTCTATATAGTTAGAAACATAGAAAGATAGAATTTGACGGCAGATAAGGACCGCTTGGCCCACCCAGTCTGCCCATTTCCCTACCTGATGGATAAGTTGCAGATCCTAGTTAACCAGCAGCCTACTTCTTCCTACCCCCACCCCCTAGAATTGCCTTATTCACCTATAGGTGGTTTGTTTTTTCCACTTGTTTCTTTTTCTGTTACATATGAACATATGAAGAAGCCAGCAGAAGTAGGCCATTTGATCTATCAAGTCTGCTTGTATTGCAGGGTCCACAGCTTGAGCTAATGTCCTGCCCTCCCACCCCACTCCTCCCGTCCTCTCTACTCATGATCTTTACCTTCCCCCTATGCCTATCCCAGCTTCTATTAAAGCTTCCCACTGTCTTCAACAAGATGACCTCTTCTGGCAGCGCATTCCAAGTGACCACCACCCTGTCTGTGAAGAAGCGCTTCCTGACCTCCCTCCTAAACCTCCCACCCTCCAGCTTAAGACTCTACCCCCTCGTGTTATGGTTGCCACTCAGCTTAAGTGACTTTCCTTATCAACCTTATTTATCCCTTTCAAGTACTTGAAGGACCCAATCATGTTCCCTCATCTCTCTCTCCCCTGTCTTCCAGGGAGTACATGTTCAGTGCCCTCAACCTCTCCTCATATGCCTTACCCTGCTGACCCACTGGCATCTTTGCAGCCCTCCTCTGGACCTTCTTCAGCAGGTTAATGTCCCTTTTGAGGTGTGGGCACCAGTACTGAACTCCATACTCTAGATGCAGCCTTACCAGTGACCTGTACAAGGGCAGTATAACCTCCTCTCTCCTACTACTGATCCCCTTATATATGCATCCCAGCATCTTGTTTGCCTTTGCTGATGCTTTCTTGCACTGCGTGGAGTGCTTCAGGTCACTAGTGATCATCACTCCCAGGTCCTTCTCCTCCTCTGATGCTGATACTCGGACTCCACCTAGGTAGTACTCTGTCCTGGGATTCTTGACTCCAATATGCATACCTTCGCATTTCTTGGTATTGAAGCCAAGCTGCCAGATTTTGGACCACTTCCCCAGCTTTTCCAGACCTTTCTGTAGGTCTTTTATCTCTTCAGCTGTGTCCATTCTCCCACAGAGCTTGGTGTCATCCGCAAATAGGAACATTTTGCCCTTAATGCCATCCCCAGTGTCATTGATGAAGACACCGAACAACACCGGCCCCAGCACCGAGCCCTGCGGGACCCCACTGGTTACCTCTCTGGTGCCAGATAACTGTCCCCCTACAACCACCCTCTGGGTTCTGTCCCTCAGCCAGTGTTCCGCCCATCTGGTCATCTTTTCCCTAGCCCTGAGATTCACTAACTTCCTGATCAACCTTTTATGGGGCATAGAGCCAAAGGCCTTGCTGAAATCAAAATAGAGGATGTCTACCACTTGGCCCCTGTCTACTGTCTTAGTGACATAGTCAAGAAGTCAGTGAGATTAATTTCACACTATCCCCCCCCCCCCACGAACCCATGTTGCCTCGCATCCTGAAGACCATGCTCCTCTAGATATTCCACCAACCTTTCCTTTAGTATGATCTCCATGAGCTTGGCCACAATGGAGGTCAGACTGACTGGTCTGTAATTCCCTGGGTCATCCTTGGGACCGCTTTTGTGTAGGGTCACTACATGTGCTGTTCTCCAGTCCTGCGGTATCACTCCTGAATCTAGTGAACTATTAAATAGGTCTGCCAGTGGCCTTGCCAGCTCCTCAGCCAGTTCCTTTAGTACCCTTGTGTGTACTCTGTCCGGGCCTGGTGATTTGTCCACCTTCAATGCCAGCAGCCCCTCCCTCACTCTATCCTCCTCTATCACTACATCTGTGTTCCCCTCCTCCCCCGCTCCTCTTTTCGCTCCTGAAGGCACTGGTCCTTCCTTCTTCCTGGTGAAGACAGAACAGAAGTATTCATTTAGTATCTCTGCTTTTCCCCCATTATCCTCCACCCCTTTCTTAAGCCTAACAATCCCTTCTTTCTTGTCCCTTTTCTCACTGATGTATCAAAAGAAAGCCTTCTCCTCCTTCTTAAGTCCTCCAGCTATCTGCAGCTCCTTCTGTGCCTTTGCTCTCCGGACTTCCTCACTTGACTCACTAGCCAATGTTAGGTAATTTTTCCTATCCACCTCTCTCGGTCTTCCTGAATTTTCTCTAGGCCAACCTCTTTTCCTTTACTGCCTGGGCAACCCCAGAACTGAACCAGCTGGGTGCTTTGGCTCTTGTGTTCTTCCCCCCTGAGTCTAACGCACTTATCTGTGGCAACCAATATTTCTTCTTTAATGATGGACCACCTTTGATCCACCCCCATATCTGCTCTGATGCCTGCCAGATGGCTCCTTAGCACTTTGCCCATTTTCCTGAAGTCCTCCCTCCTGAAATCCAAGATTTTGGTATCATTCGAGATACTTTCCTGCCCATATCCAAGTGGAACCACACTGTGCAATGGTCACTTCCACCCAGTGGTTCCCTGACCATTATTTCCTGTACATGCTCTCCATTTGGAGCACCAGATCAAGAATTGCCTCAGCTATTGTTGTTTCAGTGACACCCCAAGTCAGGAACCCACTCTGCAGTCCTTCCAGGATCACCTGACTCCTAGCACATGTTGTGGATACTGTGCTCCAGTCCACCTTGGGCAGGTTGAAGTCCCCTACAGTTACCACCTCTCCTTTCCCTGCAGCTTCCAATATTTGTGAGTTCAGTTTCTTTTCATTCCATTTCATTTTTATTTTGTTAATCAGGTAAGGGCACTGGAAAAAGTCCATTTTCAGGCTCCACCCAAACGAAAAACAAAAATACATATAAAAACAAACAATACAATTAATGCAATACATTACATACAAGTACAAGCATCACACTCCCAATAAATTTTTTTTTAGTTTAGGCTTAAAACTTGGCAATGATGGTGCAGACCTGACATTTTCTGGCAATGAATTCCAAAAGGGAGTTCCCTGTCCCTCTCCTCATCCTGACTGGGTGGTATGTAAACCACCTCCAACCTCAGCTTTCTCCCTGTATTGGACCTTAACTGAACCTGTAATGCCTCCACCTCCCTTTTCTCTGACTCCTCCCTCGTGCAAGTTATTCCATCCCTGATATAAACTGCCACCCCTTCCTGACTACCCTGTCCCTCCTATAAGGTTTATATCCAGGGATCGCAACGTCCCAGTCATGGTGTGATGTTGCCCAGGTCTCGGTTACTGCAGCTATGTCCACCCTCCTGTCTGCTAATAGTGCCTGCAGGCCGTCCATCTTGTTTCCAAGACTTTGCGCATAAAGAGACACCACCCTCCACCTAGAATCTGACCTTCCATCTCTTCCCTCTATTCTTCTGTTCACATTTATCCACTCTGTATGCACCCCTCCACGTATAAGGTGTAGCCTGTCTGGTGAAAAGAGTGCTTTGTTTGACCAGGTCTCCTCCCAGTCCCCAATGCAGATGAACATCTCCTCCTTGCACCATTTCCGCAGCCAGTCATTAAAATCCTCTATTCTTCTTTTCCTGGCTGTGCTGGCCCTTGGTACTGGTATCACCTCTGAGAAGGCTAGCAAACTTCCTTCCTCCCTGCAGATCTTCCCCAACTCCATGAATCTACTTTGTACTACCTCACCCTCCTCCCCAGCTAGGTCATTTTTTCTCAAATGTGTAACTAAATTAGATTTTCCTCCAACCTCCCTTATTCTTGGCCACAGTTGTCGAATAGGGTTAGGAATTGGGGTCTTTTGCCCCTCAGGCTTCAAAATGAATCTGACTGACTAACAGCAGCACCTACAGGCAGCAGTCTTCAACTACAATCTGATTGGCCAATGCCCAGCCATTATTAGCATATGTTCTGTCTCCAGGGCATCTGAACCCAGCTAGCAAACTTGCATAAGTCAAGCATAATGAGGGATCTCCTGGAAGAAACAATATTACTATGGTGCGTAATCTTTTCTTCCTTCTCATATATATGCTGACTCAAGACTTCACCTGTGTCTACCTCTGATGCATCTGTCTGTAACAAAAATGGTTTCTCAAAGTCTGGGCTTCTTAAAACAGGAGCTGAGTATAATGCAGCCTTGGTGGCCCAAAAAGCTTCATCACTCTCTGGGGACCATTTCACATTATTTGGGCACTGTTTCTTCATGAGTTCAGTGAGGGGAGTGGCTAACTGGGCAAAGTTGGGAGCAAATCTCCGGCAGTAACCAGCCAGCCAGCCCTACAAATTATCCAACATGTTTCTGTGTTTTAGGGACAGGGCTGTTAGCTACAGCTTCTGTCTTAGAAATTTCTGGCTTGACTTCCCAAAATGTAGCCCAAATATCTGGTTTCCTGCATGCCCAGTGCACATTTGGTAGGATTAATTGTCAGACCTGCCATTTTTGTTTGCCTTTAAGATGCACTTTTAGGGTTTGATTGAAATGCTCAGCAAGACCGTCTGTCTGAGGGTGATAAGGGGAGGTTCTTATGGTGCTGATACCTAGCAATCGGTACAGCTCCTTCAGCAATGCAGCACCAAAATTACTGCCCTGATCAGTAATAACCTCTTTAGGTATGCCCACCCTGCTGAAAATTTTGGCAAGCTCTTTTGCCACTTTTGGGGCTGTGACAGTACGCATTGGAACTGCCTCTGGGTATCGAGTAGCATAGTCACACACTACCAAAATGAACTGTTTATCCTTTTTACTTTTGTCTAAGGGGTCAGCCACATCCATTGCAATTCTCTCAGAAGGCACATCTATCAAGGGCAGGGGCACCTTGTCTTTTTTAGCCACTGGGGCTACTTTCTGACATTCGGCACAAAAACTGCAATAGGTAGCAACATCCTCATGAAGTCCAGGGCAGTAAAATCTGTACAGCAATCTGGCAAGGGTGTGATCCCTCTCCGAGTGACCAGCCTTAGAACTATCATGTGCTGTCTGTAACAAACGAGTCACTTTGCCCCAAGTTTATTTGTGAAAAATGCAGCTTAACTGGTATATTACAAAAAGAACTTGAAATATTAAAACAAAGACTGGAAACACTAAAGGAAATTAGCCTACTTGAGGACTTTATTGATGAAGCCTTGTTAAGTACAAGTACCCTTCAAGTAACCACATCTGGAGATCCTAGGTCTAATAAAATGGTTGTTGATACTAATAAAGACATTGAGGTAATTATATCCTCAAATGATACTGTGTCTGAAAAGTTTACTACATCCTTACCATTGCATAACAGCTTACGACATCCCACACTCGGTTCACAACTAGCCGAAATGGAAACAGAGCCTCGGAAACTTCCAGTATGTGTCTTGGACTGTAATGTCACAATAGGAAATGTGAGAGCGCCGCCTGGTAACGCGGAGGGACGGCTGCAGGCCTGGCCGAGAGGCACCATGAGGGAGTGCAGTGAACTGAACACTCGCATCGGTACCGGGGACCGCCTGAGAGGTCGTGAGGGCCTCTGCTCCTGCCCTCCCCGGCCCCCTCTGCAGCGCAGAAACAAAGGTAACATACTAAATCCAGTAAGGGGCTGCTGATTTAATTGAAATCGGAATCGTGGAAAGGGGCTTACCAGGAGTCCTGAAGCCTGGCAAGGCTGCCCCTCGTCGCTCGCTCCAAACGAGACCTGCTGGCTGCTGCGCGGCGTGCTGTGTGCCTTAATTGAACTTGCTTGAAGGCAGTAGTGCACCTTTAAATCAAAATCTTGCTAATTCTGGGGATTGTTTCTAAAACAAGCAAAGTGCCTTTTATTAGAATATCTGCAGAGTGCCTTAAATGTTGTAAAACTTTTTAAATGTAGGGCCTTGTTGCCTCGCTGCTTATTTGTTCAATTGTGGGCTGCTGACAATCTCTAGTTGATTGACTCTAAAGCAAGCAAAGTGCCTTTTGTTAGAAAATCTGCAGAGTGCCTTAAGTGTTGTAAAACTGTTTAAATGTAGGGCCTCGTTGCCTCACTTCTTATCTGTTCAATTGTGGGCTGCTGACAATTTCTAGTCAATCGATTCTAAAGCAAGCAAAGTGCCTTTTATTAGAATATCTGCAGAGTGCCTTAAATGATGTAAAACTGTTTAAATGTAGGGCCTCGTTACTGCATCTGCTAATTTGTGGGCTGCTGATCGTTTTTAAGTTATCGCTGCTGCAGTAGGCCCCTGCACCCTCCCCCTCCTTCCCTACTACTTAAACCCTGAGCTCACCTCCACTCTTTCACCTTGCAGGTACTGGGGACTGCCGGAGAGGTTGTGAGGGCCTCTGCTCCTGCCCTCCCCCGCCCCCTCTGCGGCGCAGAAACAAAGGTAACATGCTAAATCCAATGAGGGGCTGCTGATTTAATTGAAATCGGAATTGTGGAAAGGGGCTTACCAGGAGCCCTGAGGCCTGGCAAAGCTGCCACTCGTCGCTCACTCCAAACGAGACCTGCTGGCTGCTGCGCAGCTGCTGCTGGAGGCTCGGCTCTGCCCCACTGGCTTTGCCAGCTGCTCCGCCGCCCCCACCACCACCCTTAGTCAGCACTCCAATTTATACGCGCTGTGATGGTCACGTGAGCCGAAAATACCTATCAGCTCACTTTGCCATCTGCAAGTTATACAGTTTCTCCACAAGGGGCTCCTCTGTCATTTTTGGGATACTTAACTATTGCTAGAGAAACCTCTCCTCACAAATATATACTGTTCAGCTCACTTTGCCATCAGTAAGTTATACAGCTTCTCCACAAGGGGCTCCTCTGTCGTTTTTGGGATACTTAACTATCCTAGAGAAGCCTCTCCTCACAAATATATACTGTTGCTGCCTAATACCTTCCCTCTTTCCCCATCTTAACTAACGAATATCTAATCCTTTGCCTCCCAACTGGGGACACCAGCCTGAACCAAGCTATCTGCTGGTATCAGCTTGTAGTTGCGCTTTTTTCTCTAAGGGGACTCCTCCCAGCTATTAAGGTCAACATGCTCCCTCCATATGGGCCTCATTTAAACCTAATCCTACCAGGACCCACGCCAGATGCACGGAGCGGTACCCAGGATTCTCACCCCAGGGGGAGTGATGGGCGGTGGACCCTACCCCCTCCCTGCTTACCTCCTGGTCACCTGGGCAGGACCCTGCTAGCCTTTGGGGGGATATAGAACCTAATCTAGGTCCCTTCTCCCCAAATCTCACCCTCAACAACCCCTCAAAGCCCTTGTGGTCCGACTCCAATGGGCTTAAACTTGCTCACATGAACATTGGCAGTCTGAGGCACAAATTCCATGACCTCAAGGCAGGGGCTGCACTCTATAAGGCCAACGTACTAGCCGTGACAGAAACCTGGCTCAAACCACAGATCCTCCCCCACAAAGTGGACCTAGTAGGCTACCTTGCCTTCAGAAAAGACAGGGTTGGGAAAAAGGGAGGAGGGGTTATTATTTACGTCAGCACTGCTCTGCAAACCTCAGAGCTGGATTTCCCCTCTCAAAGTGGATCCCTAGCTGAAACACTATTTGCAAAAATACTCCTCAGTAACACCAAACGCCTTACCATAGGGGGTGTCTACCTCCCACCCCAAACTGCCGCCTTCTCCTTGGAATCCCTAACAAATCACCTTGAGGACTACTCCACGGGGGAGGCCATACTCCCCGGGGATTTCAATCTCCACTGGCCATCCCTACTCACCCCTCTACTAAAACCCACTACTTGGCTCTCCATTTGCATAGGTCATTGACCTTCCCACAAGACATAACCCCAAGACTGGTAACCACTCTCTCATTGACTGGATCCTCGTCTCCTGCCTGGGCCGAAATCTGTCGGCAGGGACTATGTCTGACTTCTTGAGTGACCACTCACCTATCTTCTGCATCTGGTCCAACAAGCCTCCAAAAATTACCTCTAAGGTCATTGAAGTGAGGAATTACAGTAGGTTTGCACCAGCCGATTTCTGCTCCAACCTGAGGAAAATTGACTGGGCCCCTATCATCTCTCTCCCTACACTTGACGAGGAACTTGAATATTTCATCCAGGCCTTCTTGTCTGCATCTAATATGCACACCCCAATAAAAAAGCTCAGGGTACAGGGAAAATGCCATAAATGGCTGAGCCCAAGCCTCAAGCATACCATGCTCCTCCAGGATAGAGCATAGGGCACCTACAAGTCCTCTGGCAACTCCTCAGACTGGGAGAAGTACAGAGAGCTGAGAAATCAGTGTAAAAAATCTTCGAAACAGGCCAAATCTCAGTACTTAAACGACCTCCAAACTAGGCACCTACGTGACCCCAAAAAATTCTGGCCACATAAATATACTCCTCAAGGGTTCCACAAGTAGTCAAACGGACTCCATCCTGGTAGGGGACTCACTGACCAATGTTCCATCTGTAGTTGCTGAGGCCTTCTGTACCTCCTTCTCTATCCCAAATGGGCCTCCCCTCCCCAAGCCTGCCCTTTACTCTGGAGAGGCATGGGTGCACTCACGGCCTCAATTCCACCTAAAGCTGGTCAATCTCACCTGCAGCGCTTATTTCTAAGATTGCCCTTGGCTGGTATGTCATGCTACCTAACATCTGGCACATTTTGAATTACTGGAATTTCCTAAGCCTCAGTCTCTTACTTCTTTTATTGTGTAACTATGTATTATTGTGTTGACCTTTTTATGTATGTATACCCCCCATTCCTTCGTGGAACCTTTGTAAATGAGCAGTTCCTGCTCAAAGGTATTTGTAATCCTAGATTTCAATAAAATAAAAAAATCAGTCTGCGGTACTACCTCTCCTACACAGAATTAACCCTACTTCCTCCCTGGGCCATGACCAGCTTGAACCTCGCCTACTGAGGGCTGCTGCCCTGGCTATCATCCGCCCTGTCACCCTCCTCATAAATAGGTCACTTTGGGAAGGAATAGTCCCAACAATGTGGAAGGTAGCGACCATCGTCCCCGTCTACAAAAGTGGGCCCCGAGACAAATTGGGAAACTACAGACCAATCTCTCTTCTCAGTCCCCTTGGGAAAATTCAGGAAAGACTAGTTTCTAACCAGCTACAGGTCTACCTAGAGCAGCACCTTCTCATGGCAGATGTGCATCATGGTTTCAGGAAGGGCCATGGTACCGACACTGCTCTCATCCGGCTCACAGCGGACATCCTTGCCTCTATGGACCAAGGCTCCCCAACAGGTGCCCTCTTCATTGACCTATCCAAGGCCTTTGACCTTGTCAACCATAATCTTCTTCTCTCCAAACCCCTGCTGCTAGGACTGGATGACCACTCGCTTTCATGGTTCGAGAGCTATCTTAATGACCATACCCAAAAAGTCCGCTGGAAGGGTACACAGTCTGGACCCAGACCCGTTACCACTGGGGTGCCCCAGGGCTCAATCCTGGGCCCCCTGCTCTTTTCACTCTTCCTCAATAATATTGAGGGAAACTGCTCCCTCAGCAAACTCATTCTGTATGTGGATGACACTGTCATATACTGCAGTGACCCCCCAACCTAGTGTCATCTCCACAAAACTGCAGGACAGTCTCTCAGCTCTTGAGGCCTGGTTCTCCTCAAACTCCCTGAAGCTCAATGAAGAAAAAAACAAAGCCGTACTGTTGGGTTCTAGACGCCTGGGCTCTGACAGAAGTGAGTTGCTCCCGATCAGCACTAACCAAGGAAAAAGAGTTGCAGTCATGACCAGTTTCAAATACCTTGGGATCCATCTTGACTAAGAGATGACCTACAGACCCCATATTGACTCCATAACCCGGTCCGTCCACCAAAAGCTTGGCCTTCTCTACCATCTGGGGAACTCCCTATCATGTGTTGCACATCGAGCAATTGCCTGCTGCAGTCTTCTCCCCTCCATCCTATATGGGGCTCCTCTATTGCAGTTCCTCCGCGAGACGGAACTCAATAAACTTACCATACTCTATAACCGAGTGGCTCGCTTCACCACAAATTCCTCTGCTAGGAGGCATCATTGTGAGGCACTTAAGGAACTGAACTGGGCCCACTCTTCGGCACAAACTAGCCTACCCCGTTGCCTGCTTTGCCTTCAAGTTCTCTACCCTTGGTCCCCCTCCCCATCTTAGTGGACTACTCTCCCCAAAAGTACAATGCCGAACCCTGCGATCCGCTGCAAATCACCCCCTGGACATCCCTCGGATACGCTCCAACAAATATGCTGCCTCCCACCTATGGAACTCCCTACCAGCTAGCTTGATTGACTCACCCACCCTTAACCAGTTCAAGACTGGACTCAAACTATATCTCCTCAATCTCAGCCTTTGTGGCTGCAACTGTTCGCTCCCTAGTCCAGGTCTCATTTCTGTCACACTGCCTTGAACCTCCCTTCATCCTGGATGTATCTTCAAAACTATGATGTCAATTTTCTGTTGTTGTCTTAATTCCCTACTAATTGGTGTGTAACTTGACATCATGTATTGAGCCTGAATGTGAACCTGATTCTACCACTGTAAACTGTTGCTAATGTATATTTGTGTAACCATTGTAACTACTGTAAATAATGCTATTATGTGTCTTTTTCTGTAACTAATTCCGGGTTGTCCCTGAAAAAGGGATCTCTGGTCTCAGTGGGCTTACCCAGTTACCAAAATCTAAATAAATAAATAATGTCTTGATTAATGAAAATGAAGACCAACAGTACCCTAATCTAACAGAGTCACCAAATAATGTTACGCAATCCCAAACTACTGACCTATCCGATACCTTGTCCCCTACTATTTTTCCTTCAAATACATCCTCAATGAATAGGGACATAGTGGTAATCGGAGATTCAGTTCGCAAGGGTGTAGATTCAGTAGTTTGTCATGGGAGAAAAGCCCACACAACAGTAAGCACACTCCCAGGCTCTTGTGTAAAAGACATCTCAAGACTCCTGGATGGACTTTTAGGAAACACAGTCAAACCTTTGGTACTTTTGCATGTAGGTATCAGTAATTTACCTACTAACAATCTGTCTTATGTACAATCTGAGTACATAGACATCATTAATAGGGTACTTGATAAAAAAGGGGCGATAATTTCCAGAGTGTTACCTACTGTAGGGAGGAATACCTACAAAAACAAGTCAGTTATGGTCCTAAATACATGGTAACGCCAACTGTGCCGCGAAAAAGGAATAGGGTTTATGGACAACCTTACCACTTTCTCTGATAAAGCCTGTTTCAAATACAATGGACTACACTTAAATTATTTCGGTACTACAATTTTGGGCAAAAAGATCAACAAAGTCCTAGCATTCCATTTAAACTGGAAAATGGGGTGGGTGGGAGAACAATAGGTTATGATATTATCCACCAGTCCAGTACCCAAGGGAGGCCAAATCAACTTTGTCATGATGTTACCCACCCTAGTAAAAACTTCCTTAGCCCTTCAAACCCAGTATGGAACAGACTATTAACTAATGCCAGAAGTCTGGCTAATAAATTTGATGAATTCAAGCTCAAGTTTATGACCATGATATCCATCTGGCTTTAGTCACAAAAACCTGGGGCACTGACAATGATACTTTGGATAGAAACATATCAGGTTATGTCTTTATCAAAAACAGGAAGTTTAGAAAAGGTGGAGGTGTGGCCGTATACATTCATAATACTATAAAATGTGAGGAGATGCCCGTAGACGTGGAAGGCATTGAAGCATTGTGGGTTAAAATATATCCCCACAATGGTGCCACAATAAAATTAGGCTTAGTATACAGACCACCCTCTACACCTTTAGAAAATAAGTGTTTGGAGCACATTAGCAAATTGAATCCATCTGATGACATAATTATTATGGGAGGCTTTAACCTATCTTATATTAATTGGATTTCACACACTGGGAATAATAAAATTGAATTCTCATATCTTGATACTTTCACACAGATAGGACTTGATCAAATAGTAATGTGTGCCACCAGGAAAGACAAGACATTAGACATTATACTAACCAATATGGATAACAGTGTAGCTGATGTCCTTACTACAATGCCCTTGGGTAACAGTGATAATATGTGTGTACACTTTAAGGTTCTAGGTCAAACCAGACAACCTGGGATGGGGGTTACTGAAAACTTAACTTCAGAAAAGCAAGTTTTACTTCTATAAAAGAACAAATGGGAATGGGAAAAAGATTTCAGTGATCATTCAGTTGAGTGGAAATGGGACCTACTAACTTCAAAGATAAAGAGCGAGGTTAAAAAACATATACCAACTGTGAAGAAATATCCCGCTAAAAGAATACCCCCAAGCTGGATGAAGCCTTCTATAAAAAAAACTTATAAATAAAAAGAGTAGAATGTTTAAAAGCATCAGAAAAGGTAACCAGCATTTAGTACCAGCATACCAAGTATTGATTAAAAATATTAAAATTAAAATTAAACGAGCAAAAACTGAACACGAAATATCCATGGCAACAAAAGTTAAAGATAACAAAAAACTATTTGTTTCCCCATATTAATAAACTAAGGGGATCTTCAAATTCAGTGGGCCCATTTACTAACAATACAGGATTATCCTCTAATAATAAGGAAACGGCTGATATTCAGAACAGATATTTTTCTTCTGTGTTTAATAAACCCACTCTTGCTACTATGGAGGATAAGCTAGTATCCATACCTGGAAAAGTAATGATTAAACCAACCGACCTTCTTGAGAGGCTAAAAAAATTAGATGCCAGCAAATCCCTAGGCCCAGATGATCTCCATCCCAGGGTATTGAAAGAACTCGCAGACTACATTTACATACCACTGACTAATGTGTTCCAGTATTCCCTGGACTCTGGTGTTATTCTCTTAAGTTGGAGAGTACCTACTGTTGCACCACTCCATAAACAGGGACCTATTTCAAAACTGGAAAATTTTAGAACAATAAGTTTGACTTCCCTATTGGGCAGAATACTTGAAAGGATAATTAAGGACTAATCCAACAATATCTATCAACTTTAGAAGCTGTAGACCTGTATCAACACGGGTTTATTAAAAACAGATCCTGTTTAACAAACCTGTTATGCTTCTATGAAAAAGTAAACAAAGCGATTGATATGAAAAGCCAGTTGATATCATATTTTTGGACTTTGCAAAAGCCTTCGACAAACTACCACATTTGGAATGGATCAGATCACTAAGGAACTTAAATTTGTGTACAAATATTATGCACTGGATTGCAAATTCGTTGATGGGGAGACAGCAGAGGGTGAGTTTTCTCTGACTGGGTTCGAGTCACGAGTGGTGTTCCTAAGGGGTCAGTCCTGGGTCCAGTTTTATTTAACATTTATATCTCTTGATTAAAAATAGATTTACCAAACATGTGGTTGTCTAAATTTGCAGATGACTGCAGGTTGGGAACAGTGGTTAATACTTTAGAAAATAACATTACACTGCAGGATGCACTCAACCATATTTTCCCCTGGATGATGCTCAACACACTAGAATTAAATATTAATAAATGTAAAGTAATGCACTTGGGTTCAAAAAACAGACAGTGTAACTATACCATTAATAATAACCCCCTAACTGTAACTACATGTGAAAGGGATTTAGGAGTGACCGTAAGTCATGATTTCAAATTTATAATACTAATTGCAGAAGCCAGGTGAAAAAAAGCTAATCAGATGCTGAATTGTATCATTAAGCATATATCCAGCAGAACCAAGGAGGTACTACTCCCTCTTTACATAGCACTGGTTAGGCCCCATTTGGAGTATTGTATACAAATATGGTCACCTTATAGAAAGGAGGACATCAAAAAGGTTGAAGCTGTCCAACGAAGATTTACAAGACTCATTACAGGTTTAAATCAGATACCATATGAGCAAAGACTGAACATTCTTAATCTATACACGTTGTAATATAGGAGGAAAAGGGGTGACCTGTGTATGCTGCACAGGGCAATTGATGACAACACCTTCATGACAGAAATTGGTTTAAGGTTAAACTAGGACAGAGTCAGTGATAGGAGACATCCAAAGCAACTATGATTTGACAAATGGAATACATTGTCTAGGAAACACTGATACAGTCAAAGGGTAATTACCCTATGGAATAACCTCCCATTAGAGGTAATAGACAACAAAAATGTAAACGTTTTTAAAACTAGACTGGATAACGCGATGAGTGATGAAACTAAATATGGGTTATAATTATCTTAATTTGGCAAGCATAAAGGATGAAAATCTATTAAAGCTTGACTGATCTATGAAATCTATGAAACTCTGTCTGTTCCTTTGTCTGAGGTTTAACCCAAACTCTGTACAGTAACCCATTACATTTTTTAAACATTGATTCACCCTGTTTTGGTTTCACCCCCAGCTGCTTAAAATAACCCTGGAGAGAAACCTCGTTAGCTTACTCTGAAAGAAAATAACAATCAGTGATCAGTTTAGTTTCAGCATTTTCATATATGAAACCCTTGTGTCCATCAGTCTTTTGTTGCCGCTGTTTCTTAAGGCGTCTTCTTTCTTTCCTGGACTTCTGGATCTTGGAGTTGTGCTCAAACATGTCCAAATCAAAATCACTGAAAGGAAGAGAGTCCCCACTACCTGAGATTTTCTTTGCCTGCGCTCTTGTCATCACAGCTGCTGAAACTGCAGGATTTGCTCCCTCTGTGATTAACTCACTAACTCCTGGAAAGTCATTTCCAATAATCACAGGTACAGGTAACTTAAGTACTACCCCTACTTTCGTTTGCTGCAGCACCCCATTAACATTCAGAGCCACTTGGGTGGTGGGATAGCATCACGTGTCCCTGTGGATGCAGACTACCCCAGTACCCGGTCCTTTGACACAGTTCTTTTCAATAACTTCAACATGCACTAGGGTCTGTCTGCTTTCCGAATCAATAAATCCCTTCCCAGTCTTAGCACAGGAAAACCAGGAGCAATTATAAAATTTGCAAGTAGACTTTTATTATTATCAATAACAGTAAAATAAAAATTTTTCATTGTAACTATTTACAAAGGCAGTGCAAACAAAGAAAACAAAGTCCTTCATCTGAGGATAGCTCTAATTGCAATTGTAATAAGTACTTGACACAATGAAACTGAAATAAGGTTTGATCTTTGTAGTATGAGACCTCGTTGTAAATGAGCTTTTAACTCAATCGAGCAAATCCTGATTCATAACATTTTCTGTATAAATATTTTACTACTACTACTACTACTACAATTTCCAAGTTTCAGTCTCTCCCCCCTAACAAAAGATTGCTGCCCTGTTTAGGGCTGTGGGCGGAGCCTACAGCACTATTGGGATCAGATTGTCGGTCCAAAACGGCTGATCATGGAACTCCCTTTTTGGACTTTTGAAACTAATCCTCCACAGCTGCAAAATAGTGCACTCCCCCTCTGATTTTTGCTGCTTGCTGCTCTGTTTTAAAGACATCTGAAGGAAGGGGGAATGCTACTGTATTTTACCTCAGAGCCTCTCAGGATATTAAAAAAAACAACTTTTTAAGCTGCTGTTTCTATCATCTGTCCAGCTCAGTCTAATAGATTTATTCTATTTCTTTAAGCAATCTAGGGGTTAACTCACATGTTATCTGGAATTTACTGAAACTGAAAGTCAGACTACTGTGTCAGATTATAGGCAGTGCAGCTACAGCCTGTGTTAGCTATCTCATTCCTATGGACTCACACACACACACACACACACACACACACACACACACACACACACACACACCAGCATGTACTCTGACTAAATAAATTCAAAAGGACTGGATTAGCAGCATGCCAGTTTTTGATTGTGATTATATGGCACGAACAAGAAAATAACATTGGACATTTGGTAACTTTTCACAGCCCTATTGGCTCTGGCTAGAGTTTGTTATAATAAATTTTTACCTGGTAATTAACTTCTGCAACCTCGACTGAACAGAAGTAATCATTCAATACCTCTGCCTTGTCCCCATGGTCTTCCACCCACCCCTTCCCTCTGTTTAGCTTTATTATTACATCTCTCGTTTCCATTTTTCACTAAAAGGCTTTTTCCCTTTTTTAATCCCTTCCATAAGCTGTAGTTCCTTCTTGGCTTTGGCCAACAGGACTGCCTTCCCTGCCTATTTGGCTTTACTCTGGTACTTCTCCCTGTATTGACCTGTAATCCAACATTATTTATCTTTTTTTTTTACCTGTGGCTGTCACTCTCCCTGGAATATGGGTTACTGCGTGTTACTCAACCACGGAGTGTTGCTCTATGGAGAAGATTGATTCCTGGAAGAGAGGAATGTTACTGACCATAACTGTTGATATTCCAGAATATCTTTTCTGTAATTCAACACTCATCCACCTTCTACCCCCTCTGGGATATGTTTTTCCTCTAAGTGGGATACATGTCCAGCTCTTTCATAAAAGATTGCCGGCAGATAAGGACCGCTAGGCCCATCTAGTCTGCCCATTTTCCCTACTTGCATTAGCTGATGTTGGCTCTGTGTGGTCATTAGCCTAGCCCCCCACTTCCCAAATCTAGTGTTCCTTTATGCCTGTCCCATGCATGTTTGAATCCCCCCCCCACTGAGCTTGCCTCCACCACCCCTGTGGTAGGCAGTTCCAGGCATACACCACTCTTTCAGTGAAGAAAAACTTCCTTACGTTTCCGCTCAGTCTTCCCCCTTCCAGTCTCATGTCGTGTCCTCTTGTTCTTGCCCCTCTCCTATACTGAAACAAGTCCCCCACCTGTACCTTATTTATACCTTTAAGATCTCAATCCTGTCATCCCGTTCTCTCCTCTCCTCTAGTGTATACATGTTAAGATCCTTCAGTCTCTCCTCATATGTTGTCTGGTGGATGCCCTGTACTATCTTAGTTGCCCTTCTTTGGACTGCCTCCATTTTGTCAATGTCCTTACAAAGATGTGGCCACCAGAACTGTACACAGTACTCCAGATGAGGCCTCACCAGTGTTGTGTTTAGTGGCATCACCACCTCCCTCCTCCTGCTTGTGATGCTCCTACCTATGCACCCCTACATGCTACTGGCTTTCCCTACAGCCTTTGTACATTGTCTAGCTGCTTTAAGGTCATCTGTGATGATAATTCCCAAATCTTTCTTCCCTGGTGGCTGCTAGGAGTCCCCCCCACCCCCCATCCTGTAGCTCTCTGCAGGGTTCTTTCACCCTGTTGCATGATTTTTCACTTTTTTGCATTGAACTTCAGTTGCCTTATTTAGGGCCAATCATCCAGCTTTTCCAGGTCCCTCCTCATATTATCCACCCCATCTGGTGTGCGTACGCTATTGCAGATCTTCATATCCTCTGCAAATAGCCAAACCTTGCCTACTAGCCCTTCTGCAATGTTGCTAATGAAAACATTGAAAACGACTGGCCCAAGGACTGATCCCTGTGGAACCCCACTGGTCACCCCCTTTCCTTGGATTAAATTCCATTTACCATACCCTCTGCTTCTTATTCTCCAGCCAGTTCCTTACCCAGTTCAGTACCTTTTGTCCCACCCACAGGCTGGCCAGCTTGTTTATCAGCTTTCGATGTGGTACAGTATCGAAGGCTTGCCAAAATCAAGGTAGGCAACATCCACCACTCCCCCCGGTCCACAATCTGTTACCCAGTCAAAACATTCTTTCAGATTTGTTTGACATGACCGTCCTGCTGTGGACCCATGTTGCCTAGGATCCTTGGCTCCGATGGCTTCCAGTTGGCCCACAATTTTGTCCTTAAGCAGTCCCTCCATAATCTTACCCACCACTGAGGTGAGGTTGATGGGCCTGTACTTTCCCGCCTCCTCATTGCTCCCACTCTTGTGCAGAGGCACTGCAAATGCCCTCCTCCAGTCCTGTGGGACCACCCCAGTGTGGAGGGACTCACTGAACAGGGCTGCCAGTGGTGCTGCTAGCTCCATCCTTAGTTCCTTTAGTATCCTATAAAAATTGCCATCTGGTCCAAATGTCTTGTCAACCCTCAGTTTAGTGAGCTCTCTCAGGACCCTCCTCTGTAAAAGGACTGGTGTCGACTTCTTCTCTCCCCATGCACCTGTTTTTTAGCTGTGGTCCCTGACCCTCTCCTTCTACAGTGAAAAATGAACCGAAGTATTCATTCAGTATTTCTGCCTTTCCCTGGTCCTCCTCTCCACACTCCCCTTCATCCCTTTTGAGCCTTACTATCCCTTCCTTGGACTTCCTTCTTTCACTGATGTACCTAAAAAATGATTTGTCCCCTTTTTCAACTCTGAGCTAGACTTTCTTCAGTTTGCGCCTTTGCTCTCCTTACTGCTTTCTCAGCTTCTCTCAGACAGTTTAGGTACTCCACCCTGTCCTCTTCTTTCTTCGACCCCTTGTATCTCATGAAACCCAGTCTCTCTATTCCTAGAGATGGAGGCAGCCACCTTTTTTCACTGGCATTCTTTTTCTTTATAGGTACAGTATATGGCTACATTAGTGCAATGGCCTTCAATAATCCCAAAGTCCAGTGGATACAGTGCCCAGTACAGATTCAGGGGGACATCATCTATTGTTTTTTCTGCAGCTGATGGGTTACATTGTCTCCTGATGACCCAAACATTTTGCTCTCACTGGGTCCTTGCACCTCTGTCCTTAAGACCAGATTATTGCTCTATGGAGAAGATATTCTTGAAGATCAAGGTTTAGTAAGTAACTTTCCTTTACCTGTAATGGTTGCTGTTCAGGTGGTATTTATCCATATCCACATATATTCCATCCTTCCTCCCTGGTAAGTGCATTTTGAGAGGGGGGATTAAATATCTGAGTGGTGTTCTCTTCTGTGAGAAAGATGTAAGGGAATTAGGCAAGAGGCACGAAGGTAGCGCATGCAGTGCTGTTCACTCCAAATAGACAGTTCTAGGAGCAGGTTCCCCAACAACGGAATACATACGTGCTTAGGGACAAGTGAGGGTTGTGATTTTTCAACCCGAATTTTGGATTTTTCAACTTTTGTTTCTGCTGTATCCTACAACCCTAACAATATATTAATTTTTTTTTTTACTGCAGCACCAGCTCTAAATTTTGTTTTCCCTGTTACAAAGCTGTCTGATCCATTAGAAATGGGAAACTAGCAACGACATGCCTCATAGTTTCTTGTTACATTTTTTAATCTGGACTTGTGTTTTTCTTTCTCTAGGTTTACTCTATCTAATGCTAAAGCACATGGTTGACCGTCACAACATATATTATGTTTACCTGCCTGCAAAACTGGATAAAAAGATCCACTACTCAGCTGTATACCAGGCTATATTGGCACCTTTGCTCTGTCTAATCTGGTTGTATTTCTTCTCGGTTGTACGGACAGGTAAGAAGTGCTGAGTCTAACAAAGATGAAAGTAGTACTGCTTTTTTCCATATCTAATGTCTTCGCTTCCCTGTCTCCACTCAAAGTACTAGAGTTTATTGTTCAGTGATGCACTTCATTGGCAGCTGTCGTCAGATAATCCATCCACTAATAGATCATATTTTTCAGACTCAGTTTCCATCTCTTCCCTGCCTGTCGAGCAATCTTTTACCCTAACCGGATCATTCCTGTCTTTTTTTTTTTTTTTTTCCATATACTGTAGTTGTTTGCTCTCATGGACCACCACCTGCGCCATCCATCAGACCCTTATGCCAGCAACCTTCCAGCCATGTCTTCCACTCCCACCTCACTGTCAAAACTAGAGGTGATCCATATGTGTATTGGGTCTGAGAGTACCAATGGCTGTCATACAGGTGGCCCGGGAAGCATGTTCCCCACCCTTTTTTTTTTTGCATAAAGTTTTTTTTATCCTCCCAAGGCAGAATGGGTGGCTCTTCAGCCTGTCACCTTGTACTATGACTGTCTCTCACGTCCCTCCAGTCAGGGGGTTCTTATTCTCCGTGGAGTCCCCCCACAGCAGGACCAGGTGGAAGAGGGCCGTCCCACCCGCCCATGAAAATATCCAGACATTCCCCACGGGACACTGAACAACACGAAGGGCTTCACATTGTCCATCATCCATAGTTTTCCTGTTTTCTTGCCCCACAGCTGCAGTCCCTCCCTTCATGTCCCTCGAGACTGCACTGTCACTAGGCTTCTGCCTGGTGACAGTCATGGGCCAAAATGGCTGACCACCCCTCCCCGGGAGAGGAGAGCAGTCCCTGGGATGCCCAGTCCTCTCCCACCCTGCCAGCACCCACACTCTCGGCCTCCTGACATACTGTAGCTCCTGAGTTTGCTCCCAAATCAAAACACTCTGCACAACATTTTTTTTGTACTCTTGTTAAAATAAAACTTACTCATGACCCTCCTGAATCCCCCACCACCACCACCACCACCACCACCAACTTCCACTCATGTCCCATGTTTGATATTCACCAGTCCTGCTGAATGTTTCCTCACAGTCTACTTTGTTCGTTCCTTTCAGGAACTTGAAGGTCTCTATCATATTGCCCTATTGTATCATATATACCACCCTTCTCACTTCCTCTCCCAAGTTTCTGACACTCACATCAACATTTCCAGGCAGATGTTTTTTTTTTGTAAATAAAAACCTATTTACAAAAAGAACAACCCACCCCTTCAGATGACAACCCCCTCATCCCTCATCCTCTGGTACCCCAAAACCAGTGCCCCCATCCCCAGTGAACTCCGCAATAGCAGCACTGGCTGCTTGCCCACTGATATGAAAAATAAACCTTTCGCCTCCCACTCTCTCACGTATACCCTAGCCCCCCCTCCATCCCCAACCCAAACCCTACATTTCAAAGAAAACCACCCTATGTCCTCGACAGCTCAACTCACAACATTAGGTGGCAATTTTGAAATCCCACCCAAAATTTGTTTTTATGGCTCAAGCCGTGAAAATGTATTTCAGTTGAGATTTAAAAGTTGCCACCTACTGTGGGAGGGTGGGAACCTGCATATTAGTGAATGGGGATAAAATATTTTAAAAAGTGTAAAAGTTATGAATAAAAGAAAAAAGTCTTAAAAAATAAGTAATCGTGCATCACTGTAAAATGGGACAGAAGGCATCGTGTGAAAAGGAAAAGTAGTACTGTAAAATAAACAAACATGGAGATCCCAGGGGCCATAAAAGATGTAGGCAGAATTAGAAAAAAGCCTAACATGTACAAAAGAAAGGACACACTGGGATGACACATGCAAATCAAAACACTCTGCACAACAAATTTTTGTAAATTTTGACTGTAGTTCTCCTTTAATTCTAATTATAGAGTAGCAGAAAGCGTGCCTAAGAAGCTGGGTTGTCCTTTAGCCCCAGCAACAGTGATGTTATCCCAGCACATCATCACTTCGTCACCTGGGGGCCGGTGACCATTGTCACAAATGCACTCAGCAGGTCAGGCCCTCTTCTCCCACAGTACCAACCTCTCAGTGCAGTATTGTGAACAGGTAGCAGAACAGGCTTGTGGGTCCGAATCACCTTTGGTCTCAAGCTCTAGGGGGATTCAAACTGTGAACCTTATGCTAGCGTACCCAAATGCACAGGCTCAGATAATCTGCTCTTCGGGGGGATGCCAGATATCTTTCGCCTACTGGCACCCAACCAAGTATCCAGAATGAACCCTTAAATCTCTATAAAAGACCTTAGGTATATTCTTACCTTTTCCCAGTTCAGTAACACCATTAAGCTTATGAACAGTTGTCACATTTAACCATCTGTACCTCACATGCAAAAAGGAACTTCGAAGACACACAGGCAGTCTCTTTAAAATAAGAGGTTTACTTAAAAAAAATGGATAAAAATGTAAACACAGAACACTATATCACAAATCATACAATCACTTAAAAGAAAACGAGGAAAAGTACAAACATGAACTCCTACCACAATACAGTTAGACTTTTTCTATCTAATGTATTACCTCTATACAGTGCTTAGAGTTAGATGTTGTTTCTTAAGATTCCAAAAAGTTAATTTGTCTAAGCTGAAAACAGAATACAGTTTAAAATGCTGTGTTTCCACCCCTTCCATGATGTAATCTAGTTCCTCCTTTCAGAATATAAAAATATACAAACAGGATGTCCTATCAGGAGGTATATTAAATAAGGTGTGGAAAGGATGAGAAGGGACTTGGCAAGGTTGAAGGAATGGTCAGAAGTATGGCAGCTAGGATTCAATGCAAAGAAGTGCAAAATAATGCACCTGGGAAACAAGAACCCAGGGGAAGAATACACAATGGGGGGGAGGTAGTAACAACAACAAAAAAGGAAAGGGACCTGGGGGTAATCATATCGGATGACCTTAAGCTTAGCAAGCAATGTGAGAAGGCAGTAGGGAGGGCTGGGGGTATACTGGGATGCATAGGGAGAGGCATCAGCTGCAGAAAACAGGAAGTTGTTATCCCGCTGTACAGACAGTTGGTGAGACCCCATCTGGAGTACTGTGTCCAGTTCTGGAGACCCCATCTCCGCAAGGACATAGACAGGATGGAGGCAGTCCAGAGGAGGGCAACTAAAATGGTGCAGGGTCTGCAAGAGAAGCCGTATGAGGAGAGACTAAAGGAGCTTAATATGTATACCCTTGAGGAAAGAAGGGAGGGGGACATGATAGAAACTTTAAGTACCTCAGTGGAATCAACAAAGTCCAAGAGGGTAGCATCTTTCAGAAAAAGAGACGTGCAAGAACAAGGGACACAATTTAAAGATAGAAGGGGGCAGTTCAGGGCAATGGAGGAAGTATTATTTCACAGAGAGGGTAGTGGATGCATGGAACAGCCTTCCTGAGGAGGTTGTGGGGTCTAAAACTGTGGGAGAATTCAAGAATGCATGGGACAGACATAAGGCAATTCTTGTGGGTGGCAGGAAGAAATAGGCTGTTGGTTAACTAGGATCTGCGGCCTATCCTGTAGGTAGGGAAGTGGGCAGACTAGATGGGCCAAGCAGTCCTTATCTGCAGTCAAAGTCTATGTTTCTAAGGTGACATCAGCAAACACTAATTTCCCAACATGACTCCTTAATTAACATTCCCTCTTTGATCTCGAGCATCTCCTCTTCTCAGGGCACATCTAAGGATTTTTATGACTTTTCACACCATGGTATAAAATTTTTTTTTTTTTTTCTCTAAAACGTCATAAAAGTGTACGATCCCTATATCCTGGCAGCTGGTCAGCTCCAATTAAGTCCGATAAACAGGAGACCCTTAATTAAGGCTCTCTAGTCTTTTTAATTACCTCCTGGTTTCAGGTTAATATATCCTGTATTCTCACTAAAACCTGACCCATGGCACAGCTACCTTATGGAGATAAATCACACGCTACATTTTTTATATTACAAATATCAAAGAACAATCATAACCAGTTGGCGAAGCGTCACAACCATCACATGGTATGGTTCCGCCACTAGAACTAAATCATCCCATTCCAAGGCAAAAATATGGGGCTTCAGAGGAGCTGACTTTGATAAGATGGCCAACAGACTTAAGCTAGCCCTGGCAAAAAGAAATACAGTTGAGGGGGTACAGGCAAAGTGGGCAAGTAATAAGGATGCAATACTTGAAGCAATATCCCACTGTGTTAGAGAGAAAAGCAAGAGCAAAAGGAGGAGGAAACCACTTTGGTTCTCAAAAACAGTAGCAGAAAAAGTCAGAGCCAAAAGGCTGGCCTTCAGGAAATATAAGGGAACGCAGCAGGAAGAAGATAGGGAAGTATACCAAACTTCCCTAAGGGAAGCAGTAAGGCAGGCAAACGCCCAAACCGAGGAAACACTAGCACAAGCAGTAAAAGAAGGTGACAAGACTTTCTATAGATACATTAGTGAAAGGAGAAAGTCCAGAGGTGGTATTGCTAAGATCAAAGGGGATAAGGGGCCGTGTGAGGAGGAGGGCCATGTAAAAGCATCTATCCTAAATAGATACTTCTGCTCAGTATTTACTGAAGAAAAGGTAGGGCAGGGCCCACAGCTCAGCACCATGGACACAGGGAGGTGTGCACTAGTCCCTTCACAAAAGAAAGGGTTCTACAAGAGCTTGATAAGCTCAGGGTGGACAAGGCAATGGGACCTGATGACATATATCCCAGGGTACTAAAGGAGCCAAGGTTGGAACTAGCAGAGCCATTATCAGAACTGTTTAGTGAGTCTCTGAGCACAGGAGAGGTCCCAGAAGACTGGAGAAGGGCTCATGTGATCCCACTCCACAAGAGTGGTAGCAGGGAGGAGGCAGGGAACTACAGACCAGTCAATCTTACCTCAGTAGTGGGCAAGATTATGGAGGCAGTCCTTAAGGAAAGGATAGTGCAACACCTGGAATCCATAGGAGCACAGGATCTAAGACAGCATGGGTTTACAAAAAGGAAGGTCCTGTCAAACTAATCGCATAGATTTCTTTGACTGAGTAACCCGAGTGGTGGACCAAGGGGGAGCAGTTGATGTCGCCTACCTTGACTTCAGAAAAGCTTTCGATACTGTTCCACATAGAAGATTGATTAATAAGCTGGGTAGGCTCGGGTGGGTCCTAAGTTGGTCAACTGGGTGGCAAACTGGTTGACGGGACAAAAACAGAGTGTGGTGGTAAACGGTATACAGTCAAAAAGAAATGCAAGTAACAAGTGGGGTACCTCAGGGATCAGTCCTGGGGCCAGTCCTCTTCAGTATCTTCATCAGTGACATTGCAGATGGACTGGAGGGTAAGGTTTGTCTGTTTGCAGATGACACCAAGATCTGCAACAGAATAGATGATCCAGATGGGGTGGGCAGAATGAGAAGAGATCTGGATAAACTGGCAAAATGGTCGGAAGAGTGGCAACTGATGTTTAATGCAAAGAAGTGCAAGATCGTGCACATAGGGAAGAGAAAACCTGTAGCCACCTATAGGCTGGGAGGGGAGTTGCCGGCAGTCACAAGGGAAGAAAGAGATTTGGTCATCTTCCTCACCGATAACCCGAAATCACCAAGCAGACCACTAAAGCAGTAGGTAAGGCTAGAGGGATGTTGGGGTATATTAGTAGGGGTATCACAAGTCGGAAGAGGGAGGTAATAATCCCTCTTTACAAGACATTGCTTAGACCCCATCGGGAGTACTGTGTACAGTACTGGAGGCCACACCTTCAGAAGGACATTAACTAAATTGAGGCAGTCCAGTGAAGGGCAACCAAAATGGTGCAGGGACTACATCAGAAAATGTATGAGGACAGATTAACGGAGCTCAATATGTGTACTCTAGAACAAAGGAGGAAGAGAGGTGATATGATTGAAACATTCAAACACCTTAAGGGCATTAACAAGGTGAAAGAGTCTAACATGTTTCAATATAAGAAAAATAGCAGGACAAGAGGACACAGCATGAGATTTGAGGGAGGCCGATTAAGGGGTAATGTGAGGAAGTTCTTTTTCACAGAAAGGGTGATGGATGCATGGAACGGCCTACCTCAGGAAGTGGTGGATACGAATACAGTGCAGGGCTTCAAACAGGCATGGGATAGGCATAAGGGAGCAATACAGATGAGTATGAATAGATAGGCCATTGACAGAGCAAAAGTCGATGGCACATTCATAAAGTAGAAAAAGAAATGGGCAGACTTCTATGTTTCTGTGTAATTTGTGCTGGCACAGTTGACCACATCACATGTACAAAACTGAAAATATTCATTGTCATTCAACTTACATACAGACACCAAGACAGATGCCTTTCTGACTTCTCTGTCTTCACGATTGAGTCACTTGGCAAGATGTCCATAGTCAACAAAACAGCAGTTCTGCTCTTGATGGTGCGACTGACATGCGTATAAAAAAAGACACGAGTGTGAAAAAAAAAAACAGAAAACCCATCTTTTGAATCTGGCACCTTGTTAGCTTGACAAGGTTGTACTTGACCATAATGAAGACACTGCATGTTTGCCAGACCAACTGGGCGCTTCGCATATTTTGCGACTGGCTCACTAAAAAAACTTAATGTAGAATTTCACTTGGTGGAAGCAGGGGAACCAAATTAATATCTTATGTCAATTTTACGGTTCTGTGAGAAACACTAGCGAGGAACCATACAGTATCTCCAGATCTTCTTTGAGACTATCTCCTCCATTAGAGAACACCTTTGGAACTATAGCCGTGAGGCACTAGGACCACATGCAAATTTTTGCTAGCTGGGGGCTGCTCACGACTATGTCATGTGTCAGCGTCTTATATAAATGTGGGCTGTCCCATCAGTCCTCAGTTCTTTCCCCACTGTTGCTCATCCTCTTCTGACCTGCTGAAAGAAACATCATCAAGTAGCCATTGCCATTTATTCTTTTATTATAAGTGTATTTTGTCATCTCTGCATGCTGCCAAATTCAAAAGTATCTTTATTTCAGTATTGTAAGTGCGGAGAGAAAATTTACACAGAAGAGACACATGGTTTGTATGTGCTGTTTGGGTCTTTCTCACAACGTGAGGACTTGAGACATTTGACAGTGCTTCAGTTAAGCTACAAGGCAACGCGGCAAGAAAGCTCTAGAAAATTACCTTCTCCTTAAAACATTAAGAGCCATGGTGAAGGAACAGGGATCCAAATCTGTTGCAGCCACGCCACTGGCTGAGAAGCGGCTGCCAAAGGCAAAGGTCCAGGACAGGAAATGGACGGAGTCGCAGCCCTCCTTATCGTCTGGCCATAAGCATAAAGAGAAATATACCTCGCTGGCATGGTCCTGATCGCTGGTGAGACAGGGTAATTCTACTATATCATCAACCACTCTGGCGTTGACTATAGCCCCCCTGACTCTTGATGAGACACCAAGGTCAGGGTGAGATTTTTTTTTTCTCCATATTCTATTTATTCTCCTTGGGGCCACGGCAAGGCAGACTCCCTTCTACTGGCTACTGCCACCCCCTTCCGTAGTCCTACGCCTGCCCAGGTGCACTTGTAGCGAGGACACCCCATGGTTTGCTCCCCCAGTGGCAATGTCAGGAGAGGGAGGTCTGACCTCCCCACCCATGGTCATAATCCAGTTTCCTTGGGTCGTTCCGGTGGCGCTGAGGGTTGAGGCGCTGGATGCCACACTTCGCTTCACGCCGGCGACCCGGGTTCGGTGATGGACTCGGGCCACCGTAGGGTCAGCAGGGGAAGAGAGGGATTGAGCACCCAACGGCAGCTCTCCCTGTCTGGGGAGGGTTGCAGGTCTGTCCTGCTGCCATATTGCCACCTCCTGGGTGAACCTGGGATTGGCGATGCGGATCGGGACACACAGCGGGAGGGGCAGCGCCAGCCGAGATCCTGGGGAGGAGTTGCATCTCGACGCATGCCTCCTCATTGGCTCTCCCAGTGTGTGCCGGCATCTGCAGGGAGGGGGTGCTCACCAGAACAGGACAAACTGGAGCCCATCACTCCTAGGTGACGACTCCCGTGAGGCCGGACCACATCACCAGCATTCACTGGGGCAGACTCCAATGTGTCCCGCTCGCTCTACCTTTGTGAGGGGGAAGGTTTGGGGGAGTCCTTCCCTCGCCCCGCCCGGGGAGTTCACCGAGTTACCTGAGGATCTCTGAGCAGACGGACACTCTCGGAGCAGACTCCTGGGGGCACCATGGGACATTGTGGAAGGCGACATGAGGGGGTCTAAATGAGTGGAGGGACGGTGTGGGATGGAGGATAAATATAAGGTTAAAAAAAAATAATAATCCAGTTTCCTTACTCCGTGCTTTTCCTGGTGATGCGATCAATGGAGGTATGGCTGACGGGTATCATATGCCCTTGACGTGCCCATCCTTTCCTCCAGTTATCTCCCTTTAGTCCCCAGGGCCATGGTAGCACGATTGCGCACGTGCATGGAGGCGTGCATGGATGCTGGATCCAGCAGTCCTCGCTTCACTGACACTGGCCTAGTTCCTGGTCCCTCATCAGTGTGCCACTACCATTGAGCCACAACTCATTGACAGCCAAGCATTGTGAAGATCATCCTCCCCTACCTTGGAGAGGAGAGCTGCCTACCGGCCACTTAGTCCTTCTCATGAATCCCCCCAGCAGACCACCTGCAACCTGAGCGCGTTCCCAAACTTGGATCACCAGCATGGGAGAGGTAAGGCACCAAGCACCTCAGCCCTCTGTGTCACTGGGCCAGCTCCTCAGGGTCTGGTTTAGGCACTGCCATCCTTACTGTGGATGATAGGACACTGTTATAGTCGGGCCAAAGCCCGTCGTCGATGCAAATAGTCTTGGCCTCTGGGTGTCTTTGACTCTCAAGTTGTGCTGGCATCGTTTTTAGAGATGATACAATACAATCTGCCTGGCTTACCTCTGTAGGCAGCTATCCCATCGATGGAGCCTCAGTTTTCATGCCTTTATGGATGGTCGTATGGTGGCCCAATTAGAGGTGTCCGGTATGTTTCTCAGAGGTATTCTTCTTTCAAAACCTCCTATCTGCAGTCCAGTCCTACCTTGGAACTTGAGTTATGTGATTGAGAAACTGATGTTGGCTCCTTTTGAGACGGCCGTGAGTTGTGGCTTATGTTTCCTGTCATGGAAAACACTATTTTTAATTACAATCACTTCTGCTCAATGGATTTCAGAGCTTCAGGCTCTAATGTGTGAGTCTCCTTATTTACTTTTCCACAAAGACAGTCTCTTTACATACAAAGTTTCTGCCAAAGGTAGTATCTGAATTTACAATGAATCAAAGATAATCTTCCTATTACACTGAACATGCCAATCAGCATGAGGCAGTTCTCCATACTTTAGATGTATGTAGAATACTCAGATACTATGTGAATCGCACCAAGGACTACAGAAAGTCCTCTTAGCTGTGTGTTTCATTTGCCCCGAGAAAGAGGGCGCTCCTGTGTCTAAACAATGCCTGTCCACATGGCTGACACACATTATTAAATTCTGTTATAGAAAGTACAATAAGGAACTTCCTGGTGTGGTTTGTGGTTACTCCACCGGGGAATGGCCACTTCTGTTGCTTGTTTCAGAAATGCTTCAGTGGCTGACATTTGTGCTGCAACCACATGGAGCACTGTCCACACCTTTGCTAAACATTATAGTCTGGACATGCACTCTTGTAGATGGGCTGGTTTCGTGCTTGCTGTACTGCAGGGCCTGCTATCCTGAATCTCTGTCAGAATGTAACCACCTCACAGTTGGTGTTTGGAACTGCTTGAGAATCGTTCCAAAGGTATGCACTATTTTATTTATTGTTTTATTTCTTGAAATCTTGGATGAAATACCTTTGAGCAGAGCTCTTTTCATAGGTTCCACGACAGAAGATTACAGAGTCCGGAAACAGTTACAATTAGTACAAGCATTGCAAATGTAACCAGGCATAACAATTAGGATATTACAAAACAGGCAAGTACAGATAAGGTGGGAGGACAAGCACCATATAGAAGAATTGTACAAATGAGACATGCGATTGACAATGAAACACATAATAAAACAGCATTATTAGGTCGGCTTATAACACAGTATGCCATCGTCATTTGTTACAAATAATCTGCAAGTCTGGAGTTTATTGCCAGGTGGATGAGTAAACTGTAAGACAAGTAGTTGGTAGCCTACAGGGATACGGTGAAAGTTGATTAAGGTATAGTCAGGAGCAGGTGCTGGAGAGAGAGAGAGAGGAAGGGAAGGCAGGCTGACAGAGGTGGTGGCAAAGCAAGAACATGGAAGAATGCAGTGAGGTGAGAACAGAAGGCTTAGGCAGGTAAGGAGGTAAGTGTCAAGGGAGAGGTGGTGGTGGTGGGGGGGGGGTAGACCAGGCAGATGGTGAGAGAATATGGAAAAGAGTCGAGTGGAGGGGAAGAAGGCTGTGAGGATAAGGCAGCGACTGTACGAAGCATGCCACAAGTGCTTAGAGGAGACGGGGGTAGCAGAGAGTGCGAGAACCTTGTGATAGCAGTCGCATGAAGCCACGGAGACTAGATATTGCTGAAGCAAGTACTTGAATGATCCCAGTGTATGAGCATTGGAGATGCTAGCTGGAAGCGAGTTGATCCAGTGAGGGGCTCTGTAGGAGAAAGCTCATTGGCCAAGAGGGGGTACTGCACGGGGGGGGGGGTGCGAAACAGCTGGATGTCAGAGCTCCTGGTCCTTAGTAGTTTTAGTGGTGGAGTGAGTAGTGTTTAAACTCCAGAGGGCAGCCTTCCTAGGCTAGCTTTTTTGGCAAGCAGGCAGGTTTGATAACAAAGTCTGTTAATGAGTTGCAGCCAATTAGCTTGTTCATAGAGATCGCATGTGTGGGTCAAATGCTCTGCACTTGTCAAAAGGCAGCAGGCCTTGTTTAAGGCAGTTTTGATGTGACAGAGAGTTGTGTCTGTAGCAGCGCCATAGATAACGAGACCATATTCAGCTAGTGAGGCGACAGAGCTGTGCATAGCTAAGTGCAAGGCATCTGGTGTCAAAATATGCTTATGCCTGTAAAGCATCCCAGTGCGCAAGTTAATTGCCCTAGCGACATTATCAGTGTGCTAGGAGTAGGTCAGTGCGGAGTCAATTGTTATACCTAGGTATTTGAAGTGCTGTACTAGCTCCAAGGGGGAGCTCTTATTATTAGTGATGGTGAGGGGGAACACCTTATGCCTGTTCTGGGGGTTGGAGAACAACAGGGTCTTTGTTTTTTTATAGGTCATAATAAGCTTGTGTTCCAGAAACCAGTTCTTGGCAATTGCAAAACCTTGTTGAAGTTGTTCGAGGAGTTCAGAGTGGTGGTTACTAGTAAAGATCACTGCGTCATTGGCATATAGGAGGACACGACAATGACAGGAATCTGGGAGTTTATTAGGGAAAATACTAAATAGAAGTGGTCTCAAAATGGAGCCTTGCGGGACACCTGAGCGTACTGGGCACATATCGGAGTGGACATTACAAATTTTTACACGTTGAGATCAGTTACTGAGGTAGCTCGAGAACCATTTGGTAGCGTCAGTGGAGAGTCTGATGCTGGTTAATTGATCGATTAGCAGGGCATGATTCACTGTATCAAAGGCCTTGGTTAGTTCAATGTATGCTGCACCAACCAGAAGACCTTGATCCAGCGAGTTATGAATAAAGCTAGTAAATTCCAGGAACACTGTGATGGTACTGTGCCCATGTCTGAAACCATGCTGTTGGGCACATTGCAACTGGTATTTTGCTAAATAATCGACAAGCTGGACCACCATGATTCACTCCAGCACTTTTGAGAGTGGTGGGAGAATGGAAATGGGGCGATAGTTCACATGCAGTGTTCTGTCCCCACTCTTGTGCACAGGGGTCACCAAAACCAGTTTCAGTGTCCTTTAAGAAGAGAGAACAGTTACGTACTTACCATAACATTAGATCTTCGAGATAATCTTCTCCATTAGTCCATGCCATCCCTCCCTCTGTTCCCCTTCTGCTTCAGCGTGGGTTGCATCAGATATTGTGCAGCTAACTCTAATATAATTATAATATCACGCCCTACGCCTCATATTCCTGGGTTGATCTTAACTCCTGGTTCCCCACGGTTGGAGGTCCTTTGAGTCTAATTCCTGTTGGGGAGCTCTGGAGTGATAGGGCCACCCACATTTGTATAGATGTTGACGTGTGATATTGTTGTGGGTGGCCCCGGCTAGTAAAAGTTTCCATGTGGTCCTAGTGCCTGACAGTTATAGTTCCAAAGGTGTGGACTAATGGAGGAGATTCGAAGTTCTACTGTTGCAGTAAGTACGTGACTGTTACTTGTGTGAGTCTGTGAGTGGGTATAAACCACTACTTTAATGAGCTTCTCCTAAGCCGATCCTTCTAAGAAGTCAAGGCAGAGACAAAGCCTGCCCACTTGCCCATTAGTCCAGCTGACTTAGCTAAACTGTGATCAAGAGAGGCCCTCAACCCAGACACAGCAGCTGGTCTTGTGCATCATGTCTAGTTAGAACTGCAGATCCACCTATCTCACCATGGTTGTGAAGGTCAATGGTCACTAAAACTGGATCCCTTTGAATTGTAACAGATCAGCAGGGCTTAAAATACATTACATTAGCATTCAATGAAAAAAAAAAACATCATGTGATTGTGAACACAACAAAGACTACAGGGAGCAGTGTTTGAGATCCCAAGCCACCAACACTGCCCAGTCAAATGCCTGGACAAATATCTGAGCAAAATTCCTGCTAATGCACCTTCTCTGTATCTACACCCCCGGAAAAAACTGCAATGAGAACAGAACTCAGCCTTTTCTGCCTTTATAGGGCCTGAGGCTTGAGAAGAAAACAAACATATAGTAATAATATGTATATTATAGTGCTACAGTAGTGGCAGTATAGTTAAGGTTGCCCAGCCACTCCTATGCTAAACCCAAATTTCAGCATGTTATAACTTTGCAACCATTTGACTGATGTGCCTGAAATGTTGTATCCACAGTCTGGTACCATAGATCTCTGGATCTGGGAAGTTTCGGTCCAGTCGGATGTGCAGTTGCAGAGCTGCGCAGTGTGAAAAAACATGAAAAATATCACTTTTGGGGCAATTTCTTTGCTTGGGGTTACAGCCCAAACTGTTTGTCCATCTGGTCTGTAATTTTCAGGGAATATGGGGTCTGGGTCACTGATGTGCCTTTTGAAGGTTTGGTGAAAAAATATTAATCTGTTCAAAAGTTCTTAAATATTTAAATTTCCCATTATAGCCTATGGGAAAAAAATACTGTATATGTGCCGTACAAAAGCACTTTTTACTTTTGCAAAAGCACCTTTTTCTGTCACACATTTGTTTTAGTACTTTCGTGCAGCAGCCTTCTTGTTTTAATTCAAAAAATCATGACCCTTGGTAAACACCAACAGTTGCGTTTACCTAATCGGGGCCCTAGGAGCACGATCCTTGCTTCAGAGTTCTGAAATAATGCTCAGAAATATGTTTTTCTCGTTCATAGTGTTGCAGTTTGCAACAGAACAGTGTGACACTTTCGCAAAATTTGCGACAGTGTCACACTGTACTTTCACAAATTGTGACAGTCTTTCAGTACCACTTTCACAAAATTTGCGAAACTGTTGCAATTTGTGACAATACTGCACACAAAAAAAACATTTCTTTGACACATCACTGAAACTAAATGGTTTGGAATTTTGGGATGAACGTTGCAGGGTAGAAAGGGCTTGCCCACAAATGTGCCTTTTGCTGGTTTGGTGGAAAAATGTACATAATTTCTATACTTACAGCACTCTTAAGCTTTGAAATTTCCCATAGGATAACATTGTGTCGGCCATGCCACCTTTTGGCGGCTATCTCTTGAAAATGATTCGAGATATGGATTTTTCACTGAGCACAGCTTTGTACATTTTTAGGTGTACAAAGCATGCATGCAGGTTGCCAGGCCATGATTACAACTGCGGTGAAATTTTTTCCAGAGTTCCATTGGTTACTGAGATATTGCCACATTTGCAGCACAAGGGTTACTTGAAATATCTCTAGGCCTGCACTATGTCGCTATACTTATGGGTAGATGGGACTCCCACAATTGGATACCATTATGCAATAATGGGAGTGTAGGGCCATCCATTATGCAGTAGAGGGCCTTGCGCTCCCACAAGATGAGGGTTCATTACAGTGTCTCTACACTTATGGATACATGGGGCCCTGCACTCCCACAAATGGATATCATTATGGAGAGATGGCAGCTTGATGGGAGTGCAGGGCGCAGAGGGCCCTGCTTCCCACAACCACATACGGGTAAGATTACACTTTCTCAAAAAGAAGGGAAATTCGTTGCAAAAAACTCCATTAATGCATTAGTTAGGGTTGTTAGTACAGTGACAAAAGTCTGGAAAATTGATGGTAGGGTTACCAGTCCTACCACCCCACCACTGCACCTTCCACACACCAGCGGGCATTGAGGTGTACCTTGGGGTCATCAGGCCTAACTCTCACCCCATTCTCTTATACTGTACCATCTCTGCTTGTTTACACATGGAATGGGGTGAGAGTTAGGGTCGACAACCCCAAGGCACACCCCGATGCCTGTTGGTATGTGGAGGGGTGGTATGGTTGGTAACCCTAACATCAAATTTCCAGGCTTTTGTCACTGTACTATCAGCCCTAACTGATGCATTAACTGAGTTTTTTGTAATGAATATGTAACCAGCCAGTCCCCTGGGTTACTAGAATTCCATCAGTGTTAGCCTTAGGCAGGAAGTAAAGGCAGCTGGTAGGGAGCTCATTAAGGGCTTTCTGCATAATGACATCATTGTTTACACAACTAGACTGGGTAGAGGATAATTGTCATTTAGAACTCTTGCAGCAGCATAACCACTTTTGGAGTCAGCTGCTTTGGGGGAGCTTAGAATGTTCAGCAGTTAGTCTGTGTGTGGCAGCTAGAGTGGCAGGAGGTCTGCCAGCGGGGCTCTTGAAAGGGAGCCCTGGTCATTTCTCACCCTAGTGAACTTAAATCTGCAGCTTGCCAGTGAAGTGGTGGAAACCATTCACTTGCAGGACTCTGTAGTTTCATTCCAGTGAGAGTGAGATGGACTGCAGTTTGTGGATCTAAGGGGCAATCCCCTGAAGGTCCTGAAGAGTGCCTCAGCTGCCTAAAGTGAGGAGAATTTATGAGGATCTGACAAGCTACCAGAGAGGAAAGAGGTGTTTTTTTGTTCTTTCCATGTCTTTCAGAGAGGAGCAACAAATCAGTGAGTACAGAGACAATAGACTGTTCTCTTTGGGAGTTGTCCCAGAGTATGTGCCCAGAATAGGCTAGACTACATCAGTCAGGACCCCTTTTTACTCACCACAAATGTACTGAGCCTGAACATTTGAAGATGGGAGTCTTTAGCAACTCAGTGTGGATTTGAGGCTCATTTGGAGTAACCCTGAAGGAATGGCAGAGACTGGTTAGGGCAAAGGGTGGGCGGACCCCATCTGGAGTTTCAAACAAGGCTAACTGATTCATGGATGGGCACCAGGTTTCCCTGGGTAAAAGGTCAGTGACAGGAGGATTTTTAAGTGTAAGGAACATTCCACAGGTGTACACTTTGGAGAAATGAAAATGTGTTTTGGAACTGTAAAGTGTGTGGCACATCTTGCAGGAATGCACTGAGAGAGAGAGAGAGAGAGACTGTAGAGATCCCACAGGGGAAGGGAAAACAGTGTCTGGAAAATGGCCTGTGTGGAAAACAGTTCTGCCTAGCCCTTTTCATTGTTCTTCAAAAAGAAAAGTACCTGTGTTTGCGATGACAAGCCTTTGGGGGGCACCTTTGTTTTGAGTAACATCTGTGAATAAAGCCATACTGCACAATCCCAGTTACAGCTGTGAACATTGAAATTATTGCTTCTGGTGTCAAGTGTTATTGGGGCCCCTCAGAAGTTAGGTCTGTCATATGCCGGGCATCCTCTCCCCGGACCTGGAGTAAATAGAAATGTTATTTTTGTAAGCACCCCCCACCCTCACCCTTCCTCTAGATAGTGAGCCTGGTATACACTCCAACGCTAGGAGTGGTGTCATTTGTTTAATTCTGCCAAGAGCAAATTGCATGCCATGTATTGGGCACTGTTTTTTTGGGGGGTCAAAACCCTGAAAAGGTAGGACATTGTAACAAAACGTGGGGGCTGTGTTTCAAAATATATATACATACACACACATATAAAAAAAAACTTTGTTAATGCATCAGTTAGGGTTGCACTGACAAACGTAGAGAAATAAGACGTTAGGGTTGAGCCCCTAACACCCACCCAACCCCACATCCACCCTTCACAGACTAACACGCGTTGGGGTGTGCCTTGGGGTCATCAGCCCTAACTCTCACCTTATTCCATGTGTAAGAAAGTTGACATGATACAGTATAAGGAGAATAAGGTGAGAGTTGGGCGACCAGCTGAAGGCACACCGCCTCAGCAGTGTTAGTCTGTGGAGAGTGAGGTGAGCCAGTGAGTTGGGTGGAGGGAGGGGGTGTTCGTGGCTCAACCCTAACATCTCATTTCCCTACGTTCGTTGCTTCAACCCAAACTGATGCATTAACGAAGTTTTTTGCAGTTTATTTCCTTACTTATTGAGATAGTATAATAGTAGACCACAGATGCACACATGTATCTAGCTGTGGAAACACAGCGGTCTTTGGGTCCCTGCGCTTCCACACATTAAGTTATAAGCAGGCATAGTGAAATTTCAACAAATAGTCATAACTGTGCCATCTTAAATAATTTTCACCCCAAATGCTCAATATAACCTTCTTATCAGTTATACTAGGCACCAAGCCAGGTATGGCACCCAGCCCCCGGCTCAGTTCCGGTTTCCGTGGCCGCCGCTCGAAGTGAGCCCCTCGGACAGATCCCCAAGCTACACCAGGCTCCAAGCCAGGTACGGCACCCAGCCCCCAGCTCAGTTGCAGTTTCCGTGGCCGCCGCTCGAAGCGAGCCCCTCAGACAGACCCCCAAGTTAATCATCAGGAATTACGGCATTGGCGCTGATTGGCTCATTTTTAGTGAACTGTGCTGTGCTATTGGACAAGCAGTACCTCTGCTCTGTTAATTGGTTCCTCTCGTTGCTGCTGTAGTGGCGGGCTTGAGCCTTCAGTTTAAACCGCTAGCTCTAATTTTTATTAGGCGGTCCTGATTTTTATTGTGTTAAATAGCACTATGTTACTGTATAGTTAACACAGTCTGATCTTTTCCTGGGGTTTAAACTCTTGTGAAAAAGAGCTTAAGATACTTGGATGTAAAATATTCCCATGGCTCTGAGGAAGCGCAGCCAGATTTGCCTTGTCTGAAGCTCCTCCATGGGGAGTGGCCAACTGTACAAAAAACTAATGTTATTTTGCTTGCTGTTGTATTTCCGGTATAAACCACACGCTTAGGTACTCTTTGTCTCTCTGAACCCATTGTAACTGAACTGTGTACTGCCAATGTATTCTTATTTCTCTCTGAAACACCCCTGCCGTCTCACTCTGTTTCCCTCCCCCGCACCTTGGCGCCCTGAGGCTGTGTTCTTTTCACAACCTCCTTTGTCATTATCATTTCTACTTCTCCATCCCAACCCCCAACCTGCTTCTCTGAAACCCTCCCACCTCTTAGCACCTCGTCCTCCTGCTATTTATCAGTATCTCCATGCCCTGTGTACCCTCCACCTTTCCTCCCAATACTAATATCACCTCTCCCCATTTCTCCTCTCTGCACAGCTATAGCAGGTGCCAAGTCAGGCACAACGCCCAGCCCCCAGCTCAGTTGCGGTTTCCATGGCCGCCACTCGAGGCGAGCCCCTCGGGCAGACCCCCAAGGTAATCATCGGGAATTACGGCATTGGCACTGATTGGCTCATTTTTTGTGAACTGTGCTGTGCTATTGGACAAGCAGTACCTCCGCTCTGTTAATTGGTTCCTCTCGTCACTGCAGTAGTGGTGGGCTTGAGCCTTCAGTTTAAACTGCTAGCTCTAATTTTTACTAGGCAGTCCTGATTTTCATCCCACACTGCCGGCCCCGTCCCCGGCCTCTATTAAATAGAAAGGAACCACGCCTTCCCCAGTGTGTCCTTCCCCCATTGGCCCTTTTTCTCAGTTAAGACAACCCCCTTCCTACTCTCCCATCTCCCGCTCAACTTGGTGATTCGCCATTCCCCTGGCTCCCATCCTCCTCTTATCTATAACCTAGGCTCCTCATTGAGTTTCTTGACAGCAAGATATTCTGTGCTGACTTTCACTATCCTAGTCCAGTACCTTTAAACAAGCACAATAACTGCCTCAAGGAAGTGATAGAAAATCTATCCTTTGCAAAGATTGCCTTGCCCCCTGAGTCTACCCACTGTACTTCCTCCTGAATTTAAGCCCTCTAGCTCTTCCTTGCCAGTCTAGCATTTACTGTTTCCCCCTTCCAAGCCACCAGCTACACCCTGCTTAACGCTTCAAGCCTATTGCAGTGTTTCTTCTAAAATTAATTTGTATCCTGGTAGCCTGCCACATCCTTGCTCCTCCCTCCACATATAACACTGAAATCAAAACAGCAAATACCCTGCCCATGACAACCAAATCTTCTCTGAGCCAGCACCTTTCTAAAGTCACCCTGACCCGGGAGCAGGTAGCCAGCAGCAACGCATCACCTACTCCTAGTCTGACAGTGAACTTTGGGCTCTGGGGGCACTGCCTCCCCCGATACTCCCAAAGATGTCAATCACAAATACTATAACTAAACATAGCCTCTCAAATTACTCTAACAAGGCACGTGCCAAGGCCAGCCTTAAATGGCAAGCCATTTGCCTAGCCTACCTACTGCTGCTTCTCTCTGGGAATGTACACCCTAACCCTGGTCCCTGTAGCCCACACTATAACCAAACCTCATGGGGACCTCACCCTGGCCTCTATCAGCATTTGCAGACTCCTGGGAAAATTGGCCCAACTACAAGTTTGGGTTACACAACACCAGCCTGATATCTCATCAGTAGCTGAAACATGGCTAAACCCAAGGATTGCTGATATGGATGTTCATCTACCAGGCTATGTCTTATTTAGACTTGATAGAGTAGGAAAGCGAGGAGGTGGTTGCGCACTCTATGTAAAAGAGCACCTTCGTGCTCAAATACTGCCTCTCTCCTCCAAGAGTAGTACAACCCTGCTCCTCATGATAAAAGCCTACCTAGTATTTAATAGCAAAGCCCTAACCGTAGTATCTGTCTATATCTCACCCAAGGACCAAGAAAAAGGCTTTAAAACAATCCACGGTTTCCTATCAGGTCTTCGACAAAACACCGAACTACTCATGATGGGAAAGTTCAACATCAGTTGGGCCTCACAGGACATTGGCCCCCTTAAAGATACCCTTACGGCACTTCACATGACCCGAGTAGTTAACTCCCCCACATGTATCAAGTACCGTACGGGTCCTGGCTCTGTAATAGACTGGCTAATCACCAAGTGTCCGGATAGAATCACCAGTACCTCTTTACTCCTTGATACCCTGAGTGATCATTCCCCCGTCCTCTGCCACTGGTCTGATAAGTCCCCCAAGGTCCCACCTGAAACTGTTACAAACAGACTACTCAAAAGAGGGAAGTTAGAGGCCTTTAAAACCCACTTACACCTCCAAAACTGGTGCTCCATTTACTATGCCAAAGTTGTTGACTCTGCCTTAGAAAACTTCATACAAAAATTTAATAGGTCCTGTGACATATTTATCCCCCTAACCAAACGGAAGTTACGAGACTCTGGAAATACCTGGATTACCCCTCAGCTTCTACAGATGATGAAACACAGGGATGAGCTGTGGCTCATAGCAAAAAGCACAAACTCCCCAGCAGATCTACATAGATACAAAAAAGCTAAGAACAATTGCACATGGGCAATCCGTAAGGCAAAAAGCCAGCACTTCAAAACAGAATTGGCAAATTCATGGGGAAACAGCTGTAGGTTCTGGGATTGCATAAAAACCTTGACCAGAAAACCCGGTAAAGCTCCTCCTACTATGTTAAACATCCAGGGTACCCCTACGGTGGATCTTAAAACTATTGCAGACATATTCAACAACGCCTTACATACTAAAATGCCAGCAGAATAGGTCTAACGGTCTTTCATGTCTGCTCCTTTGGTCAGCCCCCACCCTGGGAGCTGACCTTGCTGCCCCCCCACCCTCTCTGGCTTCTCTCTTCCCAGTTCCAGATATTCTCGCTGCACTGGATTTTGCTTCCAGAACCCTTCCCCTGTACCTGTCCCACCCCTCTTGAACCCCTCCACCGTCTCTGCCTCCACCAGCCCCCTGGGCAGTGCATTCCATGGCTCCACCACCCTCTCAGTGAAGTAGCACCTCCTCCTTTCTCCCCTGAATCTCCCCCCCCCAGCTTCCACCCATGCCCTCTAGTTGCCCCTTCCTCCTTCCTTCGAAGCACCCTGACTGCTGCTCCCCTATTTACCCCCTTCGTGTACTTAAAGACCTCTATCATTAACTCCTGCCTCCGCAAATGGTTCACTGGTTCTCTGCCTGCTAACGCTTAGTAACCCAGGGACTCGGAATCAAGATGTTATGTAAATTCCAAATGCACAGTCCAGTCTGTACAATTCCTGGACCTTATTGCACCCACTTCTGTACCTACTGTATTGCATCCCTTGCATATGCTTCACTCGTATTGATTGTATGTATCCCTTATTGGTCTTACTTCTGTACCTACTGTATTGCATCTCTTGCCCATTGCTTCAGTTGTTTGATGTATGTATGTTGTAACTCCCAGGTCGCATCTGGAAACGAGTGGTTCCCGCTCAGTATGCTAATCTGGTAAATCTCTTAAATAAATGTCCCCCCGGTCCCTTCTCTCTTCCAATGTGTACATATTTAGCTCTTCGAGCCTCTCCCCATAGATCCTGTCCCCCAAGCCGCAAATCATTTTGGTTGCCCTCCTCTGGACCCTCTCCAGGAGTTTAATATCTCTGTTTAAGTGTGGCCTCCAAAACTGCACACAGTACTCGAGGTGTGGCCTCACCAAGCAGTTATACAGAGGGAGTATCACTTCCCTCTTCTGGAGATGATCCCCCTAGCGATGCATCCCAGCATCCTGTTGATCTTGGCTGCTGCCCTCCTACAAGTCTCCAAGTTGTTCATTTTGACATCCACCACCACCCCCAGGTCCCTCTCAGCCATCGAGACTTGTAGCATTCCCCCCCCCCCGGGTGTACACTTGGCCTGGGTTTCTGGCCCCAGGTGCAGTATCTTGCATTTCCTGCATTGAACCTCAGCTTCCACTTTCTAGATCATCTCCAGGCCTCCAGGTTCCCTATGAGACCACCCTCCCCATCTCCTGCCATCAGCCTCAGTGGAATCCTGCCCCCAGTCACCTACACCTTCGGATGGCGTCGCCCCACGCCTTGCAGGCCCCAACCTACTCTCTCTCCCACCCCCTTCTACCTGAAAGTTATCTCCCCTTCTAAAGCAAAAAATACCTCTCTAAAGCATTAGGCAAGTTCAGGCTAGCAGTGCCAGTCTTTTTTTTTTTTACTCCCTGTCTGGAGTCACTCTACGGCCTTTTCAGCCCTCGCTCACCTGCCTGTAGACCAGAGCAGTCCATCCCCGCAGGCCTTGGTTTACCCCAGGCGGAGAACAGGTGGGGCCCTATACACCCGAGACTCTGAAATTTTTCAGTCGGGATGCTGTCTCTGGGCAGGCAGGGGCATTGAGGGTGGGGCCTAGTGCTCCGTCTACCGGGAGACCGCAAGGTGCTTTTTCCGGTGTTCTTTCTCGCAATGTGCTATGTCCCTGACGTCAAGGTGCTGAGCGCTGACGTCTGGCACGTCGCCCCCCTTCTTTCTCTGCCATCGGCCTTGCTACACCTTGGGTCTCCACCCAAGGTCAGTCAAGAGCAGGGCTCTGGTTCCCCCCTCCCCCCCGGAGAGGACGAGCAGTCCCTAGGACGCTCAAGCCCTCTCCCTGGCCGACCTCCAGCTTCCCGGGCTCGTTCCGAACCGGGTCACACTGGTCATGGCGGAAATCCAACCGCTGCTGACGGGCGACGGCAATGGCAGATCGATTTCAAACTAGTCAAACTCACTCTTGATACCATCCTAATCACTGGCAAATTCCCTCAGCTATGGAAAGCTGAAGTGGTCACATCTGTTCACAAAAGTGGCAACAAGTTCAACCACTCAAACTACAGGCCAATATCCGTACTTCCTCCCCTCTCAAAAGCACTTGAGCGCATAGTCGCTGATCAACTTGTGGAATACCTGGAGAACTACTGTACCAGCTACTGTGTCCGCAACAACGCAGCTCTCGAAAACAGCATAGCACCACTACTGCCCTAATTAATTTTACTGGCTATATCCACAATGCTTTAGACCAAAGGCAGTTGGTGGGGGCAACATACATTGACCTCACCAAAGCCTTCGACACTGTCAATCATGAACTCCTGCTAAGCCAACTTACCACCACAGGACTCTCTGCAGAGTCCGGTGCCTGGTTCAGAAGCTACCTCTTCAAAAGGGAACAAAAAGTTAAAATCCAAAACATCCTCTCAGATAGCTGGCCAGTTACAACAGGTTTGCCACAAGGATCCATTCTTGGCCTTCTTCTCTTTGGCCTATTCACTTAATACCCTCCCTCATTCTGTGAAAGACAACATTTTACTATATGCAGATGATGCAGTACTGTACACAAGCCATGCTAACCCTGTTGTGCTGGAAAGGCAAATGCAGACAAACTTCTCGGCAGCTGAGAAATGGTTTATCATGTCAAAGCTGCTGTTGAACTATAACAAGACGAAAACTATGCTTTTCGCCTCTGCCCAAAACAAACACAAGTCCTACCCACTAAATATACTCAACAATCTTCGTTCTCCCCGCGAAATGGTACCGCATTTCAAATATCTCGGTATCACTTTAGACAGCGCCCTGTCCTATAACCGGCACATCAACCTAGTCGCCAAAAATGGCAATGCCAAATTGGGCCTGCTCTACAAAAATAAAACCAACCTTACCAAAGATGCCATAAAAACTGCTATCACTAGCTCTGTTCTGTCAACTATAGAGTATGGCCTGCTGATATATGGTGCTGCAGCCCCTACGACACTAAAACTAATTGAAACCACCCTTAACAGGGCCTGCAGGCTTTTACTAAATGCTGATCCGAGGACCCACATAAATGACCTTTACTCCCTTTCGGGCTGGCTTAATCTCAGCAATAGAATACAATATCAAGTGTGCCTGCTAGCTAAAAAGTTCATCCTCGGACTAACCCCACCCTGCTTACAGAACCTCCTAAGGCCACATGACTCCACCAGATTCACCAGGGGCTTAAACACCTGCTCCCTAAAAGTTCCCTACTGTCACACCTCCCAGGGGCAACGCTCCTATGAATACCAGGCTCCTCTCTGGTTAAATACCTTAGACAAAGATATCCTTAAGGAAGCCAAGCTCAGTCTGTTTAAATCTAAACTTCGTGCTCATCTTAGTACGGCCAGCCACAAAGAGCATGTGACCTAACATAGTCTTGTCCTCCCAACAACCCTGGGAGCACCCACCCCAACACAGACCTCTAGGTTGAGCTCGGCTACCCCCAACTTTACTATTCTAAAAAAGAAAAAAAAAAAAAAAGCCTACTCTCGGACAACAGAGCTGCTCTATAGCAGATCTTGCACTACCTTCACCCTCCTCGCTTCTTCCTACCTCCCCATCTTGCTACCACTACCCCTTCTCTCTGTATTACTCTAATGCTCTAAATTTTATGTTGTGTCATTTAGTTTAGTCTTTTGTACAAATTGTGTTTGACGTGGAACCTCTGTAAATGAGCCTCTGGCTCAAAGGTATTTTCCAAAGAATAATAAATAAATATCACCTCACCTCATGTACCCAGTACAGAAAATGTTCAAATCCCAGTAGAAATGCAACTGTAACGCCATTCAGTGCCACAGGTGTGGAATAACATTTTTCATAGGATTTGAAAAATGATGGCTGTACTGTTCACGAGGTAGTGTGAAAAAATGGCAATGTTGAAAATTTAGAGTGAAAATATTAAAAATTCCCAAAGTTAAGCGCGTACATAGAAAAATTCCAATGACCGCATGTAACTCAGGCATTTTTAGGTATTTTTGCACCAGATGTTCAACATGGCCTTTTTGGGACTCACTTCATGAACACTGACACTGTCATTTCGTTACTCAGTCTCGAAAGGTGATTTTGTGCAACTGCGTCAGTCGACGCCGCTGCTGTGTAAACAAATTTTTCGGCAGGATGTGAGAAATGACAGCTATATTGTTTATAAGGTGGTGTGAAAAACTGGCAATGTTGAATATTTGGAGTGAAAATATTCGAAATACAAACTTCTCTCAGTGCAGTTTAACCCTTGCAAGGTATATATTTTTAAATGAAGGATGGAAGTGAGAAAGGAAAAGTGTGGCCCACTGGGAATTGAACCTCAGACCTCTGGTATGCCATTCCAGTGCTCTAACCATTAAGCTAGAGTGCCTGAGGACTTCCTTAAATCCACACATTCCTTTTCTCAAATGTGTTGCATAATCCTGCAACTAGGAACATGTCAGAAATACAAACTTCTCTCAGTGCAGTTTAACCCCTGCAAGGTAAATGTTAAAAGTGAAAATATTAAAATTTGCCAAAGTTACACACATGAAATTTCAATGATTGTGCGTAACTCTGGCATTTTTGGGTATTTTTGCAACAAATTTTCAGCATGTCCTTTTTGGGACCCCAAGAGTAAATGCAACCACAGTGGCTCAGGTCGGCGTGTCAAAGCTAGAGCCCCGCTACAAATATCAAAACTGAATAAAGGCAAAAACACGGGCTCAACAGCAATCATAGAAGAAGGAAGTCCTTACACTAGAACACTATTAAACTGATTTTAATGTTACAAAATATCAGTAAAAACAAGACGTTGTAAAAGGTACAAATGAGTGGTAGCAACACCCCAGTAACCATCAACGTTTCACGTCATCATCAGACGCTTTATCAAGACGTCAGCAGCTCACATAATCGTCACTTAAATAGTGCATACAAAACACACACTCCTCCCCCAAAAGCCACACACTTGCTTTAACCAGTGCAGTTAATTGAAGTGCTGCTCACAGATGCTATTAAAAATAGGAATAGAATATAGCTGCAAACACACAGATACTTAAAGTAAATGCTATTACAACTACCTATTATATTAAAAACATGTTATTGAATGAACACTAACTAGAGTGCTCATAGCAATTGCCTACTTGAAGCAAATACTGTAATGGCCTGAAAAACATTTATAAATAAACACTAACTAAAGTGCTCTTAATTATTACTGGAAATGAATATTATCACAGCCTATTGTATTGAAGACATATTATTAGCTAAAGTGCTATACCTCATGTTATTTAGCTGGTATGTCCGATAGTACAAACAAAATAATACTCATCTACGGTTTTTTAAAAAAGGAGTTAACTAGAAAAATCATTCAAACCTGGAAATGACTAAATTTTAGTTTATGTTGCCAAAAGGTTTCTTTACACATAAGTTCATTGTCCAGATCTCCTCCTTTTGGTCCTAAGGTGACTGGTTCGAGTCCCCTAAAGCTGAATGAATGTCCAGGACCAGCTTGCTGTATATGCAGAGCCAATGCATTTTCCTGTTTTTTGGATCTAATACAGCTTAAATGTTCAAATATCCTGTGCTTGAATTTTCTCCTGGTCTTTCCCACATAAAAACAATTACATTTGCACGTAGCTAAATAAACAACAGATTCTGTATTACAATTGACAAAACTCTTCATGTAATGAGGATCCTTGCAGTTAGGTAATGGAAAAACTGGTCCCACCTGAATGTAGTTGCAAGCATTACAAGTCCCACATCTGTGGTTACCATTTAAGCAGTTTATCCCTCCAGGGTGTGGGTACACTGTGCCTCGTGACCGAACCACACGAGCCGTGTTAAGTCCTCAAGTGTACCCACACCCTGGAGGGACAAATTTATATTATACAATGGCAGATGTTGTTTCTTTAGTGTTTTTTAACTATTTTCTAGCTCCATGAGGTCCCTACACTTTGAAAGAGGATGTATTTTGTGAACAATTTACCGCAGTATTTTAGCGAAGTGGCGACAGGACAAATCGCGGCACTTTCATTTGAAGTGAAAGCAACCGGATTAGCACGACATAAGATTGGCTGGCACTTTTTCCAGTGGGTACACTAGAGGATTTATTACGGTGGTAATTGTGCCAGCCAACCAATCAGGATGCAGGATTTGGGACATTGGATTTACCACGTTGTATAATAGGGAGTGTTGGACCACGTTTAACTGTAGTGTTATGCTTTCCATGTACAAGGAGATCTGCTAGGTTTCTTCCTCTCCGAAAAAAAAACTTTGGACCATGTTCAAAAATTTCTTTCAATTTCGGTTCCACACTTAAGATACCCCAGTTTTTTTTTGTATAATATTGGAGATCTCAGGCACCTGTACATTAAATACAGTAATTAATTTAGGCACATGCATTTTACTTACTGTAGTTTTCACTCTTTTTTTGCAATAAATGGGTTCTCTGCATATTATCCACCCTATCAATAGCACTCTGTATACTCTGGTCACTATAACCTCTAGTTTTAAACCTGTTACTCATTTAATTTCTTTCTTCAACATAACTCTCCTTAGTACTGCAATTTCTTTTTATTTTCATAAACTGTCCAACTGAGATATTTTTGACCACATGTCTTGGGTGATTACTACTAAAATGCAGAACGCCACCCTAACTAGTTTAGTGGCCGAACCTCCCTTGTCATCCTTGTAAATGAGAAGATCCAAAAAAGTTATTTTTTCACTACTGACTGTCTTACTAAATTTTAAATTTGAATTTGTTTTCTCCAAATATTTGACAAAATCATACAATTGATCCATGTATCCCTTCCATATCAATAAAGTGACGATAAAAATCAATGTGTTCTAAATAAACATTAATTTCTCCATTGTGTACCCACTCTGCCTCCCATTCAGACAAAAAGATGTTAGCATAATTTGGTGCCACGGAGGCCCCCTCTGCCTTAATCTGATGAAACAGTTGCTCATTATACAAAAACACATTTTCATTAGGACCATTTCCAGTAAATCTAGTAAAAATAGAACAAAACTGTTAGAGTACATAGTATATTTACAAAGTGACTCATAAATTGCCTGTCAACCTAAATTATGTGGAATATTTGTACAGAGAGACTGTACCTCTAATGTCACTAATAACCATCCTGGCTCAACATCCATGTCTGTCAATAAATTCAAAACATGTGTAGTGTCTTTCAGATATGTTCTGTAGCCCATCGCTACTTCTTTAATATGGGCATCAATATATTGTGCCAGAGGTTCAGCTAGTGACCCTCTTCTGGACACTATTGGTCTTACTGGTGGACAGTCCATATTCTTATGTATTTTAGGCAGGCCATATATATGTACTGTAACAGGAAATGACACTGCTAAAAAATCACAGATCTGTTTGGAAATTATTCCTGACATCAACGCCTCATGTAACATAATGTCAGTTTCTTGTTTATGCTTTTGTAAAGATTCACTGTTAATTTTAATATAATATTCATCATTACTGAGATGTTCACTCATAGTCAAATCATACTTAACTTTGTCCATCACCACGATGGCTCCGCCTTTATCAGCGGGCCTGATGGCGATGGCATGATTTTCTTGTAGCGTTTTGATGGCATCTTTTTCTAGCAATGTGCAGTTGAAGTATTTGAGCTTAGGCAATGACCCATGTAATGCCCCAATGTCCTCTTCACATTTAAAAAAAAAATAAAATAAAATTAACTGTTGGATTCATTGTAGGCATGTATACAGACGTTTTTTTCCAATTTGAATCTGACATTGTTTCTTTATAGATGTTGGGTTCCTCTTCAAAATTCTGTATTTCACTACTGTCAGACATAGCTTCTTTATTGAAAATAATTTTTAAATTAAACTTACGTGTATAACTGTTCAAATCTACTATAGTATTGAATTCATTGCTAGTGTTAGTCGGAATAAATGATAATCCCTTGGATAGCAACTGCTTTTCATTCTCCTTTGAAACATACGATTAGATACTAACAATTAAAGAATCAACATTTGTTGGGCGAGATTCTAATAGACCAGATTCTGATGTTATCTTCCCCTCTCATTTGCCCCCTCTTCCACTCCAGCAATCTCATCTTCCTGTTGTAAATTGGAGCTACTCATTTGCTGATGTGTGTTTGAGCTGCTCATTTGCTGATACACAGTATTTTTGAAACTAGAGTTTAATATTGTTGTTGACCCCTCCTGTGTTGAAAAAACACCCCACTTTGCCGTCTGTTCCACTCCGTTTGTCTTCCCCTTCTGTTGTATACTGAAGTCCATTGTTTGCTGGTGTACTCGGACCTTCCCTCTACCCTTTCCTCTAGAGCCCCTCCTGGTACTTCATTTGCAAAGTGCATCAATCTGGGGCTTCTCCTTGTGCTGTTCATGGAACCCCACCTCATGAACAGTGGCACTGTGATTTCGTTACTCCATCCCAAAAGTTGATGTTGTACAGTGACTGCGCCATTCTGCCCCACAGGTGTGAAAACAGTTTCAAGCAGGATGGGAAAAATGACAGCAGTACTGGTTATGAGGAGGTATGAAAAAATAGTAATGTTGAAAATCTGGAGTGAAAATATTAAAAATTGGCAAAGTTATGAGAGTGCATAGAAACTGCTCAATGCACGCTCATAACGCAGTAATTTTGGGGGAATTTTTTTGCACTATCACCAACATGGGCTTCTTGGGACCTCTCCTCATGGATATTGTGACTGTTATTTCAAGACCTGGTCCTGAAAGATGATCCATGCAGCGACCGTGAAATCACCTTATAAGGACCAAGTAACAAAATGACAGTGTAAGTGTTCATGAGTGGGGTGCCAAGAACCCCGTGTTGAAAATTTGGGTTCAAAATTCCTAAAAATGGCTAAACTATCAACATATATTTAAAACCCCATTGACAGCAATTATACGGCGCTCACCTTAATTCCTCAGCCCCGATGCACAGAAGATCACAGCTGCCGACCTCAGAGGGTAAGTATGGGGTATGGGGATAAGGGAGGTGGGTGCACAGAGGGAGGGTCGGGATGGGGGAGGGGACAGGGGAGATGACGAAGAACCGTTTTTTTTCTTTACAGGGTTATTAAAAAAAAAAAAAGATGTCTCGGGATGATTTGCTTTTTTGCAGGGAGATTGTTTGGGGACACTGGGAGTGGGCTCCCCAGTGTCCCACACTACTGGGGGGGCATACATATATTGGTACACTGGTAATGAGCTCCCCGCTGTCCCACAGTGCTGAGGGGGGGCTTTCCTAATGCCGACATGGGGATTGGCACTCCAATGTCGGCAAAGCCAAAGAGCCAATTCGATGCAGAATTCTGCATCGTAAAATGGCAGTTTGATTCAGAATTCTGCATCTTTTAAATCTCTTTTCGCCAGCCAGTCTTGCAAAAAGGGATCAGCTGGTGAAAAGGGATTTTAAACTTTAAAAAAAAAAATTTTTTTAAAGTTACAAAAAAACCAAAGGCATGGGCAGGTAGAGGATGTCCTCCTCACCAAAACCCATACCTGTCTTTTTTTTTTTTTTTTCAAAAGTCCCTGGGGCAAGTTACAATATTTTGTTTTCTCCCATCACTAAGCGAGAAAACAAAGTGGCAGCTGACGAACAGGAATTTTTCTTGCAAAAAGGGATTTTGCGAGATTTCCAAATCCCTTTTCACAATCCCTGTTTGCGAGCCACTGGCAACCAGGAATCCTTGATCAAAACTGTGCATCTGTCCCAGAGACTGAACTGAACATGCTCAGAACCCACATTTTTAAAATTTAAAAAGTTTGGAACAGATTAATATTTTTTCACCAAACCAATGCTGGATTATTCACTGAGACAGCCTCTTTCTACCCTTAACATTTCAGACCAAAATTCCAAACGGCGTGATTGCAGCCATTGAGGAAATAAACATGGAAAAATTGGCAAAAATTAGTGAAAAACTAATTTTGTGATGATTTGCTACACGAAATCTGCTAATCTGATTGAAACAAGACTTGGCAGATCAAGAGATCTAACACACAACATCATGTAATCCAAATTTCGTGCAAATCCGTTGAATGGCTGCAAAGTTATTAACGTGCAAGATTTGGTGTTTAACATTAAAGTGCTCAACCCTAACTATAGGGGCGCTACCATGCCCCTATAATGTATATAATATATTTTTTTAACCAAACTTTATTATGTAGCAAATTAAAGATATTTTTAAAAGGTTCATTTATACTTTTTCAATGCTTTCTGGATGCTTGGTATATATACCACGCAGTGTCAGTGGCTCAGTAGGTAGCACACTTGCCTCTGAAGCCGGGAGATCAGAGGGCTGTGGGTTCAGTTCCCACATCTGGCACTTGGGTTAATATAGCAGTACTGACACTTTAGTGCAGCATGAGAGGGGTGCTGCACTTCTGAGGTGCCGTCTTTCGGATGAGACATTAAACCGAGGTCCCATCTGCTTGGACTAGTGGTAGTTCAGGTGGATGTTAAAGATCCCATGGCACTTCTCGAAAAGAGTAGGGGAATTTTTTATTAAATGGAGGACTCCAAACAAATTACAAAACAAGTCATGATGCAAAGGGAAAAACAAAAAGAAACATTAATTCAACCAGTGATAACAATTCACCCATAAAGCAGAGCATTTAGGTTCTCCAAAGGATTTTACATCAGAGTTATAGACAGTATGAAGAGTCTGTAATATATTATAGAGAAGTTCATCAAACGAAACAGTACGTTGTTGGGTAGACCAAAAAGATCTAGATTGCCAGATATAAAATCTAATAACAAAGAAAACCAAAAGTAAAGTATCTGCAGGATACCTAGACCATTCACCCTTATGTGAACCATACATCAATGTCACATAAGAAATTGATGTAAACAAAGGTTCCTTCCATTTATTTGCTAGCCAAACCCAAAAAGGTACAATGTATGAGCAATCTAAAAAGAGATGCTTCTGTGTTTCCAACTCAGAATGACAGAGAGCACGAGTACACCATCGTTCACATAACTGTTTGTGTTTATGTGTGCTACCCACGGGCAATCTACCATAAGACCCCAACCAAACACTATCCCAAATAAAGGCCGGTATCCGTCCATGGGAAAGTAATTTTAAAATCCTGTCTTGGGACTGAGGGAGACAATCAGGAAAAGTTAAAGGGTCTGAAAAATCAGCTGAAATCATAATGTTATATAACTGTTTTCTATGCAGGGTTTCTAAATGTGATATAATAAAGTTCCATTTTTAATTAAATAAAAGCCCCTTTACCATACGGGGATAAGGTACTTTATACAAAGAAATCCAATTAGCTGATCTCCAGTAAGATAAACATTTCATAAACCACAAATTAACATAAGAAAACCAGGGCTTGAAACCAGGCCAGAATAAAGGACAAAATTACTCGACAAAATATACTAAGAAAAAAAAGCTATAGGATGTACCATACCCACTCCACCTTGACTAATAGGTCTATATGTAAATCCTTTTAATGGGTTTAGCCTACTCCCCAAAAGCTTGAAAAAACACTAGATAAAGACGTAAAGACAGAGGATGGGGAGGAAACACATAACTTAAATAAAAAAATGGAAAAAGCAGAGTTTTAATTAATAAAACTTTTACATTTTGCTATTTGTTTCCTTTCCAACGAGACACAACAGATTGAGCAATAGTAATCTTTTGAGACCAATTGATTTGCATCATATCAATATCACCAAACTCAATTCCTAGTATGGTTATAGGAGCTTGAAATAGGGATTCTGCCAGGTGCCAGATTCAGGAATGGTGAGAGACCAAAGGGAAACCCTTTACACTTACCATAATTAATTTTAGATCCCAAATTTTAGAAAATAAATCCAAAATTGCAACAAACTGAGGTTCTTCTGAAAGCGAATTTAAACAGACCACTAAATCATCTGCATATGCTAAGATTTTGATCGGTAAAACAGTATCTGCCAGTCGTACACCTGATAAAACACTATTAGCACTTACCATAATGGATGAAAATATCAATGTAAAACATATAATAAAGGACTCAACGGGCATCCTTGCCGAACGCCTCTGAACAGTTATAGGAGGACCACACAACCATTAACATTAGGAATTAGGGAAGTCAATGGTAAAGCAACCGTAATCCAAGCAATGAAAGGACTGGGAAAACCATATGCTCTAAAACTGAAAACAGAAATTTGTGTGAAACATAATCAAATGCCTTTTCTTGATCCAAACTTAGTAAATAACCTTGCATGGTACCAGTTTGAGACACTGAGAAAAGTTTATGGATAATTAATAGATTATCATACTGGGAACGCCAGGTACAGAACAAGTGTGAGAAGAACTTAACAATGAATCCACTATCGTGTAAGCTCACGTAATAAGATTTTGCTTAAAATCTTTAAATCAGTGTTCAGTAAACTAAGTGTCCTCCAATTTCGTGAATCAGTTTTTAAACCTTTTATAAAGTAAAATTACAATGGCATGATACAAGAGGAGCCAAACTAGCAGATGACAACATCGCATTAAACAAAGATGTCAAAAGTGGGACTAAAGTAGAGTGAAATGTCCTATAAAAAGCCACCCTCAAAACCATCTGTACCAGGAGCAGAGTCCAATTTCAAGGAAAAATAGAATCTTTCACTCTAACTCAGAAATTTTGTGCAACAGACGAGTACTATCAGCAGAGTTTAAGCGGGCAAATGTAGGTCTGCTAGATCCAATAAATCCGTTGAACATGATCATCTACACTATACAAGTTAGTTAAATAATTGGTCACCACCTCCAATAGAGCTGCTGGAGTCTCTAAATCCACCAGAATTGATTTTAATTCCGTAATAACACGATTCACAACTCTGTTCTTACAATCATTGAATGGATCCAAAGCACCTTTACGTAATTTTAAACCAAAATGATGTTTGAAATCAAGAGATTTAGCTCTATCATATCTGTATTGAAACATGAGTTGTTTCACTTGAATAATCTGGGCACTATAATCAAGACCTTCAGTTTCAGTTAGAGAAATTAGTTTTTGCAACTGCGACCGTAATTTCAGATATTCCAAATATTGAGAATTACTTTTCCTCTTGGAACATGTTTGAAAAAGTTTTTCCAAACATATTTAGAATCTTCCCACCAAGAGGCAACATCATCGTAGACATCCAATACAGATAATCTAGCAGTAAATTCTTGCTGCCAAGCTTTCTGAACAGATTCATCCAATAGCAAGGAGTCATTCATTCTCCAAATATTCTTTTTACAACGGGGAGCTCCATCCCAGGACATTTGTACTGTTAAGGATGTGTGATCAGAAAATTCCCAAATATCCAATACCACGTAGCGATTTGTAAAGACAGTGAAAGAAAAATAAAATCAATACGTGTAGACAACTGATTTTTGAAAAATGTCCTACCCCCATCAGAATAAATGCTTCAATAAGCATCTCTAAGCTGAGCTGTGTCTAAAATCTGTTTCAGCTTTTGAGAATCACAAAACAATTTGGATGTCTTCATCCCTCTATCTTTAATATCAAGTACACAATTGAAATCACCTGCCCAAACAATAAAACGTGAGGTATACAAATAAGGGTGTATGTCGTTCAGAAGCGCTACTCGTAAAGCTTTGGTCTGTGGGGCATATATATTAATCAAACGGAATCTTTCCGCACCAAAATTTATATCTAATAAAAGAGCACGCCTTGGAGAAATATCTACCATTTTGGACACCCGTAGGGATGGATTTGTAAACAAAACCCCTACCCCATCACAAAGATCTTCGCCATTAGACCAAAAAGACATTCCTAATGACCAAAGATTACGTGCTTGCTGAACTTCATAACAGGTCTTCAATCTGGTATCCTGGAGACACACAATATCAGCTTTCAAATTTTGTAAACAAGTCAAAGCCAGAACCAGTTTCTTATGACTTTTGATGCTATTAACATTAAGTGAAGTCACAGTTAAAGAAGTCATCAGAAAGGGAAAAAGATGAAACACTTGAAAGAAACCATCCATACAAACTATCAAGAAACTTTAGACACTCTCCGTCTCTGAGAACGTCTCAGAAAAATGTCAATCTTTCCTGTATCGCCGTCCTCCCCTTCTGAAAAGGTATCATTAATCAAAGAGGCCTTAGAAGAGCGATCAGACTCATCTCCTTCAGACTCATCCTTGGAACCCAAAACAGCAAATCAGTTACCCACTTTCCAAGACTCTGAAGTAGTACTCATAGGTACCTTAGACTCTTGTTGAGATAGAACCAGTTTACCCGACCTATGAGCGTTTTTGCAGTAACCTCTTAAAGGGATACCTTGGGATAAAGGGAGGGGCATATCTGAGATCTCACCTTGAATCAAAGGAGTGGATCAGAAGACGAGACTGGGGTTGTTAAGTCACCCTCTGCCAATGGGGGTGATTGCACATATGTGAAACTACTGGCAGAACTGCACTATTCAACCCAGAGTCTACAACTAGATCAGAGTCAAACTGTGTAGGGGGGACATGAAGGAGGAATAAACGTGTCAGAGGTTTTAGTAGGAACAGAACAACCATGCTGGGCTCCTGTAATTAGGTCTTCATGGGAAGGACAATGATCTCGGTTGTGCGAAGCCCATGGGCATTTGGCATAGCCATGTCCGGACTGCTCACACAAATTACATTTAAATAAATTCGAACAACGTGCAGCTAAATGGCCAAATTCAAAGCAATGGGAGCAACGTGGAGTATCACAGGCCGTATTCAAATGGGATCTAGAGCCGCATTTAAAACAGGCCTTGGGTTGTCCAACATAAAACAGACTACCTCTATCTCGTCCCAAAAAAAAACTATTCGGAAGGTGTTGTGGACCAGCAGGAGATGAAAACAATTTAACCCTCAATTTCCAACCCCCATTCCAAATCTGTTCGCTATCCAAGATAGGAACAGGTTTATCCAAAATTTCACACCGTCTTCGAAGCCAAAAAAGGATGTCTTCAATATGAACACCTTCATTGCGGAATAAAACAGTTATCAGTTTTATTAAAGGTTTCTCAAAGGACTGCAAAAAGGGTCCAAAGAGGGAGTCCTTTACCTTCTGAAATATAGACAAAACGCCTCCAAACCCCCAGAGGTTTTAAAGCTAATGTCATAATTGGCATTACCTAAATGTATCAGTGCATAAATGTCTGAAGACATAAATTTCATTGAACCTTTTAGTAATACTTTAGAAATATACAGTCTGTCCGGAGGATCCTCTAAACCTCCTGTATAATAACGACAGCATTTCTACGAGGCGCAGGTTCCCCGTTAGTAAATAAATCGGAAAGTTTAAATGTAGGAGGAGTGACAGTACCATTTATTCCAGAATTGAAGAAGAAGCCTTGGCAACCCAGACTGGGATGGGACTGACCAACAGAAATAGTCACAGTACTAGCTGTAGCTGTAGTAGAAATGGTATCTGAAAGAACAGGGCCAGGAACAGCAGTACTTAATGGGCTATGGTCCTGAGAAGTACCCAGGCTATTATATGTTTGTACTTTAGAGTCGTTAGGATCTGTATCCATTCCCCGTAGGAGTTTGTAACCAACCAGCCTCAGAAATAGCTCGCTCCGGGACCAATGATGCTAATCAGAGGAGTTCAAACTAACAGTCTGAAGTGGAGCAGTAATATCAGTTGCATTAGTAGGGGAATCGAGGATCACGTAAAGGCTTGGAATTTTCTGCCGTAATAGTAACCGTATCCTCTCCCCTATTCAGTCCACCAGTGCCAACTATATCAGTAGGAGGGACAGCAACACACGGAAGAACAGCTGCAGTCATCCCTAATCGCTTCACCTGCTGCCCTGCAAGCTGAAATGCTGAACTTTTAACAGGCGATTCAGAGGAAGAAAGCTGTGCTAAAGAAAAATCAGAAGGATCCAAAGACTTACATGCAGCAGCCTCGCCACAAACCATCCCCGTATCAGGAACATCCACAAGAGCAGCGGTCGGCTCTAACGTAACCAAAGCTGCAGAAGCCGCAGGCAACCCGGAAGTACGGGGGCTGTTCTGTGATAATCTCAAGGCACACAGCGAATTTTCTCAGCTCTCGCTAATAGGCGCTATTTTTGCTGCTAGTAACAACTGCATCCGCAGGACATCTTGTAGCAAACGCTCTTTGTTTAATAATAGCAGCATAATCCACTAACATGCCTTCAGGGTCAGAGTAAGTAGATACCTCATCAGAGACCTTGTTAACGTTAAAAACTCCTCAGGAATAGACGATCTTGCTGTTCAAATCCATAATCTGTCTCCTCCTGTGCCGGATAAGAAGCCCACTCTTCTGCTCAGACACCTCCATCGATCTGTGAGGTTGGGACACAGTAGTTATCTTATGTCTGCCCACCAAAGGTTCCCTCCTCAGAGTAGGGGAATTTCCTGTGTCCTGGCCCAATTTCTCATTCACTAAAAATACCACCAACAGCTTAATCTGGTTCAAGGTCAGCGGCATTCATCTGTATCCCCTCCCTGGGTCAGCCTGAAAATAGGCAGGATTTGTCTAGTGCACTTACCCGGTCAACAAAAACTAAAATAATAATAAAAATATATATAGCTATAGAAGTAAAACAAAAAACAATAATATGAGTTTTATGAAAATGTGTTTTAAAGTGTTTTATTCATGTTACATAAAATCCTCATTTCCACTTTGAGCAACCCAAAAACATGCTACGTTTTTGTAGAAAAGATAATAAGTAATGTTTTTATTGAATGTAATAGTATTGAATGCTGTATGTTGGGGATACCTGCAGAGTTCAAAATGCTCAAGCAGTGTACTACTTGGTGATGCATGATCTTTCTCAGATACATGTTTCTATACATTCTCAGGTACATTTTTCTATAATATACAGAACTAGCAAATGTGTACAGGGTTGCCCAACAGGGAAGCACTGCATCCATACCTCTGTACTGCAAATTCCTTCCCCTTGACTATAAATTTAGAATTTTACGTCAGAAGACTACAATGGAGATTATACTTTATTTCAGGTATGATCTGGAAAATGTAAGAGGCTTCAGCAAGCAACTAATTCATGTGAATGTACTATCTAAGAATGACGGTATTGACAATCAGAGGCACAACACATACATCCCACAGAGTGTTGTTACAAACCACTGACTTACATTGATTTACATGTTTTTGTTCCCCTGTAGGATTTACAACTGCCACATCTCTCCTCACCTTCGTTGTTCTGTGCATTACTGGTGTTATTTGCATTGGCAGTTCCTGCTGGGATTGTTTAAAATATCTAAACCCACAGGCCTACAAGGTAATTATCCTTGCCATTTCATTCTTTGTGTATTTGAGTTGTGAAAGGAAATTCTTCAGCAATGTTCTGCAAAACATTATGTTCCATTAGGTAAATACTTGTTGCATAAAAAATAACTTGGCAAGACTGTGTTTTCCCATTTGATATATTTTGTATATGCTTGTAGCCTGAAGCTGCATTTAGCACTCGTGAGTCTTTGTTCTGAGGTTATTGGCATCCCCCTTCTTCATCTGTGTGGGGTGTTTACTGCACATGTGGTGAGTGAGCTGGTCATAGCACGCATGCTGCTGTCCGCGTAGACTAAAAGATCCATATGGGCCAGACAACTGAGACTTGCATTACCCTTTAGAATTGCTTCCCTTCAGCTCAACACACAGGGGCCATTGTTAAATGCTCTTGCACAAGATTTATTGCTTTAGACCTTTCCATGTAAAATAAATCTTTTGCAACCCAAGAAATAATTGAACATTGGGGATCACATGTGAATTTGGCGGGGGAGGGACTTCATCTCCAGCATAGTATCTGGGACATAGCAAACCTTTGGGACAGGGACATGAGGCCCAGTATTCAAAGCCTTTTGCACTTGAACAGGGGACAAATTAGCTTGTCTGAGCATGCCTGGTTTAACATGGAAGTGCCCTAGTTAATTGGCTGTGTTGGGGGGAGGGAGTGTACCATGCATAAGAATTGTGTTTGCACCTCCACAACTGCTAGCCCACCAAGAAACAATACTTTGCTGTAAAGCAGGGATTTTCTGTGTTAAAATTTGTTTTTATTTTTATGTCCCTGCCCCTCCCACTGTGGCTCCCATCAGAACCTTTGGCACCTCTCCTCAGCTCCCACCTACCTACCATCTGTCCACCTTCATAGGTCCTCCGTTTATCCCCCAGGTGGAGTGGGGTGATATATGTCCAAGCATGCCGTGTGTCAGGTGATGAAGGAGATAGTGGGGACCAGCCTGAATACACCTGGGTCCCTGGAAGCTGGCACCAGGCTGCATGTTCCTGTTCTCCACATTCAACTGGAAGTCATCAGCATACAAAGGGGGACCCATGTGTGTGCACAGTGCATGCACAGCACAGGCCCCTGACCATCTTCTCCCCCCATGGCACCCTAAGTTACACTGCTACCTGTGATCACCCTCATGGCAGAATTGCAGCAAGGATCAGGCTTTCCTTCCCCAGAAGGATGCTTAGCCCCCCTCCCCGGCCAGCCCCAATGACCCAGACTCCTCCCCGGCCAGCCCCCAGTGACCCAGACTCCCCCTCCCCCCCGGCCAGCCCCCAGTGACCCAGACTTATTCACGAACCAGCGCCACCAGCCACATGAGCGGCAGCCCTACCACTGCACCAATGGACTAGCTGTATGTTAACGACATTAGAAGAAAATTCAAGGGGGAGTGAGGGGAGTCCTGGGTCCACCATTGCTTGCCCCTTTGTTATAATGAGCCACATTTCTGACTTTATTTGTGTGGGCACACAATCCCAAACATAAGTATTACCAGCCCCAGACTAGATCCCTAAATAAACTGGAGCTATTAACACTAATTATCAGGCTTATGTACCCCAAAAAATGAAGCCTGAAATGTGTACTGTAAGCAGTGTACTAGTGTAAATCACTTCATCAGCTACGGTTATTAGAAAATCAGAGAATGATGTTGCAGGCTGAGGTTCATTTTCAGCAGAGTCCTTCATGAGAGCTTAGTTGTTTAGGTAAAAAAATGTTATGCAGCACTTATAAAGGAATTTACTGTGCCTGAGCTTCAGGGCATGTCCCTGTGTCCTGCTGGAGGGGAGCATTTCAAATAGGGGCTGGCAGTATAGCCTAGAGGTTACGGTAACGAGCTGTGAATGAGCTTGGTATATCCAACAGATCTGGGTTTGATTCCCACAACCTCCACTTGCATACTGTGTGACTCTGAGCAACTCACTTAGCCACATCAGTGTTCCCAGGTCACCCCTGAAAAACAGAAACTTGTGCCTAGTGGGCCTTACCCAGTTGCCAGAAGAATAAAATAAAATACACTGCCTCCATAGTTGGCTCCACTTCAGTACCTCAGGAATTCGAATGTACTACCTTAAAGGTGCAACTATCCTCATCTTCTCCCATCCACATTATTGGTTGCTACAGCCGTCCATCAGCAGGGAACATGGTGTTGAAGCACTTGTGCGATGTTCTGCACTCCTTGTCCTCTGAGGTTATTGTTATGGGGGACCTTAACATGGATTGGCTCTCTGCAGCATCCAAACCCATAAGAGAGTTTTGCAATAATTTTGGGCTCTCCCAACTTCTATCAGAAGCTACCCGTCCTAACAAAAAATAACCGGAGCATAGTACTCTGCTAGACATAATACTGGTTAACAAACCGCATCTCTTCTCACATGCAGACTCATTTTTCAATGATCTTAGTGACCATTGTGCCATAGCCTGTGTGCAGGCCACCTCTAAAGCAGCATCCGCCTCAAAGTACACCTTTAAGAGAAGCAAGCGGAACTTTGACCCCCTAGATATCTCTCCGACATCCAGCATGCAAATTGGAAAGACGTCTACTTGGCTCCCTCAGTAGACAAAGCTTCCTTCCATAACATTGTATTTGGAGCCATCAATAAGCATGCTCCTCTAGTTAAAATCCATACTAAAAAGAAAGCTCATCCATGGTTCACTGCTAGCCTGAAATCCAAGCTGTTACACAGGGATTCTCTTTGAAAGAGGGCAAGAAAAACTAAACATCTTGCAGACTGGACAGCCTTCAGAGCTGCAAGAAACTGGTGCACCAAACTAACTAGAGCAGAGAAAGCAAACTTTTATCGCTCAGAGCTTGAGTCCTTTTTTAACTGTGCCTCTAGGTTCTGGAAAACTTTAAAGGATTTACAAGGCCACAGCTCGGCCAGCCCAATCCCTCCAAAAATCCTGACTGGCAGTTCCGCCTTCACTAACAAAAATGAAATACTTGACCACTTCAACAACCACTTTGCCATGGCAGGTTTGGCATTTAACACCTTACCGGCTAATAAACTTCGGGCGCAGCTGGGAAACCTGAACTCAGCTGGTTTTAACTCTGATACACCAACCCAGGACAACATGTTCTCTTTCAACCCTGTCTCTGTGAAGCAAGTTAAGGGCCTCTTACTGCAATTGGACGCCAGAAAAAGCACGAGTACTAACCTTATTGAGCCTCTGTTCCTCAAACTTGATTTTATGTCTTGCCTCAATCACTCACTTTTAATTTGTCTCAACCCAGGGCTTCCTCCCCAGAATATGGAAGACAGCCCATGTCATCCCGCGTTTTAAAACTGGTGACCTGTGTGATTTAAATAACTATGGCCCCATATTCCTGCTTCCTATTTTATCTAAGCTGCTTGAAAAAGTGGTTAACGCTCAGCTTAGACAGCACCTAGAGGAAGCTGACCTACTAAATCCTGCCCAGTCTGGCTTTCATCCCCATCATATCACCATCTCTGCACTTGCTAAGGTCATGAGTGATTGGCAGAAAGCCCTGGATAATAAGAACTTTGTATGTGCTTTGTTTCTTGACCTTACCAAAGCTTTTGATATGGTGGACCACAGTCTGCTGTTAGTTGCCTTAAAGAACATTGGGATCAGCAGTTTGGCCCTAGGTTAGTTTTTCAATTACCTTACCGACTGTTACCAGCAGGTCAAGGTGGGCGGTGAGCTCTCCCCAATGAAAACACTCACAAGAGGAGTGCCTCAAGGTTCCAACCTTGGTCCACTTTTATTTGCCATTTATATTAATAGTCTAAACAGTGGAATTCAGTCAGCGATCATACGCTTATTCGTGGACAGTACAGTGCTCTACATAGCCAGGCCCACACCAGAGCTCGCATGCAACACCCTCCAAATTGAATTCAGTCACCTACAGAAAAACCTTTTGCACCTAAAGCTCCTTTCAAATGCTAAAAAAATGAAGGCTATGCTTCTCTCCCCTTCAGTTAATGCCGCTAAACCCTTCGTTCCAGGGACAGTTCCCCAAGTAGTCACCCTGCTAGGTGAGCCCTTGGATTTTGTGGAATCTTTTAAATATCTGCGAGTCTGGATAGACTGGAAGTTGTCATTCAAAGTCCACATAGATGAACTCTGTAAAAATATTCAAACAGAGGCTTGGGATTTTCTTTAGGATCAGATAGTTCTTATCTCTAGAGGGGAAATAAGGCTAGTACAAACCACCTTCATGCCTCTCCTGGACTGTGCCAACTTCTTGTATGGGCATAGTAAGAGTGCGGCTTTACACTGTGTTAAGGACTGTCTACCTGCCTGCATTCCTGGTAAGTACCCCCTAAGAAGTCTCTCTCGCTTCTCCCTTCTAGTCCCTAAAGCCAGAACGTGATTCGGCCGAGCAGCGATAAGCCACTCTCTCCCTTCCCTTTGGAACAATGCACAAAAAACACTGAAGCTGGCTTTACCATTGTCACTGTCTTTCTTTAAAATCTTGCTCTTGCGGTCATTCAAGGTGACTTGCAACTGTTTTCACCAGTGACTTTGTTCACATGGCCACGCAGTTTCCCATGGTCTGTATCCTGATGTCATGCCCTTCTCACTCTCCTACCTCCTTAGGCTATACCTCTGTATGGTCTGATCTTACTGACTCCACGTTTATTCTGTATCCTTTCTCTGTGGTGCCCCTGTCAAACTTTTATACTCAAATTTATCCTGATATTGTGTACATACTGTGTATATTGTATATTGTTTATGTATACTTTCCTCATATGGTGTATATGCTGCGAATTTTGTAATTCACATATATTGTATATGTACTATATTTAAATGTATGAGGCATAAATAACTGTATCTGTAGTCAACCTTATTTAGCTAGTTAAATCTGCCATGCCCTGTAGACCATGTTGTTCGTGTCTGTCTATTGACTGGTAATGTAACCCCTTGTTGACTGTATTGCTGTGATGGTTTTTCTGTAATTGTATGCAGGTCCACCTTGCAAATGAGTCCTTCTCAATGGTGTTACACCTGGTTAAATAAAGAATTGATTGATTAAAAAAAAATATATATATATCTCGGACTGCTCGATCCTGTTGATACCGTTGCATATGCAGCAGACTGAGGTTATGTTCCCTCTCAGCCTCCTTTTCTCCATGTGAACATGTTCACTCATAGCACATGTCCCTCACAATTGTCAGATGGTGAGTTCAGCTCCCCCTCCTTGTTGTACTCTTAATTCCATTGGTGGAGGTAGTGGAGGCAGGGGATCATGCCCTTGGAGAGCAAGTCTGAGTGACTGATGCAATTCAACAGGTCTCCTCCATTAGATATCTTAACTTGGCAGCTGGCATCACAATTTTAGCTTTGTTCTGATGGCCTGCCATCAGGTTAACTTTCTTTGTGTTTTTCTGTTGAGTTTCTTCATTCTAACTATTTCGCCAGAGGATCTCCCTGCCGGCAGTCCCATGACATCACCCGAAGTCCCTGTTTTTGTTTTTAATTCAGTAAGTAGATGTTTTGACTGGTGGGCAGGTAGAGAGTGAATGGGGTTGTGACTCAAAGGGCAAGTGAAGAAAGAGATGACCATACCTCTCAGCTGTCCCTGATTTTGCCTCAAGAATTTCCTCTGCCCCTTGTAAAATTTTCATTTCTGCAACTGAAGAGTAGGGATCAAGGAAAGGAGGAAGCGGGGAGACATGCTAGAAACTTTCAAGCACCTCCAGGGAATCAACAAAGTCCAAGAGGGTAGCATCTTTCAAAAAAAGAGATGTGCAAGAACAAGGGGGCACAATTTGAAGATAGAGGGGGGACGACTCAGAGGTAATGTGAGGAAGTATTCTTTCATGGAGAGGGTTGTGGATACATAGAACGGCCTTCCTGAGGAGGTAGTGGAGTCAAAAACAGTGGGGGAATTGAAGAATGCATGGGACAGTCATAAGGCAATTCTAGAGGGTGGGGGTAGAAAGAAGTAGGCTGCTGGTTAACTAGGATCTGCAGCTTATCCAGTAGGTAGGGAAATGGGCAGACTGGGTGGGCCAAGCGGTCCTTATCTGCCATCAAATTCTATGTTTCTATGTTTCTACTAAAGAGGCCAGGAAATTATTTCTAACTGGTAGTTGTTTATGATGTTCCCATTTATAGAAAGTATGTCCTTAAGCCTAAAGGATCCATATGGTACTATACTTTCATAAAATGTGATACGAAAACCTGTATTTTGCATTGTTTTGTTTTTATGGGCAGCATTCTGTAATAGTTCTCTTCTTGGAGCCAGTGATCTAGAGTTATAACTATGTCATGGTTTGTGTACAGAACTCCAGCATGGTTCTGATAGGACAATAGCTCATGTTTAGAATTCTGTACACAAAGCATGACATGCTAAAAACTCCAAATTGCCAGTTCCGTGAAGAGAACTTCGCAGAATGCTGTTCATAAAAACAAATCTATTGAAAGCATAGTTTTCATACCAGTGTTTATTAAGGTACAGTTCAATATGACAAGTCTTTCATTTCTCTTACTAGGAACATTACTAATTGCTGCCAGTTAGCACAAATTTCTTGTCCCCTTTAAGCATACAGTAATGCTACACATTATTTTAACAAGCTAGTAGTTCATAGCCGGCCCAGTGGTGTGGAGGGCTGAGGCATCCGTGCCTTACCTCCTGCCATGCCAGTGACCGTGTTCGCGGTGCGAGATGGCTGCCGGGGGTTAGCCAGGGAAGGACAGGATCGAGCATCCGTAGGACAGCTCTCCTCTCCCAGGGAGGGCTGCTTGCCTGTCCCCTAGCGGTGGCTGGGGGATGGTGCAACGGACCCACAGATGAAGGGACGGATGCGGGGCAGATGCCTGGTGTGCCGCATGTGGAAGTAAGCACGGCTTGGCCATTGGCGTCATTGCATGCCTCTGCACCGCACTCGGGTGACTGGAAGAAACCGAGAGAAAAGATCCCGACCAGTGAGAGGATGTCAGCTCCTTACAGGTGCCACACCCAGCTAGCTGGCACCTCGTAAGAGCCGAGGGTGAGTCAAATGTACCGGGTGACGGGCTGGGGGCCGTTGGAAGGGGCTAGTCAGAGGGAGGGAGAAATACAAAAGGAAAAAGAAACAAGCTAGTAGTTCTTCATAAAGTGCTTTTCATATTGAGCTATGTATTATAGGAGGCTTCTTCAGCTGATTTTACCATTTTGTAACATTTGTCCATGATTTTGGTTTATTTGTCCCTGATTTTTTTAACCCCTGTCCCTGATTTGCAAGACAGGAGGTTGAGAGCATAGTTATACAAGGAAGCAGGCAGGTGGAGTAACGGTTATGTAAGCAGTAATATCCAACAAGGTGGGCAGTAGTGGCTTTTCCAGACCGCCCAGGGGTGTAATGAGGCCCAGTGCTGCAGGCAGGGGCCTTATGTTTTTTTTTTTTCGCTTATTGATACTTGGATTATGACCTCTGAGCTAAAAGCTCATTTACAGAGGTTCCGCATCCAACAGTTACACTGAGCAGTACAGCATATACAGACAAAACACATAGTGGCATAGCGTGCAATACAACAACTGTAGGTAGGTTAAACACAGTTCAACATGATGAATAAACATCAAAATTCATAGTTACATAAAAAACAACTGGTGCAGAAAGTACAGTGATAGTTTAGTTCCTAATAACATTTTAGTAACTTTATCAAGCAGTCTTGACAAGGGCAGCTTGTCTGAAGCAGTGTCCTGGAACTGAGGGGGAGGGTTTAAAGTGCAGCTATAAAGTAGCATTGTCATAAGTAGTGTGGGAGGGCCATTTAAGAAAGGCTAGGCAGGTGGAGGGGGAGGAGGGAAATGAGTAATCTGGGGAATGAGGCAGGGTTGGGAGGGCCTTAGTAGAGAGTTAGGAAGAGCAATACCAGGTGTTAGAGGACGGAGTCACACATGGAATTGGTGGATACCAGGTGTTTCTTCAGGACTACCTTAAAGAGGCCTATCTTGTTATAGGATTAAAAGTCAGGGCTGAGAGAATTGAGCCATTTTGGAGCTCTGTACACAAATGTGTGCTGGCCCTGAGAGGTGTGACGGAAGGAGATAGTTAACATGCGAGAGCAGTCACTTATAGTTCTACAAGCATTAGTGGGTCAAAGGAGACCAAGAATCCCTGGTGAGGTGAGACCAAGAATGGACTTTTTTTTGGTAGGCAGGTCTCGTATTGTACCCTGCAGTCCAGGTTTAGCAACCCTGTCCGGCATATAGCAGGCAGGTGTGTGTCAGGCGATTGCGCCCCAAGATAAGCCTACAGGCCTTGTTAAAGGCCAGTTTAATTCTCTGTAGAGCTGTCGCCGTGGCTGCACCATAGACTATTAGACTGTAGTCTGTGATCGACAGGACAGAGCTTGTCACCGCAAGTAAGAGGGCTTTATCAGAGAGATAGTGTCTATGTTTATATAGCACCCCAATTCTGGAGTTTACCGTTTTTGCTACTTGATCGATGTGCTGTACATACGTGAGGGAGGAGTCAAGAGTGACGCCTAAATATTTAAAGGAGGGGACCAAGTCCAGTGCTTCTTGTCTATTGTTGCGAATTTGTAGCTGGAAGGATTTGTGTTTGCTTTGAGGGTTGGCGAAGATCATAACCTTCGTTTTCTTATATTTGAGGAGAAACCTATGCTGTAAGAACCACATTCAAACAGTGGTGAAGCTGGTTTGCACATGCTCTTCCAGGCTAGAGGAGTTAGGGTGACTAGAGAACAGCAGTGCATCATCGGCATGTAGTAGAGCATGGCCTGGGCAGTTCTTGGTGAGCTTATTGAGAAACATGCTGAAGAGGAGTGAACCCGGTATAGATCCCTGGGGCACCCCAGTAGAGACCGACCTGTGTTCTGAGATGGTGCTTAGTATTTTCACCTGCTGGGTATGGTTGGATAGGTAGCTTTCGACCCATTGTAGGGGCTCAGAGGATAGACTCAAGGATGCTAGTTGTTGGAGGAGGAGGAGGCCATGGTTGACCATGTCAGAGGCCTTGGTTAGGTCTATGAACATGGCACCAGCTATGTGGCTCCGATCCATAGCTTCATGAATGAAGCTAGTGAATTCAACTAAGGCTAATATGGTACTGTCTTGCTTCCTAAATACCTGTTCTAGCCATTGGAGCTTGTATTTATCCACGTAATCAACAAGCTGGTTGCTGACTATCCTTTTGAGTGCTTTAGAGAGTGGTGGAAGTATGGAGATAGGACGGTAGTTTGAGAAATTGGCTCAATCACTGTTTTTATAAACTGGGGTGACCATTGCCTTTTTCCACCGCTTTGGGATCTTTGCAGAGGTAATGGACAAGTCGATGATATGGGTTAGAGGATGGATAACCTCATTAAGTGTGAGATTTAGTAATTTTAGGTCCAATACGTCATAGCTGGCTCTTGATTTCCCTATGGCTTAGTAGATATATATTTTTTTGCCTCTGTGACTGATACAATTGTAAAATAGAAGGTGGGGTGGTGGCAGTTATGGGCATGGCCTTCAGTTTTGTGGGTTTTGTCAGCTTGGGGGATCAGGAAGTTTGGTGGGAGCACATTATTGAGATCAGTAAATGCCTGGTAGAAGGAGTTTGAGATTACTGAAGTGTCTTGTGTATGAGTGCCGTTTAAGTTGAGCAGGAAGGGTGTAGTTTTGCAGGGTTTCCCAGTTAACGTTTTTATGTTCTCCCAGAAGTTATGACTATTCCCCCCAGGAGGCATTAAGAGCCACCTTAAAGTATTGACTTTTAGCAGTACAAATGGCTCTGGTGCAACTGTTTCGGGTGGCCTGGTAATTTTGCACGTTGGAGCGTGACCCAGTACTTTGGGCTTTAAACCAGATATTGTCTTTCTTTCATTAGACTAACGAGGGCTGGGGAGATCCAGGAGTTTTGGGCCCCTTTCACCTTTCTTCTTTTAAGGGGCGCATAAGTGTTGCATGAGGCATTATAGATGTTAATGAAGCGTTCAAGTGCAGTGTCCACGTCATTGGTTTGATATGTCACAGACCAGTCCTGATGTAACAGATGCACTTTTAGTTGGTCCAGATGGTTTATTTTCAGTACTCTAGAATATATCAATCTTTGGGGGTGGGTTGGGGGGCTTGTTAGACCATTTTCAGATGATAAGGGAATGGTCACTTATGCTGTCAGGGAGAACGGTCGTTCCGGTGACCCTCTCAGGGTGGTTTGTTATCAGCCAGTCAACAAGTGTGCTAGAGGTTGACCGGTAGTTAATGCAGGTTGCTGAACTAGTTGTGACATGCCAAGAGATGTGATTGTATCCCTAATTGGGGAGGCTTTTACTGATGACCAGTTAAGGTTGAAGTCCCCAAGGACTAGGATCTCTGCACTTTTGCATATCATGGCAAGGTAATCCAGGGTTGCTTTAAGGCTGTCTATTTGCTCTTTTGGGGGAATATATATACAGTGATCAGTGTAAGACATTTACCCCGGTACTGATTTGAACCTTTATTGGTAAAATTTGAGAATTTCCAGTGTGGGCAGGGCAGTACACAGGCCTGTAAAGTGTTTTTGATGTACACTATACAGCCCCCACCGCGCTTCCCTATCCTATCCTGTCTAAAAGAGGCATAGCCATCAATTTGGATGGTAGTGTCTGGGATTCCTGGTGAAAGTCAGGATTCTATTATTGACAAGATATCCGGGTTGTGCTTCGTTATCCAGACTTGGAGAGAGTCATGCTTTGCCGTGAGACTGCATATATTCATTGAGGCAATAGTTAGGGCATTTGACTTTATTTGGGTAGTGGCCAGGGGTCCTGGGTTGGGAGGAATGTTTTCCGATAGTAGCAGGAGTAACCAAGTAAGCTTTATGGCATGCCACTTCATGCGTTTAAGTGTATTAGCAGGGGAATTCCAGTTTTCTTTGGTGTTCTCCAACTTGCTGTTGGTGATATACAGATTAGTTTGTAAAGGGGAAGGGGATAGTGTGCATGAGGAGCCACCAGTGGACCTCTGAGGGGACCAGTACTGTTAAACCAATCATTTGTAGCCCAATGTGGGCGACTTCATTTATCCCAAGTAGACAGATGCCTGGTGCTATCATACGGTGAGCTTGTTGCCTTTAGTACATAAAGAGTAGTTGGGGATGCAGCTAGTATTATGAACATTGCAAGTTCAAGGTGTGGAGAACCCATGACATCTTTACCAGCCTTGGGGAAGGGGGGAGGGGAGAGATGAGGTACAGGTAGGTGACCTGTAATTGGGCAGCAGTTTAAGTGGAGGCGGGAGTTGGTAGTCAGTAAGACTGCAGGAATAGTGCAGTGGTAGGGTTGCTGTCTTGGTGTTAAAGTTAGGTAGTTCGAAGCTGGCTAGCGTCAGTAGTCAGAGAAGAACGGAAAGGAGGATACTGGGGGGTTACTCTGGGGGACATGGAAGAAAGTGTAGGAGATTAAGATAGTGGTATGTTAAGAAGTAGGGAATGTATGGAGACTCACTAGTGACTGCTGGTAGTTGAGAAGCATAAGATGTGAGAAAATAGATTGAAATTTCCTGTGTGGTCACGTGATTAGTCACGTGACCTTGGCTTCATGTATATTTAGGGACGTCCCAGGGTTGGTGGACGGGGCAGCCACTGGAAGGGCTGGTATAGCCCATACCGCCCACCCTGGAGGGTATTATTGCGCTTAGAAAATGGGTGTTTGTGGCTGTTTTAGTAAAATATTTAGAATAGAAAAAGAACAGTTAAAATTATAAAAAAGGAAGAAATAAAACATTTAGTTTTTAAATAGTTACAATACTGGTACAATTGTCAGTAGAGGGTGCTGCAGTTGTTTGCTGTTGTTTTTATTTCCACCTTTTTGTTTGGATGCCACCCCCCCAAGCACTGTTAAAAGCAAGCAGTTTTCCCTTTTCTCCCTCCCGGAATGTACCCTGGAGTTTTTTTTTTTTTTAAATCATGGAGTCGTCATAGATCGCTGCTGTTTGCTTTAAAATGTGGCACTAGTGTCCAACACTAAGGTAACCAAACAACTGCAGTGTTAGCATGCTGCAGTTATAAAGCTTCCATTTTTCTTATATTAAGTGAGCCCCTTTCCCTTCATTTTGCCACTGCCAGGCTTAGTGAGTCACTGGTGCATGTGAGAATTGGGCAGACTTTCAGGCAAGTAGGAAGGTTGCTGTAGCAGGGCAAGGGGATGAGAAGAATGGTACATCTTGTTTGGTGGTATCTCAGTCATTGGGTCACACCGTAGGAACTTCATCGTTGGTGAAGCAGGATCCACATGGAAGATTTTCAACAGTAGAAATGGGGCTGCCCACGTCGTCGACGTCTACAGACGTCACCAACCCTATAAAGGCATGAGCGGCCCGCTCCCTCCTCATTCTTTCCCACCATCAACTTGTTTGCATGGGTCTCCGCAGAAACTCCAGTGCAGTTTCATGCCAGTTTTCGCCTACAGCTTTTTTCAGCTCTTTACTTTTACTTTTTTTTAAAAGAGGTTCCTTTATTTTATGTCGAGAGTTAATCCTTCATCTTCTCTCTTGTACCGCTGCCACTGCGTAAAAAAGATTGCCTCTAAGACAACACTCTGTGTCTGCTGTCTTGGGCCTGACCACGAAGTCTCTGACTATGAACCCTGCCAGAAGTTTAATCCAACAACCTTTAGGCAATACAAGAAAGCTCTGAAAAATGTTCTTATGGAATAATAGGTAGCCAGCACCGGGCAGGGGTACTCTGGGTTCCAAACCTCCCAGTCACCGGCAGGGGTGGTTGAGCTCCCAGTCCATTAAAGGCCAGACAAGTCCTCGGAGAATCATAAAAAGACCATGATCAAGACTGCTCTTGGCGGTGGTCCCGCTCTCCGATGGCCTCCTTCCTCCTCCAGGGATTCTTCATTGGCTGCAGCTGCCCGGATGCATAAAACTGCTATCCAGGTCTCTGTGTCCACCAGATCCATACTGACAGTGCCTCCATCTGATATACAGGGCGGTAGGTCGTTAACCTCCAGGTCATTGGCCCCTTCATCTGTCATTGACGACCCTCCCATCGAGGCCTGATCCTTCCCCAGCCCCACGGCCTTCAGGCTCTTCGAGGTCCCAGGGTCCTTCTGGCAAATCGTGTCTACCTGCACCATTGCCCCCCAATATCGACGCAGTCTTCAGTGCTCATCAACCTCAACAAGATTTTGACTAAATTTATTTTTGTGATTTTTCACCAGCTAGGTGCATACAGTCCTACATCGCCTGTGCCGTCAATGGAAGCTTCAGCATAGACTCCTCGACGGCTGCAGGCCATTGTCAGTGCTTCAGATGTCAGACCTTGATTTGAAAGAGGTCAACACTGAGGAGGAGTACCACCCAGATCTTATCCTTTCTGATGAGGAAGAGGAGGAAGAACACCTCACTTCAGACAGGTCAGCGGCTTCCCTTTGTCAATGAGGACTCTGTCAAACACACCTCTAGGTCTCCTCCAGAGGTCCTCACCTTCTTCAGTGTGATGAAGAAGTTGTTCTCAGCTATGGGGTTCCATACTGAGGAGGAAGATTTCACCAGGAAAGATCTGGTGGATTTCCTGGAGATCCCAGCGTCTCCTCCTAAGATCATTCCTCATATTCTGCCTGCTTTGAGGAATGCTACCATTGCAGCCTGGCACAGGCTTGACATGGTGCCAGCTATGCCATGCAGGGCAGATAAACTTTACCATGCCCTCCAGGGGATTCCTTACTACCCAGCCTGAAACAGATTCAGTGGTAATAAAGGCAGCTCCTGACAGGTCTAAGGTGCCCAAGCCCCTTACCCCCCCCCACACAAAGAGTTATGCAGCATTGATCTTTGGGGCAAGAGGGTTTATGCCTTCTCCACCCTTGGTCTGAGAATTGCCAGTTACCTGTCCCATATGATAAAGTACCAGAATACCAACTGGAAGAAGGGCAAGGCTGCTGTCCAGGCCCTCCCAGAAGGTATGCAGAAACAGGAGGTGCTTCAATGCTTGTAGACTGCTGAAGATGTTAGCAGACACCTCCTGTGGACCCTCTATGATATCTTAGACACTGTTGCCAGGACTACTGCCACCGGCATTTGCTTTCATAGGCACACCTGGCTAAGGGTCACTGGCTTTACTGCTGATGTGCAGTAGAAGGTGCTTAATGCTCTCTTCAGTGGCTTTAAGCCTTTTGGACCAGATGTCCAGGATATCATTAATGACTTGCAGGCATCTGGCAGGGCTATCAAATATGTTCACTCACTTTATCACACACAACCTAAGGGTTGACAACGCCCTCCCTTTCATAAGTCATCCAGTAGGCCAGCAACAGCCTCTCAGCCCCAGGGCAAAAGAAGAGCCTCTGCTGCCTTGCCCACCCCCTCCAATGCTGGAGCTGCAGAAAAGCATTCCAGAGGTGATGGAGCAGCCCCAGCAGTTGGATCTGCCTCCACTTGACTCCTTGCCAGACCCTCCCTCTTCTAGTCCCCAACCAAGAGGTGGTGGTCGAAGGTCGGTTCTCCCTCCATCTCAATCAGTGGAGAACCATCCACATCAGATGCCAGGATTATTCATATCATCGAAAGGGGTCACACTCTGGAGCTCATCAAACAACCCACAGAGACTCCTCCTCTGCCCTCCAACTACCCCCGGCTCATTTGTCTGGAGGTACGGTCCCTTCTGCGCAAACAGGCCGTCAAGCTGGTACCTAGGTGCTGGAGAAACAAGGGGTTTTATTCCAGGTTCTTCCTGATCCCCAAAAAGACCGGACAGCTGAGGCCCAGCTTAGACCTAAAGGACCTCAATCTGTATGTCTAGTACAAAAAGTTCCGAATGGTAACATTGCCAGGCCTCATGCCCCTTCTGAAGAAAGGAGACTGACTGTGTTCTCTGGACATGCAGGGCGCTTACCTGCACATCCCAGTGTTTTCTCCCCACAGGAGGTTCCTCCAGTTTCTTTTCCAGGGCAAGGATTATCAGTTTAAAGTGCTGCCCTTTGGCTTGCCTCTGCTCCGCAGGTCTTTACCAAGTGTTTAGCAGCGGTAGCTGCGGCCCTCAGAAGGGAGGGAAATTGCTGGGCCAGCCCGGTGGCACAGAGGGCTGAGGTGCTGGTGCCTTACCTTGTGCCATGCCGTCAACCCAGGTTTGGGAACAACCTCAGGCTGCCGGGGTGCCGGCTCGGGAGGGTAGGAACGGGATCAAGCTATGGCTCTCCCTTCCATAGGGGTGGATGTCCACTCCGCCATAGTCTCATTCCCACTGGGTGGAGGTCCGGTGGGTAGCGCAGGCGGTTAGGAGCAGCGACGTAAGTCTGGGAAGGGGTGGAAGGGGCCACCAGATCCTGGCGTGTGTGTGTGCGCCTCTGTGTACGTGCACGCATGTGTATGCTGTGGCCCCGGGGGGGAGGGGAGTAAAATAGAAAGTAAAAAGTATGTATGGGAAAAAAAGAAGGGAAGGAAATGTATGTTTTCCCTTATCTGAACGATTGGCTTCTAAAGGCCCTTCCAGGGAGCAGTTCCAGGGGACTTTAGAGAGAACTCTTCAGTTGTTCCTCTTCATGAGCATTATTGTCAACCTGCCCAAGTCGGTTCTGGTTCCATCCCAAAGGCTGCAATACAGAGGGGTGGTTCTAGACTCTGCACATGGAAGGCCTTCACACCCCAAAACAGGGCGGAGTGCCTTATTGCCCAGGTTCTGGAGGTGGCCCAGAGCTGTTATATTCTGGCCAGGGTGTACCTGAGGCTGTTGGGACTGATGGCAGCTGCCATTCCCACCATTCCACTGGCCAGGTTCTACATGCACATCCTCCAGTGAACTCTCAGAGTTCAGTGGGACCAGCGAACAGACGAACAAGATCAGTTGGTGCTGGTCTCCTCCCCAGTCCGCCGGGTGCTCCAGTGGTGGAGGGAGCCGCTGAACCTGTTGCAAGGAGTTCCATTCCAGATCTCCGCTCCACAAAAAATCCTCACCATGGATGCCTCCGGTTTGGGCTGGAGGGCTCATTTGTGTCCCTTTCAAACCCAGGGTTCTTGGTCCCAGATCGAAACCTCCCTACATATCAGTGTCCTGGAGATGCGGGCGGATCTGTATGCCGCAGGCCTTTCAGAACCATCTCCTTCTGGGTCAGCTGCCGATTCAGTCACATAACCTCAGTGTCCGTGTACTGTAGCAGCAAGCAGGGGGAAAGGCACTCATACCTCTATGCAGGGAGGCAGTGAGAGTGTGGTACTGAACACTAGACCATGGCCTGACCCTCTCAGCAGTCCACATTCCAGGAGTGTTAAACACTCCGGCGGACAGCCTCAGCCAAGATTTATAACAAAAACTGCAAATAGACTTTGACAATCTGAGGGAGTGGTTCACCAGGTCAGGCCTTATTATGAGCACAAAAAAGACAAAACTATTACATTTTACATCAAAACAAAAAGAAAAACTTCAACTTAAAATAGACGATAAAGAATTTTTACGGCAGGCAGACCAGTATTGGGGTGTTATTTTTGATGCCCAAACGTCTTTTAATGTACATGTGAATACTCTGATAGACAAAGTAAACAGAAGAATAGGCATGTTACGCAGGACAACTAAGTGTTTAGGGAAGAGTGCTCGTAAAACAGTGGCAGAGCAATTAATTGTGCCTGTAATAACATATGGAGAACTTGTGTATTGCACAGCAAATAAAAAACTATTAACTAAATTAGATAAGGTACATTACAATTTGGCAAGGTATGTTTTACAATGTAATTTTAGAACACATCATTGTATATTATTGTCTCAATTAAAGTGGCAATCCCTGGATATAATTTGTATTAGGTCATGGCAGAAAATAACTTACAAGTATCATGCTTTTTATCCAAATCATTATATTAATGTTGTGTTATTCAATAAACAAAAGTCAACTGATAAACTTAAAAGAACAGTCCATGTGGAAAAAATCTATGTTCCCAAAATTCGAAATAAATATGGAGAACGAACACTAGGCTACCAAGCATCCAAACACTGGAACATCTTACCATTTTCAGCTTGCACATCGTTATCTTATGACCTATTTATTCAGGAAATAAATTATAGTAAATTTAGATGTGTATGTACTTAGAGGGGCTTTACTATACCCTGAACACAGGGACCTAGAGGTTTGAATGGTGCTAAAATTTTAAGGATAGTCACTTACAGTGTGATCATTTGTTTAAAACTTTATTCGTAGGTAAGACTGGACTTATACAATATCTTAGGGATTGCTATTATGATTTTAAATTTGTAATATCTACATGTGTAGTAGATTGTTAAAGACTGTTTAAATGGTCTAGTTCATGTGGTAATGACTAGTGATGAGTGTTTTTTATTTGATAATCGTAAGACTGTGTGTGCCAATGTGCTGATAGATGTCCATGTGTATATGTTTAGTTGGAATGTTTATAACAGGTCTGTCTTGTAAACTGGGTTATCAACCCAAATGATATGTATCCTGTATAAAAATAAAAGTTTTGACTACTACTTACTCTTTACAGCCTGACTCAGTCCTGCACGTACAAATGGGAGCGTCTCTCATCCGTCGCAGAACATCTGTTCGACAGATGGGGTTGTCCATAGTTGGATCTTTTTGCACTATTCATGGCAAAACTGTCCAATTGTTGCTCACTCGATCCAGGGCCTGGAGATTTCTGGTGAGATGCATTGCCCGTTTCCTGGAGCGAGAGGTTTCTTTTCGCCTTCCCTCCATTTCCTGTGATTCAGAGGGTACTCATCAAGCTGCAGATGGAAGGGGCCAGCATGATCCTGGTAGCCCCAATCTTGTCTTGCCAGATTTGGTTTCCTTTACTACAACAGCTGGCAGAGGAAGCTCCAGCACCTCTCCCCCTCTGCAGGAATCTGCTGACCCAGGATCAGGGGACTCTGGTTCATCCCAACTTCAGGTCCCTCTGTCTGCACGCTTGGCTCCTGAGGACATAGCTATTGCCAGATTTGGGGTTTCCAACAGTGGCAGATGTCCTGGTGGCCACCTGAAAGCCTTCCATTCATGCCACTTATGCCATGAAGTAGAAACGGTTTAATCATAATCTGGACCCTTTCACCTGCCCGGTGAACCAGATCCTGGATTACCTGATCTCTCTAGCTGACTCAGGTCTCCAGTACTCCTCCCTCAAGGTGCACCTTTTGGCTGTTTCAGCCTTTCATGAGCCAGTGAGTGACCATACAGTAGTTCAGCTGGATGTCTTCTGTACCTTGCTGAGGGAAACCTTCAATCCATTCTCCTGTCCCAGCTTGGGATTTTAATTTTGTTTTGGAGAAGTTGACCCAGTCTCCTTTTGAGCCATTCGCAACTTGCGAGCCACTCTTTCTTTCCTGAAAAGTGTTATTTTTAGTTGGTATTACTTCTGCTCAAAGAATTTCATAGCTTCAAGTCCTCTGGTATGAGGGGGCCTTATTTGATTTTCCACAAGACAGGGTGTCTGCGCATGAATCCTACGTTTCTTCCTAAGGTGGTGTCTGAGTTTACACTGAACCAATCTATACACCTTCCTGTTTATTTTCCAGAGTGCACCGATCCAGGGTGTCATTGAGGCACAGGTTAGGAAGCATAGGGAAAACCAGGAGCAGTTGTAGAACTCACCAAAAATATTTATTTACAGTAGCAGTAACATAAAAAATTTAACTTGTTCATTGTAACTGTAACCCCCTTGTTCCCAGGGGTTACTAGAATCCCACTTAGAACCAGTCACAGGCAGGGAAAGGCAGCTTGTGAGATACCAGTAAAATGGGTTTCACACTGTTTCACTCTGTTCTCAGTTTCAACTGAGCTGGAGTGATGATGTCACCATAGAATTCTTGCAGCAGCATAAGCCACAATGGAATGCTAGCTGCAGGGGGTTAGCAGTAGACCGTTGGGGAATTCAAGTCAGCCTCTCGAGAGCAGTCTGAGTGGAGATTCGAGAGAGTGAGGAGTGCTGCAGTTGGCAGCCCCTCAGAGCCTAGCTCTGATATAGAGCTACCTCAGACAACTGGGTTGTATGTTCTCACCCTAGAGAGGAACACAGAAGAGACCAGAAGGAAGTGGTAGAGACCGTTCCTAGAGTTGTTCCAGTGCCCCATCCTCGGAGGGATGGGGAGAATTCCAGGAATTCAGGGGCAATCCCCTGTGCCAGTCTGGACAGAGAGAAGCTGCCTGAAAATCAAGTTGTTTGTGAGTACCTGAGACATTTGTGGGAAGAAGCCTGGGGTACTTGCATACCTTTGGTGAGTTCTGCTCTGATATAGAGACAATGTTCACCGAGACAGAGTTTAGTGTAAAAGTGTCTGCCTACTGTGGGGTCAAAGGAAGACTTGCCAAGTACAGAACGTTTAGTTTGTGTATGGCTTAGAAGCATCTGCAACAGTGGGGGTCTAGGTTAAAGACATAGCCACTTACAGTACTTTTAAAGTCAGGACACCTCCAGAGATGTAGAATGTTAAATGTGCTAAACATTTCCAGATAGCATCTACAACCAGTAGTTCGAAGAAAGGTGTTGTATCCAAATGAATGGCCGAGTATAGATTTGGGAGCAAGAGGTGGGAGACCCCCCCCCATCTGGAGTAATCAGGTTTACCTCTCCGGGTTCAGTTTGGGCACCTATGGTTTTCTCTCATTCACTTGGCCAGTGTCTGAAGAAAGCACCCAGACATGGGATTGTGGATTTTTTCCGTTCGAGCTAGAGAATGATCATGGGTGGTTTAGGGAGCCACCACCAACCTCCATGCCATATGAAAAAGTGTCCAAGTACTGGCCGGGGTGCCATGTCAAGGAATAGAAGAAGAAGTGTACTAGTTCGGGCCATGTGTGCCCAGATCCGTTCAGAACCTGAGGGTTAGTAGTGAAGAAGTGTGCTCTGTACCTCTGTAATCTACATTACCAGCGTGTGTAGCCCTGTGGGGGGCCATCTTTGCTTTGTTATTCTCTGTGTTATGTGAATAAAAGCCACACTCTAGAATCCCATTCTCAGTTTGGACATTTCAGTTATTGCTTCCAGTGTCCGGATTTACTTGGGTGCCCCTATCCGGAAGTACAAACCTAGCACAATGCTGAGCAACAGTTTTGTCCCAGGGACCCAGGTTGTTGGCCATGCTAAATGGTTCCCCTAGGTGTGAGCCAGGTAGTTGCTACACTGGGTTTGCCTGTCTGATGGATGGAAGGCTCCGTAGTAGAAGTAATGGGTCCACAGTTTCAGCAAAAGATAAATTTAGTAGTGACTACCCCCACCCTTCTCGGTGATGCCTAGATGTGAGAGGTAGCAGCCCTGCTGACAGAGATAAAAGGGGGATATAGATGTGCTGATAGAACAAAACAGTGCAGACTGTGCAGTTTGAGTGAACTTTATCAGTAAAGCATGTAAATCGGATGCTCAATGGCTCCCTAAACTACCCATGAGCATTCTCTAGCTCTAAGGGAAAAATCCACAATCCCATGTCTGGGTGCTTTCTTCAGACACTGGCCAAGTGCCTGAGAGAAAACCATAGGTGCCCAAACTGAACCCAGAGAGGTAAGCCTGGTTACTCCAGATGGGGGGGGTCTCCCACCTCTTGCTCCCAAATCTATACTCGGCAATTTATTTGGATACAACACCTTTCTTCGAACTACTGGTTGTAGATGCTATCTGGAAATGTTTTAGACATTTAACATTCTACATCTCTGGAGGTGTCCTGACTTTAAAAGTACTGTAAGTGACAAACTGAAAGTTCTGTACTTGGCAAGTCTTCCTTTGCTCCCACAGTAGGCAGACACTTTTACACTAAACTCTGTCTCGGTGAACATTGTCTCTATATCAGAGTAGAACTCACCAAAGGTATGCAGGTACCCCAGGCTTCTTCCCACAAATGTCTCAGGTACTCACAAACAACTCGATTTTCAGGCAGCTTCTCTCTGTCCAGGCTGGCACAGGGGATTGCCCCTGAATTCCCCCCCATCCCTCCGGGGATGGGGCACTGGAACAACTCTAGGAACGGTCTCTACCACTTCCTTCTGTTCTCTTTTGTGTTCCTCTCTAGGGTGAGAACACACAACCCAGTTGTCTGAGGTAGCTGTATTTCAGAGCTAGGCTTTGAGGGGCTGCCAACTGCAGCACTCCTCACTCTCTCGAATCTCCACTCAGACTGCTCTCTGAAGGCTGACTTGAATTCCCCAATGTTCTACTGCTAACCCCCTGCAGCTAGCATTCCATTGTGGCTTATGCTGCTGCGAGAATTCTATGGTGACATCATCACTCCAGCTCAGCTGAAACTGAGAACAGAGTGAAACAGTGTGAAACCCATTTTACTGGCATCTCACAAGCTGCCTTTCCCTGCCTGCCACTGGTTCTAAGTGGGATTCTAGTAACCCCTGGGAACAATGGGGTTACACCCACCTTCGGCCAGGAAAATGACTGCCTGCAGTCATTATTTACCCAGCCCCAGGCCAGCTTACCCTATGTGTTGACTATGGGGAGGTAGCGCTACCTTCTCCCCTACCATGTGCCAGGCACAGGCAGACAACACTAAGGGCCCAGAGGCCATTGGCTGACATATCAGCCCCTACACTACGATCTTACTATAGTAACCAGTGGTCCTGGAAGAACTGTCCAGAGCATAGCCCTAATAGACCAGTACTGCGGCCCCTATGGCCAGTCAGGACCACAGCCTGTCTATCCCCCAACCCTCTAGGGAAAACCTATCTGACCAGAAACAAAACTACCCCAAACAGGGGAACCTCCCCCCATCCCTGGACACCTGCAAACCAAACCAAGGAGCTAACACTACACCTAACCATTACACTCCCACACTCCTCCACAACTACACCTGTGGAAGGAAAAGTTAACCATGTTAACAACATCACTGTACTTCAAACACAACTACTCTAAAGCACAAATTGAACTTTGATGAGTCCCTACACTCCTCTTCTTGTCTTCTCTTCTGTCTTCGTCAGGAACTACCTGAAAGAGAAAAACAAAAACACACCCTAATCTGCAAACACAGTACACTATCATAACCCTTGCCATCAAAACACTGGAGAATCCCAAAAATATTTTTTAGAAAAGTAGAAAACAGTAGAAAAAACAACATTATATACAATACACATTTTGGGGATGGAATGCCCTAAATGTTCCATCTAGTGACAACATTGCCCGAAGGCAAGTCCAAGAAAGTCTCTGTCCTGGGCCGGAGCCCGGTGAAGCATAGCTCTTGAGGACTGTAGTCCCGAAGAGGAGAGTCTTTGTGGACTGTTCATACAGTCTGTAGTCTGCCAGGTGTAGGATGTGTATTGCAATGTCAATAAGATAAGAAAGTCTGGACTTACCAGTCCCTTGAAGAACGAAAATGGTACGGCACCTGGATCTCCAGCCGAATACTCTCCCTGGCAGCATTTTTCAGATACAACTGGGCGGAAATCTTCCAGAAACAACAGGATGGCACATCTGGAAACTGCTGGGTTGATGTCATCTAGGAGATGGAACCTTGGAACAGGAAAGAACAGCTGGTCTGAAGTCATCCGAAATCCCAGGCGATGAATCTGGAAACAGCTGGGCTGGCGTCCTCTCTGGTTGATGTCATCTGGAAGGCCAGGCGATGGAACTGGAGGGCACACTGCAAGGCTGACGAATCTGGAAGCACCTGGATCTTGGAACACCAGACTGGCGGAACAACATGGGTACGGCAACGGCTGGATGTCAGCACTGGATACCACTGCTCTGCTTTCCACTTGGTAGGCATGGGCACATTCGCAGGAAGCTGGTTGCATTGAGGGAAGTACCACAATGGGTCAGGTGCAAGAATTATTACCCCATCTGGGGGGGGCGCTCATAATTCACATTGTAGAAGGTTTCATGGCCCTCTCCATCCATGATCCGTACAGTGTCTATGAAGAGTGTCCTGCCCACTTTCCAATATTTGAATTTTTCTGTAATTACTCTATCTCTGTCAAATCGACTTGCACCTGGATGCACGTATTTTATTGCTTCTTCCACTATCCAGGATTTCCTGTTTCTCTCAATCTCCTCCCAGACTCTCCGAGGAAAGGCTATCCCACAGATCTCATTCGCCTTCCTACAAACCAGTCTTTCCTCTTTACTACACTTGGTCAACTTAAGACCTCTAGCCTGGCTTGGGGCGGCCAGTCCTGGTTCTGCCAGTGATGCATGCACAATGCAACGTAAAATGGATCTCTGACTCCTCCTTGTGGGGACAGGGCTGTGGAGTCACCAATCTCTCCTTTTTGCTCCTCCAAGGCAAGAGCCCAAGGCTGTTGACTAGCACCTTCATCATAAGGCCACATAGGTTCCCCCCCCTCCTCCTCCTCTTCCTCGCTGAGGATCTGAGCCCAGGAGTGAGCAGTCGTCCTCACTCCTGAGACTGTCCACTCTTCACTGGGCGCAGAGGTCGACACCTCCCATTCAAGAGTCTGTCTCTCATCTCATCTTCTCCTATGAGACTAGGGCTTGGTCCCTCTCACCACGGATCTGCTGATGCTCCCTCCGCACTGTCTCTCTGTGACCTGGACTCTGAGACATCAACACTACTTTGCTCTGCTTGTACATCCACACCCTCTTCCTCTGTGCCACACTTTGCTGGGTTTCCCCCAACAGGCTCCATCTAGTGCTGTGTGCTGCCACTTGCAGAATCTTGAAGCTGTGTCCACGTGGGAGCCAAGCAAATCTTGGGTGCTTTAGTTAGGCCAAGTGTGCTTTGTACCTCTGTAATCTGTATTACCAGCAAGTGTAGCCCTGTGGGGGTCCATCTTTGCTTTGTTATTCTCTGTGTTATGTGAATAAAAGCCACACTCTAGAATCCCATTCTTCGTTTGGATATTTTAGTTATTGCTTCCAGTGCCCCCCTATCCAGAAGTACAAACCTAGCACAATGCTGAGCAACAGTTTTGTCCCAGGGACCCAGGTTGTTGGCCATGCTAAATGGTCCCCCAGGTGTGAGCCAGGTAGTTGCCACACTTGGTTTGCCTGTCCTAAAGATGGCAGGCTCAGTAGTAGAAGTAATGGGTCCACACAGTTTCTGCAAAAGATAAAATTTGCAGTGACTACCCCCACCCCTCTCGGAGGCGCCTAGATGTGAGAGGAGCAGCCCTGCTGACAGAGACAAAAGGGCGGCCGGTGGGGGGAGGTTACATAACTATTTACAAAGGAGAAATAAAATCTTCCTTTTTTGTTTGAATCTTTCTTGCAATTGTAGCTTAGCTCTTATAAGTCCTTTCAACCCCTATCCTTAGGAAGCATCCTGTTTTTGTAAATATCAGGCAGGAGCCGCTAGAACACAGTGTGCTTCTTGAGTTGAGAGGTGCCATTTCCACAGCTTTTGCAAAAAGGCCTAAAATTTGAACTCGGGTAACCTCTGAAGTTCCCAATAGCCTTTTTCAGTCATGTCAAAATACAATTATATACATTTCAACAGTAACACTATATATTTTCTAAACAAAAGGGATCCTAATATCGGTTACATTTCCACATATTGATTTGCATATATTTTTATATCAGCAGATATGCAAAGGAGGAAAAGACAGACAGCAACAGAAAACTGAGAGACAGTGAGAGGCAAAGAATTGCGAGCCTGTTGGGGTGATCAAGTCCAAGGTCTCATAAGAAAATTTGGTTGCGCAACCAGAGAAGAGACAGAAAAGGAAAGATCCTTGCATTTTAAACACTTTCTCTAACAACTGGGACAGGGTCCTATTCTACCCTGTCACACAGGGGAAGCACTGCTCCTTACGTTAGATATGTGCGGGACTTTTAAATATTATCTGCTTCGAACCAAGGAATGTAGGAAGTCGAAGCAGTTATTTATTTTGCCCCAGGTAAAAAGGACATTCTGGTTTCTAAACAATGTTTATCTAAATGGTTGCCAAATTACATTGAGTTCTGCTACAATAAGTACGGCAAAGAATTGCCTGAAGCGGTCAGAGCTCATTCCAAAAGAGGCATGGCAAGCTCTGTGGCCTGTTTCAGGGGGGTCTCCCCAGCTGACATTTGTGCAGCTGCCACCTGGAGTACCGTCCATACCTTTACCAAGCACTACAGTCTGAACATTGCCTCTAGGGCCCATGCAGGATTTGGCTGTGCTGTGCTGCAGGGCCTCCTGTCTTAAACTTAAGGCTGGCCTTCCTCCCAGACTGACTGACTGCACCTGTAACTGCTGGGGACTCATTCCTACAGTGTGACCTGATGACTGAGAGACCCCCAAAGAAGATAGAGCAGTTACATAAGAACTTATGTAACAGTAGATCTTCAAGGGGTCTGTCATCAGGTCTGCTTTCCCTCCCACCATCCCTCTTTTTTGATGGGCTTGTTCCTGGAACTGGCTGTCTGGTGTATCCAGCCATTTTTATGGGCCTCGGCATCTCTCTCCTTAGTCCCCCATGGCTTGAGCTATGTTCCCTTTGTCTTCTGGGGAAAGAACTGAGTAGGGAGCGGGGCCACTCACACCTTTATTGAGTTGGTGATGTCGGCAGACATCAACGGCATGGGAGGCCCAAGTTGTACTGCTGAAAATCTTCCATGTGGATCCTGTTTCACTGACGGTAAAGTTCCTTTGGTGTGATCTGATGACTGAGATCCCCTCGAAGATCTACGGTGATGATAGATTCTTACGTAACTGTTCTTTTATTTTTTTTTTTGTATACATCTCCCACAGATGGATTTGTGCTGCCAGATTGTGGCTGTATAGAGAGCAGGTGAGCGGCATGAGTACGAAAGTGCTGCTGTCAACATGGTCGGGAGGTGGAGTGAGCTGACAGTAAAAAAAAAAAAAAAGTTAAACTTTGTGAAACAAAAAAAAAGTACATATTGTAGTATTAACTGTTACTGATGTGTAGTTGGGAGCGGAGGTACAGAGGTCAGTCTCACTAAGCGAGTAAAGAAAATGGTGGCTATTTAGGAATTCAAAATTCTAAGGAGACATTAATATCTACTGTTAAATGGCAGGCTGGCATAGAGACTAGTTTACTGGCCTGTTGACTGATACCTGCCTGGTTAGTGGGAGCTCTCAACCAATTAGAGAGCAGGGTTTCTCTAACCCATTTTCTAAAAAGTAATAGCAAGATTGTGAAATGCAGGAAAAACAAATTTTCTAACTTAAATGGAGACACAATAACAAAAAAAAAGTCTACCGCTAACTAAATTGTTTATGGATTATTGTGTTTCAGATAAAGGACTAAACAAAATAGCAGCAGTTTAACAAATTTAAAATTTGAAACACTGTATAACGATTTCTTTTCTATTCTGCATCTTTTGCCAACTCTTTTTTTTGTCATTGGTAGAGGTCTCGCCATACAGGGCTGCTGGCCAATCAGGGTGCAGTATATTTCCTACCTGTTTCATGATATTGTAAATGTACAGATCTTCCAGGAGTCAGTTTTGACCATTGATTCCCATTTACGGATCTGGGGCCAGAGGCAATGGGACTCCACAGGAATACATTTTTTTTTTTTTTTTTTTTTGCAGGAGGGAGCTGATGTGAGATGCTGACTGTGCCTGCACACCCACACAGTGCTGCATGCACCAGCCAGTAACTGTCGCCAGCTCCCTCACGTAACTTAGCTCTGTTCTTCCCGCCGTCAAGTGCACACTGTGGGAGTAACAGCGCCTCAGTTTGTTGACTGTTGCAGAATTTCTTCTGTGTCACTGCTAGTTTTTAGTTCAAAGTACCAACTGTCTTTATTATTTTTTTCTGTGATGCCAAAACCTAAGAAAGAAGAAGGGGACCAAGAAGTCCAAGAAAGACTGGTAGCCTCCCATCATGCATCGTAGCCCGTGGGGAAACCCATTGCTGTAGTGGGCCAGCATGAGCATTGTTGGACCTGCCTTGGCTCTTATAATGAAATGGATGAGTGTGACACCTGCTTCTTGATGAAATGCCGTACCCTTAAAATTCACACAGTGAAGTGGGGTCACCTGATCCCCACTTTCAGAGGCAGGTGTCACACTCGTGAGGCCAGAGCATGGTCTCTGGGTCATTATCTGAGCCCTTTCCCAGCACCTGTGGTGTTGAGGAAGCACAAGGTCCTTGACCTCGCTTCTTTAAGGTGTCGGAGGCCCGGGGGGTTCTGGTGAACAGACTGCTCCTTCTAGGCAGCTGGCTGTGAATCTCCCCAGTCTATCCTGGACAGAAGATATTACCAGTGGTGAATCTGAAGTTATATGCTCTGTCTTTCCCACTGGACACCTTGCTGACACAGCCTAGTGCCACCCCAGCTCCTGATACTGTTCAGCCTGTTGCGGAGCAGAGTGGTGCCAACCACGATGTCTGGTCCCCTTCTGACACCGTTCGTGGTGTTGGGAGATGGACCAACACCAAGGCCATACTGTGTCAGCTTACCAAGGTAGTGGTCCTTTCCCCGATAGCCCCTGTGGTGCTGGGGGAGTGGGTTGATGATGGCTTTGGTGACGGACGCAGCACCTGCTATGGTGTCAGTCCCAGACCTGACACTGAATGCGGTGCTGGTGACAGTGTCACCCTGGAGCTGTTTTCGGTGTTGTTCACAGCACCAGGCCAGCTCCTGATGCTGCTTGTGAAGCTGGTGCTGGGGATGGCCCCAGGGATAACATCAAACCCTACGCCAGGCCTTGCACCGAGGACGGCATCATCTGTGGTGACAGGGAGGAACCCGTTTCCAGGCCAGTGGTCAGCTTTGAGCCTAGTGACAGAGGCGGCACTGGCTCTGGGGCAGATGACAGTTGGAAAGTGGAGTTCTTCCCAGACCTATGTGCTGAGCCTATCACTAGAGAGGACCAGAGCTGCCCTGAGAGGATTGTATGACTCTGCTCTCCTCACCTGAAGGAACGCCCCACTGGCACCAATTGGATCTTTCCTCTTGCATAGGTCGACCCTGTTCAGGCAGTCCTCTCAGCCTGTTCCCTTGAGCAGGGTTCCATGCACATCCCCACAGCCTAGGCAAAGGCCCTGGAACCCTTGCATACTGTGTGACCCTGAGCAAGTCACTGAACTTCCTTGAGCTCCCAGGTCGCACCTGGAAACAAGCTCTGGCTTAGTGTGCCGTTCCTGGTTAAGCAATTTTTCCTCCTCCTCCCTTGACTCTCATTTACCTCTTGGGCCTCTGCCACCTTTGCCTGAGCATCCAGGGATCATGGGCCATCTGGGGCCTCTCACCTGGACTCAGTACAGAGGGTGGCTGGTGCCCTTCACTAGTTCTGTGGACACACCAACAGGATTAATTTTCAGCCTACTCGCCCAGTACCACCCCCTCTGTGGCCAGCACCTCCTCTCTGTCCGGATCCTTCTCCGAGGACATGGAATCTTACCTGCGTATGTCCTCGACTTCTGAGTACTCTCTGTACCAGAGATACCTGGTGGACATGTTGCGGGAGCTGAATGTGGGCTCCTTTTTCAGTCACAGTCTTTGCAGCTGGGACTCCTAGGATAATTCATTGCTGGCTCCTCGGTCATCCCTCCTTGGCAGTGAACCTTTGAGGAATATTTAAGGACAGTCTGGAGATGTCCCTTCTCATGCTTTTCAGCCCACAAGGACATCCAGCTTTGGAACTATGTACCCATGGGATCTTCAAGGGCAGTATCTCGCCCACTGTGGGACTTGAGGTCTTGAAGACCCCAACATGGCCTAAATGCCCTGTGCACGACCAACCTCCTGAGGCTGACTCTGCTTAGGCAGATGCCCTAAGGAGAATTTTTTTCACCTCCGCAGACGCTATGATGTGCATTGCAGCACATCAAGCAGTCTACAACAGGTGCCTGTGGAAGCAGCTAGGTCAATCCATAGCTGCTTTGCCGCATATTGAATTAGTTGGGAAAACCATTTGCCTTTCTGCCAAGGGCCTGGAGTTGGTGAGGCACCAGTCAAGGGCATCGTACGATGCCAGTAAGGTGGCCTCCAGGCTAGCAGGAACTGCAGTCTGCATGAGGCGGATAGCATTGCATTGCCTCTCAAGACTGGCACCTCTGGCCTGGTGTAAGGTGCTTAACTCACATTTCTAAGGGGCTCATTTCATCTCCTCAGGTGAGAGCTGTTGGGGCGCCCTCCTGCTCCTGTGCCATGGGAGCCTCTGCCTGGCCCTGGCCAGCCTCTAGTCACACCAGACCCATAAAGAGCCTTTGCTGTCAAGTGTTCTCTCCAACGCAGAGGGCAAAGGGTAGCTCTTGCCTTCAAAGTGAGCAGGCTCCTCCCTAACATGAAGGGAAGCTTGGTAATGAGACCTGTAAGTAGGAAACAGTGCTGAAGATTGATTCCTAGAAGATATGAAAATTACATACTTCTTGTAATTGTTGATCTTCCAGAATATCTTCACCATTGAGTCACATGCCGGCCCACCATCTCTCACTCAGGCAGAGCCAGAGCTTCTGGGCAGCTCGCCCTGTAGGTGCTGGCAGCACCTTATTTTATATCTAGTGAGCATCTCCTCTGCCATGGCCTTTATAAGGGCAGGTTTTGTTTTTGGTTATCCAACAAATTAAAAAACTGAGTTGAGCACCCTGGTGCCAGTTCTCATCAAACCAAAAAAAAGGGGGGGGGGAGGATCCTTATTGGCCCTCTAGACAACCTCCCCAACCCCCCCAAATGCTTTTTTGTTAAAAGAGGAAGGTAGCTCATTTCCTCCATTTTTCTTTCTTGTTCTCCTCCTTCTTGCCTGGGATATATCCCTTCTTTGGGTCTATCCCTGTTAGTTACTAAATGCAGCAGGTACCCTGGGCCCTATCCAGCAGCGCTCTGTGTGTGGAGGGGTACATTGCACTTTTATTTGGATCAGTACACTAGCTTTCACACAAGGTATATCCCTGTGGTTGCAGGGAGAAGCAGATCATGTTTCTAACCCTTTCTTTAAACATGTTAGAATTTTTTGGTCGGTATACCCTTTGTTACTTCTCTCTGTGCTTTTGAGCCTTGGCCCACTACCCTTGGGGAATGCCAGAGGAGATGCCCAAATCTAAACTCCCTGGGACTGCCCAGTACTGCAACTACAAATGCTTGTAAACCATACTTTTCTTCTGTCTGTCATGAAGAGAAGAGTGAGATGGGTTTGCTTTTGAGTTCAGTCAATTCTCATCTGGTAGCATGTTATCATTTTTTTGGGAATCCAGAAGATCTCTTTCACTGTAGATGTTTAAACAAAATAAAAAAAAAAAAAAAAAACACTTTTAGAGGAACAATCCATTTGCAGCTGTTTCAGATGATATTCATTGATTGTTACACGTTATCTTACTTGATTATGTAAAGCATTTATGTTTTGAACTTGTCTTACTGGTTGTTTTTTTTTGTATTTAATGTCTGTTGTTATTTATTGTTTTATTGACTTGGGACGTTCTGCAAACAAGACTTGTTCTCATAAAAAACATATCCTGTACATTATAAACTTTTAAATAAATAAAATAAAAAAATGTAATTTTTCCAATTTTGACACTTTATGCCATCTTATATGTAAGAGGGTCCCAGATTTGGACTTTTCCTCTTTTTGCATATGCCAGAGAGCCATACGGTTAGTGCTGCTGCCCTGTCATTTTCATTATCACTGTCCGCCTCCTGTCTGGCTAGTAGTTATTAGGCTGTGGTTCTTATAGGAACAGCTACCCTTGTGCCACCTAGTAGGCCCAACCCTTAGGTACCATGTTGCTAGTCATGTTTTATTGTGTTGTTTTATTCCTTATATTCTTTCCCTATCCCTTTGGGCTAGAAGGTATCTGTTTTTTATTTTTGCCTTCCCAAGGACCCCCCAACTTCCTACTCCTTCTGGCTGCTCAGTGTCCCTGCCTACCCACCAGTCCCACCCTTCACTGCCTCTTCCTGCCACCTAGCTCCTCCAAGCTGTCCCCGCATCCTTGGAGAGTCGGGCTTATCCCTACCGGTGGTGGTCCTCACTGGGGGAGAGGAGGCGAGAAATATTTCTGGGGGGGTCTTCCTAGGTATGCAGTGCTGGGGGCGCCGGAGTGGTACACTAGGAGGACTGTGTAATGAGGGGCTAGGTAGCAGTCATCCAGCAGGCTGAGATGGGTGCTAGTTTCCCTTTTCTGGGCCCCTCCCCACACCCCAGCAGTGTGCACCTCGGCAACGCTCTGGAGGCAGACCCAGCTGACATGTGGTTACCCACACCTGCAAGGCTCCTCACACCACCAGGTGTCTCTATTCAAGTGGTGCCCCACAGCACCCTTCCCAGGAGGAAAGTGTCTGTGTGGATGCTCTTGTCTCCTTTCCTGCTGTTCTCCACTCCTGACGTCCTGGCTTTTGGACTCGAGCATGGGTCACCAGCATGCCAAGTTTGTGCCCCATTGCTTGGCGCCACAGAGCCAGCCTAGTCCTCTCTTTTGTTTCTCCCCTGGTGAATGGAACTGAGGTGCGTGAGGGAGCCGCCGATGTAACTGGCTGGCACGTGTGGCACCACATGGGGTGCACAGATGCCATCAGTACGCAATGTCAGCTCCCTCCTGCAACAAAATATGCCTTGGTGGGTCCTAGTGCCTCCGGCTCTAGACTGTTGAGCTTGAATCAATGGTGAATATATACTGGAAGATCAACAGTTGCAGTAAGTACATAATTTTCATTTATTTCTCTTCAGTGTTATGTAGCTATTCTCTGCAAGTCACTAGCTGGTTCAGTCTCTCAACAGTAAGTGTCTCTGGAGGGGTATTCTGGTGTTAGCCTAAAATTACATATATAAGGTGATCATTGTTGGGTAAGGAGCAGAGGGGGTGGTTAATGGCACTCACTCTAAGGATGGAAGAGTAACCAGTATTGTGCTGCAGGGTGAAATACTGGGACCAGTCCTCTTCAGTGCCTTCAGACGTAACATTGCAGTTGAACTGGAAGGCAAAGGTATGTCTTTTTGCAGATGATACCAAAATCTGTAATAGTGTGGGCAATCGGGAGGAGGTGGAAAGAATGCATCGGGATCTTGGTAAACTCAAAGAGTGGTCAAAAATGTGTCATTTGGGGTTTAACCCCAAAAAGTGCAAAATTATGCACCTATGGCATAGGGACCCAGGAACTGAATATAGAATCGGGGTACTATCAGGCACTAAGCAGGCAAAGGGACCTAGGAGTTATATCTGATAACTTCAAAGTGGCAGAGCAGTATGAAAAAGCAGTGGGTAGGGCCAGCGTGATGCTGGGATGAATTGTGAGAGGCATCTCCAGGAGGCAGAGGAAGGTGGTGGTGTTGCCACTACATCTCTTGCTGGAGAGACCCCACCTGGAGTACTGTGTCTTGTTCTGCAGGCTGCACTTCGGAAAGGACATAGGGTGGAGGCAGTCCAGAGGAGGGCAACTAAAATGGTGCAGGGGTTGCACCAGAACACGAGGAGAGACTGAGGAATCTCAGCATGTACACCCTGGAAGAGAGGAGAGCGAGAGGGGACATGATAGACCTACAGGTACCCCACGGGGGTAACCAGGGTGCAAGAGGGGAGTCTCTTTCAGTGGAGAAAGAGCACTAGGACCAAAGGGCATGCGATGAAGTGTGTGTTTTGGGGAGTTAAAGAGGGATGACTACTTCACTGAAGAGTGGTAGACACCAGGCATAGACTGCCAGTTGAAGTGGTGGAGGCAAAAACAGCAGGGGGCTTCAAGAATGCACAGGATAGACATAGGGGAGTATTAGTGAATGGGCAGGGAGTAGAGGTGGTCATCAGAGACCAATTAGCATCTGCGGAGGCAGACTTGGCAGAGTGGGTGGGCCAAGCAGTCTTTTTCTGCTGTCAGATTCTGTGTTTCTAACCCCCTAGCAACAACTGTAAAGAATGGGGGCTTGGAAAGCTGAAATGTCAGCACAAGTAAATGGCACTGATCAAAAGGTTGTAGTGGATAGATGGGAGGTATCAACATAGGTTAAAATGCACAACATCAGATGTAAAGATGTCTAATGGTGCGGATACAGCTTGCACCAGGGCAGACAGTATAGTTAGAAAGTGCATCTAGCTCACCTGCATGCCTGCACTAGCTGGTCTTAGTGTCCTGTGACAAACACCAGTAGCTGTGGTACAATAAAAGTACAACTGCAGTTCGGTAGACAGGTGTCTTCATAGCTCTGCACTAAGGGAGCATGCCTTAGAGACATACCAAGAATGCAGACTTCTTTTGTCCATCATTTCTCAGCAGCCTCATTGTACTGTAGGTGTTGAAATTCAACTTCTATAAGAAACTGGATCTCTTATAAGCCATACTTCTTTAGAAGAGTTTTTGGCTTTTTATTCTCACTAGTCAATTGTATTTGCAGGTTCCGGTACCGTCCAGTGAAACAGATGGTGAATATAAGACAGAAGAAGCTCATTCCAAAGCTGCTGTAAGTACAGTACTGTCACATCTAAGAGTTTATATTACAGCTAAAAGAACATATTATGGCAAAGCAACTTTATTTTGATATAATGTCCTTTCCTCAAGGTTATGAGTGCTTCACAAGATGACCCATCAGATGTTAACATGAAAATAAGATTCAGCTTTTGACAGGGCATTATTAACTCAGAACTATGAAAGAAAATTCATAAAAGCTACCACTTGTAAGTACTAAAGGGAAAGAATTCACTCAGGTAAATAACTGTGAGCCTGGAGCCCTCAGGATACCTCCCTTAACTTTCCTGGGGGGGGGGGCCCTGGATTCTTACAGTGACAGGATAACTGGATATACATGACAGTGATGTGGTGCCTCCACCTGGGGTAATTGGAGGGCCCCCAGGACACAAGCTCAGGGACAGCTAAGCTGCTGATGTTCGTGAGGGGGTACCTGATGCTGACACTCAAGGCTGCTATTCTCTTAATAACAGATCTCAGTTAGCCCACCAGCACAGTGGTAATGCTACTGCTTGCAACACCGATGACCCGGGTTCAGGAAAAAGCATGAAGCGTTGGCGGGCTGGCCCAGTGGGGGGAGGAGGTTAGATTGTTCAACAGACAGGTCACCTCCTCTGGGGTATTAGGGTACATGGATCAGGAGACAGAGTACCTTCTGAGGCTGGCCTGGTGGCGCTGAGGGTTGAGGCGCTGGACGCCACACCTTGTGCCACACCAGCGACCAGGGTTCAAGGATAGACTCTGGTTGCCGGGGGTCTGCAGGGAGAGGAGAGTATTGAGCATCCAGAGGACTGCTCTCCTCTCCTGGGGTGGGCTTGTGGGGATGCCTCGCTCAGCGGTGACACCCGGTGAAGACCGGGAGTACCGCAAGAAGTGTGCTGTTTTGGGGGAGGCGCCAGCAGATGTCACATCCCTCATGCAGACGTCACTGCATGTCTGGCGTCTCGGGGGCAACACAAGGCAGAAAAACCCTGGTTGGTGGGGAGGCGAGAGCGGATGCTCCAGGGCCACTCCCACATGCTCCAGTGCCTGCTTCAACCCACGACTTGACTCTTCGTGGTCCGCGGGTGGGGGACCCAGCACCCGATTCCTCGGTCCCCCACCGGAGAAATGCCCCACCACCAGTTACCTGAGAGAAAATGAATGCTCAAAAAAATAATAGAGTGCCTCCTGGCAGCAGTTGGGAGGCAGTGAGCTTGGGGACCTTTTTCTGTCAGCAAAACACTGAGCCAGGGGACCTAACGTGCAGGGATTGGCACGATACAGTGGGCATTGTTGCACCAGCATGTCTGCTCCTCCCAAAGGCAATCAAAAAGGTGAAAATGCCCTTGGCTTGGCTGGTGCCACCGCTCCTAGCCACCCTGCCCACTGCCGAACCCTGCCCACCTGGACCTGGCTGTCCCCGTTCTTCACCTCCGCCTGCTTGGGAACCAGATCATGTATAAGGGAGTCACCATGGAACTGAAGGTGTCCCTGCCTTCAGGGACAAGCTGAAATGGGAAAACTGCACCATGAAAACCAACAGGCTCAAGCCGAAGACCAGTGGATGGTCAAAAGGACCTTCAAACAGGGGCCCCCTTTGCTATTGCCACTCCCTGGTGAGATCCCACCTGGAGTACTGTGTCCAGTTTTGGAGGCCACACCTCAGAAAGGACATAGACAGGGTGGAGACTGTCCTGAAGAAGCAACTAAAATGTCAGTGGTCAACGACTATGGAAAAAGGTAGGGGATCTGAAAAGGCTAGTTGCGCCAACAGTGAGGCAGTGTCTGGCACCACCTTTCTCTTGGCAGGTGCTCGAGAGTTGGGCCATCTGGTGCCTGGGATGATGGACAGTCCTCCCAGAGTCTCAAAAACAAACAGTTCAGATCCCGCAGACGCTTGGCATCACGGTGCTTGCATCATTCAGCCTCGACTTGTTACTGCAAAAGGTTTTTTTTTTAAATGGCATCGGTCATGGCAGTCCTCTGGTCATTGTGCTGTGAGATTCTCGACTTCCACTGGTCTGGGTTCCCCACCAGCAACAGCGGGTTGACTGGGCCTGTGAGGTTGGTGTGTCTGTCCCAGAGCTTCACTCTCTCCATTAGAGGGGACTCCAAAGGGCAGTTTATTCATTGTGCAGTACTCAGATTCATGTGAATATTGATTCTTGGAAGATATGAAAATTATGTACTTACCATAATTGTTGATCTTCCAGAATATCTTTACCATTGATTCAGATGCCTGCCCACCATCCCCCACTCAGCTGAGAGCCAGGGCCTCTGGCAGCTCACCCTGTGGGTACAGGCAGAATTTTATGTCTGCTTATTCCTCTGCCATGGTCCTTATTGGTGGTCATTTTTGTTGTTTAAGAAAAAAAAGGGTTGAACATTATGGTGCAAACCCTCACCAGACAAAAAAAGGAGTGGGGGTCATTTGTGGCTCCTCTACCTACCAAAGAATTTATGCTTTTGTTTTTCCATGGAGTGGGTAGGTGGCCACCTTCTTTCCATTTTTTCCTCCCTCCTTCTCCCTGCCTGAGTTATATCTCTGTAGGGTGCACCCCAGTTGTTTGCTATATGTAACATGTGCCCTGGGCACCATCCAGTCTAACTCCACTGAGTAGATGCGCTGTCTGAAAAGGGTGTAATGCACTTGCTTGGATCTGTGTACTAGCTTCACACATGGTACATCCCTGTGATTCCAGGGAGAAGCAGGACATGTTCTTTCCTGCTGGAATTTTTTATTGGTATCCCTTGTCACTTCCCTCTGAGCTTTGGGCTTTACTCACTCCACCTGGAGCATGCCAGGGGTAGATGACCTTGCCTCCCTAGAACTGCTAGCTGTGCAACTCCTATGCTCTCATCCCAAGTTTTCTTCATCTTTCACACAGAAAAGAGGATCAGGGGTTCACTTTTGAGGATACTCAAACTCTATCAGGAAGCATAGACTTATTGTTTTTGGGAGTCCAGCTGTCTTTTTTTTTTTTCCATTATTTGCTTTTTTGCCATCACATTCGCAAGGGACTCCCATGTGGACTTCCCCTTTTGACAGCTTCTGCACAGGGCAGGTGAAGGGGTCCAGAAATCCCCTTTGACACCTCGCAGTAAAACACCTCCACTTCAGGGAATATGTAGGTACAGTGCATGGTACCCAGTTCCTCTTTTTAGGGCTGAGAATTTTAGAGATTTTAAGAGTATATGCAGTCTAATACCTCAGTGAATTGTTTTGTGTGTTTGTTTTAGTCCTGTGTTTGTAAATGCTGACCTCCATATTAATTTTTAATCATTTATTTGTTGATTTTACAAAAATCAGTCTTCACCATTGATTCATACTCATGGATCTAAAGGCTGGAGGGCCCTGTGGGAGCTTTTTTCTTTAGGGAGAGAGCCGACATTGGCTACTGAAAATGTTCACGCACCTCACGTGTGCCATGTACGTTAGCCAATAACCATCAACGGCTCCCGCACACACCTTCTTTCTGTTCTTCTCACAGTGGGAGCAACATTGCCTCAGTTTGATTGTCATCAACTGAATTTTTTCTGCGTCACCACCAAAAGGTTTTTCTCCGGTGCCGACTTTATTTTACATGCTGTCAAAATGCGAGAAAAAGAAGGGGATTAAGGAAGACAACCAGCCCCCTATCATGCGACATTGTCTCTGTGGTAAACCTATTATGGTGATAGATCAAAATCAGTGGTGCTGAACCTGTCTTGGCTCAGATCACAATATAGATGTGTGTGACACCTGCATCTTATGGGTTGCCATACGTTAACACTAAAGTGGGATTGCCCAACCCCACCGTCAGAGGCAGACATTGCACACATGGCATGATCTTTGGGCTCTTCCACTGGGCCCCTTCCCAGCGCTTCCCATACCGAGGAAGCACAGGGTTCTCCTTGACCTCACCTCGCCAAGGTGTTGGAGGCCCTGGGGTGGGTCTGGTAGACAGCCAGCTCCTTCTGGGTGGCCGGCTGTGTACCACCCCCTTAGTCTGTGTGCCCTAAGCAGCAGACATCCCCAATGGTGAGACTGAAACTATATGCTTGGTCTACACTGGTGCACACCTTGGTGTGGTGGCCTGGTGCTGCCCTGGCTCCTGACACCGTGTGCAGTGTCAGTGAGCGGGATGATGCCAGCCATGACATTGGGTCCCTTTCTTGCACACATCAGGCATACCGGCCAGTTTTGTTTTCCTTTTTACTTTATTTCACTCCCGTCACAGCCCCATGGTCCTCTCTCAGGCAACCCGTCCTTGTCCTGCCCGCCTGAGGATCCTCGTACTGTGCCTCCTCTCTCCCTTCCCTGCAGCTGGCACCCCCAGTTAGACCCATCCGGGGTGGGTCACCCCTCCTTCTTTGGGTGCTTTTAGTAAGGCAGTTTCCAGCTGCGGATGAGGGGCAGCCGGGGGGAAATTGGAAGGCCAGTCGAGGGAACCCGGCATAGGGCATGGAGGACAAGTGCCATCGTCTGATCCACGGCACCATTTTTTTCCTTGTACTGCTGTGGCCCCCCCCCCATGCATGGGCACGCCCCGACATTCTGGTGCACAGCAACCCTGCCAGCGTTGGCCACGCAAGTACGTGCTTGCCTGGCTTGCTGCAGTGCCCCACCGGTCTCCACTGGGGGTCCCTGACTCGCCGGACCAACCCATCCGCTTTGTTCAGGGAGGAGAGCTCCACACTAAGGCTCTGTCCTCAACAATCCCCTGCCGACCCCCTGCGCCCGAGTCCGTTCCTGAACCTGGGTCACCAGCACAGCTCAAGGTGTGGCGTCCAGGACCTCAACCCTCAGTGCCACTGGGCCAGCCATACCGGCCAGTTTACAGCAAGTGCCTGTGGGCGTAACCAGGTCAGCTCCTAGTTGCCATGCCACACTCAGAGTTAGTGGGGCAGCCATTTGCCTTTCTGCCAATGGTCTGGAGTTGACGAGGCACCAGTCAAGGACATCATACAGTGCCAATGAGATGGCCTCCAGGCTGGTGGGAACTGCATTCAGCATTTGGTGGATGGCATGGCTTCACCCTGCACAACTGGCACCTATGGCCTGGCGAAAGGTGCTTCGCTCTCAGTTCCAGGGGCTGATTTCTTATCCCTTAGGGTCAGGTGGGAGCTGTCAGGGCACACTCATGCTCATCCATCTGACCTCAACCAGTCTCGGGTCTCGCCAGACCCATGAAGAGTCCCTATCCTCAGATGTTTTTCTGTACACAGAGGGCTGAGGGCACCTGTTACCCTAAGGGTGAGCCAGCTATTCCCCTCTTTGGGAAACTTGGTACCCATGGGTATGAATCAGTGGTGAAGACTGATCTCGGAAGATATGAAAATTACCTACTACCCATAGTTGTTATTTTCCAGAATATCTTAACTATTGCATTTCTGCTTACCTTCCCCGTCTCAGCTGAGAGCCAGTGCCTTTGGCAGCTCACCCTGTGGGTGCTGACAGCAGATCATTCTACATATATGTCTCCTCTGCTATAATCCTTTTGGTGGTTCTTTTTTTTTTGTTTTGTTTTAAGCAGAGTTTTTTTTTTTTTTTTTTAAAGAGGGTTGGACAATTGGGTACAACCCTCACTTAAAAATAAAAGGCAACAAAAAGGGAGTGGGGGCCACTTGTGCCCCCCCCCCACCAAAAAAAAATAACTTGTATTTTTCTGTGGAGTGGGTAGGTGGCCTCCTTCCCTCTGTTGTGTTTTATCCCCTTTCTCCCTGCCAGCAGTATATCCTATCCAGGTATATCCATGTTAGTTGCTATATGCAACATGTGCCCTGTTCACTGTCCAGTCTTAACTCCACTGAGCACATGTTCTGTCTCTGGAGAGGTGCTGTGCACTTTGTTTTGGATCAGTGTACTAGCTTCACACAGGGTACATCTTTCTAGTTGCAGGGAGAAGCAGGGTATGTTCTTTTCATGTTGGAATTTTGGGTTGGTATCCCTTGTCATTTCTCCCTGTGCTTGGGGCTTTGCCCATTCCACCTGGAGCATCCAAGGGGAGATACCACATCTTGGTCACTAGGACTGCTAGTTCTGCCACTCCTATGCCCTCCTTCATCCATACTTTTCACCTATGTGTCATAAAGAAAGGAGGGTTAGGTTTACTCTTGAGTTTACTCAAGTTCTTTCTGGTAGCATGGAGGTATTCATTTTTGGAGTCAAGATGTCATTTTTCCATTTTTGCCATCTCAGTTGCAAGGGAGTCCCAATTCAGGCGTCCCCTTTTGCCAGAGCCATCTTATCGATGCTGCTTCCCTTTCTTTTTGCCTATCATTATCCATACTTTGGCTAGTGGTAAGAGGCTCTGGCTCTTTTTAGACCCCACTACCCTTATGCCACCTGGTAGGCCCAACTCTTAGTCTGTAAGTTGATAGTGAGATTCTAATTGGTTGCTTCTTTTACTTCCTATATCCTTTTACTATCCCTTTGGGCTAGAGTGTGTCTAGCCTTTTGTTTTATTTCTCTTCTCTTTTTTTCTCCTGTTGAACAGAATTGAGGTGCCTGAGGGGAGCCAACAACAGTTGTTGGCTAGTGTACACGGCACACACGAGGTGCATGATATTGGCCCCTTCCCTGTACAGAAAATTTCCCATGGAATCCTAGTGCCTCCAGTCCTAGACCCAAGAATATGAATCAATGTTGAAGATACTCTGGAAGAGCAACAATTATGTTAAGTGTGTAATTTTCATTTTTTGACCTGGAAAGGAGGACTAGGAAATACTCTCTGATCTTCCTTGAATCATTCTGCTTTTATTTCTGAAACAACTAGAGTATTTCAACCGGATTCTTGTCCCAGATCTAGCCAGGCTGGCATCACTCTGGGTCTGCTCCCAATGTTTCCCCTTTTTTCTTTCCTTGGTCAGTAAAATTGTCTTTGCTGTGAGAGGGGTAACTGAGTATAAAGCTAGATCTGGCTCAACCTGTGTTTTGGAGACTACATCTAACCCCCACTACACTCTGTAACCCCTATTCCTTCCTTTCCTTTCATTTCCCTCCCTCCCTTCCTTCCTTTTTCCTCTGTAAATTGGGAGTCAGATTTTCATTTATCCTTTCCTCTTTCTCTATCCCTTGTCTATTCTTTAATACTACCTATCCTACAAGCATAGCTAGTACCCAGATTTCTTACTGTCCTGGCTGACAGCACACAGGTACGCGAGGGAGCCAGCAGTGGTTATTGGCAGGCATGCATCACCGCGTGGTGTCACATAGACGTCATGATCCAGTAGCCATTGATGGCCCTTGGGACAAAACATTTGCTCCTGCAGGGTCCTAGCATGTCTGGCTTAAACCCAAGAGTGGTATTCTATGGAGAAGATATTCTGGAGGATCTTCAGTTACGGTAAGTATGTAACTTTATGGGCAGGAGGGCTGGGGAGAAATCCATCCAATTCACCACCATTCTTTCTGCCCCTGTCCCGAAATCATATGAGGTGCTTATATTACAGCTATCCCTCCCTTTCTCCGTCCCTATATTTGTAGCAGGTGCCTATTGTCGCCCAGGCCTCCACTCCTCTGTTGTTATAGACCTCATCAGTTCCATAGTATCCCACACCTCCTCAGGTGAAGTTTATATTCAAACACCATGAAGTCTTGCTATATTATGACTTAAGGCAGTTAGCCACAGCACTTGAACTGCCCCGGAGAGGAAACAGTTAACTCCAGGGAGACTGGAGTTCTAAAGCTCGAGAGCGCTATGCCAAAGCTCTATCTGGCAAGTTTCAAATGAAACTGTCAGATTCTTTACTCCGCTTCACTGAACAGTCGCTCCGGAGATCAGCTCCTTCAGCTCGATTCATTTCTCGGTTCAAGCGAGTATTTTCGGTTCATTTGAACCGGCAAAAAGTATTTATTTTACCGCATTTTGGTTCAAAGCTCTATCTGGTAAACCGTAAGTACAGGATTTAAAGTCTGTGTGGAAAATTAATTATCGGTTCGGTTTTGAACCGATCGGTGGAGTCCAAAATTGTCTCTCCAACTGCTGCAGAGGTAGCTAAAGCCATACAGATTGTCCAGTCACTGTCTCAGGGACCTGTTGAACCACCAACAGCTAGCAAAAGGTTGGTTCGTTCAGTTCCAGTGGTTCAAGAGTATGATGTTGAGGAATTTTATGAACCACAGGAGGGGGAGGAGGAATTTGATCATTATATATGTGGCTGGGAGGGTCTGGACGTGCCCATTGAACCGGACATTTCTCAGACAGACCTTTAGAATCTCCCCTATGCTGTCTGAGTCCCTTCTCATTTATGTTTTATAAAAAGTTGCAGAAACCCTCCAGCTTCCTTTAGAAGAGGCTGTGGATGAGCAAGAGGAGCCTGATTATGTAGAAATGATGGATATACCAAGTCTAGGAGGTTGTCTATTCCTTTGCATAAGTCATTTAGGAAGCAAACAACAAAGATTTTAAAAAATCCTCATTCTGTCCCTCCTGTAGATAAAAAAATGGACAGAAGGTATACTTTGTCAGGCCCTGATACAGACTTCCTCACTGAGCAGTGTAGTCATGTAGGTGTGGTACAAGCTGCAGCCTGTGACAAGGCTAATATTCCCCTGGCCTCACATCCTCCTGATAAGGATTCCAGGAAGATTGATGCCATGGTGAAAAAACAATATATGGCAGCTTCTTTGGGACTCAGGCAGGCAAATTATATGGCTTATGTGGCTAGATATCAGAAATCTAGATGGGACACAGTATTGCAGTTAGCCAAGCAGGCCCATGGCCAGCTAGCTAGTGAGTTGGAACAGGTGGCTGCTGATGGCATTGAAGCCTCTAAAGTTCAATTTCATACTGCTGTTGATATTAATGATGTTTCCTCTAGGGTCATGGCCACTTCTGTAGCTTTCCGTAGGTTGGCATGGCTCAGATGCACTAATCTGTCCCAAGATACTCAGTCAAAGGCTATGGATTTTCCTGTACTGGGAAATTCTCTGTTTGGGGAACAAACAGAAAATTATATGAAAAAGATGGATGAATACAGAACTACCTACAAAAGTGCCCAGGCCAAGGAGAGGCATGCCACTCCCAAAGGCACGCTCCAGAGGTAGGGGCAGGCCTTTCCACAGGCCTTTTGCCAATCTCAAGCCTTTTTGCACAGAGGGGTTTCTTCAGAGGCAGAGGTAGATGGGGCACAAGTAAACCGTCCCCTTCCCCTCAGCCTAAGGCTGCTGCCAAGCAGGCACCCTGATGGGGTGCCCAGGGCTGATTCTCCTGTCGCGGTGGGGGCAGGTTGGCTTATTTCAGCCAGAACTGGCTGTCCCTAACTCGGACAGATGGGTTCTGGAGGTAGTAAGCCAGGGTCTGGTTCTCAGCTTCAAACAGTTTCCAAAGATGAGAGCCAGACATTTTCCACCTGCAAATCCTTTAGAAGCCCTTGCTTTGGAAGCAGAGGTTTCTTCTCTTCTAGACTGCAGAGCAGTGGAAAGGGTCCCTCCTTGCCACCAGGGCAAGGGGCTGTACTCAAGATACTTTCTTACCCCAAAAAAGACAGGAGAATAGCGGCCCATTCTAGATTTAAGGTACCTGAACAAGCATCTTTTGAAACCAAAGTTCAAAATGTTAACTCTGGCAATGATTTTGCCTTCCCTGAGGCCAGGGGACTGGCTAGCTTCCCTGGACCTCAAGGATGCCTATTTTCATGTCCTGATCAGGCCTTCTCCACCAAAGTACCTCAGGTTCGAGACCCTCAGGCCACTACCAGTTCAGAGCAATGCCCTTAGCCTTACCTCTGCTCAAGGGTATTCACAAAATGTCTAGCTGTGTAGTGGCTCATTTAAGAAAGCAAGGGGTTGCTGTGTTTCCTTACCTGGACGACTGGCTCATAGTGGGTCAGTCTCCAGATCAGGTAAATCCCAATTGCAAGTCACCAGCAGCTTCTCACTTCCCTGGGATTCCTGCTGAATTACCAAAGTCAGTTCTGGAACCAGTTCAGGTACTAACTTTCATAGGTGCAGAATTGAACACAAAGTTAGCCAGGGCATTTCTCCCCTCGGAAAGGTAGACAGACTCATTGCCCTGGCATCCTCCTTTACCCTCACGGGTCTCTGACCAGCAAGGCATTTTCTGCAACTCCTAGGGCACATGGCTGCTTCCACAGCTGTTGTGCAAGGAGCAGATTCAGATGAGGGACATTCAGTTCCATTTGAGGGCCTATTGGTCTCAAAGGAGGGACCCCCTAACCAAATTAGTCCCAGTGACCCAAACTTTGATCCTGGCTCTCCAGTGGTGGCAGGATCAAAGCAGTCTAACACAAGGGGTTCCCTTCATTCCTGTTTCCCACTCCCTCACCCTCATCACGGATGCCTCCCTGCTAGGGTGGGGGGCTCACTTGGGCGACCTTTCCACTCAGGGAATGTGGTCCCCTCAGGAATCTCTGCTCCACATCAATCTTTTGGAACTCAGAGCTGTCTTTTTAGCTCTTCAGGTGTTTTCAGCTTCTGTCCAGAACAAAGTAGTTCAAGTCAGGACAGACAACACCACAACAATGTGGTACATCAACAAGCAAGGGGGCACTCGGTCATCAGCCTTGTGCACCGAAGCAATGAAGTTGTGGTCTCTGGCTTACTCCCTGAACACCTCCCGGATGCCCTCAGCAGGATTTCTCAGGGCCATCACGAATGGGCTCTGAATCCTCAGGTGCTGGGGTCGGTCTTTGCCAGATGGGGCACCCCTCAGATAGATCTTTTCGCAGCCCCAGACAACCACCAACTTCCTCTATTTTGTTGCAGGCCTCCAGTGCTGGGCTCAGTCCCTCTGGACGCCTTTCTGTTGGATTGGAAGGGGAAGTTCCTATATGCCTTTCCCCCCTTCCCTCTTCTCTTCAGGGTATTAGTAAAAATCAGATCTCAGCCCTGCAAAGTGATTCTGATTGCTCCAGATTGGGCCAGACAGCCCTGGTACCCTCTGATTCTGTCCCTGACAGTCCACCCTGCCCTGAGCTTGCCCAGAGTCCATGACTTGCTGGCCTGTGCACAGGGGAGAGTGTGGTATCCGGACCTCAAATCCCTCCATCTCAAGGCTTGGCTCTTGAGGAGTTAGAATTTGCTGATTTACACCTTTCCCAAGGTGTCCTGGATATTTTAAAGGTTTCAAGGAAGCCTTCCACTAGGACCACTTACAATTCTAAGTGGAAGAGGTTTTCCATCTGGTGTTCTGAGAAACAAATTGTCCCAGAATCTGCTGATTTGCCCATTTTACTGGACTATTTGGTCCATTTAAATTCCTTAGGCCTTAGGCCAGCTACCTTAAAGGTTCATCTGGCAGCTGTCTCTGCTTTTGTATCAGCAGGGAAGCCTGCTTCTCTTTCCTCTCATCCTGTGTTTTCCAAGTTTTTTAAGGGGTTACTTCACACTAACCCTCCTTTTAGGGAACCAGCTCCTGCCTGGGACCTGAATGTTTGCATTACTCAGTTAATACCAACCCCTTTGAGCCTCTGTCTTCAGCAGATCTCAAGTTTCTAACTTGGAAAACTGTTTTCTAGTGGCTATCACTTCTGCCAGCGCATAAGTGAATTACAAGCCCTGTCAGTGGAAAAAGATTTTATATCTTTTCACAGAGATAAGGTAGTCCTCAGGACTAACAGAAAGTTTTGCCTAAAGTGGTTTCAGATTTCCATCTGAACCAATCCATCTCTCTTCAGTATTTTCACTGAGCATTCTTCCTCGGGTGAGAGGAGACTGCTGATTTAGGCGTCAAAGAGCTTTAAGCTACTATTTGGAGCGCACCAAGGGTCACAGGTTGAATCCCTCTAACTCTTCCTTACCTATGGCGAGGTTGGCAAGGGAAACCTGCCACTAAGAGGACAATTGCAAGGTGGATTGTCTCTTGTATCCAATTTTGTTACCAAAAACTAGGTAGAGAACCCCCCTCAGGACTGAGGGCTCACTCCACCAGGGGTACAGCTGCATCTCTAGCGGCTGCTAGAGATATTCCCATTCTGGAAATCTGTCAAGCTGCTACTTGGAAAACAGTTCACACTTTTACCAAGCATTATTCCCTGGATGTCCAGTCCAGGAGAGATGCTCGTTTTGGCACAGCTGTGCTTCAGAGCCCTATTTCCTAAGTAGGTTCTGACCCTCCTCCATGGAGGTACTGCTGTGTAATCTGCCTTAAGTCATAATATAGCAAGACTTCATGGTGTTTGAAGAAAAATTACTCACTTAGTAATTGCTTTTCTTCTCATGGAGTCTTGCATGTTAACCACCCTAACCTGCCCCTCTCAGAACTTCTACTTGGGTAGGGGTTGGCAAATTAGTGCAAGCACTGTGTCATGCCATTTTAGTTCTTCCCTTTCCCCTTTTTATTTAGGGTTAGGGAACTAGGTATTTCTGTTTTTTAAGTAATATATGGGCCCTTTCCGGGACTTGAGTCTTTTGGGGAAGGGGGGTCTAATAGTGCTTGTTAGGGGTGAAACTAATAATACTATTATCATTGTTATTATTATTATTATTGCTCTTGTTGTTGTTGTGTTTGCTGTTGTTTTTTCTACTAGTAGGTAGCCACTTGGCTAGTGTAGAGCTTTCCACACAGACTTGCTGCTTAGTATTAGCTTCGTAAAGATCTGACAGTTTCATTTGAAACTTGCCAGATAGAGCTTTGGCATAACGCTCTCACGCTTTAGAACTCCAGTCTCCCTGGAGTTAACTGTTTCCTCTCCGGGGCAGTTCAAGTGCTGTGGCTAACTGCCTTAAGTCATAATATAGCAAGACTCCATGAGAAGAAAAGCAATTACTAAGGTGAGTAATTTTTTCTTATGGGTGACTTCAACTGATTATCCCCCACTATGAACAAAGTATGAAATGAAATTGGTGCCCATAACCTATCCCAGCTCATCCTTGATCCAACTCGGATGAACCATAAAACGAGTAACCACTCCTTAATCGACTGGGCCCTCACCTCACACCCACATAGGGTAATTAAACCTGGTGTATTATCAGATGCCCTAAGTGACCACCTCATGACCTTTCTGGTATGTAAAATTCACAGAATCTGCCTGGGCTTATTTCTTACTTCCGACCCTTCTCAGTTGTGAAGTTGAACCTTGAGGACTTCTCGGGGGGGTGGTTCGGCAAGATCTGGCAAGATGGAAGTCTCTTCCCATATCGTGTAGAATTAACACCGTTAAGATGAATATTCTTCCCAGATTCTTTTATCCCCTAAGTCTGCTCAATGTTGCATTGCTCTCATCCTTCTTTAGATGCATCCATTCCCTGATCACCTCCTTCATCTGGCGAGACAAGGCGCCCAGGTGCTCGTACTTTAACTTTGGGCTTCCCAAATCCTTTGGTGGCCTTTGACTCCCCAACTTCCAGATGTATTTCTGGACCAGTCATCTCTACAAGTTGGGGAAATGGTTATCCCCCCATCCTATTTCCGATCCTGAATATGTTTCAGTCTGGCTACAAATAGAATCCCGCCTTCTCGCCTTACATAACCTTTCTTCCTCTGTTATCTTCCACATCCCTTGGAAGCGTCTTCCAGATTAGATTGCTCTTTCTCCTATAGGGGCTTCTCTCAAGGCTCTTTCTCAGATTTGCTCCTACCTGAAAATCCCTCTGGTCAAAGATCCTGTTCAACCCATTCTAGTCAATCCTAATATTAAGATTGGCAACCGTCCCTTTTTTTAATTTATTTATTTAAAATTGGTGACTGGGAAAGGCACATTGAGCCTCGGCTCGTTTCCAGGTGCGACCCGGGTGCAAGGTGTACACAGAAAGTAAGCAGAGAAGTACAACAATTTCTTGTTACAGTCATTGAGTACAAACAGCAGGGACCTTTCACAGAGGTATGCAGAACAGTGCAACTAATTTCTGTTCGGATGTGAATTTCAGCATCCAGGACAGGTCATGTCTAAAAATTGCATAAACAGCATAACTCAAAAGTATGTAAATACAGCGTTTACAATGGGTATTATGATAGAGTGAACTGGTTATCCCAGTATCACATACTGAATAACATGTACCTTAACCGTTGGTTGGCTTCCTTTACCACAGGACACCACTGTGGCTGATTGCTATTCGCAATCCTCCCTCTTAACAACCCCTGAATTATTAGAGAAATTTCATTTAGGCCAGTCCCAGGTTTTTAAAATGTCTCAGCTTCGCCATTTACTCTTACAACAGTTTGTCCCTTCCCCCCTATCCTCCGGTTATAGCGATCTTCATGCACAGGTCCTGGAGTGGGCCCCCAAACCGCATGTTACCTCCAAGCTGTATCTCTGGTTGATTACTGCTCATTCTTCCCTTCGGCGGTGGGTTCCAGGGTCTGGGCCACCCTGCTCACAGAAGTTACCATCAGCTGGCCCCGTTTTGTGGAAAGATCTCCACACTTATCTTTCTCAAGACCGGCTTAGACTTTCCCAGTATCACATACTGAATAACATGTACTATACTCCCGTAAAATTAGCTAGAATGGACTGTCTCTCATCCCCTACATGTACGAGATGTGGTAAGGAAGAGGGTACTCTCCTGCACATTTTCTGGTCCTGTGAAAAGGTGTCATCCCTGTGGGAACAAATTGAAACCCGAAGTGATCCACTGGTGGGCCTGGAAGGCCTATTCTCCCCCGAAATCTGCATCCTAGGCAATCTCTCGCGGATCCCGGTCCGTGAGAGGAGATACCATATGGCACCTATCTCTCTGGCGGTCAAGAAGCTACTTCTTCGACACTGGTTAGACCAATCCCATATGCTGATGGCTACAGGAACTTTCTTTTTCCCTTCGTACCAAGCGTTTGATAGCTAGCCTCCGGCATTGTCTTCCCCAGTTCAGTAAGAAATGGGGAAAACTCCACACCCTCTACTTTCCCTGACCTAGGCATGTTCCCTGAGTCCCTAGTCCACTTCTTTATCTCCCTTTATTCAGTCCCTAGTCACAGTCCTCGGGGAGTTGGGAGGGATGGGGGAGGGTGTTCTGGGGGACGGGGATTGTTTGTTGTTTGTGGGATCTCTGTATTTGACTGCCTTTATTGTACTCCGAATGTATGCATGTTGCTTGCATTGACTTGGTTGTACTGTTTACTAAATCAATAAAGTTTCTCTAATTTCAAAATTAAAAAAAATTCACAGAATCAAGGCCCCTCATATAACCTTAATGACTCGCTCATATAAATCTCTGAACCTTGCTCCCCTCTTCCATGACCTAGTTCATACAAATTGGGCCCCTATAGCCTCAGCAAACTCGATAGATGAAGCCACAGAATACTTTAAAGGTAAATTTCTCAACATTTGGAATCAGCACACCCCTCTTCGATGCATCAAAGTCCGTGGGAGCCACCTACCATGCATCTCACCTGAACTCATAGATACATACATACATACATAGACAGTGTCAGCAGATAAGGGCCTATGGCCCACCCAGTCTGCCCATTTAAGTTTGTAAGTTCACTTTATGTTTTCCAAGAAGTCTGTTGCCTGTTACCCCTGACCTCCAGAATGCCTTTATGTCTGTCCCATGCATTCTTAAATCCTGTGATTGTTTCAGCCCCCACCACTTCCTCTGGCAGGGTGTTCCACTTGTCCACCACCCGTTCTGTGAAGAAATTCTTCCTCACGTTTCCTCTGAATCGTCCTCCTTCCAACTTCATCCCATGCCCTCTAGTCCTGGAACATCTTTTTCGCTTAAAAATAGTGCATTCTTGCACCCTGTTCCTCCCTGTAAGATACTTGTATGTCTCTATCATATCCCCTCTCTCCCTCCTCTCCTCCAGGGAGTACATGTTCAGTGCCTTCAGCCTGTCCTCATAGGACTTGTGATGCAATCATAGCTTGTCAAAGAGCACAGGACTAAGCTTGGAAGCTACATAAAGCCTCAAAGCTCCCTAAAGACTGATGCATATCATTCTCTTCGCAACAAGTGCACAAAAACCACTCATTTGGCTAAGGCAGACTACTTAAACTCAACCTTTCAATCCAACATAAATAATCCCTCTAAATTCTGGAAAGTCATCCACTCACTCTTCTCGCCCTCTTCCACTTCTCCCTCCCCCCTCCTCAATATAAACAAAACCCTTATTACTGATCACCCCAGTGTTGCTACTAAATTTAATTCCTACTTCACCTCTTGTGCCTCTGCTGTCCTATCCTCCTTACCGTCTACTAGGCCAGGTGCCCCTTTCACTTCATCACGCACACTGCCCCAGTCTACTTGTTTCTCTTTCACTAAAATGCCCTTTCTGACACCTTGGATGCCTTGCACACCTTAAACCCATCCAAAGGCAGTTCGCTTGATGGCTTGGACCCCAGGCTGCTATATCTCTCAGCTACAGCTATCTCTGAACCACTGTCTGACCCCTTCAACCTCTCATTAGAAATGGCAGCCATCCCATCTGTTTGGAAGCATGCCATTGTTCTTCCCATACCCAAGGGCAGTAATCCTTCCTCACCGGGGAACTACCATTCCATATCCCTCCTTGCCAAACTGCAGGAACACTTGGTTCTTGCCCAGCTCTCTTCTTATCTCTCTAACTCCAACTTTTTCATTCCCTGCCAGTCTAGTTTTTGGAAAACCACTCCACCACCACCTCCCTGATTAGGCTCACTGACTCCATCCTCTCAGAGTTGAACAGTGGTCGAATCACGTCTGCCATTTTTGTCGACCTAGCCAAGGCTTTTGACATGGTTTCCCACACCCTACTACTAAACTCCCTTTCCTCAGCAGGTCTGACTGACTGACTTGGCCACTAACGGGTTCAGATCCTACCTTGTAGGTCGGACCAGTCAGTCAGAATCGCTGACTCCACATCCCCCAACACTGGTGTCCCTCAAGGGTCCATGCTGTGCCCTATACTTTTCTCCATATTTCTTAATGACCTACCATCTGTCTGTACATCAACCTCAATACATATGTACGCAGATGACATGGTCCTCTACACCTCCAAACAGTCCCCCACTGATGTTGCAAACAGACTTCAGCAGGACTTCAGTAATGTTCAGCACTGGTTTTGCTCTCATCAGCTTTTTCTAAGCACCAAGAAGACAGTCTCCATGACCTTCAGCACTAGGCAGAGACTCTCTAGGCTTCCCTCCCTGCCCTCCTTCCATATCATTGATGGGACAGTCCTTGAGTACACTTCCTCATTCAGATATCTGGGTGTTTGGCTTGACCAACATCTCGCATTCTCTGGTCATGTGGACGCCATCCTGAAAAAGCTGCGCCCCAAGTTCAGTGCTCTTTACAGGAACCAGAACTGCCTCCTTCTCCTGGCTAGGCGCAAACTTGCCCAGAAGATGATCATTCCTATTTTCGACTACTGTGATGTAGAGTACAGTGCTGCTCCCAAGACCTCCTTAGCCAGATTAGATACCCTCTTCAACTCCTTCTGTCGCTTCGCCCTGGACTGTCCTCCTCTCACCCACCAATGTCAACTCTACCACTCCTTGGCATTTAAGCAGCTTTAAGAGAGGCTGGGATAGGCATAGGGGGAAGATAAGAATCATGGGTAGGGAGGATGGGAGGAGTGAGGAGTGAGGACAGGGACATTAGCTCAAGCTATGGACCCTGCAATACGAGCAGACTTGATAGACCAAATGGCCTTCCTCTGCTGGCTTGTTCGTATTTTCATATTTCCTTCACTAGAAAATAGACGCCTCCATCATTGTGCCAAATTTGTCTATAAATTCTGGTTTGGATCACTCCCATCCTATTTCACTTCCTCTCTGTCAGTCCTCCCTCCCTCTGCCCACTCTCTTAGCTCTTGACTCCGTTCCTTGGTTGTCCCTGGCGGTCACTGTGGGCCAGGCTGCTTTCTCGTGTGCTTCCCCAAAACTGGCCAAATTCACTTCCTCCACCAGATTCACTCCTCCTCCTCCCCTCCTCTATAACTTCAGCCCCTACATAATTTCCTCTCTGTGGTGTGCACCTACAATTAACCTACCTGGTATTCCTGACCTGTTCCCCAACCTCTGTCAATATATTAAGTAACTGTTCTGAATTATAGCTCCCCTCCAGCCCCACTACTTTCTTTCCCTGCAGTGATCCCTACCTGGCCATTCCTTCAGGTTATCTATAACTATGACTTTAGATTCCTATCAGTCTACAACTATCCATATATCTGTAACCTTGATTCCTATTCATCTGCTCCCTTCCCAGCTTCACTACCTTTCACCTCTGCTGTTACTCCCTATCCACCCCTTCCTTTCGGGCTAAATGGTACCATCAGCATGAATTTAAGGTGTTATCCTAATGTAATGCACTTGACCTGTTCATTGTGACCTCTGTATACAGTTGTACTCTTATACGAACATACGAAGAAGCCAGCAGAAGAAGGCCGTTTGGTCTATCAAGAGTTCTCGTGTTGCAGGGTCCACAGCTTGAGCTACTGTCCCTGCCCCCTCTCCCAACTCCTCCCATCCCATCACCCTTTCCCTGCCCCATACCTGTCCCAGCCTGTCTTAAAGCTGCCCACTATCTTCAATGAGATTACCTCTTCTGGCAGCGCATTCCAAGAGTCCACCACCCTCTCTGTGAAGAAGTGTTTACTGACCTCCCTCCTAAACCTCCTACCTTCCAGCTTAAGACTGGGCCCCCTTGTGTTATGGTTGCCACTCCACTTAAAGAGACTCTCCATATCAGCCTTATTTATCCCTTTTAAGTACTTGAAGGTCCCAATCATGTGTCCCCCCCCCCCCGTCTTCCAGGGAGTACATGTTCAGTGCCCTCAACCTCTCCTTGTATGCCTTACCGTGCTGACCAGCTATCATCTTTGTAGCCCTCCTCTGGATCATCTCTAGCAGGTTAATGTCCTTTTTGAGGTGGGGGCACCAGTACTGAACTCCATACTGTAGATGCGGCCTTACCAGTGACCTGTACAAGGGCAGTATGACCTCCTCTCTCCTACTACTGATGCCCCTAGATATGTATCCCAGCATCTTGTTTACCTTTACTGCTGCTTTCTTGCACTGCATGGAGTGTTTCAGGTCACTAGTGATCATCACTCCCAGGTCCTTCTCCTCCTTTGATGCAGATACTCGGACTCCACCCAGGTAGTACTCTGTCCTAGGATTCTTGGCTTCAGTATGCATAACTGTGCATTTCTTGGCATTGAAGCCAAGCTGCCAGATCCTGGACCACCTCCTCAGCTTTTCCAGATCTTCCTGTTAGGTCTTGTATCCCTTCAGCTGTGTCCACTCTCCTGTAGGGCTTGGTGTCATCCACGAATAGGCACATTTTGCCCTTAATGCCATCCCAGTGTCATTGATGAAGACATTGAACAACACTGGCCCCAGCACAGAGCCCTGTGGGACCCCAATGGTTACTGCTCTGGTACTAGATAACTCTTCCCCCCTCTACCACCCTCTGGGTTCTGTCCTTCAGCCAGTTTCCCACCCATCTGGCCATCTTTTCCCCAACCCGGAGATCCACCAACTTCCTGATCAACCTTTTGTGGGGCACAGAGTCAAAGGCCTTGCTGAAATCAAGATAGAGGCTGTCTACCGCTTGGCCCCTGTCTACTGTCTTAGTGACACAGTCAAAGAAGTTAATCAGATTAGTTTGACAAAACCACCCCCCCCCCCCCCATGAACCCATGCTGCCTCGCATCCTGGAGACCATGCTCCTCTAGATATTCCACCGACCTTTCCTTTAGTATGGTCTCCATAAGCTTGCCCACAATGGCGGTCAGATTGACTGGTCTGTAATTCCCTGGGTCATCCTTGGGACCGCTTTTGTGGAGCGGCATTACATGTGCTGTTCTCCAGTCCTGCCGTACTATGCCTGTCTCTAGAGAACTATTAAATAGGTCTGCCAGTGGCCCTGCCAGCTCCTGAGCTAGATCCTTTAGTACCCTTGGACGTACTCAGTCCAGGCCTGGTGATTTGTCCACCTTCAATGCCAGCAGCTCTTCCCTCACTCTAGCCTCTATCACTACATCTGTGTTCCCTTCCCCCGCTCCTCTTTTCCCTCCTGAAGGCACTGATCCGTCCTTCTCCCTAGTGAAGACGGAACAGAAGTATTCATTTAGTATCCCTGCTTTTCCCTCATTATCCTCCACCCACTCCATCCCTTTCTTAAGCCTAACAATCCCTTCCTTCTTGTCTCTTTTCTCACTTATATAGCAAAAGAAAGCCTTCTCCCCCTTCTTAATTCCTTCAGCTATCTGCAGCTCCTTCTGTGCCTTTGCTCACCTGACTTTCTTACTTGCCTCACTAACCAACCTTAGGTAATTTTCCCTATCCACCTCTCTCTTGGTCTTCCTGAATTTTCTATAGGCCAACTTCTTTTCCCTTACTGCCTGGGCAACCCAAGAACTGAACCAGCTGGGTGCTTTGGCCCTTGTGTTCTTACTCCTGAGCCTAACGCACTCATCTGTGGCAACTAGTATTCCTTCCTTAATGATGGACCACCATTGGTCCACCCCATATCTGCTGTGATGCCCACCAGATGGCTTCTTAGTACTTTGCCCATTTTCCTGAAGTCCGCCCTCCTGAAATCCAAGATTTTGGTCTTAGTTGGGATGCTTTTCCCTGCCCATATCCAACCAGAACCACACTGTGCAGTGGTCACTTATGCCGCACTTATGTTCTTTCTGTTATTTGGTGTTCACAATGCCAATGTTGTTGCAATAATGTTTGCTGTTGTATGCATATATGTATTTCCACTACCCTTTGCCCCAGGATGCACCGTGAGACGAGCAACTTGTTCAGTGTGCCTTTCCTGGTGAAATGTTTTAATAAAATAAATATAAATAAATAAATCAAATAAACTTTTCTTTTTCGGGGGCATGCATTGGTTAATTTGTTGGTGGATTCATGACTGGGGAAAACATTTGGCCAGGACACTGGGGGAAATTACCCTACTCTCCAGTAGGGGGAACCACTGTTGGTCTTCAGTCTGGTTCATGCTGAGAAAGAGAGAGGACACAACACGGATTTATTGACACGTGATGTTGACACCAGTAGATCTGGAATTATGGATGATTCTATACAGTTACAAGAAGAAGTACGAGGGGAAGACTGAGTAGTTTCTCCAGGAAAACTACAATTTTTGCCGCAGAAGAGTGAGTTAGATCTCTCCCTAGAGGAAAAGAGATTGATTCTAAAAAAAATAATTAGAATCCATTGAATCCCAATTGGCAGTGGAAAAAACAGAGTGATGATGACAAGAAAAGGAAGCATTTGTCTAATGAGTCTCTGGACACTGCGAAAGGCGGTGCAACAAAAACTTTCTTTCAAGGAAGTGCTCCGCTAGACCAGGAAGGTGTAGAGCCAATTCTGCCCAAGTTTGACACATTGCAAGTCGGTGACGTGGATGGTGGATGGTCTCCGGACCGGGCACTGGAAGGGGCTGGTAGGAAATGAAACCTGGCGAGAGCATGGATCGCAGATTCAGAAATACTACAGTCAAGTGGACGCTAAACAAAATGAGGAGGAAGTACTCACGCAGGATTCACCTACTGTTTCCACAGGAGTGGGAGAACAGCGTATGGAGGAAATTTCAGGTACCATTTCTTTTTCCCCTTTCATTGCAAATTCTGACAATACTAGACCTGCAGATACAGGAAAGGATGGAGAGTCTTTACCTTTAGAGGCCTCCCCTCCTCCTGTGAGGCAGGAAGATGCTGAACCAAATGGAGTTTCTAAAGAAAGGCCCTTGGAGCACAAGAAAACCCATGCAGAGCTTTGCAAGCTTATTTAAAAAGCCTGTTGAGCTTGCAAAGAGGAGAAATGCAGTAAGTTTTCGGTATCTAGAGGGAATGGAGTTACCTCCTGACGGATTTTTCGTCGGGAAAGTTTTGTTAAAACAATCACTACAGTTTACACCTGTTGATGTTTATGCCCTCATACATGCAGCAGAGGAGACGACCTTTGATGTTAGCTTCTGAACCCCGGATTTGCTAGAAAGATTCTGGGCAAAATATGTCTTTGAAGACCAACCCTGTATGAACCCCCTTTCAGGTAATTCCACTGATTGAACAATCTTTCAGAGTGGTCACAGTCTTGTTTAGAAATGAAGGAGTGAATATTCAAGATATCTTGTATTGGTTAGAGAAAAAATGTGAGGTGCAAGGCATCCCTGACCCTGTTTTGGATGGGGAGGGGTTTTGGAACAGGGGTTTGAGGATAAAAGTAAAACTCCATTATGAAGGAACAGATTTAAAGCACCTACACAATTGTCAGTATATTGGGCGTGATAAGGGCTTTATTTTTTATCCGGGGCAGCCTCATCGCTGTTTTAAATGTGGCTCTGCCAGGCATATCAGTCCTAACTGCGAAGTTCTTAAATGTATCTTGTGTGGGGAATTGAGCCACACTAGCTTTCATTGTCAAAATACACAGAAATGTAACCTGTGTGAAGAAGGAGGTCACTCCTTCTCTGCTTGCCCTTGGGCATCACATAATACAGATGATGCTGACTATACTATTCAGGATTCCTATATCCAAAGAACAAAAATAGCTTCAGGATTTTGGGGGTTTTCTCCCCCCCAGCCTAAATCCTGAACCAGAGGGTCCTAACACTAATAGGTCCAATATAGTGGCTCCTGCAGAACCCACTGTTTCTGTTACAGAGACAAGCCACAGTCATAATGTTTCCAAGCCTAGGAAGATGACGCCCCAGCTTGGAGATGGATTTCAAGAAGTCAAAAAAAAAAGGGATGAAGGGGAGAAAGGCCAAGGCGAGGCTTGGAGCACTTTTAGATACCATCTTACACAGTAATCCTTTTAACATCTTGGGGGAAGGGGTTTCCGGGGAAGACATGGACTCAGATACTGCTTCATGAGCCTCCTCTCAGGCTGAAGCCCTGTCAGAAGCAGAAGAGATAGACGGTATGGCGGCAAGTAGAACTAAGAGGAGGCGAATGGGAGTCAGGGCCTCCTCTAGGAAAGTTCCTTGAGATCTAGAATGAGAACTACTATTGCAGATGGGACACTATGTACTGACTATTGCCTCTCTCAACACAAATAGTATGTTGGCAGAGAGGAAGCGATTAGCAGCCTTAGCCTTATTTTCAGACCAAGCATTTGATATTGTCTTTCTGCAAGACACCAGATTAAGGTCCACAGCAGAAATTTTGGCAGGAAGTAATGCATGGGCATGGGGTTCTAGCTTTTGGTCAGGAGGAACAGGCATTTGTAGTGGAGTGGGTATTTGTTTTAAAGATCATAACATTAAAATCTTACATCATGTGGAGACCTTGCAGGGTAGAGCACTTTTGTTGGATGTCCAAATCCAAGGGCTTGATTTTTGGTTAATTAATATATATGCACCTCAGGGTAAAAAGGCTAAAATAGATCTTTTGAAACGGATTTTGCCATATCTCTATACGTCCAAGAATATTTTGTATGGCGGAGATTTCAGTACCAGTAGGTTCTTGACTGACGGGTCCGAATACAATTAAACTGTATTGTGACACAACATACCTTAATCAGGCTTTACAGTTGACTGATTTAGTTGATGTGTTTGCCTTTCCGAATATCATTGATCCTCCTCATACATTTTTTAAAGGAGCCTTATCTACAAGAATAGACTTTTGGTTTTTATCCCTAAATTTACTTGTTAGGAATAAGATGGTTACGCCTGTGGCAACATCTGACCATGGGCTGTTTAGTGTCTCTCTCTCTCTGACCTGGCCATTACCACAAGGGGGAAGGGGTACTGGAGACTAAATTTATGTTTGCTAGATAACCTAGAGATAAAGGAAGGTTTTATTAATCTGTTAAAGGCAAGGAAATCAGTGGCCTTTCTCTATAATTCATTAGATGACTGGTGGTCCAAGAATAAAGAATATTTTCAAAAATATTTTCAACTCATGGGTAAATTGAATGGTAAGCAAAAAAGAGAAGGTTATAATAATCTACAAAAATAGCTTGTATTGTTATATCAATTACAAACAACTACTGGGGCTTCGTATACGGAACAGATTAATCAAATCAAAGATAAAATAGTTGATTTGCAGTATAATAGGATGAACTTCTTAGAAGTTGAACAGAAACTGGGACGTACTGGGAAGCAAGGTATGGTAAACTCTTTTGACTCATGCACCGCTCAAAGGAGAAATAAAACTATTTCTCACTTATTTTCAAAAGATGGTACGGAAATAAATGGGAAACACAATATTGTGGAAACAGTGGAATCTTACGTGAAATAAACATTTTCTTTTTCAGGAGTAAAGGAAGGGGAGGTTAAACAATAGGCGACCTCTTGTGGACTAACACAAATTCCTGAACATTTAAAATCTTCCCTTCTGACCCCGGTCACAGAGGGTGAGCTAGGTTCAGTCATTTGAGGGTTGCGACAGGGTGTGGCCCGAGGTGCGGATGGTCTCCCGAACAAATTTTATAAAATAATTTTCCCCCTGCTCAAATCTGATTTGGCTGCCGCCTTTAATTTCTTTTTAAATAATCAAAAGTTACCCACTAGTATGTATGATGGCCTTATTTGTTTTCTTTATAAAAAAGGGGATATGGCCTTTTTGGATAACTGGAGGCCAATCACCCTTTTAAACACAGACAGCAAAATATTGACAAAACTGTTACCTAATCGCCTTGTTTTGGTTCTAGATGATATTATTCACCCGACACAGTTTTGTGCTATCCCAGGTAGGAAAATAGGGGATGCTTTAATTTTAATAAGAGAAATTATGGAAAAGGGGAATTGAGTGGTTTTCTGGTAGGCCTGGATCAAACAAGGGCTTTTGATAGAGTTAATCAGAAATATTTATGGTTAGTGTTACTGGCCCATAGCTTCTCGGTACCTTTTGTAAACTGGATTAAACTTTATTATTAAAAGCCTTAGTATAGCCCTATGTAAATGGCTGGGTAGAAGTAAGCTGCCCTGTTTGTGGGGGCTGAAACAGGGTTGTCCCCTAGCCTGGCTTTGTATGTTTTGGCTTTGAACCCACTTTTAGTGAAACTACAGAAGAACAATAATATTAGGGGTCTAACTGTATGTAGTGAAGATACTGAGATAAAAAGCATTAGCTATGCAGACGATGTGTGCCTGGTGCTGGGGGATGGGGGATCAGGCATCAGGAGGTGCGGCTGCTCAGGAGCTGAACTTATTTTTATCCCTTACCAATACAGAGATTAATACGGCCAAAAGCACAAGCTTTCCTATGGGAATTTCAGCTAGTATAGATTCAGTTTGTTTGGACATCCCCTTCCATACACAGCCACAAAAGCTCTTGGGGGTCTATTTTGGTTCAGGGGATATGTGTACATATAATTGGAACCTGTTAATAGAGGAAAGTAAAGTTAAAATAAAAAAATGGAATTCTTGGCACATGTCAAAACTTAAAAGAATTGATATGGTTAAAACTTTTTTATTAACCACCTTCTTACGTTTCTATATTGCTTTCCCTCCCACAAAGCAATTAAGAGACAGTACTTTATGGTATTTTCTTTCAATGTATGTGGGGAAGTTGGCTTAACCCGATAAAAAGAGGTGTCGCCTGTCGTTCCATCAAAGAGGGTGGGCTAAAATTGATACAGCCAATAGTTTTCTTTTTCTTTGTGTTTTTGTATGGTAACTTAAAACCAGTCTTACTTGCCACGAACAAAGTGTGGAGTCCATCGGTATTAGATCAAGTAGCACCTTGGCTGGACTCCTGGTATAATGAGTCTTACATCCCAAAGCAAAATTCCCTTCGAAGTCTTCCCTGTTTTATGCAGTATATTTTTGGGAAACTAAAACTTTGGTCCATTAAAAAACAGCAAATTTTGACTCTTTCTAGGAAAGAAATGTATACACACATAGTTGGGGAATTTTTTTTTGACCTACCCATGTACTGGGCTAAAAGGCCAGCAGAAACTGCCACTATAGGGCAGAGGCTGATGAATCCGAGACTACAGGGAAAATGTGGGATGTTTTATGGCTAAGCACCCATGAAAAATTAAATGTGAGAAATAACCTGAAACACAAAGGGTTAATAGAAAGAGGGTGCCCCAGGGAAGACACCTGTGAAGGGGTTCTGGAAACTATGGAACATTTATTCCTACAATGCCCTTTTATCCTTTCCTTTTGGTCCTATCTATATTTAAGATGGCCCAAATTCCCCTTTACGTTATTAAAGATATTTTGTTATTGGGCCTACTACCTCAAGTGTAGGTTCAATATGATCCTGGAACTATACATCTTATTTTGTTGATTCTAAAATATCATATTTGGTATACAAGGTGTCAATTAACTTTACATCAGAGACAGGTCTCGACTGGGCAGTTGTTCTGGACGGTCCAGAACTCACTCATGAGTGTCAGGCAGTTGGAATTCCAAAACAGCTCGACATCTCAATTTCAAGAGAGGTGGAAACAAATGGAATGGATGATAGAAGTTAGTTAACTACACCCAACCTCTCCACCCCCTTGGATAAGTTAATATAGTGTGAAGTTAACACTGTTGTATTTATTTATTTATGTTATTGAAGTTTTGTAACTAAAAATGTCCCTACTCTTTTAGTGGGGAGGAGGTCGTGGTACTATATTTCCGGTTATGTATGGGGTTACAAGTATGCTGTAATACTGTTTTATGACTTCCTTTTTCCCTCTCTTATGTTTTTGTATAATACTATTTTAGGATTGTAGTTACAGTATGAAGAAATACTTATTTCTGGTTTTTAATTTCTGTCAGTAAGTTTGTGTATGAATGTAATACTTATTTGAGTTCTCTTGTTTTATGATTTGTGTATTATTTTTTGTGAAGTCAACACCGTTTGTTATCATTTGTTGTTGAAAGTTATAATAAAAAAATTCCCCTATTCTTTATGAAAAGTACCATGGGATCTTTACCTTCCACCTGAACAACTGCCAGAACAGGCAGACAGTGCCTCAGTTTATTGTCTCACCCAAAAGATTGTGTCTCAGGCACAGTGCCTCCTAATACCATGCTGGGACATTGGCATGGCTACTTACAAGCAAGAGGAGCATGCCCCCCGCAGAGCTGCCAACACCACTTACTATAACTCTTGGTGTTCAGTGGAGGTCATCCATCCAACACTCAGACCAGACTGACCCTGTTGAGCTTCTAAGATGTGACAGAGCTGGTCTGCCGGTGCTGCAGTAGTGCTACTGCTTGCGACACCAACGACCCGGGTTCAGTAGCGGCGAGCCTAGAGTCACTGGGGGGCCGACCGAGGGGAGAAGAATCGCGCACCCAAAGGGCTGCTGTCCTTTTCCAGGGAGGGAGAACTGCAGTCCTGCTGCAATACCACCACCACCTGGGTGACCACAGGTGGAGGTGCAGTCAGGAAAGCAGGATACAGGGAGGGGCAGATGTTGGCTGAGGAGCCAAAGAGAAGGTACATCTTTGCATGCCTTCATCTCCTTGGTTCCACCTTGCATGCCAATGTCTGCAGGGGCAGGGACCAGAAAACGTGAAAAGCCCCGCATCTGCTCCTGGAGACCGGTCCTGGCACCGGTGACCAGAGTTCGAGGGAGAAGCCCCTCATTGTCCACCTAACATTGGCCAAAGGATGGAAGGGTTCAGGGTCTCCCCTTCCACCCCACTGGGGTAATCCAAGAGATCATAGAGGGAGGACACACAGAGGAGCAGAAGTCCCATGATCTTAGGCGTGGCCTGAGCTGTTGCCTTGGGAATTCCTGAGGGAAGGAGCAGCCATGGAGAGGAAGGGGACAGAAACAGTAAGTTTAAAAAAAAAAAAGATGTGACAGACTCAGACTCCAAGGTGGTACAGTTGAGTTGTGGAACCCAGACATCAGGTATGTACAGTGTCATCTTGGCCCACCTGGAAGTTTCCAGGTGGGCCCCCCACTCATGAGCTCTTTCCTGTCATTTGGAAACAAAGATCCTGGCATATATGTTTTATTACACACACAATCCTTTAGACAAGTGCCTATTTTCAAAGGATCTAGAGTCGCATGTTTAGACATTAAATGCTTATGTACAGAGATAATATGTGGAATGCCCAGTACAGTATTAAATTGCAGGTGTTAAGGCAAACAAAACTGTATAAAGAAGAACACACGGTCAGGAATTCTCTAGACATTAGAAGCAGTTACAAGCACCAGAAGCTGCAAGCATATCCATTAGTTGAGTTTTAATGGAGGCAGTGGCGTCACCAAGTCCAATGAGGCATTCCAGGATTTGGCAAATCTAAAGGAGGAGTTGTAACCCATACAAGATATCCTGAGTGGTTATAACAGAGAGTGATGCATCATGCCTCTGGTAATGTATTTATTTTCTACAAACTTGAAAGTGGACTGCAGCCCAAGCAGTGCTTTTTTCTTTGCCCATAACCATGATGTGGAATAGCTCCTGTGAGATCAGATTTAGCCAGCCTGCGTTGTTGTACAGGACACAGATGTGGTTATCTAGTCTGAGGTCAAGAACAAAGCAGTAGGCCTTGTTCAACAGTCCTTTGACTCGGGACAGCACACTTTTATTCACCAACCCATAGACCAGGATGCCATAGTCAAAAATGCCAATGATGAAGCACTATTTTTTTATTAAACTGTGTTTTCTAAGCATTGCAAGTACTTATAAGGTGCAGATGCCAGAGCCAGTATATAACATTTAAGTGTATTGCTGATAGAGTATGTCACCACAGGGGCTCCATACATTCATTTTCCTGGCGCGGCCCGAATACCTTCTTTCCTGGTGGGCCCCCTGTGCAACAGTCTTATCTCGGTTACACAGAAGCCTTGAAGGAAGCTCTCCATGGAGGGTCTCCACTCAGCTGATGATGTACAGTAACCAGATTCCAGAGCTGAAAAGTAATTAAAAGTTAATACTAGGCAGGGGAAAATGGCACCATTAACAAGGGACCCTAGATACGGTAAAAATAAGACCATTTCAAAAGAAACACACAAAACAAATCAGACAGAATTCACACATGTCCAAATTGCTAATTATATTAAAAATATAAAGCAAAAAAAAAAGTTTATGTCCCATTTAAAAGTTTGGTTTTTAAATTAAACTGGTCACCCAATGGCCTACTAATATGTAAAATAGTTTACCATGCTGATGATCTAGGTTCACGTCTCGAGCCCAGTCATTTCACATATGGGGCTCATACACGATCGCAACTGAGTGGCACAAAGTGAATGAAATAATGCCTTTGATGCCACTGTTCAGCCTTGCACTACTACCAGTTGTATGCTGTACACAAAGGTGTTGCAAGCTTTTTCCCTGCACTGTTGTAGTTGGCATTGTGCCAGCACGGGGAAAGGGGCCGGGGTACTAATGAACTGCTGTGCTGTCCACAGACACTTCCCATTTCCCACACAACCATCTCCACCGCCTCTGACCCCAGTAGAACTGTGTGAAGCAGTTTTACAGGAGTGGTGAAGTGGGACAGAGAGGGACTTGAGATTCAACCAAGATAGGCGAGTGGCTGGTATTGTAAACACTGCATGTGGATGGAAGAGGTTAGGGAGGGGGTACCACTGAGCACTAGGGATATGTTTATTATTTTTATTTAAGTAATTATTTATTTAAAATTTGGTAACTGGGAAAGGCACACTGAGCCAAAGCTCATTTTCAGGTGTAACCCTGGTGGAGGGGGGAAGGGAGTACAGACATAAAGAGCAATTACAGGACATCCAGAGTGCATATACTGTTTTTTGTTGTTCTGTTTGTCCTCTACTGGTTGGCTTCCATGTGCCAGTCATCCCAGCCCCAGCACCCTGACATCCACCAGGACTTAACGCCAGCCTTTCTCCCCCCCCCAGGCTTATCCCCTTGGTGGGGTGAGCAGGGTTCCCCAACCCCTACTATCTTTCAGGGTCTGGTTCTGATGCAGGCCCTGATGGTTGGGTGCGGGGCCTTCAGGTGTCCAGCGCCATCCTGCCACCATTTATTTCCCTTTTTCTGAGGTCCCCTCTCGAGGGGTGAGGCGTGCAGTGGCACCATGATGTATGCCATGCGCTCCTGCGTGACACATGTTGATGGCTGCCATGCCCCTCTTGCTCTCTGTCAGTACCAGGTGCCTTTTCCTCGGCTTCCGCTACGGGACCAGGCAACTAACACACTCTGCAAGCTCTTCCCCCTGGATAAGGAGAGCAAACCTTCGAACTCTCAATCCTCATGCCCCCCTGCAGGCTCTCTGATGCCCAGAGTTTGCTTCTGAACCCGAGTTATTGGTGCCAGCAGGCTGGCAACCAGGGATATGTGTATTAAAAAATGATTTATGGTGTTCTGTTGTACATCAGCAATATGTGTGATTAAAAGAGTGGGTAGATCCTATGGGTCCCATAGGGGTGGCAGTTTTAATACATAAGACTCCACCCCTGCAGGTCCAGAGAGTGGTTGCAGATCCCTGGGAGGGGAGATATGTGTTTGTGGAAGGGGAAATTTATAGCGAACAAGTCACTTTTGCCAGTGTGTATGCCCCGGGCGTATTCAATCCCACATTTTTTTCAGGATCTCTTAGATGATGTTATTATAAGGGAACAATTTGCAGGCCTGGTGCTTGGGGGGGGATATGAATAGCACTATGAATCCCGGACTAGACCACTCCGAGGGGAGGGTGAGGCATAAAGGAGCTCTGAAACAGTGGTTGTTGGGGATTAATGATTTAGATCCTGTAGGTAGTTGGAGAATGGCAAACCCTGGGGCGTGAGTATTTACTTTTTTTTCCAATCCACATAAAACGTGGTCACGCCTTGATTATACATTTATTCCTTGTAGGTGGTACTCAAGGATGATCACTGTTAAACATAGCCTAATACACATAGAAACATAAGATAGAAAAACAGACTTTGACAGCAGTTAAGGAACGCTTGGCCCATCTAGTCTGCCCATTTTCCTACCTATTGGATAAGCTGCAGATCCTAGTTAACCAGCAGCCTACTTCTTCCTACCCTCCACTATAATTGCCTTATGTCTGTCCCATGCATTCTGGAATTCACCCACTCCTTTTGACACGTCAACAATCATGACATGCTGATCCTTACTTTGAAGACAGCTGTTGAACAGGAAAGCCTGCCACTCTGGATGTTCCCAGCCTACCTCTTGGGATGGAAAGATTTTCTGCCTTATGTAAAAGAACAATGGAAACGGTACCAGGAGCTAAATAATGACACAGCTCCTGACGTGGATGTTCTGAGATGCTGGAAAAGTATATATAAGGGGGCTAATATAAGTTATGTTGCTCAGTATAAAAAGGAGCACCTGGAGAAACGGGTGGAGCTAGAGCAGTGTTTAAAAGAGCTGGAATGTAGGGTGGCGATGGGAGAGATAGGGATGTTTTGAAACAGCTAACTGTGACCCAGGAAGCTTTGAATATGCTGTTGCTGGGGGAAGTCTGGAAATCCAGGCTCTTTATTTAAAAACAATTCTATGAATGGGGCAACAAGCTGGGGCCTTTGCTGGTTAACTTGATCTGTGGGAGGAGGGGCCCATCTCATATCTCAGCACTTAAAAATGCTAAGGGTAGCCAGCCCGCCGGCACAGCATTTGGATTTCCACTTGCAATGCCAGTGACCTGGGTTCGGGAACAAGCCCAGGGAGCTTGAAGGCTGGCTGGAGGAAGGCTTGAGCATCCCAAGGACAGCTTGTCTTCTCCAGGGAGGGAGGGGGATAATGTCCCGGTGCAAGACTGGCCCCAGGCAGAGGTCTGGGGCACAGCATGTGCCGAGATGCAGAAAGGGGAGGACGTCACGGATGGTGCTGTGCACCCTGACTTCAGGGGTTCATGCGATGCCCACAGAAACACCGGAAAAACACTTTCCAGGCTGCAGATAGACAGAGCCCCAGAGCAGACCCCTCATGGCTCCCACCTGCCTGGCCAATCCCGGAGCCTGACGCAGACAAGAAAGCTCAGGGTGTAAGGGCCCCACCTCATCCCTGCCTGGAGGTAGAACCGAGGCTACATGGGAGTTCCTGGATGGCACAGGTAGGTGGCAGAAGCGGGGGTAAGACTCCATTGGGGACTCCCGAAGAAACGGAGCCTGGGGAGAGGGGAGGCGGTTAAAAAGAAAGTTAAAAAAAAAAAAAAAATGCTAAGGGTATCCTGGTAAGAGAGCAGAAGCAGATAGATGTTTTCAGACATTTTTATCAGAAGTTGCATGAAGCAGAATGCGCGGAAAAATTGGAGTTGACGAGATAGTTCCTGGACAGGATTCATCTTTCGCAGTTGCCTGACAAGAAGCAAGAACAATTGGGAGCAGAAATAACTAAGGAGGAAATACATAGTGCTATCTTCGGACTTAAGAGGGGGAAAGCTAGCAGACCGGATGGGTTTCCACTTGAATATTATAAAACTATGCAGAATCTGCTGGTGGATCCCCTGTGGGAGATGTTTTGGGAGATTTGGGGAGAGGGGGCAATTCCTGCCACATGCTATGAGGCAGTGATATATGTATTACCAAAGCCAGGGAAGGATGTAACAGACCGTATATCATACTGCCTGATTTCATTGTTAAATTGTGATCTTAAGATCATGGCGATGGTCTTGCCGGGGCGCCTGGACCATTTGTTCCTGGGGTTGGCCCGACCAGACCAGCTTTGTCCGCAGTCATCTATCATATCATAGCATGCATAAATTGTTGAACATGGTGTGGGGAGCCCCTTGGTGCCAGGGTGGCACTTTTGTGCTCTCTGTGGATGCCGAGAAGGTATTCGACCACATAGAATGGGAAAATTTTTTTGAAGTTTTGTAGCGGTTTGGTCTGGGGGAGAGCTTCATGGGGCTGGTCCAGGTGCTCTACAGGGCTCCAGAGGCCCAGGTACTGGTCAGTGTTACTTTGTCAGAGAAACTCCCACTTTATAGGGAACTCAGCAGGGGTGTCCCCTCTCCCCTCTGCTTTTCGCCTTCGCTATTGAGCCTTTGGCAGGGAGCATCCGGAATAGCCCAGACATTGCTGGGGTGCAGGGGAGATCTGGTCGCCTGCATAAGGTAGCATTATATGTGGATGACATGCTCTTGTATGTCACCAACCCACAAAGGTCTATATCAGCACTCCTCAGGTTAATCTCGGAGTTTGAGGAGTTTTCCAGTTATAAAATTAATATAGGAAAGTCAGAGATACTGAAATTAAGGAGGATGAAGGGAGTTGTCCGGGTGATGCCTGGGGATTAAAAGAAGTCACAATATAATTTAAATACCTGCATGCCATGTGGGCAGGGACCGGGGGCTTGTACCGCTTAATTTTACTCTCCTTAATAAAACTGTAGAGAAGGAACTGGGGCGGTGGAGAGCTTTACCCATTTTGTGGCTGGGAAGGATCAGCCTTATTAAACTGAACATCTTGCCCCAAATATTGTACTTAGTGCAAATGCTCCATGTGGGTCTTACCAGGGGGGTTGTTAGAAGAGTGGAGGGAGCTTTTTTGGCTTTTGTGTGGCAGGGTAAGCATCCACATATGAGTTTTCCATCGCATCAAAACTGATGTTAACAGGGGCAGTTTAAACTTCCCGGATCTTAGACGCTATTATTTGGGCATACAGTATCGTTATATACAATATTAGGTAACTAGACCTGAAGATATGGAGTGGGTGGATTTAGAGGATGGGGATTGTCCCAGGCAGTTGTCCGCTTATTTATCAAAACAAGGCAGATGTGAATTTGGAGCAGGCTAACCCCCTAGTGGCATCGGTTATAGAGGAGTGGGAGCAAATTCTGCGACTCTTCGGAGTAGGTGAGGAGGAGTCATTGCTGGTTCCGGTGGCTGGCATCTTTTTTTCCTTGCCAGGGATCACAGATCCAGGGTTTTGGGACTGGGAGGATAGGGTGGTGAGGTACATAGGTAATTTATATAGTAAGGAAGGGTTGCGGTCATTTGACGAACTGCAGGAGGTCACAGGATTATCTCATGCACATTTCTTCCAGTGCTTGCAAGTCAGGGCATACAGTAGAGGATCGGGCCATGAACAAGTTGTTGATTCCCCCCTGGCACAAATTGAACAACTGATATATGGTGCCAGAAAGGATCCAAAGGGCCTTATCCACAAAGCAGTTCACCAAGGGAAGCGATTTCTTCCAGGTATTACACATAAGACCAAGGCCCTGTGGGAGACAGATCTGGGGATGTCTATACAGGATGAGAAATGGCAGATGATTTTAAAGTTATATATGGGCATTTTAATTTGAAATAAATATAGTGTCATTCTATAAGTTCATTCACAGATTGTTTTATCCACTTCAAATAGTTAAATGTAATCCCGCTGTGACTCCAATGTGTGGGAGGTGCACTGCGGAATTGGGCTCCTGTTTTCACTGTTTTTGGGCCTGTCCTGTTTTGCAGACCTTTTGGTCTGAGCTAGCACAGGAGCTCTCGACTCTAATCTGGCATCCTGGTAACACCTCTATTGATGCATTTTGGTACAAGGACTTGGGAACAGAAGGTTGGGAGCTGCTGCCAAGATGGTCCCGAGTGTTGCTGATACTGGCATGCCATTGCATTTTAAATACTTGGGTTTCAGGGGTTACGCCCACAGTACAGCAGTGGCATAACTTAGTTATCCAGAACTTGGCTTTGGAGCGACTCTCCTATCTGGTCAAAGGAAGGGGTGAACAATTCTTTCTTACTTGGGATCCTTTTATATCCTTTTTGTCCCCTATAGAAGCCCAGATACTGCGAGAGGGGTTGCAATAAATTGGTCTGGTGAAAAGGGAGTAGGTCATGTATGTTGAAAGCTGGCAATGAAGCAGGGAGCCTCCCACCGTCAGGGTGTATTACTTTAATTAATCTGGCCCTGGTCCCAGTTGGATAAAGAGACCACTGTAATCTAGGTTAGAAATGTGTAATGTCTAGAGTCTATTAAGTTATAGTCTGGATTTGATATTTAAGTTATAATTTAATTTCTAACTTGAAAGGCAAAGAATGAATGAACTGGACCCTTTGTATATAGTTTAGATGTATTTAATTTAAGTGTTGTTGGATGTGTTACTGTACTGTTTGATCTTGCTTCGAGAGGGCTCTTGCAGTAGGTAATCACCTTGAGGACTGCACCCCCTGGTGTCTGGACCACACGGAAACTTTAGCCAGCAGTATCTGATGGAGGACCACCCACCCGATGTCATGTGACTGACATCAGCATGACCCTATATAGTGGGCAGTCCCCTTGCCCGCCTTCCAGTTCTTTCAGGCCGGCGACATGAACAGTCAGACCTTGCGGAGATCGTATGCTGCAGTTCAACCACTATTTGGATGAATATCTAATTTTCTTTCTTTCAAAACAACAGTTGTTTAGTTTTTTGTGCATGTCGTCGTCTTCCATTGTCGAGCACAAAAATAAGTGTGCTTCATGTGGCATGCAACTACCGCACGAGGATTCGCACTCCCTCTGCCTCTTCTGCTTAGGCCCGGAGTGCAAGGTTGACAACTGCGACACCTGTGCCAGCTTCAATCCGGCCACATGGAAGCGCTGCCATCAGATCCTAGAGGCCTATTTGCTAAAAAAGAGGAAGACCACCATGGAGAAAGAGCTCCAAAAATTACGCAGCGCCTCCACCTCGCCTACCAAGTCCAAGCATGAGAAAAAGTGGAAGAAGGAGAAACACAGAGACCAGGACCAGTCCCCCTCACATCCAAAGCCACCTGCGGGCACTTTGGACGAGCGCCGACCGGCCTACTCCAGGAAGTCTGCCGCCGCAGCCCAGCCTGAACATCTTGTTGTTCAGTGTGCCCTCCTGGTGAAACATTTCATTAAATAAAAAATAAGTCCTCGGCCCCCCACTGCTACTGGTCCTGGTGGCCATGGGATCCTCAGCTATGGCCTTGGCTGCTCTTAGACCCATCTCCATGGGGGTCTAGTGCAGAGAACTGCTAAGTAAACACTGGACCCTTCAAGCGAATGCCGGCTCAAGCTGTGGTGTCGGGCTCCAGAGCCTACAAAGCCTGCCCGGCCTTGACAGCTAAGCTCAAACGCTACAGCCCGACATTTGCACGATCACGTCCAATAATAAGTCTTACTCCGGCTCCGCCGATGCCCGCCTGACCGATCTGGCATCAGGGTCAGGCAATGGCCCTGATAAATCCCAACTGCTGGAACTACCTCAGCAATCCCTGGAGGGTTCTCCCCATTGGGCCTCTCCCACTCCACTGGATGTGGTCCTCCTTCACTCACCTGTCGATTGAGGGATGGGAATTGGGGAACTTCTGTCAGGTGTCCCAGATACACCTACGGACCTGGCAATAGGAGCAGGCATCATACCGGATGGTTCTCAACCACCTCCTCTGCTTTCTTGGGCTGTCATGCCACTGGCTCACCCCCCACGGATCTAACCCTACCTGGACCATCAGAGTTAAGTGTTCCGCAAGGGCCTCTGGCCCATCCGTCGGGTTTGCCTCCAGGCCGTCCATCAGGGTTTGCCTCCAGGACCTCCATCAGGGTTTCACCTGTCGGGCCTTCCTTTGGGTTACCCTCTGTTGGGCCCTCTTGTCAGAATACCCTCCGTCAGGACTTCCTTCAGGGTTTCCACCATCAGGGTATCCAATGCCTTGGGCACCACTGGGTTACCCTCCCATCAGGGTTTCATACGCCAGGGTATGCCCCAGCCTACCCTCCATCAGGATACCCAACTTTCCATATGCCGGGTTTCCTGCTTTATTCTCCAGCTTACCAGCCTCCTCCTCCTCAACCTCCAGTAGAGTTTCGGTCAGTTTTACAGTCCTGTTGGTAGGAGACCAAGGCCCAGTTGGTAACAGAGTTAGATGGCTGTCTGTCTCCTAGGGACCCCCCCCCAGGAACCCTGACATCCAGCAACCGAGACAGGTTCCTCTGCCTCAGTCGACACTGGCCCCGATGCCAGCCGGGCCCTGAGACAAACCAATGTCTGAGCACCAAGAATTTTCTAACTCAGACCAGGATTCTGACTCAGACTCTTCCGAGTCGTTTGGGATCAGAGCTTGCAACCCCACCTATAGGGGAACTCCAAGCCAAAGAATCCCCCAAGTCTCGTTCAGAGGATCCTACATTTTCAGACTTCCTTAGAAAAATTACGGAGGTGTACAATTGGAAGTCGGATGCCCAGGATCCAGAAAGGCAGTGCCTGGCAGAGCACCTGGACATGCAGGAGGCAGCACCAATCCTTACCTTACCCTGGCTTGAACCACATGAGAACCTGGCATCAATGATTTGGATGATGCCCTTCTCTATCCCAGCGATGGCCAAGAAAGTTGACCGTATATACCGTACACCAAAGGGGAAGAATCACCGCAGCGCACAGCCCAAGGATGATTCAGTCAACATAGCAGCTGCTCATCACCGGTCCTCTAAGTCCTGACATATGAGCACCTCCTCACCGGACAAGGAGTCACGACAATTGGACCAGTTTGGTCAGAAGTTTTATTCCTCCTCCACTCTGGCCATGAGGGCTCTTGATTACGTCAGGCACATGCTGGTCTACCAGACATCCTTATTTGCCCAGCTTGAACCAGCCATTCAGGCACTACCAGATTCGGATTCGAAAACCCTATTGGCAGATTCAATCCGTTCAGCTAAAGTGGCCTGCAGGAATTCGCTGAGTGCCACCTACAATGCAGTAGACTTTTCTACTAGAGGGGTCGCTACAGCTGTCAGCCTATGTCATTTCTCTTGGCTGAGGGTGTTGCTCTTGGCACAAGATGTGCAGAGTGCTATCCAAGATGCACCTTTCAGGGGATCTGTCCTCTTCAGTGGGGATGCTCAAGACATCATCACCACTCTTCAAGATAAAGGCATGGCATTTCAGTCAGTACAAACGATGTACTGCCCGAAGTTTCAGCAAAAGAAGCCATTTCAGTGCCAAGTGGCAGCCAAAGCAGCAGCAGATGATGGCCTGACGTCAAAATAAACATAGGGCGCAGTCAGTCTCAGCCGCCCCCCAAGTCAAGTCCCAGAGAGCTTCAGGTGGAACTCTCCCCAACCCCCCCTCTCTTGCATGACTTGCCATCCACCCCCTACCACCCCCCCCTGAAATTCAGCAGGGGAGCAGGTTGGCAGAAGGTTCACTTGTAACCTGCAAGGATGGCAGGCGGTGACAACCGACTGATGGGTTCTTCAGCTCATAGAACACTGTCATACTCTGGAATGTCTCTTGAAACCTCCAGAAAGATCATTGGTTCAGTCTCACTACCCAAAGGCGCACATTCTTCCCCTCAGGAAATTCGGGCTCTGTTACAGAAAAGAACAATAGAACCTGTTCCTTCGCACCAGATAGGAAAAGGATATTACTCCCACTTCTTTCTGGTCCCCAAAAAGATGGGAGATCTGCATCCCATTTTGGATCTCAGCAGCCTGAACCTGTACATAGAGTACAAACAGTTCTGGATGCTGACCCTCCCAGGTCTGCTGTCCCATCTGCAAAAGGGTCAGTGGCTCTGCACTCTGGATATGCAGGATGCCTACCTGCTCATCCTGTCTTCAGGGCCCATCATCGCTACCTCCAGTTCTCTTTCCAGGGGGAACATTACCAGCTCAGGGCTCAGCCCTTTGGCCTTCCCTCGGTACCTCAAGTTTTCACGAAGTGACTGGCGGTAGTAGCGGCGGCCCTGAGGCACCAGGGTTACTGTGTGTTCCCTTACGTCGATGACTGGCTTCTGTCAGCCCTGTCAAGAGAGCAACTGGAACTCTCTCTTTCTGCAACCCTGGATCTATTTCAACGGGTTGGGATTACTGTCAGTTTTGCCAAGTCTCAGCTTGTTCCTTCCCAACACCTGCAATTTATTGGGGTGGTGTTGGGACATGGTCCAGGGTATGGCTTTCCTCCCTCAGGACAGGGCGGAAACCCTGCAGAGGCAGGCACTTTTAGTGGCCACCAGCCAGAAGGTCTCGGCTAGGTCGATTCTTCGATTGTTGGGCCTGATGGCAACAGCCATCCCCACAGTTCCTTTAGCCAAGCTTCAAATGCGTATCTCACAGTGGATGCTCGGCACAGTGGGATCAGAGGTTGGACGACCTAGGCCAGATGGCCATGGTCTCCAATTCCATGCAGAAAGATCTCTCATGGTGGCAGGATCTTTCCAGTCTCACCAAGGGGTTCCTTTTTCAGTCCCCTCCTCCCTCTCAGACCCTAACAATGGATGCGTCGGGACCAGATGAGGTGCTCATTTGGGAGACCTCAGGACTCAAGGCACATGGTCATTAGTGGAGTCTTCTCTACACGTCAGTGTTGAAATGAGAGCGGTGTTGTATGTACTTCAGGCTTTTCAACACCAGCTTCTCCAGGACACTCTGCTAGTCCAGTCAGACAACATGTGCGTAGTCTGGTATCTCTACAAGCAAGGAGGCACCCACTTGTGCCCCCTATGCAGGGAGGTGATGCAGGTGTGGAATTGGGTTGTTCTGCATCGGATTCACCTCACAGCCGTTCACGTTCCGGGCATGCAAAACATCCTAGTGGACAGCCTCAGCCACACCATAGTCAGAGCCCACGAGTGGGAGCTCAAAGAAGAGGTGGTCGACTCCATCTTCAACCTGTGAGGGTGGCCGGAACTGGATCTGTTCACCTCTCCATTCAACACAAAACTTCCCAGGTTTTGCTCACTCACTCCAGGGCATGGTGTTTTCTGGCAAGACACACTATCTCTTTGCTGGACAGGGAGGTTCTTGTACGCTTTCCGGTTCTGCAGAGGGTGCTGCTCAAGCTATGGTTGGAAGGAGTCCACATGATTCTGATTGCCCCTTTTTGGCCCCATTAGGTTTGGTTTCCACTGCTTCAGCAGTTTGTGGTAGAACCTCCAGTTCATGTGCCTCTCTGCAACAATCTCCTGATCAAGGAGGCGGGCACACTGATCCATCCAAGACTGAAATCCCTTCACCTTCATGCATGGCACCTCAGCACATAGCCGCTTCACGCTTTGGGGTATCTTCCAAAGTGGCTCAGATTCTAGTGGAAGCCAGAAAGTCATCCACAAGGACCACTTATGTCATGAAGTGGAAGCGTTTTCCTATTTGGGCCACTGTGAAGGGCTGGGATACTTTCTTGTGTCCACCTCTGTCGGTCATGGAATATCTGCTGCACCTCTATGAGTCGGGCCTCGGCTGTTCATCATTGAAGGTCCATTTGTCGGCCATCTCTGCCTACCATACCTTGGTTGGCGGCAGGACACTGGCCTAGTTCATGACTTTACTTAAAGGGATTTTACACCTGAAAACCCTGATGTGCAGCCCCGCATCACCGTGGGACCTTAATTTTATTTTGGAAAAGTTGACCCTGCCTCCCTTTGAACTGGCTGGTTCTTGTGACATAAGCTATTTATCTTGGAAAGCGCTGTTTTTAGTGGCAGTCACTTCAGCTTGAAGGATTTCAGAGGTTCAGGCCCTGATTTATAAGGAGCCTTATTTGATTTTTCACAAAGACAGGGTGGATCTTCGTACAAACCCTACGTTTTTACCCAAAGTGGTTTCTGAGTTTACGTTGAAATAGTCAATTCAATTACCAGTGTACTACCTTGAGTATTCCAATCGGGGAGAAGCGCTTCTTCACACATTAGATGTTCACAGAATCTTGTGCTGTTACACAAACAGGACAAAGTCTGTCTGAAAAATGGATCAGTTTTTGTTTCTTTTGCACCAAAGAGAGAAGGTGCGGCAGTTACCAAACAGTATTTATCCAAATGGTTGGCAAACTGCATTACTTTTTGTTACCAGAAGTATGGTAAAACCCTCCCAGGGGAAGTCAATGGGCATTCCATTAGGGGCGTGTCTGCCTCATCTGCTTGTTTCAGGAATGTGTCTACCGCTGACATCTGTGCCACGGCTACTTGGAGTTCAGTCCACACTTTCACAAAGCATTACAGTCTGGATGTTGCTTCCAGGAGCAGGGCAGGTTTTAGCCTAGCTGTACTTCAAAGCCTCCTGTCATAATTTTTCTGTGCCAGTAGCAAGTTTTTAGCTCCTGACTACTGTCTTTCAGTTTATTCCTCTGATTCACGCTGCTTGGTACTCAGTTCTCAAACACTGCAAGAGCCCTCTTGAAGTAAGATAGTACAGTTACATAAGAACTTACTGTAACAGTAGCTCTTTGAGAGAGGCTCTTGTAGTAGGTAATCTTTTTCCCTCTCTCCATCCCCCTTATCATTTCTGTTCTTTCTTTCTTTATGGGCTCATTCTGGTTTTCCTTTATACTCTCTTTATTATGTTATGCCACTGTGGGTTACAGTTATCATACAGAACATCCACAATGTACATCACTTTCTTTGTTACAGAAATTGTCATTGACTACAAGAAAGTTTATACATATAGATAATCATACTTCTGATTACTGGTAGTATTTCAAAGTCTAATAGGTCTGTAAACCATTCAGATTAACAATAACAATTATTGACCTTCAGGTCTAACCCGGTAAGATGGAGTTATACTAGCGTCTGCACCGTAGGGAAAAGGAGTCTCATCCAGGAGTGGGGACATGGGCAAAATCAAAGCCTGTCACCCTCTGCCCTCATAAGGGAGGGGAACAGGTCCAAATCCCTTAATTCATGTCAAACTCATATAGGAGCCATCTAGTCCATCTATTTTAATAGAGATGTGTTTGATGGAGGCCAAAAGTGACTCTCTCCATTAAGTGTACACTCTCTACTACAGCTCTCCAGTCCCTTATCGAGGGTGGTATCTTCTGGCCCCACTTTTTAGTAATGCCCTTAATGGCAACTAAAGTCAGGACCAACCACAAATAAACTGCCTCCCTGCCCCAACCTCCCTTGGCAACACCCCCAAGACCAAATGTTCCAGACCCAGCATTGGCTGAAGCTGGAAAATTCTACCCAAATGGTGTCCTACCTCTATCCAGTAGCCCCTAAGCACCTGGCATGTCCACAAAATATGAGCCTGGGAAGCGCGGTCATGGCCACGCTCCCTCCAACAAACTGCTCCAATTGTTGGGGCGTAGTGAACCACCTGAGCTGGTACCTTAAAGAAACGACATCTAAGTTTCCAGCCAAATTCACACCAGACCGGGGCCCCTGTTGTCCTCCATGTACTCTGCCATACTCCAGTCCATTGTTTTCCTGTTAAAGTAATCCCTAGATCTTGCTTCCAATTAGTCTGGACATGCTTTGTGGGCAAAGACAAGTCAGCCAAAAATTCCTGATATAACAGGGAGATGGCACGTCTCCCCCCCCCGATGACCAGATCCTCCGAAATGGGGGTTCCCTCCCCTAACTGTCCCTTTCACTCAGCTGTCTTATTTGGTTATGGACATAGTCTCTGATTTGGTAAAATCATAAGATATCATTATACTGAAGGCCAAATGTCTGGCCGCATCAAAAGATATGACATTGTCTGTTATCACTTGGGATGGAGAATGGAATCCCTTCTTGGCCCATCTCCTAAACTAGGGGTCCATTGATGCTGCAGGAATGTGACAGGCATAAGCCCACCAGCGAAATAGCCATAATTACCTCTTAGTTAAACCCCGGGCCATTCCCTGCCTCCAACCCTCCAATACTGCCTGTGTTCCATCGTACCCCGCCTCTAGTGCCTGTACTCCATCATTAAAAAGCAGGGCCTGCAAGGGGGGGGTGGTCTGTATCTCCAAGTCCATCCTCTTCCAGTGGGAATCAAACCCTGGGCTATTGCAGAGCAAGGCCACCCTCATCTGTGCTGCTGCCCAGTAACCCTGTAGGTTTGGAAAAGCCAGTCCACCCTCAACCTTGGGGGCATAAAGCAGAGCTCTACATACCCTGGGCCTATCCATGCCCAAAAAGAAAAGCAAAGAACATACTCTGCCATGCTTTCAGTTCCTTCTCTGGGACTGAGCAGGAGACGCATTGAAACAAATAAAGCAACCTGGGTAGAGCATTCATCTTTAGTGCTTGTATCTTAGAGTAGATGAAAAGGGGAAGAAAGGGCCACCTCTCAAAATTCACTCTTAATTGTGAAATCAAGGGAGGATAATTAAGTTCCCACAACTGGCCAGTACCTGGACCGATCTTGATACCCAGGTAACCCATCTGCCTCAGATCCCATCTCATCGAGTATCTTTGGTGCAACTCCAGGGTCGGGATGTAATTTAGGCTCAGCACTTCCATTTTACTATGGTTCTACTTATATCCTGAGAAAGATGAGTATTCCTCCAACTGCTGAAATATAGCGGGCAGGGAGGATCCTGGTTCACTTATGTACAGTAGTACGTCGTCCGCATAGAGGGCCAGTTTATGCTCAAACCCACCGATCTGTATCCCCTTTATGTTCTCATTTTCCCTGACAGACTGAGCCAGGGGCTTTATATACAGAGCAAAGAGCAGTGAGGACAAGGGGCAACCCTGTCTTGTGCCTCTACCTAAATTCAGAGCAGCTGATACATGGCCATTCACGCTAACATATGTGCTAGGGGAATCATATAGCTTAAAGATTAACTGTATGAATTTTTTCGGGAACCCAAACTGGGAAAGGACTCACCCCAGAAAGTCCCAGTCAACCCTATCAGACGCCTTTTCGGCGTCAAGGCTCATTAACATTGCTGGGGTTTTGGTCATATTTATGTGGTCAATAAAATGGATTTTCCGTCGAAGATTATCCTGGGCGTGCCTGCCTAGGACAAACCCATTCTGGTCCAGTTGTATCAGGGAAGGGAGATATTGTTGGATTCTTTCAGCCATAATGGAAGTCAGGGTCTTATAGTCTGTGTTTAGTAGAGAGATGGGACGGTAGGAAGCACATCTGGAGGGGTCCTTTCCTGGCATGGGTATCATTGAAATTAGCACCCGAGCCCAAGAGGGTGGGGCTGCCTCCCTTCCCCCAGAACCTCAGAGAAAACTCAGCATTGGGCTGGAGTTGAAGTCTAAAACACGTAAAAAAAAACTCTGCTGGGAGCCTGTCCGTCCCTGGGCACTTCCCTGTCCTCAGCCTCCCAATCTCTGCCTTAACTTCCTATGTTGAAAGCAGATGCATCAGCACACCTCCCTGCTCAGGTAATAATGATGGAAGCTTCAGTTTATTAAAGAAGGCCTCTGTCCTCTCTTCCTGTGAGGAGGTCTCCTTGGCATGCAATTGTTCATAAAATTCCGGGAAGGCTTCGGCTACCTCCGTGACCCTATATACCATTTTCATAGTACTTCTGCCTTAAGAAGAAGAATTTCTGTTCAACCTGGTAGTCCAATAGCACTTCCAGCTCTTGTTTCAAGGATTTAAGCTGCCTCGCCCTCTCTCTAGAAAACTTTTGTTTCTGTGCATCCTCCAGTATTTTCATTTGCTCTGAAAGAATTATCTTTCTCCCCTCTCTCTCCCTTTTCTTCCTAACTGCTATCTGGATAAATTTCCCTCGGAGAATGGCTTTAGCCGTGTCCCATAGCATGGTCTGTGACATGTGTTGCCCCTCATTCTCTGATAGAAATTGTGGATAGGTTTCTACTATCTGGTCCCTTGTTTCCTTGTCTTTAAGCAGGGAAATATTGAGTCTCCAGAGTGTGTTCCTATGGACCCCCCCAATTCCTAGGCACGTATACAAAGGCACGTGGTCCGTAAGGATGAAATCCCCATTCCAGGACTCCTGTACCCTGGAGATCTCATCCCTCGGGACCAAAAAATAGTCAAGCCTAGAATGCATGCTATGAGTAGCAGAGAAGTAGGTATAGTCCCTCTGCCTTCCATGTTGGTACCTCCACACATCTAGTTTGCCCAGCTCCCCCATCAACTTAGAAACCTTTCTGGCCACCTGATAGGATCTTCTCAGAATCTGAGCAGTTGTGTCCAAAGTAGGGTTAAAAGCTAAGTTCAAGTCCCCCCACACAGACCGTGATCCCCTCCGCCTACTCCTGCAAGAGCAAAAAAAAGCTCTATAGTCCTGATAGGGGGCACCAGGTGGGAAGTACACTAATGCCAGTGTCAGCAACTGGCCCTCCACTTTACCCTTCATGAGGGCATATCGTCCCTCTCCATCAACCTTAACATCAAACTTTTCAAACTGCGACTTATGAGGTATTAACACCATTGTGCCTCTTCGTCTACCATTCTTATAAGACGAAGCAGCCACCTCTTTAAACCCCAGCTTAAGGAATTTACCATGCTCCCTCTCTGAGAGATGTCTCCTGTAGGAACACATAATCCGCAGCTGATTTCTTAATAAGACTAAGGACCTTACTTCTCGTAACAGGGCTCGTTAGGCCGTTCACATTGTATATGCAAACAACAGTGCCTAAGTTAGCCATTTTGACCTTGAAAAAACACCATTGGTGCCCCCCATAGCACCCCCCAGTGCAGTCCATGAAATCTTGGAAAACTATAAAAACATTCAAACTGTTCGCATGCCAAATGGGCAGCAACATAATTATTTAACAAATAGTTCACTTCCTAGTTAGAAGATCCAGTAGGTAGGATCTCAGTCTAAATCTTCCTCCCCACTGTAGGAAAAGGATAAAGAGGGTGGTATTATTTCCATCCTCCTGCTGGAGGACTCCCCCCTAGAGCTTCGCTGATGTAGAAAGCAGTTAGCTCTGTTTGTTGAATGCCACCTGACGGGTCAGCTCCTATAGCATAGAGCTTAAAGTGATTTTAAGATCTTTGCCATAGAAAATGGGATTAGTGACCTGTAGTAACCTGTAGGAGTTGTGATTCAGTCTTCCACCATCCGAACCACCAAAAAGTGCTGTTTTCCATTAAGTGCTATTATTTCTGTGCTCTGCTTCATTTGCATAACCCACTCCTTTTTTACGACTGTGGGCGGAGCCTACAGGAGTATTGCATGTACAAAAGGAGTGATGTCATGTTTTCTGTCCATGGAACTGACTGAAGGTGTAAATAGTCTCCTCCGCCTTACCCTCCTCCAAGAAATGTTTTTTGCCCTCAAATAAATACGCTTTCATGTTAGTCAATGGTTGCAGGGTACTATTTTCTTTCTTAAATGGGTGGTACAAGAACTGGAACCTGAGTAGTGGGAGGCAGCATTGTTTTTTGGGGGGGAAGTAAGATCCAATCCACTTCCACCAAGAAGCTCCTAAAAATCCAGCCCACCTTTTTTTTTATTCATGTGTGATGGGCATGAGGTGGATCCTATCATGCTGAAAGAAGAGTCACTAGTTTGGTGTCTGGCCAAGGAACAGAACAAATCTGTGCAGTCCCTGCATTTGGTTAAGGACTAGGACAACATATAATATGTAATGCATTCAAACTGACTTAAAAACCCATGGAACAAACGATTATCAGAGTCACCTGGTGTCTCAAAAGGAAAGACTCAGCTTTCAGGTATTTCTTAAACATTTACATACTAAAAACAAAGTTCAGCTTTTGGGATTAACAATATTTGTTTACCATATTCTATCTATCTATCTATATATATATATATATATAGAGAGAGAGAGAGAGAGAGAGAGAGTTTATTTTAGTAATGCATTTAGAAATACATTTTTAATTGTCTTGACAGATAAATCATGCAGGTTCATGTACTTGGTGTAAACAGTCTGTGATGAAATGTATTTTACTTTTTTCCTGGCTCAGTTTCTATCAGTAAAAAGAAAGACTGGAACAGCTATCAGAGCTGCCATCCCCCTAAAATTCCTGTTGAGTTTATACTCCTTGGAACCTGTTATTCCATTTTCTGTGCCTGTATGTAGTGTATAGCAAGCTTTAGAGCATTATTTTTCTTCTGGCTTGAGGAGTTAATTGAGACCACAAAAAGTTAAAGGAGTAGTCCACCCAGAATGTGCAAAAAACATGTTTATGTAGAGTGTTTTGATATGTATGTTAAATCCTAGTGTGTCCTTCCCTCTGTCTGCTATTAGGAGTTTTTCCTAAATTAGCTTGCTAACTGTATGGTATTTTTACGACCCCTGGGGATCTCCATAACAAATAGTTTTATTGGCTTTCTTTCTCCTACGATGCCCCCTGTCTCGTGTGACAGTGATGTAGCCATGCCCTTAGATTTAGCATGTGTACTGCTTTAAAATTAGTGTATGCAACAGCCTTCATGTGAACACTCTGGGCTTCTCTTTGACTCCTGATGTCTGTTTGTTTTAGCTATTGTATATTGTTTGAACTGCTTTGGTCTTCTTGATGTGGTGCCTGTGTAAATGAGTATCTGACTCAAATGTTTGTAAATCTTATATTTTTTAAATAAATAAATGTTTATGTTTAAGTCCATGAAACACCCTTATCTAGTTAATGCATTCACAGTCGTAGTGGCTCTGCCAGAACTTGTTTCTCAGTGCTGCAGCCCCAAAGCATGACATCATGCAAGGGAAACAAAGTTTATAAGAACTGTTTTGAAACACAGACCTCTGCTGGTCAGTCTTGGTATTGCAGACATTTATACTACCAACATAGGAGACTACATCTCTCAATAAATGTTGTTAGCTAGATACTATAAGCACAGTGCCTTGTTTTGAAAATAAACATATGAGAGCTTTTATTGTTGAAGCCACTATAGAGATTTGAAACTGCACCTCACAGTAAGGAAATTGGAAAACAACTTCTTATTGTACCCACAATGCCTTGCTATTTGCTCTACATATTAGGTGCAGTCACCACCACCAAAATAAGGGACTGCACCTCTGATCAACTAACATTTACAGCAACATGATAATTTACCCAGAATTCCTTGGTGCTGTATGTAAAATATTGACAGTTTCCTTGCATGACATCATTCTGGGGTGTGACCACACACAGAAAACTGGAAGACACAGTGCTGCTAAAACATAAATCAAAATGACTAACAGATTTTTTTTTACAAAACAAACTGTAGCTTCAGCATCTGAAGCATGGGTGGCAATGGCATACTATGTGAAAAAGGCATCTGTGAAAGCTCACAAAATCACTTTAAACCACCGATAACACTCCTTTAGCTGGACACCCTTAAGGACTGAGCTTTTATCACATTCCCAATTAAGTTAGATTGTTTCCCTTCACTTACATCTGTGAAGTCTGACTGATCAACTCTCTTAACTTGGAAGGTATAATCTTAATTAGTAGTTCAAGGTTAGTGCAAAAGCAGGGAAGGGGGAGAGGACATCAGCCCCCACCCCACGGACCCAGAGAGAGGAACCCCCATCCAGGCGCCAAGGACCCCACCCTCCACTGACCGGGAAAGCCAGACACATAGCAGTCATCTCTGAGCAAAATATATAGTTCCACTTTGGTCATGTCAATTTACTATAACTGGTCTGTACCTCTCTAAGGTGAGTGAGGACAAGACCACCATGCCCTCATTGTTATAAGGACCAACCCCAGCAGAGCCCTAGTGAAGTGCCATGACCTGGGTCCCCCCCAAGACAGGCAACCAGTCCGGGAGGCTCCCCCACCAAGGACCCACCCATTGAGGCCAATAAAGTCCCCCATTCATTGCTCTCATTCAGTGGCAACATGGTGCATCCTACATCTCCGCTGCAACCCATACTGTGTGTTGAGTGTTGTTCTAGATGTTGTACAGACTTACACATTGATCTGCATGGCTTCCCCGCCTCAGCGAAGGAGGCCCCCATCACTCAGCGAGACCTCGACCCCCAGGGTGCCACCAGGAGAGACCGCCCCCTGGCTCCCCCAAAGCATCGATATCCAGCTTTCATAAACATTTAAGACATGGTACTTTATACATCCCATCGACAGTTCCCTTCATGGGGAACATAATATTTATCAACCAAGCATCCCTGATTTATGTTAGTCAGTATCTCCCCAGTGAAAGAGCCAGTCTCTAAAGTCCAAACCTGTACAACCAAAGGATCACATCTTTTGTCCCTTCAAAAATGTAGGGTGAAAGACATTCAAAATGCAAAGTAAATATATGATGCCTGCATATGTTCAAGTGTTCTGGGAGCTTTGTGGCACAACTTGAGCATTGTCGTAAATCGCATTCGATTCTTTGGGGTCTTGCTCACTGTTTGAACCTCTCAAGTGTTTCTTACTGCGGACTGAGTCCCACATGGTGGAAACGGCCATGTTGCCTCTGGAGCCCTGCCTTTTTGTTCCGCCTGTAATCCAGTCCCTTGTCTCTGGTGCTACTGACTGTAATCTTCTTCCCTCGAAAGTTGGATACCTATCTGCCTGAGAAAGTCCTCTGCCGCCTGCAGGTCAGGGAAGCACCTTGGACCCTCATCCATCTGCACCGTTAAGCGGGCTGGGTATTCCACGAATGCCTTCATATTTTTCTGCTGTAACTGTTTAACCACTGTGAGTACCTTTCTCCTCTGAGTTAACAATTGTGGTGTAAAATCACGATCAGAATATAAGTGGATGTCGCCAAAGTGGATTGCTTTTTTGGACCAGGCCAGTTGAAGAATTTCTTCCTTTACGCAGTAGTCCAGGAATGCTAAAATGATGGAATGGGGCTTAGCTTTTGGATCTCAGGGTTTTGGGACCAATGATCTGTGAGCTCTGATGATATTAAGAGTTTTTCCAATTAGAAGGTTCAATATTTCATGGAAGAAAGAGTCTATAAAATTGACCATTGCCCCTGATTCCTTTCCCTCTGGGAGGCCATGAATTCTTATGTTGTTCCTCTAGTTCCTATTCTCAAGTTCTTCGAGACGGCTGTCCAGAGAGATGGTACAATAATGCAAGTCTAGAAGTGCCTTGTTATGTAGGTCAGTAGTAGTGGTACAATCTGTCAGGACCTCCTCCATTTCTCCAGTGCACTTTGCTAAAGTAAAGAGATCTGTACATTGTTCAGAGACCTTCGTTTCTAGGCATTGCAAAGTTTAATTAATTTGTTTGAGTCTGGCATAGTTCTGTGGAAGTTCTTGTGCACTCCGATTCCTCGGGCGGTTTCTCGGCCTGGCTCCCTGACCGAAAGCTCTTGGTTCCCGAGGCCTCCTCTTTTTCTGGATGAGCAGTCATTTTTTGTTTTTTGTGGGTTGATTCAGGAGATTGTCCTTCCAACGGTGCTTCAGCGGCATCAGGTAATCGGATATTCGCCATTTAGTTGACAGGATGGGATTAGGTATGGATGCCCGTAGATTTAGAGTCGATTGGTAGGAGTGCGATAGGCTGCCATTAGGTGGGTGTCCCAGCTGGAATTCCCCTTTATGAGCTCATTCTGAGCTCCAGGGGCCTCTTATCCTTTCTCCTGTCACACTTTGTTGGAGGTCTCTGGTGGGAGAACTGAAAGGCGGGCATGGGGACTGCCCACTATATATGTGACGTCAGGTGGGCGGTCCCCCATCAGATACTGCTGGCTAAAGTTTCCGTGTGATCCTGACGCCTGGGGGTGCAGTCCTCAAGGTGATTACCTACTGCAAGAGCCTCGCTTGAAGATCTACTGTTACGGTAAATTCTTTCATAACTGTACTTTTTGTATGTATTAAATGAAAAATTAATAAGCAGTAATGCAAAAAAAAAAATCAGTGGTCGGGGTGCAAATGGACACCAGAGTTATGTTTGTTAAAAATGAGTTGGGGGAGGGGAACCACTGGATACCCGTGATATGTTTATTAAAAATGAAGTAGTCAGAGTTCCACTGCACACCCGGGATATGTATATTAAAAAGAAGTCGTTTCCGGGAAGGGGGGGAGCCACTAGACACCTAGGATGTGTTCATTAACAAGACATTGGGGGAACCACTGGACACCAGGTATGTTTATTCAAAAGGAGAAGTCAGGGGAACCACTGGACACCAGGGATATGTTTATTAAAAAAGGAGTAGTCAGGGGAAACGGACACCTCTGGACACCAGGGATATGTGGATATGCTTTTTAAAACATAGCTAGCAAGGAGGGAAGGGGGCAATCGAAAAGTGGAGGAGGTAGAGGGGAGTATTGGGGTAAGCAGGGGATCCGGCTGGAGGGTGGTGTCACTAAATGTAAGGTGCTTGGGGAACAAAATACCTGAGCTCCAAGCATTAATGGCAGAAGGGGAAGTGGATATAGCTACCATCACTGAGACATGGGTCAACCAGCATCATGACTAGGACATCATGTTACCGGGATACACACAGTATCGCAGGGATATGACAAAAGGAAGGGTGGATTTATTTTTGAGGGAAAGGATAGTGAGCAGTGTGGAGGAGGGAGGCGAGGGGAGGTCAGAAGTCTTATGGGATCAACTGCAGAACAACAAAGGTAAAAGGGTCAGACTGGGGGTTGTGTACAGACCACCTTCACAGTCAGAGGGCTTTGATAGAGAACTGGCAGATCAGTTATGGAAACACTGTGGAAGGGGTGGCACTGTGGTGGTTGGGGATTTCAGTCTACCAGGGGTGGATTGGAAAACCATGTCTAGCACAAGCGCTAGGGAGCAGATCATTCTGGAAGCCTTCCAGGATGTATTCCTATCATAAAAGGTGGAGGAACTGACGAGGGAGGGGAACATCTTGGATCTTGTGCTGAGTGATGGAGACTACGTGCAGGGCATATGGACTGAGGACCCCCTAGCAGGTAGCAACCACCAAACAGTGTGGTTCTCCTTGGATATGGGTAGGGAGGGGATGTCTACAAAAACCAAGTCAGTGGACTTCAAAAGGGCTAACTTCTGCAGGATGGCTGACACCGTCAGGGGTCATTTGGCTAGCATCACCCCTGACATGGATACCATCCAGAAATGGGCCATCCTGAAGGAACGCCTATTAGAGGCCACAGACACCTGCACAAAGAAATGCAGTAAGAAGGCAGGGACCAAGAAGCCATGTTGGTGGTCAGAGGAGTTGTAGATAAGGGTGAGGGAGAAAAAGACATCCTTCAGAAGATGGAAGGGGTCCAAAAGAGAGGAGGATATGGAGGCGTACACAAGGAAAACCAGGGAGGTGAGCAGGGCTGTGCAGGCTGCCAAGGCTTCAAAGGAGCTAAGGCTAGCAGAGGGGATTAAGGAGGGGGATAAGGTCTTCTTCAGCTACATAAGGGAGAAGAGGAACTGCAAGGAGCAAATCACCAGGATGAAGGATGGTGGTAGGGTAGAGAAGAGGGTTGAACAAGCAGAGGTGCTCAATGAGTACTTCTCAGTTTTTACCAGAGGAGTGAGAGATGGGCCAGTACTGCAGGGGCAGGGCAATACTGGCATGGAAGGAGATAGGATAATGGATGGGGAGATCCCTGTGAGCGAGTGCTTGAGGGCCTTAAGTCACTGAACAGGGACAAGGCTCCAGGACCAGATGGGCTGCACCCTATAGTCCTGAGGGAGATGGCTGAGGTCCTGGTGGCACCACTGGCAGACTTGTTAAGTACATCCTTGTAGACAGGGTGCATGTCTCAGGACTGGAGGATGGCACATGTGGTACTCCTGCACAAGAGCGGTCCCAAGGACGAGTCTGGTAACTATAGGCCAGTCATTCTGACATCCATTGGGGGTAAGCTCATGGAAATAATCCTAAAAGAAAGGTTGGTGACCTTCTTGGAGGTGAGTGGGCTTATGGACGACAAACAGCATGAGTTTGTCTCCAGGAGATCATGTCAAACAAACGTGGTTCACTTTTTTGACTGTGTGACAAAAGAACTAGACACCGGTCAGGCCGTAGATGTCCTGTATCTGGATTTCAGCAAGGCCTTTGACTCGGTACTGCATGGCAGATTAACTAGTAAATTGAGGAACCTGGGAGCAGGGGTGAAACTGGGTAAGTAGGTTGGTAACTGGTTGGGGGACAAACAGAGGGTGGTTGTGGGGGGGGGGGACTCACAACTCATATTGCAGTCACCAGTGGGGTCCCGCTGGGGCTGGTGCTGTTTAACTTTTTCATAGTCGTTATAGCAGTTGGAGTTAAGAGCAGAATCAGCCTGTTCATAGATGACACCAAGATAGGGGCAGTTGTGGATGGTGTAGAGAGAGGAAAAGACCTCCAAGAAGACTTGGGAAGGCTTGTGCAGTGGTCAGTCACTTGGCAGCTGGATTTCAGTGTTAAGAAGTGCAAGGTCATGCACTTTGGAGCCAGGAATCCTGGGTACAGTTACCATCTGAGAGGGGTTCAGCTGTCCATCTCTGAGGAGGAAAAGGATTTGGGGGTAATGGTCACAAAAAATATGAACCACTCGTCTCAGTGTAGGAAAGCAGTGGCAAAAGCCAATAGAATGCTAGGGTGCATTGCTAGAGAGGGAGTCATTCTGCCACTGTACAGGTCACTGATGAGGCCGCACTTGGAGTACTGTGTACAGTTCTGGAACCCATAATTAAAGAAGGACATCAGGTTACTGGAGGGCAACTAAAATGATCAGAGGTATGGAGGGGAAGCCTTACGAGAATAGGTTGAGGAACCTCAACATGCACTCATTGGAGGAGAGAAGGGAAAGGGGTGATATGATCGAAACCTTCAAGTACTTAAAGGGCATCAACAGGGTTAGTACAGAGGGCATGTTTTGATTAAAGAAAGAAGGGATTACTAGGGGGCACAACCTGAAGTTGGTGGGGGTAGAGTCAGGAGAGGGGCGAGGAAACATTACTTCATGGAGAGGGTGGTGGAGGATGGAACACGCTTCCTGAAGAAGTGGTATCTCTTAAAACAGTTGAGAGCATTAAAAGGGGGTGGGAGAGGGTAAAGGGAATATACCTGTCAGTGGGAAGAGAGGGGGGGCAAGAGGTGGGGGGCAGCAGGAGTCTAACCTGTGCTGCACAGTCGAGCGGACACGATAAGACCATTTGGCCTGTATCTGCTTGCAGTTTTGTATGTTCATAAAAAGGAGCAGTCTGGGCAACCAGTGGACACCAGAAATATGTTTAAAAAGGAATAGTCGGGGAGGCGCCACTGGACACCAGGGATATGTTTATTAAAAAGGAGTAGTCTGGAGGGCTGTTGGACACAAAGGGATGACCAGCATACAATGTGAAAAATAATCAAGTCCACAGGCAGGCCATATGGTGGGACGGACAATGGTGGTGGTAGCGCCTCATGCCATGACCTCTGGCTGGGGCCATGCTCAGAACTTCTTGGGGGGTTGCAAGCAGTATGTTTGCAGTTAAAAACCTTATTTACAACCACAAATATCTGTGACCATCATTTGCATTGCGACTTAGCCACCTGGACAGACTCCTCCCTTGGCAGCTAAGCGAGGCACTCAAGTGTTGCATTTATCAGGGTGGTGGAATGGGGAGCCTCTCTGTGTCCTAAAGCTCCCCCACTACCCCAACTGTGTATTTGGCCCCTGGCATCAGAGGCAGTGCTAAGAGTTTGCCTCAGACACCTCTTACCTTAGGGAAGGTAGTGGGTCCTACTGATACAAGACTGCTCCCTAGTGACCTGGGGGGGGTAAGATCGTGTGAGTAGGAATACACAACACTAGACAGAGTGGTGTCATATGTTTAATGCTTTGTCAGTGAGGGTCAGTTAGAGGGTAGTGGTGGGTAGTTGCAACCTATTTCTGACTGGCTAGAAATGTCACCTGTCTTTGACTTCATAGCAGTGGAGGAAGACGTAGGGATGTAAAACAGGTAGAAACAAGTGTGTTGCTCAGGCATATGAGGTTGCCACATTCTCCCCACCTATATGTGGTGAATAGACCTCTGATTTCCCTGCCTTTTCTCTCTGGTCATGAAATACCTGGCAGATTCTACATCGCTGATCAACTCCATTGGAAGGGTAAGTCCAGGGCAGTATACAGGGAGAAAGGCAGTGGTACCTGTGAATCGGTGGTCACTCCAGTAGGTGTGGGATGAAGCAGGGCTCGTAAACAGGCTGAGGGATAGGCCCACCAGGTAAGGTGGGAAATACTGTTAGTTGGGACTTGGTTCCCATTTTAGTAAAAAAAAAAATGAAGAAATGAAGTAGGGGCAGCCTAGAAGCACAACCCTAGAATCCCATTCTGGTGTTGAGGGGCGGGCACGTTACTGAAGTGAGGTGCTGTGCTCCTGGGGAGAGGGAGGAAGGGAGGGAGAATGTGGGCCATACAACATTCACACACACCACCTGCCAGCAAGTCATGGAGTACCATTGCCATTTAGTGTGTAGGTAGTCACTTGCCTGCCTTCCCAGACAGAAGGATACAGCTACTCCAGCCTGGATTGTTGGTGAGGTGGCACGGGAATCTGGGATATGCTGTGTGACAGTTAAAATGGTCCAGCTGATGGCAGAGCACTGGATAAAGCAGTTTACTGTCAACATTCTGTTTCTGTGTTCCTGTCCTAAAAGTTGCCATTTTAAATTTAAATTGTCAAAGGGATTTTAAACTACATGGGAAAGGGAACCTGAGAGTTGTCTTTAAAAGTCATTTTATCAAAAACTTAAAGGCAAAATAATTCTCCATCCTTAACATTTTTTTTTTTTATTGCAGAGATATGTCCCAAGGGTCCTGACTTCAGAGACCACTCCTCTAGATAAGAATGGTCACCAGTCATATGGGACAATGGAGGAGAATTTTCAGCCGCCTGCAGACATTGGTGACAAAATCTACTTAGTGGAACCTTCTTCCAGCGAGAGCTAGCAGCATTCACCTTCAAGAACACCAACTTAAATACTACTACTACTACTACTATTGAACACTAGATGGAGCCATTGCAATGGACAAGCAATAAAATCATGGAGAGTTAAAATTCCAAACCATTAGATGCCAAAGTGCAGATGTCCAGGATGTTTAGGACATGATGCTGCTATAATCAGGACCCCTCCCTAAACTAAAACACTCTTTCTTCCTTTGAATGAACAGTATTTGTGGTAAACATACTTGATGAGAAATGACATTTTTTGATGCAGTGTGGGTCACGCAAGAAGAGCAAACAATGGGTTTCTTGGTTGTAGACTCCACCTCATTAGCCACGTTGTCAAAGTTTCAGTGCCAAGAATGCAGTTAAATGCACATTGGATGTTCCAGGCAAGGACATTGTTTTACGGCCAAAGATGTCAGCTTCTCTTTTTGACTGTCCTGCTTAAGCAGAGTGCACTAGCCTGTATCATGAAGTTTATTTTGACTGTTATGATGCATATTTTTTAAAGTCCAGGACCCGATACTTAATTATTGAAAAGTTATTGAATACCAGTATCTCCAGTTCAGGTGTATAGATGCTGCCAGTTCACCACAGCCTCATTCTTACAACTATGCAACAGCCGTTGTACCCTGTAAAGGCAGCTAATTAATTATTAAAAGACATCAGCAACCTGGGAGCAGTCTGTAGAGTAATCAAGGAAGTAAATCGGGTCAGCCGTGTCATAATTATTTAACCCATGTGTATTATTTGAACTGCCAGTGCTATAAATTGTTATACTCATTGTCGATGCTGCTCACTCAAGTAGGAGTAGTTTGTTGACAGTGTCCTTCTGTTCTCAGTTTTAAATTAAATCAAGAGCCATGTACCTAAGGCTCAGTTGATTATTCAATCTGTTTTACTTTCATATAGCAACATTAAATAAAACTTCACTTAAGTGCTTTACAAGAAATAAAAATTCTACATACAAATGACACAAATTCCTGTTAGTAGCAGCAGTTGACGTAGCAAAATACTGCAGAAGTACAATGATGTGTGTACTATATGCAGTACATACAGATACAGCAGCAGAGCATCCGGAGAAGTGCGTATTAACAAGCAGCTGAATATAGTCACCCCATGATTAAAGCCTGTTCAAATAGATAGGTCTGTGTTCATATGATTCCAGTGTGGTGCCAGCATACTCTATACTGGTACTGTAACATTCAAGATATGGTACAAATGAGCTGAAACCTCATTTGACATGGGTTCAATTTCCTACACGTTCCTTACTAGTTTTTAACCTGCCCTGATACTTGGTAAACATGTAACACCACTAAACTTGATCCAAGTCATAGGTAGTTCTTGCATGCTCTTGAACAGGATTGTACTGTTAGCATACTGTACATACCTCTTGCACCATTTGGGCAGAACAGCTGCGTTTAACCCTTAGGATACAGGTCAGTGATTGAATGTCTCTACTTCTGCTTTTAACCAGTTCTTTTGAACCTTGCTAGATATATTCCGTGTGTAATACACACACAGACAGCTATATGAATCCCAGTGTCTACCCTTGTCTTCAGAGTTCTGGACAGAAGGTATATTTGACCATCAAGATACTGTGCACGTCAAAGGTTACATTTGTGTCTTCCCAATTATCTTTAGCCTTTTTCAGTCAGTTCTTCTAAACATGGCAGATCAATGCTTTACTTGATTCCATACAAGATATTATGAAATCAAGTGACTAGTGCCTTTTGATCTTTGCAGTAGTTTAAAGATTGTTCGCATTTCCCCCTATCCTCCACCATTGTACCACAAGTATTAACCTGGAGGGACTACATAATGGTGAGATGTCAATTCACTTGTCAGCCATAGACTTAATTTACTTTCACATTTTTCCTTGATTCTTCTGGCCACACATAGCCCCCGTCAGTGTTCTGTCTGCCCCCGACTTGGTTCGCAATTACAAAAAAATAAAAGTAAATGAAGCGGGTCTCCGATCAGCTCAATGGCCATGCTTAGAAACTGCCACGCTGATTTAAAAGTAACTGCAAATACCTGAGAATGCCAAACTGCTATACAGTGGGGGGTATGAACGTACATTCACATTAATGGCAAGAAGAGGCATGGGGAAGGGCAGGTAGCATAAACTAGCAGCACCACCTAGTGGCAAAACAAATATGGATTTATTTTAATACATATTTATTTCGGGTTTTTTTTTGTTCGTTTTTTTTTTAACCGGGAGAGAGACACTAAGCTGAAAGCTTGCTTACAGGTACGACCTGGGAGCACAAGAAAGTTAAGAGATTTGCTCAGGGTCACACAGTATGCAAGTGGGGGCTGTGAGATTCAAACCCAGGTTTGCAGCTCAGAGCCTTAAACCACTGCACTATACTGCCTCCAAAAGTCAATTTTTGTTGACTGGGAAAGGAGGACTAGGCAATTCTGCCTGTATTCAGCCTCCTCACGGTGGGAGGGGTGATACGGATGGAAAGCAACTGCCATTGAACTAGATTAAGCTGTTGATGGTATTTTTAGTGAAGGGGAAAATTTGGCCAGGACACGGGAAATTCCTCTACTCTTTTAGAGGAGTGCCGTGGGATCTTTAATGTCCACCTAAACAACCACCAGAACAGGTAGACAGGACCTTGGTTTAATGTCTCCTCTGACTTATGGAACCTCAGGAGTGCAGCACCCCCTCATGCTGCACTACAGTGTCAGAATCAGAATTTAATCCAAGTTCCTGGTGTGGGGATGGAAACCCCCCCCCAGCCTTCCGATCTTCCAGCATCAGAGGCGAGTGTGCATCCTACTGAGCCACTGACACTTCTATACATGCGTATACGAGTACCTGCACTTATGAAAATGAAGTAAAAAATGCATAATTTTTTTCTGTTTTTTTACTTTTTTGTATTTAATTTTTACTAATGAGCCATTGTATAATAGTAGTAATACACTCCAGGGTGTATGTCATGTGAATAACATCATATCTTACTGTATCTGTGTCAGTCTTCACCATTCATCACTGGTGGGTTATGGCTGGAGGATCAGGACCCCGTGGGGGCAATTTTGTTTTCTTTCTAGTAGAGGAGCTGGCATGGCACTGCCCTGGAGACCTGATGACCAGTGTGATGCTTGAGGGATGGCCTGTAAATGACACTGACTCCTCCCTCACCTCAGTTCTGCTTCTCCCGCTGAGTGAACAGTGACCTTGTAGGCAAACAAGAAATCCTGTGCAACACTGCAACCCAGTACTGTTCATTGACACTGAAGCCTTAGTTCTACCATTCCATTTTGTGTTTCTCAGCATTGTTTTGACTTTGGTTCATCAAAGCTGGTAAGATCTTTCTTTTTTATCAGCACCGAGACTGTTTTCTGTAGTTTTTAGTTATTTCCCCTGTCCAGTCATGTCACGTCCTAGGGACAAAAAGAAATCTTCCAAAGTGGCCAGCCCCCCACGCATCGGTGACCCTGCAGCTGGTTGTATTCCATTGTGGACCAACATGACCGTTGTTTGACCTGCCTGGGAACAGACCATGACATGGACCGATGCGACACCTGCTTCTCCATGGACCGCAGAGTACTCTAGAGCCACATTTAAGATTGGCCACACTCCACAGACTTTTGAAGGGTAGCCTTATACACGGGATGCCAGGCCTAGGTCCCTCGACCCTTCTTCCAGGTCCCCTCCCGGTTCTGTATGGGCCACGGAGGAGGGGGGCCTCGGCTTCTTCAAGCCTCACCATGGCGGAGGCACCTCCTGTGGTGCTGAAGGCACGGTCTGACCCCCTGGGGGCCAGGCTGGGAGCACTGTCTTGGCAGTCATCTCCTCGGAGGTGAGGGCTCCCTCAGTGTCGAGGCCTGTGCCTGCCAGGCCTGGCCCAGTGGTCTCCTCGGTGCCACCTGTTGGGACAGCTTCTGATCCTGGAGTCGTTCGTGGCTCTGGTGATTAGGGCAGCCTCGTAGGCGGTGCTGGGCCATCTCACAGTGCTGAGAGTAGGAAGACCTGGGCTGGCCCCTCTGGAAGTCCTCTGGATCCACTCTTCGGAGAACGATACTGAGGCGGATCCAGACTGGCTGCCCGACTTCTCATAGTACTGGGGCTCTCCTTCGCCTTGCAACACTGCACCTTCCCAACCTCCTCTTCCTTCGGAGCCAGTTGTCTTGACCAGTGCTAGCCTCTGTGCCTTTTGTGGCACTGGGACACCTTCTGGGGCCAATGATAGCACCAGAGAGTCCACTAGTGTTGGTATGGACTCCAAGGTGGGGTTTGAGTCTCCAGATCCCAGTGACCAGACTGGCTCCATTCCTACTCAGTCTGGGGCTGAGAAGAGAGTTCCTTCGCTGGCTGCCCACCTGGAGCTGGTAGGTGAGGTAGCGCCATTATGGTTGGGCTTGAGGAAGAGGTCCCTCTCAGAGAATGGATGGGTGAGAGGGCGAGGTGAGGAGCAGTGCTTTTCCTTGGTAGCCCTCTGGGGCTCAGGGAGGAGCTATCGCAGCACCTTCCTTCTCCCCCCTTCAGGGTCCCCGAGTGAGATCTCATTGCAGGAAACTAGGGGCCACCCTTCTGGACCTTTGTGGCCCCGGTCGCCTCACAAAGGGGAATCCCCTTCAGGGCTCAGTCCTGATAATTTCAGGATGGTTGAGCGGTCAGTTGCTGTTCCAACCAGCAGATCCTTCTGGGGTGCTGGATTGCCTGTGCGGTCTCTTAGCCCTGGCAGAGGGCATCCTCTTTCCCATAGGCATTTGTCCCCTTTACCTCTGCTTTCCCTTCCTTCCCTCCCTCCTGGGCCACTCAGGTCCTGCAGGGCCTATGACCTGGGAACAGTTCAGGATCTTGGCTGCTGATTTTCCTCGTTACTTCAGAGCCCTGGACAAACAGATCTTTCAGCTGTCACCCCTGCAGTAGCCAGACTTGAACTCCTTAACTTATCAGCCTCCTCATTTTCCTCACCCGAGGAAGAGGATCCTTCCATCCACCTGTCCTCTGACGCTGATCAGACCTCTTACCAGCATTTCCTGTCATGGCTGATCAAAGAGCTCCACATCTCCAAGGTAGCATGATGCAATCCTGAGTAGACGCATGCTTTCCAAAGCGAGTTCAGTGCATATCACCTGCTGGTGCCCTCCTGGCCTACCCCTTTCTGGGAGGAGTCATACCTTACTTGGCAGTGTCCTTCAGTTCCTTCACCAGCCCCGATGGAGTGCCGGCACAGGTACTGCACACTCCAAGGGTCTCCAGGAACCCTGCCTCGCCTCTCTCTGGGAGTGACACTTCTGGACACTCCTACCAGGCATAGAAGACCAAGGCATGATCGGCTTCCAGAGGCATATGCTGTGGCATTTGACTGATGGCGGAGGAGATTCTTCTCTTCAGTGTGCCTTTCGCTTTCCATCATAGCACATCAGGCCCATCATGCTGCCTACCACAGGCACTTATGATCCATGCTTGGACAGATCCTTGCATCTGTGCCTGATACAGAGGCAACCAGGCAAGCCATTACCCTCATCACATGTGGTCTGGAGCTTGCGAGGCACCAAGCAAGGGTGTTGTATGGCACCAATGAGGTGGCATCCAGGTTAGCGGGGACCACAGTCTGCCTTTCCCGGTTGTCTCCCATGGCCCGGGGTAGGGTGACTGTCTCTATCTGGAGGACCCGCTTTTTCTCCCACAGAGTGAGATGGGAGCTTCAGGGGTGACTTCCATCTCCCAGGCATCTGGAGACCCCACCTCATCCTGACCAGTCACAGGCCTGATTTGGCCTGTGAGGGTCTCCTCCTCTTGTGTCTCCCCAGCAGGGGACTGAGGGGAGTTTTCTCCATCAGGGAAGTGCCAGGTCCCTTTGGGAGGCTTGGTAATCACCCACCAGTGATGAATGGTGAAGACTGACAGAGGTAAGATATGAAAATTATGTACCTACTGTAATACTTGATCTTTCTGTGTATCTTCACCATTCATCACTGCTTCCCTCCCACCTTTCCCTCTTAGGCCTCAGATTCTGAGCAGTGCCTCCCCCTGCTTGTTTTTCTCCTATTGAGACCATTGTGAACTATGTCCTGCTGGCACCTCAGGATACTCTGGTCCTCTCTTAGAGGTAGGGATCCTTTTTGAGGGAGGGGCAGGCAGAGCTGCTTCCCATTTAGTAGAGCGCTTCCTGTGCCTTCTTCTCAGGACTCTGGTGGGGGTCTCCCCTCAGGAGACCTTGGTCCTCTCTTCTCCCTAGCTGTGGGGTACGGAGGCCCTCCTCTGAGTTGTAAGGAACTCTGAGGGCTATGGGGACCTTTCTCTATCTTTACCTTCCGGTTCTTATTGCACACCACTGCCTTTGGTGGGGTCTGTTTCCAGGCAGTGACCCTTCTTCTTTTAGGCCCTTTCCTCCCACCTTGGGGGGGTAGGAGTTTCCTCTTGAAGAGCATTCTTCGAGATGAAAGTAGGGACTCTGCCACATGGTGGGTTCTATCCCTGTCCTAGTAACACTTTTGAAGCAGGAGTGGGAGACCTGCAGCTCCTCTCTTTCGAGTGTCAGGTAGAGGGCTTGAGCCAAGTTCCTAGCTCGTGTTTCTTGGAAAAGCACCCAGTCACTCTTCTCTTCTCTTCTCAGTTGGCAGTGCTCCACCTTCAGGAGACACATAATTAAGTTGAGGGGCAGATCCTTGCAAGGATACGACTAAGCTGAAGTTTCTCTTCCCTTGATCTCTTGGTACCCTTCTTGGGGGAGTTGGAGGGGATCTCCTATCTCCTACTCTTTTCTTTTCCTTTTTTCTTTCTTTCCTATCTTCTTAATCTTATCTTCGCTCACTTGCCCAGAGGATGGGACCCCCTGTTTCAGACCCCTAGGGTAATACTGTCCTCTCACTTGGCATTATATTGTTTTCTGTTTATATCCTTTTTATTAGCTGTCTCTTGGGCTCCCTTTCCCCCTGCCCTTTTCTTTTCTCTGTCTCTAATTTCTTCACTCTAGGGCGTACGCAGAACTGAGGTAAGGGAGGAGTCGGTGTCATTTACTGGCCATCCCTCGAGCATCATGCTGTGCGTCGGCTTTGAGGGCAATGCTGGCTCCTCTCCCTAGAAAAAAAAAATTGCTCCCGCAGGATTCTGATCCTCCATCCATAGCCCACCAGTGATGAATGGCGAGGATACACAGAAAAATCAAGAATTATGGTAGGTACGTAATTTTCATTTCTCAAGTGGTAGAAGCACTCAGTCTGTGGACGCATGCTTCATCCCATCCAAGGCATGACATTATTCCACAACAACACACACCCTGTCATGCATTATTGCTTAAATAATCTGTACGTTTCCTGAATTAGTCATAAAATGTCTTCTCTCTTTTGTGGTACTGTGTTTCTAATTTTGACCTCTTCCATGACTTATGTAACAAGGGGTATGATGCCTGCAGATGATCCAGACTGGATGACCATCTTGTGGAGTAGGCAGTTGATACAGATTATCAATCAGACTGGAGAATGAGATCAACTCACTGGTGTACTCTGTCAGTGTATTTCATATCTGTCAATAACCAGAGTGGCATATTATACATTACCTGCTTTCTTACACTAGAAAAAGAGAAAGCAGTGGGATCTCAGCTCATATTGGCATGTTTAAATTTAAATTGTAGATTCCTGACCAACGAGGGTGCCACCTAGCTGTCGGTGGTCAGGCTGATCATGTTTCGGCTGAATGATGAGACCAAGAACCTCATTGGAATGTTAAAATGATGGAATGAAAACCAAGTAAGAAAATTGAATTGACTTGAATGAATTGCAGGCTTTCAAGCTGATTGGGAGGGTTGCACTGGTACTATAAGAAAATTACTATAGTAATATTTCTTCCAAGGGATTCCTCACTATGCTTAAACAACTGCAGATCAGTCTGTTGGTTTGAACTGCCCCAGAGAGTAGAATTTTGTGCTAATTATGGGATCTTAGAATAAAATTCAGATCTTTATTGTGTGGTCACATGCCACTCTGCCCTCTAATGTCAGATTTATTTCTGTAGCTAGTGGAGCAGTGACCATGAAACTAGCTAAACCTACTAAAACAGGAATGTTGCGTCCCAGTGGGTTTACAAACATGGCAGACCACAATTTTTAAACTAAATAACTGAATATCAAGCATAAGGCAATGCAACAAATAATGCTCAAGTAAAATAAAGGAAAACAAATGAAACTTATTCTTGGAGAACCTTTTCCAGGTTCTGGAAGGGGAGATAGGTTGGGAATGTTAAGCATAATGAGGGATCCCTTGGAAGAAACAACATTACTATGGTGAGTAATTTTTCTTCAAGCCCCAGGAATCCCTCACTATGCTTAAACAACTACAGACTGCAAAGCAGTTCCTTGGTATGCCAGGTACAGAACTTATTTAGTGAAAAGGTTCTGCAAGACAGCAGTGCCAAAGATGGCATCCCTTCTGCACTGCACATCCAGACAATAGTAGTAAATTTTTATTGTATGACAAGTTGTGTCATTACAAAATACATCAAATAATTAAAAACATTGTCGGGCAAATTATGTAATTACACAGAACAGTAAAATAATTGCACTGTGCAAACTGTACATACTTCAAAGGATATTGCACCATTATCTTAACTTTTTAAATTTACAATTATCTTTCATGAATCATATTATTTGGAATAATTAATTTTCTTACTTCTGTTTAAGGTTCACTGCATGAATCAAGGCACTAACATCCAGAATATTATTTATTGCAACTATAGTTACTTGTCACATAAGCAGGTTACATTTTCTATCTTCTAATGTGCATTACATAGTTCAGTTGGTTCCCAGAGGACTTCCATGTTCTTTATTTTCTAGATGAGGTTTTTGAATATCTGCCACCTTTAAAAATGAAGCATTATTTTCAAGTAGTTTAACCAAGTTACAATACAATAACTGATCTGTCAATTTCTGTGGATCCTGATTAGATTAGTTCACTATGTCCTTCAGAAATTTCTGTTTTTTTTTGTATAGTGGACAAGTAATTAATAAGTGGGTGATGTCTTCTGCCTTGCCACAGCGACATATGCCGCTGGAGCGCAGATCTCTTTTGTTTGTCATACATTTCAGATGTTGGCTTTTATGGTACTCAAACCCAAATTTGGTATATATTTCTCTGCGGGATGGATATTTGATAATTAATAGATCATGTTCTAATTTAAAATCCTGCTTATTTTTAGCCAGCCATCTACTTATTTATATTCAGAGCATTTTTGCAGCTCAGACTAACAAAATACACCTCTGATTCTATTTTCCACTGTTAGTTGGAATTCACCAAATGGTCTTCCCAGTGTATCAGGGATACACTGTAACAGGACATAAGGTTTTATCCTCTTCTCCGCTATCAATCATAGGAAAGGTAAAATGGTCGTCTTGATATTAGAATTCTTCTTCCAAACAATTTTATGGTAATCTTGATTCCTGCAAGTTATAGACCTTTAGCCAATATAAGATAATTATTTATTTAATAAGACACTCCAAAGAAAGCTGTCCCAACTCTGCTCATGCTAAAACTGAAGGGGCACATTGTGGCAGTCACAGTAGTTTATAGTATGCATTCAAAAATGTTTTCACATTGGCATTATAATTCGTTCCCAATATTTCTGCACCAATAATAATTGTGCGCTGATTTTAGCTTTGATGACTTTTAAAGTGCTTTGGACTGAGCTCCTCCATACTTAGTAATGCTGGTAGAAATTGTTTGGATTTAATCTCAAGTTCTTTAATGTGTTTATCTCAGGATAAATTGCTTGTCATAGTTACTCTCAAATAGCGAAACCCTTTTACATGCTGTATTTTGGATTTCCCTAACCTGAGTGTATATTTTTTCTTATCTTTCCCGAATACCATTAACTTGGTTTTCTCAAAATTTGTTTAGTGAAGCATTAATATATTCTTGCTGGAAAACTGTCAGCATACTTTTTATCCCCAGTAGACTAGTTGAGATAAGAACAATATTGTCGGTGAATGCTAAATAAGGGCAATGTCTTTCACTAATCTTTGACATATAATGTTCTGATTGATATAACATAATCAAAATGTGATTAAGGAAAAGATTAAAAAGGATTGGGGAAAAGACATATCCCTGTATATCCCCCATTGCCCTGGAATTTTGGGTTTTATCACAATTATAATTATATCTTACTTGTATCTGGGAATTATTATAAAGTGTAATTAATAGACCCAATGTTGCTTTATCCATTCCAGTTTTGTCCGAGGTATTCCATATCAGTTAAATTAATCAAAATCTTTATCCAGGTGGGCACCATTGAGCAAGGCTCATTTGCAAGATGGTCTTGGTCATGAATACATCAAAGTACAGTACAGAAGCAGGTATACAAAAAAGCAATAATATACAAGGAAGAAAAAGTATATACAGCATATACAGTATAGTACAAGGTTGAAATAAAAAACATTATTTTATAGTTGAAGTCAGCAGATGTACAATCAACCATAGGCATACAGGAGTTAAAAGCAGAGATCTTTTGAGTGAGGCAGCTGGCAACTACACATATAAGGGAAAGAGGCCGTGTATGGGGTGGCAGGTTAGAGAGGTAAAGAAGAGGAGGGATATACTATTGATGACTGGGGGAAAAATTGAGCTAAAACCACAGAAAATGATGATGGCTGTCGTGTACTTGTTTATTATGATAATGACGGAGGAGTGGTAGATAATTGGGACACTACTATGGATGGGGTGGGACTTTAGCCAGGCTGGAGTGGACAGGGAAGAGTGGTACAGCAGGAAGAGTTAATAGGAAAGAGTGAGAGCCAGGGGTAGAAACATGGTGAGCGCCAGGATGGAAAGGGGATTGTGGAATTAGTGGGCTAGTGGTGGGGAAACTGTTGCAAGATGCTTTCATGTGCGGTGTAGAGCAACAGCAGTAAGATATCCAGGCTAACGGGGCAGCTCAGCTTCAAGTTCCTTTGTAAACCGTTCCACAATGTGGGTAAAGAGAAGCCTAGAGCAGCTTTGCCAAAACGAGTTTTGACCCTTGGAACTTGGAGGACAATTAGGGAATAGCTCCTTAGAGCGTAGGTGCCTAACACACTCCAGGGAATACAATCTGAGACATATGAGGGGAGCTTGTTGGTCACCGCTCTGAAGGTCCATAGGGCGGCATTTCTATTCCTTCTATAGTGAAGGGAAGTCCAGCCTAACGATGAGTACAGGGAGCAGTGGAGTGTGGAAGGCCAGTAATGAACCTGATAGCTCTGTGGTAGAGGGTGTCCAACTTAGCCAGTGCAGTGGCTGTAGAGCAGGTCCACGTAATCTATTAAAGATAGGAAAGTAGCTTGAACCAGTTGAATCTTGGCCTCCTTTGTGAGCAGGTGGTTAATTCTGTAGAATAGTCCTAATCTTTGCCTTAGTTTCTTCTGTAGTTCTTTGAGATGGTCGTCGAAGGAAAGTTTATGATCGAGCCAAACTCCTAGATATTTGAATTTAGCTACATACTCTAGTGTTTCTCCAAGAACAGTGGTAATTTGTGGGATAGCTCCTCCCCCAGCAGGAATTGCCACATGCAAGGAGGGGGAGAAGAGCATGGCTTTTGTCTTTTTCGCATTGAGCAAAAGCTTTTTGTTTATGAGCTGGTATTATAGAAGGTTAAATTCAGCTTGGAGGTCTTCACAGGCTGCTTGTGGCATGGGATGACTCAAGTACAGTACAGTGTCGTCCGCAAATAAGTGGATGTTGGCTTTTTTGATGGGGTCATTGATGTTGTTAATGTAGACTGCAAAGAGGAGGGGACCAAGGATAGAGCCCTGGGGCATGCCCCTCAGCATAGGTTTTAATGGAGAAAGATCACCTTCAGCTTTAACCTGCTGTTTCCATTCTCCGAGGTAGACTGCAAACCAGCACATAGATTTATGGTCCAGGTCTAAGGTGCTTAGGGAGGATAGAAGCAAGCCATGATCGACTGTGTTGAATGCCTTACTAAGATCCAAGAAAATGGCACAGACATGCTTCTTCTTGTCAAGGTCTAGGAGCCAATCATTGGTCACCTTAGCTAGGGCTGTTATGGTGCTGTGCTTTGCTTTGCTCTGAATCCAGACTGAACCGGGTTTAATAGGCTTCTTGATTCTAAGTATACCCCTAGCTGACCACACACTATTTTTTCTAGTAATTTAGACAGGATGGGGAGGAGAGAGATCGGTCTGTAATTATTTAGATTGCAGGGGTCACCTGCTTTTAATAGAGGGATGATATGGGCTATTTTCCATTGGGGGAGGCTACCCTGGGAGAGTGACATGTTGAATAGGCGGGTGATTGGCACTCAAGCACATGGTAGGCACATTTTAGATGATATGGCTCTATGATGTCTGCTAATGCTGTTGAAGGCAGCCTTAAGGTCGATGAATAGACAAAAAAAGCTTTAGGCCCTTGATCTTTGAGTACTTGAAAATTAAATGTGACAGAATAGAACATTGCTCAGTAGTTGAATGTTGATTCATGAAGCCAGCCTGGGCTTCATCTAGTAGGATGTTGTTACTGATGCACTCCAGAATTCAGCTATTTAGGATTCTAGTAAAAAACATTTTATTTGTATCAATTAGGCTAATAGCCTTATAACATGCAGAGTCTTGTTTGTTTCCTTTTTTGAATATTGGTATTGCTGCATCAGTCCAGGATTTTGGGATTTGACCAAAAGTAGTGATGTAGTCAAACAATTTGTGCAGAACAGGAGGCCCAGTATTCCATTAAACTGATGATGGCATCAATAGGGATGCTGTCTAGTACTAGGACTGTGTGTCTCATAAATGCATGGGTGGAGGTAACTATCTCCTCTATACTAATTTTGTTCTCCAGTATCCAAACATTTATTTCTTTATTCCTGTCTTCTGTTTCCTCAGGATTAAAAAATAATTCACTATAATGCTGGACCCATGTAGCTGGTTCAATATGGAATTATGTGTTATCAATATACTTGTCACACCATTTAGCCACAGTTCTCCAGAATTATTTGTTATCTTTCTTGTATATTGTCGCTTCCAATTTTCTCCAGTTTCCTTTCGATATTATTCTTTTTGGATGATGACGGTTTTGTTGTAGTTTTTCCTTTGTTTAATTCTCCTTTGTTCTCTTTATTAGGGTGTTGTTTTTTTAACTAATCTAACATGTCAATTTAATTTTTGCTTGTCTTTAAAGTATTTAGCATTAAACCATGGTGCTCCCTTGCTTTCATGTATTTTTGGCTCCATTTCCACCAAATTCCCCCATTGTGTTACTATGGTGTCATGTTGATCGATGCAGTTCTGGTCTTCAACATTCAAAACATTGATCATTTCATACAATAGCCCCTTTTCTATCGCAACTTCTAGTAGTCTTTGGCTATTTATCAAGTTCCAACCAATTCCCTTTCTAGTTTTTACCATATGTTGGGTCTTGTTTGTTTTAGATCGTTTCTGTTCTGGTCCTATATCAATTCTGAGCTCCAGTGGCAGATGTTTGCATTCTGCTCCATCTCCCACTGTTAGATTTAACTTTCCATGATTAGATTAAGACTTGTCCAAACTAAATCTATAATGGAGGATCCTCTTGTACCTGTAAAGGTGTAATTACTCCTTTTTCTGAAGTAGTTTGACCATTTATTAATATAAAGTTTCTATCAATAAATATTTTGCATAAATGTCTTCCTTTTTCACTGCCCATTGTATCCATCAACTTTCTAGTGCTGGATATATAGCCTATGTCAAAATTAGACTGTACCTCTATAGCATCTTTGGGGATGGACCGGAAATGCCCAACACTTGCATTGAAATCTCTCAAAACTACATACTTTATCTCATGGCTGGGTTACTTATTAAATATTTATCTAAAAGACATCCAAGTTGTGTTAATGTTTTTTCCCCTCTCATTTTAGTTACTAGATGGAGGGAGATAGATATATATATATGTAATATTGCAGTTGTTTTGCTATTGCCATGGATTTTAACCCCTAATATACTATTATCATGTGCCTCTTATTTATTCAGTTGTGTAGTGTTTGTTTAATCTATACAAATATGAGGAGGCTCCCAGAACATCTACCTTATTGTTTGTTTCGTTGGTTTGAAATAACGTTTATATCCATCTATATGTATCTCCTCCTTAAACCATGTTTTTGGTATATTGACCATATCAGCATTTTCAAGGTAAAGAACAAAGTCTTTATCCACCGATTTGTTTCTTAATTATGAAATATTCCAGGATAGGATACTGAGTTTTTCCCCGATGGCCACTGTGTATCTATTGGCTGTTTTAATCAAGTAAGCCCATCCAGGGGAATTATCAATATATGATGTTTCCCTTTCTGTACTAGTTTCTTCATGCAGAAGACTCTGGAGAGAGTCAAGTTTCATGATTTTACTTATTATTTGGTGGTGGGCATCCTCTCCTATCCAAATTGTAATCTGATAATCGGCTTCCCATCTGGTAACCTTACAAATGGACTTCCCCAACATGGGGATTTTTAAAGTGGATTCTAGAATCTTTCCACTTTTTTCTTCAAGTTGTATTTTGTTTCACTCCGTAGTTGGTTTACCCCAAAGGTTGATATGGCTCTAATGTACTTTCCTCCCTCTTTAGTCCCCACATTTTTATAATCTGGGAACAACTGAGCAAGAGTCTGGGATTTGCCACAAATAATACCAATCTGGTGTAATTTAGTTTTGCTGCTTTCAGTCACTTTTAAAATAAAGAATTGATTGGAGATAACCAAACCCCACTTTTCATCAAGTATGGGTCTAACAATACTTAAATTGCAACCTAGCTGGTGATCTCCCTCTAATATAGTAGGTAAAAGTAATATAATATTATCATTTAGGGATGATTCAGTTTAATTGAAGATGCCCACCTTATAAAGTGGCAATATATAATCAGTATTTTTCATCTTTCTCATAAATCTACTAAAGTTTTCTAAATTTAAATCTGTTTTGTGCTGTCTTAGCTACTTTCTTCATTACCTTGGGATGGCCCTTTTGTCATTCTCTGTCTATCCCCCAGTATCCTTGCCCTTGATATTTTTTTCTTCAGTAACCTTTCCTATATTCGCAATGCTTTCTTTTTTTGAAATGTCTTTTTGTTTGCCATTTTTCACATTCCTGATGGTGTTGCTAATATTTTTCTTTCTGGCTTTATTCTTTACTAATTGTCAGTGGCTCATAGGTAGCACACTTGCCTCTGAGGCCGGGAGATCAGAGGGCTGTGGGTTCAGTTCCCACATCTGGCACTTGGGTTAATATCCCAGTACTGACACTGTAGTGCAGTATGCAAGGGGTGCTGCACTTCTGATGTGCTGTCTTTCAGATGAGATGTTAAACCAAGGTCTCATCTGCCTGGATAGGTGGATGTTAAAGATCCCATGGCACTTCTCGAAAAGAGTAGGGGAATTTCCCCGGTGTTCTGGCCAAATTTCCCTCATTAACTAAAAATACCAACAACAGCTTAATCTGGTTCAAGGTCAGTCGGCATTCATCTGTATCCCCCACCCCCGGGTCATGCCTGAAAATAGGCAGGATTTGTCTAGTGCACTTACCCAGTCAACAAAAACTAAATAAATAAATAAAATGATTGATGTGCCTTGTTTATAGGCCATATGATGAGTCCCATTATTGTGCTCTTTCATTCCAGTAAGAGGGGCACTACTTATTCTATGCAGTGGTGGAGCCAGAGGGAGTGGGCTGGGGGGTGGTTGCCCCTCCTGGCTGCCTCAGTGTGAGTAGTGGTGCCCCACGACCATCTTCATTTAATGCTTAGTGCCCATTGTGGAGCCAATGATTGACTGAAAGGCCCCCCCTGGCTCCCAAATGTTCCCAAACCTGGCTCCGCTACTGATTCTATGTAGCCAATAACCTGACAGACCTTGTTTTAAAAGTTCTCTGCAAGAAACCATGCTTTTTTTGTCACAGCACTTCCAAAGTTACCTAGCTATCAACCAATTTTGACACCATACCCATTAAAGACTGTTTGACTATAATTTCAAAAATGTTTGCTGAATCTGGGCACACGATGGCTCAAAATGGATATTTTTTCAAAAATGTATTGAAATTATTAGTGAAAGCGTTATGCAGCTTATACATGATACATGGTGGAAAATGTGTTTAAAATGCACAAAAAAAGCCTTGCATTTTATCTTTCAGTTATACAAAAAGTAGTTTATAGAGCCCAGAAGTCTTGCCTGTGTAGTGCATATTATACACCAAAATTGTCCTCACTGATCATGCAAACAGATAATGTGCAATAAACAGCAATATCTCTATTTTGGTAAAATTGGGGCAAAACATTATCCCACCCCCTTAGTTTATCTTTTATCAGCAATACTCACAGTTCATTTCAGCTATAACTATGTTCCATTTTAACTCCATGCAAAGTATTTGGATAAGTGCATATTTTAAATTAATTTCTTCCTAAATATTCATAGTAGCATGTGTTTTTTAATGACAAACCGCATATTTTCCTTAGTGGCAACATTGTGAAAACATAGCACAAAGTGTTTACAAAATAATCTTACATGGAGGTTTTGATGTCTCAAATGATTAATTTCAAACAAAAAGAAGACAGGGTAGAAATACAATAAACTGTGCTTGTCCCTAGCAACCACCACATTTTCCTAGCAATAACACTTAATATTTATGGGATATTGCAAGCACAGCATTGTCAACCATGTAGATTTTCAGGAATTCTGTCTCTGTAAGATGAGCTTTTTTAAGTGTTGTCTCCTAAACCTTTTTTTTTTTTTTTTTTTAACTTTTCAGCATCTAGTTTGCAAGTATTAGAAAGTTAACCCAGTACTGAGCCAGCTACTTGCAGCACATAAAAAGGAACAGTAGTAAAACTTGAGAGGATTTGGATTTGACCAGTCAACATGTATTCATGCAGAACCAGTATGGCCACGCTCAAGAATGGTGATGAAGACCACAAAAGCCCTTGTCAAGCATTTAATATTTACAAAAAATCCAGTTTTAGAGCTAGTTTGCATTGTTACATGCATCTAGACTCAATCAAGGAGGAGTCCACTCAACCATTTACATGTGTTAGGTGGGATAAATACCATGAATGTACCCAAGCATGGTTGGACTTTTATGGTGATGATCAATATAACAGCACCTGTCAAAAGAATTTGATGACATCCCCAGTGACGCAGAGTTTCATCCCACCTGCTATAGACATTTTATAGACAAAAAATACATAGAGAGTGCAAGAAAATGCTGTGCTCAGTAGTCAATATTACAGGGGAAACACGATGATGGACAGTCTACCTCTTCTAGCACCAGTTCCACACCTTTCCCCAGCCCCAGGAAGAAACTTTGGTCAAGATCTGGCCTCCCTGCCCATGCATCTGGACCTGTACTTCCTGCCATTTGCATTGTATGCAAGTAAAGAGATCGATACATCACTGTGGCCCATAAACACCAGAAGGATCAACTAGTCCAGGCAGAAACCATAAATGCAGGAAAGTTAAAAAGAGCTGCAGCATTGAAAGAGGATCAGAACATTGTCATTCACAGACAAGGACAGGATTGTGTGTCAGTGGAAGGCTGGTGGCCCTCCTAGAGGCCAAAGGACTACAGGACAGCAGACAGCATGGCTTCATACGGGGCAGATCCTGCCAAACCAACCTGGTGGAGTTCTATGACTGGGTAACTAGGCAACTGGATGGGGGCCATGCAGTGGATGTCCTGTATCTGACTTCAGTAAGGCATTCACTCCGCGCCGCATGAAGGCTGGAAGAAGTTAGTAGGCACAGGGTGGGTGCAAAGCTGGTAAGATGGGTAGGAAACTGGCTTCAGGGAAGGCAGCAGAGGGTGGTAGTGGTGGGAAGCTCTCACACCCAAGGGTAGTGACAAGCGGTGTTCCACAGGCTCGTGTTGGGACCAGTGTTGTTTGGGATATTCATTGCAGACATATCATTGGACATCAAGGGCAAGATCAGTCTGTTTGCTGATGATACCAAGGTAGGGGTGGTGGTGGATGACCTAGGGGGATGGTAGGGGTTGCAGGATGATCTGGCAAAGCTTGAAACCTGGTCAGACACCTGGCAACTGGGGTTTAATGTAAAAAAGTGCAAGGTGCTGCATTTTGGGATGAAGAACCTAAGGAGGAGTTACCAGCTGGGGGGAGTGCAGCTAGCCCAGACAGAGGAGGAGAAGGATCTGGGGGTGCTCATTATAAGGTCAATGAACAACTCGGCACAATGTAGGAAGGCAGCTGCAAAGGCCAACAAAATGCTGGGTTATATTGCAAGGGGTATATCCTCGAGGAGGGAGGAGGTGATTCTGCCACTGTATAGGTCATTAGTTAGACTGCACCTGGAGTACTGCATGCAGTACTGGCACCTGTATCTGAAGAGGGACATTAAGTTACTGAAGGGGGTGCAGCACAGGGTGACAAAGATGATCAAGGGGCTGGTGGACTTATCATACGAGAGGAGGATGAGGGAGTTGAACATGTACTCACTGGAGGAGAGGAGGGACGGGGGGACATGATCGAAATCTTTAAGTACATGAAAGGAATAAACAAGGCAGGTAAAGAGGGGCTGTTCAAAGTAAGGGAGGGGAGGGACACCAGGGGCCATGATATGAGACTGGAGGTAGGAAGGTTCAGGAGGGAGATGAGGAGACACTTTTTTACAGAGAGGGTGGTGGCTGGGTGGAATGCATTACCTGCAGAAGTGGTATCCAGTAGGAGAGTGGACTGCTTCAAAAGGGGATGGGACAGGACAAGGAGGAGGGTTAATGAAGGGGAAGGGTGGAAGGGAGGGGCAGCTGCAGAATAACGGGTGCTAGCTGCACATTCTAGCAGACTTGATAGACCTCTAGGCCTTTATCTGCTGGCAAATTTCGTATGTTTGTAAGTCTGGTACCATAAAACATTACAGAGCCTACACAAGATTTTTGACAAAGTCAGATAAGGATAAGTCTACTTGTGTTGAGCAGATGTACAGCAAAGTCTACAAGATTTTCTGTGCCACTATCATCCACCAGAGGCTCATTGTGGACCGGGGGTGTTGTGGATGACCAGGCTTACCCAGATTTTCATCAAGCTTGTAAAAAAGCATGAAGGTCTTGATGCTTCAAATTACAGATAAGTGATGCATTGTATAAGCAGACATTTTCATAATCATTTAGATATAGTCATGGTTGACAATTGAAATTTTAAACATCACGGCATTTTTCTAACTTTTAAGTTTGTAGTAAGTCTTGAATACAATAGTAAAATCTAAACTTAAAACACAGTAGCAAGACTCGGCATGGGGTCATAATGTCGCAAGACATTATGCTGTAGCAATATATTGCGCTGCCAATACAGCACAATATATTGCAAACAACATAATTCTTGTTTTTGTGGGGGCTCTGTCCCCCATCCCCATACCCCTCAATATGGAGGGCTGTGCCCCAGAACCCCCTCCAGCTAATACAACTAACTCTGGGGGGGGGGTTAACACTTAATATCGCACAAAGTGCGAAAAAAATAATTCCATGCCTCTGGGACTGGGAATCAAAATCCGGTCCCAAACACACTGCTTGCCTCCCTTGCTGCCAGTGGCTCATCTCGGTGGACCCCTGTCCCTGAAGAATTCTTATTCTGTACTGGGAAGAGTGAGAGAGTACACTACCATGCATACTTCCTTTCACGGTTTTGCACCCTTTTGCTCTTACCTACTATGCTGTTCCTACCTCGTGGTCATGTCGTGCGCTGTACAGCTTGTGACATATTGACCCGGTAGGGCAAGACTCATGCCTTACAACTACAATTAATGTCCCTGTAAAGAATCCTGTTTTTAGAAATGATGCATGTTTTTGTGTTAAAGAGCTGACAGACTGAAATATCACCTGAAATGTGACTTCTCTTATGTCATCTCTCATACACCACATTGCAGGAGTATTAGTGAGATGATGTTTGATGACACACTATCAACAAGTACGCTTGTTGACAGACTTCCTTATCAGTCAGAGGTAGGAATAGAAACAGATACAACAGAGACAACTCAGAGTGAAAAGGAGCCAATTCATCCTCAACCACAAGCTGATCTGCCATCTCATAGATTATTAACAGCAAGTACACCTGCTCCTGATGTGAATTTAACTAGGACTCTGTACAATGCTACATTGATCATCAAGAGCACATTGAATGACAGACCTGGAACGAGTAGACCCTGGTCACCAACATCAATTGATTTGACTGTCGATGCTGCAAATCTGTCATGCCAGTTGAACTTTATAATTTCATGGCCTGGATTATTGGAGCATCAGAGGTACCAACGCTGGCTGGCTGTATTGATCTTCCAGGTACTGTGGACCTTAATCTGATATCACTTTGTCAAGACATTGTTTACCTTGCATCCAAGGGTTGAAAATAGTCACCTAAATCCCTTTGCCTTGGATCGACAATTCAGCACTTGACAGAATCATCTAAAGTGGTCTCCATACTAAACAAACTGGGACATTGTGCATCTTGGAATACAGTAATTAGCCATGACACAAGCCTTGCTCAGCTAGAGCTTGTTAAAGGTTCCGATAAGGTCCCACTGAGTTTTGCAAAGAAGAGTCCAACAGTTCTAGTCTGGGACAATATTGATTTCAGAGCAGAAACCCTATCTGGGCATGGCACCACCCACCATACAAATAGAATAATGCTGCAAAGCCACATCACTGAATCCACCCCAAAACCAAGCAGAGCACCACTGCAAAAGGAGTCTGTTCTCTTAAAGCACCACCTAGTTTTGCGATCGAGCAGTACCATCAGCACAAGACAAGGTTTGCAAAACCTGAGTCATGATGCGCATGCCCCATTAGAGACTGACAAGTACTGCTTGAACCTGGCACCAATGCTTAGAACTGAATTGGCATACATTTCTATGAAGGCTCTAAATGCTGACTCGTGCACTTCCTGGCTAGACAAGTTTTCATACTGCTCTTCAGTGTGATTGTACTCTCAATAAGTCAGCTATGTCTATTACCTTCCAGTCATTGAGTCATCACCAACAGAGATGTATGTTGTCAACACTATTATGAAATGAAGTATTGATATAGCTGATCAGCTTGAACTTGAGCATGTAGTCTTGGTCTTTGACCAAGCAATATATGTTAAAGCACAACAAATTCACTGGAAAGATGACTATTCAAGATGTTTGATAGTGTGGCTTGGTGAATTCTATACCTGCATGTCCTTTCTAGGTGTCCTTGGCAAAAGATTTAGGATGCAGGACTTTGTGATATCTTGATAGTCAGAAGTTGTCGCCCAAGGATCAATCAATGCTGTTCTGAATGGTCACCATTATGACCAGTGTATGAGAGCACACAAACTTCTGCATGAAAGCATGCAGCATCTGAGATTCCATACTTTATTTAAATCACTACCACTGTACAAAGCAGCCGAGTGTCTCGAGGTAATCAAGACAATCAAGCTAGCATTCCCCGTTGACTCATTTGATGTGTGTACAGCTAGTGAATTCACCAATGTGGTCATGAAATATGAAGAATATGTCAAGAGGAAGAGCCAAAAGAACCCAACATTTGCCATCTGGAGCTCTTACATCGACATGGTACAAATGTTGCTCCTTTTTGTGAGAGCAACCCATGAGTCTGACTGGGAGTTGCACCTTTCAGCTATCCACTTCATGATTCCCTGGTTCTTCTCTTACGATCAAGTGAACTATGCCAGGTATCTTCCATCACATTGGCTGGAAATTGTGAACCTTCCCATCACACACCCAGAATGTTACACTGAACTTCACACTCAAGGACAGTGGACAGTCTGACATCAAATAGGACATGGATTCTTTTGAATCGCATGTGACCAGGCAATTGAACAAACCTCCAATAAAGATTCAAAAACAAAAGGTGGCTTGATTGGATTGACACAAAACCATGCAACAGTTTATCACTGGATCTTGTCACAACATGAGAGAACTGCTGTAATGAGACAGGGTGAAGTGATGACAGGCATGACTCCAGAGGTACGCAAATGGAAAGAGCTTGTTAGCATACGAATTTGGAATGATGAGACAGCCATAATGAGCATTCTGTTCACTATTGAATGCATGATCAATCCTTTTGACATTCCTCAAGATGGACTAGTATGTTTACGTTCAGGTGTTGTTGCTACCAGTGAGATTACAAATTACTTACTAGCTGCTGAAGTGAAAGGTGAAATTGCACTGATAGACTTCTTGAACCAGTGACTGCTTTTCTCCCATCAAAAGTCAGAAACTGAAAACATTCAGTTATCAAGTCAAATCAAAAACAAAAGCAAAAGTAGTTGGCAAAGATGTGATTCTTCATGGTGACAAGAAACCCTTTGCAAGATGTCTTGTATTAGGTGAAATTAGGAAAACTGATCTCAGGGAAATCTTTTCCTACTCTTTGGGAGCAGTTTCCTACCCTCTTGCTGTTGCTGATGGTACTCAGGCAAAAACCAACAAATCAGCTCTACTCAATCTTGTCCAATCCAAAGGTGGAAACTGCCTTGCTGACCATGTTCTGGAGAATGGTGCAATAATCTTTGATAGAATGGCTGTCATCCAAGCACTACATGATGTTACTTCAACATTTGATGAGCTTGTAGGCATCATTTTAATGTACATGGTTAAGCTTGCAACAATGTATAAGTGTACTCGTTTGGACTTTGTCACAGATCAGGATCCCGATGTGAGCATAAAAAATGTGGAACAGTCCCACTGAGCAGTTGGTGCCTCACAAACTCTACAAATCTACGGAAAGGAGCAGAAAACCCTCAGTAAGTGGAAGAAGTTTCTGATGGCAACAATAAGGAAGTACTTCAGAAATTCTAGTACACCGTGTAGAGGGATACAGACTTGCAAGCTGTAAGCCAGGACATCACTCACTACATAGCCCATGGAAAGGAGTGTCACTTCCTTGCTGTGCAGGAGGGTTCTGTCACAGCCAGTGCTGTTGATCAATTAAGATGTGACCATGAAGAATGTGACACGTATATTTCTTCATGTGAAACATGCTGCAAAGGACTACCAGAATGTGATAATGAGGAGCCCAGCTACAGCTTAGGGATGGGAGAGCTCGTTGAAGTTCTGACCCTTATTAAATAAGAACCAGAACACGGTGAAATCCTGATTTATCCTGATTAGTTCTGATTTATTGACCAAAATTTGAAAAAATGTGGAAACATGCATTAAAGTGGCCAAAGTCACTCACCTTTGACACAGAGGCCCAAAGGAAATAATTTAATGGATTACAATGGTGCTCACAGAAAAGTTGTTCAGTACCAAGTTATACTAGTCAGTACCTAGCCATTTGCTGCGGTAAAGAGCTCCCTGTCATCCGGTAGAGAGCTGGTAGCCAAGCGGTATCCTGTTTTTGCGGTAAATTCCAGTGGGTTTTTAATGCATTTAAATGCACTTCCCCAGCTTACCACTGGTTGGCTACCATGATCTGTCAGTGGCAGAACAGATATGATATAGTCTAAAATATTCTGTTCCCACAAGTAACCTGCAGTTGGTGACAAGTGAGTTAAGGGAGCAATAAGCAATGTCGGCACAAAAAGAGAAATAGAAGATAAAGGTAAACCAGATGCTGTGTGTACTGGATAAAAGTTTGATTTTAAATATGCAGAATGTGCAAAACTGCAGCCACTAATGAGGTATCACAAGCATATAAATAAAATGGTTTACCTCCTGGAGTCCCTTCACAATGAAATGTATGTGCCTGCAAGCTCCCGGAGTTCTTGATTCTTAATTCCTCCACTCAGTAATGCCAGTCGTGTTGATTTTATTATTTTTTTTATTTCAGTTACAGTAAGTTGTTTCTATTCAGTTCAGCAGACTTGCAGTTTATCGTACCATTGTTGTACTACAAAACAGCAGCCACTCGGGTCACTCCTTCTGGTATAGTATGATATTACTGTAGGTCATCCAGGCAAAAAAAAAAAAAAACACAGATCATTTAATGGAATTATTTAATAGCAATGTGGTTGTAAAATGTATTAGCAGGAACAGTGAAACATTTTAAAATAACAGATCTGCTCACTGAAATGGAGATCGGAAAATTAACTACGTAATAATGGGCACAGCATGTCGATTGTTTGGAGTAATGTTGAATATAGAGACCCAACACCAGCCATAGAAAGTTATTTAATTGTACCACACAGCACATACTGTATGTACCCAGCATTATTAAAGAAACATTTTCATGTGATTTTTGGTTAATTATTAAGATCTCTGTTATTTGATATAGTGTGAACAGTGTGAATTCTATCTGTTGTATATGTCTGAGCTGCAGGAAACAGTGTACAGTAAATAGATGACAATCTCGCTAAATGACAGGCTATTTTTTATATGCATGACAGAGTGTTTAAAATATTAAATTATAAAAAAAGACCCTCATGTAATTTTGATCTGTAATTCCATTAAAACTGCAATATACGGCAAGGGACTAATAGTGAGGGATGTGGGGGGATGAGAGTGGTAGTGTTAAAATGGGATCAGAGACAATGTAAAAATGCCCGATTAAATGCTTATTTATTTATTTAGGAAATCGGAATTACAACCCTTTGAGTCATTGACTCATTTCCAAAGGCTCCACGTCAGAATAAAACATAGACATTCATAGAATAAATGTGCGTGAGCAATCATACAGAGTATAAATACAATGAGCATGGGTTAATGCCTATATATTTGGTAGCTAAAACAGGGCAGAGCTATCGTCATATTTACCTAATGAGCAGTTAAGACCTATACAATTGGTAGCTAAAGCAATGCATGACATGAGTTGGTAGTAAGCCGCCTCAGGGAGGCCTTGTCTTATACATACTACAGTGCATTCATGGTCCAATGCAACTATTTAGTAACCGAGGGAGGTGAGGAGCCTGTAGGCTAGAAATAGGGCTCTCCACTGCCAGGCCAAGGGCAGGTGCATGGCCTAGCGGCATGGTGCAGGATCCACAGGTTACCAGTTACACTGGCATTGATGTGAGGAGAGGATATGGGGCCCATAAGGCAGCTTTAAAAGGACCTAGATTTGTGATTTATGTGACGGCCGGTGGAAGGGCATTGTACCAGGATGGAGCTCTAAGGGGAAGGATCACTGGGCCAGGGTGGTCCTGACCCTAGGCACCTTCCAGGTAGTTTTTGGGGCAGCCCATGTGGACGCTGAGATGGTGGCTGCCTGAAGAGAAGCCATGACACCTATTGGGGTTAAACCCAGGTGGATTTTTTTTGGTGAAGAGACAGGTCTGATATAATAGTCTTTCCTCAATGGAGAGGATATTGGTGAGCACATATATTGTGCAGGTATGTGTATTACTGTCAGCACCAGAGAGGAGCCATCAGGCCGTATTGATGAATACTTGTATTTGATGACGTGCCGTAGGGTCAGCAGCAGCATAGATTGTGAGACCATAGTCCACCAGCTATAAGACTGAGGAGGTAATGGCTAGGTGAAGTGCTTCAGGTGGCAGGCAGTCTTTATGTCTTTAAAGGAGACCAATGCGGGAGTTGGTGGCGGAGGTGAGGATTTTTATATCTTCATGGAATGAGAGGGAAGAGTCAAGTGTAATACCTAGATACTTATACTTTTGGATCTGTTCCAGTGGGATGAGAGAAGTGGAGAGTATTTCCAAGGGGAAATCCTTTGATCTGTTTTGGCGGTGGGCATAGAGCATAGTCTTAAAGAGCTTACCTTGTGAGCTTAACAGTTTGGTTTAGTGAATATCATAATTTTAATTATTAAATTTCTGATGATATCAACAGTCAGTTGTTTTTTTTTTTTGTGACAGTTTCTCCAGGTTCCACACGAGACAGTTTAGTGCGGTATCTGCATGATTGGAGGGTGGAGGGAATCCATGAGCTAGCATGATCTAATAAAGGATTCAGATTGTTTAATAAGCTAGGAGTCCTGGCTTCAGCAAATGATAAGGAAACTGAGCCCCATAGTATTTAATAATGAAAAAATACCCTCTCATGTAATTTTTGTCTGTAATTCTAAAAAAATTGTGATTTATGATGAGGGACTAGTGGTAAGGGACTGGAGGTGGGTGAGAGTGGTAGTGTGAAAATAGAATTAGAAGTAATGTCAGACACCTGGTTAAATGCTTGTCCTCTCACTTCTCAGCCTTCCATATAGTAATCTTAAAAGTTTGGGTCAGCGAGTATCCTAATTTTAATCATTAACTTTGCAGTGATAGTGACATCTATTTAGCACAGGTTTTTTTTCCCTCTGTGACAGTCTCTCTCTCCAGAAAGATTAATACGGTATATCCCGGGTTGATTCTGACAGTGTATAGGACTATGACCCCCCCCTTAGAAACGGAACAACTTCTCCCTCTCTTTAGTTTTAATTTTTGCACTTTCTGCATACATTTCCAACATTCATTTGATTGCAAAAATCAATGCTGAACTGCTGAATCAGTATTTTTGCTATTCTAAAATTAACAAGCAAAGCTCAAAATGAAATGTGGAGCAAGATTTTGTTTGCTTGCAATGAAAACCAAAGTAATGTGTTATATTATGTGTGTACAAAAATGTCATTGATTTCTACCCCTAGGTTGGGGGGCCAGCAAATAGAGAGAAAGAGTATTGATTTTTTAAATCAAATGAATCTGGGAGATGTACAGTAAGCAGAAATCAAAACTAAAGAGAGTGAGACATTATGCCATTTCTAGGGGGTGAGGGTCACTGTGAGGCAGCATCGCTCTTCACTGTCAGAATCAATCATGGAGATACTGCACTAATCTGTTAGGTGTGGGACTTGGAGAAACTCATAGCAAGAAAACGACACACTCAGCTAAATAGATGGTTGGCATCACTGTGAATTTAATGAACCACACTGTTAAGATTACTAAAATGGAGTCTGAGATGCGAGATGGCAAGCATTTAACCAGGCATTTTACATTATTTCTGATTCTATTTCCACACTACTGCTCTCGCCCACCCCCAATCCCTTTCCACTAGTCCTTCACCATAGATTGCAATTTTCTTGGAATTACAGACCAAAATTACATGACAGGATCCTTTTATAATGACATATTTTAATCACTGTTTCAAGCAAACATACATAGAAGAGCTTGTCATTTAGCGAGATCGTCATCTATTTACTATACACTATTCACAGCAGCTCAGTCATGTAAAGCAGATAGAATTCACACATCAAATAAAACAAATCAAGCACATTTTTAATATACAATGCTGATTACTAGACAACTTGACAAGTTTAACATTTTAGTGACTGACGATATCACACTGATCCACAAGGACACTACAGAGAACAGTAAAATGGAGATTTCGGGTGAAAGAAACACTACAGACATAGTTTTCAGCATTTCTTTATTATTTTCTATCCACAGTTTGAGGCGTTGCCATTTGATAAAATCATTTTAAAGCTGTTTAGCATGGCATGGTTTGCATGACACTCACAGGGATTATGAATTGGTGTAGGCAGAGAGCAGCCACAACAACAGGTATAGGCAAAAAATTCAGGCACACTGTAATATGGGGGTGTAATACAGATCTGATACATGGTTACGCAAGTCAAAAATATACATATGCAAAAGGATTTCTTTATTTGTGGTGTCTGCACAGTTAATGCTTCCTTTTCCAAAATAATTTTTTTTTCTAAAATGGATTTAACTTTGTGAGAAGCACTGCAATACTGTATGCATTTCAGGATAAAGACCATGGCTGCATGGACTGTAGGAAGTATTCTAGACTTCAAACAAATGATGATATCAGTAGCCTCTACAATGCATTTTTGCCAAAACATATCACCTTTCAAAGGTAGTCAAACTTGCTAAAGTGCTACACAAAAATTGCAGCGTTTCTATTGCTGATGTTTTCTTGATGCAGTCAGTATACAGTATCTATAAAAAATGCATGGGGCACCTTGACAGTCCACTAGCAAGGTTCCCAACTTCCATGTGCAAGATCTGTGTTCATTTTATGAACCAGGATCCAGACGAGGAGTGGCCGAAGAATACAGTTCCAGTTGGCACACTTACTATACTCATATATGCAAACAATCTGAGTTTGTCATGCAAACTACTGTGGTTATGATTTTGAGCTGCTGTGTAGCAACAGTATGTTTGCCTAAATGGCATTCTTCCCCATGTGTTCTGTAAATCACTGTTTCATTAATAAATGTAATTCATAACACCAAAGTATTGTTCATTGCATAATGTCAAAGCAAGTACAGTAGTTATTGCTGTTGTCTGAGAGGCAAAGGAGAGGATCTCCGGACAAAGTACCTGCCTCTATGAAATTTCACCTTTGTGTGAGTTTCCTAAATTGGAAGTCTTTCAATTGAATTTGAAGGTTTTTCATTTCCTGTAAATGAAGTCTATCAAAATCGTACAGTATGTCAATGTAGGCAGTTTTGAGTGCAATGCTGTTTCGGGGGGGGGGGGGAGGAGACACAGAATGCGCTATTTCATTCTGCTGTATATAACTTATGGGGTTGTCACCAGATAACTACAGCCATTGATAGACTGGTCTGGCATCATGAGGAAAGGGTCATTGTCATGATTTCTGCAAGTCCTCAAGGATGTTGGCAGATTTGGAGTGAAGAACAATGACATGCAAGATATAGCACAAACTGCACTGCCTCAGTTTCAGTTGGTACACCTCCACCTCCACCCCACTCCCCACTCCCAAGAAAAATAGGTAGCATTGTCTAGTCCTCCTTTGTGGTCAGCAAAACAAATAATTAAGTAAAAATGTAGACCGAAAATATAATTCCATTATCAGGACATAATCTGGTGGAGATGTTGCTGTGCTGCAAGCTGATCGCATACCATGGGAGAGACTGAGCATCTACCATCAAAATTGAGCTGTACATTTATCAGTACTGAGCTGTAAGCTGACATAATGGTATCCATTGTGACTTCAGTTAAGAAAGTTTGAGCGTTGCCCATTTTCAGCAGAAAAGAAAGAAATAAACATTTATGAGGAAAAAAAACTGCTGAGTGTCTTGCGGCTACAGTATTTGGTACGGTGCTGGTATTGATCATGATCTCTGAAGGAAGCTGTTATGGAAAAGTCCCTCTCTGAATGATTTTTGGGCTCTGATTTTGAGAACAAATCTCTCTATCTTTTATCATTATTGACCATTAAATCAAACTATCTGGTAATGGCTGAATAAATCAAAAGTTTATAGTAACACTAACAGTATGTATGAATACTGATCTGCCAATGTGTGCATCGCATATTATTTCCTGTCCTCTTTAAATCTGATCAAACGGAACACACAAGAATACCTTAACTAGGGCTGCATATTTCATAGTTCTATCAACACATATTTTAATGCAGTTCAGCAGTTGTGTTGCTAACTGCATTGCTTGTATACAACTGCACACATTGTTACACATGGTTATGTTCTTGTAACATTATGTTACAATGTAATGTACTAAACTAATAAAGTTTTTGTAAAGTTTTGGAAACTATCAGACATAAGTTGTCTTTACATATTAGTTATACTGTATCTGTCTATTTGACTGCCTCTTGACCAAGTTCTTGGTGTTTTCAATATTTGTTTTGGAATATTGTAAATCACAGTGAGCTCATGATTAAAAGAATCCCTGACTTGAAAAAAAATTCCCTCATCTCTAGCCTTCCCCACCCGATCACCTGCCTAAGGTGTAAAAAATGTTACTGTGGCACAGTGAAACTAAGCTGCTGTTTTTTGAGCTGGAGATAGTTAAACTCATTGCAGGGGTAATGCATTTGAGAGTAGGACCAATTAGTGATCAGGACAACAGACCTTTACTTTCACAAAGCCAAATAAAGCAGGACCACTCCTTTCACTGTTTAAGATGTGTGGCAGAACCCATTATCCACCTCCACTCCCACCCCCAGGAAGTCAGAGAAGAGCAAAGTGCTAGGGAAGTCTTTCTTGCTTGTCCATTTTGGCAACTACCACAGTCTATGTTAGATTTGTTGCATTTCCAGTACTTCGTTTCCCCATTTTTCTTTATTCTTCTCTTTTATTTAAGTTCTTTACTGTGACCTCCAGAGGGACCTCCTCCTGCTGACACTGAGGTGCCCGATGCTCCTGGTCCCAGAGTCCCATCTGAGTGCTACTCCATCAAGTTGGAAGTGCAGGGGCAGATAGGAAACTATGTTGGCTGTGGGGGTGGGGGCAGCCACAGCTTTATCTTTCCAATGGGCTGATTCAAACATATACAGTTTATCTTCAAGTAAGAGTGGCCAGACTATAACCATAACTCAGGAGTGACGGAGCCAGGAGTCCTGACTACTCACAAAAGATGGTAAGTTGCCTATTTCAAGTCAGACTGTTGCATATCCTGCCACCCAGTTTAACCCCTGTTTCAGCATGCATTTAAACTGAACCCTTTTGTTTGATTTGCAACTCATATATACTGTAGGTGCAGAATTCTTGTCTAAATTGAGCAAAGCTAGATGATAGCAGCAGGAAAATCCCAGCCTCCCCCTACAAAACAGGGTACTAAATGAGAAAAAGACCAAGGTCGAAAGGTCAGTGGGGGAGGCTGCTACAGAAGGTAAAGCCATCAAAAAATGGAGAGCAATGAGTACCAATGCCCGTAGTCTGGGTAACAGGCTTCCTGAATTAGTGGCCTTGATGGAGGAGGAACATCTGGATATTGTGGCAGTCACAGAAACATGGTACACACAGAACCATGACTGGGATGTAAACATACCAGGATACACTATCTACAGGAGGGACAGGGAGGGTAAAAGAGGAGGAGGAGTAGCTCTCTACATAAGGGAAGGAATCAAAGCAACAGAACAAAAGGGTAAACAGGGAGGAGAAGAAGCAATGTGGGTCAATTTGGAGGCTGGCAATGGCACCACAATTTGCACAGGGGTTGTATACAGACCCCCCTCTCAGGGGGAGGAAATGGACAAGGAAATGATAGAAAGTATACTTAGAATGGTAGATAAAGGGGAGATATTGCTGATGGGTGATCTGAATATGCCATATGTTAACTGGAGTGCAGTTGCAGCAGCCACTTCTAAGAGTGGGGTTATTCTAGATGCCCTACGGGGGCATGCCTTAGACAACTAGTATTGGAACCCACTCAGAGGGAGCAATCTTAGACCTGGTTCTCTCAAATGGAGATGGAGAGAGGATCACAGATGTAGAAGTGGGTAGCCATCTGGGAGCTAGCGACCATCGAACAGTATGGTTCACAATAAATGCAGCAATAGAGTCAAGCCTACAAAGGCAAAAGTACTGGACTTCAGGAGGGCTGACTTATAAAATGGGTGAGTGCCAAGGAATGCACTAGCAAATGGGCAGGAAGGAGGGTGGAAGAACAATGGGGAATAATAAAACTGCCATCACAGAGGTAACAAGCTTTTGTGTGAAGCAAATAAACAAAACAAAACAATGTAAGAAACCACTGTGGTTCTCAAAGGAGGTGGCAGTGAAGGTTCAAGAGAAAAAGAAAACATTTGGAAAGTACAAGGAATCACAGAAGGAGCAGAACAGAGAATTGTATCAGTTAAAGCAAAAGGAAGCTGGGAAGGCAGTCAGAACAGCAAAGGTCCAAACCAAGGAAAAAATAGCCGACTCAGTTAAGAAGGGGGTTAAAACCTTTTTTAGGTACATCAGGGAGCAAAGGAAGACTAAGGGAAGGATAGTGAGGCTTAATAAAGGGAAGGGGGTGGGCAGAGGGTGACTGTGAAAAGGCAGAGATACTAAACAAATATTTTTGCTCAGTATTTACAAATGAAGAGGGGGAGGTACCTAAAACAAACAATAGAAACACTCTGGATGCAGAAGTTGATACCAGCCCATTTACAGAAGAAAGGGTTCTGAAAGAACTCTTAAAACTGAAGGTGGACAAAGCAATGGGGCCTGATGAGATTCATCCCAGAATTTAAAAGACTATGGACCAGTCCTCTTCAATGACTTTATAAGTGACATTGCAGAGGGACTGGAAGGAAAAGTATGTCTCTTGCAGATGACACAAAGATATGCAACAGAGTTGATGCACAAGATGGGGTGGAAAGGATGAAAAGGACTTGCAAGGTTAGAGGAATGGTCAAATGTATGGCAGCTTAGATTCAATGCTAAGAAGTGCAAGGTAATGCACCTGGGAAACAAAAACCCAGGGGAAGAGTACACAATGGGGGGTGAGATACTAACAACAACAAAAATGGAAAGGGACCTGGGGGTAGTCATATCAGTTGACCTAAAGGTGGGCAAGCAATGTGAGAGGGCAGCAATGAGGGCTGGGGGGATATTGGGATGCATAGGGAGAGGCATCACCAGTAGAAAACAGGAAGTTATTATCCCTCTGTACAGACAGCTGGTCAGACCCCATCTGGAGTACTGCGTGCAGTTCTGGAGACCCAGTCTTCGCAAAGACATAGACAGGATGGAAGCTGTCCAGAGGAGGGCAACTAAAATGGTGCAGGGTCTGCACCGGAAGACATATGAAGAGAGACTAAAGGAGCTTAATATGTATAGCCTCGAGGAAAGGAGGGAGAGGGGGACATGATAGAAACTTTCAGCACCTCAAGGAATCAACAAAGTCCAAGAGGTAGCATCTTTCAAAAAAAAGGTGTGCAAGAACAAGGGGACAATTTGAAGATGGAGGGGCTCAGAGGTAATTTAAGGAAGTATTTTTCACAGAGAGGGTTGTGGATGCATGGAACAGCCTTCCAGAGGAGGTCGTGAGTCAAAAACAGTGGTGGAATTCAAGCATGCATGGGACAGTCATAAGGCAATTCTAGGGGATGGGGGTAGGAAGAAGTAGGCTGCTGGTTAACTAGGATCTGCAGCTTATCCAGTAGGCAGGGAAATGGGCAGACTGGGTGGGCCAAGCGGTCCTTATCTGCCGTCAAATTCTATGTTTCTATGTAAGGGTAGAACTAGTGACACCACTGACTACCCTCTTTAACAAATCATGGGAGTATTGGGTGGTACCCGAGGACTGGAGGAGGGCAGATGTGACTCCCCTTCACAAAAGTGGGAGCAGGGCAGAAGCAGGAAACTACAGACCTGTTAGTTTAACCTTAGTGATAGGGAAAATGATGGAATCACTTCTGAAAGAAAGAATTGTCAAGTACCTAGAGGCCAGAGGGGCACAGGACCCAAGGCAGCATGGACTCACAGCGGGAAGATCATGCCAGACGAATCTAATAGATTTCTTTGACTGGGTGATCAAAGTAGTAGATCAGGGAGGGGCTGTGACATGGCCTACCTAGACTTTAGCAAGGCATTTGACTCAGTCCCACACAAAAGATTAATATACAAGTTAGCCAGCCTGGGAGTGGGTCCCAAGATGATAGCCTGGGTAAAGAATTGGCTGGAGAATAAGACACAGAGGGTAATAGTAAATGGAGTCCACTCTGAAGAAAGGGGGTTACTAGTGGGGTACTGCAGGGTTTAGTATTAGACTGGTCCTCTTCAATGTCTTTATAAGTGACATTTCAGAGGACTGGAAGAAAAGATGTCTCTTTGCAGATGACACAAAGATCTGCAATAGAGTTGATGCACAAGGTGGATGGAAAGGATAAGAAGGGACTTGGCAAGGTTAGAGGAATGGTCAAATGTATGGCAGCTTAGATTCAATGCTAAGAAGTGCAAGGTAATGCACCTGGGAAACAAAAACCCAGGGGAAGAGTACACAGTGGGGGGTGAGATACTAACAACAACAAAAATGGAAAGGGACCTGGGGGGTAGTCATATCAGATGACTTAAAGGTGGGCAAGCAATGTGAGAGAGCAGTAAGGAGGGCTGGGGGGATACTGGGATGCATAGGGAGAGGCATCACCAGTAGAAAACAGGAAGTTGTTATCCCTCTGTACAGACAGCTGGTGAGACCCCATCTGGAGTGCTGTGCAGTTCTGGAGACCCAATCTCCACAAGGACATAGACAAGATGGAAGCTGTCCAGAGGAGGGCACTAAAATGGTGCAGGGTCTGCACCAGAAGACGATGAAGAGAGACTAAAGAAGTTAATATATATAGCCTTGAGGAAAGGAGGGGGTGGGGGACATGATAGAAACTTTCAAGCACCCTCAAGGGAATCAACAAAGTCTAAGAGGGTAGCATCTTTCAAAAAAAGAGGTGTGCAAGAACAAGGGGGCACAATTTGAAGATAGAGGGGAGGCGGCTCAGAGGTAAAGTAAGGAAGTATTTTTTCACAGAGAAGGTTGTGGATGCATGGAACGGCCTTCCAGAGGAGGTTGTGGAGTCAAAAACAGTGGTTGAATTCAAGCATGCATGAGACAGTCATAAGGCAATTCTAGGGGTTGGGGGTAGAAAGAAGTAGGCTGCTGGTTAACTAAGATCTGCAGCTTATCCATTAGGTAGAGAAATGGGCAGACTGGGTGGGTCAAGCAGTCCTTATCTGCTGTCAAATTTCTATGTTTCTGTGTTTCTATGATAGTTTATCTAATGTTCCCATATACACTGACGCTCTGTACCTTGAGTAACACATATGCATCTGCCATAATAAGGACATGTCCATCGCACAGTAAAATATTTTCTTGCATGATGGTGTGGTTGGTGGTGGGAAATTGCTATTGTGCATTGTGCTGTATATTACTGACTGGTAGTTACTGGACACTCCCCCTCCCGAACCCATTACAGCGTGTTTAAAATGTAAGTCTGTGGAGTACGTGAAGTCAGTCAGGAGTGGATAATTTAATAGCTAACAATTGTAACATTTTGAATATATTTGACACATTCACTATGGCTTCTGAAATAAGCATTACCACCCTGATCAGAACTCAGTTTTTTTTCAGCAGTAAATACTAGCTTTTCTTGCATGTATTCTCCACTACCCTCTCCCCAAGGTCATACCAGGAGATGAGCAACTTGTTGTTCAGTGTGTCTTCCTGGTGAAACATTTCAATAAATAAATAAAAATATAGGTGGCCCTAAAGTTGTAGCAGTATTAGAGTTTTACAATCAATATATTATTTCTGGTTAGGGCACTGACTTCTGCACAATACTTCTTTTACTGTCAGACTGGATGGGACACCTTTCATCAATTGCCTTTGTGCCACCTATTACTGGTAAACATGTAGCTAGACATATTTACCAGGCTCCCTCGATAATGCTTTGTGCTGTTTGATGGCTGGGTGGTGGGGTGGGGTAGGGGTGGTGTGACTGTAGTGGAGGGTGAAAAGTCAGCTATCTCTAGCCAAAAGAGCAAAGGGAGTTGACTGGTTAATTAATTACTACTTAGAGTTCCTGAAACCACCTCTCCCCCTTTAATCCTGTAGTCACAGCAGAGGGTGTGGGATCTCCAATTTGTGTCAGAATGTGAAAACACAAAATCTGTAAATATCTTTAACAATTCTGCACCTGTTACAGTATGTTCGGCTGGTATCTGGAGCAAACATTTTTTATCTGGTGTGCACTGCTTCCAGCTGCAGCACCGAGCTGCACTGTAACATAATTTGTGCTCAGGCACTAAGGGGCTACAAATTCACTCATTTCACTCATTAAAATCACAGAATGAACAGGTTTGAATCCCACTCGCAGCTTTTTGGGTTAGTGGCAGTATGAAATAGTCCTCATTTTGAACTCTGCTTACAACTGACCTTAGAGAAGCACAAAGGCATAGGGTTAAGACATGGACACAAGGTGAGACAGGGTTTGTCAGAAGTGTTTTTTTTTTGTGACTCTGAAATTAGAAAGTGTCTCACCCCCGCTCCCCACCCCCAATCCTGAAAACAGAGCATTGGAGATGGGGAACAGGGGTTGAGACACTACCTGCCGGGGTGGGGTGGGCAAGTAGACCACCAGTGAATAAGTAATGTGGTGTAAGCTGAAAGTGTTCATTGAAACCATGGCATGACTTTACATGGCCCCTAAAATAAAAAGTACTGCCAATAGGTTTCCTTTTTTACTAACATAGGGTCCAGATTACCACCATGCGGTTGCTTTGTTTCTCCAAAGGTCTAAGATATGACTGACTGAAAACTGCATCTTTCTTTCAGTTATTATGTTTTGCTCCCAGTTCTTCACTATTTAGAAGGTAAGTTGGTTAAACCACAGTAGGCATTGGATGCAGACTTGCAGTAATTATCTGTTTAAAAAAAATACACCACTGCTTGAATAGAGGACAATTACTGCAAGTCTGCATCTAATGTCTGATTTGCCTAAAGCCTAATTTGCCTAATGCCTAATTTACTTTTCAAACAATTCAGAGGAGAAAACTAGACATAATAATGAGATTAACCAGGAAAAAAAAGCTGTAGTTTTCTAATTTTTCTACATGATACCACAACATGCCATGCACAAAATAATGTTTCTGTCCTGTGATTTCTAGGTTTAGAAAAAAACTTGAAACATTGAAGGGGGTGATGTTGATTAAGAAAAAACTTTTTTTTTTTTTGAACTTACAGTTTTCCTTATATGGATGTCTTGGTGGGTCAGGACTCGGGGCTGTGCCAGTTTGGTGCCGCTAAGGGTCCTGATTCAGCCTCTAGGTCCTTTGGGTATTTAGAAAGAGATGTGATCAGGAAGCTAAGTGGGCACATTGATTTGAAAAATATATCTATGCTGTATAGTCCTTTTATTTACTACTTTAAATTGAATACTTACTGACAGACAGAAATACCCCTTTGTACTAGTGATCATTAAGTCCACCCCCCCAGGTAAGTCTAATGTGCCCTATTTTTGAGTTTGCACATGTTATCGCTTGCCATTTGATTTAAAGCTAAACACATACTGTATGATTGTACGGCAGTTAAATATATATATTTTTTAAAACATGTAGGAATATAAATTAGGTATGTATGGGGCCATGTCATGTAACAGATTACATTATTTAAAATGGAAGAATAAGCGGTAGGAAATTTTAAATGATGCCCTGCCTACTAACATTAAAAGTTAATAAGAGTAGTATATTTAGAATCCTATAGTCTTTTATTTTGTACCATAAAAGTCATGAAACTGCAATAACAGTCCCTTGTGGTTTGACATACTAAACAGAGAAGGGCTTGTAACATTTATTTTGTCAAATCTACACATTACTATAATGTAGCAAATCTAGATTTTCTAAGTGTGAAACAAATGTGATCAGGCAAGATGTGTAGTTTTTACTAATTCACTAAGTAGTGCTTTAATATAGTGTGAATAGCTTTTGGATGCAGTGAAGCTAGTGATTTCAAGTGAGCACTATCATTTATAGGGTGGTTGCTTCGATTAGCCATCATTTTATCCCGGTTGTATTAATTAAATGATGAGTACCTGGACGATGCTCTATGAGATAGGTTCAGTCTCTGCAGTTTGAACAGTTGGTCCTATAGCCAGAATTAAGCATATAATGACGCAGGCTGGTGAACATCGGGTACTCTATTAAAATGAATGTGGCGAGTATTTTCTAATTATTTTGAAGACAAAATGGTCACTTGAGGATTTATTGAAGGACACTGCTTGACCAACATGAGCCATGTTAGTCGAGCGGTGTCCTTCATTAATCGCCAAGTGACCGTTTTGTGCTTTAAAAATGAATTCAAAATCCAGCCTCATTCATTTCACTAGGATACACTCCAGTGCTCTCCCTCACCACACGTCATTATGTGCTTGAGCGCGGGGGCATGGCGGACCAAACCGGACATGCAAACTGCAGATGGCTGAACCCTTATAAAGCAAAATTATGAGGCATATCATTCAGGTACTAAATAGTTTTGATTATTACAATCGGGATAAAATGATGGCCGATCAGGGCAGCCACCACTGTGTGTGAGTAGTAGTTGCTCTAAATATAGGTTGGAAATTCACTTTAAGCAAAGCGCTGTTGTATTCTACTTCCCTTTATATGTTAAAGGTCACACTTATAAGCAAGTGGATTTTGCACCAAAACCCCACACATTTTTCCTTTAAGAAAAATAACAGATGCAGAGCAAGAGAGGTACATGCAAGTGGCTCTGATTATTTTTAAAAATACATAAAAAACTGTAGTAACATTTTGTGGAGCCTGATTTTTAAAAAGGAAATGCAAAAAAAATCTAGGTTCATTGAATAGTGCCAGGCTAGCACAAGGCTTGAAAGATTTGATTAAATAGTGTTGTTTTTTTCAGTTAATATTTCTAACTTGTGATTAATGGAGCTCAATATGCAATGTGTAGAAGATGCTTTGAGATAGCAAACTAACCAGCCTCTCCACAATGGCTGTTGTTAACGGGAAGGCAGCCTTTTGCCCACTCCCACCCAATCAAAGTAAACACTTCTCATTATCTGACTGCATGTCCCTTTCAGTCACACAATGCCAGACACTAACTGAGGGTCAGCCACTGAATGACAGTGAATGATCAATCCCTCACTGTTATTCAGACAGAAGCTGGCCCAGGTCCTGAGAGGCGGGGATTTGCTGGTTGCTGACAGAGACCTACCTCTCAACCTTTTGTCCCCCAAATGTGGAACATTGCCTGTCAAAATGTGGAACAAATGGGCAAAATGTGGAACACTTAATCAAATCTTTACCAAAGAAGCTCAGAACAGTGTTAAAATGTTGCATTTATGTTCAGAAAGTCTGTTATTAATTAAATAATATATTTTTTTGCATCATTTAATATGGATTTTTGCTTTAAAATGTTGACATTGAATGTGGAACAAGTCCTCACAGTGTGGAACAGGGAGCTTTTGTGAAGTAAAATGAGGAACTGTTCCTCGTAATGTGGGACAGTTGAGAGGTATGGACAGAGAACAACCACTCTCTCCCTCAGCCGTGACTGCAGCAAACAGGACATCTTTAGCCTGTCATCAATCAGTAAGCAATAGTTACATAAAAAGCACAATCTCTCCCCACCCCAAATAAGTGTCTATATTAGCAGCTGCGGTAGCCCTGACCAGAGTTCATTTATACTGATACCCTATGAAGCCAGACAAAATAAAAGAAAAAGAAGAAATGAACATACTGATGTTTTTGTCTGAAAGAAAACAACATTATTAGTGAAAAACTATTTTGTGATCATTATGCTTTCACTGTTGCCTTTTGGAATATCATTCTGGATCTACAGTATTAACTTCCAGTTATTGAGATGACCCCAAACAAAACCAAAATGAGGGCCTACAGTAGTATGATGGTGCTGTCATATAGTAGGTTTCTGATGGTAAACAGCACCGCCCTGTGTCAAGATACAGTATTTAATTTTTTCATAGTGTGCATGCCACGGGAGCTGGAATGCTTAAAAACTTCAGAATCTCATATTTCCATCAAGGAATGAAATAAAATTAAAAGAAAAAAAATATACTGATGGTTTTGCCTGACAAAAACATTATTAGTGAAAAACTATTTTGAAATGATTATGCTTTGTATGAAGAATGTCATCACCAGTGTGTACAGTAGGAATAATTTTGTCTGATCAGAACAGTGTTTGGGACAGTCATTGACTTATAAAAAAGTGGACCTAACACAGAGCCTTGCAGGACTCCAAATAAAACATCAGCAGCATCTGAAGGTACAGTACATCCCACTTCGAACACATTACAGATGGTAGGATAAACACAGTGAATACCAGAGTAAGGATTTATAACTAAGGCCAGTGAGTCTAAATGTATTTAACATAACAGTACATTTGGATCAAGTGTATCTACAGTAACTTTCAGTAAGTCTGAAAATATTGCTGGGGAATATTATTTACTAACAAAAGAAGAACAGACATCACATGCAACGCTTAAAACCACTGTACATGAATTACATTATTGTGCTTGCAAAAGTCTGACTACAGTAGTTTTTTATGACTGTGAGGGAATGTTGACTGAGGGGATATACTATTTAATAAGGGGGATGGCGATCGGTGGGTAGGGGGTGGCACTGGACACCAGGGAAATAAAGGGATATACTGTTCTGTGTATATTCCTACCATGCTGCTCTTTATGCATACTGCCGATCGCTGTCCCCATTCTTAAATAATAAATCCCCCTTCATTTCCTATGGTGTCTAGTTGCACCCTTCAGAACCCCAATTACTATTCCCCTTATGAAATATTGTATCCCTGTATATTCCCTGTTGAGGATAAGAGTTGTAATGTTGTTTAAACCAAAGTAAAATCAGGTTCACAGAGTCTGGGTTCCAGGCTGTTCTCTTATTGTCTTAAAAAAAAGAATAATAGATTTTAGACTAAAATCACTGCCTGTATAACTACTGTATTGTAGACAGCCTGGTGTTTGTAATATTTATCCAAGTATCATCTGTCACAGACCTCATTATTTGTATCTTATCTGGATGTTGGAAGCATACAAACATCATACCAGAGCAAATTGTTTCAATTTTCTATCAAAGGGGGAACATCCTAGCAGTCAGTGATTTTCAGGAGAGAAGGATAAACACAAATTATATATATATATATATATATATATATATATATATATATATACACACACACAATTTTTTTTTTTTTTTTGGGGGGCCAACTTCCATGAACAAACTCCATGAAATTATTTAGTGACACTCAAGCACAGTAGCCAGTATTAAAAATGAAAGCTGAAAGCTCTATTTGTGTGACTCCTGCTTCTGGCTCTAAGTACAGTATGTTCTGGCTAACTCCACTGTGACTGTGAGGGAAGAGGGAAATGAGGGTTATGATATTTAATAACTGGGAGGGAGATAGGCAGGTGGAGGTGCCATTAGACACTGACTCGCTTACAGTTTTCAGTTTCAGTCGTTCACTTACAGCACTTGATAGTTTTCTGAAGCGAGTGTATCTAAGTGTTGTAAACAAATATCACATTTTATAGACTGTAAATCACACACAATTTATTCATACATGGCCAAGTAAAGTAATTCCAATAGATGACCTATTGCTGTGTGGTCATCTCGCTATCAGACAGGAAAAAAAGGTAAAATGAATACTGATTCTCCTGTCCCCTTTACATCTTGAAATTGGCTTGCAGGCTGGCCTGGTGGTGCTGAGGGCTGAGGCACTAGATGCCTTACCTCGCACTATGCCGGTGACCCGGGTTCGGGAACAAGCATGGATTGCCGGGGGTCGGCAGGGGAGGAGAAGGATTGAGCATCCAAAGGACTGCTCTTCTTCTCCAGGGAGGGGGGTCAATAGTGGTCATTGTTGCCTGCCCCCTAGTGGAGGCTGGGAGACAGCACACTGATGCTGAGAAGAGGGAGGAGAGGAGGCAGATGCTTGGAGGAGCGCATGCGGGAGTGTGCGCACTCCTTCCTTAGGTGTCATTGCATGCCCCCTCTCCTAAGGGGAGTAAACAAGGAATACCCTGGTCGCAGCATAATGATGGCAGATCTCCACAGGCCCCACTCCCACAAATAGCAGTAACCTTCTGCACCGGATCCATTCTGGTGGGTTGAGGAATCCCCACCGCCCTGTCATGGGGGACAGCGGAAAGGTAAGCCACGAGTGGGAGATGGGGCTGGGGGATCTAGCCCAATGGGATGCCAACCAGGGGGGCAGAAAAAGATTAACAGCAAAAAGAAATTGGCTTGCAGACCCATAAACAATATGATGTACTGTATCCTTACTAACACACCCTCACTCATATTGTATTATAAACCTCACCTCCCATCTGATATGTTCACTTTGTTGCATTCTACAGTACAACTTAACCTCCCCATGATTTGTGCTGTGCTTCTTGCTAAGTGAAATGGTGGAGCATCACTGTTTATTTTCTTACACTCATTTTTCTCTTATAAGCTCATTTGAGCTACAGTACATTGCTTTTCAGGCTGCCCATCAAGGTTTAATACTAATTTAAAATTGATATACAAAATCATGTGTTTAAAACTATTTTATTTCCAGGAAAAAAGGTTCCAGTTTTTATAATCACATTATCAATATTTCTTCAGATTAACAAGTTATCACATGAGTAATCATAATTGGGAATTAATTCTCCAAATTAGTTTCAGCTGATGACTGCTATCAACCCCCCAGTTTATCAGTTGAGGATGTTGGGTAACTTGCAGATTATTCAGTAATCCTGAAGGCTGCCATCCTGGGAGGTTACCTCAGATATGGTGGTCATGTACTGTAAGTGCAAAGTGTAGATAACTGATATACGATAGCCCTCCCAGTGTCTGTTAGGCACCCAGAGCTTCTGGGAATGGGAACCCTACAAATAAAAATCGCCTTGCCAGTGAATGAATGCTTTTTTTTATTTTTTCCTAGACCTGGGAAGGGATTTCAACTACATATACAAAGCAAAATAATCTGTACAATACACACTTGGTACTTTTTTGTTAATCTTTTCTTGCCATATGTCTGATTGTTCTCTATTAGAACTCTGAGAGAACACTCAGGTACTGTAGGTAGAGTTTGTCAGGTTTCTTTTTTGATGTGTATCATGTTGCTTCTTTGCACATACATCAGTAGCAAAAAGAGCATGGAGCATGTAAACACTTTGTTCACAAGGAAGCTGGATTCTGTGGTGAATTACAAATTGAAGACCTGATATTAAAACATAAAACTTACTGTACGCTCCATACTTGATGAAAGACCTGGGGCAGTCTGAGTTACAGTAGTTCTTTGAATATCCAGAAAAAAACAGCAGCTATCCTCGGTGACACCTCTTATTGAATGAAACAACCGTTTAAAGAAAAAAAATCTAGATCTTACTTCGAGAGGGCTCTTGCAGTAGGTAATTACATATAGGACTGATGCCGGCCGGTGTCAGGACCCAACGGAAATATTTCTAGCTAGCAGTCTCTGGCGGCGGACCGCCCCCAAGTCAGGTGACCGATGTCATGCAGTGTCAGTATAAAGGGGCAGTCCCCAACGCCCGCCTTCCTGTTCTTTCCTGCCATTAGCTCGTGTCAGTGCCTCGCGGTAAAGTTCAACGCTCATCAACTCTCTCGTCGGTAGTTTTTACCGTCCTTTTTTCGATTCTTCGATTAAAATTGTCAGGCATTCATTGGTGATTTGTCGTCCCCTACACCTTCCGAGCACAAAAATAAGCATGACTCGTGCGGCGCCCAAGTCCCGCACAAGGACGGCCATTCCCAGTGCCTCTTCTGTCTAGGTCCGGATCATCAGGTGGAGAAGTGCCAGCACTGCCTAAAATTCAATGCTGCCACCCGCAGATGGAGGCAGCAGTCCCTGGAGGCCCACATACTAAAGAAAAAAATGTCCTCCATGGAGAAGGAGTTAAAAAAGCTCTGGAAGGCGTCCACTTCCCCTGAAGGCCATTGTAAGAAGAAAAACAAGGAGAAGCACCGGGATAAGGGGTCCTCATCCACCGTGTCTTCCTTGGGAGTAGCTGTGCTACAGGTAACGTCCTCTCCGGGGGACTGCTCTGCAATGACTACCTTGGAGGCTTCCAAGGTGGCATCGGCCCACCCATCTGGCTTGTGCTCGGGCGGTTCGGGTGCCTCCGGGCTATTGGAGACCTCTGCTCCCAGTAAAGCCACCACCATGCGGCCTACTGGTTCGAGCGGCTCTGGTAAGCCGGATGTCAGCTCCTCTGACACCCACACAGAGACAGTCGATAAGTCGCCTGACCCTTCGGGGCGGCGCACGGCCCCTCTTCCACCCGACAAGGCCACTTCTCCTTCATGACCTGCCTCAGGCGATGGGTCTGATTAGTTGGATGTTGGCTCCTCCGGCGTCTGCCCAGATTCCGCTGGTAAGTCGGACGTCGGCCTGCCCGATGCCCGCACGGTGGCAGAGCCAATGCCGGACCCTCCCAGGTCTGCCATTCCTGGATCCCCGCAGCCTTCGCTGCCCTCTGGGCACCCTGGGTCTCCTCAGCCTGACCCCGGGGACTTTTCTCCTCCATCCCCAGGTGATGCAAAGGTTCCTGCTACACTCCCATCATGCTGTCCACCCGCTGGTCCGACTGACCTGATGTTGGTTCCTCGGATGCTGGCTCTGACGCCGGTCTTGCTGACGCCAGGCGATATCCCGCTCCCAGATGTCACTCCAACACCGGGCCTTACGCCCACTGGGCCTCCTGTGCCAGGCCCGCCCATGGGCCCTCCGGCCGGACGGTCTCCTGCAGACCCCCCCCCCGGCTCCCGGGTATCTGACGCCATCGTATCCGATGCTGTCTTACCTGGCTCTGCAGTATCCGATGCCCCAGTACCCGATGCCGGCCTATCCAATGCCACAGTAACCGGTGCCTCAATACCCGATGCCAGGTTTCCCGCCCTCGGGTTATGGATACGCGCCTTATGGGTACAATCAATACCCGTATTCCCCTCCTCCTCCACCGCCCCTTCAGCCGCCGGTGGACTTGAAGGAGGCTCTGGCCTCCTGGTGGGCTGAGGCCAAGGCTCAACTCACCAGAGAGGTAGAGAGTCATCTCACGATGACGGTGCCGATTCCAGTTCCCGTACGTCCATGATGACAGATTCCTTCCCCACCTATGGACACCAGGGGCGAGCCCTCTGGTTCCAGGGCAGGGCAGAATACGCTTCCATGAGGACCTTCCAAGGGATCCGTTCCTCCCCCTCGCCGGGAGAGGGAGTCTTCTTCTTCATCCTCTTCCTCCTCGGACACCTCGGATGACTCCGACGGTTGCTCTGAGCCAGACGACGAGCCACGCTCTCCATCTAAGCCCAGGTCTAGGACTCCTCTGAAGTCTCCTCCGGAGGATCCTTCCTTTAAGGAGTTGCTACACAAAATCCAGGAGGTTCACAAGTGGCATTCCTTGGAGCCGGATCCACAGCGTAAGAAACTCGCTGAACATTTGGACCTGCCCGAGACAGCTCCTACACTGGTGCCACCCTTGATTGAGCCTCATGCCGACCTCGTTTCCACTATTTGGAAGCAATCGTCGGCTTTAGCCCTGCTTCCTCAGAAGTCGAACAGGCTATATCAGGGTCCCGAGGGTATTGCCTTTTTAGATTCTCACCCTCAAGCAGATTTGGTCGTGATTAGTGCTGCTCATGGCCGGACAGCTAACCCAAAACATCTGAGCTCGTCTCCACCTGACAAAGAATCCCGTCTTCTGGACCAGTACGGGAAGAAGATCTATGCTTCTTCCACCCTGGGTATTAGGGCCCTAAATTATGTCAGTCACATGGGGGATTACCAGAAGGAGATTCTTAGTGAGGTGGAATCCAAGTTGGACTCCCTTCTGGACTCTCAAGTCAAACAGGATGTGGTTGACCTTGTCCGCTCTGCACATTCAGCCAGTCAGCACATGCTTCGTGCTACTTATGATGCAGTGGACACTGCTGGTAGGAGCTCCGCTTTGGCCGTAGGCTTACGGCATCATGCCTGGCTCCGTGTGTCAGAGTTGATCCCGGAAGTGCAGTCCACTATTCAGGAAATGCCCTTCCGGGGTTCGGTGCTGTTCGATGGTGCTATCAAGGACATTATCACCGATCTGCAGGAGAAGGGGAATACACTGAAGTCTGTGGACTCCATGTATCATCCCCATCAAATGCAGCACCGTCCCTTTTGCAGGCAGAATCAGCAAAAGGTGAAACCCCAGAGAAAGTGGGCTGCTAAAGGCTGGGCCCCTCAGGCTGCCAAGCCCCCTCCGCCCAAAAAAGCAGCGGGTGCTTCAGCCGCGATGCTGTCCCACACCACCTGACTCCTTTCCTCTCCCACAACCTCTGGGCCTTCTGGAGGAACCGGTAGGAGGGAGGTTTTCCCTCCACCTCCCGGGTTGGGAGAGGATAACTTGAGATTCCTGGGTGCTCCAGCTGATCGCAGAAGGACACTCAATAGAGTTTCTTCAGAAACCCCCTCGACACCCTCCCCCAAGGTCGTCGTACTCTCGGGAACATCTTCTTCTGGTCCAGGAAGAGATTTTAGCGCTTTTGCTGAAGAAGGCGATAGAACCCGTCCCCATTCCTCTTCAGGGAATGGGATACTATTCCCATTTCTTCCTGGTCCTGAAGAAAACAGGGGACGTGAGGCCAATTCTCGACCTCATCTCCCTGAACTTGTTCGTGGAGTACAAGAGGTTCAGGATGCTCTCGCTGCAGAGCCTCCTGCCCCTTCTTCAGCTGGGATTGTGGCTGTGCACTTTGGATATGCAGGATGCCTACCTGCATATCCCTATCCACCATTCCCATCACAAATACCTGCATTTTGCATTCCAGGGGGACCACTACCAGTTCAAGGCCCTCCCATCTGGTCTTTCCTCGGCACCACGAGTGTTCACCAAATGCCTTTTGGTGGTAGCGGCCTACCTGTGTACCCAGGGGGTGCAGGTTTTCCTGTACCTAGACGATTGGCTCCTGGCGGCCCCATCCAGGGAGGAACTCCTGCACTTCCTTTCCCTTACCCAGCAGGTCTTTGCCTGCCTGGGTATCACCATCAACCAAGCCAAGTCCCATCTGATCCCATCCCAGAGGCTCCAGTTTATCAGGGTGATCCTGGACACGACCTCTGGCAGGGCCTTCCTGCCACCAGACAGGGCAGCCACTCTTCAGGCCCAGGTCAGCCTGTTGTCCAGCCGCAGGCGGGTCAGCGCCAGATCGGTCCCTTGCCTCCTTGGGCTAATGGCTGCTGTGATTCCGACAGTCCCTCGCGCTCAGCTCCACATGAGAATTTCTCAGTGGACACTTCAGTCTCAGTGGGATCAGCTGGTGGACGACCTAGATCAACTTGTCCTGGTCTCCACTCCCATGGCTCGGGACTTGCAGTGGTGGGTGGTTCAGGAGAACCTCTGCTGGGGAGTTCCCTTCAGTCTCCTTCCCCCCTCACAGACGCTGACTACGGATGCCTCCAGCGAGGGTTGGAGAGCCCATCTCAGTCCTCACAGGACCCAGGGCTCCTGGTCCAAGCTCGAGAAGTCCTTCCACATCAATGTGCTGGAACTAAGGGCAGTACTGTATGCTCTTCAGGCTCTGCATCTGTATCTGTCTCCAGGTCTCCTAGTAGTACAGATGGACATGTGTATGGTCTGGTACATCAACAAATAGGGAGGAACTCGTTCCTACCCCCTTTGCCAAGAGGCGATGTGAGTCTGGGATTGGGCAGTACAGCACAACCTTCACCTCATGGCATCTCTTGTCCCGGGGATTGAGAACACGCTGACAGACAGGCTAAGCTGGTCATCTGCTCTAGCTCAACAATGGGAACTGGATCAGGGGGTGGTAGATGACATCTTCCTATGCTGAGGAACTCCACATGTAGACCTGTTCGCTTCCCCCAAAACACAAAACTTGCCGTCTTCTGCTCACTCGCTCCAGGGCGCGGAATTTTTGGGAGAGATGCTCTGTCTCTAGACTGGAAGGGCAGATTTGTCTATGCCTTCCCCCCAATTCCACTGATTATGAGGGTCTTGCAGAAACTCAGTTCGGAAGGAGTTCGAATGATTCTGATCGCTCCTTTCTGGCCCAGGCAAGTTTGGTTCTCTCTTCTGCAACAGTACTCAGAGGAACCTCCTCTTCCTCTTCCTCCGTTGTTGTTTTTGCTGACCCAGGATCAGAGGACCCTGGTCCATCCAGGCCTTAAGTCCCTTCAGTTGCACGCGTGGCTCCTGCAGACATAGCTCAGGCCCGATTTGGGGGTTCCCCCCCGAGTAGCTGAGATTCTGGTGGAGGCCAGGAAACCCTCAACCAGATCTACTTATGCCATGAAATGGAAGCAGTTCTCTATTTGGGCTGCCTCCAATGATGTCGAGCCCTTCTCGTGCTCTGTTGGCCAACTTCTGGATTACCTGCGACACCTCTTCGATCCGGGTCTCAGCCATTCATCCTTAAAGATTCACATGGCAGCCATTTCAGCTTATCATGTCCCCTTTGCAGACAGAATGTTTGCTCAGCTGGAGGTCTCTAAGACCTTTTTGAAAGGGGTCCTTCACTTACGACCCCCTATCCGGGTTCCTGTCCCTCCTTGGGATCTGAATTTCATTCTAGAGAAACTTACTCTGCCTCCTTTCGAGCCGGCAGCCTCAGTGGACCTAAAGTTCCTTTCTTGGAAGACTCTCTTCCTAGTGGCCATTACTTCTGTTCGACGGATTTACGAGCTTCAGGCCCTGATGTGTAAAATCCTGTACTTGATTTTTCACAAGGAACGTGTGGATCTGTGTACCAACCCTAAGTTTCTCCCTAAGGTGGTAGCAGAATCGATGCTGAATCAATCCATAGAGTTGCCTGCCTTTTTTATGCAGCACTCCAACCAAGGAAAGTACCTCTTGCATACTTTGGATGTTCACCGAATTCTGAGATACTACACCAACAAGACAAAGGATCTCAGAAAGACTGATCAACTGTTCGTCTCTTTTGCCCATAAAAGAGAAGGCAATGCAGTTTCTAAGCAATGCCTATTGAAATGGTTGGCTCATTGTATCACTTTCTGTTACGACAAGTACAACAAGACCCTGCTGGGTCAAGTTAGAGGCCACTCCACCAGAGGGGTCACTGCCTCTGCAGCTTGTTTCAAGAATGTGTCAGCGGCTGACATTTGTGCAGTCGCCACTTGGACTTCTGTCCATACCTTTACAAAACATTACAGTTTAGACATTGTCTCTAGCCGTAGAGCAGACTTCAGGCTGGCTGTTTTTCAAGGCCTCCTTTCCTAAGGCCTTCACAACCAGAGGGTCTACTTCTGAGTAGCTTCCTCCCTCTGTTTGCTTCTCCTTGTTCCAGACTGCTTGGGACTCAGTCCTATATGTAATTACCTACTGCAAGAGTCCTCTCGAAGTAAGATAGTACAGTTACATAAGAACTTACCGTAACAGTAGATCTTTGAGAGAGGCTCTTGTAGGTAATGCCTTCCGCCTCCATCCCCTGCTTTTTCAGCTCCTTTTCCAGGAAGGAAGATCCGCTTTCTCTCATCTTGCCTTTTCGCCTTTGGTGGAAAGAACTGAGAGAAGTGGGGGACCGCCTTTATACTGATGCCACATGACGTTGGTCACCTTATATGGGGGCGGTCCCCCGCCAGAGACTGCTAGCTAGAAATTTTCCGTTGGGTCCTGATGCCGGCCAGCATCAGTCCTATATGTAATTACCTACTGCAAGAGCCTCTCTCAAAGATCTACTGTTACGGTAAGTTCTTATGTAACTGTACTTTTTTTATACTGTATTTTCTTTCCATCAGGTCAATCGATGGAGCTTTCACCCCATGACATAAAGTTCAAATGTTCAGATCAATGTGAAGAACACAAACTGCATGTTTAAACATATAATGAATTCCACTGGAATCAACATGGGAGCAGTGTATCATGGGATAAAGGTTATGTTCATTAACATGTAAAAGAAAGAGTAACTCATCAAAATCTACTATTTTTTGAAGGTTACGTGATGCAAGCGACCTAGGAGCAGCAGTGGTTTGGAGCTCCCACTCCTCTATTCTTTCCACTACTGTTTCTATTACTTTTGATGTGCTTTTCTGCTGAAATAGTTACATTATATCAGGGCTTCTGGTTTCAATAATAGAGCTGGGCATTTTTTTCTGCATCACTATTGGGACGTTCGCCTCACGATGGATGTTGAAATGAAGCAGGCCCAACTAAAACATACGCCACCTCCCTCACCTGAGAAGATGCTCCTTAAAAAACCCAAAACACAGGGGTGTAAATGTGGAACATCACCGATTCAGCCAATTCCGCCTACGGAAGAACATTTTCTAAAAGAACTCGAGCCCTTCAAGGAAACTCTGCATGATATTGCCACTGAATTAAAATCCCTAAGAAGTGACATGACTGATCTAACCCGGCGAGTTGGGGATTCAGAGGTCTGAATCAAATTGATGGAGAACTTGAGAGGCAAACAAGATCCTGAGATAGTGTTGTTGCACCAACAAATCCAAAAGTTGCAAATGAAGACTGAAGATCTTGAGGGGGAGGAGCAGGAGGAATACTATATTAATTATCGGCCTCCCAGAGAAAGAAGGCTCCAATGCTGTTTTATTCCTTCAAAGGTTCCTGGAGAAAGTGGTAGGCCCCTCACCACTCCACACCAGCTACCAGATTGAACGCACCCCCCACTCGCTGTGACCCAGAGCCCAGCCGGGAGACCCACCTCGACATATCATTCTCAAATTTCTGAGCTATATAGAAAACCAGCATGTTCTCTCAAAAACTCAGGAGCTGAAAGCAATTACATGGGAAAGAGTTAAGCTTCGAATTTCACAAGATCTACCATATGAAATTCATCAGAAATGGGCCACCTTCTGGCTTCTGGTTCTGGTTTTGAGAATGATAGGAGCATAGTTCTTGAGTTCCAGCACCCCCTCTTTAACAATCTTCAATAATCCTCGGATCTAAATTTAAGAATCCTGACCATTTTCCCCTTGGGAATAAGCTGAGATGACTACCAAAGTGGCGAGACCCAAAGGACCGAAATCTATGCCAGCGCAAATGAAAATGAAGCAGCTTACCTTAGACGAGGAGCTGGAGAATCAGGCGGCCCTACTGCGAGGTTTTAGGCTGAATTCAGAATCTTCCCAGGACTCAGAAGATGAGGATTTAGTCATGTCCTGCAAATCTGGCAGAACTCTTCAAAAAATCCTGCATTCAGTCCAAAAAATCGAATCTTCACTGGCAGACCTCAGGCAAGACGTCCGAAATATGGACACAAAAGTTTCAGAAAACACCACAAAGTTAACCAAGGTATATTAGGCCCAGGACTCAAATGAACGCCTGACACTTTATTTACTTAAAAGAGATAGGGAAACTCAAGGCCAGTTAGAAGATATTGAAAACCGAGCCCGGAGAAATAACTTCCAAATACATGGTATCCCTGAGGGAGCAGAAGAAGGGTTAGCCTCACTTATTGATTTTATTCAGCATCTGCTCCACTCGGTAATGGAGATCCCGTCAGATCTAGACATCACGATGGGCAGGGCACAACGTTCTCTCACACCACAACCCACCAATCCATCGGCACGACCCAGATCATGGGTGATAAGAATGGCTGTTTACCAGAGCAAAGAGTGTGTGCTTTGAGAGGCCTGGAGGCTCAAAAATCTGAAATACAAGAACAACACTCTTTTCTTTGAGCAGGATTTTTCAACAGCATTGCAATCTGAGCAACAGAAAACAAGGGCCATACTAAAAGAGATTCGAGAAAAAAAGAACCTACGTGCTCAACTCCTTTTTCCTGTAAGAATCAAGCTTTACCTTGACAAGGGCCCTAAAACCTTCAGTAGCCTGTTGGAATTGCTGCCGATGCTGCAAGAATGGGAAATCACCCCTCCGGACATGGAGATGGCTCGGTTAGAACATAACCTTCTGTCCAACACATGGTCAGTGGCCACAGATAAGCCTCCAAGAGCGGTACCCGGAGCAATGCCGAAATTCATCTTGCAAGATGCTGCAGGGTTAATTCGCTGCACGGGCAAGAGGAAGGAGGACACATGAGAGGTACCTCCTTTGATCACCCAGAAACACTGAACACAATCGGACTTATACATGCTTTTTTGCTGCCATTTTCATAAGCATTCCGCTTTTGAACTGAACCGAACACAGTGAACACTCCTAAACCCTGACACACTGAACAATCTAATTTCTAGCTTTGAACTTAATTTAAAATTGATCTCTGAAGGTAAAAAAAGAGGATCAGTACTGGATGGAGGCATAGAAGATCTATGTACTGAACCGGGGTGTGACGTAGACAGCCAGCTCTGAGTGCTGTATCATTTTATTTTAAATATAAAATGTATGACTGACTGTCTCTGCTAAAAAAAAATCTGATGCTCTTAGAATGACCTCACTCATCCCCGCCCTGATTTTAGCTAAAAGATGAAAGCCATAAGAAAAATGCTGACAGCATGTGAGTTCACACACACACTCAGTTTTTAGAGACCATGTGTTACATGTAAGGCCTTAATTAAGGATCCTGTCTGTCTGAGTTAATTACAACCATAGTTGCTATAACATATCCATTTTATGACATTGGAAGGAAAACCCAGGTTATTACATAGAAGTGCAAAATCATAAAGATACTTTCATGTCCCGGAAGGAGGAAACTTATTATGAGATCAAAAGAAGTGTCATTTGAAGGACATGAATTATGCTGAAGTTGCAGAATGTAATACTTTTGTATAAGATATATATTTTTTTATACATAATCTGACAGAGGAGGAGCTAGCTGACCTCACACAAAAATGGGTTGTCTCATACATTTGTTTAAGGAATACTCTGTTTTACTTATGTAACCCCCAGGGGCTGCTACCTTTAGGGCTACTACCCCTATCTGCCCCCACAGAGGCAGGCTGAGGGGCCCAGTTTCGTTGACGGGTGCCTCCACCCAGAGGTCGGGGTTAGCACAGTTAAGACTACCTCGGTTACAGCCCTCTGAGCTACTGCAACCCCCCTTCGTCCCACTAGTGACTCACACTGGGTACCAACAATTTTGTTCACCAATACACTTACCCCACTGATAATATATTCCAGCTCCTTCGGGACCCCTGCAAAGTAAGGCACAGTTATGTTGCAATCACCAGACAGCAGTTCACCATTAATGTACACAATAGCCAGGATGTAGCTGTACAAAAGCAATCTGATTTATTTAGGGGAAAACAACAAGGACAGGGGAAATCAAGTTGATTAGCTTATCACTATACTTATCTACCTAGGGCTCTGTGCACAGGCCTAACCCTACAGCTTATTGTCCCGGGGTACCCAAGCCCTAGCGGCTAGTCCACACGTGGCAGCTGGTTGGGGCCCTTAGCACACACAAACATAACAGTCCTGAGCAGGTCAGAGTAGGAGGAAAGTTCAGTTAAGTAATCCGAAGTTAAATGGTGCACTGAAACCACTGCATAGACACACTACAGGGAGCGACTCTGAATTAGTACTCACAACCCCAGCAAATGACAATTCCTTCACCGCTGCCAGGATGGAGCCTGACTTTCACCCGTCTTCTTAGACATTTATATGGTAAACAGCAACAGAGGGGTACCACACCAGGCAGCTGCTTCCATGGCTCCCACAACTCCCAACCAGTGAGATACTGCAACGGCAGCTTTTACTTTTCTTTCGGACCGAGCACAATTCAGCAATTCTCTCCAGTCCCCATACAGGTCGAGCCTGGTGGGTAGCTGCACAGGGCACAGCCTCCTCTGACCGCCCACCGACAGATTTCAGGACTAACTCGCTTCGCAGAGAAATGGTCACAGGGTCAGGCCACGACCTCTGTGAACACTTTCCAGTGCAGAAGCACAGCTCCTCTCCTTCACCAACCACAACGATCTGCCCTCCAGCAACAAGGGGCTCTTCTTTCAGTTCGGCGCTACCCACTTCCATTGGCTGATGGAACCTGCCAGTCATTTTTTCCAGCTCTCATTGGTGCAAAAAAGCACCATAGCCCATAATCCCTTTCTCAGATACAAACAGCCCCTCTATTGGTCAGCCAGCTCTGTAGGGTCCCAAGGTACTGATTGGTCCAACTCAATAGTTCTGGACCAAAATGGAGGAGGCAATCGAAACCTTCTGTGCTGCAAAACAAGGCGGGTTAGAACAACTACATTATCATCATTATCTTACGTTATTTTAAGCAAACCATCACATCTTCCATCAGGGCTCCCCCTGCACCACTAGCGATGGCAGAAGGGAGCGCTTATTCTGCAGCCCGAGCGGGATTCGAGCATAGCAACACTCAAACCCCCTCCCATTCCAACCAAGTCTGACTGCAACAGGCAACCCTTAAAGGGACAGCTTGCGGAGGCTTTTAGGAGCACTCCATGGTTCCCCATTTAAGCGGCTTCATGTCGATCACCAACCAGGCATAAGGCATATTAGGAACACCCATTTACAAGGGGGTTACACTTACACACTTTTACCTAGACTCTGACTGAGGAAAGATCTTTGGAGCACTTGTAATAGATATTTAGAAAGATTTCAAATCTAAGTACTGTAAGTAGTAATGTGCACTGTTTAAACCTTGTTTCTTTTAAAAGATTTGCATGTCTTGTGATATAAGAGTTCTGTATTTTGCGTTTTACATATTTTTAACTATTTTAGTAAAATTCTTTTTAGAACTTACTTGGTCTGTCTTTGACTTCTTTTTAGTTGTAAGAAAAGTATATGGTTATTGCAGATACTAAACATAAGCTTGAATGGTGGTACCAAACTGGACAGAGAAGTGTTTTAAATCGGAAGTCTTTATTGTAAAGTTTTTAAGGGTTCATCTCTGTATACCTGGTTAGGTGCCCATAGGCAAAGATATCTGGCCCCCCGAAAACAGAAATATCTGAGCCTGTGCATTAGGTACACTAGCAAGAGGTTCACAGTTTGAATTAAGGTGACCACCTACTCGGTTTTTGACCGAATGATTCGGTTTTCTAGGTCCAGATTCGGTCCTCCTGTTTTCACCACTGCAAATTCGGTTTTTATGGTGGGTCAAGCAGCACCTGTTAGATTCCTCACTAACTGTTTCATTTTCTTCTCATCTGACTGTAAACAAGTGTCTGACATTTTAGTGTGATTGCTTGCTTGCAGTGCATGCTAATCAGGAAGTGCCTTCAAGAGCAGGGCACTTAAAGAGCCAAATTTGTCCCTGTCTGCTCAGTTGTCACCTCTAACTTCACACCAGCAAATTGGAAGATTATTCATGGGAAGGGTAAACAATATCACCTTAATTAACACCTTCATGTTTCTGAAACCAGGCAGGTACCACATTAGGGTAGCTTCCTGTCCCAGAATGGACTGTACAATGTGTTTAAGAAACTTTACCTGCTAATCCAGTTTTATTCAGAGGTAGTACTTTTTCAGTCATTTTGAATGCTCACATGCTTGTAAAACAGATTCTGTTAAAGCCTTCACCATTTTACTTGCATGGTCAGATTACAAACAAATTCTGATGTCATGCAGACCTTTGTTTGTATACCAGTCAGTCTGAGAGGTGTAAAGTAGGGCTATTAAGACCATTAGCAGCAAATCAAACTAATCCTTTCAAGGCTGCATTGCGAGTATGGTCTTTGACTGCTGTGATAAGGAATACTTTTATACCTCTAAATGTTCACCATTTTTTCTTTTAGGGTCTGTCCTATATTTTAATATTTGTTACCCCTTTTGTTGTTAAACTAATAATCTAATATTTTATTTAATTTCTAGCAATAATATGCCTCTCTCTCCTCAATAGTTATTGTTGTCAATTTTCATGCTACTTGGATATTCCAGGAAGACCAATCCAGGCCTTTCAGATGAACAGCACAGAATAATGTGTCTAATGTCATGCTAAGCTACAGAAATGAGAAAAGGAAGAGAGAGAGAGCAGTAGCTGATGAGATGACAGGAACACAATCAAGATTTGATGGCACTGCAAATTTAGGCAATCTAGCAAGCATTTTTCAAAACATTATTTATTTTACCAGAAGAGACCCACTAAACTAAAGCTAGTTTACAGGTGCAACCTGAGGGCACAAGGGAATTAAATGATTTGTGTAGGATCACAAAGTATGCAAGTTTGGGCTGTAGGATTCAAACCCTGATCTCCAGAATTGTAGCTCAGAGCTTTAAACCACTGTGCTATACTGCCTCCACACTACATATCACATATCATGCTATCTGCTATGTATGACCGACATGGAAAAAAATAGGGTATTTAACAGCATAGAATAGTTCCTACCACTTTTAAAAACTTCTGTGACATTACAAATAACTTTAGAGTAGGAACAATGGGAGGGACAGTAGCACATCTTTAAATGGCAGATGATATTTGTAATTACATCTTGTCCACCATTACTGGTGTAGTTTATTTATTTATTGAAAGAGTTTTACCAGAAAAGGCCACCTGATCCAAACTAGCCAGTTGTCAGAGGTGTCCTTGTAATCACTCGATTTGTCAGCTAAGCTGTGTACACAGGATGGAAAGTCCCCTGAACCCCCCTCTCTAACCCCACCAAATGTTAACACACAGTGAAATTGAAAATATTTAAATCTAAATCAAATAAACCAAAAATAATAATCATGATGTAATTTAAAGAAGTTTTACACAATGTTATATCAGCAGCAATTCTGAATAAATCAAGTGAATCAGAGTCCAAGCGATGCCCTCATTAGTCATAAAAGGGGCAGGGTTAGGGGTGGAGTTTGGGGGTGTGGTTTAGTATTCGGTTTTCATCTCATCCAAAGGTGGCAACCCTAGTTTGAATCCCTCTAGAACTTGAGACCAAAGGTTGATCCGAACTCACAAAAACAGACAAGAGGGTTACCTTGTCTGTTACACTGTTCACAAGACTGCGCTCAGAGGTTGGCACTTTGGGAGTAGAGGGCCTGACCTGCTGAGTGGGTTTGTGACAGATTGGTTGGCAGCGGTGGCATAATTTTGGTATCACAAGCTTGTATTGTTCTGTGTCAGCTGAGACCGTAAGCTCTCTTGCAAAGAAAGAAAAAAGGCAGAGTTTTATTTTAAAAAGGAAACAGAACTATATATCACTTGGCGTACAGCCCAGTTCCTACCCGTTTTATTTATTTTTTTCTAAAGTGCAAGTCAGACTAGCAGTAGTGAGGGAAGAAGAAGATGGCTTCCAACTACAGCAGGCACACTGTAGATTACTTGAAGCAGTTGTACGGGGACAGGGGAGTCCTGTTCGAGATGACAGCCAAAAAGCAGAACCTCATAGAGGCCCTGATGGTAGCAGATACCCAGAGCAGCGAGTCACCAACTGTGAATGAAAAGGACAGCAGGGCCACTGTCAGTGAAGAGTCACAGCAGCAGGGAATGGCCACCAGTATCCTGAATCCAGAGGTACTCAAACTGCAAATTGAGTTGCGCAGGATGGAACTGGAGGCAGAGCGAGAACAGAGGGAGGCAGACTGTGAGGAGCATGAGCGCTAGCAAGCTGCAGAGGAGAAGAGAGAATGAGAACGCCAAGACGCAGACCGTGAGGAGCAAGAGCACCAGAGGCAACATGAACTGGAGAAGATACGACTCCGACCAGCGGCACCAGAGCAGGTAAGTGTCTTGGGTTTAAATGGGACTGCAGGACTGGGTTCAAAATTGAACTCCAAATTAATAGCCGAGTTTAAGGAAGGAGAGGACATGGATGCCTTTTTAAATTCTTTTGAAAAAGTTTGTATTCAGGCTAAAATTCCTAGAGAGTCCTGGAGCTTCCAGCTATCCCCGCTACTTACCGGGAAAGCTCGGGATGCACTGGGTCAAATGGACAATGAGAACAGCAATGATTTCAGCAAGCTAAAAGCTGCACTGTTAAAAAAGTTTGAATTAACTGCTGAGTCATACAGAGCTAAATTCTGTAAGCTCAGGAGAAGCCCTGATATGAGCTACGAGGAGCTAGCCATGAAACAACGTCAGTTTTTAAAATGTTGGTGGGAAGGAATTGAGGCAAACTCTGTTGATAAAATTGAAAATGTGATTTTATTAGAACAGTTTTATTGGGCTTGCCCAGAAGAGCTAAAAACCTGGCTAGAGGACCGAGATCCAAAAACAGTGCAAGAGGCTGCTGAACTCTCGGACTGCTATGCCAAGAGCAGACCTGCTCTGAGAGTGAATGGGGCGGGAGTGGCAGCAGAGAAAGGGAAAAGCACGCCTTCAGGGTAGTTAAAACCCTCACTGCCTCCACCGAAACCAGTTAGCCCCAGGTTTCAAAGAAAAGATTTCTCTGAAGTAAGAAATGCCTGTTGGTTGTGTAAAGAAACCGGGCATATTGCCAGACAGTGTCCCAAAAAGGTGAGCAATTATACACAACAGGGTGCTAGAAAAGAAGTGGGTTGTTTGTGTGTCCCTGGGAGCATGCCAGTGAACATGGAACACATGCACCCAGTCATGGCGAATGGTGTACAGATGCAGGGGTTAAGGGACACAGGGGCATCCCTCACATTGGTGAAAGGGGATCTGGTACAACCTGGTCAGCTTATACCCAATAAATATGTTACTGTCCAAGGGTTCACTGGTGAAAAGAAAACATTGCCCCTCGCTAGTGTTCTCTTAGACTGGGGTGAAAAAGGGGGAACTGTGCAACAGGTGGCTGTAGCCAAAAAATTAGCAGTGGATGTGATCCTGGGTAACAATCTCCAACAGGGGATGGTATGTGCAGTTACCCGTAGCCAAGCGGCAAGGGAAAATTGTAGTTCTCTGAACCCCACAGAAGCCATTGTGGAAACCATTGAGAGGCTGGTTCCCCAGCCTGTGTCTCTTGATAAGGAGATTGATAATAAAGGGGTAGAAATTTCCCCGGTAGCAAGCGACCACACAGCTACAGAAGGTTATTCCAAAAAGGGAGGTGCGACCCATTGTCTGAGGGTTGGGATTGACAGTGATCCTGAGGGCCCTGATGCTAGTGCTAGGGACCCTAGTATAGAGACTGAAGGGGTCTTGTCCCATGCCTTGGGAATGTGTGAGGGGTTTGCAGCTGCTCAGAGGGGTGACCCTAGTTTAGAGAAGCTGAGGGCTTGGGCAGACTCTGGCAGAGCACAGGGAGGTGACAGCTGACATAAGGTTTATTGGGAAAATGGACTTATGTATACTCAGGCAGTAGAGACAGAGGGAGGGATGCTAGGCAGGCAGCTTGTCGTTCCCTTGGGTTATCGTGAGCAGTTGCTCAAAATTGCACATGATATTCCCTTGTCTGGTCATCTGGGAATCACACGCATGATGCAGTGGTTGGCCCAGAATTTCTACTAGCCTAACTTCACCCAGCAGGTGAAGGAGTATTGCAGGTCTTGTCACTGGTGCCAAGAAATAGGGAAAGCGGGCAAGAAAACCCAAGCAGCCATGATTCCATTGCCCATAGTGGAGGAGCCATTCCAGAGGGTGGGAATGGATATTGTGGGGCCTTTGAATACTCCCAGCTCCTCAGGGAAGAGATTCATCCTGACTGTGGTGGATTATGCCACCCAGTACCCAGAGGCAGTCACCCTATCCTCACTGAAGATGGACAAAGTGGTAGATGCCTTACTTGGGATTTTCTCCTGTGTTGGGTTTCCGCAGGAGGTAATCACTAATTGAGGGGGTTCCTTCATGTCAGACCTGATGAAATGTTTATGGAACAAGTGTGGGGTGGTGCAGAGATGCACGACACCATATCACCCACAAGCCACTGGACTTGTGGAACGATTCAATGGTACCCTAAAGTCAATGCTCCGGGCATTTGCTGAACAGCATGGGAGGGACTTGGGGAAATACCTTCCCCACCTGTTGTTTGCATACAGGGAGGTGCCCCAAGAGTCGACAGGATTTTCCCCCTTCGAACTCTTATATGGACGCCGGGTACGTGGGCCTCTAGACTTGATCTGGGAGGACTGGGAAGACAAGCACGCCACCCATGGAACTCCCATTGTGGATTAGTCCTTAGGTTTAGAGAAAGGCTGAAGGAGCTTATGGGGACAGCCCAGAGCAACCTGGCAGCTGCCCAACAGAAACAAAAGGTGTGGTACGACCACAAAGCCAGAGCTCGCTTGTACATGGTGGGTCAGGAAGTCATGGTCCTTATTCCAGTCCAGAAAGACAAACTGCAAGCTGAATGGGCAGGACCGTACAAAGTGATTAGGACGGTAAATGACGTGAACTACATTGTGGAGTTACCTGACAGAAGACAGACTGAAAGGATGTACCATCTCAACATGATGAAGCCATATGCAAATAGGGCTGACATGGTGTTTGCAGTGTGTAGTCATGGGAAGGGGATGGACGAAGGAGACCCCCTCCTGGATTTGCTGGAAGAAAGTAATCGGGAGTCCTCTGTGGAGGCAGTAAAATTGTCTCCCCAGCTGGCCCCGGACCAGGTCCAGAAAGTAAGGGAGGTTTTAGCAAACTTTGCCCCCTTGTTTAACGCTAAGCCTGGACTAACCCCCTTAGTGACACACGATGTGGAGACAGGGACACAGACGCCCATATGATGAACAGCATATCGGGTGTCAGAGGCTGTCCAAAAAGACATTAGGAGGGAAGTGGAGGAGATGCTGGATTTAGGGGTAATCCAGAGATCCCACAGCCCCTGGGCCTCACCTGTAGTCCTTGTGTCCAAGCCAGATGGCTCAACTCGTTTCTGTGTGGACTATCGTGGACTGAATGCAGTCACAAAGTCCAACACCCACCAGATGTCCCGGACGGATGAACTCTTGGACAAGTTGGGAGGGGCGACCTACCTTACGACTATTGACCTGACCAAGGGGTATTGGCAGGTAGAATTGACAGACAGAGCTAGGGAGAGGTCAGCCTTCATCACTCCGATAGGCTTATTTGAGTTTAAAGTAATGCCTTTTGGAATGAAGAACGCCCCGGTCACTTTCCAAAGGTTGGTGAAGCAGATGTTAAATGGTGCTGAGGAGTACGCCGTGGCATACCTGGATGACATTGTCATCTTTAGTACCAGCTGGGAGGAACACCTATCCCACCTTAGGGAAGTGCTAGGCAGGATACAGAGGGCCGGGCTCACTGTCAAAGCTGAGAAGTGCCAGGTGGCCATGGGAGAAGTGGCATACTTCGGGCATGTGGTAGGCAGGAGACAGCTCCGTCCTAACCAAATAAAGATAGAAGTGATCCAGGCATGGCCCAGATCATAAACCCAGAAGCAGGTCAGGAGCTTTCTAGGGACAGCAGGGTACTACAGGAAATTTGTACCCATCTACAGTGCCCTGGCTGCTCCCTTATCTGACCTGACAAAGAAAAAGATGCCAAAGAAAATTACCTGGGGCCCAGCCTGTGAAGAAGCCTTTACCAGACTAAAGGAGGCACTGTGCAGTGCTCCTGTTTTGACAAGTCCTGACTATAGCAAAACCTTTATAGTTCAGACAGACACCTCAGACGTGGGTATTGGGGCAGTACTGAGCCAGACGTCCAGCCAAGGGACAGATCACCCAGTAGTGTACCTGAGCAGAAAGCTGCTTCCCAGGGAGCAAGCATACTCCACAGTGGAAAAGGAGTGTCTTGCCATAGTGTGGGCCCTAAAGAAATTACAGCCATACTTGTATGGGCAGCATTTTGTGGTGCAGACTGACCACAGCCCCCTGGTTTGGCTGATGCAGATGGGAAAGAACAATGGCAGATTACTAAGATGGAGTCTTGCTTTACAAGGGTATGATCTAAAAATTGTACATAGGGCTGGAGCAAAGAACCAGAACTCAGATGGGCTGTCTAGGGTCTATGAGGAGTGAACTGATTTGGGAAGCTCATCCCATGTAGGGGATAGATCCCCCAAATTCAGTCTAGGTGGGGAGGAGTGTGACGTAGACAGCCAGCTCTGATTTCTGTATCATTTTTTTTAATATAAAATGTATGACTGACTGTCTCTGCTGAAAAAAAAACCTGATGCTCTTAGAATGACCTCATTCATCCCCCCAGATTTTAGCTTAAAGATGAAAGCCATAAGAAAAATGCTGACAGCATGTGAGTTCACACACATTCAGTTTTTAGAGACCATGTGTTACATGTAAGGCCTTAATGAATGATCCTGTCTGTCTGAGTTAATTACAACCATAGTTGCTATAACATATCCATTTTATGATGTTGGAAGGAAAACCCGGGTTATTACATAGAAGTGTGAAATCACAAAGATGCTTTCATGTCCTGGAAGGAGGAAGATTATTATGAGATCAAAAGAAGTGTCATTTGAAGGACATGAATTATGCTGAAGTTTTAGAATGTAATATATAGAAACATAGACATAGACTTTGACAGAAGATAAGGACCACTTGGCCCACCTAGTCTGCCCATTTCCCTACCTAAAGGATAAGCTGCAGATCCTATTTAACCAACAGCCTATTTCTTCCTAACCCCCACAAAAATTGCTTTATGTTTGTCCCATGCATTCTTGAATTCTCCCACAGTTTTAGACCCCACAACCTCCTCAGGAAGGCTGTTCCATGCGTCCACCACCCTTTCTGTGAAAAAATACTTCCTCACATTGCCTCTGAGCCATACTCCATCTTCAAATTGTGTCCCCTTGTTCTTGCACATCTCTTTTTTCTGAAAGATGCTACCCTCTTGAATTTTGTTGATTCCACTGAGGTACTTAAATGTTTCTATCATGTTCCCCCTCTCCCTCCTTTCCTTAAGGGTATACATATTAAGCTCCTTTAGTCTCTCCTCATATGGCTTCTCTTGCAGACCCTGCACCATTTTCGTTGCCCTCCTCTGAACTGCCTCCATCCTGTCTATGTCCTTGCGGAGATGGGGTCTTCAGAACTGGACAAAGTACTCCAGATGGGGTCTCACCAACTGTACAGGAGGATAGCAACTTCCTGTTTTCTACTGGCGATACCTCTCCCTATACATCCCAGTATCCCCCCAGCCCTCCCTACTGCCTTCTCACATTGCTTGCCAACCTTAAGGTCATCTGATATGATTACTCCCAGGTCCCTTTCCATTTTTGTTGTTGTTACTACCTCCACCCCATTGTGTAATCTTCCCCTGGGTTTTTGTTTCCCAGGTGCATTACTTTGCACTTATTTGCATTGAATCCAAGCTGCCATACTTCTGACCATTCCTCCAACCTTGTCAAGTCCCTTCTCATCCTTTCCACACCTCCTTGTGTATCAACCCTGTTGCAGATCTTTGTGTCATCTGCAAAGAGGCATACTTTTCCTTCCAGTCCTTCTGCAATGTCACTTATAAAGACATTAAAAAGGACTGGACCCAGTACTGAACCCTGCGGTACCCCACTAGTAACCCCTCTTTCTTCAGAGTGGACTCCATTTACAATTACCTTCTATGTCCTGTTGTTCAGCCAATGTTTTACCCAGGCTACCACCCTGGGACCCACTCCCAGGCTGGTTAATTTGGCTACTAATCTTTTGTGTGGGACTGTCAAATGCCTTGCTAAAGTCTAGGTAGGCTATATCCACAGTCCTTCCCTGGTCTACTACTTTGGTCACCCAGTCAAAGAAATCAATTAGATGCATCTGACATGACCTTCCCGCTGTGAACCCATGCTGCCTTGGGTCCTGTGCCCCACTGGCCTCTAGGTACTCAACAATTATTTCCTTCAGAAGTGATTCCATCACTTTCCCTACCACAGAGGTCAAACTGACAGGTCTGTAGTTTCCTGCCTCTGTCTTGGTCCCACTTTTGTGAAGGGGAATCACATCCGCCTTCTTCCAGTCCTCAGGTACCACACCATCCTCCCATGATTTGTTAAAAAGGGTAGTCAGTGGTGTCACTAGTTCTCTGATTAATTCTTTTAGTATTCTGGGATGAATTCCATCTTGCCCCATTGCTTTGTCCACCTTCAGTTTTAGGAGTTCTTTCAGAACCCTTTCTTCTGTGAAGGACTGGGATCGACCCCCTTCTCCGGAGTGCTTCCGTTAATTGGATTAGGCACCTCTCCCACTTCCTCTTTTGTGAATACTGAACAGAAATATTCATTCAGTATCCCTGCTTTTTCACTGTCACTCTCTGCCCACCCACCATCCATTCTATTCAGTCTCACTATCCCTCCCTTTGTCTTTCTACACTCCCTGATATACCTATAAAAGGTTTCACCCCCCTTCTTAACCGAGTTGCCTATCTTTTCCTCAGTTTGTGTCTTTGCTATTCTGACTACCCTCCCTGCTTCCTTCTGCCTTAACTGGTACAGTTCTCTGTTCTTCTCCTTCTGTGTTTCCTTTATACTTCCTAAATGCTATCTTTTTCTCCCTAAGCTTCACCGCCACCTCTTTTGAGAACCATAGTGGCTTTTTCTTTCATTTTGATTTGTTTATTTGCTTCACACAAAGGCTTGTTGCCTCTGTGATGGCAGTTTTGATATTTCCCCAATGTTGCTCCACCCCTCCTTCTAGCCTGTTTGCCATCTTGCCAAAGTCAGCCCTCCTGAAGTCCAGAACCTTCACTTTTGTATGGCTTGTCTCTGTAGCTGAGTTTATCGTGAACCACACTGTTTGGTGGTCACTTGTTCCCAAATGGCTACCCACTTCTAGATCTGAGATCCTCTCACTGTCCCCATTTGAGAGTATGAGGTCTAAGATTGCTCCCTCATGAGTAGGTTCCAAAAACTCGCTGTCTGAGGCATGCCACCTGAAGGGCATCAAGAATGGTCCTGCTTTTGGATGTGGCTGCAGCAAAGGTGCTCCAGTTAACATCTGGCATATTAAGGTCCCCCATCAACAGTATCTCCCCTTTCTCTGCCATCCTAAGTATGCCTTCTATCATATCCTTGTCTATTCCCTCCCTGACATGGAGGTCTGTATACAACCCCTGTGCAGATTGTGGTGCCATTTCCAGTCTCTAAGGTGACCCACAGTGCCTCCTCTCCTCCCTGTTTACTCTTTTGTTCAGTTGCTTTTATCCCTTTCCGTACATAGAGAGCTACTCCCCCCTCTTCTGCCCTCCCTTTCTCTCCTGTAAGTTGTGTACCCTGGTATGTTAACATCCCAGTCATGGTTCTCTGTGTACCATGTTTCTGTGACTGCTACAATATGCAGGCATCCCTCTTCCATCAAGGCCACCAGTTTAGGGAGCTTGTTGCCCAGACTATGGGCATTGGTACTCATTACCGTCCATTTCTTGATGGTCTTACCCCTTTTTGCCCCATCCCTGTCCTTATTGCGTTTGTCACTTTCTCCATTTACCCCTGTGCTTCTCCCTATCGACATCTCTATGTTGGTGTCTCACCTCACTTAGTACCCTGATTTTGGGGCTAGGAATTCCTGCTTCTTTCCAGTGCATCCCCTTGGCTAGTTTAAATGCTTGCCAATGAAGTATTTAAACCTATTACCTAGGATCCTGGTTCCCCTCCTGGACAGATGCAGACCATCATGCCAGTATAGGCCTGTATCCCTCCAGGTGGACCCCCAGTCCCCAGTGAAGCCAAATCCCCGAGCTCTGCATCAGTTTTTCAACCACTGATTGAATCCCATGGTGTGGAGCACCCTAGCCTCACCCATGCCATAGATAGGCAGCACCTCCGAGAAGGTTGCCGTGTGTGCTATTTATCTAAGGCCCCGCCCCATCTCCACAAATGCTTCTTGCACTGCTCTGATCCCTTTCTTAGCCAGATCATTTGTCCCTAGGTGGACAATGACATCCGGCTCCCTCCCCTGTGCAGCTGCTCCTGCGATCCTGAGGATTTGCTCTCTGTCTCTCCAAGCCATGGCACCAGGCAGGCACCTTACCTCCCTCCCTTCTCCCCTTCCTCCCCCAGTTCTACCTTCCTAACAGTGGAGTCCCCCACCAGGAGTTGTTTCCTTCCCCTGTGGGGTCCCATGCCGCCCTCCTGTGGGCCTCCTTTGTGGAGGTTCCCAGCATCCTCCTTGGTCTCCACTGTGGATGCCTCCATAGAGGAACCACACTTTTCCAGAACAGCACAGAAATTGTGGAGAGGTACAACTGAAGGGATGCACCTCTGTTCCACCACCCTCACCCTCCCTGAGCCCACTGTGGTCCAACCGCTCCTCTTTCTTGGCAACCTCTGAGGCAACGGCAGTGACCCTGGTGGTCCCTGGGTGGGAGAGGAGGTCCCACAAATCCTGGCCAACTCAGCCTGGAGATGAGAAACCTCCTCCCTCAGCCCAGAGAGGTGCCTGCAGATGGGACAACATTGCATCCTCCAGAATGTCTCCCGGAAGACTGCTGCTCCACAGCCACTGCACTGCACCACTCCCATCATGTCTTTTTTCTGGCCCCCTAACTGTTGTTTGGAATGCTTACTCTTTCCTCTGTTTGTTTATTTCTTTTTTTCTTTCCCTACTTACTTACTGCCTCTGTGCCCTTTTAGCTCCTGATCTTCCTGTTCTGAGACAAGAAGTTCCTATATTTCTCAGTAGTCTCCTTACTTGCTCAGAGTCAGACCTCCAGCAGCTGGGGGGGAGAGCTACTCTTGCCCTTCTAGGATGGTGAGTCTTTGGTGGCTCTGTGATCACTCACTTCCTGCTCCCAAACAGGAAGTTCCTGTTGTCAGTTAAATCCTGTGCCTATAAGAGTAGAACTGGTTTAGGGTGGAGGGGAGGGAAGGAGGGCAATATAGTCTCAGTAGAAAAGTTTTAGTTGTACCAGTAGCTCCTTCTTCCTGGTGTTCTGTCTGTTCTCTGGCAGAAGCTACCTAGGGCAGTGTTTAAATCTGGTTATAACCTGGCTCCTCCTAGCTAAGCCACTCCCCCTACTTTGCAAATCTTTCTACACTTAGTTAATTTCACAGATAACAATTCCCTTCTGACACCTGTGACAAGCACCTAGATAAGTACACAGATAACAGATAAAAATTTACTTCAACTATCTCTGACAAACACACTAACTCTTTTTTTAACCCTAAATTGAAAGTCCCAGTACAAGAGTTCTAGTTCTTAGTCCAAGTAGAAAAGTTTTAGTTATACCAGTAGCTCCTTCCTCCTGGTGTTCTGTCTGTTCTCTGGCAGAAGATATATATTTTTTTACATAATCTGACAGAGGAGGAGCTAGTTGACCTCACTCAAAAATGGGTTGTCTCATACAGTTGTTTAAGGAATACTCTGTTTTACTTACACACTTTTACCTAGACTCTGACTGAGGAAAGATCTTTGGAGCATTTGTAAACAGATATTTAGAAAGATTTAAAATCTAAGTACTGTAAGTAGGAATGTGCACTGTTTAAACCTTGTTTCTTTTAAAAGATTTGCATGTCTTGTGATATGAGTTCTGTATTTTGCGTTTTACATATTTTTAACTATTTTAGTAAAATTCTTTTTAGAACTTACTTGGTCTGTCTTTGACTTCTTTTTAGTTGTAAGAAAAGTATATGGTTATTGCAGATACTAAACATAAGCTTGAATGGTGGTACCAAACTGGACAGAGAAGTGTTTTAAATCTGAGGTCTTTATTAAAGTTTTTAAGGGTTCATCTCTGTATACCTGGTTAGGTGCCCATAGGCAAAGATATCTGGCCCCCCAAAAACAGAAATATCTGAGCCTGTGCATTGGGTATGCTAGCAAGAGGTTCACAGTTTGAATCCCTCCAGAACTTGATACCAAAGGTTGATCTGAACTCACAAAAACAGACAAGAGGGTTACCTTGTCTGTTACACCGTTCACAAGACTGTGCTCAGAGGTTGACACTTTGGGAGTAGAGGGCCTGACCTGCTGAGTGGGTTTTTGACATGGGGTATTCATTCTTATCTTATGGCAAGGCTGATGACAGTCCTAGTTCTGACTTGGTAAAGTAAACTGATATACATGGGGTGGAAGGGGGGATTTTGATTTAAACACATAAGGTACTGTATATGAGCAACTATAATTATCGATAGAGGTGATATCCAGCCCTGATTTAGATAAAATACCTTGGGACACTACAAGGATGAAAGGGAATGGGAGAGAGTTCAGGAATGGGACAGAATGAGGAATAATATGCTCCTACTATTTCTCTGGGTAGAGCTGATCGCTTGGGTAACACCTCAGAAGCGCAGCTCCCTACTACATCCGGTATCAACATACAGCCTTGACATTTGGCTGGGACTCAATTTATTTAAAGTCCAGGAGATCTGAGTCAAATATTTGACTCCTACTTCTCCTACCTGCGTAAAGCATGCCTCACAGCAGCTCACCTGGATTTTTAGAGTGCCTCTTAAATGGCGCTCCTGCCTTGGAGGTTTTGTTGTACAAAGTTTCCTCTCTAGGGATGGTCCTCAAGACAGAGGCACCACCTTGTGGGGACTTCTGTTACAGTTATTACTGTTTGTTATGGTTAGAAGTTATTTAGACATTTTTTTATTTTAGTGCCATGCATACTGAAGAGAAGACTGGGGAGGCTGGGGGGGGGGGTGCCTGGAGAACCGAGAAGATGACCATCTTTGTGGGCAAAAGAGAAGAATTGGGAGGAATTTTCTTCAGATTGGGAATGGACAAAAGTCTGAAATTGAACAGAGTGTTGACAGCGAGAGCAACGGATCTTTATTTCATATGGGAAAATGCGGGATAGACGAAAGATAACCGTTGTTTCCCACAATGTTAACGGATTGAACAATCCAGTGAAAAGGAGGAAAGTCCTCTCGGTTCTTAAAAGGCAGGCCCCTCTCGCTATACTCCTTCAGAAGACACATCTCAGCAAAAAAGAGCATGCTAAGCTGGGGAAATTTGTTTTTTCTCACACAGTATCCTCCTCGTATGGGAAGGGGAAAAGGTGAGGTACAGCTAAACTAATTGCCCGTGGAACACAACTGAGTGTTTCCTTGACTTTCTGAGACCCTGAGGAGCGATTGGCAGTATTAGTGGGCACATTGGAGGGCAACCCAGTTACCCTCGCCTCACTTTATATTCCCCCAGGATCCACAGTTAGTACTATAAGGGCCTTGCTGCACAAAATAACTGAGCTGCATGTAGGGGTATTAGTGGTGGAAGGAGATCTAAACCAAACCATAGAGCAGATAGATTCCTCTAACTCAAAGCACCATAGAAAAACACCAGCTAGTAAAACAAGAGTATATGAACAGAACCATGTGGGTGGATGCCTGGAAACTCCAGCACCCTGGACAAAGAGAATACACGCATTTCTCTCCCCCTCATGGTACCTATGCGTGACTCAACAATTTTCTAATATCCGGGGAACACCATCACAGAGTGGTGGACTGTATGCACATCCCCGCGACCTTATCAGACCATTCTCAACTTTTATTAAAATTAGAGTGGAGCCCCGATCAGAAACTAACCCTCTGGAAGTTTAACAATTACTTGTTGAACCTAAAGGAATTCACAGAACTAGCTAAAAAGCGAATACCTCAAATCATTCAGGATAATGACTCCCCACAGATCTCAAGAGCCACCCTATGGGACACCATAAAAGTATTATTGAAAGGGGATATAATTAAATATGCAACACATTATAAAAAACAACAGAATCTGAGATTGGAGAAACTCCAACAGCAACTACGGGATTTACAAACGGCACATGCAGGGGGAGATGTAGTTGCCAGTTCACAAATACAAATTACCAAGCAACAGCTCCAAAAAATAATTGACATAAAAACAGAGCAGGCCCTACAGCGCCTTAGCCAAAAATACTACGAGGTGGGACCGAGAGCAACTCGTCTATTGGCCCACCATCTGAGACAGCAGACCTCCCAATCCACAATAGCACAGATTAGGGACCCTGGGACTGGCCAACTGAAGAGGAACCCAGATCAGATTTTAGACTCCTTTAGAGTGTATTATTGCACTCTCCATATCCCGGAGCAAACGGTGAGTGACTCACTAATCCAGACTTACCTATCAAAGCTTAGACTGCTGAAACTCTCATCTGAACTACAGTCTCAGATAGACAAATCATTTTCACCAACAGCGCTTACTAGAGCTATCACTTCTTTAAAAGCCAGTAAGGCTCCAGGCCCTGATTGATACACACCCGAGTTTTACAGGTTTTTAAAAAAGAATTGGAAGCGCCCCTCTTGGCGGTCTGCAAGACCTCCCAGGAAGGGGAGAATCTTCCCCAGTCCTGGAACTATGCTGTCATATCCAGCATACCGAAACCAGCTAAAGTTGTAACACAATACAAATCATACCGTCATATATCTATTCTGAATATAGATTACAAATTATATGCCATATTAATAGCAAAACGCTTAGGGGGAGTACTTTCTAAATTATTGACTATGATCAGACAGGGTTTGTCCCCAGTTGACAGACACAGGACAACATTAGGAGAACCCTATCCCTCCTTCACCATGCCTCCCGGTTGGGATCATCCTTCTTTCTACTGAGTCTAGATGCGGAGAAGGCTTTTGACCGGGTGGCATATAATTTTCTTAATTGGACATTAAAAGCTTTTGATTTCTCAGATGCATTTATCAAAATTATAGACAAAATTTATCTGGACCCAAAAGCCTATATTAAAATTAATGGAGGGATATCCGCCCCAATACCATTGCTCTGGGGTACTAGACAGGGGTGCCCCCTGTCCCCACTCCTGTTTGCCCTTTACTTGGAACCATTAGCACAAAGCCTGAGACAAAAAAGGGAAGTGGAAGGCTTGAACGTTAGGGGGGAATCTCATAAATTAGCCCTGTCCGCAGATAATCTCCTGATCTACCTCACCAAACCAGATGAGGGACTCGTCCCACTTTGGGAAACACTGGAGGAATTTAGCCAGTTAGCAGGATATAAGATAAATACTGCTAAAACCGAGGTACTAAGAGTCTCTTTCTCTTACACCCCCTCAGACAGAATAAAGGAAACTTTCCCCTTCAAGTGGAATAGAAACCATCTTAAATACTTAGGGGTCCAAATATCTATGGACCATTCCCAGATTTTTAACCTTAACTTTGTTCCTATCCTGACACAATTACGAGCAGATCTGGAGAGATGGGCCCTTATACCCATCCCCTTGATACTGAGAGTTGAAGCGGTTAAAATGGTACACCTCCCCAAATTTCTATTTCTGTCACAAGCACTACCAATGCACATACCAAACTGATTTTTTGTGCAGATAAAGAAGGGGGATTTCTCACTTTATCTGGGGCTCGCAGAGGCCTAGAACCCGCTTCTCAGTGCTTCAGATTTCAAAGAGGGGGGGGTCTGTCCCTACCAAATCTGAAGCTATATCACCAGGCAGCCCAACTCCACACAGTTTTTTATTGGCTAGATAGAAAATATGTCGCCAAATGGAAGACCCTCAAGATTGGATTGGAGGGTCCCACCAGCCTGTACGGACCTCTTCTTACTGGGTGGAGTAGCTCCCTGCCTGTGGAAAGGGAGAATCCATACACAGAATACACACTAGCAAATTGGTACAAACTTTTAAATGACAAATCCTTAAACAGATGGAGGCCTCTTTTAAACCATGTGACATATGATCCGGCCTTTGTTCCAGCAAGGTGGGATTCAGGATTTTGTAGATGGGAGGAGGGAGGCCTTTTCTTGGTATAGCACTTCATGGGAGAGAAAAGAGTATTAACATTTCAAGAGATAGTATCCCAGTATGGTGTGGCTTGGAGGGACAGATTTATATATTTTCAAGCCAGGGACTATGTTCAATCTTTCAGGCTGGCCCCCCAAGGGGGAAAATTCCCCCCATGAGTTATGCACCTTATTAAATTAGCACCGGAGAACCGAGCACCTTCAGAAAAGATTACTTCATATTTATATGTTGCTCTCCTCCTTTGGAAAGGAGGCACACCACAAACAATTAGAAATGCACGGACAAAAGACCTGGGCCTGCCAATTCCAGATGGGGTGTGGTCAGGAGCCCTGAAGAGAATCCACTGGGGACTTACTGCGATAAGTTGGAGAGAGTTCTCTTGGAAGGTGTTTGTAAGATTCTTTCGGACTCCAGCAATACAAGGAAAATTTGAGGAGGAGGTGGGCTCATTTTCCTGCTGGAGGGGCTGTGGTCATTCACCGGCCACGCTGGTGCATATCCTGTGGGGGTGCTCCCACCTGGCCTCCTTCCTCCAAGAGCTGCAACAAGCAATACACACCATATTTGATTCGCACCTTGCCCTAACTCCTACACTTTATTTCTTTCTGGACCTTCCCCCTGGGCACAGAGACCCAGGATCAGCAAAACTTATAAGACTCATGCTTCTGACAGCCCAGAAAGTGATTACCAGAAACTGGCTCACTACTAACATAATCTCGATAGATCAATGGCATGATCTGGTGATTTCTGTGTACCAGATGGAGAGTCTTACAGCATCTCGCAATAAAAGACAAACACAGTTTGAACTGCTCTGGAGGAGGTGGGTCATTTACATAATGGCAGAGAGACCTGACTTTACACCATGAGGGAGTGACGAGAGGTGATGTATACCACTCAAATAAAAATTAAAAATTGAATTCCTCTTTCCTAAGTGATGAACCCATACAATTCAGAAGAAAATATGTAGCCTGATGTCTTTTCCACAACTGTCTTTTACACTATAGATATTAACTGGTGCTCCAGTGAAAGCTGTAATGATCTAAGTTGTAATGATTCATTTGGTAACAAATCAAGTCTCCCTGATGTACTGCATGAAGTCTTCTTATCTACTATTCATGTACAGTATGTAATGTATTTATAGAGTTCGTCACTATATGTTTTTAATTTATGTTTCTTTTTAATGTTGTATGTATGTTGTCTTGCACAAATGACAAAGTTTAAAAAAAAAGAAAAGAAACTGGCCGCCTTCCACCCCACAGTCACCAAGTTAGTGGCCGCCAGCATTCCTTTTAAGATGTTATACCCAGCCAAACTACCTATCTGCATCTCGGGCAGTTGGGTCTCCTATGAACCGCCACAACAAGCTTCGACTGACCTCATTACCAAGCTACCAGAACTGTTTAAACCAGGCTGATCACTTCATTTAAAACCTTCTGGTGTCTACCTGCTGTGGACTTACTTTCTCATTGACGTATTAGAATTGCTGTTTTGCTGATAATTCCTTTTACATTCAAAATGTGCTCTTACCAGGGTTCTGGGGCTTCTCGAAGGGTGGGGTGATTCTCAGGTATTTTGCCTGACCATTTCCTTGTTGTCAGCACTAGGGGCAGCAGTCCACAGTACACTTAGGGCTCGAGTCATCTGGCTGGAACCTTTGTTTGGGGGCAACTTACTAGGGGATAGATTTTGATCAGGACCGCCCTTGGATCTGACCTGATAACTTTCCCCGGGCATTTCCCCTACTCGATTCGCTGAGCAGCCTCTGTTGGCAAGTACACCCCACACCACATATAGTAGGTGTTTTTTTTTTTTTTCTTTTGCAACTAACTTTTACTTATTTTTGAGGGTCCTGTTACCTCAATTAGAATGCTTGCTGTCTGCAAGCCCACCATTGACTTTCAATGCAAACAGTCTGGGAGGGACAATGAGTTCATTTTATTAAGGGGTAATGATTTCCCGGAGGGTTAATTCTTGGGTCACTACCTTGGGGAGTACCTTGGGTCTTTTGAGGTTATTTTTCTTATTATTCTCCTGCTTCTTAGAGTTCGGTACCTACTCCCTTATGGAGTACTGATTTTTTCAACATTTAGGGCAAGGGATTCAGAATCTTTTAAAAGCAAGTGGTGGGGATGGGGGAGTGGGATGCTCTGGACAGTGCAGGCTCAGGTAGAGCTGCACAACGTACTACTTTTTGGGGGGGTTCGGTGTCATAGCCCTCCATTTACTTCTAATATACTGGTATAGTAGAGTTTGCAATTATTACTTTAAGATTAACCTATTATCCCTATGGTGTGTTTTTAGACCTGGGGAGAGTGTTTATAGAGATCTCAGAGGGTTGGTCTCCCGTGTTTGTGTTAGTTCCATCCAGCTTTTTCATTTGTATCCAAGCGGTGACCAATGTATATAGTTATAGGTTATAGAAGAGGGAAGGAGAGAGTTGTTTAGTAGGGAGTAATTTAGTTACTAGGAGGTTTTCCAAAGGTGGGTAGGGAAGGGGTGGGCTTATTCTAATGACATGCAATTCTTATAACTATTTCAGAATGTCTAATTTTTTCCTCCTAAATGCATATTTCACTAGTTGTTTCCCATTTGTAGAATACCTGGTTACATGAATACCGTTACATTGCTTCGTTACAGAAGGCACATGGAATACTTTATGTAGGGTGGAGGGTGGGGTAGGGGGAGGCGAGGCAATTATTCTGAACCCAGTTTACGGTCGTTTATTACTTTATATGATGGCTGTGGCTAGTAATACAACAAAACGTTTGACATGGAATGTCAGGGGTGCTTGTGAGTGTACCAAGAGGTATAAAATTGTTAAACATCTTTCACTGTTGCAATCCAGTATTTCCTTTATTCAAGAAACCCACCTGCTCCCATCTGAGGCCGCTGCTCTACATAGGCAAAACATTGGTCAAGTTTTTGCCTCTGGAAGCTCGACTGCCAGTAAAGGGGCTGCCATATTGATTAGTCGGTCTATACCTTTTCAAGCAGACCAATCCATTGTGGACCCACAAGGGAGATACATTCTAGGAAAAGGAACTCTGGGATGTACGAAATTAATATTAGGAAGTGTTTATGGTCCAATGGGGGGGGGGTCCCAGTTTTTTTATGGATCTCATGGACAAATTGTCTCCCTTTCTGTCCTTACCAATGATCTGAGGAGGAGATTGGAATCTCCATCCCACTCAGGATTTAGATCATTCCAATGGCCCCCTAGAGCCAATATTGTCAGCACAAAGAGCCCTACATGAATTTCTGGATTTCTTAAGCTTATGCGATCCATGGAGAATAGTGAATCCATTATCCCCTATCATTTCCTTTTACTCTACAGTTCATCACTCTTCATCACGGTTGGATTATATAGTAATCAGCCGCTCTCTCCTTCATGGTGTATATAATGCAGGGATAGAATCCATCGTTCTCTCTGACCATGCAGCAGCATAGATTTCCCTAATTTTAGATCCCAATTATCAGAAACTCGTCATGGAGAATAAATACTCAACTACTTAGAGACGAATATATAGTCTCATTCAGTCCTTTGTAGAGAACAACTACAACTCGGTCCCTAGAGTAGACCATGAATGGTGTGCCCTAAAATGTTTCCTTCGGGGAGAATTTATAAGATTAGCGTCCACTCGTAAGCGATGGAGGGAAGCACAGGCTCTTTCCCTCCTAGCTCAGATCCACACACTGGAGCAATCCCTCTCCACTAATCCTCCCATCTCGTTAAAACCCTGTTATCTCTATGAAATAAATACTCTTCATCTTGCAAGAAAAGCAGAATTTGCTATTTTATGAACTCAGGCAAAGTACATAGATCATGGAGAAAAGACTGGCCATCTGTTGGCTTTATGCCTCTAGAAGCTAGAAGCTTCCAGAAATATACCTGCGATTAAGGCCCCTGATGGCACAATTAAAACCCACCCAAGGGATATAGTTACCATCTTTGAACAGTTTTATTCTTCTCTCGATGGCCCACGGGAATCCTCCCTGTCCAAAGAAGATCTTGCAGCATACATTACTTCTGCTGCCTTACCTTCTTTATCAACCTTCCACCAAGAATTTTTGCCCACTGAACTCTTCCAACAGGAAATAGAATTGGCTATCAACACTATGTCTCTAGATAAAGCCCCAGGTCCTGATGGCCTCCCTTCCAACTTTTACAAGACCTTTGCCAAGGAACTGACCCCCATTCTTCTCCACCTTTATTGTTATATGCTCTCTGGTGATGTCTTGGACTCTTCATTATTAGAAGCCACTATTATTTTCCTTCTTGAGCCGGATAAATCCCCTTCATGCCTGGCCAGTAACTGGCCTATATCCCTACTAAACTGTGACATAAAGATTTTAGCAAAAATCCTGGCCAGTAGAATAGAAAAGGTCTGGACCTGTCTTCTTAGCCTGGAGCAAGTAGGCTTCATGTCAGGCAGATCGTTGTCGGACCATATTCGTAAACTTGCATATATTTTTCAGACAGCAGAATCCCACCCCCTTCTGATGGCACTAGTCTCTCTAGATGCAGAGAAAGCTTTTGACAGGGTGTACTGGGCTTTTCTGTGGGTGGCACTGCAAAGAATGGGCTTTCCTTCCCAGTTTATTCAATGGATTCAAACTCTGTATTCCTCTCCCTCAGCTAAAATCCACTGTAATGGGGCATATTCTTCTTTTCCTCTATTCACTGGTACATGTCAAGGTTGCCCACTCTCCCCTTTCCTCTTCAGCCTCTATCTTGAGCCATTAATCAGGCAATTAAAATCTTCTCCTTCTATTGTCGGAATCCCTATTGGGAACCAGACCCCACAGTTATTAGTTTATGCCGATGACATCCTGTTACACCTGTCAAACCCTGTTTCCTCTCTAACGAAGGTCCTGAAACTAATTGATACCTTTGGAAAATACTCGAATTACAGACTGAATTTCAGTAAGACAGAAATTTACCTCCTTAATCATATTACACACAGACAACCCTTTGCTCAATTCGGTATGAAATGGTCTCCCCGGTATATTAAATACTTGGGTATTTACCTCACTCCAGATCCATCTCTAATGCATAAACTTAACTTTTTAGATCTCTGGAACATTGTCCAGCAGGATCTTCTACACTGGAGAAATCTCCCACTCTCACTGTGGGGCAGGATTAACATTATTAAAATGAATGTTCTCCCGAGATTATTTTACCCTCTCAATATGCTCAATGTTTGGTTGCCCTTATCTTTCTTTAAACGTATACATGCTGATGTTGCTTCTTTTATCTGGCTTGATAAAACTTATAGGAGGTCATACCATAAGTTAAGTTTGCCCAAGGAACATGGAGTGCTTCGTCTCCCAAACTTCATGTTATACTATTGGGCGAGTCATCTTTATAAATGTGGGAAATGGTTGTCTATAACCCAAATCCAGCAACAAGCAGATTATGTCTCCATCTGGCTCCTAATTGAATCCAATACATTCTCTACTCACAAATTGAACCCCACTGGGATTGTTTATTCCCCAGCAAAAGTCCTACCAAACATCTTGTATTCTTCCCCAATTGGTATTTCCCTTAGAGTTTTATCTCAACTCGGTGGACATATCAAGCTATTCCCTGCCAAGGACTTCTCTCAGCCCTTTTTTTCTAATCCGCATATTAAGACTTTCTCTTCTACATCTTGGTTAAGAATTCCCCAGGATTCTAAAGTCTCAGACTTCCACTCCAGCACTACCATTCTCACCTCACAGGAGATATCGTCTAAATTTGGTCTAAGGTCAGCTCCCTCTTTCAAGGTACATCAACTTAGGCATCTATTAATCAAATTGTTTGGGAAACTGTCACAACCCTCTGTGTTTGGTGAATTCAGATATCTGAGATCTAAAATGGATCAGCACTTCCCATTTTTCTTGTGGGTCAGGAAGTGCCTAAGCATTTGTTTGCTGCAACTTTCTTGCCTCCAACTGCAACAGAATTTTCTTTGATGGGGTGGGAGGCGCAAAGTTTTTGCAAACCTGCAGTCCTGGACTTTTGAATTGCATTGTGAGACCCTGGCTCACTACTTCCATGACACACTTGTCTGTGGTGATGTTTTTCCAGTCCTGGAAGAAGCGAGCCAGCCTTTCCCTTCTTGCAATGCATGGGTGACCTGGACCAACTTGTAAGGGGTTCTGTTTAGGCTGGGTCTTTGGCACTAGGGTTGAGTCCATGCATTTAGAGACCCTTCTACCTCTACCTCTGAAGAAACCCCTTAGCTGGGAGAAATCATAGGTGAGGAAGACACAGGGAAAGTGTCCCCTACCTCTGCCTCCCCTTCCATAAGACCTGCTAGAAGTGGAGGCCTTTTCCTTCTCAGTATTGCTCTTGTGGGTGGCTTTGTACTCCTCCACCTTCTTAAAGTATGCCTCTACCTTGTCACCAAACAGGGAATTTCTTGCACATAGAAACACAGGGAAAATCAGTTGCCTTCATCTGAGTGTCCTGGGAAGGGTTGGTGGTTCTGAGCCAAGTAAACCTCCTCAAGGACACTGCATGAGCCATCACTCTGGAGGCAGTGTCATTCACGACCACTGCCATGTGGAACTGGTACTTGGTGGCATCCATAGCTGCCTTAGTGCTGTCTGCTAGATCTTGTGCCAAGTCACCAGATGCTTTCTTGCTCACAGCCAGAATGGAGCTCCACAGAACCTTTTGGTACTGGGCCACGTATGCCATGTAAGCTGCCTGTCTCAAAAGCAGAGAAGCTTAGGTATGTCTAGAGGAGCATGGTCTCCAGAATGAAAGGCAGCATGAATTTATGGGAAGGGGGTGTTACCAAATGAATCTGATCAACTTCTTTGACTAGGCAACCAAAACAGTGGACAGGGGCCAAGCAGTGGACATCCTCTACCTGGAGTTCAGCAAGACCTTTGATTCTGTACCACACACAAGGCTGATAAGGAAGTTGATGGACCTTGGAGTCAGAGAAAAGATGGTTATATGGTTGTAAAACTGACTGAGGAACAGGACCCAAAATGTGATGGTGAGAGGAGAGTTGTCTAGTACCAGGGTGGTCACAAGTGCCATACCACATGATTCAGTGGTGTTCAATGTTTTTATTAATGATATTGGGTATGGCTTCAAGGGCAAAATGTTTATTTGCAGATGACACCAAGCTCTGTAGAAGGGTGGACTCAGCAGAGGGTGAGGCCACATCTGGTATGCTGTGCAGTTCTGGCACCCTCACCTTAAAAAGAATATCAACCTGATGGAGATGGTCTAGAGGAAGGCTACGAAGATGATTATGAGGCACCAGGGTAAAACATAAGAGGAGAGACTGAGGGCCTTGATCATGTACTCCCCGGAGGACAGTAGGAAGAGGGGAGGCATGATTGAGACCTTCAAGTATTTGAAAGGGATTAATAGGGTGAACAAGAAGGGTCTTTATAGGCAAAACTGCAGCAAAAATATGAGGGGACACAGCCTTAGGTTTGGGGGGTTAGGAGGGAGGTTAGGAGACATTTCTTCACTGAAAGGGTGGTGACCAACTGGAATGCATTGCCAGAAGAGGTGATCTCAGCGAGGACAGTGGGCAGCTTCAAGAGGGGCTGGAATAAATACAGGGGGAGGATGAAGATCATGGGAGGGGGAGGAGGAGAGGGATGGAAAGGTCGGGGAGGAGGGAAGCAGGGACAACAACCTAAGCTATGAACCCTGAAAAACAAGCACACTAGAGATACCAGAGGGCCTAATTCTGCTGGCTAATTCATATGTTTGTGTAAACTTTCTTCCCAAGCTATCCAGTTTCCTTGAGTCCTGGTCTGGAGGCTGGGCAGAAAGGGAAACTTTTGCCTTGTCACAGGCTCCTGCCTGGACAACCCCCTCAATGTCAGGGTGAGAATATAGGTATTCAGCACACTGCTTGTCCATCTGGTATTTTTTCTGTATTTTTTTTTTATGGATGCCGGGGTAGAGGGGTGTGTTTACATGAGCTTGTAGGTTGCCTTCTTTAGGGACTTGTGGACAGGTAGAACCAACCTTCTGGTCGGGGCTAACCCCATCATATCCAGGAATTCCATTTTGTCCTCATCTTCAGTCATCTCCTGGGTAGAGATTGAGGGTGTTAACCATTTGCCTCACAAAGGAACATTGTGATGAGAAATCATCCTGAACATGAGGAAGACAGCCAAATTTCTACTCTGAGGAACCGTCAAACTCGATAGGCTTTTCCTCCTCCTCTTCATCATAGAAAAGCATAGCCCTTCCTCCTACATAACCAGGGTAGGTACTGGAACCAGGGAAAGGGGGAAGACATGCCAGTAGGTTCTTTCTCCTCCTCTTCATCATAGAAAAACATAGCCCTTCCTCCTCCATAAGTGGGGTAGGTACTGGAACCAGGGGAGGAGGGAAGGCATACCGATGAGTGATCCCACAGCCTGAAAGGCCTGGAAAAACTGCCATGCCTTGGTCATGTCCTCCACTGAAGGCATTCTGTTCTTGTCCAGTGATGTCTCCTTTCCTTCTTCAGAAGAAATGGCAGGGTAATGTTTTTGTGTTTTCTTTGCAGGCCCCATCTCTGGTACCTGCTCAGAGGGTCTTATATGCTTGCTGGTTTCAAGGTTGCCCCATTCAGACACCCTGGATTTTGAGCCAACTTTAGCAGACTTTTCCTTCTGCTCACTGTAAGGGTTAGACCCTTGACTGAGCATTTTGATGGTGGAGGCAGACTGAGAAGCTATAAGGTCTACCAATTTCTTTAGCCCTTTTTTTTTATATAGTTTTAGAGAAAAATTTGATGCAAAGCTCACAATTAGAGAAACCGTGATCAGGACCCGGCACTTCAAACACAACTCATGGCAGACTGCCTTAGCCAGAGGTTGAAGCAATTTTTACAGCCTGTAGGTCCTGTTTTCTTTTTGGGTTTCTCAGATGTGCCAGTTGAGGCAAACCCAAATTTGGTTTGGCTCTAAGCAGAAAGAAACTTTAGTTTGCAGTTCAGTTATACAAATAAAACAAACCATTAGCTAAACAGAGGTTAAAGTTTAAAAATAAAGGCACAAAAAAAACTCATATCACGTCTCAGTTCCCATGAAGGAGGGAACCAGGACAGACAGCAACCACAAAGTGGTAAAAAGAGACAAGAAAGGGCTTTATAATTTTTTTGTTTTGTTTTTTTTTAGCGGTTCCCAGAGTGGGGAAAACATGATTCAAATGACTTTTTTTTCCAGTTCCAGGGGATTGGGAACCAGAGAATAGCAACAAAAACACTTAAAAACAAACTTATACAATCCTAACTAACGCAGAGATTTGAAAACTAAATAAATGCTATGAAAATAGAAACTCAATGTGTAAACAAAACCACAACTGACTGAAGAAATGAAAGAGCTCTTCGGGGCAACTTCTTCTTCAGCCAAAGAAATAAATCTGACCTTAGAGGGTAGAGTGAAGTATGACCACACAGCTTAGATTTGAATTTAATTTTAAGATTCCATAATTAGCATAAAATTCTACTCTCCGAGGCAGCTCAAACCAGTGGGTTGATTTGCAGTTGTTTAAGCATAGTAAGGGATTTCTGGGGTTTGAACTGTTTGATTTTGATTTTTGCCACACACTGGGTGCACCCCTATAAACACATCAAGAAAAATGTATAAGAAATGTGATTAGATTCCTGTGTATTAGCCAGAGTTGTTTGCTAAACCTTTAACATGTCATATTCATTTCAAAATATTTCCTGACACAATCCTGTGTCTTTTTCAAGCTTGGCCCTCACTTAACTGCCCTTCACTTTTCCTTTACTTGTGGGGCCACATAACAGGCAAATGAAAACTGAAGTACAGATAAGTGAGGGCCGAGCCTGAAAAAGACACAGGCAGGGTTAACTGACAGAGTATTTGAAGCCTAAAAGCATGCAAATACCCATTGAAGTGGACAGAAAGCATTAACCGAAAAGGGCATATTATAGTCCTGAAAAAGAGGTCATAAGTTCAAGACTGGGAAATGTTGACCTGTTGTTATGTATACTTTGCCACTTTGGTTATGACTGGTGTGGAATCCATTTCCTAAAGAGTACACCAGTGAGTGGGTCTCATTTTTCACTATAATTGGTTGTTTTATTGAAGGCCTGTGGAGCAGATCCATCCCGATATCTGTTTTGTGTTGTAGATGCCAAGAGGGGCAACATTGCTGCAGTTGAAGTGATGCAAGTTAACTAGCAGTGACCACCAGTCTTATAATGGACTAAGACTTGGCTTCCAGTTGCTAGGGACAGTTATAGAGGGCAAGGTATTTTCTTTTCTGGGGCTAAATGTCCTATTTCTCCTTAGCCACTACCAATGGTTCCCCTATCTAGTGCATATTGGCACCTGATCTTGACCACAATAGGTGCAGGTGTTGGTTTTCTCTGGAAGTATAGATCTTCAAGGATATTTCTTTCATCAGGCCACACCTGTGGAACTATAAGCTGCCAGGCACTAGGAGCACAAGGAAGCTTTTGCAAGCAGTTCACCAGAGGCCACCTACGATGACATCAGACGTTGGCAGCTATATAAACATGGGAGGATCCTGCTCTCCTCAGTTCTTTTCCTGCCATCAACCATACTTGTTGGACCACTGACAGAAACACTGTGGCAATAGCCGCTGTTTTATTTTCTTTCATACAAAAAGTAATTAATTTTACAGTGATTTTCGATGACCTGTATGTTGTCAAAGGAACTGTCAAAATTGCTTCGGTACTGTGACTACATAGAAACATAGAAACATAGAATTTGACGGCAGATAAGGACCACTTGGCCCACCCAGTCTGCCCATTTCCCTACCTGATGGATAAGCTGCAGATCCTAGTTAACCAGCAGCCTACTTCTTCCTACCCCCACCCCCTAGAATTGCCTTATGACTGTCCCATGCATGCTTGAATTCCACCACTGTTTTTGACTCCACAACTTCCTCTGGAAGGCCGTTCCATACATCCATACCCTCTCTGTGAAAAATACTTCTTAAATTACCTCTGAGCCCCCCCTTCTATCTTCAAATTGTCGCCTTGTTCTTGCACACCGCTTTTTTGAAAGATGCTACCCTCTTGGACGTTGTTGATTCCCTTGAGGTACTTGAAAGTTTCTATCATGTCTCCTCTCCCTCCTTTCCTCGAGGCTATACATATTAAGCTCCTTAAGTCTCTCTTCATATGTCTTCCGTGCAGATCCTGCACCATTTTAGTTGCCCTCCTCTGGACAGCTTCCATCCTGTCTATGTCTTATGGAGATTGGTCTCCAGAACTGCACGCAGTACTCCAGATGGGGTCTCACTAGCTGTCTGTACAGAGGAATAATAACTTCCTGTTTTCTACTGGTGATGCCTCTTCCTATGCATCCAAGTATCCCCCCAGCCCTCCTTGCTGCCCTCTCACATTGCTTTCCCATCTTTAGGTCATCTGATATGACTACCCCCAGGTCCCTTTCCATTTTGTTGTTGTTAGTATCTCACCCCCCATTGTGTACTCTTCCCCTGGGTTTTTGTTTCCCAGGTGCATTACCTTGCACTTCTTAGCATTGAATCTAAGCTGCCATACATTTGACCATTCCTCTAACCTTGCCAAGTCCCTTCTCATCCTTTCCACTCCACCTTGTGCATCAACTCTGTTGCAGATCTTTGTGTCATCTGCAAAGAGACATATTTTCCTTCAGTCCCTTTGCAATGTCGCTTATAAAGACATTGAAGAGGACCGGTCCTAATACTGAACCTCTGCGGTACCCACTACTAACCCCTTTTTTCAGAGTGGACTCCATTTACTATTACTCTGTGTCCTATTCTCCAGCCAATTCTTTACCCAGGCTGTCATCTTGGGACCCACCCCAGGCTGGCTAACTTGTATATTAATCTTTGTGTGGGACTGTGTCAAATGCCTTGCTAAAGTCTAGGTAGGCCATGTCCACAGCCCTCCCTGATCAACTACTTTGGTCACCCAGTCAAAGAAATCTATCAGATTAGTCTGGCATGACCTTCCGCTGTGAATCCATGCTGCCTTGGGTCCTGTGCCCTCTGGCCTCTAGATACTCAACAATTCTTTCCTTCAGAAGTGATTCCATCATTTTCCTACCACTGAGGTTAAACTAACAGGTCTGTAGTTTCCTGCTTCTGCCTTGCTCCCACTTTTGTGAAGGGAATTACATCTGCCCTCCTCCAGTCCTCGGGTACCACCCCATCCTCCCATGATTTGTTAAAGAGGGTAGTCAGTGGTGTCACTAGTTCTACCCTTAGTTCTTTTAGAATTCTGGGATGAATCCCATCAGGCCCCATTGCTTTGTCCACCTTCAGTTTTAAGAGTTCTTTCAGAACCCTTTCTTCTGTAAATGGGCTGGTATCAACTTCTGTATCCAGAGTGTTTCTACTGTTTGTTTTAGGTACTTCCCTCTTCCTTTGTAAATACTGAGCAAAAGTATTTGTTTAGTATCTCTGCCTTTCACAGTCACCCTGCCCACCCTCCCTCCCTTTACTAAGCCTCACTATCCTCCCTTGGTCTTACTTCGCTCCTGATGTACCTGTAAAGGTTTTATCCTCCTTCAACTGAGTTGGCTATCTTTTCCTCGGTTTGGGCCTTTGCTGTTCTGACTGCCTTCCCAGCTTCCTTTTGCTTTAACTGATACAGTTCTCTGTCCTGCTCCTTCTGTGATTCCTTGTACTTCCTGAATGCTTTCTTTTTCTTGAACCTTCACTGCCACTTCCTTTGAGAACCATAGTGGTTTCTTACCTCGTTTCGTTTTGTTTATTTGCTTTACAAAGGCTTGTTACCTCTGTGATGGCAGTTTTATTATTCCCATTGTTCTTCCACCCTCCTTCCTGCCCATTTGCTTAGTGCATTCCTTAGGCACTCACCCATTTTGACAAAGTCAGCCCTCCTAAATTCCAGTACCTTTGTCTTTGTATGGCTTGACTCTATTGCTGTGTTTATTGTGAACCATACTGTTCGATGGTCGCTAGTTCCCAGATGGCTACCCACTTCTACATCTGTGATCCTCTCCTCATCTCCATTTGAGAGAACCAGGTCTAAGATTGTTCCCTCTCGAGTGGGCTCCAATACTAGTTGTCTAAGGCAGAAGATTTACACCTGCCACTCCCATGATGTCTGTGTCTGCTACCAAGACCTGGAATACAATGTCAAAACCTACTCCATCTGCTGGCACTTCAACTCTGTGACCAGTTGATGCCATAAAGGGGCCCTCAAGAAGCATCTCCTGGAGAAGAAAGTGGCCATGATGGAGAAAGAGTTCCATTAGAAGAGCAGGTCCGTGTCGCTGGCCCTGTCTACCTGGTCCAAGTTTTCTAAATCCTGAGACGAGTTGTCAGGGGGCCATGGACATAAGCACCAGGGTAAGGAGAAGCAGAAAACCTTCCTGGTTCATTCTGTGTCACTCCTCTGCTAAGCAGGTATGACCTGCTCTGTGCTGTCATCCACTACTGCGGCAAAACCACTAACCCCCCCCCGACTGTTGACACAATACCAAAGTTGGGGCTTAGCACTGGCACTACCAGATCTAGTATGGCTGGTACATTGCAGTTGATGTCTGGGACTTGGCCTCCCACATTAACTCCTTCAGTCCCTCCTGTCAACCACACAGGCGCTGACGTTCAGGTGGTACTGTCATTGTTTACTGACATGATCAGATGCCTGTTACCTACTCTCCCTCTCCCAGGGGGTCCATCAGTGGGGCTTACTACCAATCTCCTTGATGATGCAAGGCAGATCCTTGTCCCAGCCACCTCCTAAGACACCGTCAACATCGCTGGTGCATTCTCTGCTGCCAGTGACCCACTCAGCAACGATTATGAGTACAATCCTGACTTAATAATGCAGGATGAGGAGGAGGAGGCTGAGGATTATGCTGAGAGTCACTATGATAGGGGCACCAGCTCTACAGTGTCCAATTGCAGTGAGGACTCATGGTCCCCATGCCAAGGTCCCCACCAGAGGACCCTACTTTTCTCACCATGATGCAGCAGTTACAGGCTGCTATGGGCTTTGACCTAGATGAGTAGGACACTACCAAGAAAAAAATAATAGATTTTCTGGAGCTGTCTGACCCTCCTCCTATTGTGGTGCCACCTCTCTTCTCTGCTTTAGAGGATGCCACCTTTGCTGTCTGGCATAGGCCAAATGTTATTCCAGTCATACCAAGGAAGGCAGATAAAATGTACATAGCCCATTCTGGAAGTCATTTTTTTGCCACTCAGCCTGAGGCAGACTTTGTGGTCATTAATGCTGTCCACTATAGGTCAAGAGCACCTAAACACCTGAGTTCCCTCCCTCTTGATAAAGAGTCCAGAAGGTTGGATGTTCTAGGCAAAAGGATCTTTGCCTCCTCTTCCCCGGGTCTTCACATTGTTAACTACCAGGCTTACATGATAAAATACCAGAACACCCTCCAGAGAAAGGCCTAGGCAGCTGCACAGGCCTTACCAGAAGGCACCCCCAAACAAGGCAAGGCAATTTTATTTATAGGGCGCCCAATCCCAGAGGCTCTGGGCACCTAACAATATTTAAAACAAAACATAATAAGAAACTGCATAAATAAATAAATAAATAATAAAATAGCAATGCTTAAATAAAAATATAACAATTTAAAATAGATTAAAATGGGATTCAGACTATCACAGCAGGGACAGGGTGTTCTCAAGAAACTGAAAACGCAAGAACAAAGAGGTGGACCTTCAGCCTCCACTTGAACACCTCAACTGAGGGAGCCTCCTGGACTGAAGGTGGTAATGAATTCCACAGGGTCGGCCCAAAGACACTAAATGCATGATCTCCTGAGGTCCTGAACCGAACCCTGAGAATGTCCAGGAGGCCCCTCGAAGAAGAGCGGAGGGAGCGAGAAGAGGTCACCTGTGTTAGGAGTTCTGACAGGTAACCCAGACTCAGTCCATATAGGGCCTTGAAGATGAGAAGATCAACCTTGAAAAGGACCCGCCATCTGACCGGCAGCCAGTGCAGAGCCTGCAGGACTGGAGTCACATGACTGAACCTTAAAAGGCCTGTCAGCAACCGGGCCACCACGTTCTGCACTAGCTGAAGTCTGCGGAGGGTACCTCCTGTGACCCCAAAATATAGAGAGTTGCAGTAGTCAAGTCTGGAGGTCACAAAAGCATGCACTAGCATTAGCAGGTCCTCGGACAGAACAAGGGGCTTAATCCAGACAATGTTCCGCAGATGATAGAAACCACTACTTACAACAGATGACACCTGATCTTCAAAAGTCAATTTGTTATCAAGGATCGCGCCCAGATTTCGCACCTTCGGGGCATCTTCCAATGGAGCAGAACCCAGGAAACGCCCTGAGTCAGCCCCAGGTGGCAGCCCATCACGTCCGCAACCAGGCTTGATCACAGTACCTCCCTCTTGGCCGGGTTAAGTCTCAGCCAGCTGGAAGCCAGCCAATCATTGATTTTAGCCAGGCAATTGTTAAGCACATCAACCACTCCTGATGTTCTGGGGCAAAAGACAAGTACAGCTGGGTATCATCTGCATAACAGTGAAACTCCACGCTGTACTGTCAAATGATCTCACCCAGGGGCAGCATGTACACTGCAAACAGCATCGGTGACAAGATCGAGCCCTGCAGCACTCAACAAGACAGGGACATTGGGGAGGAGGAGAAATTCCCCCCATTAGCTCCCGCTGCACCCTGTTTGAGAGATAGGACTCAAACCACCTGATGACAGTACCAGCGAGTCCACAAAACTCTCAGAGCCAATCAAGAAGCACAATGTGGTCCACAGTGTCAAATGTTAAGGAGAGATCAAGGAGAACAAGAACTGACTTGTCTCCTCTATCTCTAGCCCTGAGCAGATCATTATGCACCCTCACTAGAGCTGTTTCTGTGCTGTGTCTAGCCTGAAAACCTGACTGAAATGGCTCATAGATGTCCGAAGACACCAGGCGATCCTTGAGCTGATGTGCCACTAACTTCTCAACAACCTTGCCCAAAAAGGGGCAGGTTGGAGACAGGACGGTAATTTGTCAGGATGTCAGGGTCAACAGAAGATTTCTTAAGGAGGGGCATCACCAGTGCTTCTTTCCAAGCTGCAGGGAGGACCCCCTCTGCTACTGAGCACCTGGCAATCCTGGCAAACCCCTGGCCAACAGCCTTGACACATCCCATTAAGAAATGCATCGGGCTGAGTCCAGTTCACAAGAAGTGTGCCTCAGCTCTAAGATCCCCCTAATCACTTCAGACACCTCCACTGGCCTAAACTCATCCCAGATAGGTGGAGTGCCTCTGAGACCCTCAGTCCAACCACTGTGAGGCAAATACCTCCCTGATGGAATCCCTGACTGGATGGCCGACACTCTGTCAGAGAAAACTCCTCACACAAGGTGGATGACAATGGTTTTCTCGGCTGCAGACAGGCAGGGTGCAAAAGCCTGTCTACAGTTCGAAATAGCTGAGATGGTCTGTTTCTCCCTGCGGCAATTTCCCTGGACAGGAATTCTGCCTTCTTACGGGAAATTGCCCCCTGGTACTCCATGTAGTGGGCACATAGGGCTAGCCTGTCGGCCTCCAGCCAGGTCTTCTGCCAGCAATGCTCCAACCTCCGGCCCTTGATCCTCATCTCTTTGAGGTCCCCATCAAACCAGGGGGACCTTAAGTGAGAAGATCTGGGTCATATATGAACTGATGTGAGAGCATCCAGGGCTTCAGAAACCACCCTGTTATAAGTGGCCACCGCCTCTCTGGCACCCATTGCAGATGCCGTGTCAACCAGAGATAGGTCAGCTAGCACCAACAGTCCCTCAGGGTGCATGCCCCTTAAAGGGTGGAAGCTGACCATTTCCATAGGGGGGGGAACTACTGGGGGAGCCCCAAACATGAACTCCATGGTATAGTGGTCAAACCAAATGACCCGATCAATTTTGAAGTTATCAACCTCAAGACCCAGCTGGAATATCAGATCGAGTGTGTGGCCATGCTGGTGGGTTGCAGAAGCAACCACTTGTGATAGGCCCAGTGAGTACATCAGCTGGAGCTTAAGGCTGTTACTGCTAGGGCCAATGTAGGTAAGCATCTACTTCACATGGCTTATGATGTCTCAGATGTTTCTGCCATGGCTGCTGCCTCTGGTATTTGTTTCAGGAGGTGTTCTTCGCTTGGGGTGGCAGGATTTTTATTCTCAGTGCCCCTTTCAGAGGACATAAGCTGTTTGGTTCTAATATCCAAGACATTCTCCCCACCCCTCAGGCCTCAGGCAGAATGCTGAAGTTTGTGCATTCCCTCTACCATACCCAGCCAAGGCTTAGGCACGGGGTTCCTTTTTGTCCAGCTGGTGCCCAGCACTGCTCATTAACCAGCTTGCAACATAGGGGCAAGGGAGCAGGAGCCTTGCCCGCCCCTGGTGCCCATTCAAAAGCCCCTAGAGGTGGTGGTGCAGGTAGAGCCACCACAACCATCTCCACCTGACTCCTTCTACACCCCCCAACCACCATTACCTCCAAGGACGGTTGTAGGGGTTTGCCTCTCCCTCTGCTTTAATCAGTGGAAAGAGGTGACAACAGATGCCTGGGTTCCAGAAATCATAGAACACAGCCATGTTTTGGAACTTTTGGACACATCTCCAGATCATTTGCCAGTGGTAGCCCATTATTCTCCAGAACACCTTCCTCTGCTCCTGGAGGAAATTCAGATTTTATTTCAAAAGAAGGCCATAGAGCCTGTACCCTTCCAACAAAGGCACGTGGGGTTTTACTCTCGATACTTCCCAGTCCCAAAGTTGACAGGAGACCTGCGGCCTATTCTGGATCTCAGCTGAACTTCTTCATAGAGTACAAAAAGTGCAGAATGGTCACTCTGCAAGGCCTGCTCTCACTTGCTGCTGGCAGAGGATTGGATCTGTTCCCTAGACATGAATGATGCATACCTTCATATCAAAATCTGAAAGCCTCATAGACAATACTTGAGGTTCCTGCTCCAAGGGAAACATTGCCAGTTCAGAGTGTTGCACTTTGGCTTGTCTTCTGCACCATAGATCTTTACCAAATGCTTGGCAGTAGTGTCAGCAGCCCTTTGCAGGAGAGGCCTCTATGTTTTCCCATGCCTGGACGACTGGCTCTTGAAAACTCACTCCAGGGATCAGCTCCTGAACACATTAGCTCAAACCAAGCAGCTGTTCAATACTCTGGGGGTCACTGTCAACATACCAAAATCAGTGTTGACCCCTTGTCAAGGACTGCAATATATAGGATCACTCTTGGACACTGCTCAGGGCTCAGCTTTCCTGCCCCTGGACAGGGCTCAACATCTGATGCCCAAGCACAGCTGGTACACAACAGCCAGTATGTGTCAACCAGGACATTCCTACAGCTCCTGGGCCTCATGGCAGTGGCTATTGTCACAGTACCATTGGCAAGGCTGCAACTGAGGATACCCCAGTGGACCCTGAGAGTCCAATGGGATCAGCTCACAGACACTTATAACAAAGGGTTCTAGTTATGTCTCCTGTGTGCAAAGTGCTCAAGTGGTGGATAGAACCCAGCAACCTGCTAAGGGGGGGGGGTTCCCTTCCTCTAACCCCCCCTCTCCAGATTCTCACAAGAGATGCTTCAGGGATGGGCTGGGGTGTACATTTGAGCTCTCATCAGACACAAGGTGCATGGACCCCAGTGGAGAGCACCTTGCACATAAATGTTCTGGAAATGCATGCTGTTCTGTGTGGGCTACAAGCCTTCCAGGGTCCTTTGTCCCCAGGTCATCTGCTGGTGTAGATGGACAATGTCAGTGTGATGCACTATATGAACAATCAAGGGGGGGGGGTTGACCAGCAGCCGAGCTAAGAGCAGCAACTATTCAAGGTTATGCAGTTAACAGTAGCAAAACTAATACAAAATGCTCAGACTAAAGAGATATTAGCACTAACAGCAAGAGGATGTCATGTAGATTACGGCCATACCAAATTTGATTAATTAGCCTGCACGGGGAGTGACTATGATGAGATCCAACATCCTGGCAGGAGGAGAAGGAGCCAGGCAGCAGCAAGGCCACACAGCCACATGGTACAAATGGAGACCTCATGCAGCCCACCAATGCCACCCTGCTGAAAGCCATTCAAGGTATTAACAAACGGATGGAAGAATTTCAATCACAGGTAAAGGCTATGGACAGTAAAATTGGCACCCTTACCAATGCTAACTTTAAAAGCCACACAGACGGCCAATAGCGCACTTACTGTTGCATTGGGACTGACGAAATAAGTTGTGCTACTTAGAAAAAGGTTAGAAAACTTGGAAAATTCAATCATGGAGATGCATGTCCACATCCTGGGGCTACAAGAAAGTACGGGGGCGGGGGGCAATCTAACAACCTTCCCACAAACCTGGATTTGTCATCATTATCAAATCCCCTGGCCCCAAACTTACTTAAAAGTTACAGGATTACTCCCCAGGGTTCTCACTCTCGCTCCCAGCCCAATATACCACAACCACAAACAGTGTTAGTAGTACTGAGTTCAGTACTTGAGCGGGACAGTCTTTTGCTTAAAGCCAAGAAAAAGGGTCCTTCAGAATGGCAAGGCAGTAAGACTCATCTTTTCCCTGACTTCAGCTACAAAACAAAGCAGTGGAGGAAGGGGTTCGATGGTGTATGCACTCGGCTGCAACAACTTGGAGTTCACCACATAATGTTGATGCCACTGAGTTTAAAGATAGCCTATGGGAAGAAAGCTTATCAATTCTCAGACCTCAAGGATGCAACCAAATTGTTGGACAAGATTGAGAAAGAGTTCCAGCAACAGAGCAACAATATAGAGGGAGAGGGCAAGGATTTAGTGGCCTCCACAGCGCGGCATTACGAGCAACCAATGGAGGTATGAACAAACCAGCTATTTATAACTTGTTCATGTCAGGGGATTAGTGGTGTTCAGGGGGCCATGCAATGTGTGGACTTGAGGGTGGTGGACTTTTAAATATTTTTTCTAGTATGGTATATTGTGGGACTTAGCCCTAAGTCCAATACTCTGCAGGCCAAACGGTGACGCCACATGGTGTTCACCAATTCGCAGACTGCCCTGCCTTTCCTCTCACCATCTCTACTTCACTTTTGCACCAAACCAGACATCTCCATCAAGGCACAGAACTGAGGTGGAACTGAATGTTCATACTGGAACTTCACAGCTTTCTTTCTTATTGCAAAGACCTTTACTAGATCATCCGTGGTGACAGTAAGCAGAGTATATTAATGGACAAAAGTTTTGTTTATCCTTTTAGTGTTACGCATTAATATTTATGTATGTATGTATGTATGTCTTTGGTAACCAGGTAGATGCACTGATCCAAAGGACCATTTTCAGTCACGACCCATGCCACAAGGTGGCAACAACACAGAAACAATGCTGCATACTGCGCACGGTAAGCACACATCCCAACATGAGGTGGTGAGGAAAAAAGAAATTTACAGTAGATAAGCTGGATTATGCAATAACAATAGAGACAGGGCTAAGGACAATGTGATTACAACAAGAAACAGATAGTGCAATTTGCATTCAATAACAGCATATGATTACATGATCCGTTTCCATACAGGTGCCAACAACAATAGTTGTGCAGGTTCAGACAATCAACATTTTCATTGTTTCATAGGGATCAAAAGAGGATCAGGGGCAGGTTTGTGGGTTTTAATGGTGTGTGTGTGTGTGTGTGTGTGTGTGTGTGTGTGTGTGTGTGTATGGAGGGGAGTTTCGGGCAAAAGGAAGACAGAGGTGATAAAGGAGGGGCAGGAAAGGTAGAGGCAGTAAGTGATGCCTACACATTATAGAGTATGGGCAATTTGTAGGCCCTAGAGTTATTGTTATTTGCAGTGACAGCTGCAGTCAGGAGCCAGGCTTTCAGATTCTGTTTAAAGGCCAGGTGGTTGGGGGACAAGTGGGTGGACGGATGGTGGGAGTTTGTTCCATAGGGAGGGTGCTGAGATGGAGAAAGCTTGATTTCCCATGGCAGTGCAGATGCAGGGGTACTTCTAGCGAGGGGACTGAGGATGCCCTAAGAGTCCTTGAAACCACTCTTATCTGTCAGGAGGGATGAGAAGGGGGACAGGTGTTGGTTTCTGAGTGAGTTGTCCACCAGGCAGCCCATTGCATAATCAAAGCAACCTTGTAGGGGGAGCCACCCTAGGGACTGATAGAGTGTGCAGTGATGGGCACAGTGGGGAGCCTGAAGGGCAAATCAACAGATAGTTGTATGTTGTATTTAGCCATGAGTGAGTGTATTTAAATGTTCATTAGGCAAGATATCCTCCAGTATTTCTTTTTTCACAGATGCTGTATATGCTTGTTAAGATGGGTCTGGGTATGGAGGCAGAATGTGTAAGGCATGCAGATTTATTTTTACTTATCCCTAGAGCCGATACCTGAATCATTTTCTACCTTTATTTGATATCACATTCACTGTCCTACACAGCCAGTATAGTGTTATGCTTGTGCAACTGTGTTAGTTTGGTTTTGGCCATTCACGGTCTCTATTCCAGAGGAATTACCACCCTGTAGGGGTAGGAAAGGCAAGGAACCCTCAGAGAGGGTTCCATCCCAGAGGTGCCATGGGACGATTCCCATAGCTAAAGGTACCTTAGGAATCCCCCTTCGGAGAGAAGTGCTGCCACTGGAGGAGGAGGGGAGGATGGCGGGGCAAAGAGAATATGCTTCACAATGAGGCTGAGAGGAACTGCTTATGTAGCTCAGGAAGTGGGAGTGGCTGGCTGCTTGGCCACTGAACTCCAGGTAAAGCCTTTCCAATTCATTGTCCTACGCAGCCAGTATAGTGTTATGCTTGTGCAACTGTGTTAGTTTGGTTTTGGTCATTCACACTCTCTATTCCAGAGCAATTACCACCCTGTAGGGGTACAAAAGGCAAGGAACCCTCAGAGAGGGTTCCACCCCTAGAGGTGCCACAGGATGATTCCCATGGCTAAAGGTACCTTAGGAATCCCCAAAAGAAATGTAATACAATCATACCCCAAACAAGGAGGCAACACAAAGTATATGAGCAAGCAGTAACTGTGATGAAGTAGCAGTAACTGTGACATAGTAGTAGAGAAGCACAGACAGTTTGATAACGTAATGAGATGCTCAGTTTGATAATGTAATGAAATGCCCAGGTTTGAGTAGCAGGATACTAAAGGTTTGCGTTGAGATTAGGGGATACCTGAAGGAGAGAGGGAATGGCAGGACATCCTCCACCTCCATCCAACAGTGATACCTACCTAAAGAAATAAGGGGACACTACTATGCTAACTAAGAGTTATGACCTGAGACAACGGAGGAGAGAAAAAAAAAAAACCTATGAGGAGGAAATCTCTGGGGATCCAAGGGCTAGGTTGCTTTCCCTACAGGCTTGGGATAGTTTATTTAGTGATGGCTCTGCAGCTGCAATTTGGAAACCCAATTAAAGGAATGCGGAAAATATTCAAATTTGGAGGAAGGCTTTCACTCAAACCCTCTAGCGGGAACGCTGTGGAAGGTTGCGAGAAAACTCTGCAACAATACATGCAACCAAGGCACAGGAGGAGAGCAATGACTGCTGAGGCACTCACCTGGCCTACCCACCCTTAAATCAAACCAAGTGGACCAGAGGCAGTGATAGGGAGAATGCGGTGAAGGTGCCTTGCTAGGGAAAGCACTAAAGTCAATGGCTAACCGTTACAGTGGAACACTAGAGCCAAAGGAGGTAACTTTTTCCACCCTTCACCGCTAGTCTTAAATTCTACACCAGGAGCTGCTGTCGCATAGCAGGAGCCAAAGCCAAGCCTGGGGGCGAGGACATTCTCAGCTATGGGCCAGGTGAGAAGGATCCCACCCCAAGTTGGACACGCTCGAGATGCGGACTAAATGCAGAGTGAGACCGTCAGCTGCAGGAACCCTGCACTAGAATACAATGACTGGCATGCCCCAGAAATTGATTGAGAGCTGAAAAGCTGGTGAGCTGAATGAACACGGCGTGCTGAGATAGTAATGAACATTGAGTGCTAAGATCTTGCAAGGTCGAATGCAGAATTGAGTGCAGCAGAATCCCAGAGGCTGAAACCGAGGGGATGGCAGTTGGCATGAAGCAATAGTTTGCATAAGCAAGGAGCAACAATTGTGTAAGCAAGTGTGGACCTGCACGTAGGTCACTAAACAGTAGTAATAAGTGGACCTGCACGTAGGTTTGCATAACATAGGCAATGAAACAGCACTGACTAGTGGAGCTAGCTAGCCAGGCATTTCCAAAGCCAAATCAAAGTGACAAACTCTGAGGATTTTCGGTGGTGAAGACAGGATTTAGAACAGAAATAATTAACCACATTGCCCACGACCCCCCAAACACCTCCCAGTCCCCGCCGTAGGACAAACAAGGAAGCAATGGAAGGGTCAAGAACCACATGCAGATATTAAAGCTAATTTCATAGCCTCAGCAAGAGCTTTAGCTAACCTCAGAGTAGAACAGCAGTGTACAAAGGGAATAACAGGATTGAACTGCATAGCAAGGTTCAGAGCTTGAAGCAGGTGTACAAACATAGAAGCAGCATCTGTACTGAGTACACTAAGTTGCAAACTGCAATAAACATAAAACAAAGGAGGCACAATACTCTGAAAGCAGCTGTCACAGGCAGTGCAATGAACTGCAGTAATGAGGCAACTAGAATGAGTTGAGCATGATTCAGCTGTATAGCCAGGGTTCAGTGTCAGCCAGAATCAGGTGAAAGCAATTAAGTATGCAACATGGAAAATAGCTATGGCTGAGCTGAACACACAGATAATGTTTGCAGTTGCATTGCAAGGCATTTGAGTGTTGTAACTGAAAGCAATTCAAGTTGTGAGTAACCAAAAGTAAGTAGTATGAGCTCTGGAGCAGCAGTATGCCAGGAGCTTACAAACAAAGCCCCTCCCCAAAAAAACAAAACAAAAAAACAAAGACACACAAACACAAAACAGGGAACAAAGAAGAATACAAACCAGAAGTAGCAAAGAAACACAGAAGCCAGCAGACAGCCGGGGGGTAGGCCCCAAGCAGCTCAGAGGACAGATCTTTCGGCTGCAAAAAAAAAAATGCTTCACAATGAGGCTGAGAGGAACTGCTTATATAGGTCAGTAAGTGGGAGTGGCTGGCTGCTTGGCCACTGAACTCCAGGCAAAAGCCTTTCCAATTACCTACTGTAAAACAAGGAGCACTCCTAAGTTTGCCTACAATGGTTTCTACTTGATTTGGTTTATTGGGTAACAAACCCTACTGCTCTGTTCTAGGGTGAACAATGTTGTGTATTTGTTGTTTCACCCCCGCTCATGACAGTGAATGATCATTACTATATACTTTTGGTTACTGCGTTAATTTGTATTTAAATGGAATCCCCCACATGAAGCAACAGTGTTTGGGGCATATCAGCTTGCTAACTGTAATACTGATGTATTCTCTGTCTAATTTAAGAGTATTTTACTTGTTAAAATGCCTACCAATGTATCATTTGGCTGTATTGTTTAACAGTAAAACTTACAGACAAAGATTAAAAATAAACAAGCAAGGGGAGACTCACTGGTATCCCCTATTTTGGCATACAATAGCATTTCCTCACCTCTATATAACCCACTTACTGCCACAGCCTGTCCCAGCTCCCTTTCCCTTCGCATATATAATCTTGCACTGCAGGCATCTTCCTTCCACATACATACACTCATATAACCTAATTTCATGGTCTGCTCCCCTCTTCCTCACTTACCGACCTTTTCCTCAATGACATCCCTGCATTCAATGGTTATTTCTCCTTTTGTATTACTCGTTTTTGTGCACCTTGTTCTGTTCATATGATATGTCACCTCATAAACTGTTGTCCAAGGTGTTTTTTACTCATTGCATAGTTAGGCACCTAGGAACTTAAGAATGGTCTACTCTGTATGCTCTGATATATTGTATCCTCTTAACTCATTGTATATAAAGCACTTATAAATTGTTATCCTGTAAGTTTCTGCATGTCTGTACTCTCCCGGATCGTGCCTGAAAATAGTCATTTTATGGCTAGTGCACTTACCAGGTTAACAAAAGCTAAATAAAAAAAATAAATGTAGGGAAGCAATGAGAGTTTAGTATTGAGGCTGGAACATGGTCTAGAACTGTCAGCAGTACATGTTCCAGGTGCACAAAACATCTTGGCAGACAGGTTGAGCCGGTCACAGTCCAGGATGCATGAATGGGAACTGCTGACCTCAGTCGTCAATGACCTGTTTTACAGATGGCGTCATCCAGAGTTAGACCTTTTTGCGCCCCTACGCAAAGCAAAACTTCTACTTTGTAACCCCAGGAATTCTTCAATGTTCCTAACTCTTGCACTCAGTCTGAAGAGTTGGACTGCCCAGAGAATGGAATGTATGTAAATGATGGAACACATCATTGGCGCATGCCAACATTCAAATGCTACCCCTACCAACTGCTGCATTCTACCAGCTTCAGATTTATTCTCCGCCTGCTAGTCAAGACGCCTTGAAGATCCCGCTTCACGTTCGTGATCCTTCATCGTTGTTTTGTTGTTTCCATTTCAAACAAGTAATGATTTTATTTTATTTTCAACTCATGCCTTTACTCTCTGTACATTTTATAAGTTAGCATTAGATTTTTAGTTGTTTTTAGTAGTTTTAGCCGTTCCTCACGGTTCTCTGTAACCGAGGAACTGACTCGTTTCCAACAGGTTTAGATTCTTCTATATATTTTATTACTTATAGTTTAGTTTTAGTTTACTTTTTTCTTTTATATTTGAACCAATATCTTTGGTTCACTTTTGTTTACATTGCGGTTCTTCTCGACAGGAACTGACCGCGATCCTTTGGTACTGCTTTAGGAACCAGAAAAAAAATAAATAAGAAGGTTTGGGTTGGACATTTGACTAAAATGTCAGAAAAGCCCAAGAAGAGAACTGGCCCTCCAGGGTTTAAAAATTGCATTCAGTGTGGAGAGGTCTTCACCAAGGCAGAGCTACATGAGAAATGTGTTATCTGTCTTGGTGAGGGCCACTTCACATCTGATTGTGAAATATGTAAGACCTTTCCAGCCAAAACCATAGAAAAATGGATGGAAAGATACAAAAATAAAATGGCTGAAACTGAACATTCTGGAGACAACAGCTCTGATCAACTTTCTCCTTCTAAAGAAATGGGTGAAACCATGCAAAAAGAGCCAGCTACCCCAGGTAAAGGGGAGTCTGTCAAGCCTAAAAGATTCAAAAAACTAAACACCTTGAACCCCCTTTACAAAACCTATGGGGACTTCTGGTGATTCTACTGAAATGCCCACTCCAGAGGTCATAGTGCAAGCTCTGAAAGTGACTCAGGCATTACAAGGGCTGGTACTGGTTCCGGTACCGCAACAGGTGATCCAACTGGTTCAGCAGTCGGTTCCTCAACTGGTGACTCCGGTTCAGGCCTCGGTTCAAGAACTTAAGGAATTTGAGGACTATGACCAGAACGAGGATGAACCTATAGAGCCAGAGGTTTCTCCTGAACAGGATTTCAAGTCTATTCCTAGATTGCCTGAGGACTTCTCTTCACACTATACATTTATAAAAAAAGATAGTGGATACCTTGGACATTACTCCAAATGAGATAATGGAGGATGAAGAGGAGGTGGAATTCCTCAACATGATGGACTTATCTCCCACAAAGAAATGTCTGCTTCCTATAAATAAGTTTCTGAGGAAGCACACCGAGAAGATTTAAAAAAACACAAATACAGTGCCACCCATTGACAAGAGGGCGGACAGAAAATATCAGCTTGACAGGGCAGGAGCTGAGTTTTTATACTCCCATCCTGATCATGAGAGAGTTATACGAACAGCTGCTTGTGACAGGGCAAAGGTGCCCCTTGCCTCACATCCTCCTGAAAAAGATTCCAGAAAAATTGACAGCATGGCCAAAAAGGGCTACCTGTCAGCCTCTCTCTCTATCAGACAGGCCATTTACCTTGCCTATGCTGCCCAGTACCAGAAGTCACTATGGCAGTCAATAATGGCAATGGCAGACAAAGCCCCCCGGCATGGCTGCTGATCTGGCAGAGACTGCTAGATTCAGTCTGGAGGCATCGAAATATCAGTTCCAAATGGCAGTGGATGCTAATGACACAGCTGTCATGTAGATGACTTTGACAGTGGCTTTTAGGAGGTTTGCCTGGCTTAGGGCCATTAACCTGTCACAGGACACGCAGATGAAAGCCATGGACTTCCCCTGTGAGAATAATTCTCTATTTGGGGACAAAACATAGGCATACATGAAAAAGGTGGATTAGTATAAGACCACCTACAAGAGTAACACAGCTAAAGAAAAGGCCTCCACCTCATACAGGCCTTATGGAAGGGGGAGGCAGAAGTAGGTCTACATATGGTAGATCTTTCTTCCAGGCACAGGCTGGTCAACAGTACCAACAGTACCCACAACAGATTGGGTACTTTAGGGGTAGAGGCAGGAGGGGTTCTAGGTGGGGCAACCACACTGGTCAGTCTCAGCCCTTGACTTGATTGCCAAGGTCGCCTACCAGTACCAGTAGGAGGCAGGCTGGCTCACTACTTCCAGGGTTGGAGAAACATCACCACAGACAAGTGGGTGCTTGAAGTAGTGAGTCAGGGCTTGTCTTTCAGTTTCAAGTCATTTCTCACCCTGAGAGCAAGAGCTTTCAAAACAGTCTCAATCACAGAAAGAAAGTTGTTGGAGGAGGAGGTGGCAAGCCTACTACTACCAAAAGCAGTAGAACTAGTTCTTCCACAACAAATGGAAAATGATTTTACTCAAGGTACTTTCTAACCCTGAAGAAAAATGGGGAGTGGTGACCTATTCTCAACCTAAGGTTATTGAACAGACACTTGACAAAACCAAACTTCAAGATGGTAACCTTGGCAGTGATTCTGCAAACCCTCCAAAAAGGAGACTGGTTGGCATCACTGGATTTAAAAGATGCTTATTTCCACATCCCCATAAGGAAGTTTCACAGGAAGTATCTCAGGTTCAGACTTCCATCATGTCACTACCAGTTCTCAGTACTGCCATTCAGCCTCACTTCAGCCCCAAGGGCATTCACAAAGTGCCTGGCAGTGGTGGTGGCACACTTAAGAAGGCAAGCGGTTACTGTGTTCCTCTACCTAGATGACTGGTTAATGGTGGGAAAATCACCACAACAGTTGGCAGATTCTCTAAGGAAAACCCAGGACCTTCTGGAGTCCGTAGTGTTCCTGTTACATCTGAAGAAATCCATCCTAAAGCCAGTGCTTGTTTTGCACTTCATTGGAGCAGAACTAAACACACTGGAGGCAAGGTCCATCTACCCTCAGAAAGGGTAGACGACATCCTACAGATTGCAGGGTTCTTCAAGTCAGGTAATCCAAAACCAGCAAGGCAATTCTTGCAGTTACTGGGCCATATGACTGCAGCAACAAGCACAGTCATAGGGGCCAGGTTTCAAATGAGAGATAGGCAGTTCCATCTCCGGGCACATTGGTGCCAAAGGAGGTACCCTTTGTCAAAGCTGGTTTGAGTAACAAAAACCTTGCTCCAAGTACTTCAATTGTGGCAAGCAAGGGAAAACCTCAGTGAAGGAGTACCTTTCCAGCAAGAGTCTCCATTAGTGACCCTCACCACAGATGCCTCCCTACTAGGTTGGGGAGCTCGTCTGGGAGATCATACCATCCACAGCACTTGTTCAAGTACAGAGTCACTCCAGCATATATAATCTGCTGGAGCTCAGAGCAGTGTTCCTAGCCCTACAGGCCTTCACATCCATGATTGAGGGCAAGGTGGTACAGGTCAGGACAGACAATACCACCACTATGTACTACATAAACAAGCAGGAAGCAAAAAGTTCTAGCCCTTTGTGCACACAGGCAATGAAGGTGTGGAGCCTGGTCTACTCACTATGGGCCTCATTAGTAGCCATCCATTTGCCAGGCAAGAACAATACCTTTGCAGATGCCCTCAGCCAAATCAATCAGGATCATCACGAATGGCCTCTCAACAGTCACGTTCTGGGTGTGGTGTTCAGAAGGTGGGGCACTCCAGAGATAGATCTCTTTGTATCCCATGGCAACCACCAGTTACCATAGTTTTGTTGCAGACCACCAGTGAAGGGTACAGTTCCTCTAGAGTCTCTGGTGCTATACTGGTCAGGGAAGAAGCTGTATGCATTCCCTCCATTTCCTTTGTTACTCAGGGTTCTAATCAAGCTCAGGTCCCAACCAGCTTCAATGATCTTGATAGCCCCAGATTGGGCCAGGCAGCCATGGTACTCTCTGCTGCTCACAATGTCTATAGCTCCTCCATTACACTTGCCAATGAGGCACAATCTGTTGACCTCCTCTCAGGGAAGAATCCTGTACCTGAACGTCAGCTCCCTCCGGCTCAATGCATGGTGTTTGAGGACTTAGAGTATGCAGGCCTGCAGCTCACTGAAAGTGTCTTGAATATCCTGAGAGGTTCTGGGAAGCCCTCTACTAAAAAGACTTATGCTTCCAAATGGAAAAGGTTCTCTGTATGGTGTTCAACTAAGGATGTAGTCCCATCACATTCAGGGGTGCCAGCCTTGCTGGACTATCTCACACATTTAAATACCTTGGATCTGCAGCCTGATACCCTAAAGGTGCATTTAGCCTCAGTTTCAGCATATATTTCAACTGGCAAGAGTGTTTCCATAGCTTTTAACCATATTTTTTAGAAGTTTTTCAAGAGGCTGGCCCATCTGCACCTTCATCACTGGGAACTGGTGCCAGCATGGGATCTTAATGTATGTATTGCCAAGCTCATAGAACCTCCATTTGAGCGTATGGTCTCAGCTCATCTAAAATATGTGACCTGGAAAACAGTTTTGCTAGTAGCCATCACATCAGCCAGAAGGATTCGTGAACTGCAGGCCTTGTGCATAGAACAGAACAACATCTCATTCCATAGAGATATGATGGTGCTTAGGACTAACAAGAGGTTCCTTCCTAAGATGGTTTCTGATTTCCATCACTTTACCAGTTTTTTTCACAGAGCATTCTAGCCCAGGTGAATGTAGGTTACACAGTTTGGTTGTCAAAAGAGCTTTGAGCTACTACATGACTCACACCAAAGACCATAGGCAGGACAGACAACAACTGTTCCTGACTTATGGGGATGTGGGAAAAGGAAAACCAGCATCTAAAAGGACTATCTCTCACTGGATAGTTCAATGTGTCCAATTCTGCTACTCAAAAGTGGGTAAGGAGCCCCCAGTAGGCCTCGGGGCCCATTCCACAAGGGGCACAACTGCTATCATAACAGCTGCCAGGGACATCCCACTACTGGAAATCTGCAAAGCAGCTGCGTGAAGAACAGTACACACTTTCACAAAGCACTACTGTTTGGACACCCAGTCCAGAAGTGATGCCAGGTTCAGCACAGAAGTTCTGCAGAGTCTGTTTCCAAAATAGGTTCTGTGCCCACCTCCAATGGTATTGCTTGGTAGTCTGCAAGAGTTAGTAATATTGAAGAATTCTTGGGGTTAAAAGAAAAAATTATTCACCTTAGTAATCTTGTTTCTTCCATTGTATTCTTCAGTATTCATAACTTGCCTACCCCGCCTCCCTTTCCAGAATCAGAGGCCTCTGCATCACAAGCTGGTATCTACTTGAAGGGAATATTTCATTCCCCTTGATGGCATATTTTTAAACCCCATTGGGTTAGTTTTTCCACTTCTTCAGTTCATTTCTGATGCTGTATAACCCAGCACAGTGCATAAAGCGTAAGTACGCACCACAAAAAGAAAAAAAATAATATTTATATATATATATATATATATATATATATATATATATATATTACATATTGTATATTATAAGGGAGAGGACATGTGGGGGTGGTGCAATGCATCGGCTGTGGGGCAGCAGTTTTCTGGGAGACATTCTGGAAACTGCATTGCTGTCCTATTTGCAGGAAACTGTCCGCTCTGAGGGAGGAGGCCGCACACCTCCAGGCTGAACTGGAAAGGACTAAGGAGGCCTCCCCCACCCAAAGAGCACCACTGCCACAACCACTGCCACAGAGGCTGCCAAGTATGAAGAGCAGTTGGACCACAGTGATTTCTGGGAGGGTACGGGTGGTGGAACAGAGGTGAAGCCCCCTACTTGTACCTCTACACAAACCATATGCCAGTCTGGCAGAGCAAGGTTCCTCTATGATGGCACCCTCAGTGGAGACCAAGAAGAATGCTGAGGACATCCACAAGGGAGACCCACAGAAGGGTGGCAAGGGACACCACAGGGGAAGGAAACAGCTTCTGATAGGGGACTCAGTTGCTAGAGGGGTAGACCTGGGGAAGGGAGTGGAGAGGGAAGTAAGGTGCCTGCCTGGTGCCATGGCTTGGAGGGACAAGAAGCGAATCCTCAGGATTGCAGAAGCAGCATCACAGGAGAGGGAACTAGATATCATTGTCCACCTTGGGACAAATGACCTAGCCAGGCATGGGATCATTGCAGTGCAGGATGAAATTGTGGAGTTGGGGAGGGGCCTCAGACAGGTAGCAAGCACAGTTACCTTCTCAGAGGTGCTGCCAGTCCATGGCAGGGGTGAGGCTAGGGTACTACACACCATGCAGTTTATTGAATGGTTGCAAAACTGGTGCAGAGCACAGGGCTTTGGCTTCATTGGGGACTGGGGGTACACCTGGAGAAATGAAGGTCTATACTGGCATGATGGTCTGCATCTGTCCATGAAGGGAACCAAGATCCTAAGTGACAGGTTTAAATGCTTCCTTGGCAAGCTTTTAAACTAGCCATGGGGGGAGGTGCTAATAAGAGGCAGGAAATTTCAAGCCTCCCCCCACAAAATATGACGGGTAGTAAGGTAAACACTGAGATACAGTGCTCAACAGAGGGCAGGACAGGGGTAAATGGAAAAATAGACAAGGGCAAAAAGAGCAGGCATGGGGGAAAAGAAGGATAAAGCCAACATTAAATGGAGGGCAATGAGTACCAATGCCCGTAGTCTGGGAAACAAGCATCCTGAGCTAGTAGCCTTGATGGAAGATGAACAATTGGCTATTGTAGCAGTCACAGAAACATGGTACATGGAGAACCATGACTGGGATCTCAACATACCGGGGTACACAGTCTACAGAAGGGACAGGGAGAGGAAAAGAGGAGGTGGAGTAGCTCTATACATAAGGAAAGGGATCAAAGCTACAGAACTAAAAAGTAAAAGGGGAGGACAAGAGGCACTCTGGGTCACCTTGGAGACAGGGAATGATATCACAATCCACACAGGGGTTGTATACAGACCCCCATCTCAAGGGGAGGAAATGGACAAGAAAATGATAGAGGACATTCTCAAAATGGCTGAAAAAGGGGAGATACTGTTGATGGGGGACCTGAATATGCCAGATGCTAACTGGATGACATGTACTGCAGCCACATCCAAGAGCAGGGTCATTCTCGATGCCCTGCAGGGGGCAGGCCTTTGACAGCTAGTGTTGGAACCCACTCGGGAGGGAGCAATACTAGACCTGGTACTCTCAAATGGAGAGAGGATCACAAATTTAGAAGTCAGTAGACATCTGGAAACAAGTGACCACTGCACAGTGTATTTCACAATAAGCACAACTATAGAGACGAGTCATACAAAAACAAGCATACTGGACTTTAGAAGGGCTGACTTTAGCAAAATGGGTGAATACCTGAGGAATACACTAGCAAATGGCCAAAAAGGAGTGGTGGAAGAACAATGGAGAAAAATCAAAACTGCCATCATAGAGGCAACAAACCTTTGTGTGAAACAGATAAAGAAAAGAAAGCGGAGTAAAAAACCACTATGGTTCTCAAAAGAGGTGGCAGGGAAGGTTAAGGAGAAAAAGGCTGCATTCAAAAAGTATAGGGAATCACAGAAGGAGCACGACAGGGAACTGTATCAATTAAAGCAGAAAGAAGTGGGGAAGGCAGTCAGAATAGCAAAAGCACAAGCCATGGAAAAAATAGCCAATTCAGTTAAGAAGGGGGATAAAATCTTTTATAGGTACATTAGGGAGCATAGAAAGGTTAAGGGAAGAATAGTAAAGATTAATAAGGGAGAGGGGAGGTTTGCAGAGGGAGACAGTGAAAAGGCAGAGATACTGAATGAATACTTTTGCTCAGTATTCACAAAAGAAGATGAGAAGGAGTTACCTAAACCAGACAATAGAAGCACTCTGGGTAGGGGGGTTGACACCAGTCCATTTACAGAAGAAAAAGTCCTGAAAGAACTCCTAAAACTTAATGTGGACAAAGCAATGGGGCCTGATGGAATTCACCCCAGAATCCTAAAAGAACTAAGGGAGGACCTAATGACACCACTGAACACACTTTTTAACAAATCATGGGAGGATGGGGTAGTACCCAAGGACTGGAGGAGGGCAGATATGATTCCCCTTCACAAAAGTGGGAACAAGGCAGAAGCAGAAAACTACAGACCTGTAAGTTTGACCTCAGTGGTAGGGAAAATGATGGACTCACTTCTGAAAGAAAGAATTGTTGAGTACCTAGAGGCCAGCAGGGCATAAGACCCAAAGTAGCATGGATTTATAGCAGGAAGGTCATGTCAGATGAATCTGGTAGATTTCTTTGACTGGGTGACCAAAGTAATAGACCAGGGAGGGGCTCTGGATATAGCCTACCTAGACTTTAGCAAGGCATTTGACACAGTCCCGCACAAAAGATTAATAATCAAGTTAGCCAGCCTGGGAGTGGGTCCCAGGGTGGTAGCCTGGGTAGCAAACTGGCTGCACAACAGGACACAGAAGGTAATAGTGAATGGAACACATTCTGAAGAAAGGGGGTCACTAGTGGAGTACTCAGGGCTCAGTACTGGATCAGTCTTCTTAACATCTTTATAGGTGACATTGCAGAGGGTCCGGAGGAAAGGTATGCCTCTTTGCAGATGACACAAAGATCTGTAACAGAGTTGATACACAAGGTGGGGTAGAAAGAATGAGAAGGGACTTGGCAAGGTTGGAGGAATGGTCAGACATATGGCAATTTAGATTCAATGCAAAGAAGTGCAAAGTAATGCACCTGGGAAACAAAAACCCAGGAGAAGAGTACACAATAGCAGGGGAGGTACTAACAACAACAAAAATGGAAAGGGACCTGGGGGCAGTCATATCAGATGATCTAAAGGTTGTTAAGCAATGTAAGAGGTCAGAAAGGAGTGCCAGGGGGATACTGGGATGCATAGGAAGGGGCATCACAAGTAGAACAAGCATTTGTCAATGCCGAATGTTGCTTGCTTGTATGTGCTATTTAGGTATTAGGAAGTGACAGTTTCATACCTTCCTCCCAAGACATCCACTGTGTCTTTCTGTTCAGTATTCACAGAAGAGTGGAAGGGGCAAGGGCCACAGCAGTACAGCAGTTGCCAAGGGGGTGAAGAGGTGGACAATAGTCCATTCAAAGGCAAAAGAGTCCTGCAGGAGCTCACTAAATTGAAGGTGGACAAAGCGATGGAACCAGATGGCATCGCCCAAGGATATTAACAGAACTGTGAAGGAGATAGCAGTACCTCTGGCAGCTATGTTCACTGAGTCATTCAACATGAGTGAATTGGAGGAGGCACATGTGGTCCCTCTACACAAGTCCGCAGCAGGGAGGAGGTAGGGAACAATAGGCCATTCAGCCTCACCTCAGTAGTGGGGAAGATCATGGAGACATTGCTTAAAGAAAGGATAGTGGGGCATCCAGATGCCATCGGAACCCAGGACCATAGACAACATGGATTCACAGTGGGGTCATCATGTCAGATAAATCTGGTTGATTTATTTGACTGTGTGACAAAGGAAGTGAATCAGGGTGGGGCAGTGGACAACGCTTACCTTGATTTCAGCAAAGCCTTTGACACCATCCCATATAGGAGGCTGATAAACTAGCTGGGTAGGCTGGGCATGGGGGAAAGGGTGGTAAACTGGGTTAGAAACTGGCTAACAGACAGGAGGCAGAGAGTGGTGGTAAATGGTATGCAGTCTAGGGAGAGAGGGCGACCAGTGGGGTACTGCAGGGATCGGTCCTGGGGCCAGTTCTGTTCAATGTCTTCATTAGTAATATTGCAGAACATCTGAAGGGAATTTTTTCACCAAATTTTCAACATAGCCATTTTAAGACCTCTGCTCATGAACAGTGTCACTGTGATTTTCTTAATTTGTCCCACATTGATTTGCTACACCGACTGCCCCATTGTATGGCCACATGGGTGGAAACACATTTTGGGTGACATGTGAAAATGACAGCTGTACTGCTCATAAGAAGGTGTGGTAAAATGGCAATGTTGAAAATCTGGAGGAAAATATTGAAAATTCGCTGAACTTACGAGCGCATGTGAACTGTACAATGCACGCTCGTAAAACAGTCATTTTTTGGAATTTTTTCACCAAATTTTCAACATAGCCATTTTAAGACCTTTGCTCATGAACAGTGTCACTGTGATTTTCTTAATTTATCCCGCACATTGATTTCGCACACCGATTGCGCCATTGTGCGCTACATGGGCGGAAACATGTTTTGGGTGAGATGTGAAAAATGACAGATGTACTATTCATAATAAGGTGTGGCAAAATGGCAATGTTGGAAATCTGGAGGAAAATATTGAAATTTCGAACTTACGAGCCCGCGAGGAACTGCACAACGACGCCAGAAATAATTTTATTTTTGTTTATATTACCATCGGTGTTTTGATCTTTCATGAACATCACTGTCAGATATTTAGGCCCGGCGGTGATTTTGCAGTGATCGCGAATCACCCTTCGGCCCTAATAACGCCATGACAGTGACATCATTCATGAGAAGGGGTCCCAAAAACCCCATGTTGAAAATTTGGTGCAAAATTCCCAAAAAATGCCTGAGATATGCAACAAAGTTGAAACCCCCATCTAGCCCATTATACAGCTTACCGGCATTTCCTCAGTTCGCGGTCGGCTTTGAAGAGTGCAGACGTGTTCCCGGTCCACCGAAGATTGTCACGCCGAGGTCCGGAGGTAAGTATGGGGTGAGGGGGTGTGGGGAGGCAGGGTGCGCAGTGGATGGGTGCGGGTTGTGGGGGGGCCAGGAGATTACGTGGGACCGCTTTTTTCTTTGGAAAAAAAAAACGGACAACGCGGACTTTTGCCACGCTGGGGTGGGCTCCCAGCATGGCACAAGGACGGAGGGGATTCAGCTGACGGGGATTGGGCACCCCGCCAGCCTGGTGATCGCTGCCACGCTGGGTGGGCTCCCAGCGGCACGCTACTGGGGAATACAGCTCAGCCAACGGGATTGGGCACCCTGGCCGGGCTATACAGTGCGCAGGGGGAGTAGGGCGCGTACGGGCCAGTGCGGAAGGCACGTGAGCAGTCGATATCTTATCGCTGCTCACTAAGCTAGCTCCCCCTTTCATCTGTATGCTACTGCATTTTGGAGCTTGTCATAGACAGCTCCAGAATGCATTGGTTACAGGGCCGTGCTGCCAACACACTGACTGAATCTGAGGAGGAGGTGACACACCTCCAAATCTCCGAAGATGGCACTATGTTTCTTGCAAATGCGTGCAAGCAACATAAAAAGGGAAGTGGTTATCCCTCTGTACAGACAATTGGTGAGAACCCATCTGGAGTACTGTGTGCAGTTTTGGAGACCTCATCTACGCAAGGACATAGACAGGATGGAAGCAGTCCAGAGGAAGAGGAGGGCAACTAAAATGGTGCAGGGTCTGCATCAGAAACCATATGAAGAGAGACTGAGAGAGAGCTTAATATGTATACCCTTGATGAAAGGAGGGACAGGGGGGACATGATAGAAATGTTCAAGTACCTCAAAGGAATAAACAAAGTCCAGGAGGGTAGCATCTTTCAGAAAGAGAGATGTGTTAGAACAAGGGGGTACAATTTAAAGATAGAGGGGGGACAGCTCAGGGGTAATGTGAGGAAATTTTTTTTCACGGAGAGAGTGGTGGATGCATGGAACCACCTTCCTGGAGAAGTTGTGGGGTCTAAAACAGTGGGGGAATTCAAACATGCAAGGGACAGACATAAGGCAGTTACAGTGGGGGTGGCAGGAAGTAGGCTGTTGGTTAACTGGAATCTGCAGCTTATCCAATAGGTAGGGGGAAATGGGCAGACTGGGTGGGCCAAGTGGTCCTTCTCTGCCGTCAAAGTCTATGTTTCTATGTTTGCCTCTAGAGGGGTTTATTATTGTTTTTATTGTTAGTTATTATGGTAAGTTACATTTCACATAGTCTAGTATTACTATAGTAAGTTAAGTACGTTATATTAGAAAAGGCCTTTCCTGCAAGCTCCAATGTAATCTGAAGCTGTTAGAATGCAACAGTTGGTAGGGACAACATTTGAATGTTGGCACACGTCAATGATGTGTTCCATCATTTCATACGTTCCATTCTCTGTACAGTAGAACTCTACAGGCTGACTGCAAGAATTCTGAATATTGAAGAACACCTTGGAAGAAATAAGATTACTAAAGTGAGTATTTTTTTCTTTTGGCTTGCTTGTTCCAGGGCCTGGAGGTTTCTGGCAAGATGCATTGTCCCTGTCTTGTAAAGGGAGGTTCCTGTATGCTTTCCCTCTCATTCAGAGGGTGCTCCTTAAGGGTACTGGGTCAAAATGCTGTTTCAAAAATGGCATCGTCAAAACCATGCAGGGGACATAGCGTGGGACAATACAGCAACAAAATACAAAATACCACAAGTAGGAAAGTGCTATTTCATACCCTGTTGCTATTGGCTGGGAAGAACTGGAAGGAGTGATGCAAATGATATGACCTCTACTGAGGGGTGGTTTACTGAGAAGCTGCTGTGGCTCAAGGGGATGAGCTGGCAGCAGTGAAGGGAGGTGGTGCGCCTGTGGATGGGGTTTCAAATCCCGGTCCCAGACCACTGGTGGGTTTTATATTTTTTTTTTTAAACTGTTGGACTTGTGTTTTCATCCTTGCCCATGTTTGGCCCCATCCTGGTGTTTACCCCCCCCCCCATAGAGTTGGTTATTTAAATAGGGGAAGTTCGGGGGCACAGCCCCTCATAACAGGGGGGGCACAGGGATGGGGGCAGAGCCCCCCACAAAAAACAAGATTTGTCTGCTGTTTTCACGAATATTGTTATTCGGCATTGTGTATGCATGCTAGCAATGTATATGCTGTATTGACAGTGCGGTACATTGCTGCACCATTTTTGTGTGCGACATAATGACCCTGTGCCCTTCTTAAGTTTTAAATGGTGGGAGCCACTCTAATACTCATTACCCCATGGCCTCGACATATCTGGTTCCCCTTACTACAACAGCTGGCAGCGGAATCCCAGTGCCTCTGTCCCTGTGCAAGGGTCTAGTATCACAGGAACAGGGAACCCTGGTCCATTCAGTCTTCAGATCTCTTCATTGCCATGCATGGCTCCTGAAAACATAGCCATTGCCTGGTTTGGTGTTTCCCAAAAAGTGGCTGATGTTCTGGAGGCTGCCGAAAAGCTTTTCACCAGACCCACTTACTCTATGAAGTGGAAGTGGTTTACGCTATCGGCTGCTTCTCACCACCTGGATCCATTTACCTGTCCAGTTAACCAGCTTCTGGAGTATCAGTTGTCCTTATTGGATGCAGGCCTGCAGTATTCCTCCATCAGAGTGCACTTGGCTGCCATTTCAGCTTTCCATGTGCCTACTGAGGGTCGTACGGTTGCTCAGCTGGAGGTAGCCCATACGTTCTTGAGAGGCATTCTACTTCAGAAGCCTCCTATTCATAATCCAGTCCTGGTTTGGGAACTGAATTTTGTTTTGGAAAAGCTTACTTTGGCCCCATTTGAGCTAGTTGCAACTTGCGACTTACGCTTCCTTTGTTTTTCTAAATATTGTATTTATTAATTTTTCAACAAGTTAGCAAGTTCCATAATAAGTACAATGGTTACAGCGCATACAATAAAGCAGGTTATACTTAGTGAAAAAAGAGAGCCCGCGATAAATCAGTTACATAAGACTTCAGAGCAGCCAGAAGATCAGTGAAGTTTAGTCTCCAGTCCCTTAGGTAGTACAGCGCAGGTGAAGACTATATTTTGCAGGAAACATCAATAAGGAAAATCCTAGCCCTTCTTAGAGTCCTAAGGCATTATGGACTACCATTCAAGGTGGGGGTCACCCCGATGGCGCAACCCCGAGAGGGCCTAGCCCCATTCCAGTTTTTGAATGAAAGCAATATTGTGTGGGTATGAATTCTTACCCACCAGGGAGGAACGAGGGAGTGAGAAAAGGATCTATAATGGGCACTTGGGTGCAGTGAAGGATCTAGGGTACAACATTTTTATCCTTAAACACATAGTATAGGATCCAGATTGTCCACCTTGATGAGCACTTCTTCTCCTGGTCGTCAAGCTTATGTGTAATTTTTTCCATTTGGTAAATTTGATTTATTATGGTTCACCAATCCTTTAACTCAGGGATCCTGGGAGAGAGCCAAACCTTGGTGATTGCCTTCTTAGCAACAGTAAGAAGGATACCAAATAAATAGTGGGTATTCGGGTCTCTACACTCCCTTGGGAGTTGTAACAACAGATACAAATTTGCGGTTAGCATAATTCGTCTCCCAAATAAACTACTGGATTTCTGATTGGATTTGATGAAAGAAAGGCTCTAAGTTTGGACATGACCACATTATGTGTGTATGGTGAGCCTGCAATTCACCAAAATGATGCCAGCTACTAGAGTCACCTGAGGGGGAAAATGGCTGGTAATCATTGGAGTCCTGAAATACCGAATGAGTTGCTTTCATGCATATATCCTCCATTGGTGGGAGCTATTTATTTTAGCAGAATTTTGGCAGGAAATACTCCAGGCTTCTTTTGGGATGGGGAACCCAGTTCCTCCTGCCATTGGGTGTGAATAGTAGCAGTGAGTTCTTCATATGCAGCTAGATTTGGTTGATAAAGTGTGGAGACTATGTGTCCCTGGCCTGGGTTATAAATAGTTGCAGCCACCAAGGAAATCAATGGAGGATGCAACTCTGGAACGATTACACCCATAGGCAGGGCCTGATAGTAATGTCTGATCTGCAGGTATTTGTAAAAATCCATTCTCTGAAGAGCAGACTCCCACTGTATTTCCACAAAGGTCCTAAAGGTACCCTATTTGATTAGTTGGAATAAACATTTAAGAGAACAAAGTTCCCACTCTTGAAATCTGTGACCTAAGTAGGCCAGCTGGAAGCCTGCCAGGTTCGCTACTGGGCAGAGTAAGGACGAGAACAGAGTGAGGTGGAGTGATTTTGTGATGGAGAACCATACTGTTAAATATGATTTAATCCATGGGTGGGTGGTTGGTATTAAATGAAAATTATAGTTAGGATAAAAGAGGGCCTGGATGTAGTCTCAGATAGGGACCAAGGATAGCTTGGCATCCATCCAATGGTTGTTGGGAACTGAGAATTGTCTTGCAAAGATATGGCTAAGCTGGGTAGCCCAGCAAAAAAAACTGTAAGTTGGGAAGGGAGAGCCCTCTCTTCACTTTTGGCAGGTTTAAGACTTTCAGATGCACCTGTGATCGACCACTGGCCCATATAAATCTACAGATTGCTTTATTCCAGTTGCAGAATACAGATAAAGGTAGGTGAATAGGAACATTTTGAAATAAGTATAGTGCTCTAGGAAGAGTTACCATTCAGGTTATTTCAACTCATCTGGTAAGACTTGGAGCAAAGTGTTCCAATGAGCTAAATAGTTTAGCTGTGTAGTAAAGGGTGCATAATTATTTTATATGCTGTTGCTGGGGTCCTAGACAAATAAACCCCCAGATATTGCAACCTATTTAAGCCCCATTTAAATGGGATCAATCTTCAGATCTCAGGACAGGGTTGATAATGAAATGTTAGGGATTCAGTTTTGTTGGTGTTTAGTTTATATCCCGATACCTGACCAAATTCCTCCAGGATGGATTTAACCACTGGGGGAGAGTTCTCCAGATTGCTAAAGTATAACAGGACATCATCAGCATAAAGTGCAATGCGGTGTTCAGTACTACCAAGAGCAACCCCCGAATGAGGCCCAGATTCCCTCACCTTTTATGCTAAGGGGCCATATAAATCGCAAATAGGATTGATGACAAGGGGCACCCCTAACGGGTGCCTCTGGAGTGGAAAGTATCGAGAGTGGTGGCCACCAAGTTTCACACATGCTTTGGGGAGCTATAAATATTTTGTAAGACTGATTAGTGGGCATGGGAATCCCAGTACCCACAATACTGCATACAGGAATGGCCAGTGCACCGATCAAACTCTTTTTGGCATCCAAGCTAATTAGGGCTGTTGGGGGGGGGGGGGGTTCAGGGAAGCCATTTTGTGTATGATATGCATAGTCTATTTAATATTGTCCGTCATCATTCGGGACCTAACAAACCCTGTCTGATCTGTCCCAATGAGCTGTGGAAGAAGCATATCCAGTCTGTGAGCCAGAGTGCTCATAAAGTATTTATAGTCTGCAGTGAGGACAAAGATAGGCTGATATGAGCCACACAACTGTGGATTTTTATCAGGTTTCAAAAGTACTGAAATACAGGCATAAGACCAGGGCGGGGGGGGGGTCACCCTCCAGAATAGAGTTGAATGTGGATACCAAGCTAGAGACTACTGCTTCCTTTACTGTCTTATAAAATTCTGCCCCGTTGCCATCTGGACCCAGGGCTGTCAATGTTTTTGACCTGCTAATAGCCTCTGCAATCTCCATCTCAGTTATGGGCCTCCTAAACCATTCTCCCTGGTCGGGGTTAAGTGGGGGAGGGTAAGCGATTGAAGATACTTATTAATATCTATCTCGGAAGGTATTCATTCTGGAGTATACAGGTTAGAATAGAATGAGGTACATCCTTCAAAAATATTGTGCAACTTGGTTAATGGCCTACCATCTATTGGGTGGATTAATGAGGTTATGGTGGCATTCTTTCTCTGCTTGTGGATCTGGTAGGCAAACAGACGTGTAGCTCTTGGGTCTACTTCATAGTATCTCTGCTTGAGGAAGGTTAAGGCGATCTCTGTTTATTGCTTGCAGAGGGAGTCAAGATCAGCTTTAGTTTGATGTAGCATTGAAAGCACTGATCTCTCCCCCTGTTTGTGTGCCATTTGCAGGAAATGAAGACTTTCCTCCAGATTCTGCTGGTGTTCCCTATGCTTGCTAGACAGGGCTGCTGTGTATTGAATAATATGCCCTCTAAGAACTGCCTTTAGGGTATTCCATGAAATAGCCTAGGAGGTGTTCTAAACATGGTCATTATTTTGCATTTCTTCTATTGTCTTGGATAGAAATTCCCTAAATTGCTGGGATTTTAGGTAATATGGGTTCAGTCGCCAAAATGTGTTACATTTTTGTAACCCCAAGTCCCATGAGCTGATCACTGGTGCATGATCAGAATGCGAGATATCCCCCATTCGAGAATCCACCAGGTATTGAAGATTTTCTATTTGAGTATAGCAGTGTTCAATTCTAGAATATGTCTGGTGGACCGTCCAGTAATGGGTACATTTCCTAGTCCATGGGTCTAAATGACGCCATGTGTCCCCTCATCCAACCTTTTGCATGAATTGCTTAAAGTATGTGTGAGCTGGGGGCTGCTGAGGGGGCCTGGGATTCGAGGAGTACAAATTTGGGTGTGGGATGACATCGAAGTCTCCTGCCAGTAGCGACACCCCCACCCCCTCGTAAGCTGGATAACTTTTTCAAGAAGTGTTTTCATATGTGGGGTGGTCAGTCATAGAGAGAAATATACATTGGCCAGGATGACTTCTTTATTGTTTAGCAACTCTTGCACCAATCATTAGATGGCTCTCAGGTCCCTCCAGGTAAGGTTGCAGTGGAAGGGGGTGCATGATGGGATCAGGATAGTTATGCCTGTCTTTCTCTCATTGTGATCAGAGAAGGAGTGCACTGCTGCAAATCTGAATTTGGCTAGTTTAGTATGTTCCCACTCATTTAGGTGCGTCTCTTGGAGGAAAATAATGTCTGATTTTGTGTTTTTGAGGTATGACATCAAATGTGCTCTTTTATTCAGAGAGGAGATTCTGTTCACATTAAGGAAAAATAGTTTCAAGTGGGGGTGGGTCATTCTGGCATTACAAATTTCGCAGTGTTTAACCGAGAGGCCATCCCCCCAGATTGTCTAACAAGGGGATCTCTGCCTTAGTACCTACCACTAGTAACACCAGAACATGCCAACATTTACGCAGAGACATTACAAGTATATAGGTGTGTAACCCCCACCCCTGCCTTTTGCTAAAATGACAGGTGGCATGCTGTTGGCGCTGGCAGCAATACCTGGTGGGGACCTGGGTTCGGGGAGGATGAGGTTACTCGGCACAAGGGGACTTAGGTTTGACTACTCTGCACAGGAGCACCCAAGTAAATCCGAACACAGGAAGCAATAACTGTAATGTCCAGAACCAGGAATGGGATTTTTCAGTGTGGCTTTTATTCACAACTAGCTGAACACAACAAAGCATAGATGGACCCCCATGGGGCTGCGTTTACTGATAATGTAGATTAGAGACTACAAGGTGGTCCACTGGAAGAATGAACCATTTCTACTGTTTTCAGGCTCTGGACCCACCAGGCACACAGCCCAGACTTGCATGCACTTTGGGTACACAGCCTGACTGGCCCGGCTCCCATGCCGGCCACTTAATTTACGGTCCATTTGAAGAATGAACCCATTTTACTTGTTGTGGCTCCCTACACCACTTAGAGTCTGCGACTCCTAGAGAGATTTCCCATTTGCTTCTTCTGACTCCCATCTCACAAAGAGAATTTTCTTCACACTTGTTGTGGCTCCCCACACCACTTAGAGTCTGCGACTCCTAGAGAGATTTTCCCATCTGCGACCCACGTCTGGGTACTTCCCTCATCACTGGCCAAGCACATGAGGCGAGTAGCAATCACAGCAGAAATCTGTAGAGGTGGACCTGGTTACTAAAGATGGGGGGTGTTCCCACCTCCAGCTCCCACAGCCCATACCCGGCCATTTCTCTGGACAAACTGAAACTTCGAAATGTAGATTAAACGGTGGATGAACTGTCGCACCCCCTCTACAATATTACTTGAATTCACACAGCACTTTAGCTTTTGACACTACTCCATTTGTTTATCCTAGTACTATAGGCCTCTCAAATAGTAGTTCAAATCCCAGATTTCTTCACATTTCCCAGGCTGAAGAAACACATTTTTTGCCCTTTCGTATTAGAGCAAACACTCACCCTTTTGTTGCAGGTGCCCCACAGGTGAAGTACAACTCTTTCCACTTCTCAAGCACAAACTGAAACTGTAATAGGCAGCTTTCTTTCTTTCTTCTGCAGAAATTTAGGGATTGCCCCTGGAATCTACATGGGGATACTTTACTTTCTCCCCCCCCGGAGGGAGGGGGGCAGTGAGACCTGGACAGCGGTCTCCACCACTTGAACACTGGACACTCACTCCTTCTCCTCAGAAGGTAAACAAAACACTCCCTTTCTGCTTGAGGGCAAGCAGGAGACTGACTTTGAAAACTCCCAATGTTCTATCTCACTCCCTCTGCTGCAGATTCCAATGTGGCTTATGCAGCTGCGACAGTTCTGTTGGTGATGTCATCTCTCAGTCTCAGCTGAGACTGAGAACAGAGTGAGACAGTGTGAAACCCATTTAACTGGAGTTTCACAAGCTGCCTTCCCTGCCTACCACTAGGTCTTACTGGGATTCTAGTAACCCCGGGTAACAAGGGGTTACAGGTGCACAGTCTGAAACCTAAAAATCAGGAAAAATTCCCTCTAACTAGAGGGGAAAATATACCCAGTTTGAGTATTAACATCAAACAAGGGACCATTGTCGTCAACTGGGCCACAACTGTCCCTAAACTAACATTTTGGGCTTCCAACTTATTGACTCTAAGATTTGATACAAGAGGCAGGGCAGGTGCCCTGCTTTGGGGGTAAACCTCAGCAGAGGGCCCCATTGACATTCTAAATGCCATAGGAATCGGGGAATGGGAAAGGGACATTAGATGCTCATCCTGAACCACTCCCCTTTTATTAACTAATATCATAAATTAGGGGAGGGAAACCGGGGCAGGGTTGATACTGGTGATATGCAAAGCCCAGTAGTTTAATGGTGAAGGATTACCATGAGTAGGGGTGAAGGAAGCCAGGCTCATAGTACCTCCACCTACTATCAGCAACTTCGACGAAGAACACTATTACAATATATGTTGGGGGGCAGGGGAGAGGAGAGGGTGCCCAAAGCCCCACAACTGTCAGCAGGCGGCTCCTCTCACATCAATCAGTCAGTGCTAATCCACCATCTGTGAGGGGTCCCAGACTACCAGCCCCTACCTGACCATGGAAAGAAAGAAAGATTAGTTACCTGATAAAGGCTATTCAGGCTCTACGATGGAGCTTCTGTTACCTGTTTACTGCAGGTCAATCTGCCAGCTGTAGATACCCATTCCAGTGGGGTCCAATCCTCCAGAGCTGGCTTGTCAACGCATCTAGTCTTCTGCCTGGGTCTCATCTGGGACAGGCAGGAGAGTTCTAGAACAAAGCACCCAGGAACATACTTCCTTTTAGAAAAGGGGGAAGCAACTTAAGGCTGGTATTTTAATAAACATTGTCCAGACCTATGCTATGTTGTAAGTCTACAGGTGCTGTTGGAAGCATTAATGAGACAAGCTTTAAATACTATAGAGGAAACATACAAGATTGAATACTTACTTGCCTGTTAGGGTTAGGCTGACACTCTGAGCCGTAAGTAGGTTATAGGCTATCTAATACAAGACAAAAGTATGAGCTCTGTTGTTAGTCCCTTCACACCTGAAGCCTGCTCTCGATCCCCTCCAACCCCCCCACCCAAAACCACCCAATCCGTGAATGAGGCACTAATTAACAGTTTTAATTGTTTTACCTGCCTCCAAGCATCCAGCATGCTTTCTTTCTTGAAAATTATTTGTGGTTGCTATCTCTTCTGCTCGAAGGATTTCAGAGCTGCAGACTCTAATGTGTGATCCTTATTTGATCTTGCACAAAGACAGGGTGTCTTTGCATACCAATCCTAAGTTTTTACCAAAGATGGTGTCTGAGTTTAGTTTAATTCAAACCATTCACCTGCCACTTTATTATCCTGAATATGTCAATCCAGGGAAAGCATTGCTCCATACTCTAGATGTACATAGAATACTCAGGTACTATACACTGCATGAAGGACTATAGAAAGTCCTTGCAGCTTTGTCTCATTCACCCTTGGGAATGAGGGCACCCCAGTATCTAAACTGTGTCTCTCCAAATGGCTAGCAAACTGTATTACTTCCTGTTACGGTGTAACCTCCCTGCAAATGGGGGTTCCCAAAAGTCTTCCAGGAGCTTGCTTGAATGCTCCAAGCCTGGATGGTGTTCGACATCTAAGCCGTTTATCTGTGAGTGCTTTTAAGAGCTGTCTGCCTGCAGACATAATTAATTTGGATGGGAGTCTGTGTTTCCCTGCTCGAGTCCCACTCGAGCTACTGCCAAATCGCTCCATTTCTGCCATCACTAAGTGGGCAGAAGGAGCCCTCTTCAAAGATGTAATTGTTTGCTTGCTTGTAAACTGTTAGAGTAATCATGAAAATGCAGTTTGTTTTAACCTGCTTTCTTTTAGTAAGGACAGTGCAGAGTAGCTCCCTCATGTTGGTTCTGAACTGCCGAACTGGACCAATCATTGTGGGGATCTTTTAAAATGGAGCCTGCTCTGGGCGAATCAGAACTTGGACTCTCCTCTGGAGCCAGCCACAATGGGACTGTATGGCAGATGCCTCTGGGAATTGTAGTTTGGACTTCGGCACCTTTTTGCACCAACAGGGGGAGTCTGATTGTGAGTGACAGCCAATCAGTCAACTGAACTGGGAGGAACTCAAAGGAAATGCCCAGCTCTGTCTACTGGAAAAGTCAGATGAGTTGAGACAGTGAAGAGAGAAGGAGCTATGCGCTTCTGCGGTGTATGGTTTTAGCGCGGTAAGTGCGTGTAAGGCCCTGAGTTTCAGTCTGCAGCCTGTGCAAGTGCCTGTTTGGACTGAATCTGACCTGTGAAGAGAATCAAGGAGATCTGAAGAGTAGAAACCAGGCTCACCCTGTAGAAGACTGGAGAAATTGCTGAATCGCGCTCGGTCAGTCAGGAACTGAATTTGCTGTGTGTTCTCCTGGGTATTGTTCAGTAATTGCGATCGGGATCGAGAAGCAGCTTGCCTAGTATAGTACTTTCCTTTTATATATAAATGTGAGTAGTGCTTGTGGGGAATCACGTTTCAAATCCCCTGCACAGTAAATAGAGTGCATGAAGCTGGAAGTAAACTCCAGCTTAATCCAGACTACATTTATTTGCTCTAAACTGCAGTGGTGTCCAGTCACAAGGACCTTGTCCACATGGTCTGCTCCTCCTGGCAATCCAGGACAATCTGCCTTCCATCCAGTTCCCAGCATTGAGTTTGTGAGTACAAAGCAGGGTAGCTCCCTGCCATCTGTTTATCGAATTGCAAGTGTGTCATCTAATTGTTGCTTTTTTCATTTCTTCACGAACTGAGCCCTCCGGCTCCGGATTACAATTGGGTATTGTGCAAGTGTTTTTTCCATCACAGTGTCCCAACCAGCTGCACCGATTCTGTCTAGGCTCCCCCCCCCCAAATCCTGGGTACCCAGTGAAAGTGACAATTTGGGACTCTGAATATGCGCACAGTACTGTGGTTATTAATGTGTTTAACCTAATTTCCCCCTTCCTTGTTACAGCTCCTTAAATAAATCAGATCTGTTGGTTTCAGCAAAGTTACACTGGCTGAGGTATTTGTTTATGTTAAAGTGTTGTACTGTAGTTTTTGCACTGGATCATCTTGTTTTACAGGGGTCCCCAGAGTCCAGTCAACAGAGCCAGTCCTGGGGGTAAGTGTACATTGTGAAGATATTCCTAATGCATTGTGTGGGCCACTAGTGGGAAGAAAGGGGGTTACAGTGTCCCAGAGGGCTGTGGCCAAGTTAGTTTAACTACTGTAAACCCTGACCTCTGGGTGGAGGCACCCACCATTGGACCTAGGCCCCTCAACCTGTTAGTAGTTAAGCAGGCAGGGGTAGTAGCCCTTGGGATAGTGCCACCTAGGGGTTACAACAGGAAGTACGGTAAGGAACTTTCTGGGGTTGTTCATGGACATTCCACTAGAGGCATGGTCACCTCTACTGCATGTTTCAAAAATGTGTCTGCTGCAGACAGATGTGCAGCTGCCACCTTGAGTACTATCTACACTTTCACCAAACACTACAGTCTGGAGATCATCTCAAAAAAGGGCTGACTTTGGCCTAGCTATGCTTCAAGGCCTACTTTCTTAGGTCTGTGGGCTCCAGCCACCCAGACTGTTCAGTCACTACTGCTTGGTACTAGTTCCATAGGTGTGGCCTGATGAAAGAGAGATCCTCAAAGAAGACAGAACAGTTACGTACTTACCGTAACAGTAGATCTTCGAGAGAATTTCTTTTATCAGGTCACGCCATCCCACCCTCCTGCCTCCTGAGGAGCCTGAGACTACAACTTGTGCTGTCTTTATCTCTATCATAGTCTACCTATAGTTGTCTACCTCACCTAGGTTTGAGCACTAGGCTCTCTCCTGGTTCCCTATAGAGAGGTCCTCCGAGCATAATCTCCCATGGGGAACTGAGGAGAGGAGGGGCCACCCACGTTTATGTAACAGACGACATCTGATGTCATTGTGGGCAGTCCCTGGTGGACTACTTGCAAAAGTTTCTGCGTGGTCCCAGCTTATAGTTCCATAGGTGTAGTCTGATGAAAGAGATTCTCTCGAAGATCTACTGTTAGCTGCTGCAAACACTGGGAAGTAAGGCGATCGGCTTCAAAAGGCAGAGAATACCAAAGAACAGGCTATGGAAATGGATGGCAAGGAGAATGCTCCACTCTCCCATACCATAATTGCTTCACAGGTCCAGCAAAACACAGCAGAGAATTCATCAAAGCAACCTGAACAGAAGGCTGTTTGTGCTGCTGACACTGAAGCACTTGATAATACTGAACACATCGGACAAACTTTTCATGTAGAAATCTTTCATTCATTTGACATATTGCAGAAAGCAATTTGTGAATTTGAAGAAAATACAAAATCTAACTTTATTAGTAGTAGTAGTAGAAAATTAGTAGCAGCATGCACTTTTAAATAGAGCACTACTGAAGTTTTGTTTCATGTAATTGCGTTTAAAATTATTCTTGTATATGTTTTGTATTTTGTATTGTCTATTATGAAATTTTATGTAACCTTGCTAAATTGCACAATGGGCCTCACTGGAAATGAACCTGTCTCAGTTGAGTTGTCCGATTCATTCATTTTGTATATGAATTGAATAACATTTTTCTACTTCTACTACTGTTATACTAAGTACATAATTGTTCCTAATAAAAGGTAAACTGAAACATAGAATTTGTTGGAAGAAAAGGGCTGTTTGTCCCACCCAGTCTTCCCCACATGGTCCCTGCCTAATCTGTCTCCGTGAACCCGAACTGGTCTCTGGTGACCCTCTCTCCTCATTGTCTGTTTTCTAATATACTCCTGTGTACATCCCACACATGCTTGATGTTGCCCCCCCATTGTTTTTGCCCCACCACTTCTACTGACAGTCTGTTCCTGACGTCTAGCACACTTTCAGTGAAAAACTATTTCCTCACATCTCTCTTCGCCCACTTCCTCCCCCCCCATCGCTTCATTGCATGCCCCTTAATCCTGGTGCTTGTTATCATTTGAAAGAGACTCGCCTCCTGTGCCCTGTTTATCCCTGTGAGGTACTTGTAGGTCTCTATCATGTGACTTCTCACCCTCCTCTCTTTCAGGGTGTGCATATTGAGATCCCTCTGTCTTGTAAGGCTTCTCGTGCAACCCCCGCACCATTTAGTTGCCCTCTTGTGGACTGCTTCCATCCTGTCTGTGTCCTTTCTGATGTGTGGCCTCACCAGTGAGTGATAAAGTGGCAACACCACTTTCCTTTTCCTGCTGGAGATGACCCTTTCTATACTCCCCAGCAGTCCACTAGCCCTTCCCACTGCTTTGTCACACTGTTCTGCCAGTGTGAGGTAATTAGATTTGATAACCTCAAGGTCCCTTTCTGGTTTAGTGACTGTCAGCACCTCTCTCCCACTCCTTCTGACTCCAGGTGCAACATGTCCATGCTCCACCTCATAAGTGGGGCTTAATAATGTGCGTTGTATGCATGCACCAAGTTATAGGGATACTCTACCCACTCTACTACCGAGGTTGCCTGTGATTCCCTTGGTAAATAAATTCCTAAGGCATAGACACTGCATAGTTGGATTATAGAAGAAGATTTTAAAGGGAAACTCCAAATAGTAGACAAGCATTTGTCAATGCCGAATGTTTGATGCTTTGCACTAATACATTCTCAGATGTCCCATGGGCATTTGGGTTGCGAGTGCAAGGAATGCTGGGGACGGCCAACAGCTCTCTTACAGCATGCTATGGACAACACTAAGTGCAGGGGATTCACTTTGGGGAAAAATCCATTTTGTTTTTTTTTACACCTAAACAGATATTGAGGGTACTGAATAGACGGGCATTTAAGAGAATAATAACTGTATAGAGGCTAGGAGAGGGCTAATGCAGAGGATCACCATGACAGAAGGCAAATACTAGGATCACTGCGGGTAGGATAGTAGGCAAAACAGTTGAGCACAAGAAAAAGGAGAATACATTTAGAGATCTGCCAGTTATTCTTTTTATTGAATTTCAACATATGTAACATCATAACAGCAAGGATTAACCATGTTAAGATCTGTGCATCACTGAGATCATGACAGGTCTTGGAATATATGCATGGGCTAAAAAGGGAGGGGGTAAGGGTAGCATATGGGGAGGGGTAGGGAGGGCTAGGGCATGAGGAGGCGAACATAAGTGTTATGGGAGGAGGGGTGTTAAGAAAGGAAATAAGGGGGGGGAGAGCAGGAGAGGATTGCAAAAGTTAGTGACCTCCATATACTCACAGTTCTGTAAGTGTGGGGTCACCTTTCAGATTCGATTTATAAATATAGACACACAAAAGTTTAGAATAAATGTGTGTCTTTGTCTAGGTTAACATTGTTTGCAATATACGCTTGCTGGTGGAGAGAAACAGAGGTACAGTATATTATGATTTTATTTTTCATGTATGTAAAAGTTGCCACAGTAATACTACTAGCAACCAAAGAGGTAGGCAAGGGTTACATTTGTAGAGGGTTGCTAGTTTAGCTGAAAGAAATGGTGTAATCTGAGACATCATTGCTGTTGTTTCAAACTGCCTATGGAGTGAGAATAAACAAGCATTTGTCAATGCCGAATGTTGTCTCGCTGGCATTGGCATTGGTAGTGCAGGAGTTAGAGATGCATAATAGGAATAGCAGTGAAGTATTGAACTGACGCCAGCCTCACCCCCACCCTGAAGAGACACATTTTCAACATAGGCATTTTGAGACCTCCCCTCATGAATAGTGGCACTGTGATTTTGTTAATCTGTCCCAAAAGTTGATTTCCCACAGCGACCATGCCACTGTGCACCACAGGTGTGAAAACACATTTTGGGCAGGATGTGAAAAATGACAACTATACTGTTCATAAGGAGGTGTGAAAAAATGCCAGTGTTGAAAATCTGGCATGAAAATATTGCAGATTTGCGAAGTTACAAGTGTGCGTGGAAACTGCGCAATGCATGCTTGTAACACAGTCATTTTATGGACTTTCATCACCAAATTTTCAACATATGCATTGTAGGACCTCTGCTCATGAACAGTGTCACTGTCATTTTCTGAAACTGTCCCGAAATCTGATTTTGCACAGCGACCGCACTATTCTGCGCCAGAAGTACGAAAACACATTTCAGCCAGGATATGTAAAATAACAGCTGTACTGTTCATAAGAAGGTGTGGAAAAATGCCAATGTTGAAAATCTGGAGTGAAAATATTACTAATTCATGAAGTTCCGAGAGTGCGTGGAAACTGTGCAACACATGCTCATAAAACCGTAATTTTTTGGATTTTTTTCACCAAATTTGCAACATTGACTTTTTGAGGCCCACCTCATGAACAGTGGCACTGTCATTTCATTAATCTGCCCCGAAAGGTGATTCCACGCAGTGACCATGAAATCACCTTTCTGGACGAACTCTAACACCATGACAGTGACTGAATTCATGAGGAGGGCTAATAACCCTATGTTGAAAATTTGCTGCAAAAATTCCAAAAATGCCCGAGAAATATGCAAAAGTTGAAAAAAAAATATTTATGCTATTATACAGCTTACCAGCATTTCTTCAGTTCGTGGTCGGCTTTGAAGAGTGCAGACATGTTCCTGGTCCACGAATCGTCAGCGCGGGACTCCAGAGTAAGTATGGGGTGAGGGGTGTGGGGAGGCAGGGCAAAGCGTTGGGTGTGGGTTGGGGAGGAGGGAGCAGGAGAGACGCTGAGGGACCGCTTTCCTTCTTTTACAGGGTAAAAAAAATTGCGGGATGGCTTTTTTTACAGGGGCATTGGCACAGTGGGGTGGGCTCCCATCGTGCCACCCTGAGTGTTTGGGGGCTAGCCGATGGAGGATTGGGCACCCGTTGATACCGAAGGGAGGGCTAGAGCCGAGGGGATGGGCCCCCTCAGCACACAACAAATGGGGGCATTATGCCGATGGGAGTGGGCTCCCCGTCAGCGCATGAATTAATTCAGGGTATGCTGACAGGGGGCTTGGACACCCCCGAAGTCGGCATTGTGGCAGGCAGTGGCGGCAGTCACTGCCGCCATGTTTACTAGCATGCTTCACCAGGAAAGGCACGTCGGGAGGTGCTGCTGCATGACGATCTTGGCTCTCATTACAGCGGACCTGGTATTCCTGGTGTGGCGCCTGCATGCTGCCTTATTGGGGAATGAGGGATGCACCTACTGATGCGTGCCCTGCATTCGCCCACAGTGACCACACCTCCAAATCTGCTACTAGTGCAATATGTTTAGGCTGGCAGTATGGCCTAGAGGTTAGAGGAATGAGGTGTGAATGAGCTTGGTACATCCAGTAGACCAGACCTGAGTTTGATTCTCACACCCTCCACTTGCATACTTTGTGACTCTGAGCAAGTCACTTAACCGCCCAGTGCTCCCAGGTTACACCTGAAAACAGGCACTTGTGCCTAGTGGGCCTTACCCGGTTACCAAAGACTACAATAAAAATATAAAAATGTTAGTCGCGCAAGCCAACATAAAAACATTGGCACAACACAGTTCAAACTTTTTGTAGATCTTCCCCCGATGTTCCCATATAGTTTGGTCAGGTTGTTACTTAAGCAATAAAGCATGACAGGGTGTGTGTTATTGTGTAATAACGTCACTCCTGGGGTGGGTCGAAGCACGAGACAAAGCCGAGTGCTTCCACCACCCCAGGAGTGACGTTATTACACAATAACACACTCCCTGGAGTGCCTTATTGCTATTATACAATGGCTCGTGTTAAAATAATATTAAAAAGAAAAACATTTTTTGTAGTATTTGTACTGTTTTTTTGTATGAGAGGCATATTTCGGAAATTAAAGAAAAAGTAGTCCAGCAGGTGGTGCTGCTGCTAATACAGTGCCTTTTTTTGTGTATGGTCCCCCCCCCCCAATGTAACTTTTGCTGAAGTATAACAATTTCATGAGTGTGCTCCCGCTTCGTGGCTTGGGAGCAGTTGACAATTGGTTTTTTTTAGTTTTGTTAGCTGTGTGAGAAAGACATGGATCATAAAAAAACAAAAAAAAACAGCTAAGCCGAGCGGTAACTTCCGGTTTCCCGCTCCACTCCGTAACGGAACATCACTTGGAACCTGTAAGTTACAGGTATTTTTTCTCTTTTTATTTTGCTGAACTGCTATTTTGGAAGAGTCAAAGTTTGTGAGTTTGCAGAGAAGCTGGCGAGTGTCCGTTTGGATTTTCTTGAAACGGCTGAGCGCATGCGGTTTCACAGTCTGAGGCAGCTCCGTGAAGTAAAAGCAGGACAGCTGCCGTTTTTTTTTCTATTATGGCTTTTGTTTACTTGGCTCAAGGAGTGAGACAGTCAGGCAGGGACCGGGGGGTTGTCTGTGGATGTGGTGGTGGGGTGAGCGGGGCTAAGATGTGACGACTTCGTAAGTGGTGTGGTCAGTGATCTAGATGTTTTGTTTGAGAGGTGATGAGGTCACTAGCATGCCAGACCTAGACACAGTGATGTTATTGCTTAATATCATCACTGTCTCTAGCTGGTGGTAGCCAATCAGATCAAAGAAAATTTTCTTGCCATTGTATAATGCTGCTCAAGATGTTTTTCCTTTAATGTTACAGGATTTTAAAGACAGGTTGCTGGTGTTGACAGCCAATCAGCTATTTGTTGAGTGGCTTCATACAAATCAAAGGGCTGAAGCACCTTTCCCATCCCAGCATTCCATCCAGCATTCCAGCGGCTTGATTCTTTTGAAGTCCAAGCAGTTGAAGAAGAGTAGTGTCACAGTTAAAGTGCATGGTTATTGGTCTAGACTGCTGTGTTCCTACTCTTTTGTACTGTAATAGACTCACAGTGACACACCTCTAAAATCCCCTTACACTGTAGCAAAATGTTTGGTACACTAGTGCATCAAACATAAAGAAGCATTTGTCAATGCCGAATGTTGTCTTGCTGGCATTGGCATTGGTAGTGCAGGAGTTAGAGAGATGCATAATAGGAATGGCAGTGAAGTAGTGAACTGACACCAACCCAACCCCCACCCTGCAGAGACTGACAGGCATTGGGGTGTGCCTTTGGGTTGTCGGCCATAACGCTCATGCCATTTCACCTCACCCTACCCTGCAGACACCGACAAGTGTCACAGTGTGCCTTGGGGTCTTCAGGCCTTACTCTCACCCCATTCCATAAGGGAATATGCTGAGATAGGTGCAGTATAGGAGAATGGGGCGAATTTTGGGGCCGAAGAGTCCAAGGCACACCTCGATGCCTATCACGGGTGGGGGTGGAATGGCGTGAGCATTACAGCCGACAATCCCAAGTCACACCCCTGACACCTGTCAGTCTCTACAGGGTAGGGTGTTATGGTTGGAAACCCTAATGCCCTGGGTGTTTGTTGGTATTTTCACTCCAGATTTTCAACATGGGCTTTTTGTGACCCCACCTCATGAACAGTGGCACTATCAGTTCGTTAGCTGAAAGGTGATTTTGCACAGCGACTGCGCCATTTTGCTCCACAGGTGTGACAACACATTTTGGGCATAATGTGAAAAATGACAGCTGTACTGTTCATGAGGAGGTGTAAAAAAAATGGCAATGTTGAAAATCTGGATTGAAAATATAAAAAATTGGTGAAGTCATGAGCTTGTGAAGAAACTGTGCAACGCATGCCCGTAACGCAATTATTTTGGGGATTGTTTTAACCAAATTTTCAACATAGCATTTTGGAACCTCTGCTCATGAACAGTGTCACTGTGATTTTGTTAATGTGTCCCAAACACTGATTTCCCACAGTGACCGTGCCATTGTGCGCTTCATGTGCAAAAAAACAGTTCAGGCAGGATGTGAAAAATGACAGCTGTACTGTTCATAAGGAGGTATGAAAAAATGGCAATGTTGAAAATCTGGAGTGAAAATATTAAAAATTGTTGAAGTTACGAGCGTGTGTGAAAATTGCGCAATGCATGCTCATAACAGTTATTTTTTGGAATTTTTTGCACCAAATTTGCAAGACAGGCTTTTTGGGACCCCACCTCATGAACAGTGGCGCTGTCATTTTGTTAATCGGTCCCAAAAGGTGATTCCATGCAGTGACTGCAAAATTATGTTTCGGGACCGAATAACGAGATGACGGTGCATGTGTTCATGAGGCGGGGTCCCAAGAACCCCATGTTGAAAATTTGGAGCCAAAATTCAAAAAAATGACTGAGATATCCACCTAAGTTGAAATCCTCTCATTTATGCCATTATACAGCTTACCGGCATTTCTTCAGTTCGCGGTCGGTTTTGAAGAGTGCAGACGTGTTCCCACTCCACCGAAGATCACAGCGCCAGCCTCCAGAGGTAAGTATGGGGTGAGGGGGTGTGGAGAGGTGGGCTGCACAGAGGGTGGGTGCGTGTTGGGGGAGGGGAGGTGCCACGGACAATGGACCATTTTATTTTTTTCAGGAGGAAAAAGGAAAAACAGTCACTGCACCGTGGAACAGTTTTCTAATTTTCTTTCTTTACAGGTGAAACAAAACAAATGTTAGGCACACTGGGGTGGGCTCCCAGTATGCCCCCTGACTTTCGGAGGGGTCTGATGTTGGCAACACTAGGGTGGGCTCCCAGTGTGCCACACAATGGGGGTGGGGCAGAGCCTGGGACCAGGAACATGCTGACATGGTTGGCTTACTGTGAGTGGCAGCACACTGGGGTGGGCTCCTAGTGTGCCACACAATGTTGGGGGTGGGCTGGACATGCCAACATGGGGATTACACCCCCGATGTTGGCTTCCTTTGGGGATTGTGTAGTGGCTGCTTTGCTGCCATGTTTATTGAAACGTTTCACCAGGAAAGGCATGTTGGGAGGCATGTCATCTGTGCCGCTGTGTGACGAGCTTACCTCTGATTGCAGTGGCACTTTTCTTACAAGTTGTGTCCACTTTACATACAACTTCTGTCAGCGCTAGCATGCTGGCTTATTGAGAAATGAGGGACGCACCTACTAAAGCGAGCCCTGCATTCACCAACACTGACACACCTCTGAAATGTGCTACTAGCACAAGATGTTGCTTGCATGTGCATGCAAGCCAATATAAAAAGGGCAGTAGTTGCTGCAGAAACACCCGATTGGGTCTTTCAGCATTAAAGTAAAATTAAGTACCTGTGCCCACTGTTATCCAATTTTCAAAGACCTGCCCCAACTATCACGTTGCTAAGTCACCCTCGGCCATCTCATGCACACCAGCTGGCTTCTGGGAAGCGAAGTATGCTACTGAGGGCTGCCAACCCTGTAATTGGTCAATATCCCTCAGTAGCATCCTCCATGCACTGGAAGCCGCCTGGTGTGCATGAGTTTGGCCACTGATGGCTTGGTGACATGAGGGTCGTGGCAGATCTTTCAAAATCAGATAACAGTGGTTACAGGTACTTAAACATTTTACCTGCTGAAAGCCTTAATCGGGAATTTCTGCAGCAGCTGCTGCACTTTTTCTGCTGTCCGGAGTTTTCCTTTAAGTGTCCACCAGTGCTAATCAGTTTATAGTAACAAAGTATTGTAATAATGGAAGGGATGTAGCATTAGTCTTATCTGTTTCTCCTGCTGCATGGCAGTGACTCATACCCAGTTTGAGTATGGAAACACCTCTAAGTTTATAAGCCAGAATGCTGTCTTCACTCATGTAATGTAATCCAAAATGCCATCCTTCATTAGTAATCCGGCTAGTTCTGCTTTTAAAGCCTAAACAGTACTAGCTTCTACAATCTCACTGGGTATGCTTTTCCACATGTCAACCACCCTCTGTGTGAAATAATGCTTTCTAATGTTCCCTTTATCCCCCCACCCCCATTTGCGTGCATCTCCTCTGGTTCTGGCATCACTCACCAGCTCAAGAATCTTTGTGTACTCAGCTTTTTTTCCCCTCTCCCTTTTAGTATTCTCAACACCATGATCATGTCCCCTTCAGTCTTCTATAGGGTGAATAATTTGGAAATATACAGTAAATATTAGGAGCGCTGCTTTTATGATTCCAAACACTCATTTTATTATTTCAAATGTATAAGACAAGTGTTTAAGTTGACTCACAATGGGAGAAAATGGGTATCGTACAGGACTGGAAAATAAAAGCACTCTAAAATAGAATAAAAAAGTAGAGATCAAATGTTTCATCACTACCCACTGCTGCTTTCAGCACAGCAGCTCCGTATACAATACAGAGGTATCTAATGAGGTGTGCGACCAGTTTTATACACCCTATGTCAGTAGGTAAGGTTTTAACAAGGCAGAAAGGACAAATAAAATGTTATTAACTGTGAGCTTTCTTATCATATCTCTACAATTTGTACATACATTCTGTCACAGCAAGAAATACATGCACAGTATACCTGCATTTCCAAAGAACAATAAAAAAGAGTGCGTGGGAAAGAAAAAACTAGTAAATTAAAAAGCGGAATGGGAGATGAAAAAGAAGAGCAAAGGGAGGAAGGAAGATGAGTGTGGAGGGACTAGGGAACATGGATGTGGAAGGGATAAAGGGAACAGCATCCACTGGCGCAGCTTACAGTTTTCAAGTACAAAGAGTATTACAAAAAAAGGCATAAAATAAATGTCTGTATTGAGACCAACTGGTACCAGACTTCTTAAAGTGACTATTCTTTTCTACACTGTATCTTGCACTATTTCCATCTGTAACATGTTTGCTTGTCACCAGAAGTTCTGCCTTAACAGGACACCATTGTAAATCAGCTCTGCTCAATGGTTTCTATGCTGAATAAAACTGAATTGAATTTGGTCTCTCTTTGCAAGAGGGAATGAACTTAAATCATCCCCACTCTTCCAGGGGCATTTCTATGGTCTGAAAAGATTAGCGGCTTAAGCCCCAACCCCTCTCTCCCAGTGAAGAAACCCACAAATAGGCCAGAAGGCAGTTTTAAGAAAGGGGATTCTTTTATTTGGGCTAATGTATAAAGATTCGAAGCTCCAGCCCCTAATGCCGACCCCTAATGATGCCCCTGCACTCTTCCTGGATGTAATACATACAGTTGCCATAAATTTCTAGTCCTTTGAGTTGTAGCATACATATGAACATACGAAGAAGCCAGCAGAAGAAGGCTATTTGGTCTATCAAGTCTGCTCATATTGCAGAGTCCACAGCTTGAGCTAATGTCCCTGCGTTCCCTCCCCACTCCTCCTACCTCTCTACCCATAATCCTTACCATTCCCCTATGCCTAGAGATGTAAGTTTGTCATGGCAGTCATACACGTCATTGATTCCATGACGTTTGATCTTTATTCAGGACTTCCATGACTTTCACTAATGTCATCAGAATGTAGCAATGATGACAGTGCCACAACATTTACTACTGTTTACTAATGATTTCATGAACAAACAATGAGTCATTAAAACCTCATCCATGACAAACTTACATCCCTACTGCCTATCCCAGCCTCTCTTAAAGCTGACCACTGTCTTCAACGAGATGACCTCTTCTGGCAGCGCATTCCAAATGTCCACCACCCTCTTTGTGAAGAAGTGCTTCCTGACCTCCCTCCTAAACCTCCCACCCTCCAGCTTAAGACTGTGCCCCCTCGTGTTATGGTTGCTACTCAGCTTAAAGAGACTCTCCTTATCAACCTTATTTATTCCTTTCAATCTGTAGATGAGCATGGTGGAACTTAAAATGCACACCCTGGGCAGTGTCCTTCCTATGAGGAAGGATGGAACGGACATGCACCTAGAGGGGCACTTTAAGGAGATGAACTGTTCATCCTGCATAAAGCTTCTTACATGGACACCGAAGGAAATAAACTGTGAAGCATGTGTTGTGGTGCAATTTTATACTGGCCTCACTCTTGAGGCCTAAGTTGGAACCAAAGTTCGTCCCTTGTTCTGCGAATACAGGTACTACATCTTCCACATTTGTGGAAACTGGAAGGTCTGTATTGTAGTCAATTGTGATAGTTGTCTCTTGGTTGAACAAACTAGAAATTTCCTAGTAAGTATTAAAGAGTTCTTCTTTTCCTAAAGGTAGTGGGTGGGGTCAAGGTCCCCCAATAGTAGCCAAATTGCTATCACTTTGGGGGATTGGACAGATGATCTTTGGGGGTATCTCAGTCATCAGGTAATACCATAGGAACCTTCACCGTCAGTGAAAGGGAATCCACATGGAAGATTTTCAGCAGTACAAATGGGGCCGCCCACACCGTCTGCAGATGTCATCAACCCTATAAAGGCGTGAGAGGCCCCGCTCCCTCAGTTCTTTCCCACCGTCGACTCCCTTGCATGGGTTTCCATGGAAGCTCTATCGCAGTATTTGCACCTTTTTTCACCTATGGCTTTTTTCAAAATCTCTTTTTTTAAAGAGATTCCTCCACGTTGTTTATGTTGAGAGTTAATCCTTCAACTTCCCTCTGCTGTCGCTGCTGCTGCAGAAAGAAGATTGCCTCTACAGATGAGCACTAGATACATAGATACATAGACAGTGTCGGCAGATTATTATTATTTATTTTTATTTAGCTTTTGTTGACTGGGTAAGTGCACTAGACAAATCCTGCCTATTTTCAGGCACGACCCGGGGGAGGGGGATACAGATGAATACCAACTGACCTTGAACCAGATTAAGCTGTTGGTGGTATTTTTTAGTGAATAAGGGAAATTTGGCCAGGACACCGGGGAAATTCACCTACTCTTTTCGATAAGTGCCATGGGATCTTTAACATCCACCTGAACTACCACCAATCCAGGCAGATGGGACCTCGGTTTAACATCTCATCCGAAAGATGGCACCTCAGCAGTGCAGCACCCCTCTCATGCTGCACTACAGTGTCAGTACTGGGATATTAACCCAAGTGCCAGATGTGGGAACTGAACCCACAGCCCTCTGATCTCCCAGCCTCAGAGGCGAGTGTGCTACCTACTGAGCCACTGACACTGACGCAGATAAGGGCGTATGGCCCACCCAGTCTGCCCATTTGAGCTTATAAGTTCAGTTTATGTTTTCCTAGAAGTCTGTTGCCCCTTACCCCTGACCTCCAGAATTCCTTTATGTCTATCCCATGCATTCTTAAATCCTGTGATTGTTTCAGCCCCCACCACTTCCTCTGGCAGGGTGTTCCACTTGTCCACCACCTGTTCTGTGAAGAAATTCTTCCTCATGTTTCCTCTGAATCATCCTCCCCAACTTCATCCCATGCCCTCTAGTCCTGGAACATCTTTTCGCTTAAAATAGTGTATTCCTGCACCCTGTTCCTCCCTGTAAGATACTTGTATGTCTCTATCATATCCCTCTCTCCCTCCTCTCCTCCAGGGAGTACATGTTCAGTTCCTGCAACCTGTCCTCATAGGACTTGTGATGCAATCCATGCACCATCTTTGTTGACCTCCCCTGAACCTTCTCTACCCTGTCTATGTCCTTACGTAGGTAAGGTCTCCAGAACTGTACACTGTACTCCAGGTGGGGCCTCACTAGTGTTTTGTATAGTGGAATTATGACCTCCCCTTTCCTGCTGGTGATACCCCTGCCTATGCATCCCAGCATCCTATTTGCTTTGCCTGTTACCTTGTCACACTGTTTCCCTACCTTGAGGTCATCAGAGATGATAACCCCAAGATCCCTTTCCTGCTTAGTGCATGCTATATCCTCACCCCCCAACTGATATATTGTGCCAGGGTTTTTGTGCCCCATATGCATTATTCTTGCACTTCTTTGCATTGAATTTCAACTGCCAAACCCCTGACCATTCTTCAAGTTTCTGCAGGTCCCTTCTCATTCTGTCTACACTCTGGTGTGTCTACCGTGTTACAGAGCTTTGTGTCATCAGCGAACAGTGAAATTCTGCCTTCTAGGTCCTGCGCAATGTCACTGATGAAGATGTTGAATAGGACCAGCACTGATCCCTGTGGTACCCCACTGGTCACTTTTCCCTCTGTGGAGTGACAGCCATTTACCACCACCCTCTGTGTTCTGCCACCCAGCCAGTTACCTACCCACCACACTACTGTCCTGCCCACACCCATATTCCCCAGTTTGTGTAATAGTCTTCTATGTGGCACAGTGTCAAAGGCCTTGCTGAAGTCCAGATAGGCCACGTCCACTGCCCTCCTCTGATCCACCTCCCTAGTCACCCAGTCAAAAAATCAACTAGGTTGGTCTGACATGACCTCCCCCTGGTGAAACCATGCTGCCTTGGGTCCTGTAGTCCATTGACAACCAGATGTTCCACCAATCTCTCCTTCAGTAGTGCTTCCATGATCTTCCCTACGAGGTGAGGCTGACTGGTCTGTAGTTCCCCACTTCCTCTTTGTTCCACTTTTGTATAAGGGACTACATCTGCTGTCCTCCAGTCTTTGGGTACCTCCCTGTTTCCAGTGATTGGCTAAACAGGATAGCCAGAGGTTCAGCCACCACCTCTCTTAGTTCTTTAAGGACCCTGGGTGCACCCCATCTGGCCCCATTGCTTTATCAACTCTTATTACTTCCAGTTCCTTCAGGACCCTTTCTCGTGTAAAGGGACTTGTGTCCATTTCTGCACTTCTCACCCTTGTACTCCTTCAGACCCATTACCCTCCTCTTCCTCAGTAAAGACTGAGCAGAAATACCTGTTCAATATGTCAGCTTTACTGTTGTCATCCTCCACGCGGCCCTCATCCTCCCCCTTCAGTCTCACTAACCATCCCTTTGCCTTTCTTTTTTCACTTATGTACCTGTAAAAGGTTTTGTCCCCTCTACCCACTGATTTTGCAATGTGTTCTTCTGTCTGAGCTTTGGCTTCCCTTACTGACCTTCCTGCCTCCCTTTGCTTCTCCTGGTACTTCTCCCTATCCCCTTCTGCCTGTGTCTTTTTGTATTGCCTGAATGCAATCTTTTTGGCTTTCTCTTTCTTTGCTACCTCTTTGGAAAACCATAATGGTCTCCTCTTCCTTTTCCTCTTGCTAACCTGCTTAATGCATAATTCTGTTGCTCTTGTAATCCCCATTTTAAATACTGCCCACTGTTCCTCAACCCCTGATTCCTGCCCCATTCCCCTTAATGCCTCTTTCAAGTATCTCCCCATTTTCCCAAAGTCTACCCCCTAAAATCCAGGATACGTGTTTTTGTGTGGTTTGGTTCTGCTCTTTCTGTGATTTCAAACCACAATGACTGGTGGTCACTGTTCCCCAGGTGCTCCCCACTGTACTCCCCATCACACTGTCCCTGTTTGTGAGCACAAGGTCCAGTATTGCCTTCTGTCGAGTTGGTTCCATCAGTTGCTTAAGGAAGGCACCCTGAAAGAGTCAGGATAAATCTGCTCCTAGTTGATGCTGCTCCTGGGATGCTCCAGTCCACGTCTGGAATATTGAAGTCTCCAACCAGTACTACCTCCCCTTGTCTTCCATCCTTTGGATGGCTAGCATCAACTCTATCTGTTTCTTCCTCCTGGGCTGGTGGTCTATAGACCACACCTGTCCGGATGCTGGCCCATTTATTTTCCAGCTTAACCCACAGTATCTCTCCCCCATTTTGTTCCTCCTGGATCTCTGTGGCCCTTATGTCGTTTTTCACATACAGTGCCACTCCTCCTCCCTTCCTGCCTGCCCTGTCTCTTCTGAATATGTTGTAGCCAGGTATGGCCATCTCCCAGTCGTGGTTATCATTACACCGGGTTTCAGTGATAGCCACAATGTCCAGGTCTGACTGCACCATGACAGCCTCCAGATCTTCCATCTTGTTGGAAGGCTCCTGGCATTTGCACACATGGCTTTCCATGATTTGACCTCCCTAGACTGTTTCGCTGTTCTACTCCAGCCCCTTCCTTGGTTGTCCTTTATCCCTGGTTCTCCTTGCTGTCTGCCCTTCTGCTGAATGTTGCCCCTTTTCTGCCTATCCACCTCTTGGGTGCTAATCTCCATCTTTTGCACACTGCTTTGTAGAGATAGCCACTCCTCTAGTTCACTGGTTCCACTGCTAGCTGTGGGGGGGCAAGTGGGTACCCTCCTTGCTGGCCTGCCACCCCTTTGCTAGTTTAAATGCTTGTCAATGTAGCATTTAAACTTATCATTGAGTGTTTGGATTCCCTCCAGGATGGATGCAGGCCGTCAGGCTTGAACAAACCTCCATCCCTCCAGGTGGGTCCCCAGTCACCAATGAATCCAAACCCTTCCTCACAGCACCAGTTCTTCAACCATGAGTTAAAGTTCCTGGTGCATGCACCCCTATGCTCTCCCTTGCCTCTTGCAGGTAGTACTTCTGAGAAAGTGACAGAAGTAGCTACTTGCTTGAGACCCTTCCCCAATTTCCTAAACTCTTCCTGAACTTCCTTTGGCTCCCCATTTGCCAGGACATTAGTACCTAGGTGGATAATGACATCCAGCTCACCCTCCGTCTTGCCTTCCCAGTGATCCCCAGGTTCTTCCTTCCATCCCTCCATGCCGTGGCACCTGGTAGGCACCTCACCTCCCTGTCCTCCCCCTCCTGTGTTCCTAGCTGGATCCCTCTTATGATGGATGGAGTCCCCCAGCAGGATTCGCTTCCTCCTCCTCCTCTGGGGTCCACTGCTTTCCCCTTTGAGGTCACCTCCTTGGCTAACCTCCACATCCTTTCATTCCACTTCTCTGGGTCTCTGGGTACCTCTATTTGGTTGTCCCCGTTTGCCAGTGTTGCATATGAGTTCTTGAGTGGAATAGGATCTGGGAAGTGCCTCTGCCTGACTGCTCTAACCCACCCTGAGCCCACTGTCATCCAAGTGCTCCTCGTTCTTGGCATCCTTTGAGGCAGTTGCATTGGACTGGGTGGTCTCTGGATAGGGGTGATGGTACTCCTGACCCAGTTTACTTCCGCTCTGAGTCTGGCTACCTCATCCCGCAGCCCAGAGAGATGCATGCAGATAGGGCAGCACCTCAGTGTCCAGAAGGTCTGTCTGAATATGGCTGCCTCACAGCCACTGCATTGCACCACTCCCCACATTATACTGCAATTATACTGCTATTCCACTACTTGTCTGCTACTGAAGCTCTCCTAGTTCCCTTTTTATTAATTTACTGTCCTAAAGGTCCTGCCACTGATCCTCAGATACTTTTCTTTTTTAAAAAAAGAAAATAAACCAATAAATAAATAAATGAGTCAAAACACTTGTCGTGCTGAGGGTGGGCTTCTTCACCCTTATGCCCCTCCTACTCCACACCCCTTACTATACCCTGTGTTTAGCTCCTGTCAATCAGATTTAACAGGGCATATAATTAAGAGTTGGGGGAAGGGAGTGGGAAGGAGGAGGCTAAATTTGCAGCAATTAAAGAAAGCAAGAAATACACCACCACTACGTTTTAAATTTTCAACAGCCCAAAAACAATTCTAAGTAAAGACAACAAAGGAAGTACAGTGTCACTAAAAGCCCACGATCTAAATTTAAAAGAAAAATAGCAATTACCAGTTACTGTAAAGCACAGAATTGAATATGTTTTCTTCCCCTTCTGACTTCTTCTGAGAAAATAAAACTCACTTGCTACCTCAACTCTGACTAAGCCCCACCTCCAGTTATCACGTAGCTGAGGTCAGAGGCTAGACAATTAACACCCCTCACCCAAACTACAGGGCAAGTCAGACCCTCTTTGTGTCTGCTGTCTTGTGCCCGATCATGAAGTTTCTGACTGTGAGTTCTGCCAGTTTAACCAAACAACACTCAGGCAGTGCAGAAAGGCTCTCAAAAATTTCCTTATGGATCAGCAGGTAGCCCGTTCTGGGCAGGGGTCCTCCAGGATCCCGGCCTCTATGTCTACCAGTTCTTTGAGCTCCCTGGCCTCCAAGGCCTGAGACAAGTCTTCATGGAAAAGTCACAAAAAAGACCAAGATCATGACCGCTAATCCCTGCCATCCATCTCGTCCCTCATCAGCCTCTGCTTCTGGGGGATCTTTATCAGCTGCAGCTGCACTGGCAAAGAAATCTGCGGTCCAGGTCTCTGTGCCCACCAGACCCATACCGACAGCACCTCTGTCCGATTCTCAGGGTGGCCAGCCGTCGACCTCTGGTTTGTCAGCCTCTCCTTCGTCAATGACAGGCTTGTTGTCGACAATTCTCCCATTGAAACCTGCCCCCTCTCCCTCTCCCTCTGTGGCTACAGGCTCTTCTGGTTCTCAGGATCCAGCAGGTGGGTCATCAACACCTAGGCCTTCGAACCCCCCTTCATCATCGACCACTGTTGACTTGAACAAAGTTCTGATCAAGTTTACTAATGTGATTGAGCAGCAGCTGGATGCCTTTAGGCCCCCCTCACTGACGCTGTTGACAACAGCATCGTCGTCAACACCTACTCATTGACCCCGGGAAGCTCCCCATGGGCCGTTGTCAGCACATCCAATACGAGACACAGATATAGAAGAGGTCTGTGTTCAGGAGGAGTACCACCCAGACCTCATTCTTTCTGACGATGAGACAGTAGAAGAGGAAGAGATGCAGCTCTCTGACAGATCTACAGCCTCTTTTGTCAGTGAAGACTCGATAAAACTTACCCCCAGGTCTCCTTCTTAGAATCCCACATTTTTTAATGTGATGAAGCAGCTATCCTCAGTCATGGGCTTCCACACTGAGGAAGAGGATGCCACCAGGAAAGAATTGGTGGACTTCCTGGAGATTCCAGAATCTCCACCCAAGTTCATTCTTCCAATTTTACCAGCCTTGAGGAATGCAACCACGGCAGCCTGGCACAGACCAGACATGGTGGCAGCTATGCCTCACAGGGAAGACAAACTCTATCATGCCCCTAAGGGTCTCCCCTGCTTTGTTGCTCAGCCAGAGACAGACTCAGTGGTCATCAAGGCAGCTCATGACAGGTCTAAGGTGTCTAAGCACCTTAGTTCCCTTCCCCCCAGACAAAGAGTCTCGTAGAATTGACTTCTGGGGTAAAAGGTTATATGCGTCCTCCACTCTAGGTTTGAGAATTGCAAACAATCTGTAGCACATGGTTAAATTCCAGAATGCCAACTGGAAGAAGGGCACAGCTGCTGCCCAAGCCCTTCCAGAGGGCGCCCAAAAGCGGAAACTGCTTCAGTCCCTTCAGGCTACAGAGGATGTTAGTAAACATCTCCTCAGAGCCCTGTATGACATGGCTGACACCGTTGCCAGGGCAGCTGCCATGAGCATATGCCTGCTTGCACACTCCTGGCTCAGAGTATTGGGTTTTGCAGCCGACATGCAGCAAAAAGCACTTAATGCCCCCCTTTAATGGCATCAAGCTGTTTGGCCCTAATGTCCAGGACATCATTAATGATCTGCAAGCCTCGGGCAGGGCCCTCAAGTCTGTCCACTCCCTCCTCTACCACACTCAACTGAGGGTTAGAGGGCATCCTCCCTTTCACAAAATAAACAGTGGGTCTGGGACAGCTCCTCAGCCCCAGGGAAAGTGCAGAGCCCAGGCTGCCTTGACTGCCCCCTTTAGTGCTGGAATGGAGGCCAAGTACCACAGAAGTGAGGGACCAGTCCCTGTGGCTGGCTCCACCTCTGCTTGACTCCTTGCCGGATCCCCCTCTTCTGGTCCTGGACCAGGAGGTGGTAGTCAGAGGTTGGTTCTCCCTCCATCTGAATCAATGGAGAACCATAACTTCAGATGCATGGATCCTGCAGATCATAGAAAGGGGACACACCTTGGAACTCATCAAGCAGCCTCCAGAAACCCCACTTCTGCTCACCTGCTATCCCCAGCTCACTTGTCTGTTCTCCGGGAGGAGGTACAGTCCCTTATGCACAAGCAGGCAATTAAGCCAGTGCCCAGGCACCAGAGAAACAACTGGTTTTACTCCAGGTTTTTCCTGGTCCCCAAAAAGACCAGCCTATCTTGAATCTAAAGGACCTCACTCTGTATATCCAGTACAAAAAGTTCTGGATGGTAACTTTGCCAAGTTTGTTGTCCCTTCTTAAGACAGGGGACTGGCTGTGCTCACTGGACACACAGGATGCCTACCTGTAAATCTCTGTCTTTCCTTCTCACAGGAGGTTTCTTCATTTTGCCTTTCAGGGCATGAATTATCAGTTCAAAGTGCTGTCCTTCGGATTGTCCTCTGCTGCACAGATCTTTACCAAGTGCTTAGTTGCGGTTGCAGCAGCTCTCAGAAGGGAGAGACTGTATGTTTTCCCTTATCTGGATGACTGACTCCTAAAGGCCCCATTTAGGGAACAGCTTGTGCTGACTCTGGAGCGAACTCTACAGCTCTTCCACTCCCTGGGCATTACTGTCAATCTGCCCAAGTTGGTTCTGGCACTGTCCCAAAGGTTACTGTATATAGGACGCAGCACAGGGGAAGGCCTTCCTGCCCCAAAACAGGGCAGAGTGCCTTAAAGCTCAATCTCAGGAAGTCTCCACCTTCCTGCCAGGGTATATCTCAGATTGCTGGACCTGATTGCAGCTGCCATGCCCACTGATCCACTGGCCAGACTTCATATACAAATCCTCCAGTGGACCCTCTGGGTACAGTGGGATCAACACACAGATGAGTTAGATCAGCCAGTCCTGTTCTCCTCCCCAGTACACAAGCTACTGCAATGGTGGATGGACCCCTTGAATCTGCTTCAAGGGGTTCCATTCCAGATCTCCTCCCTGCAACAGATCCTCACTACAGATGCCTTAGGTCTGGGCTGGGGGGGCGAACCTGGGTCCCTTTCAAACCCAGGGCTCTTGGTCCTAAGTGGGAAACCTCTCTACATATCAATGTCCTGGAGATGAGGGCAGTTCCCTACACCATGCAGACTTTTCAGGAACACCTTGCTCTGGTTCAGCTGCTGGTGCAGTCAGGCAATCTAAGTGTAGTATACTACATCAACAAATGGAGGGACTTATTCATATCCCCTTTGCAAGGAGGCCATGAAAGTGTACTACTGGTGCTGGATCACAGTCTGACACTCTCTGCAGTCCACATGCCAGGCATGCTAAGCACTCTGGTGGACACTCTCAGCAGGACTCAGTTCAGCATACACATGTAACCCCTAGGTGGCACTATCCCAAGGGCTACTACCTCTGCCTGCTTGGCTAGGAGCAGGTTAAGGGGCCTGAGTTCTGAAACGGGTGCCTCCACCCAGAGGTCAGGGTTGGTAGTGGTCAAGCTAACCTGGGCACAGCCCTCTGGGACACTGTAATCCCCCTCTTTCCTTACTAGTGGCCAGAACAATACATAATAATCACTTTCACAATACCCCTGATATACCACACAAGTACCCACACTGTTTGCACTTACCACCAGGGCTTTCCTCTGGCTCAACCCTGGGAACCCCCTGTAAAACAAGATTATACACAGCAAATAACAGAAGTACAGTAGTCTTGCACAAACTGGAACCACAGTCAGGGTAAATGCAAAAAGTTGTAAGCTCTGATTTATTTAAGGGACTTGAACAAGGGAGGGGCGAAATCAGGTTAATTTGCTTAAAGGCTGTATCAAACAGTTATGCATGCACTTCAGGGTTCATAAACAGTCACATACTCTGGGTACCCAGGTGAAGAAGAGGTGGGCTAGCCAGGATTGTTGCCCAGAGTAGGCCGGCGTCGCAGCTGGTTGGGGCCCTGTGATGGAAGAAAACAACATGCACCACACACACTAATTGTAATCCGGAGCCAGAGGGCTCAGTTCGTGAAACAAAACAACAAGACAATCAGATAACACACTTTTAGATTAGGCTGTTGTTGCATCGAGCTACCCTGATGATTACTCATGATACCAAAGACTGGACACAGGTTGGATGAAAATTGAGACTGCAGGTGGTTGATCTGGAGTGCCAGGAGAAGCAGGGCCCCCACGATTTGCCGAGGTGTTGTTCCTGTTCAAGCGTGGAGGAGGGGGCTGATCCCCAGGCAGGTCTCTCATCGATGGCTTTCTCTGTGCAGTGGGGTAGTCTGGCAGGGCCAGTGTGGCAAGGCCCAGGCCGTATGGAGATGAACGCGGATTCAGTCCGGTCGAGCTGGATACAGCTTCCAGCAAGCAGAACACAAGTCACACAGTGGGGAACCAAATCGCGACCCACTACAAACACACAGCATATTTACATGTAAGGGATTCTACTATACCAGGCAAACCGCTCTCTGGTCACAATTGCAAAGTCTCTGCACACACTGGGAGTTTAGAGGTAGCTGGAAATCCTGACAGGCTGATGCATTCAGCAAATCTTCAGTCTTCTTCAGGTTGATCCTGGTCACAACTCAGTGGCTTACTTCATTCTCACAGACTCTGATTCAGTCCGAACTGATTCTCTTCTCCCTCTCAGGGGCAGCAGGCAGGCATGCAGGCCAAAACTCAGGCCTTTCCACAGAGACCGTCTCAAACTGTTGCTTCTTCAGCTCCCAACTTAGATATGACTCAACTGCCAGCAAGCCTGGGAAATTCCCCAAGATCCAAAAGGTTCGGTTGGCTGATCCTCCTGTCAGTCACAACAAAGGCTCCCCCTTTAGGTGCAAAAAGGCGCCAAAAGCCCAAAACTAAAATTCTTACAGATTTTGACTCCAGACAGCTCCTGTAGTCTGGCTCCATTTTAGGTCCCACCAGTACTGTTTGGTCCAATTTGCAGTCCAGGACCAAGATAGTGGAGATAAACAAAACAGTCTTTGCTGCAAAGAAGGCAGGTTAGACAAACTACATTATCATTATCACTCTAAATGACTTTCAGCAAATAGTTACATCTTTCAACAGAGCTCCTTCTCAGATTACTTATTACTGCAATCCAGGCAGCTCTTAAAGAGACAGTACAGAGAGGCTATACAGGCACTCTCTGGCAATCACATTTAAACTGCTAAAACGCAGGACACCAGCCTGGCAGTGAATATTTAGGCAAGCTCAAGGAAGACTTTTCAGGAACCCCCATTTGTAGGGTGTTACACTCTTCCCTGCCTGGAGAAAACTTGGCATCCACTTCAAGTCTGTACCATCATGCATCAGTTAACATAAACTTATTACTTTACATATTCACTACACTTCATGATACTATATCCATTCTGACCACACATTGTGCATATTTCACACAGGTAAATTGAACATTACTATACTCAATCAGGTAATAACTTCTTGTACCTTAAACAATGCAATAGGGGGCCCTTCCCTATCAACTAACTTGGGGCTGGATGGGGCAGGGGCACCATGGTGAGAGGGCAGAACAAGTAACCTGGAATGGGCCATCAAGCTCAATTTAGACAATGAGCTCTGAGAAACATAAACCCTTTGTGGACCACATTGAGAGGCAAATCCACTGGCCTCCCAGGAGAATCATAACTGAAGCATACTACTGGCTTGACAGCTCAGCCAGTCTTTCTGAGGGGGACAACTACAGTCTCTGTACTCTCAGCACTGGTCTGGGGACTCTCGTCACTTTTGAGGGGTGCCTCTGCCTGGATGAGAACGTCCAAACTTAGGGCACTGTCGGCTCCTTACTCTGCAGGCTCTGTTTCTACAACACTTGACTCATTCTGCTTAGGCTCAGGCACAATCAAGCTTTGAGGCACGGAAGGGGGGGTTGGTCAGCACTCTCATAGTGTTCTTCAAGTTCTGGTACATCACCAGAAAGACTCAAACCTTCAGCTCCTTCTTCAGACAAATAATACAGTTCCACAATACACAGAGACTCAACATCTTAAGATGTGATACTTTGCACTTCACTTTCTGGGAGCATTGGCTCCAAGGACGAAGCTAGGGGGTAAGGCAGTCCAGAAGGCCCAGCTTGGGTCTATGTGATAACGACGAACACCTAAAGGTGATCACCATTATCACTCAGTCAGAGTGCTGAACACATTTTCGGCATTCTGACAACCCCAGCGCATCAGCACAATGGCGCCAGGACATATTTTTACTGCTTTCTGTGGGGGAGGCTGTGCCCCACACATCCCACCCTCATGGCACACCCCCCTACTTAAGGATTCTCAACTCCAGGGGGGTGCACGTCGGGGGGGTGAAAGCAGTAAATATAAAAAGGTTCGGGCCGGGCACAATAAAAATCGCACCAGCACCCGGACCCGGACCCAAACCCGGTACCTCAGCCACTCCAGCCACTAGCCAATCCACGATGCCATGACACAGCTTAACCAGCAACCGCAGCATCACTCCCTACAGCCTATCCACTCTCTCCCAGCCCACACTCGCCATGCTCGCTCCCACCCTCCATGCACGTATGTATAGTGACATCCTGTCGCCTAGTTCTCCCACCCCCTCATCTGGTCGCCCTACCTGTCCATCCCCGTGAGAGGATTGCATGGGGAAGGTGTCACCATAATGGACCGTGCCCTTCCTCATGTGCCACTTCACGGGTTACTCCCAGCTTCATCCCCACAATTAGTCATAGGCTGACCTTGAAACAGCTGACTCAGCTCATAGGAGGGGTAATAGGCATTGTCACATTCACTTTAGTCCGGGGTGGACTGACAGTCACTATCGTTCTGAACCTGCTGCGTGGGGAAACCTTGAACTTGTAACCACTGGGGTAGGTCGACTCTGTCTCTTTTTTGCAGCAGCAGATGTCACCGGCCCAGGGGAATCAATCTCTGAGGGTTCAGCCTCAATTATGACTTGGCCAATAGGTAGCAAGTGGTTACGGTGCATGGTCTTGACAGATTTGGAGTTATTCTCTGGGTGCACCTTGTACACAGGTAAATCATCCAACTTTCCAACTACTACATGGGGGAGATGGTGCCACCGATCAGCAATTTTGTGTTTGCCATGCAGTCCCAAATTGTGTAACAACAAACGGTCTCCAAATCGAAGCTCTTGAACCTTTACTTTTTATGTTTGCTTGCACGCATGTGCAAGAAACATAGTGCCATCATCTGAGTTTTCCAGAGTTGTGTCAGCCTCTTCCAATTCAGTCAGTGTGTTTGCAGGCGCGGTCGCAGTGTGCCAATCACTGCTCCAGCTATCTATGACAGCTGAAAATGCAGTGGCATACAGTTGAAAGGGAGAGCTCCACTTCAGTGAGCAGAGCTCCCCTCCCAACACGTACGCACGCATATTGCATGCTGACGCACTCCCTCCCCCTCACACACATACTGTATAGCTGAGCGGGGTGCCCAATCCCCGTCGGCTCCACGCCCCAAAGCTGTCCAGGTGCCATGCTGGGAGCCCACCCAGCGTGGCAAAAATGTTATAGCCAACGGGGTTCTCAATCCCCTGTTGAAACCGGCTACGCCCCCAAAATCTTTCCAGGTGCCACGCTGAGGGCCCCGAGCCCACCCAGCGTGGCACAAACCAGCTGTATGGCCCGACAGGGGCCCAATCCCCGTCGGCTCCAGCAACCAGCGTTTCCAGCTGCCACACTGGAGCCCACCCCAGTGTGGCAAATGTCAACGTCGTCTTAATTAAAAAAACAACCTATAAATAAAAAGCGGTCCCTCGCAGTCTCACCCCCACCGCACCACCACTGCACCTGCCTCCCCACCCCTCACCCCACACTTACCTCCGGAGTCAAGCGCGAAGATCTTGATTGGACCGGGAACACGTCTGCACTCTTCAAAGCTGACCGCGAACTGAAGAAATGCCGGTAAGCTGTATAATGGAATAAATAGGGTTTTTTCAACTTTGCTGCATATCTCGGGCATTTTGGGGAATTTTTGCACCAACTTTTCAACATGGGGTTTTTGGGACCCCGTCTCATGAATGCTGTCACTGTCATGGCGTTACTCGGGCCCAAAGGGTGATTTCGCAGCCACTGCGTGAAATCACCTTTCAGGAATGATTAATGAAACAACACTGCCAGTGTTCATAAGGTGGGCTCTGAAAAACCTATTTGAAATTTGGTGGAAAAAATTCCTAAAAATGACTGTTTCACAGTGATAGATTTAGCAGTTCTCATCGGCTAGTAAGATCCTAAATTTTCAATATTTTCACTCCAGATTTTCAACATTGCCATTTTACCACACCTCCTTATGAGCAGTACAGTTGTCATTTTTCACATCTTGCCCACAACGTGTTTCTGCCCATGTAGCGCACAATGGCGCAGTCGGTGTGCAAAATCAATGTATGGAACACGTTAAGAAAATCACAGTGACACTGGTCATGAGCAGAAGTGCTAAAATGGCTATGTTGAAAATTTGGTGAAAAAATTCCCAAAAATGACTGTTTTAGGAGCGCACGTTGCGGAGTTCCTACGCACGCTGGCAAGTTTGCAAATTTGTAATATTTGACACCAGATTTTCAACAGTGCCATTTACCGCACTTCCTTATGAGCAGTACAGCTACCATTTTCACATCTACTTACAAAATGTGTTTCCACATATGGCGCACAATGGTACAGTCGGTGTGCGAAAACAATGTTTGGGACAGATTAAGAAAATCACAGTGACACTGGTCATGAACAGAGGTCTTAAAATGGCTATGTTGAAAATTTGGTGACAAACTCCATAAATGACTGTGTTACAGTGAGCATTGTGCAGTTTCCACGCACCCTCGTAAGTTCATGAATTTGTAATATTTTCAGTCCAGATTTTTACCAGTGGCATTTTTCCACACCTCCTTATGAACAGTACAGTTGTCATTTTCTACAATATGGTCGAAATGTGTTTTCACACTTTCAGCACAGAAATGCGTGGTCGCTGTGGGAAATCATTGTTAGGGACAGATAAAGAAAATCACACTGACACTGTTCACGATCGGAGGTCCCCAAATGCCTGTGTTAACAATCTGCTGTAAAAATATCCCCAAACTAGTTACATTACAGGTGTGTGTTGCACAGTTTCTACGCATACCGTGACTTCACCAGTTTTTAAGATTTTCACAGCAGATTTTCAACATTGCCATTTTTTACACCTCCCCATGAACAGTACCGCTGTCATTTTTCACATCCTGTTTGGAATGTGTTTTTGCACCTGTGGTGCCAAATGCCATAGTCGCTGTGCAAAATCAGTTTTCAGCTAACAAACTGATATTGCCACTGTTCATGAGGTGGGGGTCACAGAAAAAACATGTTGAAAATTTGGAGTGAAAATACCAACGAATGCCTGAGGCGTTAGGGTTTCCGACCATAACGCCCCACCCTGTAGAGAATGACAGGCATCAGGGGTGTGACTTGGGATTCTTGCCTGTCATGTTCATACCATTCCACCTCCACCCACACCCTGCAACCAGTGAGAGGCATCAAGGTGCGCCTCGGACTCTTCGGGCCCAAACTTCACCCCATTCTCCTATACTGCACCCATCTCACCATATTTCCTGATGAAATGAGGTGCGCATAAGGGCCAAAGACCCCAAGGCACACCGTGACACTTGTCAGTGTCTGCAGGGTAAGGTGTGGTGAAATGGCGTGGTCGTTATGCCTGATGACCCAAAGGCACACCCCAATGCCTGTCACTCTCTGCAGGGTGGTGGTGGGGTTGGCTTCAGTTCAATACTTCGCTGCCATTCCTATTATGCAGCTCTGTAACTTCTACACTACCAATGCCAATGCCAGCAAGCAAACATTCGGCATTGACAAATGCTTGTTTATATTGACTCTCTCTTTGTTGGCTAGATTTCTTTTGGTGCCCATTGTCTGGGCCACTTGATAGGCATGGTTCAATTGAGCTTTCAGTTTTTGTACATATTGCAGGTAGTTTCTGGCTCAGACCCCATCTGGAGAGACCCCAAAGCAGACATCAACTGGCAGCCGGGCCTCTTTCCCGAACATGAGGTGGTGGGGGGGGGGAAACCCAGTAGCATCATTTTTCATGCAATTGTATGCGTGTACCAAGGTGCTAATCTGCTGGCTCCATTTATGCTTGTCTTTTAGGTGGAGGGTGCCCAGCATGTCTAGCAGGGTGTGGTTAAATCATTCTGGTCGAGGTTCTCCCTGCGAGTGATAGGGGGTGGTTCTTGACTTCCACACCCCCCATAGAGAGATAATTTCTTTGATTAGTCGACTGTCAAAGTCTCTGCCCTGGTCAGAGTGGATCCACTGAGGGGCACCATAGTGGACAAAGAAATTTTCCACTAGCATCTTGGCCACGGTAGATGCCTTTTGATCTTTGGTGGGAAAAGCTTGTGGATACCATGTGAAATGATCCGTAACCACTAACACATTGCCAATGTTCTGCTGATCAGGTTCTAAACACAAGAAGTCTATGCAGACTAGTTCCGTGGGAGTGCTGGTAGTAATATTAACAAGGGGGGCAGCCCTCTGAGGCAGGGCTTTTCTCTGCAGGCAGCGACTACAAGTCCTTACATGGTGCTCAACATCGGCCCCCATTTTGGGCCAGTAGAAGCGAGATCATACCAAGTCAAGGGTTCTGTCAATACCAAGATGCCCCATGTGATTGTGGAGGGACCTCTGTACCAAATGTTTAAAGGCCATAGGCAGGGCCAATTGTTGCTTGTCTACTTTGCCACTATGATCTACTGTCTCTCTATACAACAATTGATTGAGCAACTTCAATCTAGGGCCTTCTTTAAACAATAAAGCAGTTCGCAAGTCAGTGGGACGTAACTCAGACACATCTTTCCCCACATGCAGGGCATCAAGTGCTGGCTGAATCATAGGCTCTTGGCAGTGTTGGGTAAGTTACTTTTTCTATTCCTTTTGGAAACTTGTTCCAGAAAGCTCTGTGCAGTCACTAGCAAGGATGGAGAAGTACTGGAAAAAGTAATACACCTTACAGTTACAATTACTTATGTCTTTTTATACAAAAGAAATATGTAACTGTAACCGATTACATTTATTTGAAAGTAACTAGTAACTAACCTATTACTTTCGAAAAATGTGATCTGTTATAGTTATTTATCATTTTTGTATTGTTTTTGTATAAAAATAAATAAGTAACTGTAATTGTAAGGTGTATTACCTTTTCTAGTACTTCATCCTTGCTAGTGACTACAAAGAGCTTCCTGGAACAAGTTTCCAAACATAATAGAAAGTAATACAAAAGTAACTTACCCAACACTGGATCTTGGGATTGAGCCCGCTGAATGCTGTCATTGTCAAATTGAGGTAGTGCACTAATATCTAGAGCAGAGAAGTGGCAATAAACAGCTGGTATGCAGGTGTCAGAAGGGCCCAAGCAATCTACTAAACAGTCCACTGTGTCCGCAGACATCTGTTCACCTCTATCAAACTTTTGGCACAATGCTCGAATGTCAGGTTCGGACAGCCTGATCCAATCACTCTTGGAAGTGGGCCTTCGTGATAGGGCGTCAGCATCAATATGGTTCAGGCCCGGTCTGTATTCGACAGCATAATCATAGGTTGATAATGCAGAAAGCCACCAGTGCCCAGTGGCGTCTAACTTAGCTGAAGTCTGTACATAGGTCAATGGGTTATTATCAGTCTTCACCAATATCTTTGCTCCATAGAGGTATTCATGAAACTGGTCAATGATGGCCCATTTTAGCGCAAGGAACTCCAACTTATGTACAGGGTGGTTTTGCTCTGACGGAGTCAAGCTCCTACTGGTGAAAGCCACTGGTCTCAAACCATCCTCATGGTCTTGATACAGCACAGTTCTGAGACCCTGCAGACTAGCATCAGTATGCAGCACATAGAGTTTGGTGGGGCCAGCATAGGCAAGGATAGGGGCGTGGGTGAGCTGGTATAAGATTTCGTGAAAGGCTGCTTCACAGTCGGCCGTCCAGTGGGGCCCGAAGAGTTCACCTGGGTGGAAGTATACTTTTCCTGGTTCTTTGGCAGCCCCTTTCTTGTATTTATGATTGGTAGAAGGGTAACCCTGGGTAAGATTCAATAGTGGGCGAATCACCTTGGACTAGTCCTTTGTGAACTTGTGGTTGTAGCCGCAGAACCCCAGGAAACGTTGAAGTTCTTTCAAATTATGGGGCTGGGGCCAAGTAGTTAGGGCTTCAACCTTATTGGGATCAGTCTCTATCCCTTCTGTAGATACTATGTGCCCCACATACTTCACGGAGGTTTGGAAAAACTGGCGCTTGTCAATGGACAGCTTGAGGCCGAAGTCTTCCAGTTGGTCTAGAACTTTAAACAGTCAGTTCTCATGCTCCTCTAGGGTGCTCCCAAACACAATGACATCGTCCAAGTACACCAGGCATTCCAGAAAATTCATATCTCCCACCGCACGTTCCATCAGTCGCTGAAAGGTGGCCGGGGTGCCCGATATCCCCTGTGGCATCCTCAGAAATTCATAGAACCCCAATGGACAGATGAAGGCTGTTTTCTCATGGTCTTCCAGGGCCATCGGGATCTGGTAGTATCTGCTGCGAAGATCCAACACCAAGAACCATTTGCTCCCATTCAAGCAGTCCAAGGCATCTTGTATATGAGGCATAGTGTATTGGTCTGGGATGGTTTGCCGGTTCAGGGTTCAATAATCAACACACATCCTCACAGACCCATTCTTCTTACACACAACCACAATGGGAGAGGCGTATGGGCTCATGGATTCTTGCATCATGCCAGCAGCGAGCATTTCCTGCAGGTGTCTTCTCACATCATCTATGTATGTATGCTGGGGCCAGGCGTTGGGACCTCTCTCAAAATGGCTGTTCATTGTGCAGGCGTATGTGATACTCCACACCCTGGACACATCCCACATCCCATTCCTTCAACGAAAACACTTGGTCTCTCTGGGCAGGTCTCTTGCTAATTCTAGCCTTCCATTCAGCTGGCACCGGGGAGTCACCAAAGTCAAACAAGTATGGGGTCACTGTCTCCTTCTCACCAAGGTGCTTGTTGCTGGGCAATACTGCAGTGTCTGCACAGTGTACCATAACTTGGGTGCACCCTCTGTTCACCCGGATCTCCCGATCTGACACATTGTGAATCTGGACCATCACTCATCGTGCATAGACATGGGCAAGAGCAGGCAAGATGCTGATCTTGACCAATAATCCTTCTGGCAATTTTCCATTGCCTGGTGCATCCAACATCAGTATTTTGTTCTTGACATCTTTCCAGAGGCGGACCTCCCCTTGAATGGTACACTGGGTATTAGGGGCCAGCACCCAAACCCTGCCCACCCTCACCCCACCCACCCCTGGAAATAGTTCCTTTATACCTGGGGTTCTGACATCATTTCTCAAGACTGCAAGGTGCATATCACTGTCATATCCTCTCTAGCACACTGCACTGACAATATAAGCATACACATTGTATAATATATATATTTCTATATAACAAACCAATCATACACACACACACACAAAAAAAAAGTAGATAAACATGTGGGAGTAGTGAATGTAATGGCTGTGGGCAGCAGTCTTCCGGAGTCTTTCTGGAGGCTGAGATGCTGCCCTATTTGCAGACAACTCTCTGCCCTGAGGAGGAAGTTGCCCATCTTCAGGCCACACTGGACAGTAGTAAGGGAACCTTCCCCCAGGCCACACTGGACAGTAATAAGGGAACCTCTCCCATCCAGGGAACACCAGAGCCACCACCACTACCTCAGAGGTTGCGAAGAAAGCACAGCAGTTGGACCACAGTGGGCTCAGGGAGGGTGAGGATGGTGGAACAGAGGCACACCCAGTCCATTGTTCCACTCCACAATCCACACACCATTCTGGGGGAGCATAGTTCCATTATGGATGCACACGCAGAGGAGACTAAGGAGGTTGAGGACAACTGTCACAAGGAAGGCCCACAGGAAGGAGGCAGAGGACACCACAGGGAAAGGAAGCAGGTCCTGGTGGGGGACTCAATTATTAGGGGGATAGAACTGGGGGGAGCAGGGAAAACTGAAGTAAGGTGCCTGCCTGGTGCCATGGCTTGGAGGGACAGGAAGTGCATCCTCAGGATCACGAGAACAGCTGCACGGGAGTCTAAGCTGGACGTCATTGTCCACCTAGGGACAAATGACTTGGCTCATCATGAGATTGGATCAGTGCAGGAGGACTTTGTAGAGTTGGGGAGGGGCCTAAGACAAGTAGCACACACAGTATCCTTCTCAGAGGTGCTGCCTGTCAATGGCATGGGTGAGGCGAGGGTACTTTGCACCATGCAGTTTAATGAATGGTTGAAAAAATGGTGCGGAGCACAGGGGTTTGGCTTCATTGGGGACTGGGGTTCCACCTGAGGACACCAGCCTATACTGGCAGGATGGTCTGCATCTGTCCAGGAAGGAACAAGTCTTTTGGGCAATCAGTTTAAATGCTTCATTGACAAGCTTTTAAACTAGTCAAGGGGAGGCACTGATAAGCAGCAGGAAAATCCCAGCCCTCCCTACAAAACAAGGGTATTAAATGAGAAAAGACCGAGGTAGAAAGGTCAGTGGGGATGTTGACACAGAAGGTAAAGCCATCAAGAAATGGAGAGCAATGAGTACCAATGCCGTAGTCTGGGTAACAAGCTTCCTGAATTAGTGGCCTTGATGGAGGAGGAACATCTGGATATCATGACAGTCACAGAAACATGGTACACACAAAACCATGACTGGGACATAAACATACCAGGATACACCATCTACAGGAGGGATAGGGAGGGTAAAAGAGGAGGAGGAGTATCTCTTTACATAAGGGAAGGAATCAAAGCAACAGAGCAAAAGGGTAAACAGGGAGGAGAAGAAGCACTGTGGGTCAATTTGGAGACAGGCAATGGCACCACAATCTGCACAGGGGTTGTATACAGACCCCCCCTCTCAGGGGGAGGAAATGGACATGGAAATGATATAAAGTATACTTAGAATGGCAGAAAAAGGGGAGATATTGCTGATGGGTGATCTGAATATGTCAGATGTTAACTGGAGTGCAGTTGCAGCAGCCACTTCTAAGAGTGGGGTTGTTCTAGATGCCCTACAAGGGGCATGCCTTAGACAACTAGTATTGGAACCCACTCAAGAGGGAGCAATCTTAGACCTGGTTCTCTCAAATGGAGATGGAGAGAGGATCACAGATGTAGAAGTGGGTAGCCATCTGGGAACTAGCGACCATCGAACAGTATGGTTCACAATAAACACAGCAATAGAGTCAAGCCATACAAAGGCAAAAGTACTGGACTTTAGGAGGGCTGACTTTGCCAAAATGGGTGAGTGCCTAAGGAATGCACTAGCAAATGGGCAGGAAGGAGGGGTGGAAGAACAATGGGGAATAATAAAAACTGCCATCACAGAGATAACAAGCCTTTGTGTGAAGCAAATAAACAAAACAAAACGATGTAAGAAACCACTATGGTTCTCAAAGGAAGTGGCAGTGAAGGTTCAAGAGAAAAAGAAAGCATTCAGGAAGTACAAGGAATCACAGAACGAGCAGGACAGAGAATTGTATCAGTTAAAGCAAAAGGAAGCTGGGAAGGCAGTCAGAACAGCAAAGGCCCGAACCGAGGAAAAGATAGCCAATTCAAGTTAAGAAGGGATAAAACCTTTATAGGTACATCAGGGAGCAAGGAAGACCAATGGAGGGATAGTGAGGCTTAATAAAGGGAGGGGGGTGGGCAGAGGGTGACTGTGAAAAGGCAGAGATACTAAACAAATATTTTTGCTCAGTATTTACAAATGAAGAGGGGGAGGTACCTAAAACAAACAATAGAAACACTCTGGAAACAGTAGTTGATACCAGCCCATTTACAGAAGAAAGGGTTCTGAAAGAACTCTTAAAACTGAAGGTAGACAAAGCAATGGGGCCTAATGGGATTCATCCCAGAATTCTATAAGAACTAAGGGTAGAACTAGTGACACCACTGACTACCATCTTTAACAAATCATGGGAGGATAGGGTGGTACCTGAGGACTGGAGGAGGGCAGATGTGATTCCCCTTCACAAAAGTGGAAGCAGGGCAGAAGCAGGAAACTACAGACCTGTTTAACCTCAGTGATAGGGAAAATGATGGAATCACTTCTGAAGGAAAGAATTGTCGAGTATCTAGAGGCCAGAGGGGCACAGGACCCAAGGCAGCGTTGATTCACAGCGGGAGGGTCATGCCAGACGAATCTAATAGATTTCTTTGACTGGGTGACCAAACTAATAGATCAGGGAGGGGCTGTGGACATGGCCTACCTAGACTTTAGCAAGGCATTTGACACAGTCCCACACAAAAGATTAATATACAAGTTAGCCAGCCTGGGAGTAGGTCCCAAGATGACAGCCTGGGTAAAGAATTGGCTGGAGAATAGGACACAGAGAGTAATAGTAAATGGAGTCCACTCTGAAGAAAGGGGGTTACTAGTGGGGTACCGCAGGGTTCAGTATTAGGACCGGTCCTCTTCAATGTCTTTATAAGCGACATTGCAGAGGGACTGGAAAGAAAAGTATGTCTCTTTGCAGATGACACAAAGATCTGCAACAGAGTTGATGCACAAGGTAGGGTGGAAAGGATGAGAAGGGACTTGGCAAGGTTAGAGGAATGGTCAAATGTGTGGCAGCTTAGATTCAGTGCTAAGAAGTGCAAGGTAATGCACCTGGGAAACAAAAACCCAGAGGAAGAGTACACAATGGGGGGTGAGATACTAACAACAACAAAAATGGAAAGGGACCTGGGGGTAGTCATATCAGATGACCTAAAGGTGGGCAAGCAATGTGAGAGGGCAGTAAGGAGGGCTGGGGGGATACTGGGATGCACAGGGGGATGCATCACCAGTAGAAAACAGGAAGTTGTTATCCCTCTGTACAGACAGCTGGTGAGACCCCATCTGGAGTACTGCGTGAAGTTCTGGAATCCCAATCTCCGCAAAGACATAGACAGGATGGAAGCTGTCCAGAGGAGGGCAACTAAAATGGTGCAGAGTCTGCACCGAAGACATATGAAGAGAGACTTAAGGAGCTTAATATGTATAGCCTCGAGGAAAGGAGGGAGAGGGGGGACATGAAAGAAACTTTCAAGTACCTCAAGGGAATCAACAAAGTTTAAGAGGGTAGCATCTTTCAAAAGAGGTGTGCAAGAAGAAGGGGGCACAATTTGAAGATAGGGGGGCGGCTCAGAGGTAATGTAAAGAAGTATTTTTTTCACAGAGAGGGTTGTGGATGCATGGAACGGCCTTCTGGAGGAGGTTGTGGAGTCAAAAACAGTGGTTGAATTCAAGCATGCATGGGACAGTCATAAGGCAATTCTAGGGGTTGGGGGTAAGAAGAAGTAGGATGCTGGTTAACTAGGATCTGCAGCTTATCCATTAGGTAGGGAAATGGGCAGACTGAGTGGGCCAAGCGGTCCTTATCTGCCATCATATTCTATGTTTCTATTAGGATCCTTCTTCCACACAATCCCCACTGGTTCATCCTGGTCTACTTCCTCAGGTTTCTGTTGCAAATCATAGGCCCTCTTGATCAGAGCCGGAATTCTTAGGGCCCTCTCAGTCCATTGCCCTTGGTTCTTGTGACAGAGTTGCACCAGTCTCCCAAACATATGGGTGTTTGTTCCAATTAACAAGGGAACCCCATCATACAGTCCGTTGGGGGGACACACTAGGGCCAGTGTCTATACTTGCTCCTCTACGCCCGTGACAGTTGCAGGAAAAGACAACCGGGGCGGGCATATCCTAGATATGGATAAGACTTGTCACTCAGCCCCCACACATGTAGGTCTTCCAGGGATTGTAAGGGCACCTCAGATAAGTGTTTGTCATACCAGTCCTGAAACACAATGGTCATTTGCGACCCACTGTCAAGCACAGCCTGAGTAGGAATACCATTCACAGCCACATTAGTCTCCATTGAAGGGCCCACTATCTTGGACCAGTCTGGAGGGACAATAGCAGGGGCCTGGACAGATGATTTAGCCACAGAGGGGTTTGAGTTAGGATGACCAAAGCCTTTACTGCGGTCATTTTGTACACCTCTTGACCACTGACTCGTTTTCCAAAGCTCTCCTTGAAGCTGGTTCACCACTTTCTCTAAGTCCTTCTGAGACTGGCATTCCCTCTTCATATGGCCATCCTTGCCACAGTTGTGACAAATGACACGCTCTTGAGGCATCCTTGGGGAAATCATAACAGGGATGCTGGAGAATCGACAGGAGACTGTGATTTGACTTCTGCAGGTAGTGTACCATGTCTCAAAAGTTCCTTTAGGGTGGCAGTCAATTCCTTGAGCTCAGCCTAAAAGCCACCCTCAGTAGAGGTTGCCTGAGGGTGCACCCCCACCTCCATAACAATCATGTCCTGACAGGGACCAGGGTGTCTGTCAGCAGGGGATACCTCAGCGAATGCACCGGGTTGTACTTTTCTGACTTCCTTCAGCAACTCCCCCCCCTCCACCGTTTAGCCCACGGCGGGACACTCTCAGTGGTCTCCATTTCGGAAGGGCCTTCCGGTGCCATGAACACTTGGGCTGCACTCACCCCATAATCACAATCTCCCTCTTTACCTTCTACCTCCCGGAGTTCTTTTATCAAGTCACAGTAGTCAGGTGGGTTACCTCTCCTATCCTGGAGCCTTAACTGGATGATCTGTAGTTTAAAATGTTTAGCATGTTGCAGTATGTGCCCCAGTCTCACACGGTTCAAATCACTATCGGCTACCCGACCATTCTGGTAAGCTTTCTGCAGAGCTCTTTCTAGGTGAGTAACATATGCAGACAAACTTTCCCCCTTCCATTGTTTGGTACCTTGGAATTTCCACATCAAAGTCTCCCCTGACTCAATGCTCCCAAAATTGCCTTCAAGTACAGATAGGTACTTCTGAGTAGATGCATCAGGGTTCGTGGACCTCAAAAATGTAATGGCTTCAAGGGCAGGGCCCCTCAAACTTTCTATGATTCTTTTCTGCTTCTCAGCCTCTGTGCACTGCCACTCAAGTACCAAGGGGGCAACATAGTCAATCCAGGTCTCCCAGTCATCCTCCTCCTGGGGGGTGGGGAGGGTGCCCGAGAAGATTCTCAGCCTTCGGTAGGAGTTGTGACTAATGGTGGGTACAGATATAGGGGCCAGCATTGGCACGACACAGAAGGTGGGCAGTAACAGGTGCTGGAGTGGAGGGGTGTTGAGGAAAGAACACCCCAGGTGGCAGGAACAGTTTCTTAAAGTCCTCTACGGTTTTCCCTTCCTCCAGCAACAACTTAGCAAATTTCTCCTCAAAAGTCTCAGATAATGGTGGGAGTTCATCCTCCCCAGGGTCTGTACTGTCTTTTGTTATCACTCTTCAGGCAGCTGGGACCCCTTCTGAGGCAATAGTGTGTGGCACTTTAGAGCTGTCCATGAGGTCAATACAGTCTACTAAAGCTATGAAAGTTTGGGCGATCAAATCAGCCTGTAGACCCACCACCACAGGGTTTTTTAAACATTCAACTTTGGAGAGTACTCCCTCTACAGTGTCCTTACTGGTACCCAGGGGAATATCCAGTATAAGCAGAGCATTTTGGGGGTCAAACTCCTGCCCAGTACACCACCCCACCAACTGGTGTACAGCCATTTCTACTGGGGTAGCCATTAATCTTTAACAATAATTTGTAATTTTTGGCCACTAGAAGGCACAAAATCCCAGTGGTGAGCCTCCAAAATGTAACCCCTAGGTGGCACTATCCCAAGGGCTACTACCCTTGCCTGCTTGGCTAGGAGAAGTTTAAGGGGCCTGAGTTGTGAAAAGAGTGCCTCCCCCGGAGGTCAGGGTTGGTAGTGGTCAAGCTAACCTGGGCACAGCCCTCTGGGACACTGTAACCCCCCTCTTTCCTTACTAGTGGCTGGAACAATACACAATAATCACTTTCACAATACCCCTGATACACCACACAAGTACCCACACTGTTTGCACTTACCACCAGGGCTTTCCCCCAGCTCGACCCTGGGGACCCCCTGTAAAACAAGGTTATACACAACAAATAACAGCAGTACAGTAGTCTTGCACAAACTGGAACCACAGTCAGGGTAAATGCAAAAAGTTGTTCGATCTGATATATTTAAAGGACTTGAACAAGGGAGGGGCATAATCAGGTTAATTTGCTTAAAGGCTGTATCAATCAAACAGTTATGCATGCACTTCAGGGTCCATAAACAGTCACACACTCTGGGTGCCCAGGTGAAGAAGTGGTGGGCTAGCCAGGATCGTTGCCTGGGGTAGGCTGGCGTTGCAGCTGGTTGGGGCCCTGTGATGGAAGAAAACAACATGCCCCACTCACACTAATTGTAATCCGGAGCCGGAGGGCTCAGTTTGTAAAAGAAAACAAGACAATCAGATGACACACTTTTAGATTAGGCTGTTGTTTCCAGAAGCTACCCTGATGATTACTCATGATACCCAAGACTGGACAAAAATTGAGACTGCAAGTGGTTGATCTGGAGTGCCAGGAGAAGCAGGGCCCCCATGATTCACTGAGGTGTCGTTCCTGTTCAAGCGTGGAGCAGGGAGCTGATCCCCAGGCAGGTCTCTCATCGATGGCTTTCTCTGTGCAGTGGGGTAGTCTGGGAGGGCCAGTGTGGCAAGGCCCAGGCCGTATGGAGATGAATGCGGATTCAGTCCGGTCGAGCTGGATACAGCTTCCAGCAAGCAGAACACAATTCACACAGTGGGGAACCAAATCACAACCCAGTATATACACACAGCACATTTACATGTAAGGGATTCTCCTATACCAGGCAAACCACCCTCCGGTCACAATCGCAAAGTCTTTGCACACACTGGGAGTTTAGAGGTAGCTGGAAATCCTGACAGGCCGATGCATTCAGCAAATCTTCAGTCTTCTTCAGGTTGATCCTGGTCACAACTCAGTGGCTTACTTCGTTCTCACAAACTCTGATTCAGTCCGAACTGATTCTCTTCTCCATCTCAGGGGCAGCAGGCATACATGCAGGCCAAATCTCAGGCCTTTCCACAAAGGCCGTCTCGAGCTGTTGCTTCTTCAGCTCACAGCTTAGATCTGACTCAACTGCCAGCAAGCCTGGGAAATTCCCCAAGATCCAAAAGGTTCGGTTGGCTGATCCTCCTGTCAGTCACAACAAAGGCTCCCCCTTCAGGTGCAAAAAGGCACAAAAAGCCCAGAACTACAATTCCTACAGATTTTGACTCCAGACAGCTCCTGTAGTCCGGCTCCATTTTAGGTCCCACCAGTACTGATTGGTCCAATTTGCAGTCCAGGACCAAGATAGTGGAGATAAACAAAACAATCCTTGCTGCAAAGAAGGCAGGTTAGACAAACTACATTATCATTATCACTCTAAATGATTTTCAGGAAATAGTTACATCTTTCAACAGAGCTCCCTCTCAGATTACTTATGACTGCAATCCAGGCAGCTCTTAAAGAGACAGTACACAGAGGCTATACAGGTACTCTCTGGCAATCACATTTAAACTGTTAAAATGCAGAACACCAGCCTGGCAGTGAGCATTTAGGCAAGCTCAAGGAAGACTTTTTGGGAAGCCCCATTTGTAGGGGGGTTACACACAAATAGGAGCTTCTCTCATCCATCGCCGAAGACTTGTTCGACAGATGGGGTCATTCAGAGTTGAACCTTTTTGCGTCCTCACTCAGTGCAAAACTGGCCAGTTTCCAGTCACTAGATCCAGTTTTCTGGTGAGACACATTGTCCCTCTCTTGGAGTGGGAGGCTTCTTTATGCCTTTCCCCCATTTCCTCTAATTCAGAGGGTGCTAATCAAGTTGCAGAAGGAGGGGGCCAGCATGATCGTGGTAACCTCGTTCTGGCCCCGACAGATTTGGTTTCCTCTGCTACATCAGATGGTGGAGGAACCTCCAGTCCCTCTCCCTCTCCCTCTCCCTCTTTGCAGGAATCTGCTGACCCAGACTCAGGGGACCCTGGTCCATCCGAACATCAGATCCCTTCATCTGCATGCCTGGCTCCTGAGGACATAGCTTTTGCCAGGTTTGGGGTCTCTAACAGAGTGTCAGATGTCCTAATGGTCACCCAGAAGCCTTCCACTTGAGCCACATATGCCATGAAGTGGAAACGGTTTGCCATCTGGGCTGCCAAACATAGTTTGGATCCTTTCACCTGCCCAGTGAACCATATTCTGGACTGTGTGATCTCTCTCTCTGACTCAGGTCTCCAGTACTCCTCCCTCAAGGTCCACCTTTTGACTATTTCTGCATTTCATGAGCCCGTGGGTGACCGCACGATTGCTCAGCTGGATGTCTCCTGTACCTTACTCAGGGGCATCCTGCATCTGAAACCACCAATCCCATTCTTCTGTCCTGGATTGGGACTTGAATTTTGTTTTGAAGACACTGACCCTGTCTCCCTTTGAGCCAATTGCGACTTGCAATTTACACTTTCTCTCTTGGAAAGCATTATGTTTAGTTGCCATTACTTCTGCTCAAAGAATTTTAGAGCCTCAGGCCCTCTGGTGTGAGGAACCTCATTTCATTTTTCACAAAGACAGGGTGTCTTTGCGTGTAAATCCTAAGTTTCTCCCTAAGGTGCTGTCTGAGTTTACACTCAGCCAGTCTATCCACCTTCCTGTTTATTTTCCCGAGTGTGTCAATCCAGGGGAAGCACTGCTCCATATGTTAGATGTATGCAGAACTTTGACATACTACCTGCTTTGGACCAAGGAGTCTAGAAAGTCACTGATACATAGATACATAGATAGTGTCAACAGATAAGGGCCTATGGCCCACCCAGTCTGCCCATTTGAGCTTGTAAGGTCAGTTTATGTTTTTCTAGAAGTCTGTTGCCCCTTACCCCTGACCTCCAGAATTCCTTTATGTCTATCCCATGCATTCTTAAATCCCGTGATTGTTTCAGCCCCCACCACTTCCTCTGGCAGGGTGTTCCACTCGTCCACAACCCGTTCTGTGAAGAAATTCTTCCTCACGTTTCCTCTGAATCGTCCCCTCCTCCGACTTCATCCCATGCCTCTAGTCCTGGAACATCTTTTTCGCTTAAAAATAGTGTATTCCTGCACCCTGTTCCTCCCTGTAAGATACTTGTATGTCTCTATCATATCCCCTCTCTCCCTTCTCTCCTCCAGGGAGTACATGTTCAGTTCCTTTAACCTGTCCTCATAGGACTTGTGATGCAATCCATGCACCATCTTTGTTGCCCTCCTCTGAACCTTCTCTACCCTGTCTATGTCCTTACGTAGGTAAGGTCTCCAGAACTGTACACTGTACTCCAGGTGGGGCCTCACTAGTGTCTTGTATAGTGGAATTATGACCTCCCTTTTCCTGCTGGTGATGCCCCTGCCTATGCATCCCAGCATCCTATTTGCTTTACCTGCTGCCTTGTCACACTGTTTCCCTACCTTGAGGTCATCAGAGATGATAACCCCAAGATCCCTTTCCTGCTTGATGCATGCTATATCCTCACCCCCCCAACTGATATATTGTGCCAGGGTTTTTGCGTCCCATATGCATTAACTTGCACTTCTTTGCATTGAATTTCAACTGCCAAACCCCTGACCATTCTTCAAGTTTCTGCAGGTCCCTTCTCATTCTGTCTACACCCTCTGCTGTGTCTACTGTGTTACAGAGCTTTGTGTCACCAGCGAACAGTGAAATTCTGCCTTCTAGGTCCTTCGCAATGTCACTGATGAAGATGTTGAATAGGACCAGTCCCAGCACTGATCCCTGTGGTACCCCACTGGTCACTCTTCCCTCTGTGGAGTGACAGCCATTTACCACCACCCTCTGTGTCCTGCCGCCCAGCCAGTTACCTGCAGCTGTTTGTTTCCTTCACCCCAGGTAGAGAGGGTGCTTCAGTTTCTAAACAATGTTTATGTAAATGGTTGGCAAATTGTATTGTGTTCTGCTGCAATAAGTATGGCAAAGAATTGCCTGTTGCTGTCAAAGCTCATGCCACAAGGGGCATGACTACCTCTGTGGCCTGTTTCAGAGGGGTCTCAGCTGCTGACATTTGTGTGGCTGCCACCTGGAGTACCGTCCATACTTACACCAAGTGCTACAGTCTGGACGTTGCCTCAAGAGCCCATGCATGTTTTGGCAAGGCTGTGCTGCAGGGCCTCCTGTCTTATGTTTATGGTGGGCCCTCCTCCCAGACTTTCTGTCAGCACCTGTAACTGCTTGGGACTCATTCCTATGGTGTTACCTGATGACTGAGATACCCCCAAGGAAGATAGAACAGTTACATAAACAGTAAATCTTCGAGCGGATCTCATTTATCAGGGATGCTTTATCTCCCACCATTCCCCTTCCTCTCTCTCTCTCCCTCTCTCTCTCTCGCTCTCTCTCCCTCTCTCTCCCTCCTCAGTTCACCATGGCACGAGCTTGGCTTCCTTAGTCTCTGGGGAAAGAAGTGAGGAGAAAGCGGGGCCACTCATGCCTTTATAGGGTTGATTGATGGCGTGGGCGGCCCCTGTTGTACTGCTGAAAATCTTCCATGTGGATTCCCCTTCACTGACGGTGAAGGTTCCTATGGTGTTACCTGATGACTGAGATCCCCTCGAAGATCTACTGTTATGGTAAGGTCCTACGTAATTATTATTTTTTTTTGTTATAGCATTTTTAACTCACCCCACTGCTTTTTGAAAATTAGTAACAAAGGTAATGGTATGATAGTTTTCAGTGGATCTTGATCTTGGTTCTGGTAGTTCCTTAATGCTTAAAAAGTGCTTCCACTAAAATCTTTTTCTAATACCCCCTATTCAGAAAAAGATTCCTTAGCGCTGCATCTTGTTTTTCAGATTAATCCTCATTCGAGTAGTTTCTCTGAATATGCAGAAACTGCCCATAAGGGATTTCATTTCAGTTTAGGAAGGGAAGGCACCCTCTGCATGCAGTACATTGTAGCTGCAGTAGGTTTCCTGTATGTCCTGATGTCTGAACTACCATGATCATCAACAAAGTATAAAGGTACCTCTTGTACCATGTGAGTGCTTAAACAGAAGAACTAAATTAGGGGTACCAGAATTATGTTGCATGATGGAGTGTTCTTTGTTTTTTGGGGTTTACAAGTGAAGGGGTTAGCCAGCCCTTCTGTTCTGTGCATCACCCCTATAAAGTAGCTAATGGTGACCAGAAATGTTTAGGAGTGGCTACTCATCCTATTTGCTTTCCACATACACAGGATGGCATAAATGTATCGTAGTCACAGGCATATTTTATGGAAAAATGGATGCATGTCAGCATCATCACATATCTACCAAGAATCAGTCTTCTCCATAGATTCCCACTAATGGGTCTGAGCCGGAGGCGCTAGTGCACCATGGGAGCCAGAACCTTTCTGGAGGTGGCTGGTGACATGAGTAGGCCCCGCATGATGTCATCACACAGGACTGCTGGTATACACTGGCACTAACCCACAGCCACCTTGATTCCTTTTTTTATCACAGTAGAGTGTGCAGCAATGTTACTGTTCTCTTCGGGGTCAGAATGTCATTATCTATATGATGGCAGCTTTCAGTTTTAGATTAAAATACATTAAAGTTTGTTATTTTTGTGTCAGTTTAGTTTAATTTACACAAAAACTCTACAGTTCTAGGGGTGTGGATATAGTTTATTGTCCACACATTGGTAGTTCCACTGGAAGTGCTGATTCATTGGAGCATCTTTAAGTTATACTCTTCCCCCCACTCTGGCCTTATATCCTCTGGTTCCGTCCTGCAATGTCAGATCTTCCTTACTGCTGGATGAGTTAAGGCTCCTACTTCACAGCTCTGTGTGTTTTAGGGCACCAAGTGCACCACTGGTGATTTTTCAGTTTTTCTGAATACATTCTTCGAGTTTTCAAATTCCTTGGTTCGGCTCCAGCCTCTATGACAGAAGATGGAACATGAGGAAGCAAAGTTTGCTTCCGACTTCAAATTCTGCATTACGTGCCACCAAAAAATTTCACAGACAGACCCATATGTGTCGTGCCTCTACTGTTTGGGGGCTACACATGATGTTTTGGGCTGCAGCCTGTGCCAGATGATGCTCCCCTCCTCTCTGGAGTATCGCACAGCTCTGCTTCTTCTTGGTCGGCCAGCCTATTGGGACAAAAACTTCAGTTGAAGAGCTGCAAGAAGGCCTCTGCTGTGGTGGAGTCTGCAGCCCAGCTTGCAGCCCTGGAAGAGGTGGTGACCGCTGCTGCACTGGGCACCTCATTGGCTTCATTGTTGCTCTGAGTTGGGGCCAGTATCAAAGCGTCCTTCACCACTGAATCCCAGGAGATGAATTGGGCCCTCCAAGCCTTCAGGGAGAGCCCTTCCCACTATGGTAAGAAGCACAAGTGCCATTGGCACTAGTCATGGGACCAGGAGAGATCGCAGTGCTCCTGCTCCCTCAACTCGCCCGACCGCTCAACTCAAGTCGAGCCTTCTGTGGATGAGGGCTAGGTCACCAGCTCCACAGTGCCATCATCAGGCATATCAACCTCTACACTGGCCGATCAGGCAGCTGAGAGTTGTCTTGACCCCATTGACCAGTTGTCAGAAGAGATAGACAAGGAGTCAGTCTCCAAGACTCCAGTTTTTCCAGTCTTCACTCAGGAGGACATGGACCAGTCATTTCCTCCAACCGGCTCCACTCAGCAACAGCCTCCACTAGTAGTTGTTCCACTGAAGCCAGTGCATGTAATCTATATTGTGTCACCGATGTCTCCTCCTTGGTGTCGGCTCATGGGTCAACAGTTAAGGTCGTGCTCCAGGTCAAGGCACCACTCTCAATTGTCCAGGAGGTATCACCATCAGCATTCCTTGATTTCTTCATTCTCAGACAAGGAGAGGTTCCACTGCCAGATGCAGCAGCACTAGTAGGAACTCCTCTGGCAACAGTGGTCCATGGCAGGGTGGAGTAGGGCTCTACCTCCAACAACTGAGGCTGACTGGCAGACATTGGTCAAGCCCACATGGGTCCATACTGGAGAGATTTCCCCACACCTGTCTCACCACCCTTGCGGGTGGAGCTGCCTCCACTGCAACCTTTGGTGGGAGCCCTGCCAAAGGACTCCCATACTGCAGCTGGCTTGCTTGGCCAGCTGTTGGTAGAAATCACTCAGTCAGATGGGTCTCGGGTGGTCCACAGTGGCAAATGCTCAAGGGCTGTTTTTGAGGAGACCTCAGACGACTTGGCTGACTTATCCATGCAGTCATCGAGGACATGTCTTTGATTCTCAGACCATCCCTAGGCCGAGATTTAGTATTTGCCATATTGGTCCTTGTAAGAACAGATCCAGAAGCAAATGATTTGATACCTTTTATTGGACCAACATAGATGAAATAAAAAGAACAAAATGCTTTAGCTTTTGTTCAGCAAGTCCTTAGTTTTAGTTTGAGACACCTCTTTCAGAAACTTGCCTCCCTTCACTAAATTTAAACCAGTGAAAAGGCGATCAGGTAGCTGTCATAATTCTGTGCCTCTTAAAGCAGCAGTATTTCTTAGTAACCATACACATGTTCAGTAATAAGGTTCATCTGGCAAAAATATCATGATACACGTGTCTTTTCATTTTCATTCATTCCTGAACCAAGATATGGGGTCTTGAAGTTTTTAAAAGTTTCCATGCACATGCCACACCCACTATGAAAATAAATTAAATATTTTGTGCTGTTTGCTATCAGAAACATGTGGAAGAACGGTCCTAATACAAGCATAGTATGAATCTAGCATGTACATTCAACGAGTAGAGCTGTGCAAAGTCAGCGAAATTCACTCCTCAAGGTAATTTGCAGATTTAGTGGAGCGATTTCACGAGATTTACAGCCATTAATTTCACAGGTTATGCCTCGAAACGTAAAATTTTGCCTGCGAATTTCGCACTTCACCCATGAAATTCAAGCTAAATCGCACAAATTGAAGTTCCGAAGTTTTTCCAAAAGTCCGTGAATTCCTCAAAGCGCAAATTTTTGGTGCTTCACATGAAATTTGCAGGCAACGTTTAACTTCACAACATCTCTATCAACAAGTAACACCAGAGTAACAGATTTTTTAAGATGGCGAATGGCGGCCATCTTTAATGACGTGAGTCATTAATTACAAAATCAGCTACATAAAAAGTCTTAACATCTGAGAAAACAAAAAATATAATCAACAAAGTCCAAGAGGGTAGCATCTTTCAGAAAAAGAGATGTGCAAGATCAAGGGGACACAATTTGAAGATAGAGGGGGATTGGCTCAGGGGTAATGTGAGGAAGGATTTTTTCACAGAGAGGGTGGTGGATGCATGGAACAGCCTTCCTGAGGAGGTTGTGGAGTCTAAAACTGTGGGAGAGTTCAAGAATGCATGGGACAGACATAAGGCAATTTTTGTGGGGGGTAGGAAGAAATAGGCTGTTGGTTAAATAGGATCTGCAGCTTATCCTCTAGGTAGGGAAATGGGCAGACTAGGTGGGCCAAGCGGTCCTTACCTGCAGTCAAAGTCTATGTTTCTATGTTTCTATACTGAGCATGAATCTTAGGTTGTCAGAAATACATTTTTGCTAAAAAAAACTATATGATTAATTTTTTTGCTAACAAATACTGCTGCTTTAAGGGTGATTTCAGTACCCCAGATCCCCTCTGTTGTAAAGGGAAGGGGTTCAATCACGTCAGTCCATACAACACCATACTTTTGCCATAAATTTATCCCTATCAGAAAACACCTTTTTGTACTTTCATAACAAACATAAATAACAGCCAGATTCTGGTCCCATGTGTATGTACCCAAAGAGTAAACAGAATATTCTCTCCGTATTTTGCTTTCTTAAACTCTCCTCACTCACTTTCTCACTTGCATAAACCCTCACTCACTGTCACATGGAACCACAATACAATTCTGCCATTAGTTTTATCCAGTCTAACATAATTTTTTTGCTTGCCTGATTGCTGAACATATAGATGAGAGTGTGTATGGGGCAACTCTCTTGTGGGATTAGCCTGATTAAAGGGTCTAATTGGTCCCAGGTTCAAACCAGAACATGGCTTGTAGTGCTTAACTTCTAATCACAGGGTCTGGTATTGAAAGTCAGGGCTAGATCAAAATTGTCAATAGAAGATTAGCAATTGTCAATGCTAATATTATTGTTACACTTATTATTACTATAAAACAAATACAAGGAATGGATATAAATCATAAGGCATTGTATAAAACCATAGAGCAAAACATTTCCCTAAATGCAATTTCTGAATAACGTCCATGTCACTGTAACAATTAACATCTGAGCATTTTTTTTTTTGCACTTGCCTGTCTCCCACAGCTTTCAGAGGAGGTCTCATACCCCCTCCTACTCCGTCTGCCTGGGCATTCCCTCAAGGCTACCCCTTCCCCGGTTTCATCTTGCTCGGGGGGCCAGGGGTGTATACATTTTTCCCCTTTTTCTCCCTTTGGTCCCCAAGGATGCCGATGAGAAGGACGTACATCCAGGCAGACGACATACTGACGCACGCCATTGCCAAGCGCCACAGCGTCCTCCCCGACCCCGAAGATCCGCCATTGCCCTGAAAGCCCATGCTTCCACCGGCCCCAGGAGCGTTGGGTGCATGAAGCACCCCTGGTAACCCACCCCAGGAGGAGGAGGAGAGTGTCCATTGGGACGCTCGATCCTCCATTCCCCCACTGGCCCCTGGCAACCCGAGTCCATTCCCGAACCTGGGTTGCCGGCATAGCACAAGGTGTGACATCGAGCGCCTCAACCCTCAGCACCACCGGGCAATGTCTGAGCATTTTTTGATTGAAATAACATTTATAGAATCATAGAAGTTGCCAGCAGATAAGGACCGCATGGCCCACCTTGTCTGCCCATGAAAACCCCAAGTAGTGTCCTTCTACTGGGGGGCCCTCAAACCTGCCTCCCCCACCATACCTAAGTACTTATCCCATGCATGCTTTAACTGTGTGGCCATTTCCACCCCACCACCTCGTCTGGCAAACTATTCCAATCATTCATCACTCAGTGAAGAAGAACTTCCTCACATTACCCCTGGACCCTGCCTCCCAACAACTTCATACTGTGCCCCCTAGTGTTAGAAGTTCTGCTCTATTGAAACAGACTTTCCACCTGTGCCTTGTTAATCCCCATTAAATATTTAAATGTTTCAATAATATCCCCTCTTCTTCTCCTGTCCTCCAGGGAGTACAGGTTTAATTCCTTCAGCCTCTCCTCATAGGACAACCCCTGCATATCCATCATCAACCTGGTACTCCTCCTCTGCACAGCCTCCAATTTGTCCTTGTTCATGTGGAAATAGGGCCTCTAAAATGGCACACCGTACTCGAGGTGAGGTGTTGTTGTACCAGAGATACAAACAAGAGGAGCAGCACCTCCCTTCTCCTGCTGGTGATCCCCCTTCCTATGCATGTGACCATTTGATTAGCTTTTCTTACCATTTTCCCACACTGTTTTGTCACCTTTAGGTCATTGGTAATAATCACTCCCAGGTCCCTCTACTCCCTAGTAACTGCCAGCACCTGCCCCCCAAGCGTGTATTCTGCCCTTGGGTTTCTGTGCCCCAGGTGCATGTTTCTGCATTTTTTAGCATTGAACCTCAGTCTCCACTTTCTGGACCACTCCTCCAACTTCCTCAAGTCTGCCCTCATCCTTTTCACCCCCCTCCCATATGCCCACCCTGCAGCAGAGTTTTGTACCATATGCAAACAGACTCATTCTCCCTCCCACCCCTTCTGTTATATCACTGACCTAGACATTAAAAAGCACCGGCCCCAGCACAGATCCCTGTGGTACCCAACTGGTCACCCTCCCCTCCGAGTATTCCCCATTTACCACCACCCTCTGTCTCCTATCCCTAAGCCAGTTTCCCACCAATTTCTCTATCTTCATCCCCACTCCCATGCTCTTCAGCTTTATTACCAACTTCCTGTGTGGGACGGTATCAAAAAGCCACATCCACTGCCCCACCCTGGTCAACCACCCAGGTTACTTTGTCAAAGAATTCGATCAGGTTGGTCTGGAAAGACCTACCCCTGGTGAACCCATGTTGTCTCTGGTTCAGCAGACCACTGTCCTCCAGGTAATTCTTGATCCTGTTCCTTGACAAGTGTCTCCAGCACCTGAAGGTCATGTTTTTGGCAGTCTATTCAACCTAATGCTTTTGTGTGTGTGTATACGTGTACAGAGAGAGAAGTTAGAAAGAGCATTCAAGGGTTACTACCCTGGGTGATCAGGCCAGGGGAGAAAAGATAGAATATCGTATAGAAGAAAGGGAGGCTGCAGCCAATATAGAAAAAGAAAGTTAGGGGTTATCTGTCATGCTGTAAGTCAATTCCTGCACTGCAGAGTTCAGGTCTCAGCATGGCAACGTTTCCCTTCTCCTGCAGAGATTATTGCACCGCTTTGTTAACAAGCTCTCACTGGAGGTCCAGGAGTTGTACTTTGTCAAGCACCTCCTGAATCCCTGTAGTGATCCTACTGGTGTCATCTTTAGTTAACACCTCTACTGTAGGGGCTCATTGCCCCGTTCCCCCCATGATGTGTCCTCATAGTCAGGTCCAGGTCTGATTCTAAAAATGGGGTATTAGAGGTAACATGGGGGGTGGACCTAATGTGTCCTTTAAGGATTCTAACCTGCTCTTGCAGACTTTGTATCTGTCAGGCACAAGCAGTGTGATCAGTCTCCTGAGGAAGGGCTGTTGAACCCGAAGCACTGAGCCAGACCTTGTGTTACGCTGTCTTTTCCTTTTCAACCATGAATAAATGTATTTTGTTGCATCAATTCCACTATTTGCAGCTTATTGAATGAATGGTGAGCTGTGTGGATGTATTCACTGATTCGGATGGTCACGGATGCCCTGAAAAAGTAAGGTAACCATTGAAGGGCGCAGCTCATTTGGTTTGCTAGTACGTCCTGGGGTAGCTCCCCCATTGCTGTGCATGCCTGAATGTTCAGCTGCTGGCTCGCAGAGCAACATTTTGGATTTTTGATCAGTCTGGGTGCCTGGTTTCTTTTGCTTAATATGCTCTGCTTCCTCTTTCAATGCTGACACTTTAGCCTCTAATGCCTAACAAGTAGCATTGTATTTGTAATGTTTTTTACATTGAGTCCAGTTTGAATCTGGAAAATGGCAGAGCCAAATGAGCATTTACTGGATATTGTATGTGAAACTGGGTCAGTTATTAAATATACAGCATGTAATATGTATATGTCTGGGGAAATGGATAAATCAATTTCCGACTTTAAATGGCCAAAATGTATTGAGGTTGATACACTGAAAAGCGAACTGTTAGCATTTAAAGAGCATTATAATAAGAAAGACTAGCCAAATAAAATGAAAGTGGATAAACAAAAATTAAGCACAGACATTTTAGATGGCCCAAATACAAGTAATACTAATGTTACAGACGAGAGAGCATGGACTATTCTTACATATCCTGTTGCCAAAAAAAAAAAAACAACAACGGAGAGCCCTTAGCAGTACCACCTTGGAACTTGCCAATAATTCTGCAGTGTTAGCTGAAGGTGGGGATGAACAAAGCATGATTATCCAAAATGATACTGTAACTAATGACAATCAGCAGAATATGGAACTCGTAATAGTAGATTCTCTACTTAGTGGATGTGACTCAATAATTTGTGATTCTAATAAATATACAAAGGGGTGAATTGCTTACTGGGTGCTAGATGTGCAGATATTCACAAAATACTGCATAAACTCATCAGCAGTAGTATTAACTATAAGACAGTTGTCATACATGCTAGTGTTAATGATCTTGGAAAAGAGCACGAAAAGACATTGTTTCTGAGTTAGTAGCCATGGCAGTGCTTATTAAAAATAAGGGTGCAAATGCAGTGATCTCAGGAATTATTCCCGTAGTAAACTGTTATCCGGAGAAAAATTTAACTATTCAAAGAATTAATGCTCAGCCAGAATATCAGTGCAGACAATTAGACTTTACATTTCTGAACAATTGGAATGCTTTTAGTTGTAAACCATTACTCTATGCCAAAGATGGATTGCATATAAACAAAGCAGGAAAGAATATCTTAGCTAGAACCATCTCTAATGTAATCACTAAGAAAACAACTAATACCAGAAGCTATTTAAACTAGTTCAAAATGGGGGGTAGATTAACTCAAATAATAGTAATTTAAAGAATTTTGCTTATTAATGCCAGAAGCTTAGTCAATAAAAAAGATGAATTAGAACACCTTTAAAGTCTGAAAATGTTCATATCTGTGGCATAACTGAAGCCTGGTGGCCTGATAACAACTGGGTTCTCTCTATACCAGGATTTAAGGTGTCTCAGATCAATCGAGCAAACAAAAGAGGGGAAGGTGTGGCAATTTGCATTAGAAATTATCTGGACTCTGGTGAAATAAATGTCAGCAAGAGGTTAACACTTCAGAGCAAGTATGGGTCAACATCTATCCCATGACAGGGAAGAAACTTACAATATGTGTTGGTTATAGAGCACCGAGACTAACATATGAAGAAAATAAAAAAAGTCTTCAATGATCTGGATAAGTTAGATTCCGCTACTAATTTGATTTTAATGGGTGATTTTAATCTCCCTGACATCCAGTGGGACACATGCTCAGCTACAACACAGTTTGGACAGAGTGTTCGAATTCTCAGTCCTTAATAATTTGAGGCAATTAGTCACGGAACCTACTAGAGGTAATAATATATTGGATGTGTTGCTGACTAATATAGATAAGGGTATTATCAACTGTCAAATGAGAGAACCATTCTCCAACAGTGCTCATAATATGGTGCAATTAGTTATATAAAATGAGTGGGTCCCTTGTAACAATATTTTAGAAGTAAAATGTTATGATAAGACAGACCTGGAAGCTATCAAAAAACTCTTACTGAACTGGGACTGGGTAGGTGAATTTAGGGATGAGTCAGTCGAATCTAAGTGGGACTGGCTACTGTAGCTGCAGTTTTGAATCATGTGTAGAGAAATTTATTCTGGTTAACATCAAATGCAACAAAAATGGGAGAATTCCTACATACTAACATACTATTTGCCAGCAGATTAGGCCTTACGGTCTATCGGGTCTGCTCGAACCTCAGATCCCTAGTTGGGTGCCGAGGCCCTCCCCCCCCGTGTTCCATAAACCCCATATCATCCATCCCCACCCCCCTGGGACAGACCATCACCTGATACATCCACTTTCTGTGTCTGTCCCACCCTCTCTTGAAGACCTCCACTGTGGATCTCTGAACCAGCTCGCCAGGCAGTGCATTCCAAGGGTCCACCACCCTCTCAGTGAAAAACCTCCTCCTCTTTTTCCCCCTCATCCTTCCACCTTCCAACTTCAAACCATGCCCTCTGGTGATACCTCCCTGTTTTAGTCTAAAGAGCCCCTCCATGTTTACCCTATTTATTCCCTTGAGGTACTTGAAGACCTCAATCATGTCCCCCTGTCTCTCCTCTCCTCCAATGAAAACAGGCAGAGCTCCTCAAGTCTGTCCTCATACGTCAAATCCCCTAGTCCTCGTATCATCTTAGTTGCCCTCCTCTGTACCCTCTCCAGGAGCTGTATGTCCCTCTTCAAGTGTGGTCTCCAGTACTGTACACAGTACTCAAGGTGTGGTCTAACCAGTCCATTGTACAGTGGCAGAATCACTTCCTTGCTCCTAGAGGTGATCCCCTTCTGATGCATCCCAACATCCTGTTTGCCTTGCTAGCGCTCTCCTGCACTGCTCAGAGTTATTCATACATGCATCCACCATGACCCCTAGGTCTTTTCCCCTATTGAGGTCTCCAGCCCCCTCCCAGAGTGTACCTGTGTTTAGGGTTTCCCACCCAAGATGTAACACCTTGCACTTGGTGATATTGAAATTAATTTCCATGTGAGCCCAGCTTTCCAGGGTGTCCAGGTCGCCCTGCAGGGCAATCTCCCTCTTCTCTCAACTACTGCTCCCATCGTGGAGTCATCAGCGAAGAGACTCATTTCACACCCTATACCCTCCCTGATGTCCAATATGTATGCATTGAACAGGATCGGACCCAGGACCGAGCCCTGCGGTACTCCACTACCAACCTCTCTAGGGTTCGAGAGCTCCCCACCAACCACTACTCTCTGGGTGCGTTCAGCTAGCCAGTTTTCAATCCATCTGACCATCAAAGGGCCTACTCCCAACCCCATCAGTTTCTCCACCAGACCATTGTGGGGGACAGAGTCAAAGGCCTTGCTGAAGTCCAAGAATAATACATCCACAGGCTTTCCCCTGTCCAGTTCTGATGTTACCCATTTGTAGAACTCCAGAAGATTGGTTTGACATGATCTACCTGGCACAAACCCATGTTGCCGACTATCCAGACCTCCCACCTCCTCCAAGTATACCCCCAATCATTCCTTTAGTATACTCTGCATTAATTTTCCCACCACCGAGGTCAAACTGATGGGTCTATAGTTACCTGGTACTTCCCTCGACCCCCCTTTATGGATTGGCACCACATGTGCCTCTCGCCAATCCCTAGGTACCCTCTCTGTCTCAAGTGACCTGTTGAAGAGCTCCGCCAGGAGTGCAGCCAGTATGTCCACCAATTCCCATAGTACTCTCAGATGAATGCCATCCGGCCCAGGAGATTTGTCTTTCTTTAGGGCCTTGAGGGCTAACCACACCCTTTTGGCGGAGATAGCATCATCCGTCCCCTCCACCTTACTGGCCTTTTTATCCTTATCCTGATGTGACACCCCTGGGTTACTTCTCCCTCCCTCCCTCTTGCTCCATTTCTGTTGCTCCCCTGATCCCACTCACTGCCGCTTCTATCCCCATCATTCCTTGCTTTGTAGATATCCCATCCCCCTCCCTAGTGAACACAGAGGCAAAGTAGTCGTTAAATACCTCTGCCTGGTCCCTCGCTTCTTCCACCCACCCTCCTTCTGATCTCAATCTGCTGAGATGGCCCTTAGTTTTTCTCCACTCCCCAATGTACTGGAAGAACCCCTTTTCCCCTCCATGTATCCCCTGTGCCAGCCGCTGCTCTTTACTGGACTTTGCCCCCTTCACCATCCGGGTGACTTTTCTAGATGCAAGCTGGTGCATTTCCTTATCACTATCCCCTCTTGTTGTTTTATATTTTTTGTAGTCCGCCTTCTTTTCTCTGACTGTTACCTGAACCTCACTGGACCACCAGCATGGTTTATGTGACCTTGCTCCTCACGTTTCACCTTAAGCGCAGGTCCTGACTGCCTCATGAAGTCCCAGCTTTATGACCTCCCATCTTCTTTCCACATTTGTCATTGATGTAATCCTTCAAGTGATCCTTGAGAATATTTCCCATGCCCAAAAGTCTGCCCCTGAAGTCCACTGCCAGTGTCCTAGATCTCACGCCCTCCTCCATGCTTATTTGAAACCAGACAGTATTGTGGTCGCTCCCAGTCAGGGATCTCTCAACCAAGTCCCTTACCAGATCCCCATCTGCCAGAACCACATCAGGACATGCCCCTCCCTTGTGGGCTCCATCACATGCTGTGTTAGAACACATCCTGGAAGCCGTCCAGCAGCCTCTGCTCCTTGGCCACCTTAGAGGACGTGGTTCCCCAGTTTGTACCTGGCATATTAAGGTCCCCCATCAACACCACTCCTTCCCCTTTTGGTCCACACTGGGCAATGATGTTGTCCAGCAAACCATCCTCCAGAACATCACCCATCCCGGGGGGCCTATCAAACCATTTTATTTGATGCTATTACGCAATATGGCCGCCAGGCTGGGCGTGTTGCCGCTGCTACTTCTTTGATGTCATTCTATTTTATTTGATTTTATTTGATCGTTTATCGTTTGAATATTTTATTTTATTTTTTTTTTTTAGTTTAGTTCTTACTTCGTGTCGTTTTAAGCTCTGGTGTTTCGGTGCCGCTGGGTGCCGTCGGGTGGAGCGTTGCAGGACTGCTTTTGGATTCTGGATTTCGAGAGCTGAAGGATGCTGAGACACCGGGTAACGCCAGGTAATGCCCTGAGCGGTTTCGATTGAGCTTTTAAGAATCGTGTTGATTTCTGGCTGATTTTCCTCCATTTTTTGCTTTTAGTCAGCGGGGGTTTCCTGACACCGGAGGGCTCCAGAGGGCTCCCTGTTAGTGGAGCTGGAGAGAGTTGCTAGTCTCTCCTGGCGTTTTTCTGGATTGTTGTGATTTTGGAGAGGAGACGCCAGAGGGGTTTGTTCTTACTGGCTGAGTTTAAAAGAAGAGCTGCTGGAGGGGTTTGTTCCCTTAATGGATGAGTTCTGAAGATGAGACGACAGTGGGATTTGTTTTTATGGATTGTGGTGGGGATTTTATGTGTTGGACTTTGTTCTCCTAATAACTGTAGGGAGGGCATAATCAGTGGAATTTAGAATCAACTTGGACATTGTGAAAGCTGCCAAGACTAAATTGGAGTACTATAGATGTCCCGGTTTGATTATTTCGAATTTTCCTGAAACCCCTTTGCTCCGGCTGGTGCTTTCCAGGGTTTTGTCACTCCACAGGGGACTGGGGTACTTTCTAGTTAGGGAACTGAGTGGAGTGCCCTGCTCCCTTGGACCCTGGGAATTGCTGCTATGGTGGCTCTTTCATAGGGTCCTTTGGTGTGAGTGACATAATTTGCCCTGGTGTGTACCTGATAGGGAGCTTGTGGGGCTGAAATTGTGTTTTGGATAACCTCCCCCAGACCTCTTATTCCTGCTACATAGAGCCTTTGTGGACCTTCGCCTCAGATTGCTTCCTTTCTGGAGTTATGTGATTGTCCTTTTGAACTTAGATCTTTGAACTTAAGTGGATTTATTGGATCTACTGGAAGAGACTGTGGATCGTTATCATTTTTTGAATTCTGTTTGACTCTTGGGTGGTGAGAGGACCCTGGGTCTAAAATTTTTATTTGTTTGTTTTATTTTTTGTTTTTTTCATAGTTTGAGTTCTTCTCCTAATCAGGGAGAAAGACTGATATTATTTTCCCCAGTTGTGAGAGAACTGGGGAGTTTATTTTTGTTATTCTGGCAGTGAGAGTGCCAGTGTCTTCGCCTCGGTAGTGAGAGGACTGGGTGGAGGAATTATACAGAACTTCATCATTTGTTTTGTTTTTTATGTTTACTGAAATTGTATAAGTCAATTTAGTTTTAATTTTGGTTTATTTTGTTTTATTTTAGTCAAGCAGCGCCATGTGCTGGCCTTTATCTCACACGGTGCTGCGCTATTTATCCTCCTTCGCACGCCCTCCACCCTTTTGTACTCCTCCCTGCAACCTGATGTTTATTGGCGATGTAGAGCACTGGGGATTGCCCATGGGAGAGTGAGGGGGGGGGGGGTGCAGAACAGGGGAGGATGAACGAGCGGGGCCATCGTATCAGGGTTATAAAGTCCAGAAGGCGCCTTGGGGCGAAATGGAATCCTGATCGGGGTATCCATACCCAAGGGCACTACTGACTTTAGTAGGCAGATAGGCCTGACAACCTCCGAGGTTTGTCCAACTCGGGCGGTGTTATGCAATGCCAGGTCTGTTAGGAATAAGACTGCTATTATTGCCGACCTTGTTGGTTTGGCTGACCTGGCTTGCATTACCGAGACCTGGCTGGATGAAAATTCTGGCCCTATAGTAGAGGCCATGACTCCGGCCGGGTACTCGGTACTTCACCGCCCGAGATTGGACCGCAGGGAAGGGGGGGTTGCAGTCTGTTTTAAGACTGAATTGGGTCTCATGAGTGTGGTAGTAGGAGAGGCTAAGTCCTTGAATGTTCAGTAGTAGCAGGTGTAGGCGTTGAATCGTTCTCATTTGCGTCCACCCGTGATGGGAACGCTTCTTACAGGAAGTAGCAGACTTCCTCGTCGACATGTCGTTTGAGTCACCCAGATTGATGGTGCTGGGTGACTTCAAAGCCTGGGTCAACGATTAACTCTCACAATTTGGTAGTTACTTCCTCCAATTAATGTCTTCTTTGGGCCTTACACAGGTAGTTTCTGCTGCTACGCATAAATCTAGGCACTCTTTGGACTTAGTTTTCCTTCTAGGGATTGATGCATCTGACGTGGGGGTGGAACCAGTCACTTGGTCTGACCACTACACCGTGAGGTTAAATTTTTGCACCCCCCTTAGGAGGCCATCCCCTGTGGAGATGGTCAGGTACCGCCGCTTACGGAATGTTACTTCACAAGGCCTAGCAGCGGTCCTTGACCTCTTATCCCCCGTGTTGGTCAGCAGTAATCCAGAGGCACTGGTGGTGGCCTATAATAAGGCCATCATGGTTGCCCTGGATTCTATTGCTCCTGTTTACGAACGCCCTTTTTCACTGCACCCCAGGGCCCCTTGGTTTGATGGGACTCTGAGGGAGATGTGGAGGAAAGGGCGAAGGTTAGAGCGTTGTTGGCTTAGATCGGCCCTTGATGCCGACCACCTTAAATTGATAGAACATTATGCTAGCTACCAATCTGCAATCACCCATAAGAAGGCAGAGTTCCTGTCCAGGAGATTGCAGTTGCTCAAAATCGACCAGCTCAGCTGTTTCGAACTGTAGACAGACTGTGCAACCCAGCCTGTCTGCAAGTTCGGAAAGCCTTTTCGAATAGAGTGCAATGAGCTCGTCACATTTTGCAACTAAGGTCTGACATCAGGGCTGATCTGTGTCTGACAACCTCTAATGGTGATGTTGTGGGACGGCGAGAACAAGAGTGCCTTGTTTCTCTTGGAGTTCTTTTATAGACCTGAGTTCGTGGATATTATGAGGTTTATCCATAGTGTGCACCCTACTTGTTGCAGCTTGGATCCTGGACCGACTACCCTAATTTTAGGTTGTATTGATATCATCGGTCCAGTTTTGGCACAAATAGTCTGGTGCTCCTTGGAGTCAGGTGAGTTTCTAGCTCCCTGAAAGAGGCGGTGGTGACACCTCTCTTGAAGAAAGCTTCCTAGACCCAGATTGTTTTTGTAGCTACAGACCTATCTCTAACCTTCCCTTTATTGGGAAGGTTATTGAAAAGGTTAGCAGTTCAATTGGATGACCATTTAACCATCCATAGTATCTACGAATCCTTCCAGTCTGGTTTCCGTAAAGACATAGCACCGAGACTCGCGCTGGTTTGGATGCAATGATCTTCTGAGGGCGAGGATCAAAAGAGACGCTCCATTCTGGTTCTCCTTGATCTCTTCAGCATTTAACACTGTGGATCATGTGGTGTTGTTGGCACGCCTGAGGCAAATCTGTGGAATGTCAGGAACCGTTTTGCAATGGTTCACGTCATTCCTCACCGGGAGATCACAAAGAGTTGTGTCGGGAATTTTTATCTCCGGCCCAGTCTCTTTGTTGTGTGGAGCACCTCAGGGTTCTGTGCTGTCACCCATGTTGTTTGCAGTGTATATGCTGCCCCTCGGAAACATTATAAGACGGTATGGGTTGAGGTTTCACTGCTATGCAGATGATACCCAGCTATACCTGTCTTTGCACCTGACCAGGATGGAGTTTTCCATGTTTAACAACTGTCTGGGGAAATCAAGACTGGATGGATTCCAGTTGGTTAAAATTGAACTCGGAGAAGACTGAGGTGTTGGTGGTGGATCCGGGTGGTCAGATTGAGAGGTCATGTATGTAGCGCCTTCTGAATTTTTCTTGGCGTGTCACTGCCGGCCTCTGAACGGGTGCATAACCTTGGGTGATTTTTTGACAAAGCTGACTTTAAAATCTCAGGTGTCAGCTGTCGCCAGTACTTCCTTTACCATCTTAGAATATTGCCAGGGTTAGGCAGCTCTGTCTGCCTGACTCCTTGCCACGCTGGTCCAGGCTTTTGTGTCCTCGCTTGGACTACTGCAACGCCTTTACTTTGGGCTTCTGGGTTGAACGCGCCTGCAGCTGGTGCAGAACGCTGCTGCCCAGGTTTTGACTGGGACAAGTAGGTCCTGTCATATTACCCCGGTGCTGCGCGAACTGCACTGGTTGCCTGTTCGTTTGGATCACCTTTAAAGTCATTTTATTGACTTTCAAAGCCCTTCACGATCAGGGTCCATCCTATCTGAAAGACCTTCTGGTTCACTATTGCCCTGGCCGATCGCTCCGCCCGGCCGACATGGGGTTGCTGGAGATTCCAAGAGTGAGTTTAAAAACCTCTGGCAGCAGAGCTTTTTCTCATGCTGCCCCCACTCTTTGGAATTCTCTACCATGCCGGTTACGGGATTGCACCTCCGTGGAGATTTTTAAGAAAGAATTAAAAACTTTTTTATGGAAAAAGGCCTTTGTGGAGGATTAAAGTGTCAGTGTCTGACTGGTTTTTATTGTAATTTATTAAGTCTTTTGATGTATTTATGATACGCTTTTATAAGTTTATGTGTGAATGGCTATGTGTATTTTTGTTATTAACTTGTTCAGTGCTTTGATAATTTGAAAGGCGCTATACAAATAAAATTATTATTATTATTAATATTATATACTACACCCAGCTTGACCTTATCTCCTGCTGGGGATCTAAGGTGACCCATAAGGCTCCAATGCTTCCCTCTGCCTCTTCTACCCTAGCAATTTTTATGTCATCTCTAATGAACGAGCTCACTCCACCCCTCTGCCCTCCTTTCCATCCTTCCTAAGCATAGTGTACCCGCATTTAGGTCCCAGTCATGGTTTTTGCTCCCACGCCCATGACCACCGCCACATCCACCCCCATGAACAGCATGGTTCCTGGAACTCTGGCAACTTGTTTCCCAAGCTCCTGGCATTTACTAACACCAACCCCCACCCCTTATCCCTGATCCCTTTGTCGAACCCCACCCAGGTTCCTTATACTTCCATCCTCCCTCTGCTCCTCCTGAAACCTCCACCCCAGTCTGTTTCCTCCCTTGGGTTTGAAGGCTACTCCCTCATCTGGAGGGAGAGGTTTGGTCAGCCCCTCCTTATCCCTTCCCCTCACAAGTTTAAACCCCACCTTTCTTGAATGTAGTCAGCCATCCCCTGTTTAAGGACTTCCTTCCCTAATGGGGCAAGATGAAGCCTGTCCTTGGCATACAGTCCCTTATCCTCCCAAACTCCTTTCCAGTTCCCTAACACCCCAACCCACCTCTTCACCCACTTCCTGAGCCAGTCATTAACCTCTGTGATCTTCATTTTTTCTCCACTGAGGCCTTGGTACTGGCAATATTCTAAAAGGAAATGTTGCATCCATTATCCTGACAGACTCTGGCAAGTTCTGAAACCTTGCTTGGATTTCCAAAATGCTATTCTCTAGATCATTAGTTCCCAAATGCACCAGGAAATCCGGTTTCCTCCACAATCTTAACCAGTTGATACTATGAACTTTGCTCTGTGCACTGTCAGCCCAGAGATACCACTACCTTCACCTGGCTATGGCATCCACCCCTGTCCCTCCCACTGGATACCCCTAATCATTGAGTCTCCCAATAACAGAACCTTAACACCGCCATCATCCTTATGGTTACCTCCACTATGCACTCTCAGCCCCCATCCCCCCCTTTATTCGTGATCTCAATTCCATGGGAGTCTTCCTGCCTTATTAGAGACCCCTTGTCACCCTCCTTTCTGCCTTCCTCATTATTTTGCCCACTTAACTCAGACCCCTCTGAATAGGTGTCCCTTTAACCCTCTTATCCGAACAATTTATCCTGGCCTGATGGTTTCCCCTTCCCCACACCGCCATCCTCCCCTTGTAATAGTACCCCTACCTCCAGAGGCTCTCTGTGGGTCCCTTTACCTAGGGCCCCATCCTTGGTACAGACCCTCTTGCTGAAGGGGCCCTCCCCACCTCCTTGTCTCCCAGTTTCTCTCCAGTCATGCTCTCCTCCTCATGTCTGCAATATGTTGCATCTCCCCATCTGCTTAACATTTATGTTTCTCTTCTCCTCTGGGACCATTTCTATCCTTTCCATTGCGGGTCTGTGATGCCCTATGGGTATCCGACTTCCCCCGGCCTCTGTATCAGTTTCCTCATTTCCACCAACCCTCCTCCCCACTAGGTTGCTTAGTAGCTCAAATTTATTGTGACACTCTATGCCAGCCTCCATCAAGTAACCCGAGTTTTCCTGACTGCACCTCTAAACTGACCCTCTTCCTCCCCTCTTGCTCTGTTCTCCTTAGGAGCTCCCTTCCCACAGTCTGCTGTTTTAGGCTTCCCCACAACAGCCCCTCCTGACTCTTCCCCCTCCGATCTCTTTGTATTCGGAATGTTCACTCCATATGCTTTCCCCTTAGCGTCAACATCCCTATCTAAGGGTCCTCTGTCCCTAATATCCCCCCTCCTGCTTGCTGTAACATAACGTCCTGTAATTTCAGAGCATTGCCCCAGCCTCCCCTCAGCCCCACCCTTCTGCTGCTCATATCCACACCCCTTATCCTTGGACACCCCCCAACTCCCCCAGCTTACTCCTTAACCAATATGCTTCACTCCTGATACAAGATAGCTGTCTACAGAGTGGGCAGCCTCCCTCTCTCCAGGCCCAATTGAGAATTATTGCCATCCCACAGCCTGTGCAGCCTACAACCCTTCCGAAGATGCCTGCCATGGTGGAAATATGGCCACACCTGTTTGTCCCCTCTGTTTATAATGGCACACACCCTTTTCTCAGTCCTTTCCTCCTAGAATACAGTTTCTCTCTACTGACTGCAGTTATTTACAAACCCACTTCAACCCCACTAATAAAGTTCCCAAGTCTCACAAACACATACAGTCCAGTGTGTGTCCAGTCCCACAAACAGTGTGTGTATGCAGACATCGGGTACCGAGGAAGTCACAGGGCCCACCAGTTCCTGTTGTCAAATTTCAGTCACAAACAGAAATACACAGCTCCTTCAATCCCAACCCCCAGTGGCTTTTCAGTATTTAAGAAAGCCTACAAAACAGGGTGGGTGGGAGGGCTTTACCAACACCAGGCAAACATCACATTTAAATTTCACTCTAATTATCACTGCCAAACAAGTGTTCCCAAGCCCCAAAAGTTACAATATCACAGCCCAAGTAACAGTTCTAACTCAAAGTAGTAATTTTTAACACACAGAACTAATTTCACGTACAAAACTATTCAAATATTTCAGTTAAAACAGAATATAAACCCAAACCTCTGTTCTGACCAGCCTCCTAGCCTCCTGCTTATGTTCCCAATTTTCAAAAAAAATATTAAAAAGTTGATTAAGCAACATCAGAGAGCTTATTCTAGGTACAAAAAATTTGACATCTAGTACACTTCAGGCATACAAATCAAAGTGTAAAGAATGTAAAATCAATATCAGGAAAGCAAAAAGCAAGCATGAATTTCTCCTAGCAGCAAATAAAAGGGATAACAAGAAAGCCTTTGTTGGTTATGTAAATAATTGTTGTAAGGGCTGCTCTGTACCTATTAAACTGGATGTGGATGGAGTAACATTAACCGATGGAATAGAAATTGCTACAAATTTTAACAACATTTTCACGAGTATTACACGAAAAAGGATATACAGTATCTATAGACGGATGGGCTACAAATGCTGCTGAACTCGCTGACACTAATATCACAGTTTCTGAAAGCGATATTCGCTTGAGATCACTGCAACTGAATACCCACAAAACTCCTGGACCAGATAATATTCGTCCTTACATACTGAAGAACCAAGCTAACGAACTAGCAGGACCCCTAACCAACATTATAAATTATTCATTAATTAACAGTATAGTGGTGCAGGCATGAAGAAATGCTTTAATAACCCCTTTACATAAAAAAGGACCTCAAATCAATTGTTCAAATTTCAGACCCATAAGTCTAACTTCTGTAGTAAGCAAAATTATTGAAGGTATTATTAAGGATCATATATGTAATCATCTGAAAGCTGCGGGGCTGATAGATGTTAATCAACATGGCTTCAAGCTGACAGATCCTGTCTAACAAACTTGTTGCAATTTTTAATTATGTTAACAATGCGCTCGATGTAGGTCTATCCGTTAATATTCTTTATGTGGATGTTTCAAGGCTTGATACCCTTCCTCACAATCTTCTGATTGAATGGCTTACAGAGATTGGGCTTGACATTAAGCTAGTTAAATGGATCAATGCTTGGTTGCATAACAGGCAGCAAAAGGTTGTAATAGCAGGCTAATCTTCTTCTTGGGTACCAGTGATAAGTGGAGTGCAGCAGGGATCAGTATTAGGTCTTATTTTGTTTAGCCTTTTATCGCTTCCTTTGCAAACTTCAAATGCCTGTTGATTTTAAGTTTGTAGATGATGCAAACATAGGAGTATTATAAATAATGTTACTGATGTAGTTATGATGCAGGCTGAAATAAATAACTTATGTGATTGGGTTAGTAGAAATGCTCTCATCCTAAATTTAGAGAAATGCAGGATTATGTATCTTGGTAAGAATAATATAAAAGCCTGCTACTTAATAAACAACTTTCAGACCCCAGTGTCTAATATTGAGAAAGATCTTGGTGTTTTGGTTAATTCTACCTTAACAACACAAGATCAATGCAAATCCGCAGTAAGTAGAGCAAGCAAATTATTGAATTATGACTTAGGAACATTAAAAGTAGAGACAAAACGCATTCTCCCTTCATACATTTCACTTGTTCGACCATGCCTGGAGTGTTGTGTCCAGTTTTGGGCACCACAAAAGTGAAGGAAATAGATATGTTGGAAAAGGCTCAGAGAAAGGCAACAAGGTGTATCAAACAGGTTAGAAATATGAACTATACTGATAGGTTAACATCACTTGAGCTATACAGCTTGCATTATAGAAGAATTAGAGGTGATCTTTATCTTGTATACAAGGCAATAAATAAACCTGACCTCAGAGTACTACTTGGTCTAAATCTGGTCACTACTAGAAAAAGTAGATTTCATCAATATCCATTAAGAGGTGACATTTTCAAAACAAATGTGAGAAAATATTGTTTTTTTTTAAACTCTGGGTGGGATATTCAAACTGCGCCATTCATAGGCACAAGCCCTTGAGCTGCGCAAAATAGTTGCGCAGGGGTGTGTCCGGGGCGATATTCAAAGGAGTTGCACTATTGAGCAACTCCTTTGAATATCACCCCCCAGCCATAGCCACTGTGCATGGTGCAGTGGAACTTGCGCCACCGCAAGTTGACAGAGTGGAGCATTCAACCTGTGTATGGGAGCACCATTGTGCCACGCGCAAAATCACGATATTCAAAAGGTGACATGCAAATGGGGCTATAATTCATGCAAGGCACAGGGGGCCATTTGCATGTGATTATGTCCCCATTTGCATGCCATTAGCATGTCGGTGCGCCCGATCACGGGGACTTGCGCTGGCGCTGCCGCGGGCAGCAGTCATCGAGGACCGGCCTGAAGCCCGATCGCGGGCATGAGTGTACTCCCCACCAGCCCAATCACGGGCAGCAATGTGGCTCCCTCCTCCTGTACATATCCCTGGTGGTCCAGTGGACGAAATGCCCGATCGCTGGCTATGTGTATTAAAACCACCCCTGAACATAGCCCTGGTGGCTAGTGTCCCCACCCCACCCACCCATGAAGCCCCACCACCCGCCCCCGGCAGCCGGCGGCGGCAGCATCCACCCACCGCCGCCCCGCCACTCACCGACTCGACTGGCTGGCTGCACGCCGTTGCGTAGCAGCCAGGCATGCAGCTCATACCATGCTGACAGTCCAGATTTGTGAATGAACATCATGTGGTGGCAGCTGCTGTGTTGCACCCAGCAATCATTCACAAATCTGGACTGTCATATGCAATGCAGGCTGCCGCCCATTGGCTCTTGCTCTGCACCAATGGGCGTGCAGCCCTACCGGCTAATCAGTCGGGCGGGCGGCGGGCGCAGGTGGGTGGATGCCGCCCGCCGCCGCCGGGGAGCGGGTGGTGGGGCCGGGTGGTGGTGGGGACACTAGCCACCACGGCTATGTTCGGGGATGGTTTTATTATACATACCGCCCGCCGATCGGGCATTTCGTCCACTGGACCACCAGGGATATGTACGGGAGTGGGGTGGGTTTTATTACACATACCACCCACGATTGGGCATATCGTCCACTGGACCACCAGGGATATGTACGGGAGGGGTGGGTTTTATTACACATACTGCCCGCGATCGGCATTTCAGTCCACTGGACCACCAGGGATACGCTCGGGGGAGCCATTGCTGCCCACGACCGGCTGGTGGGGGGAGTATACTATGCCCGCGATCGGGCTGGGGGGCATAGGACTGGGTTAGCTGCCACAGGGTGGCAGCTGCTGTGTTGCACCCAGCAATACAGCAGCTCACCTGTGGGTGGCCCTCAACTCAAACCTTTTTTTTCAAAGTCCTGCAGGCGCGGGTTGGGGTTGCTGCCAACCTGCACAGCCCGCTGAATATCGGGCTGTGCAGTTTATGCATTGTTCCTCCCCTTCCAGTTGAGCATGCATTCATTTGCATTGCGCTGCTGCTCAGCCTGTTTTCAGTGGCGCAACTGCCTCCTGCTGAATATCGCAGAATGGCGCAATTTTGGACTTGTACATACAAGAACCCTATTGCGCATGGCGCAACCCTTTTGAATATCCCACCCTCTTTATTTTGATTTTCTCTAATGCACATGGAGGATAGGTATAGCATGCCATTATCACTGGCAACATGATATACAATTATATATAATATTCTACAGTAAGTAGTAATTGTAGTTAAAAATAAGAAATTAATTTTCTATGTGGTTCTAATACATGATCTTATATATGCATGTTATACTATTAAGTTGTCCCTACATAGATATAGAAGAGTAGGAGTCCCACATTCAGTTCCATCAAGAGAACTATCTAAATCCCATATTGGCTGGCTGGTTCCAAGACAGGAAGGGAGGAGATTCAATTGCCATAAGGCAAAAAGAAAAAGGAGGGAGAAAAAGAGGGACCCAGAGCTCTGAATCCCCATCCCTGTCCCCTGGAGTAACTAAGGTTCAAACTCATGCTCCCAATATTAAAAGGAACCAGGGGTCCATCTATTCATCAATATGGGGTCCTATTTTGTAATCTAGCTGTGAGGCACTCCATTTTGTAAATATCATATATAATTGATTTCCATTGTGAGGTAGAAGGGGAGATAGGTTGCAGCCACAGGTGGGTAATTGCTTTTTTTTTTCTGCAGCCAACAATATAGAGATTAAGTAAGTTTGCTGTCTACCACGGATCTGCTTCGGGAAGTGTAGCAGTAAAGCAATGGCTGGAGTCAGAGTACCCAGTGACAGAAATAATTGAGACATTGTCCTGTCGATCTCAGCCCACAATGAAGATAGTTTTGTGCAAAACCAGAAAATGTGGGAGTGTGTTGCAACCTCACAGTCACATTCTCTCTAACAGGAGGAGCTACCCTGGATTGTGTATTTGGCAGTAATCTGGGGAGTGTGAAAGTATCTCGCTGATACCCTCCAAGAGAACTTCCTTCACTGTTATGAGGCAGTTGTTTGATGCTGTCAGCTCCAAATCATTGTCCACTCCTGAAAGGAGAAATTAGTCATTAGTTCGGACTCCCAGTTAATTTGTATGTTGGCCATTTCAGTCACATGAGTGGTTTAGTATGGCTTTATAGAATCTAGATATTAAGTTTTGGGGGTTCCTTCAGCTGAATGAGGAGCTGGAATAGAGGAGGAGGAAGGAGAGGGGTCTCCTATGGAGGGAACTCCGCTCAAAAGTGACGAACCTGTAGATAGTGAAAAAGTCCTTTGAAGGCAAGGAGAATTCTCTTAAGTTTTTGAATGTTTTAAATATTCCCGGTTCATAAAATTGGAATGTATGTAATTACCCCATTCCACCATCCCTAAATCTTTCATCCATCCAAGCTGGGGAACTTTGGGTTACATCCCGGGATACCCATCCAGAAAACACCTGTCCGGTTTTCCAGGTTCTTGAGGTATCTACGCCATTCCCGGATCAGTGCCGCAGTATATTTTAAAGTCCTATCTGTTGGTGATATCTGATTCAGTTGAAATATTATTTCCTTTGTAAGGGGGATGTTTGACAGAGATCATTCAATGGGTACCCATTTCTTAATTTGAGCTGGTGGGGCTAGCCATTGTATCATATGAGTAAGGGTAGCAGCCACTGAATATTTCAAAAGATCCAGAGTGAGAAGCCTCTGTCTTTGGGCAATTGCAATTTTTAAGAGCCAGTCGAGGTCTATTCTTCCACAGGTTTCTAGTTATAAGTTTATTCCATTTGAAATATCTCTGGGAGATTGGCAGTGAACATTCTGCATGATATAAAGAAGACGGGGGAGTATTGTCATTTTTATTGACTGAATTCTGTTTAATAATGTAATTGGGAGATTCAACCATTTTTCTAGTTCTTCTTGGGCCTGGGAGTAGAGAAAGTCATAATTCAGACTGTACATTTAAGTGATATCCGAGGAGAGGCGAATGCCTAGGTATGTTATACCATGACAGTTCCATTTAAAGGGGTATTGGTCTTTGATGTTCTGTGATATTGTTAGTTGGGCTGTTAGGGCTTCAGATTTACTTTGGTTAATTTTATAATCTGCTAGTTGTTCGATAAGGGTGAGCTTGTCCCGTAAGGTCTGTAGAGAGGTCTCTGGGTGGGTAATATATAGTATCAAGTATCAGCATAATAAGCTAATTTATGATGTGTTTCATTTATTGTGTATCCTTGTAGGTGTTCAGTTTATCTAAGAAACTGTGCTATAGGCTCAGCATAAATAGCAAATAAATATGGGGATAAGGGGCAGCCCTGACGCGTCCCCTGTTGTAATGGAAATCTAGAGGAACAAGAGTCATTGATCTTCACCATCGCTTCAGGTTGTGTATAGAGGCCTCTTATATTATCTCTAAATTCAGCAGAGAAATCAAACTGAGATAAGGAGGATTGCAAGAATTTCCAGGGGACCCAGTCAAATGCTTTTTGTGCATCAAAATTTAGGATTAATAGAGGGGAGGCAGAGGTCTGGGCATGTTCGATCAAAAACAGGGAGCATTTAATGTTATCTGTAGTCTGTCTAGTCTTTATAAAACCTGATTGGTCTGGATTTATTAGGGTTGGTAGGATGTCATCCATTCTATGGGCCAATATGCTAGCATACATTTTGCAGTCTTGGTTTAAAACTGATATGGGCCGGTAAGATTCGCACAGGTGGGGAGGTTTTTGAGGTTTCAGAATGGCTGAGATAGTTGCTTGCCTCCAGGAAATGGGGTATTCTGCCGTGGTGTGGCTTACCTGTAAGGCAGCTAGCAAGGGGTCTTTTAACCAGGTCAGGCTTCCTTGTAGAATTCAGGCCCAAAGCCATCTGGGCCAGGGCTCTTTCCATTTTTTGACTTTGTAATAACGCTGGTCAATTCCAGTGAGGTTATTGGGGCAGTTAACTTAAGTTTTTGGTCTTCAATAAGTTTGGGTAACCTTAATTCTGAGAAAGAAATCTGCTAGCTGTTAGGGATCTGGATCCGGATGGTCTGTGTAAAGATCTTGGTAATATTGTTTAACACACTCCAAGATGTGTTCAGTCGTGTATTTTAAATGGCCAGTTTTGGGGTCTTTAACTTTATGGACCGAGGGCATTTGTATTTGGCATCATAATCTCTAGGTCAAAATCCTCGCTGCCTTGGCTCCCCTTCGTAGTACCTCTGACAAAGCCAATCCAAGGCTTGATCGGTAGTAGATGTTAATATACGCTGAATTTCCTGTTGCCTGTCAGTTGTCAGAAACACTAGAATCGCGCCATATGTCTCTCCTGTAGGTTTTAAGTTGATCTTGAAGGTCCCTCAGTCTAGTCTCATTTTGTTTCTTTTTCTTTGTTGCATAAGAAACTATGTATCCTCATTTATTTATTTTATTTATTAGGTCTAGGATTACAATACCTTTGAGCCAGGGCTCTTTACAAAGGTTCCATGTCAGGTTACAATTCAAAACACAAGACATGTAGTCAGATTACATGAGGATAATGCCTGATGTATAGTGTTAACCATGATGTAATTATTTGAGTGGTTGCTAGGCATCAGTAAACCTTGAGAGCACAACTCGAGAGGTTTATCACTGCCCTGTAGCAACCACGAGAGATGATTACACCATGGTTATCACCTGTACATCAGGCATTGTCATTTATAATGTATGGGAGTTGACATGAGAAGTTACCCCCAACCACAGGTAATTTAGCCTACCTTATTTATTTTTTTGTGTTACTATTTTCCTGGAGTCCTCTGCCAGCATCTGACGCCCCCTTGTGTAGGCACTCGGTATGAGACCCTCCCATAACCCCAAGACTTACCCTTTGTGGCAGGGGTGGGAGTGACTCAACCCACCAGTCCGGATTAGCATTCGGGAGGCCTTCCTGGTCCATCACAAAGGGGGCCATCATCATGCAGAGGACTCCCACTTTTCCTGTATTCTCCTCTTGAGGTGCGTGGTGCACAGCACCAGTGAGCATCATGAAAGCATGCTCCCTGCATGCATCCCGTCAGCGCCTGCCACACTCTCGCCTACTTCAGTGCTAACGTGCCACCTCCCAGCCTCTGCTAGGTGGCAGGTGTCACCGCGCTCTGCAAACCCCTCCCCGGAGAAGGAGAGCAGTCCTAGGAACGCCGGTCCTTCTCCTCCATGCCAAACCCTGGCAACCCATGTCCGCCCTCGAATACGGGTCGCCGGCATGACGCGAGGTAAGGCGCCCAGCACCTCAGCCCTCAGTGCCACCAGGCGAGCCTTACCTTATTAATGAACCTGCACTACAGCCACATGATTGTGTAGGAAAACTATTTATTAGGATACACAGACTGAATGACAGTGGCGAAATAGCACCAGAATTAAAATCTCTATCAGACATAGTGATTGCTAGATTCAGTAACAGTAAACTGAGACAACTGGAATGTTATTTGAATACGGTACTGAGACTAACAACCACATTCTGGGTGTGTAGAATACTGAATAACACTGGCATTCCATTTTATAAACCCACTGCTATGACATAGATGAGATAGTTTTATAAGGTTCTGACATCACAACAGTGGGATTACAAGGTTGTAATCTGCTTGATTTCAGTGGGTAATAAGGGCTACCCATACATTATAAATTCAATACATAGGACAAGGTTACAAAAGTGTAAGCTAAACAGAGTTACAAAGCATCTGAGAAACAAAACAAGTTTTGGAGGCTGGGTTACATAGAGGATAATGGCTGGGGATCAGGTGATAACCACGCTGTAATCTCTTCGAGTGGTTGCTAGGGCAACATGGTAAACCTCGAGAGCGCAGCTCGAGAGGTTTACTGTAGCCCTAGCAACCATGAGAAGTGATTTCAGTGTGGTTGTCACCCGATCACCAGCCATCATCTTTTATAGTGTATGGTCAAAAAAACACTCTTTGCATTCTATGTGTGAGAATTATGGAACTCTGGTGCATTCTTTTTTGTTTTGCCACTGTTTGGAAGTTCCGAAGTGTGGTTAACAACTTTTAAAATTCTAAACAGTGCATAACAAAGCTGTGTAACTGCTGATTATGGTGGTTAATAGGCGCTTACCATACATTATAAGGAGATAGTGGATGAAGTGCCGAGAGGATAGAGTACAAGAGAGAGAGGAAGAGTAGGGGGGGTGGAGAGCTATAGAGGAGGAGCGCAGCCAGAGGCATTGTCGTAGACATAACATGGGGAAGTGCATGCTAAGGGGTATTCAAGTGCTAATCGGAGAGAGAACTGCATAAGGGTAGGGAAATATTCATGGGGTCAGCTAGTGGAGGCAGTCACAGGAGCTAGAGGCAGTGAGAGAGGTGTAGCCTTGATTTAAATGCACCAAGGGTTGAGGGAGGAGACGAACTGTTTAGACCATTTAGCCAGCTGGGTGCCCTGTAGGCAAAAGATCTTTGACCTTATGAGGAACAACAACGTGGAACCTGCATGAGCTGTAATTCAGACCCCTGGTTGAGTGGGGTTTATTGTTACTGTGCAGGAGTGCACACACTCCAGGGCGCAAGGCCCATAGTTACTTTCTTCGTCATGGTGCAGGTTAGATACTTTATCTGGTTGATGAGTTGCAGCCATCCAGTTTGTGCATAGAGGTCGACGATGTGTGAAGTAGTGGATCCAGTGAGAAGTCGGCAGGCCTTACTGAGGGAGGTGGATATGCGTAAGAGCAGTAGTGGGGACAGAGCATAGATGATAAGCCCATAGTCAATAATAGAGACAACAGAGCTTTGAATGGTTACAGTTAGGGCTTCTGGGTAAGATGTTGCCTATGTCGGAAGAGAAGCCAAGGCGAGTATTTGCTGCTTTGGCTACAGAGTCAGTGTGGGCACTGTGTTAGGTGAGGGTCTAGAGTGATCCCAAGGTACTTAAAGGCTTGAACCTGTTCCAGGGTGACTCCGTGACTGGTTTTGATGGATAGGGGGCACAGGTTATGCTTGCTATGAGAGCTGCTGACTGTCATAGACTTTGTTTTCTTATTATTGAGGACCAGATAGTGATTTAAGAACCAGTTTTCAACAGATGTGAAGCCAAGCTGAAGGATGTCTTGTAGAGGCTTAGGATCCTTGTGGGAGGCAAGAATTACAGCATCATCTGCATAGAGGATGATTGTTTTGGAGTAATAATTTGGAAGGGAGTTCAGGAACAAGCTGAACAGTAGGGGGCCCAGAATGGATCTCTGGGAGACACCTGAGTGAACAGGCCTGGTATCAGAGTGGACATCTACAATTTGTACTCTTTGAGACCCGTTCTCCAAGTAGCTTTTGAACCAGACAGTGGAGTCGGGAGAGAGCCCAGCTTTCAGAAGTTGCACAAGCAGTAGGTGGTGATGGACAGTGTCAAACGCCTTAGTCTGATCGATCGTAGAACTGCTTTGAGCGTGTCCCACAAAAGATGTAGGGAAACCTGAGGGGATCTGTCTGCTATTATTTTAGGGATTTTATTTTTAATAATTTTTAAATTCAGGGTCTCATGGCAGAGATGGGTTAAATCTCCATAACATATTTTTCTTAGGTCTGGTAAGTTTCAATTCTAGGCTTATAGGAGCGTGGTCAGATAATAAAATGTTAAGGATCTCAGTTTTGTGTATTAAGTCTTTATGTTCTCTTGTAATATGAAGATGAGAAAATATTAGTTTAACTAGAGAGTTATTTCTATCTGGAACAAACTTCCTGAAAAAGTTGTGATGAGTACAACTATTGACAGTTTTAAGTCCTCATTAGACAGACTAATGGGCTATATGAAATTTGCCACACAGTTTTTCTGGGTCGAGTCTTCTATGGCCTGCCTAGACTACAACTTGTAACCACTATGAAACTATGAAAGCTTCAACCATTAACCCCTTCTTAACCTGTTTCTTAGTGATATTTGATCTCTCCTGTTCATACAGCTTCTTAACATACTGTACAAGATTATTTTAGTGCTTCACATCCCATGTGAAGTCACTCCATCCTCCATGGGAGGTGAGAAATTTAAAGATGTCTGTAATGAGCTCAGAATTAGTGGCCATTATGGGGATCTTATTCTTTTAACCTGAAATAACAAGAAGCCCAAGGCTTACTGGTTCACTCTGTAGCTCTGTTAAGCAGGTGTGCCACTTGGTAGCGGATGTTCTGAAACACCTGTCACAAACCCAACGGTGAAAGAAGGCTCTACACACCTAACAAAGCCCTAACCATCCAGTGGTTATAAATTGGCACAGATTCTACATTTTCCAGGTTCTGCCACAGTCACCAAAATGTTGCAGAAATGAAACTTGGACAAATAGAGCAGACACCAAAGATTTCACTGGTAAAAGCATTTATTACCAAGTTACACAAAGTAAAGATACAGATAGGTATTACTTAATCTGGGAAACAGCAGGACTCAGCACTATGGTGACCTCTACTCAACTGTTCTCAGCTAACAAAAATTTTCCTTCCATATTTATAAACAAGTACTCACAAGGGCAAAGCCTTAGCAACTGCTATGTTGGAAACTACATATGCCATATATGGTACATAGCATCCTGCTCAACCTTGGGTCCAAAATGAAACTGTTCACATATATCGAGAAAGGTTACAATAGTTTAGTATGAGAAGAGCTGGCCTTGTTGGGATCACATGAAGCCGGAGCCAGCTTCGTTAAAACTCACAAGGCTGTCCTTAAGCAAGCCTTTAATTAAGGAAGCTATTTCCCCTGTTAGGACATGTCACATGCCATCCTGTCTCTGCTATGTTATATCATCATGTCCTGACTGGCTACCTGGGCAGCATAACTTGTATAAAGATTGTATAAAAGAAGCTGTATAAAGGTTGCATAAGAATCTTACTGATGTACTTACAAATTATTTGCAAATTCAACTTCTACATGGCTCCTCTGACCCTTCGGAATCGACACACAGCCTGTCTTCTGCCATCAGACTTAGGTGCGTGATTGACTTTGCCCTCACTGCAGTTGTTGGTGCCACTGATGGCTGCTCCACTTATGTCATCTCCAACTCCTCCGGGGACAGGGCAGCCACAGTGCTGCTGACAGCTGCCTCGGGCCAGTGGAACCCTTGACTGTTTTCAGTGCTGCGCCCAGTGCTGTGGTTAGGCTCTTAAGCACCTGTCAGTGCCAGTGACCATGCTGCCTTAAATGCCATGTTGGCCTTCTGTGCTGGGGTGAGTCACTTCAGGGCTTGATCCCAGGGCTGTCCTTGGTGTCATTCCCGAGATCCTATCTGGGGCCAGGTCTGGTGTTGCTTGTGTTACTGAGGCCATGGCCTGCACTGTTGCCCTTTCAGCCCCTTCCTCTCTGCTCTCCTTCCACCCCCAGGGGACAGAGGGAGAAGAGTCCGATCCAGACCCCATCATCACCAATGAGGAGAATGAGGACTTATGCTATGGTTCAGAGAACCCAGAACCGTTAATATCCCATACTTGAGGCAGATCTTTCCTTTCAGGTGTGCTTCATAAACATGCATACTGCCTTAAGTTTGAGCCAGCATCCATAGACAAAGCTAGGCACCCAACTGGAGTTTCTAAATGTACCCAATAGCTTGATTTCCTAGTTCTCTCAACCAGCCAGCCCTAGAGACCCACTCTGAAGCAGCTTGAAGATGTCTGCTACTGTGGCAACTGTCTCCAAACAGGACAACAGAAAATACGTGGTGCTTGAGTCTAGGCCCATGCATTTCACTCAGCCAATAACAAATGTCATTGTCATTTTGGATGAGAATGATAAAGCCATAGTGCCCAAAGAGGTAATTGCAAACTCCATGAACGAGGAGTCACACAAACTAGACACCAGTGGCATGTGGGTCTATGCCTTAGCTACCCTTGATATGAGAATAGCTAGTTACCAGGGCCATTTCTCTAAGTATGACTTTGCTCTCTGGTGCAAACTAAAATCTTTGGCAGAAGCTCTGCCAGATAGGGAGGCACAACTGGAAATGCTGCAAGCTGTGAACAAGGCACTGAATCTAATAGCCACCAGCTTAAAGCCTCTATGGATTCCTTTGATGCATCGACCTGTTTCACAGCTGCATGTGTCTGCATCAGACGGCACTCCTGGCTGTGGACTGCTGACTTCACCCCAGATGTCCAACAGATCATGAATGTGCCCTTCGATGGCACCTGTTTGGACAGAAGGTAAAGCAGTCTCTTAAGGAGTCTAATGAAACAAGAATGACTTTTAAGACTTCCAGACCAGCTCCCTACAACCCAGAGGGGTAGGGGTTTCAACTCCTTCCATAACAAGCAAGCCTTTCATGGTAAGGGCAGGAGAGGTCCCAACAATAGATCCCAGCCTACCCAGGCCCAAAAGAAGTGCAGCTGAAGGCACAGCTGCCTAAAGCGCTCAATACCACCATCTGAAGTTTCGGCCCTAGGTTTGCTTCAGCTGACCATGGCAGACCATTCCTCCCCACTGTGGGGGGGGGAGCCTCACCCAGTTTTACCATTAGTAGGCATCCATCTCGACAGACAGATGGGTTCTAAAGAATATCCAAATTCAAGCCTTTGCTGAGCTCAGGATATAAAACAAAATAAATTTCAGTAAATCAGAACTCATGAAGGTTGAGCGAGTGTCACTGAAGGATATATATATAGAGAGAGAGAGAGAGAGAGCAATACCAAGTTGTGCAATTGTACATTAAGTATTTGGGGGTGAAGTTGGAACCCTCGCTGTCCTCACTGTATCACATTTATTACAGACCCTTGCTGTCTACAGTCAAAGTAGATCTGACTAGACAGAAAGGACTGCCTATTTCTTGGCTTGGAAGGATCAGTCTCATTAAGGACACTGACAACGCCCTTAGGCTTCCAAGTGTCTCTAATTTATAAAACACATTTTCTGATTGGTTACATTCTGTACAGACTGCCGATGCTGCTGTCAATTTGATTCTGATTCCTTTTTCAAATAACGAAAGCAGAGTACCCATCATACTGGTGTTACCATACAGAAGCATGTTTCTTCACATTCCTTTATCAACTCCCAGTGCACGATTCTCCTAGCAAAACTTTCCACTCTCTCTCTGTCTCCTGCTCTCCAAGACAAATAAAAATAATGTAAATGATCTCTGTATGTATATAAGGTTTTGATGACTGTGCTTTAAATTGCTAGTTTTGCATAACTGAATGTAATTGATACTCTCTTACTGTATGACTACTCCTTGTCTAATTTCTTGTATCAATGAATGCACTATCAATGTACTGCATTTCCCGGGTTGTCCCTGAAAAAGGGACTGTTTTGTCTCAGAGGGCTTACCTGGTTATCAAAATTCAATAAATAGATAAATAAATATTTTCTGGATTTGGAAACACCCCAACACAGTCTAGCTACTGTTGATGCAGTGGGAGGAGAGGAGACTACAGCATCATGAGTGGCTGCACTAATTGGGGGGTATTCCTAATGTTCAGGAAGTAAGCAGTCGGAAAAGATCAAAGACTTGAAACAAAACAAGGTTAAGCATAATTATACTTAGAGGCGGGCATGTCCAGGAATTTTTCATCTAGAGCCAAGCCAGGGATCTGGCTTGACTCTACGAGCAAAACACAAGCTGAGCCCCAGTTACTGCAGGTTGCTCTCACAAAGGAGCTGAAACATTTCTGACACTACACTAACTGCTCAGGCTGACAAAATTGCTTACTTTGACCATAACTGGCATGGCTTGACCTTGGCTCTCAATTACTTATAGAGGCTGAGCCAAGCAAAGCCAGGCACTAAGCTCAAGCCAGGCTTGAACCTACTCTGGCTTGCCCACCTCTAATTACACTATTAGCAGGCATTTCAGCCAGCCCAGTGGTGCTGAGGGTTGAGGCACTGGACACAACACCTCTTGCTACGCCGGTGACCCGGGTTCGGGAGTGAGTCTGAGCCACTGGAGTCGGCCGGGGGCGTATGTGGATTTGGATTGAGCCACCTACAGGTAGCTCTCCCTTCCTGGGGGAGGATCAGTTGCATTGCGCAGCTCTGGCAACTCCTGGTGGTGACTGGGGGTGCAGCTGACGTGGTGCACATTGCAGGGATATGGGGGCCGTGGCGGATGTCCTGCAAGTGGGTGCAAGCACGCCCGCTGGATGTCATTGACATCCATGCCCCCAGGACCACAGGAAAATTGGAAAAAGCCCTTGCACCCTGGTAGGCGAAGGTGGGTCCAGTGGACGGCCCCCACGCTCAATGCCAGGTCACTCACAGTTGGTCTTCTGCTCTCCTCCACGCACCAATCACCCCCTACTGGATTCTAGATAGAACGCCAGAGGAGTAGGCAGTCCCACTTTGGGGGGTTCAGAGCCAGGGGTTGGGGGGGTTGGTTGGTAGCTGTGGGAGATGAGAACCTAAGATGGAGACCCAGTCTGGAGAGGACCTCAGGCAGAGCAGGAACTGACTGATCCGAGTGACCACACCTGAGAGAGACCTAAGGGGCCAGTGAAGGAGGAGCATAAAGAGAAGTGACAAAAAAGCATGCATTTCAATTCTACTAAGGAAGTAGACAAAGAAACAGCAACATTAATAAATTTTAGAGAAGGCAAGCAATCGTAGAAATGAGGGTTTTCATCTAGAATTAATATGATACAAAAGGGTTGACAAGCCCTTAAAAATAAACCTTCTCCCAGAGTCTAATACCCCATAAAGATGTTGTCCTTGGGACTAAGAAGACAGAATTTGCAGACATTAGAGAGAAGTTGCTCAGACTTAATCTGGGAAGGGAGAAGAACAAGGGCGAGCATGGTGAGGCTTAAAGGTCAGGGTTGATAGGGAGGTCTCAGATTTCCAGACTTTTCCCTCCATCTCCTGGCAGCCCAAGTGAGACTGTTATGTTAGCAGGTTAAGAAGGTGTGAGGAGAAAGCTAGATATCCATAGAAATGGATGGGTACCTCACGCTATGTCGGCTTATCTGAAACATGGAGAACTAATGGCACTCCGTGTGACAGGGACAAGGAATGAGTTGGCAGAAATGCTCCTGAATGCATGGGAGAAGATATAGAAGCATGGGGTGATGTGCAGGAGAACGCTTTGCTGAGCCCTGTATATGACAACCTGGAGTTTTCCCTGGGGTTGGAAGATCAGGGCTTCTTGGATTGGGAAAAGGCAGGAATAATAACGTTGGACTGCTTTAAGGCAAATGTGTATGTTTTTTGTTATGTATGTCCCATTTGAGAAAATGTTTAAAACTTTTTAACAAAAGATTTAAAAAAAAAAAATCATCAAAGAAGGGTACTCAGTGGAATTGTTATAAAACCTTCCAGACAATCCACTGAGGATGCAATTCCTGTCAGCTCACGTGTCATGTGTTTGCTCCCTGAGGTCCTAGTGTCTCTGTCCCAGACCTATAAATGGGAGTCAATGGAGAAGACTGATTCTTGGAAGAATAATTTTTTTAAAAACAGACCTCCTCATCGTGCCAACATTTTATATAATACCAAAAAGTCACAAAAGCTGTAGTCATCCAGGAATCAGTCTTCACCATTGATTCACACTAGTGGGTCTTAACTGGAGGTGCTAGGATCCTATAGGACACATAACTTTTTAGGAGGGCTGGCACCAAGGCAAGCTGCCCACATGTGCAGCACCAGGCTTACCTCAGCATCAACCTTCAAGCACCACAGTTCCTTTTTTCTCTGCTGTCAAGTGCGCATCAGTGACTACCTCACTCTGTCCCAGGGAGTCACAACTTCACATCTATATGAAAAGTTCTTCAGTTTAAGTATTTAAAGCTAAAGTTTAATATTTTTGTGTCTGTTTAGTGATTTTCAAAACATTTCTGTCAGTTTTCTCTGCCCTACCGAGTCTACAGTTGACAGCCATGGAGGATGACGGTAGGGAGGCTGGTTCAGGTAGGCTGCTCTGGCAGTGGGGCCATGTCTGATCCACTTTCCCATTCAGAGTAAGGTTCTGACCACCGACAGTCCTGTGCTCGGGAGGAAGGATAGTCCTACCAAAAGAACAACAGAGCGGGCCTGTTCCTGATTCCAATTGGGTTCTTGTCACCGCTCAACTTTGAGTTCTTCCTCTTCCTTCAGAAGAAGAAGAAGAAGTTATACCACTTGAGGTAACCTTCTGGGAGATCTGCCATGAGACTCTTGGTTTCCCGGAGCCAGGGTGGCCTCACTGACAATACTGATATCACCGAGTACCTCTGGTACTGGGATGTCGAGGTCTCAGACCCAGAGTCCCCCACTGTCTATAAGTGGGGACCCCGGTGGGCAATTCCACCCATGGGCAGCTCTTTGGAGTAGTGGCAGCAGCATTAGGTTTGTGTGTCTCTTCCAGCAGAGCTGGTCCCTGGCCCTTCGGGGTCAGCGGAACTGGAGCTGCAGGTATGGCACTCAAGCTATGTAAAGTGTTTGGCTCCAGCAACAGCCCTTCAGCCCTTGCCAGTAACTGTGCTGCTGACTCCTGTCCCACTGGCCACACCCCCACCTTGTACCACTTGGTGGGACCAGCCAGGTACCACTGCTGGTCACTTTGGTGCTAGCTGGCTTGTTGGTGCTGGGTCTGGTTCCAGTGCCAGGTTTGGCCTTCAGGCCATGGCCTGTCACTGGTTCTGGTGAGTCCCAGCACCATCCTCGGTGCTGGGGATCTCCTGGTGCCAGATTCAGTTCCTGTTCTGGCGCTACCCTGGCACTAGCCCCTCATTCTTGGGGCTGCTGTTGTCAGTGTTGCTGGGGCCATGTTTCTGGTTTAGAGGACCTTTGATCCACCCCTCTCTATGTCCCTCTCTCTGGGAGGATGTAGAGAGGGATAAGTCTGACTCCATCCTCATTTTTTCTGAGGGCAGTGATGATGACTTTCCTAGCCTGGACTCTTCGGATCCAAGCCCTACTGCTGTGCCTCAGTATTGCTTCTGCACTTATTTTGAGCCTATAGCCATTGAGCCAGGTAAATACCTGTGTCTGCAGTGGTTTAACATATCTACCACGCCAGTCAATTAGTCCTTCTATTCTGCCAGCATTTCAAACCCTGTCTGATGCAGTCTGGAGTAGGCCTACTTCAATACCATCTGTCTGCAAGCACAGATAAAAAAAAAAACTCTGTCTAAGATGGTACAGTGTAATGTTTCTGAGCCTTAACTGATGCCTTTGTTCTTCTCCCTGAGAATCACAATGCCGTTCTTCCCCAAAAGGTCACTGCACATCCTCTTACAAGGAGTCACACAAGTTTGACATTATGGGAAAGCGAGCCTGCGCAGCAGCTACCATAGGCATATGGACTGCTAGCTACCAAAGGCATTTTTTCCATTATGACTTTCCCCCTTTGGCGCTTGCTTAAATCTCTGGCAGACACTAAACAAAGGATTTTGCTGACTGCCATTCAGGAAATTTAGTCCAACAGTCATCAGCTCTAAGCTGCTTTGATGCCTTTGCTTCTGCTCCCGATTCACCACTGCAGGCATCTCCATCAGAAGGCATTTCTGACTGAGACTGCTGGTTCATTCACAAGGCATACACCTCTTCTTTGACCTCAGAAATATCATCAGTTTCTTGGATCGAGAAATTTACACTTATTCCTCCCAGAACTGGTTAGCTCCATGGATATGCATGAGCCATACCAGCACATTCTGGTACACCCCAGCCACCTTAGATACCTCTGATTCTTCATGCTGCATCAGCTTACCAGTTCAGAGTCCTACCCTTTGTCTCTACATGGTGCTTCAGGTCTTTGCAAAGTGCTTTGCAGTACTTGCAGTGCACCTGAGGAAGGTAGGTCTCCAAGTTTACCCATGTCTGGATGATTGGCTAATAGCCAGTACATCCAGGCAGCAGACGGAACAGGCAGTGGCCATGGCCACTCAGTTCCTCACATCCATGGGGGTTCTGCTGAATCTAGAGAAGGCTCACCTCCATCCCTGTTCATAGGTGCTTTTCTAGATACAACCAAGCCCCAAGCATTTCTACTAGCGAGCAGATTGCAGGCACTCCTGCAGATGGCATGCTACATCATGGAGTGCAAAACTGTACAAGCACCTCCATGCAATGCGTGTTAGATCTGATAGCCTCCACTGTATTCTCTGTGCCCCTGGCATGGTTGCACATGAAAATGACTCAGTGCATGCTCAGTGTGCAGTGGTCATAAGCATCACATCCTGGTATATCTCATATAGACTATAAAAATGAAAACACATAATATACTGCAGCCTACCCCTATTCAGGTGACCAAGCCCCTAGTTCAGTCTCTCATATGTTGGTCTGTGGAGGACGGTTTCCTCCAGGACTTTCCCTTCTCCCAACCAGAGCCTCAGGTGACTCTCATCATGGATGCCTTCCTGTTGGGATTGGGGGGCCCACTGTCAGGGTCTCCAAACACTAGGTGTCTTGGACCCATCAGAGACTCTTCCCACATCAGTGTGTTGGAGATGCAAGCTGTTTTGTATCGGCCTGTGAGCCCTAGTGGATCTTGTCATCCATAAACAGTCCTCCTTCAAACAGACAATAAGTCTGTGATCTATTATATCAACAAACAAGGAGGAGCACACTCTTACTCTCTGCAGTGAGGCGATAAGAAGGAAGACTGAAATATGTTGTTAAAATCAGATTCGTTGTGGGCAACTTTAGCAACATGTTTCAATCTTGTTAACATAGACGTGAAACGACTCCTAAAAAAAAACTACAGATAACAGAATACAAACTATTACATCTAGTGAAAGAAATGCTTTAGACGAATTAAAAAATCTGAAAGAAGTTGTTATAAAACCAGGAGATAAATGAGGTACTGTTGTGATATGGAACCAAACAGATTATATCACAGAAGTCGTACACCAATTATTAAACGAAACCTTTTATAAAAAAAACTTCAAAAAGGACCGACTGAAGATATTGCATTAAAAGCAATGTGTCTTATAGAGATAGGCAGAGAATCTAAATGGATTACAAAGAACCTGACTTTTTAACTTACATCTGCTAGGAAACCTGCATTTTAGTTGCTCCTGCAAATACATAAGCAAATGAACCCAGTTCCCAGCTGCCCAATAGTATCCTCGATAGGCTCCATCACGGAGCCTATATCAAGGTTTGCTGACGACTTCCTGCAAAAACTTGTCTTGACATTACTTTCCTTTGTAAAGCATACAAATGACATTTTGAAAATTCTACAAAGGGTGACAGTAGAAGCCTCAGATCTTTCGGTCACAATAGAGGTAGAAAACCTATACTCTCTCTCTTTTATATACTTTTATTGTTTGCAACAAAAAAAGACAATATACAGCATATACTCCTGCCAGATCCTAAGGAATCTGTGCAAGGAGCCATCCAATGGAACAAGTAGTATTGCACAATCCGAACTGTTAGGTTAAGGAGTTGGAGGTGTATCTCATATAGACTATAAAAACAAAACACGTATATGCTGCAGCCTGCAAAGGTGTGGCGATCACGCCATAAAAAGTCGTATACTACCAAACATTTTAAATTCAGCTGTACAGTTGATGTGATCCCATGCTCATCATAGTTTATGATTTTCCTAACATAGGTAGTACTGCACCCTCCCCAGAGAAGAACTCTTCATAAAATATAGTTAAGTGTTAAAAACTACAGTATTATGAAAATTCCTGCAATCTGCCAACCAAGCAGCTTTAAACAATGTGGACCCAACTTTAACAGATAAACTAATGCTAGGAAAACAATGCACTATAGATCGAATGGAGTCGTTAGGGTTCCACACAACAAACCTGGTGGCTCTGTAGTATTAACTGTTCAAAGTACATGTCCAGGTGGAGCAACCAAAATATTCCTAACAGACATTTACCCTGTATATCCAATGTACAGCCTCCAAGTGCAGGGTCTGATGCGCACTTAGTTGCCGCCATGTGTAGTCTACCATTTTGAAAGTTCAAATGAATATATTAAGTGGTGATCTCATGCTCAATACTAGCAAATGTCCTAGGATAATACAGAATTAATAAATGAACAATTTCATTTACAAACAGTATAATACAAGTCCACCCAGATCGCTGTAATAATTCCCTCCAGTCCCAAGTTTTGTCCCATGCTCACACTGATGTAGTTGATGCAAACCTCTGGAACCAGATGTCCCTTCAGGTGTTGTTGTCTGAATCTTCGAACTGTCCCTTCAGTAGCCGCAAAATTCCCTTTCTATCTGCTCGATGCTCTTGTCTACTTCCATTGAGTCCATAAATTGAAATGTGTAACCCATGTATTGAATGCAGAGGAGCAGGCATCAACAATAAATGCACCACTTCCAAGCTCTTAAGCCGTGCCCTCACTGTGTCAAACTTTTTTCTTCTGGAGCAAGTGGCAAAGAGAGGTCAGGAAGGAAGTGAAAAGTATGGCCTTCATAATTTAAACTTTGAGAGTGCCAAGCTGCATTGAGCATTGCATTCCATATCACCACTCCTGCCATGACCAGGAGTACTGTTCTAGATAAATCTTGTTGCCCGCCACCCACCTGTGTGGAATCCGATAAGCCTTCACCATAGGAGAGGCTGCAACCCTGTCTTCATCTGTAGGACACCTGGTAACCAATTTCTCAAAAAGTCAGGAGGTCCGTTCTTACAGTCCTCCAGAGTCCTATCAACAGCAAGTTCACCGCTCAGTGCACATTTTCTAGTGCCTCCAACTGATAACAGATCTGCTAGTTCTCCTGCACCAGTTTACTTGAGGCGAAAGGGCTTTCATGGCTTGAGCCTCTGCCATGATCATTGTTTTTGTCATAGCTTCTATTTTTAATATCTTGCTCACCCATTCTTTTAAGGATCATTTCAACCTTGAGGTTGATGGCCTTCATCGACCTCTCCAGTGCCTGCCATGGGGGATCACCCATAGTAGGTGCTACCAGTGTAGAGGATGCGGCCTGTTCTCCAGTCAGTTGTTGTCTTTTACCTCCTACTCCTTTTTTCTGTTGGCCCATTGTCACAAGTCTTATCTCTCGAGACCTTGCAATCAGCTCTATCAGATTATACATGTTTAAAGTAGGTCAGTATATGAAAAAATACAATATTTTATGTTTTAAAAATTTTGCTCTGGAGAGCCGAGGTGAAGCACATCTTCTCAGCAGGCTTGCTCAACAGTGCCCCCCAGAAAACCTATACTCTAACATACCACACAAAGTGGGACTAGCATCTATAAATAAGGTACTACTGGAGAGAGAGGTGACAGACTTCCACCTACTCAATATTTGATGGAGCTGGCAAGATTTGTGTTAGAAGCTAGCTATTTTTAGTTTGAAGGAGAATTTTATGTGCAAATACATGGAACTGCAATAGGGATAAACTTCGCCCCCTCTTTGGCAAATATCTATTGGCAAATATCTATTGGTGGCATTGGACCTATCGAGTGTTGAGACAGCTTGTGCGATTGGAACTGAGGAAGCAGTGATGGCCTTATAATGGGTGGCTACTGTGGCCTTCATTCCATTGCACCCATTTGTGTCCATCCTTGTCTACTCACCGGAGACCTCCTGGTTTGATGAGAATCTCTGGAGATTAAAGACTAAGGGACCAAGGTTAAAGAGGTGCTGGAGGAGATCTGGCCTGTTGGAGGACAGATTGACCCTGAGGTTACAGTATACCAACTATCAGGGTGCAATCTCCACAAGAAAGCAGGTTATCTGTCTAGGGAGATTGCTGTGGCAAGGAACAGACCAGCTCAGCTCTTCTGCACAGTGGACGGGCTATTGCATCCTGTCTGTCTCTGTGTTGGGGTAGCAGGTTCAAGCACGAGAGGCGAGGAGCTGTCTGTTTTCTTTACAGACAAGGTATCCTCTATCAGGGATGATGTCTCCTCGAGTACCTCTTGAAGGGGATGCATGGTCCAGCCTGAGGTGTATCAAGACACTCCTCCTGCCTGGGATGAGTTTGAGCTAGTTGGGGTGGAGGAGGTGGCGAAGAGAATCCTGAAGCTGCGGTCAACCCAGTGTGATCTGGACCCAGGTCCGACCCAACTTTTGGTTGGATGTTTAGACCTGGCTGGGCCTGTGATTGCTGGAGTTGTCTGGAGTTCCTTGAGGAGCTGGGTTTTCCCAATGGCCTTGAAAGAGGCCTTGGCTAGACTCCTTTTGAAGAAACCTTCCCTGGACCTGGACTGCCTCAGCAATTACAGTCTGGTTTCTAACCTCCCATTTTTAGTGAAGTTTATTGAAAAAGTGGTGGCCATACAGCTTGAGAGACATCTTGCTTCTTCCTCCACCTATTAGCTTTTCCAGTCTGGGTTTCGTGCAGGGCATAGTACAGAGACCACCCTAAAGAGGGTGCTTAATGACCTCCTGATGGCGAGGGACAGGAGAGATGGGACCATCTTGGTCCTCCTGGACCTCTCTGCATTGTTTGACACTGTGGACCATGAGGTGCTACTTGATCTCCTGCAGTTTTGGTGTGGCCTGTCCAGCAATATCATCAACTGGTTCGGGTCATACCTAACAGGCAGAGTGCAGAGGGTGACGATGGGGTTATTTTTATCTAACCCGAAGCCTCTGTGCTGTGGGATACTGCAAGGTTCAGTCTTGTTGCCCTTGTTGTTCACGGTGTACCTGCTGCCACTGGGGGACATTATCAGGTGGTATGAGCTGGGTTTTCACTGATATGCAGATGATATCCAGCGGTACCTGTCCTGTGAGCCCAATACCCAGGTGTCAGCATTTGTATTTAACAGCTGCCTTAATGAGATCCAGGCTTGGATGACTCAAAACTGGCTTAAACTTAACCCAGACAAGACAGAGGTACTTGTTGTGGACCTAGTTCATTGTGGCAGAGGGCGTTGTGAGGGGATACCCCCTAGCCTTATGTTGGGGATGTTCCCATTACTCCATCTAGTCAGGTAAAGGATTTGGGCATGGTCCTAGAGCGATGGTTTGACACTTGATGCTCAGGTGTGGCCGTCATTAGCAGTGGATTTTATCATCTTAGGAGCATTGCTCGAATCTGAGCCTTGATCCCACGGGATTGGACCACACTGGTATATCGTTCATCCCTTCTAGGCTGGACTATTGCAATGCCCTGTACCTAAAACATAGACTTTGGCGGCAGATAAGGACCACTTGGCCCACCAGTCTGCCCATTTCCTACCTATTGGATAAGCTGCAGATTCTAGTTAACCAACAGCCTACTTCCTGCAACCCCCCACTATAATTGCCTTATGTCTGTCCCATGCATGTTTGAATTCCCCCACTGTTTTCAACCCCACAACCTCTCCAGAAAGCTGGTTCCATGTATCCACCACTCTCTCCGTGAAAAAGAATTTGCTCACATTACCCCTGAGCCATCCCCCCTCTAACTTTAAATTGTGCCCCCTTGTTCTTACACATCTCTTTTTCTGAAAGATGCTACCCTCCTGGACTTTGTTGATTCCCTTGAGGTACTTAAAAGTTTCTATCATGTCCCCTGTCCCTCCTTTTCATCAAGGGTATACATATTAAGCTCTCTCAGTCTCTCTTCATATGGTTTCTGATGTAGGCCTGCACCATTTTACTTGCCCTCCTCTGGACTGCTTCCATCCTGTCTATGTCCTTGTGTAGATGAGGTCTCCAAAACTGCATGCAGTACTCCAGATGGGGTCTCACCAACTGTCTGTACAGAGGATAACCACTTCCTTTTTCTACTTGTGATGCCCTCCTATGCATCCCAGTATCCCCTGGCTCTCCTTACTGACTTCTCACATTGCTTACCCACCTTTAGGTCATCTGATATGACTACACCCAGATCCTTTCCATTATTGTTGTCGTTAGTACCTCCCCTGCTATTGTGTACTCTTCTCCTGGATTTATATTTCCCAGGTGCATTACTTTGCACTTCTTTGCATTGAATCTAAGTTGCCATATGTCTGACCATTCCTCCAACCTTGCCAAGTCCCTTCTCATCCTTTCTACCCCCTTGTGTATCAACTCTGTTACAGAGCTTTGTGTCATCTGCAAAGAGGCATACCTTTCCTTCCAGACCCTCCACAATGTCACCTATAAAGACGTTAAAGAGGACTGGACCCAGTACTGAGCCCTGAGGTACTCCACTGGTAACCCCCCTTTCTTCAGAATGTGTTCCATTCACTATTACCTTCTGTGTCCTGTTGTGCAGCCAGTTTGCTACCCAGGCTACCACCCTGGGATCCACTCCTAGGCTGGCTAACTTGATTATTAATCTTTTGTGTGGGACTGTGTCAAATGCCTTGCTAAAGTCTAGGTAGGCCATATCCACAGCCCCTCCTTGGTCTATTACTTTGGTCACCCAGTCAAAGAAATTGATTAGATTCATCTGACATGACCTTCCTGCTGTGAATCCACGCTGCTTTGGGTCCTGTGCCCCACTGACCTCTAGGTACTCAACAATTCTTTCTTTCAGAAGTGATTCCATCATTTTCCCCACCACTGAGGTCAAACTAACAGATCTGTAGTTTCCTGCTTCTGCCTTGCTCCCACTTTTGTGAAGGGGAATCACATCTGCCCTCCTCCAGTCCTCAGGTACCACCCCATCTTCCCATGATTTGTTAACAAGTGTGGTTAGTGGTGTCACTGGGTCCTCCTTAGCTCTTTTAGGATTCTAGGGTGAATCCGTCCAGGCCCCATTGCTTTGTCCACCTTGAGTTTTAGGGAGTTCTTTCAGTACTCTTTCTTCTGTAAATGGACTGGTGTCAACCCTCTATCCAGAGTGCTTCTACTGTTTGGTTTAGGTAACTCCTCCTCTTCTTCTTTGTGAATACTGAGCAAAAGTATTCATTCAGTATCTCTGCCTTTTCACTGTCTCCTCTGCCCACCTCCCTCCTTTATTAATCTTCACTATCCCTCCTTAACCTTTCTATGCTCCTAATGTACCTATAAAGGTTTTATCCCCCTTCTTAACTGAGTTGGCTATCCTTTCCTCGGTTTGGGCCTTTGCTTTTCTGACTGCCTTCCCCTTCTTTCTGCTTTAATTGATACAGTTCCCTGTCGTGCTTCATCTATGATTCCTTATACTTTTTGAATGCAGCCTTTTCTTCTTAACCTTCCTGACACCTCTTTTTGAGAGCCATAGTGGTCTTTTATTCCGCTTTGTTCTCTTTATTTGTTTTACACAAAGGCTTGTTGCCTCCATGATGGCAGTTTTGATTTTTCTCCATTGTTCTTCCACCCCTCCTTTCTGGCCATTTGCTAATGCATTCCTCAGGTATTCACCCATTATGCCAAAATCAGCCCTTCTAAAGTCCAGTATCCTTGTCTTTATATGGCTTGTCTCCATGGTTGTGTTTATTGTGAAGCACACTGTGCAGTGGTCGCTTGTTCCCAGATGTCTACTGACTTCTAAGTTTGTGATCCTCTCTCCATTTGAGAGTACCAGGTCTAATATTGCTCCCTCCTGAGTGGGTTCCACCACTAGCTGTCTAAGGCATGCTTCCTGTAGGGCATCGAGAATGACCCTGCTCTTGGATGTGGCTGCAGTCCATGTCGCCCAGTTAACATCTGGCATATTCAGGTCCCCCATCAACAGTAACTCCCCTTTTTCAGCCATTTTGAGAGTGCCCTCTATCATTTTCTTGTCCATTTCCTCCCCTTGAGACGGGGGTCTGTATACAACCCCTGTGCGGATTGTGATGCCATTTCCTGTCTCCAAGGTGACCCAGAGTTCCTCTTGTCCTCCCCCTTTACTTTTTAGTTCTGTAGCTTTGATCCCTTCCCTTATGTGAGAGCTACTCCACCTCCTCTTTACCCTCCTGTCCCTTCTGTAGATTGTGTACCCTGGTATGTTGACATCCCAGTCATGGTTCTCCATGTACCATGTTTCTGTGACTGCCACAATATCCAAGTGTTCCTCTTCCATCAGGGCTACTAGCTCTGGAAGCTTGTTTCCCAGACTACGGACATTGGTACTCATTGCCCTCCATTTAATGTTGGCTTTATCCTTCTTTTACTCCATCCCTGCTCTTATTGCCCTTGTCCATTTTCCATTTGCCCTGTCCTGCCCTCTGTTAAGTTCTGTATCTCAGTGTTTACCCTACTCCTCCCATGTTTTGTGGGGGAAGTGATTCCTGTTTCCTATCAGCACCTCCCCTTGGCTAGTTTAAAAGCTTGCCAAGGAAGCCTTTAAACCTGTCACCTAGGAGCGTGTTTCCCTTCCTGGACAGATGCAGACCATCATGCCAGTATAGACCTTCATCTCTCCAGGTGGACCCCCAGTCCCCAATGAAGCCAAAGCCCCGTGCTCTGCACCAGGGCTATCTGGAGGCAACCTCAGCAGATTGCAGCTGGTGCAGAACGCGGTGGCAAGATTATTGACTGGGGCAAGATGCAGTGATCATATTACCCCGGTCCTACATAGACTGCACTGGCTGCCAGTTAGGTGGAGGATTGTCTTCAAGGTAGGGCTCCTGACCTACAAGACCCTGCAAAAAGAGGGACCTGTCTATCTGCAAGATGTCTTTGCCCCTACTGTCTGCCTCAGGCACTCCATCTTCTGCTGGGGCGAGGCCTCCTTGGAGTTCCCAGAGTGAGGCTGTGGCATTCTGGAGATAGGGCATTTTCAGTGGTGGCACCCACTCTGTGGAACTCCTTCCTGGATATCTTAGGGAGGCTGTCTTGGTGGAAGCCTTCAAGAGACAATTAAAAACATATCTGTTCCAGCAGGCTTTTAATGATTAATTAATTTTAAATGGGATGGATCGAATTTTAATGTCTATGTTGAATTGCTGCCATGTGTATTCTGTTCTGTGAATTGTACTGTACAGCACCCAGAGTCCCTGGAATTGGGTACTCGATAAATAAAATATCTATCTATCTATATCTATATGGGCTTCTGGGAAGACACGTACATCTATAATGCAAATATCAAATGCTTCTTTCATCATATCAAATTGTGGAAATGCTACATAGATGACTGCCTTTTGATATGGGGTGGAGACAGAGAGACATTACAGAGGTTCCTAACTTACATTAATGGTACTAACACTATGAAATTTAAAAGTGAGATCAGTGACACGGAAAGCCCTTTTTTGGATGTGCTGATTTACAAAAATACACCCCATTTGGAAACCAGTTGTATAGAAAACCTATGTCGAGACTCGAGCAATTCATTGCTAAGAATAGAAAGTTGCCACTCCCTCCCCCCAAGTTTGGTTCCCAATATGCCAAAGGGACAGTTTTTTAGAGTACAATGTACTGGTTCAAAGGAGGAGGATTATAGAAAAGCTAGTATACAGATGACGCAAAGTTTTTTAGAGAGGATATCCACCTGAAATAATACAGAAAACATTGCAAAATGTCAGCGCAGTGGATAGAGCCAAACTCTTAACAAGAAATTCTGAATCTGCAGATCTTGCTTGAGAGAGGCTCTTATGGCAAACTTTCAATCTGACTAGCCACCAGGTGGCACAACCACATGGAAAGCGTCTAGCTAGCAGTCTACCATGGAGGAATGCCCTCCTGCTGACATTAGTCAACTGCTGTCAGCATAGCCTATATAGGAGGGCTGTTCCCCACACCACCTCAGTTCTTTTCCCACCATCGACCCATATGCATTGGACCTTGGTGGACGCCGCAGCTACAGTTAACTACCATTTCCCGCACTTAAAAAAAAAAAAAAAACAAGTGCAGGGTTTCTCCTTCAGCTACTACTAGAACTCAGGACTCAGGTAGTGTGGGGGGGGGGGACCGCCTTCCTACAAAGGCTGTGCTGACATCAGTTGACTGACGTTAGCAGGGGGGAAGGGTGGTCCCCCGTGGTAGAATGCTAGCTAGATGTTTTCCATGTGGTCCTAGTACCTGGCAGCTTAGTCCTACCGGTGTGGCCTGCTGCAAGAGCATCTCTCGAACATCTACTGTCATGGTAAATTCTTACGTAACTGGACTATAATCAGCCACCTACATTTGTAAGCCAGTATAACCCAATGGCACATAAAATCAGCAATATTATTAAAAGACATTGGAGACTGCTAAGCATGAATCCCAGACTTAAAGTTTTAGCTGACCAGAGACCAAGGATTAGCTACAGTTGTGGCAGGAGTGTAAAGGACAGAGAAAGAAGACCCATGTGGTTACTGAAAACTCCCATTGGTAACTCCATTATGGGCATTGCATCCACTGTTCAAATACTATGAGCATTCAGACATTCTGACATCCATGATCTAAGAAGGTGTTTGACATTAAGCAGTTTATAAACTGCAGCAGCACTGGAGTCATCTACCTGCTACTATGCCCTTGTGGACAGGGATATGTGGGACATATTAAGAGAACCTTAAAAATAAGAGTGGGCAAGCATAAGGCAGCTATTAGAATTGTTAATTTGGAATATGCCATTGCTTGCTACTAAAGGAAAATAAGACACATGTCAATGTCAACTTCGAGGTTCCTTGGCATTGAAAAAGTTGAACTGAGCATACACGGCGGTGATCTGACAGAGACTTCTACAGCAAGAAGCATTTCAGAGCTCCACTTTGGACACTTAGGCCGGGATATTCAAAGGGGTTGCGCCTGGTGCAACAGTGTTGCATCGGTGCAACTCTGCATTGCGCCCTGGTGGGATATTGAGAAGGCTGTCTGGCACAGTGCAAATCTCGATGTGCTGGGTCACAATGCTAATGTATGCGGCGCAAATGCAGGGGGCGTGCCCATGCATATGCGGCACATCCCGATGTTCAGCTCGGGATGTGTGTCACATATTCTGGTGCAACCCTGCATTGTGAGACATGGGGGGCTAAAAGTTAAGCCCCAGAAAAGTTGGAACAACTCCTGGCCACCCACAGGTGGGCTGCAGTATTGTAGGGTGCAACACTGCAGCTCAGCCGTGGGTGGCCACCCGCTCACCCAGAACACCGTTGGCAAGCACACACACAACCCTGGTGATCAAGTGGACCCCTCCATAGCTGTGATTGTGGAAATGTATACCAATCAAGCCCTGGTAGTCTAGTGGCCTCCCCCGAGTCCCCGAATCCCCGATAATTGTAAGGAAAGGCCATCTCTGGTGGTCAAGTGGTCCCCCCTCCCACCCGAGTCTGTGAGAAATGTAAAATGACCATCCCTGGTGGTCTAGTGGAACCCCCCCCCACCCCTAGCCATGATTGCGTAATTCTTCATAAAGAATGCCCTTATGACTTCACTCTTCCCACTCACAACCGGAATTCTTTGCCCCCCATATCATCAACTGGCGGTTGCACCTTCCTGCATGCCGCTTCGTTGCTTTGGCCAAATGACAGGACAGTATGGGCTGTAAGTCAGTTAGTCTCAGGTGGACATTAAGCTTGCAGGGCATACTGTGTAGAGTCTCCAATATGTGAATGACTTCATTCACATATTTGGGACTTTCTAGTGCAGTATGCCCTGCAAGCTTATTGGTCCACACTGGGGACCACTGGGCTTACAGCCCATAATGTACCTGTCATTCGGGGTGGTCTGGCTGTATGGTGGTAGGTTGCAGCTGCCGCGATGACAGGGAGGGAGTGGGTGGGCAAGGGGTTTGGTGTGGTGGGAGGGTGGAGGGTGCCACTGGATCACCAGGGCTTATCCTACAGAGGATTACTGCAGTCATGGCTAGGGGCAGGGGGTGGTTCCACTAGACCACCAGGGATGGTAATTTTACATTCTCGGGGACTCGGTGGGAGGGGGACCAATTGACCAGCAGGGATGGTCTTATGGTCTTCCATTACAATTATCAGGGATTCAGGGACTTGGGGGCCACTAGATTACCAGGGATGGAGTGGTGCACATTTAAGCCATCGCAGCTACGCAGGGGATGCACGGATCCCCACTGCACACGTCATGCTGTGCAGGGAGCCAGGCGTTAGTCTCCAGGCTGCCCTGCACAAGGCATGCAAATGGGGCTATAATGACATGCAAATGGCCCCATCTGCACCTTGCATATCTTATGGCCTCATTTGCATGCCCCTGCTGAATATCATGGGTGCTGCGCCTAACGCAACTGCACTTGCGCTGGTGCATCCCCGTTCTCCTTATCTGTGGTTTGCGCCAGTGCAGTGCCACTGTGCCATGCGCAGTATGTGCACCAACCTTGCCATATTCAATGGTGCTGTGCCATGGTGTATCACTGTTGACTATCGCCTGCTCCTGGCCCTGGTGCAGCCCAGTTACACTGTGCCCAGGCTTGTGCCACTGCCCAGCACAGTCTGAATATCTAGGCCTTTATCTCCCCATGGACTAAATGAAGACATATATGCATTTCTTTCAATCTCTGATTTTGAATTGCTCTCAGATATGTCAGAGTTTTTTATTTTTATCACATTAGTACTGATTTTCTATGCACTTATAATGCACTTTGCACTTATCATTACACCGTAAAAACATTTTGCACTGTATTAGTACAGTGTCTCTTTAAAAACCCTTTTAAAGCACACTATCATGGAGGTAGATTCATGCTCTGAACATGATGGCTTGGAGCATTGATATAAAAGTGTTTCTGTTACCATCAGGACACTGGTTGGCATGTTTGAGTGCGGGGGTCTTTACCGGTTTATTGTTTTCTATGGCACTGATAAAATTTCACAAATGGAATGTTTGTTTTGGATGCTATATTGAATCCCTGGCATACAGCATGTAGCTGATTGCCATTAGGAATTACGATGAACCCCACCTCCATGGTTGTAAACCTGGTTGATGTCCTATTGTGTGGCATGAACGTTTTTTAACAATATGGCAAGTTTTTTATGACTCTTCTATTTAAATATTAAATTATTAGCTGTACTGACAAGAGTTTTTTGGTCTATATTGTAAAAGGTGCTGACCTCTCTTTACTGACTAGAGAGCCTCTGAGATACTCTGACTGTTTGCACTCAAGGGTAAAGTACACCTTCGGCATGTGGGAGATACCATTCCTGTGCCTTTGTAGCAGTATACTAGTGAGCATGTGCAGTGATGCTTGCATGGTGCCTACTTGCACCAACAGCCTTCCAGAAAAGTTCTGGCTCCTGTGGTGCCCTAGTGCCTCCGGCACAGACCCATTAGTGATAATCCGTGGAGAAGATAATCAGTTATGGTAATTATGTAACTTTCATCTTTTTTTTTTCCTCTGCTCTATCCCAGGGGGGCATAGCCTAAATGTAAAAAAAAAGTTTACTTTTGCTGCTGGTGGCATACTTAATGCTTGTTAGGACTCTTTATTGTCATACTGCCTGGTACACTTGTGCCTTCTCAATAGTGAAGGGTCCCATTTCTATGCATTCTCTTTTCTTTATTCTGCCAGAGCCCATATGTTGCAGGGCTGATACCTTATTCCCACTACCTTATTTTACGACTTCCTGTTTGGGGTGTCTGACTAGTAGTAACCTGAGCCTCTGGCTTGTTAAACCCTACTACCTTTCTCTGCCTCCTTAGTGTGCTCTTTCTTCTTTGTCTAGAAGTTGGTAGTTGGGGTTTTATTGTGTTCTGTAATCTCCGATATCCTTTTCCTTTCCTTTTGGGCTAGTGACTTCTGAAGCCTCTCTTATTCTCTCCCTCTCACTTTGCTTTCTCTCCTGGCAAATAGAACTGAGGTTGGTGACGGAGCTGGCAATGGTTATTGGCTGGTGCACAGCACCAATTGTGGGTGTGTAGGCACTGTGCCCAATAGCTGTTGCAGGCCCCCCTGGTCAAAGCTTTGCTCCCACAGGGTCCTAGTGTCTGTGGTCCAGACCCATAAGTGGTAATCAATGAAAAGATAATCTGGAAGATCACCAGTTATGGTAAGTACGTAACTTTCATTATCCTGCTTGCATTGCCGGTGACCTGGGTTCAGGAATGAGAGGAGGACTGATCAAATCAAATCAAAATCAAACTTTATTTATAAAAAAGCTCCTTCCAAAACCAAGGCGCTTGTACATAACTCATTAAAATAACTCCATAAATAAAACAACTAATTAAAACCATGATTAAACAAGACTGAGCATCCCAGAGAACACTCTCCAGGGAGGGAAGGTAGAAGGCTCAGCTGTATTGCTGCCACCTGGTGACCACAGGGAGCAGTGCAGTCAGAGCAGCTTATGGGGATAGAAGAGACCAACTAGTGCTGTGCACAGCCATGCATCTGCGTGATCATGCACATATGGTTCCCTCAATGCCAGTGCCTGAGAGGAGGGTGTAACCATGAAGGAAAAAATACCCTGAAGCATGCAGGATAATGCCCAGTGCTCTCGGGCTCTGCCCTTTGGACTTGTTACTCCACCTCCCATAATAGAGGGGGCAGCTGAACAAACACCAAAAGAAACCAGCACTAGGCAGGAGCTGCACTGGAGGTTGGAGGTAAAATGCCAGTGAATATGATTTTCATTTTTTTATTTTTAACCAGGAAGTGAGTTTGGCGCAGCCTTTTTTCAGTCACGCCTGACATGAAACAGTTAACAATAACATACAGCAATAATAAATACAACATTTAAAACAAATAAGCAAATGCACACATTGACATGATCATCTGGCATTATTGCAGTACAGGTTTTTCAATAGATTATTAAAGTGCATAACATATGTGCAGACGTAACCAGCTCAGACAAGTCATTCCGTATACTAGGGCCAAACCATGAAAATATTTTTTTTCTTTATTAGTTTAGTGCGTAAATGAAAAAAGCATGGATGGAGTATTCCTTATATTATATATTCTTGATTTCAGGATAAAGGATGAAGATAAAATACCAGGTCCATAATTACTGTAAACCCAAAAAGCAAATATTGCTGCTTTACATTGTGATTGGTTGACCATCCATGGCACTCCAGACCTTACATCATGGGTTTTAGCCCACCTGATAGGCTAACAATGCACAAGACCTAGGATCAAATTTCTAGACCCCAGGTCCCAGAAGCCCCTGTTCTCCACTTCTACTTGTGCATCTGAAAAGGCACCAAGCACTCCAGCAGTCCCTGTACCATGTCAGAAAAGGTAGGCTGTGAATTCAACAGAATTATCTTTTATGTAAAAATACCAATGAGCCTACCTAGGATTCAAGTCTAAATAATTCTTCAGTCTAGTCAAGTCCTTGAGTTTAATTTTATAAAACAAAACTGTTCAGGAGCCTGTGTTGTCTAGGCCCCTACTGGCCTGAGACTTTGTTTGTTTGATTTTTATCGGAATTAAGTTGACCAGAACAAGTTTGTGAGGCTTAATTATGATGCACGCACATGGTTTCTAAATCGTTTTCGTTGATTTGGTTGTTTTTAATCGTGAAATTTGTAAGAAAAAGCCCTCGAGTACACCTCAGCATCTCCGCCCCTTACGAGCAACTCCATGCCCTATTTCACCCAAAAGAATGGCTCTACACCTTCCAAGCTGGGGACCCCCTCATTTTATGCCATTTCGGCATTAAGCCTTCTCCACAGAGAGGACATTCACTTGCTTCACCGTGTGTGTAAGCGACCCCACCCCTCCACTTCCCGCTTACGTCTCCATTCGGAGTTTTACAGATTCCCCCCCCTACGCTCCATCCCTGATGTTAGGAGCCAAAGAGGTATCGCCACCCTTCATGTCGATGTGATTCCATGCAGCCTGCGATTCACTCTCCAGCTGGTGGAGCAGGCTGCCAACTTCCTCGCGCTTCTTCCCTGCTCGCTCCCGAGTAATTCACTCAGCCCTTGCATTCAGGAGGGCTTGCCACTCTTGCTACAGTCCTCAGAGAATTAGCAGAGCAGGCTAACCAAGTTTTTCCCTCACCATCAGAGGACCCTCCTCTTCCCACAGGACAGATTCGGGGCAAATGGAACTTGAGAGCTGCTCCTGGGATCAATGGCGTCTTGATTTAAGTATAGCGACAGAGCTGAACACACAGAAGACCAGTGTTCCTAAGCTTCTTCTTAGGACATATAGCCATTGTGGTTACTCGAGCCTTAGGGGATCCTCCCATAGCAGAGACCTCGTGGCTCAGGCCCAAGCACGGTGTATTTGACTACTATACGCAACACTCAGGAGCCACCTCACCTGGCCCAGGCCCTCTCACAGCAGCCAACCCAGTTGAACCACCTCTCTCCTTGGGCCCCAGTTTCTCTTCATGCAGCGGCACAAGTGGATTCAATCGCCTGGCTGGGCTAGTTCTCTCCTCTCAAGCGGAGACTCCTAAGGCCCAGCAGAGCAAATAGAGTAACCTGGGCAATGTTTTCATTCTGAAACATTCTAAAGCATCTTCCTTTGGGGCACCTCACCTAGCGGCCCTCGAAGGAACTGCTACGACACGCTTTCTATCTTTCTCCTGCCCAGCACTCACTGCGCGGAGAGGGGAACAATCAGGGGCCTTTAACCATTTCAGCTGACCTTCGAGGATCTCTACACTGTTATTTATAAAAGTTTTGTCATTCTGGGTCTTCAAGATTCTTCTGTCAGACCGTCCTTTCCCATCCCTAAGATACTGCTCTCTTCTCTCCCTGTCTCTCTTTGGCCTCAGATGGTGAAAGCGAGAAAATGTATGGCCTGTAGCACCAGCCTGATGCCCCACAACTCAGGTTCTCTATGCCTCGCATGCATTCATGACAAGGAGGATTCTTCCCTGGACTCCTCCCCGACATTGGGTTCGGATGCCCCAGGTACCAGTGGTACCACTTGGCTGGACCAAGGGGCCATACTCCAACAAAACCAACAAGCAGCAGTGGCCATGATGGAGAGTCAGCAAAATGTTATGTTGAAAATCATGTAAAAACTAGAAGCCATGACGCAGTCCAGATGAACTCCCACCCCAAATCCAGTGCCAGCACCTGCAAACCAGGGGGGCCTCTGGGATCCGGTCCGAACTGACCTGTCCTCCCCTGAGCCCCACTGCACCCACCAATGGGGATGACACCGGAGGCAAGGAGCCCCTCGAGGATGAGGAGCCAATACCATAGGAAGAAGAAGAAGAGATGGAAACAATCAATCCCATCCCTCACATCCAAACTGTGCTCCTTTGACTTAATACCAGGTCTCATGAGGATAATTAAGGCCACCATGGGGTTTCGAGCTAGAGGAGGAACAAACTGAGTCAAAACTCGATCCCTAATTCCAAAAAATGTCTCCAAGGAAACCTTCCTCAATTTGTCCTGCGATTGATGACATATTCATTAAGGAGGGAAGCTACAGAGCCAGGCAGGATGTCAGATAAGAGGAACCTAGACTGCATGTATCCGTCCAGAAAGACAAGCCAGCATATGGTGTACCGCCTCCCACAATCGACCCACAACTAGCTGCACTCAGCAAAAACAGTCCTCCCATGCGAGGCCATCTCTCTGAAGGACCCAGCAGACAAGAAGGTGGAAGACATGTTAAAAAAGTTGTTTGAAATAGAGGGCATGGCCACCAAGGCATCCACTACCGCCATATACACTGCACGCGCCCAGATTCGCTGGCTCGAGGAGCTCCTAGAAAAAGTGGCTCCCGATTCCAGAGAGGCTGAACTTTTGGAATGCTCTCTAGATTCTGCCAGATACCTAGCAGATATGGCAGTTGATTCCTGAAACTGAATACAAGAGCTACCGCCCTGACTAACTGGCAAGAACGGTGTTATGGCTAAAGTAATGGGAAGCAGACAATGAGTCCAAATTACTGCTCCAGAACCTCCCAATGAAGGAGAAACACATCTTCGGCGAAGGCCTGCAAGATTACCTAAAACAAAAAGAAGAGGGAAAAGATTTACTCAAACTCAAGAACAGACCAACCTATCTACCCACTGGGTGATGGAGATTTTGGGGGGCCTACAAGCATCAGGCCCACAGAGACACTTACTACCAGAGTACTTCATTTCAAGGAAGAGGGAGCCAAGGGGGACACCATTCCTCCTTCACCCCCGCCTACCAATCCTCCCACTACAGGGGCCATGGCCCAAAGTTCGGAGGAAGGGGAAGAGGAAATAGAAGCAAGTAGCAATGACTACACACTTTTCTCCCCTCTACAGATGACACCCACTTACGGCCCCTACCCACCCATGGGAAAAAGACTTATGCTTTTCCACCACCAGTGGGCAACACAACCACAGACAGATAGGTATTGGAGATAATTTCAAGGGGTATTCTATAGAACTATTCAACTCTCAGATATCAGACAGGTTTATGACCTCCCCCATAGCAAAGAACAGGACCTTGCCCCATCAGGTTCAGCAGATTCTATTGGAACTGATGCAGAACAAGGCTATTCAATTAGTTCCCCCCCGAACAAGAACAAGGAGTATACTCCATCTTCTTCCTCGTCCCCAAAAAGACTGGGGAACTTCGTCCCATCTTAGACCTAAAATTCCTCAACAAGTTTGTGGTCACCCAGAGGTTCAAGATGGAGACACTGAGGTTGACATTCCGTAGCATCTGAGAGATGACTTTCTCACGCTCATAGATTTAAAGACGCATACCTTGGCATCCCCATTTGTCCCTGCCACAGAAAGTACCTACGTTTCCCACGTTCTCGGCCAACATTTTTCAATACCAAGCATTACCATTTGGGCTTACCTCGGAACCAAGGGTATTCACTACGAGTGTCCATAGCTCTTGGCCAGGCTGAGAGAGCAGGGAGTGGATATTGTCCCTGTATCTGGATGATTGGCTAATCTGAGCACAGTCCAGGGAACAATCCCATGCCACCACCATGAAGGTCCTAAGGGATCTGAAAGACCACGGCTGGGTAGTGATCTAAGCCAGGAGCCACCTCGTGCACGCAACAACTAGAACACCTGGGAGCAGAAATAAACACGTCCAGGGTGGGCCAGGCAGGTCCCAAAACAGGGTGAAAATGGTGATGTCTCTAGCACATCAACTTCAGGTCACCAACATGCTGACTATCGGTCAGATCGACTCAAATGCTAGGATGCATGGCCTCTTGCATCGATCTAGTTCCTTGGGCCAGGTGGCATATGAGACCGCTTCAGAACTACCTGCTGTCGCATGGGTCATCCAACAAAGCAACCTGACAATAAAATTACCGCTACCCCTACAGTGAGATGTTCCCTGACATGGTGGAAAACTCACAGATCCCTCATACAAGGGGTCCCACTAAGAATACTTACGAGCGTCACCATTGAGACAGACACGAGTCTCCTCGGATGGGGGCATGCATGAGATCTCAGTCAGCCCAAGGCAGCTGGACAACTCAGAGGCCAGACTGTCCATAAATGTACTAGAAATGAGGGCAGTTTATCATGCTCTCATAACCTTTCAAAGGGTAATTTCCAGTCAGTCAATATTGATTCACTCCAACAACCGGGTTACCGTAGCATGCATCGCCAAGTGGGGGGAACCAAGAGCAGAGCTATGCAGAAGGAAGTGACAAGGGTAATGGAGTGGGCTCAGGCCCATCTCATCCAACTTGAAGCGATCCATCTAGCCGACAAGCTCAACATCCAAGCAGACTGGTTCAGCCACCAACAGGTACACCCAGAAGAGTGGCACCTACATCCCGATCTATTTCGCACTGATACAGGACACATGGGGCCTGTTTCATGGACCTCATGGCGATGGCAGACAATGCTCAAGTACAAGGGTTCTTCTCCAGATACAGGGAATGCCACTCCCAAGGAGTCGACGCACTATCCCAGACCTGGTCCCTGGATCGGGCGTACGTGTATCCCCATACCTCTCCTACCGCAGGTCCTAGCTGAAGATACACCAGTCACAGAAGACATCATCATTCTGGCAGCCCCATACTGGCCGTTACAGGCCTGGTTCTCATCAGTGATAGCCATGACACTGGACAAGCGTGAGGCTCCCATACAGACCCGACATGCTAACCCAAGGGGTCGCTAGTCTCACCCGTGCTGGGGACTCTGGAAACTAACGGCCTGGCTTCTGAAAGGCAGAGACTGTTAAAATCGGGCTATCATGCCTCAGTCATAGCCACGCTGCTGCAGTTCAGGTGGCAGTTGACCAACACTACATAAAGAAGGCAGTGGTCCCTTTTTCGACCTGGTGCAAAGACAGAGAGAAAGTACCAGAGCAAGCAGATATGTCTACCATACTACTATACTTGCAACAGGGAGTAGAGAAAGGACTTTCTCACTTTTCCCTCAGGGTACAACTCGGCCATCAGGGCGGCTATCAGCCATATAGGACACCACACTCTGGGGTCACACCTGGATGTGGTATGTTTCCTCAGAGCTGTAGAGGGACTTCACCCAAGACCAGACTCCTAATTGCCCCATGGGACCTCACGATAGTCCTAGATGCCTCAATACCACCCCTTTGAACCATTCCAGGATGTGGACTCTGTATTGCTGGAACTAAAGACCTGTTTCCTGGTGGCTGTATGTTCCACTAGAAGGATTAGCGAACTCAGGGCACTGTCATATAGGGAGCCCTACACCGTGTTCACCTTCCACGGGGTACACCTGCTTACAGTCCCAGCCTTTAGGTCATGTCAACTTTCCACCGAGAGCAGCCCATTGAGCTACCCACCCTCTCAGATGTTTCACAAGCAGGGGATATAGCTATTCCTCACCACCTAGATGTCGGGGGTACACTAGCCAAGTACATAGCTAGAACACAGTTGATAGGGCAAGCTGAGAGTTTGTTCATAGTGTCGAAGGCACAACGACAGGGTAAGGCAGCTTCAAAGACCACCATAGCAGGCTGGCTCAGGAGGACCATTCAAGGGCTTACAAGGTAAAGGGGCTGACACCACCGAGGGTATTAGAGCTCACTCAACAAGGTCTGTATCCACCTCCCGGGCAGAAAGAGCTAACATAACTACAGAGGACATTTGCAGGGCAGCCACTTGGAGCTCTATCCATACATTTGCCTGCAGTGAGGACTGTACCAGGAGGTGTCCATGAAACCAATGCAAACTGGTCGACGGTGGAAAAGACTTGAGGTGGTGCTGTCAACCACCCTTTTATACCATTGGCTGATGTCAGGGCAGGCTATCGGGGGCGGTCCTCACTGAAGACTGCTAGCTTGATATTTTTAGTGGGGTCCTGGCACCTTGCAGCTTAGTCCTTATGGCCATAGCCTGCTGTAAGAACTCCAACTCAAAGTAAGAACTGTAAATTCAGAAACAAGAATTACCATTGCCGCAAGTGTTGCCCAGCTAATCACAAGCATACGGACACTGCTGGATAAGCCAGGTAAAAGATCCATACCAAACAAAAAAGGCAGCTCTGCTACTCACGTGCCTGCTAACAACCGCAACTGTCAACCAGAAAGAAAGCAACACCATCCCTATTGCTTTGAGCTAAACTGGTCAGGGTGAACTCCTTCTGGTGTTTCCTTATGCAACCGCTTTTTTGGCACTTTAGAGCACTATATGTAAGTATTTTTAATCATATTTATTGTGAATAAAGTTTTGTGTTATTTTGCATAGCAATACAGACTGTGCCACTTTCCTTCTGGTTGACAGGCAGAAGATCCCCAAAGGCTCACACCGCTACCTGCCCTTGAAAGAAAAAAAAAAGTTACTTGTACAGAAAATTGAAACAACATGCACAAAGAATAAAAGACATGGTACTCAGGTTGATTGAGTAGGGGTGCCCATGAGTAATCTTATTCAAGGTATACCACTATCATAAAGCCAACTCTGAGAAAACTGTGCCCCAGGCAAGTAATGTGCATGTGAGTCCCCTAATCACCTCTAAATCACTATGCACCGTATGACTGTACTGTAGTTTTAAATCTGTTGCTACTGCAACATACACAATACTGCTGCCCCATGGTAAAAAACCAAATGTGATGGCAAAAATCAACACTGCAGTAGGAGGCCTACTGCACCAGATAAGTGAAAATGCAAGCACAAACCCTGGCACCTCGTGTAGAAATACCAACACCCCCAGACGTAGGCTCACCATTTGGACAAGCGCTGCAGGACTATATTACCACTCCCATCCATCCTGCACAATACACACTCCCATCAGGGCTGAATTATTAATGTAACCACCCTCTGGGTGTTTTTTTTTTTTTTTTTATAAACTTTATTTTGCAAAACAGAGCTTAGTACAAATCCTACAACTTGTAGGTCATATACAACCATACGTAATAGATCACAGGGCATACAATCTATACCATGTAATACATAGTTAATCAATCAGCCAGGTTAATGAGAGGGACAAATTTAAATATATGAGACATACTACGTTACTGACCAGTAAGTAAAGAGAGACCCAGTGTTTTTACATCAAGGAGTTGGCCTTCTAGGGATTAATCTGTTATAGGGACAGGGTCTGAAAACATGGAGCCAGTCTTGCCGGGCATGGGGCCCACTAGAAGTAGGATAGCTAATCAAAATACAAGGATCCAACCGGACTGTATGGCCCTCTCGACTGGGTCCCATATCTCCAGATATCTGTCCATCTGGTCTCCAACTTTGTACTGAGTATTTTCTAGCTTTAAAAACTATCAAGTCTTTAATCCAGGCAGTGACAGGCAGGGCCACAGGCAGTCTCCAGTGCATGGCTAATAGGCGGAGGTCTGTCACCACTCCCAGGCGCCAGAGTCTGTAATGAGGTTTGTGACCCCCTCCACCTCCCAAGGGTAGCCCCAGTAGCACCTCCACTGGGTCCAACCTCAAAGTCTGACTTAAGGTGGGGGTCAGCAGATCAAGAACACCCCTACAGAATAGCCGAATCTTTTGGCACTTCCATAACATATGAATAAATGTCCCCACGCGCACTTTACATTTCGGGCAGAGGTCAGAGGACTCCAGATCAACTCTCCAGGCTAGAACTGGGGTAAAGTATGCCCTCATCAAAATATTATATTGTACTGCTCTAAGCCTATTATTTACCGAACACTAATGCATTTTTTAGAATAAGGGACCAGTCCCTGCTCTCCTCTCCCACCCCACCCCACCCGGCAGGGAGCCTGGGTATAAGTCTGTCTCCCATTTATACTTCACCTTCACAGGATCCGGGACAGCTCCTACTAAAAGCTTATAGCAACCTCTTAAGGGCTTAAAGGAGGGGTTGGAGTACCAGCCCACAAACAGTTCCTCCGGGGAGCGTCTCAGGACTTCGGCTCCAGCCCCTCCAGTTTGGCTTCACCTCTCCCCAGAGCCTCATATAGTAAAAGAAATGGGAAGCCCTCAGTCCAACTTATATACCAATTCTGGAAGGTCAAGACCTGCCCGTCTTCCAAAACGTATTGTAGGAGATAAAGACCCTTGTGTTTCTATCCCCCCATTGTTCTCTGAAATCCCTGGTCAGGGCCACATGTCTCTCCCCAGAGTGATAATAAGGAAGCATCCGGGGAGATGCTTGGTCCATGCTGTAAGATGCCATGGCCATCCTCTATGCCTCCCAAAGGGCATTGATACAGGGTGACGAGGCTTGACCGAGTCCACCATGGTCCTATAGTCTAAGGGGATGAGGGATAAGATCTCTAGTTCCACCCATGAGGCACCCTTCACCCTTCCTCAGGAGATCCTGTGCATGTGCCAACTGAGCCACCAGATAGTACAATTTAACACCAGGTAAACCTAGGCCTCCCAGTCAAACAGGCCTTGAGAGAATTGCTTTCTTTATTTTTGGTCTCTTACCCTGCCAAAGTAACCGAGTGATGGCCCCCTTCAGAGCTTTTATATATTTATTAGGTATGCTGATGGGTACAGTCTGGAAGAGGTATAGAAACTGTGGTAGCATGCTCATCTTAATAAGATTTACCCTGTCCAAGAGAATCAAAGGCAAGGCTCTCCAGCTGAAGCAATCATCTCTAACTTTGCGGACTACCTGACGAAGATTAATCTCCGCCATCGATGAGAGCCTAGATGGTAGAATGACCCCCAAATATTTAATTCTAGAGGATGGGCTAATTGTAGAGTGTGAGATTTGAATTGGCTGTTTATTCCCCCCCCAAAGGCATTCATTCGCATTTGCCCCAATTAATTTTATGTCCAGATAAGGGGCCATATGTATCAAAAATTTGGGACAGGGCTGGCAGTGATTTCCCAGAGTCTCTCAAGAACAGAAGTATGTCATCAGCAAAGAGGGAGATGATGTGGTTTTTCCTTCCACCAAGGCCCAGAACTGCTAGTGGGATCTAATTGTCTCCACCAATGCCTCAACAGTGAGAACGTAGAGGAAGGGGGAGAGGGGGTACTGTTTTGTGTTTTTAAAGGCAGTAGGGGTGGGGTGGTAATGTGTTGGCTAGATTTGCTTAGGATTTTATAGGGTGATTGCATTCACCTTTTAAAGTTATATATTTGCTGGAATTGTATATATGTGTTACTTTACTTGATTAATGTTTTTCAGTACTTAGCATTTCACTTAAAGAGATTATATTTATTGTTTCTCTGGAGTATTGTGTTTGGCTTGTCTGTTTTAACAAAGTTTCTGATCTGTGATTTATCAAATTAGGGAGAGTCTTCCTGTCTGGGAGGCTGTCAGTATTTAAGTAAAATTTATAATCTGATTTAATAAAGAAATTGGGCCTGTAGAGCTACATTTAACAGGGTCCTTTCAGGTTTGGGGAGGACTATGATAGTGGCCAGATAGAGTAAGGTGGCAGGGAACCAGTTTCTAGGGCGTTTCATAATAATTTGTAGCATAACTGGTCCCACCACATCTCACGCCAGTTTGTAGAACTTGGACAAGATGCCATCAGGTCCTCTGTCTTCCCTTTCTCCAGATTGCCTCTCCTATGTTCTCCCAATGAAATTGAGGATTCCACCCCTGCCCTCCCACTTGCTAATGGCTGTAAGTTCTATATTTTGCAGGAAACCTCCCAGGTCTGCCCTCAAGTGTACAGATTTAAGTAGAATACTTTAAAGATATTATTTATCTCTTGCTGATCCCGTAGGTGGTCTCTCTGGTATTTTCCATCTGTAGGATGGTCCTCTCTGCTATTTTTCCTTTCACATCCCTGCCAGCCATTTTCCTGCCTTATCACCATTGAAATAAGTACTCGATTTTGTGAGGAGGAGGTTTCTCTTAATGGTACGATTTGTAAGTTGATGTAGTTTGCCTTCAAAGCTTTAAGTTCTTGAATTTTTGAGGGCTCACTGCCGCCATTAGTTCCCTCTAGTTTTTGTATTTGTCCCTCTAGGTCTCTTCCTCCTGAGAGTTCTCTTCTTAATGTAAGCAGAATAGAGATAGTCTCTCCATGATGAACGCTTTTAAAGCATCCCAAGTGTTGTTAATACTTGTATCCTTTGGATTTTTGTGGGCCAGGAATTCCTAATGCTTAATTTGGGATACATATTGTTTGTCTGCTAGAGAACTAGATCCATTTTCCAACTGGGCCTCGGGGGACACCTCTGGAAGAGATGACGACACCACAAGGGGGCATGGTCTGAAGCGACTATAGGGCCATACCTGGCATCCTCTATCTCCCCCGCCAAGGAAGAGGGTATGCATAGATAGTCTAGCCTGATGTAAATATTGTGGGCATGTGAAAAAAATTAATATCCTCTGGTCTGAGGGTTGTGGTGCCTCCACCAGGGCCCTACCCGCCATCAAACTTCTAAGTGCGGATACACTCCAGGGAGGGGGCCTAGTTCTATGACCAGAATGGTCCAACGGGGGATCCCAGTATGTATTAAAGTCACGCTTCAAAATCAAGTTATCTGGATACAGAGCCAGTGAGACCGACAGGTGCGTGAAAAAGTCCGGGAGGTCAAAATTCAGTCCATAAACCGAGACCAAGTTATATCTGGACCCTCCACAGTCCACTTCCGCGATCACAAAATGGCACTGGGGGACTGACTGTACTGACAAAATTCTGTGAGGGAGACCTGGCCTAGTCCAGATTGCCACACCCCAAGCCTTCAAAGTAAATGGTGCAGATATAAGGGAACCCCCCTATGAGGTTGCCAATTTAGAAGCCCTCCCCCGTGGAGTGCATCTCCTGAAGGAAAACTACATCCCCTCTCAATTTCTTGATCCAGGACCAAACCCCCTTCCCTATTAGTTACTGTTCTGAGCCCACTGACATTCCAGAACAGCAAAATTAGTCTTTCCATGTGTTTTTTGTGGAAATGTTAAACTGCAACCTCAGCTACTGACGTTGACATGACCTGCATAAAAGTAAAGAAGCTCTATATGTTTTTTTCTGAAAGTTTCCTATAAATGAGAAAACACTTAACTTGAAACATTCCCTCCTCCCATACATCCCCCCATCCCAAACAACCAGAACTTTAATAACCAGAACTAATAATGAACTGTTTCCCACCCCAAAAAATGTCCTCCCTCCAACTATGTTCAATATAAACGTGGATATATCCAAAAACAGTCTCTCTCCCCACTCCCTTTCCCCACATTTGAGACAAAAGTAGGACAGTTAATACAAGCCCCAGTACCCTCCCCCCTTCCCTAGACCTTTAGTCATATCCTCACTCTACTTTTCGTGGAATGAGTGGTCGATCCGCCATTAAAACTCATAGTTACATTCAAAGGACCTCATCCTCCATCCATTTAAAAACATATTCTCCAAAGTAGGATGAGGGGAAAAATCCTCCCCTCCCCCCACAGGGGAGGGGGGGGGCGAGTCCAGACCCTCAAGAGAGGACCTGGGCTCCAACTGAACCCCCTCTAGGCCTGCTAACCCACGAGGCCTGCTAGAGGACACCACCCCCCACACTGAATGTAAGCGAGGGGTCTGTCCCCCTAATAAATGCAGAAAACAGATTAAGCAACAGCGCACAAGCGTTCAGGTTCTCTTCCATAAAGAGAGGCCCCAAGCTACGCAGGCAGCTAATATGAAAGCTAATGTACCCCCCCAAAACATCATCCAAGCAGTCAAACATTCTCCTAAAATGATTATAGATCTAAGCAGTCTTTAAATGCAAACTTATAAATCCTCAGACAAACAGGTTGGAAACAGGTGGTAAATGTAAAGTTACAAAAAATGTCTACAACTTAAACTGGTTTCATGCTAGAGCAGAAGTAAGGAGCTCTTTGCCACCTCGGAGTAGAAATAAAGTCACTGGACCTCGGAGAATCACTTTTCCCTTAGGATGAGCTTTGAGCAGCCGACCCCCGGCCTACTATCCCTTTTAGTAGGAGGGACTTTTACCAGAGGAGTTTGATGTGATGCTCAGGGTATGGGTGGGGGTGGAAAGGGAGCCCTCCTGAACCAGCCTTACAGGCCACAACCCTGGTGTTGCGATTCAGAGGATACTGTGCCCTCCCCCACCTCTCCCACTCCTAATCCCGAAGCCTGCAAGACAGTAGCTTAACAGTTATATATACACCACTCTTCAGCCCACATATCGATTATTCAATTGCCGCTCTTATTACATTCCATCTCCAGAGCAAATTCCATTGCTGCCTTGGGACTGGTGAAAGATTTTTGATTGCATCCCTGAGGTCTGACCACAAGCCTTGCTAGGTAAATAAGGAGAATGGGCAGTCTAGGTTGTGAAGCTTCTTCTTCTTAACTCTTCGAAAAGGCCCAGCATTGGATCTGCAGTTGCCACAAGTAGTCTGGGAACATGCTCACCAGTGATTGCTGCACCATAATCTGGCTCTTTTTCTTGCGAGACTCCAAGACACACTGGCAGTCCATGTACCTTAAAATTTTACAATCCTGTGTCTGGGATGCTGCTCCGTGACGGTTTAGCTCCTGGGGACTTAAGTGCCTGTTGAATCTCGAGGGTTATCGCCTGAGGAATTTGAAGTAATCTCGCAGCCATTTCTAGATGAAAGTACAGCAGTTTCATCCTCCTGGCCTTCTAGCATCCCCACAATCCTGACATTGCATCACCACTCTCTGTTCTCATGGTTGTCGATGTTCTGTTTTAGCATTTCTTTTAATGCCTTCTGAAGATCTGTGCTGGTTCGCTGAGCAAGATTTTCCTGCATACCTAGTCTGGCCTCCAGCTCTTCCAACCGTGTCTTATGTGCATCCACTGCCTCTGATACTGTACTGACGGTATGTTGGAGGTGCTGGAGCTGGGAGGTGATGCTTTCAAAACCAGCCTCCATTCTTGTGCTGAGGTCATACTTCAGGTCTTTTATCAGCCATTCCAGGGCTTGGTAACCCTCGGTCATTGTTGAGGAGGTCACCGGATCAATGCGGGGATCAAGCGCTGCAGTCGAGTCCACTGAGTGCTACTGCGGTTCTGGCTTCCTGGTGTGGAGGCGCCCCCTGAGGTAGGATGCGAGAGGCCTCAGTCTGGATCCAGGACCTTTGGTAGGTTAAATGTTAGTTTTGCCTGTTTTTTGCAAATTTGGCCATGGATGGCATCTGGAGAGTTTTAATGCTCAGTACTGTAAGAGACTAAAGATTCAGCATAGGATGGAGGAGAATTACAACGGATTCTATAGGAGCTCTCAAACTATGTATTCATCTTGCTCCTTTGCTAGTCCATGCCCCCCCCCCCGGGGTGCTTACTAGTTAAATTTTGGTTGCTAGGAGGTAGCTAGGCAGAGAGAGAGCTAGTGGTGCCACTGAGTCTGGCACGTGGTGCTGCCTGCTGACTGCAGGAGGGGCCCTCAATAGAGGTATAAATATCAGGGGATTTTGGTGCCGGGAGAGACCCGGGAGAGAGGGCCGGGGGTTCGGCCCACAAGTTTGGCTGGAGGGCTGTGGGCGGGTCAGGGTGGTCCGCTTGCTACCCCGGCCCACCACCCTTTAAGACCTGTATGGAAAGAGCGATTTGGGAGAGTAAAATAATAGTAATTTAAAGAATTTTGCTTATTAATGCCAGAAGCTTAGTCAATAAAAAGATGAATTAGAACACCTTTAAAGTCTGAAAATGTTCATATCTGTGGCATAACTGAAGCCTGGTGGCCTGATAACAACTGGGTTCTCTCTATACCAGGATTTAAGGTGTCTCAGATCAATCGAGCAAACAAAAGAAGGGGAAGGTGTGGCAATTTGCATTAGAAATTATCTGGACTCTGGTGAAATAAATGTCAGCAAGAGGTTAACACTTCAGAGCAAGTATGGGTCAACATCTATCCCATGACAGGGAAGAAACTTACAATATGTGTTGGTTATAGAGCACCGAGACTAACATATGAAGAAAATAAAAAAAGTCTTCAATGATCTGGATAAGTTAGATTCCGCTACTAATTTGATTTTAATGGGTGATTTTAATCTCCCTGACATCCAGTGGGACACATGCTCAGCTACAACACAGTTTGGACAGAGTGTTCGAATTCTCAGTCCTTAATAATTTGAGGCAATTAGTCACGGAACCTACTAGAGGTAATAATATATTGGATGTGTTGCTGACTAATATAGATAAGGGTATTATCAACTGTCAAATGAGAGAACCATTCTCCAACAGTGCTCATAATATGGTGCAATTAGTTATATAAAATGAGTGGGTCCCTTGTAACAATATTTTAGAAGTAAAATGTTATGATAAGACAGACCTGGAAGCTATCAAAAAACTCTTACTGAACTGGGACTGGGTAGGTGAATTTAGGGATGAGTCAGTCGAATCTAAGTGGGACTGGCTACTGTAGCTGCAGTTTTGAATCATGTGTAGAGAAATTTATTCTGGTTAACATCAAATGCAACAAAAATGGGAGAATTCCTACATACTAACATACTATTTGCCAGCAGATTAGGCCTTACGGTCTATCGGGTCTGCTCGAACCTCAGATCCCTAGTTGGGTGCCGAGGCCCTCCCCCCCCGTGTTCCATAAACCCCATATCATCCATCCCCACCCCTGGGACAGACCATCACCTGATACATCCACTTTCTGTGTCTGTCCCACCTCTCTTGAAGACCCCACTGTGGATCTCTGAACCAGCTCGCCAGGCAGTGCATTCCAAGGGTCCACCACCCTCTCAGTGAAAAACCTCCTCCTCTTTTCCCCTCACCCTTCCACCTTCCAACTTCAAACCATGCCCTCTGGTGATACCTCCCTGCTTTAGTCTAAAGAGCCCCTCCATGTTTACCCTATTTATTCCCTTGAGGTACTTGAAGACCTCAATCATGTCCCCCTGTCTCTCCTCTCCTCCAATGAAAACAGGCAGAGCTCCTCAAGTCTGTCCTCATACGTCAAATCCCCTAGTCCTCGTATCATCTTAGTTGCCCTCCTCTGTACCCTCTCCAGGAGCTGTATGTCCCTCTTCAAGTGTGGTCTCCAGTACTGTACACAGTACTCAAGGTGTGGTCTAACCAGTCCATTGTACAGTGGCAGAATCACTTCCTTGCTCCTAGAGGTGATCCCCCTTATGATGCATCCCAACATCCTGTTTGCCTTGCTAGCGCTCTCCTGCACTGCTCAGAGTTATTCATACATGCATCCACCATGACCCCTAGGTCTTTTCCCCTATTGAGGTCTCCAGCCCCCTCCCAGAGTGTACCTGTGTTTAGGGTTTCCCACCCAAGATGTAACACCTTGCACTTGGTGATATTGAAATTAATTTCCATGTGTGAGCCCAGCTTTCCAGGGTGTCCAGGTCGCCCTGCAGGGCCAATCTCCCCTCTTCTCTCTCAACTACTGCTCCCATCGTGGAGTCATCAGCGAAGAGACTCATTTCACACCCTATACCCTCCCTGATGTCCAATATGTATGCATTGAACAGGATCGGACCCAGGACCGAGCCCTGCGGTACTCCACTACCAACCTCTCTAGGGTTCGAGAGCTCCCCACCAACCACTACTCTCTGGGTGCGTTCAGCTAGCCAGTTTTCAATCCATCTGACCATCAAAGGGCCTACTCCCAACCCCATCAGTTTCTCCACCAGACCATTGTGGGGGACAGAGTCAAAGGCCTTGCTGAAGTCCAAGAATAATACATCCACAGGCTTTCCCCTGTCCAGTTCTGATGTTACCCATTTGTAGAACTCCAGAAGATTGGTTTGACATGATCTACCTGGCACAAACCCATGTTGCCGACTATCCAGACCTCCCACCTCCTCCAAGTATATCCCCAATCATTCCTTTAGTATACTCTGCATTAATTTTCCCACCACCGAGGTCAAACTGATGGGTCTATAGTTACCTGGTACTTCCCTCGACCCCCCTTTATGGATTGGCACCACATGTGCCTCTCGCCAATCCCTAGGTACCCTCTCTGTCTCAAGTGACCTGTTGAAGAGCTCCGCCAGGGGTGCAGCCAGTATGTCCACCAATTCCCATAGTACTCTCAGATGAATGCCATCCGGCCCAGGAGATTTGTCTTTCTTTAGGGCCTTGAGGGCTAACCACACCCTTTTGGCGGAGATAGCATCATCCGTCCCCTCCACCTTACTGGCCTTTTTATCCTTATCCTGATGTGACACCCCTGGGTTACTTCTCCCTCCCTCCCTCTTGCTCCATTTCTGTTGCTCCCCTGATCCCACTCACTGCCGCTTCTATCCCCATCATTCCTTGCTTTGTAGATATCCCATCCCCCTCCCTAGTGAACACAGAGGCAAAGTAGTCGTTAAATACCTCTGCCTGGTCCCTCGCTTCTTCCACCCACCCTCCTTCTGATCTCAATCTGCTGAGATGGCCCTTAGTTTTTCTCCACTCCCCAATGTACTGGAAGAACCCCTTTTCCCCTCCATGTATCCCCTGTGCCAGCCGCTGCTCTTTACTGGACTTTGCCCCCTTCACCATCCGGGTGACTTTTCTAGATGCAAGCTGGTGCATTTCCTTATCACTATCCCCTCTTGTTGTTTTATATTTTTTGTAGTCCGCCTTCTTTTCTCTGACTGTTACCTGAACCTCACTGGACCACCAGCATGGTTTATGTGACCTTGCTCCCTTACGTTTCACCTTAGCGCAGGTCCTGACTGCCTCATGAAGTCCCCGCTTTATGACCTCCCATCTTCTTTCCACATTTGTCATTGATGTAATCCTTCAAGTGATCCTTGAGAATATTTCCCATGCCCAAAAGTCTGCCCCTGAAGTCCACTGCCAGTGTCCTAGATCTCACGCCCTCCTCCATGCTTATTTGAAACCAGACAGTATTGTGGTCGCTCCCAGTCAGGGATCTCTCAACCAAGTCCCTTACCAGATCCCCATCTGCCAGAACCACATCAGGACATGCCCCTCCCTTGTGGGCTCCATCACATGCTGTGTTAGAACACATCCTGGAAGCCGTCCAGCAGCCTCTGCTCCTTGGCCACCTTAGAGGACGTGGTTCCCCAGTTTGTACCTGGCATATTAAGGTCCCCCATCAACACCACTCCTTCCCCTTTTGGTCCACACTGGGCAATGATGTTGTCCAGCAAACCATCCTCCAGAACATCACCCATCCCGGGGGGCCTATCAAACCATTTTATTTGATGCTATTACGCAATATGGCCGCCAGGCTGGGCGTGTTGCCGCTGCTACTTCTTTGATGTCATTCTATTTTATTTGATTTTATTTGATCGTTTATCGTTTGAATATTTTATTTTATTTTTTTTTTTTAGTTTAGTTCTTACTTCGTGTCGTTTTAAGCTCTGGTGTTTCGGTGCCGCTGGGTGCCGTCGGGTGGAGCGTTGCAGGACTGCTTTTGGATTCTGGATTTCGAGAGCTGAAGGATGCTGAGACACCGGGTAACGCCAGGTAATGCCCTGAGCGGTTTCGATTGAGCTTTTAAGAATCGTGTTGATTTCTGGCTGATTTTCCTCCATTTTTTGCTTTTAGTCAGCGGGGGTTTCCTGACACCGGAGGGCTCCAGAGGGCTCCCTGTTAGTGGAGCTGGAGAGAGTTGCTAGTCTCTCCTGGCGTTTTTCTGGATTGTTGTGATTTTGGAGAGGAGACGCCAGAGGGGTTTGTTCTTACTGGCTGAGTTTAAAAGAAGAGCTGCTGGAGGGGTTTGTTCCCTTAATGGATGAGTTCTGAAGATGAGACGACAGTGGGATTTGTTTTTATGGATTGTGGTGGGGATTTTATGTGTTGGACTTTGTTCTCCTAATAACTGTAGGGAGGGCATAATCAGTGGAATTTAGAATCAACTTGGACATTGTGAAAGCTGCCAAGACTAAATTGGAGTACTATAGATGTCCCGGTTTGATTATTTCGAATTTTCCTGAAACCCCTTTGCTCCGGCTGGTGCTTTCCAGGGTTTTGTCACTCCACAGGGGACTGGGGTACTTTCTAGTTAGGGAACTGAGTGGAGTGCCCTGCTCCCTTGGACCCTGGGAATTGCTGCTATGGTGGCTCTTTCATAGGGTCCTTTGGTGTGAGTGACATAATTTGCCCTGGTGTGTACCTGATAGGGAGCTTGTGGGGCTGAAATTGTGTTTTGGATAACCTCCCCCCCAGACCTCTTATTCCTGCTACATAGAGCCTTTGTGGACCTTCGCCTCAGATTGCTTCCTTTCTGGAGTTATGTGATTGTCCTTTTGAACTTAGATCTTTGAACTTAAGTGGATTTATTGGATCTACTGGAAGAGACTGTGGATCGTTATCATTTTTTGAATTCTGTTTGACTCTTGGGTGGTGAGAGGACCCTGGGTCTAAAATTTTTATTTGTTTGTTTTATTTTTTGTTTTTTTCATAGTTTGAGTTCTTCTCCTAATCAGGGAGAAAGACTGATATTATTTTCCCCAGTTGTGAGAGAACTGGGGGAGTTTATTTTTATGTTATTCTGGCAGTGAGAGTGCCAGTGTATTCGCTTCCTCGGTAGTGAGAGGACTGGGTGGAGGAATTATACAGAACTTCATCATTTGTTTTGTTTTTATATGTTTACTGAAATTGTATAAGTCAATTTAGTTTTAATTTTTGGTTTATTTTTGTTTTATTTTAGTCAAGCAGCGTCATGTGCTGGCCTTTATCTCACACGGTGCTGCGCTATTTATCCTCCTTTCGTCACGCCCTCCACCCCTTTTGTACTCCTCCCCTGCAACCTGATGTTTATTGGCGATGTAGAGCACTGGGGATTGCCCATGGGAGAGTGAGGGGGGCGGGGGTGCACGAACAGGGGAGGATGAACGAGCGGGGCCATCGTATCAGGGTTATAAAGTCCAGAAGGCGCCCTGGGGCGAAATGGAATCCTGATCGGGGTATCCATACCCAAGGGCACTACTGACTTTAGTAGGCAGATAGGCCTGACAACCTCCGAGGTTTGTCCAACTCGGGCGGTGTTATGCAATGCCAGGTCTGTTAGGAATAAGACTGCTATTATTGCCGACCTTGTTGGTTTGGCTGACCTGGCTTGCATTACCGAGACCTGGCTGGATGAAAATTCTGGCCCTATAGTAGAGGCCATGACTCCGGCCGGGTACTCGGTAATTCACCGCCCGAGATTGGACCGCAGGGGAGGGGGGGTTGCAGTCTGTTTTAAGACTGAATTGGGTCTCATGAGTGTGGTAGTAGGAGAGGCTAAGTCCTTTGAATGTTCAGTAGTAGCAGGTGTAGGCGTTCGAATCGTTCTCATTTTGCGTCCACCCGGTGATGGGAAACGCTTCTTACAGGAAGTAGCAGACTTCCTCGTCGACATGTCGTTTGAGTCACCCAGATTGATGGTGCTGGGTGACTTCAAAGCCTGGGTCAACGATTAACTCTCACAATTTGGTAGTTACTTCCTCCAATTAATGTCTTCTTTGGGCCTTACACAGGTAGTTTCTGCTGCTACGCATAAATCTAGGCACTCTTTGGACTTAGTTTTCCTTCTAGGGATTGATGCATCTGACGTGGGGGTGGAACCAGTCACTTGGTCTGACCACTACACCGTGAGGTTAAATTTTTGCACCCCCCTTAGGAGGCCATCCCCTGTGGAGATGGTCAGGTACCGCCGCTTACGGAATGTTACTTCACAAGGCCTAGCAGCGGTCCTTGACCTCTTATCCCCCGTGTTGGTCAGCAGTAATCCAGAGGCACTGGTGGTGGCCTATAATAAGGCCATCATGGTTGCCCTGGATTCTATTGCTCCTGTTTACGAACGCCCTTTTTCACTGCACCCCAGGGCCCCTTGGTTTGATGGGACTCTGAGGGAGATGTGGAGGAAAGGGCGAAGGTTAGAGCGTTGTTGGCGTAGATCGGCCCTTGATGCCGACCACCTTAAATTGATAGAACATTATGCTAGCTACCAATCTGCAATCACCCATAAGAAGGCAGAGTTCCTGTCCAGGGAGATTGCAGTTGCTCAAAATCGACCAGCTCAGCTGTTTCGAACTGTAGACAGACTGTGCAACCCAGCCTGTCTGCAAGTTCGGAAAGCCTTTACGCAAATAGAGTGCAATGAGCTCGCTCGTTACTTTGCAACTAAGGTGGCTGACATCAGGGCTGATCTGTGTCTGACAACCTCTAATGGTGATGTTGTGGGGACGTGCGAGAACGCAGTGCCTTGTTTCTCTTGGAGTTCTTTTTATAGACCTGAGTTCGTGGATATTATGAGGTTTATCCATAGTGTGCACCCTACTTGTTGCAGCTTGGATCCTGGACCGACTACCCTAATTTTAGGTTGTATTGATATCATCGGTCCAGTTTTGGCACAAATAGTCTGGTGCTCCTTGGAGTCAGGTGAGTTTCCTAGCTCCCTGAAAGAGGCGGTGGTGACACCTCTCTTGAAGAAAGCTTCCTAGACCCAGATTGTTTTTGTAGCTACAGACCTATCTCTAACCTTCCCTTTATTGGGAAGGTTATTGAAAAAGTTGTAGCTGCTCAGTCGGATGACCATTTAACCATCCATAGTATCTGAATCCTTCCAGTCTGGTTTCCGTAAAGACATAGCACCGAGACTGCGCTGGTTTGGGTGCTAAATGATCTTCTGAGGCGAGGATCAAAGAGACGTTCCATTCTGGTTCTCCTTGATCTCTCTTCAGCATTTAACACTGTGGATCATGTGGTGTTGTTGGCGCCTGAGGCAAATCTGTGGAATGTCAGGAACCGCTTTGCAATGGTTCACGTCATTCCTCACCGGAGATCACAAAGAGTTGTGTCGGGATTTTATCTCGGCCCAGTCTCTTTGTTGTGTGAAGCACCTCAGGGTTCTGTGCTGTCACCCATGTTGTTTGCAGTGTATATGCTGCCCCTCGGAAACATTATAAGACGGTATGGGTTGAGGTTTCACTGCTATGCAGATGATACCCAGCTATACCTGTCTTTTGCACCCGACCAGGATGGAGCTTTCTCGATGTTTAACAACTGTCTGGGGGGGAAATCCAAGACTGGATGGATTCCAGTTGGTTAAAATTGAACTCGGAGAAGACTGAGGTGTTGGTGGTGGATCCGGGTGGTCAGATTGAGAGGTCATGTATTGGCGCGCCTTCTGGAATTTTTCTTGGCGGCGTGTCACTGCCGGCCTCTGAACGGGTGCATAACCTTGGGGTGATTTTTGACGACAAGCTGACTTTAAAATCTCAGGTGTCAGCTGTCGTCAGTACTTCCTTTTACCATCTTAGGAATATTGCCAGGGTTAGGCAGCTCGTTCCGTCTGACTCCTTGCCAACGTTGGTCCAGGCTTTTGTGTCCTCGCGCTTGGACTACTGCAACGCCCTTTACTTTGGGCTTTCTGGGGTTGAAATCCGCCGTCTGCAGCTGGTGCAGAACGCTGCTGCCCAGGTTTTGACTGGGACAAGTAGGTCCTGTCATATTACCCCGGTGCTGCGCGAACTGCACTGGTTGCCTGTTCGGTGGCGGATCACCTTTAAAGTCATTTTATTGACTTTCAAAGCCCTTCACGATCAGGGTCCATCCTATCTGAAAGACCTTCTGGTTCACTATTGCCCTGGCCGATCGCTCCGCTCGGCCGACGTGGGGTTGCTGGAGATTCCAAGAGTGAGTTTAAAAACCTCTGGCAGAGCTTTTCTCATGCTGCCCCCACTCTTTGGAATTCTCACCATGCCGGTTACGGGATTGCACCTCAGTGAGATTTTTAAGAAAGAATTAAAACTTTTATGGAAAAAGGCCTTTGTGGAGGATTAAAGTGTCAGTGTCTGACTGGTTTTATTGTAATTTATTAAGTCTTTTGATGTATTTATGATACGCTTTTATAAGTTTATGTGTGAATGGCTATGTGTATTTTTGTTATTAACTTGTTCAGTGCTTTGATAATTTGAAAGGCGCTATACAAATAAAATTATTATTATTATTAATATTATATACTACACCCAGCTTGACCTTATCTCCTGCTGGGGATCGTAAGGTGACCCATAAGGCCTCCACGTTTCCCTCTGCCTCTTCTACCCTAGCAATTTTTATGTCATCTCTAATGAACGTAGCCACTCCACCCCCTCTGCCCTCCTTTCCATCCTTCCTAAGCATAGTGTACCCCGCACATTTAGGTCCCAGTCATGGTTTTTGTTGGCCCACGCCCATGACCACCGCCACATCCACCCCCATGAACAGCATGGTGGCCTGGAACTCTGGCAACTTGTTTCCCAAGCTCCTGGCATTTACTAACACCAACCCCACCCTTATCCCTGATCCCTTTGTCGAACCCCACCCAGGTTCCTTATACTTCCATCCTCCCTCTGCTCCTCCTGAAACCTCCACCCCCAGTCTGTTTCCCCTCCCCTTGGGTTTGAAGGCTACTCCCCTCATCTGGAGGAGAGGGCTTCTGGTCAGCCCCTCCCTTATCCCTTCCCCTCACAAGTTTAAACCCCACCTTTCTTGAATGTAGTCAGCCATCCCCTGTTTAAGGACTTCCTTCCCTAATGGGGCAAGATGAAGCCTGTCCTTGGCATACAGTCCCTTATCCTCCCAAACTCCTTTCCAGTTCCCTAACACCCCAACCCACTCTCTTCACCCCACTTCCTGAGCCAGTCATTAACCTCTGTGATCTTCATTTTTTTCTCCACTGAGGCCTTTGGTACAGGCAATATCTCTGAAAAGGAAATGTTGCATCCATTATCCTGACAGACTCTGGCAAGTTCTTGAAACCTTGCTTGGATTTCCAAAATGCTATTTCCCTCTAGATCATTAGTTCCCAAATGCACCAGGAAATCCGGTTTCCCTCCACAATCCCTAACCAGTTCGTACACCATGAACTTTGCTCTGTGCACTGTCAGCCCAGAGATACTCACTACCTTCACCTGGCTATGGCATCCACCCCCTGTCCCTCCCACTGGATACCCCTAATCATTGAGTCTCCCAATAACAGAACCTTAACACCGCCATCATCCTTATGGTTACCTCCACTATGCACTCTCAGCCCCCATCCCCCCCTTTATTCATGATCTCAATTCCATGGGAGTCTTCCTGCCTTATTAGAGACCCCCTTGTCACCCTCCCCTTTCTGCCTTCCTCATTATTTTGCCCACTTAACTCAGACCCCCTCTGAATAGGTGTCCCCTTTAACCCTCTCTTATCCGAACCATTTATCCTGGCCCTGATGGTTTCCCCTTCCCCCACACCGCCATCCTCCCCCCTTGTAATAGTACCCCTACCTCCAGAGGCTCTCTGTGGGTCCCCTTTACCTAGGGCCCCATCCTTGGTACAGACCCCTTGCTGAAGGGGCCCTCCCCCACCTCCTTGTCTCCCAGTTTCTCTCCAGTCATGCTCTCCTCCCTCATGTCTGCAATATGTTGCATCTCCCCCATCTGCTTAACATTTATGTTTCCTCTTCTCCCTCTGGGACCATTTCTATCCTTTCCATTGCCGGTCTGTGATGCCCTATGGGTATCCGACTCCCTCCCCCCGGCCTCTGTATCAGTTTCCTCATTTCCACCAACCCCTTCCTCCCCACTAGGTTGCTTAGTAGCTCAAATTTATTGTGACACTCTATGCCAGCCTCCATCAAGTAACCCGAGTTTTCCCTGACTGCACCTCTAAACTGACCCTCTTCCTCCCCTCTTGCTCTGTTCTCCTTAGGAGCTCCCTTCCCACAGTCTGCTGTTTTAGGCTTCCCCACAACAGCCCCTCCTGACTCTTCCCCCTCCGATCTCTTTGTATTCGGAATGTTCACTCCATATGCTTTCCCCTTAGCGTCAACATCCCTATCTAAGGGTCCTCTGTCCCTAATATCCCCCCTCCTGCTTGCTGTAACATAACGTCCTGTAATTTCAGAGCATTGCCCCAGCCTCCCCTCAGCCCCACCCTTCTGCTGCTCATATCCACACCCCTTATCCTTGGACACCCCCCAACTCCCCCAGCTTACTCCTTAACCAATATGCTTCACTCCTGATACAAGATAGCTGTCTACAGAGTGAGCAGCCTCCCTCTCTCCAGGCCCAATTGAGAATTATTGCCATCCCACAGCCTGTGCAGCCTACAACCCTTCCAAAGATGCCTGCCATGGTGGAATATGGCCACCCTGTTTGTCCCCCTCTGTTTATAATGGCACACACCCCTTTTCTCAGTCCTTTCCTCCTAGAATACAGTTTCTCTCTATACTGACTGCAGTTATTTACAAACCCAATTTCAACCCCACCAATAAAGTTCCCAAGTCTCACAAACACATACAGTCCAGTGTGTGTCCAGTCCCACAAACAGTGTGTGTATGCAGACATCGGGTACCGTATGAAGTCACAGGGCCCACCAGTTCCTGTTGTCAAATTTCAGTCACAAACAGAAATACACAGCTCCTTCAATCCCAACCCCCAGTGGCTTTTCAGTATTTAAGAAAGCCTACAAAACAGGGTGGGTGGGAGGGCTCTTAACAAACACCAGGCAAACATCACATTTAAATTTCACTCTAATTATCACTGCCAAACAAGTGTTCCCAAGCCCCAAAAGTTACAATATCACAGCCCAAGTAACAGTTCTAACTCAAAGTAGTAATTTTTAACACACAGAACTAATTTCACGTACAAAACTATTCAAATATTTCAGTTAAAACAGAATATAAACCCAAACCTCTGTTCTGACCAGCCTCCTAGCCTCCTGCTTATGTTCCCAATTTTCAAAAAAAATATTAAAAAGTTGATTAAGCAACATCAGAGAGCTTATTCTAGGTACAAAAAATTTGACATCTAGTACACTTCAGGCATACAAATCAAAGTGTAAAGAATGTAAAATCAATATCAGGAAAGCAAAAAGCAAGCATGAATTTCTCCTAGCAGCAAATAAAAGGGATAACAAGAAAGCCTTTGTTGGTTATGTAAATAATTGTTGTAAGGGCTGCTCTGTACCTATTAAACTGGATGTGGATGGAGTAACATTAACCGATGGAATAGAAATTGCTACAAATTTTAACAACATTTTTGCGAGTATTACACGCCGAAAAAGGATATACAGTATCTATAGACGGATGGGCTACAAATGCTGCTGAACTCGCTGACACTAATATCACAGTTTCTGAAAGCGATATTCGCTTGAGATCACTGCAACTGAATACCCACAAAACTCCTGGACCAGATAATATTCGTCCTTACATACTGAAGAACCAAGCTAACGAACTAGCAGGACCCCTAACCAACATTATAAATTATTCATTAATTAACAGTATAGTGGTGCAGGCATGAAGAAATGCTTTAATAACCCTTTACATAAAAAGGACCTCAAATCAATTGTTCAAATTTCAGACCCATAAGTCTAACTTCTGTAGTAAGCAAAATTATTGAAGGTATTATTAAGGATCATATATGTAATCATCTGAAAGCTGCGGGGCTGATAGATGTTAATCAACATGGCTTTCAAGCTGACAGATCCTGTCTAACAAACTTGTTGCAATTTTTTAATTATGTTAACAATGCGCTCGATGTAGGTCTATCCGTTAATATTCTTTATGTGGATGTTTCCAAGGCGTTTGATACCCTTCCTCACAATCTTCTGATTGAATGGCTTACAGAGATTGGGCTTGACATTAAGCTAGTTAAATGGATCAATGCTTGGTTGCATAACAGGCAGCAAAAGGTTGTAATAGCAGGCTAATCTTCTTCTTGGGTACCAGTGATAAGTGGAGTGCAGCAGGGATCAGTATTAGGTCTTATTTTGTTTAGCCTTTTTATCGCTCCTTTGCAAACTTCAAATGCCTGCTGGATTTTTAAGTTTGCAGATGATGCAAACATAGGGAGTATTATAAATAATGTTACTGATGTAGTTATGATGCAGGCTGAAATAAATAACTTATGTGATTGGGTTAGTAGAAATGCTCTCATCCTAAATTTAGAGAAATGCAGGATTATGTATCTTGGTAAGAATAATATAAAAGCCTGCTACTTAATAAACAACTTTCAGACCCCAGTGTCTAATATTGAGAAAGATCTTGGTGTTTTGGTTAATTCTACCTTAACAACACAAGATCAATGCAAATCCGAAGTAAGTAGAGCAAGCAAATTATTGAATTGCGTACTTAGGAACATTAAAAGTAGAGACAAAAACGTCATTCTCCCTTCATACATTTCACTTGTTCGACCATGCCTGGAGTGTTGTGTCCAGTTTTGGGCACCACAAAAAGTGAAGGAAATAGATATGTTGGAAAAGGCTCAGAGAAAGGCAACAAGGTGTATCAAACAGGTTAGAAATATGAACTATACTGATAGGTTAACATCACTTGAGCTATACAGCTTGCATTATAGAAGAATTAGAGGTGATCTTTATCTTGTATACAAGGCAATAAATAAACCTGACCTCAGAGTACTACTTGGTCTAAATCTGGTCACTACTAGAAAAGTAGATTTCATCAATATCCATTAGAGGTGACATTTTCAAAACAAATGTGAGAAAATATTGTTTTTTTTTAAACTCTGGGTGGGATATTCAAACTGCGCCATTCATAGGCACAAGCCCTTGAGCTCGCAAAATAGTCTGCGCAGGGTGTGTCGGGCGATATTCAAAGGTTGCACTATTGAGCAACTCCTTTGAATATCACCCAACCATAACCACTGTGCATGGTGCGGTGGAACTTGCGCATCCACCGCGAGTTGACAGAGTGGAGCATTCAACTGCGGTGGGCGCAAGTACCATTGTGCCATCACTAAAATCACGATATTCAAAGGTGACATGCAAATGGGGCTATAATTCATGCAAGGCACAGGGGGCCATTTGCATGTGATTATATCCCCATTTGCATGCCATTAGCATGTCGGTGCGCCCGATCACGGGGACTTGCGCTGGCGCTGCCGCGGGCAGCAGTCATCGAGGACCGGCCTGAAGCCCGATCGCGGGCATAGTGTACTCCCCACCAGCCCGATCGCGGGCAGCAATGTGGCTCCCCTCCTCCCGTACATATCCCTGGTGGTCCAGTGGACCGAAATGCCCGATCGCGGGCGGTATGTGTAATAAAAACCACCCCCTGAACATAGCCCTGGTGGCTAGTGTCCCCACCACCCACCACGAAGCCCCACCACCCGCTCCCCTGGCGCCGCGGGCGGCAGCATCCCACCGCCTGCGCCCGCCACCCACTGACTGACTGCCCAGTAGGCTGCACGCCCATGTTGCAGAGCAAGAGCCAATGGGCATGCAGCCATACCATCACATGACAGTCCAGATTTGTGAATGAACATCATGTGGTGGCAGCTGCTGTGTTGCACCCAGCAATCATTCACAAATCTGGACTGTCATATGCGGTATGAGCTGCATACCCATTGGCTCTTGCTCTGCACCAATGGCGTGCAGCCCTACCGGTAATCAGTCGGGCGGGCGGCGGGCGCAGGTGGTGGATGCCGCCCGCCGCCGCCGGGGGAGCGGGGTGGTGGGGCCGGGTGGTGGTGGGGACACCAGCCACCACGCTATGTTCGGGGGATGGTTTTATTATACATACCGCCCGCGATCGGGCATTTCGTCCACTGGACCACCAGGGATATGTACGGGAGTGGGGTGGGTTTTATTACACATACCACCACGATTGGGCATATCGTCCACTGGACCACCAGGGATATTGTACGGGAGGGGGTGGGTTTTATTACATACTGCCCGCGATCGGGCATTTCAGTCCACTGGACCACCAGGGATACGCTCGGGAGCCACATTGCTGCCCACGATCGGGCTGGTGGGGGGAGACACTATGCCCGCGATCGGGCTGCGGGGGCACAGGGACTGGGTTGGGGGCCAGCCACAGGTGGCAGCTGCTGTGTTGCACCCAGCAATACAGCAGCTCACCTGTGGGTGGCCCTCAACTTAAACCTTTTTTTTTGGCTCAAAGTCCTGCAGGCGCAGGTTGGGGGTTGTGCCTGCACAACTCTGCACAGCCCGGCTGAATATCGGGCTGTGCAGTTTATGCATTGTTCCTCCCCTTCCAGTTGAGCATGCATTCATTTGCATTGCGCTGCTGCTCAGCCTGTTTTCAGTGGCGCAACTGCCTCCTGCTGAATATCGCAGAATGGCCCAATTTTGGACTTGCACATGCACAACCCTATTACGCATGGCGCAACCCTTTTGAATATCCCACCCTCTTTATTTTGATTTTCCTCTAATGCACATGGAGGATAGGTATAGCATGCCATTATCACTGGCAACATGATATACAATTATATATAATATTCTACAGTAAGTAGTAATTGTAGTTAAAAATAAGAAATTAATTTTCTATGGTGGTTCTAATACATGATCTTATATATGCATGTTATACTATTAAGTTGTCCCTACATAGATATAGAAGAGTAGGGAGTCCCACATTCAGTTCCATCAAGAGAACTATCTAAATCCCATATTGGCTGGCTGGTTCCAAGACAGGAAGGGGAGTGAGATTCAATTGCCATAAGGGCAAAAAGAAAAAAGGGGAGGGAGAAAAAAGAGGGACCCAGAAGCTCTGAATCCCCCATCCCCTGTCCCCCTGGAGTAACTAAGGTTCAAACTCTGGGCGCTTCTCCAATATTAAAAGGAACCAGGGGGTCCATCTATTCATCAATATGGGGGTCCTATTTTGTAATCTAGCTGTGAGGCACTCCATTTTGTAAATATCATATATAATTGATTTCCATTGTGAGGTAGAAGGGGAGATAGGTTGCAGCCACAGGTGGGTAATTGCTTTTTTTTTTCTGCAGCCAACAATATAGAGATTAAGTAAGTTTGCTGTCTACCACGGATCTGCTTCGGGAAGTGTAGCAGTAAAGCAATGGCTGGAGTCAGAGTACCCAGTGACAGAAATAATTGAGACATTGTCCTGTCGATCTCAGCCCACAATGAAGATAGTTTTGTGCAAAACCAGAAAATGTGGGAGTGTGTTGCAACCTCACAGTCACATCTCTCTAACAGGAGGAGCTACCCTGGATTGTGTATTTGGCAGTAATCTGGGGAGTGTGAAAGTATCTCGCTGATACCCTCCAAGAGAACTTCCTTCACTGTTATGAGGCAGTTGTTTGATGCTGTCAGCTCCAAATCATTGTCCACTCCTGAAAGGAGAAATTAGTCATTAGTTCGGACTCCCAGTTAATTTGTATGTTGGCCATTTCGTCACATGAGTGGTTTAGTATGGCTTTATAGAATCTAGATATTAAGTTTTGGGGGGGGTTCCCCCTTCAGCTGAATGAGGAGCTGGAATAGAGGAGGAGGAAGGAGAGGGGTCTCCTATGGAGGGAACTCCGCGTTCAAAAAGTGACGAACCTGTAGATAGTGAAAAAAAGTCCTTTGAAGGCAAGGAGAATTCCTCTTGAAGTTTTTGGAATGTTTTAAATATTCCCGGTTCATAAAATTGGAATGTATGTAATTACCCCCATTGCCACCATCCCCTAAATCTTTCATCCATCCAAGCGGGGGGGAACTTTGGGTTACATCCCGGGATACCCATCCAGAAAACACCTGTCCGGTTTTCCAGGTTCTTGAGGTATCTACGCCATTCCCGGATCAGTGCCGCAGTATATTTTAAAGTCCTATCTGTTGGTGATATCTGATTCAGTTGAAATATTATTTCCTTTGTAAGGGGGATGTTTGACAGAGATCATTCAATGGGTACCCATTTCTTAATTTGAGCTGGTGGGGCTAGCCATTGTATCATATGAGTAAGGGTAGCAGCCACTGAATATTTCAAAAGATCCAGGAGTGAGAAGCCTCCTCTGTCTTTGGGCAATTGCAATTTTTTAAGAGCCAGTCGAGGTCTATTCCCTCTCCACAGGTTTCTAGTTATAAGTTTATTCCATTTGGAAATATCTCTCTGGGAGATTGGCAGTGGAACATTCTGCATGATATAAAGAAGACGGGGGAGTATTGTCATTTTTATTGACTGAATTCTGTTTAATAATGTAATTGGGAGATTCAACCATTTTTCTAGTTCTTCTTGGGCCTGGGAGTAGAGAAAGTCATAATTCAGACTGTACATTTAAGTGATATCCGAGGAGGCGAATGCCTAGGTATGTTATACCATGACAGTTCCATTTAAAGGGGTATTGGTCTTTGATGTTCTGTGATATTGTTAGTTGGGCTGTTAGGGCTTCAGATTTACTTTGGTTAATTTTATAATCTGCTAGTTGTTCGATAAGGGTGAGCTTGTCCCGTAAGGTCTGTAGAGAGGTCTCTGGGTGGGTAATATATAGTATCAAGTATCAGCATAATAAGCTAATTTATGATGTGTTTCATTTATTGTGTATCCTTGTAGGTGTTCAGTTTATCTAAGAAACTGTGCTATAGGCTCAGCATAAATAGCAAATAAATATGGGGATAAGGGGCAGCCCTGACGCCTCCCCTGTTGTAATGGAAATCTAGAGGAACAAGAGTCATTGATCTTCACCATCGCTTCAGGTTGTGTATAGAGGCCTCTTATATTATCTCTAAATTCAGCAGAGAAATCAAACTGAGATAAGGAGGATTGCAAGAATTTCCAGGGGACCCAGTCAAATGCTTTTTGTGCATCAAAATTTAGGATTAATAGAGGGGAGGCAGAGGTCTGGGCATGTTCGATCAAAAACAGGGAGCATTTAATGTTATCTGTAGTCTGTCTAGTCTTTATAAAACCTGATTGGTCTGGATTTATTAGGGTTGGTAGGATGTCATCCATTCTATGGGCCAATATGCTAGCATACATTTTGCAGTCTTGGTTTAAAACTGATATGGGCGTTAAGATTCGCACAGGTGGGAGGTTTTGAGGTTTCAGAATGGCTGAGATAGTTGCTTGCCTCCAGGAAATGGGGTATTCTGCCGTGGTGTGGCTTACCTGTAAGGCAGCTAGCAAGGGTCTTTAACCAGGTCAGGCTTCCTTGTAGAATTCAGGCCCAAAGCCATCTGGGCCAGGGCTCTTTCCATTTTTTGACTTTGTAATAACGCTGGTCAATTCCAGTGAGGTTATTGGGGCAGTTAACTTAAGTTTTTGGTCTTCAATAAGTTTGGGTAACCTTAATTCTGAGAAAGAAATCTGCTAGCTGTTAGGGATCTGGATCCGGATGGTCTGTGTAAAGATCTTGGTAATATTGTTTAACACACTCCAAGATGTGTTCAGTCGTGTATTTTAAATGGCCAGTTTTGGGGTCTTTAACTTTATGGACCGAGGGCATTTGTATTTGGCATCATAATCTCTAGGTCAAAATCCTCGCTGCCTTGGCTCCCCCTTCGTAGTACCTCTGACAAAGCCAATCCAAGGCTTGATCGGTGCGAGATGTTAATATACGCTGAATTTCCTGTTGCGTCTGTCAGTTGTTCAGAAACACTAGAATCGCCGGCCATATGTCTCTCCTGTAGGTTTTTAAGTTGATCTTGAAGGTCCCTCAGTCTAGTCTCATTTTGTTTCTTTTTCTTTGTTGCATAAGAAACTATGTATCCTCATTTATTTATTTTATTTATTAGGTCTAGGATTACAATACCTTTGAGCCAGGGCTCTTTTACAAAGGTTCCATGTCAGGTTACAATTCAAAACACAAGACATGTAAGTCAGATTACATAGAGGATAATGCCTGATGTACAAGTGCTAACCATGATGTAATCACCTTGAGTGGTTGCTAGGGCATCAGTAAACCTTGAGAGCACAACTCGAGAGGTTTATCACTGCCCTAGCAACCACGAGAGATGATTACACCATGGTTATCACCTGTACATCAGGCATTGTCATTTATAATGTATGGGAGTTGACATGAGAAGTTACCCCCCCCCAACCACAGGTAATTTAGCCTTACCTTATTTATTTTTTTTGCAGTTACTATTTTCTCCCCCTGGAGTCCTCTGCCAGCATCTGACGTCCCCCTTGTGTAGGCACCGGGTATGAGACCCCCTCCCCATAACCCCAAGACTTACCCTTTGTGGCAGGGGTTGGGGAGTGACTCAACCCACCAGTCCGGATTAGCATTCGGGGAGGTGCCTTCCTGGTCCATCACAAAGGGGGGCCATCATCATATGCAGAGGACTCCACTTTTTCCTGTATTCTCCCTCTTGAGGTGCGGTGTGCAATAGCACCAGTGGCGACTGCGAGCATGCTCCCGTGCGCATCCCGCCTAGCGCCTGCCACACTCTCGTCTACTTCCAGTGCTAACGTGCCACCTCCCAGCCTCTGCTAGGTGGCAGGCAGTCACCGCGCCCTGCAAACCCCCCTCCCCGGAGAAGGAGAGCAGTCCTAGGAACGCTCGGTCCTTCTCCTCCATGCCAAACCCTGGCAACCCATGTCCGTTCCCGAATACGGGTCGCCGGCATGACGCGAGGTAAGGCGTCCAGCACCTCAGCCCTCAGTGCCACCAGGCCGAGCCTTACCTTATTAATGAACCTGCACTACAGCCACATGATTGTGTAGGAAAACTATTTATTAGGATACACAGACTGAATGACAGTGGGCGGAAATAGCACCAGAATTAAAATCTCTATCAGACATAGTGATTGCTAGATTCAGTAACAGTAAACTGAGACAACTGGAATGTTATTTGAATACGGTACTGAGACTAACAACCACATTCTGGGTGTGTAGAATACTGAATAACACTGGCATTCCATTTTATAAACCCACTGCTATGACATAGATGAGATAGTTTTATAAGGTTCTGACATCACAACAGTGGGATTACAAGGTTGTAATCTGCTTGATTTCAGTGGGTAATAAGGGCTACCCATACATTATAAATTCAATACATAGGACAAGGTTACAAAGTGTAAGCTAAACAGGTTACAAAGCATCTGAAAACAAAACAAGTTTTGGAGGCTGGGTTACATAGAGGATAATGGCTGGGGATCAGGTGATAAGCTGTATCTCTCTCGAGTGGTTGCTAGGCAACATGGTAAACCTCGAGAGCGCAGCTCCCGAGAGGTCACTGTAGCCCTAGCAACCATGAGAAGTGATTTCAGTGTGGTTGTCACCCGATCACCAGCCATCATCTTTTATAGTGTATGGTCAAAAAAAACACTCTTTGCATTCTATGTGTGAGAATTATGGAACTCTGGTGCATTCTTTTTTGTTTTGCCACTGTTTGGAAGTTCCGAAGTGTGGTTAACAACTTTTAAAATTCTAAACAGTGCATAACAAAGCTGTGTAACTGCTGATTATGGTGGTTAATAGGCGCTTACCATACATTATAAGGAGATAGTGGATGAAGTGCCGAGAGGATAGAGTACAAGAGAGAGAGGAAGAGTAGGGGGGGTGGAGAGCTATAGAGGAGGAGCGCAGCCAGAGGCATTGTCGTAGACATAACATGGGGAAGTGCATGCTAAGGGGTATTCAAGTGCTAATCGGAGAGAGAACTGCATAAGGGTAGGGAAATATTCATGGGGTCAGCTAGTGGAGGCAGTCACAGGAGCTAGAGGCAGTGAGAGAGGTGTAGCCTTGATTTAAATGCACCAAGGGTTGGAGGGGAGGAGACGTAACTGTTTAGACCATTTAGCCAGCTGGGTGCCCTGTAGGCAAAAGATCTTTGACCTTATGAGGAACAACAACGTGGAACCTGCATGAGCTGTAATTCAGACCCCCTGGTTGAGTGGGGTTTATTGCTACGGTGCAGGAGTGCACACACTCCAGGGGGCGCAAGGCCCATAGTTACTTTCTTCGTCATGGTGCAGGTTAGATACTTTATCTGGTTGATGAGTTGCAGCCATCCAGTTTGTGCATAGAGGTCGCACGTATGTGTGAAGTAGTGGGATCCAGTGAGAAGTCGGCAGGCCTTACTGAGGGAGGTGGATATGCGTGTAAGAGCAGTAGTGGGGACAGAGCCATAGATGATAAGCCCATAGTCAATAATAGAGACAACAGAGCTTTGAATGGTTACAGTTAGGGCTTCTGGAGTAAGATGTTGCCTATGTCGGAAGAGAAGGCCAAGGCGAGTATTTGCTGCTTTGGCTACAGAGTCAGTGTGGGCACTGTAAGTTAGGTGAGGGTCTAGAGTGATCCCAAGGTACTTAAAGGCTTGAACCTGTTCCAGGGTGACTCCGTGACTGGTTTTGATGGATAGGGGGCACAGGTTATGCTTGCTATGAGAGCTGCTGACTGTCATAGACTTTGTTTTCTTATTATTGAGGACCAGATAGTGATTTAAGAACCAGTTTTCAACAGATGTGAAGCCAAGCTGAAGGATGTCTTGTAGAGGCTTAGGATCCTTGTGGGAGGCAAGAATTACAGCATCATCTGCATAGAGGATGATTGTTTTGGAGTAATAATTTGGAAGGGAGTTCAGGAACAAGCTGAACAGTAGGGGGCCCAGAATGGATCTCTGGGAGACACCTGAGTGAACAGGCCTGGTATCAGAGTGGACATCTAATTTGTACTCTTTGAGACCAGTTCTCCAAGTAGCTTTGAACCAGACAGTGGAGTCGGGAGAGAGCCCAGCTTTCAGAAGTTGCACAAGCAGTAGGTGGTGATGGACAGTGTCAAACGCCTTAGTCTGATCGATCGTAGAACTGCTTTGAGCGTGTCCCACAAAAGATGTAGGGAAACCTGAGGGGATCTGTCTGCTATTATTTTAGGGATTTTATTTTTTAATAATTCCTTTAAATTCAGGGTCTCATGGCAGAGATGGGTTAAATCTCCATAACATATTTTTCTTAGGTCTGGTAAGTTTCAATTCTAGGCTTATAGGAGCGTGGTCAGATAATAAAATGTTAAGGATCTCAGTTTTGTGTATTAAGTCTTTATGTTCTCTTGTAATATGAAGATGAGAAAATATTAGTTTAACTAGAGAGTTATTTCTATCTGGAACAAACTTCCTGAAAAAGTTGTGATGAGTACAACTATTGACAGTTTTAAGTCCTCATTAGACAGACTAATGGGCTATATGAAATTTGCCACACAGTAATTTTTCTGGGTCGAGTCTTCTATGGCCTGCCTAGACTACAACTTGTAACCACTATGAAACTATGAAAGCTTCAACCATTAACCCCTTCTTAACCTGTTTCTTAGTGATATTTGATCTCTCCTGTTCATACAGCTTCTTAACATACTGTACAAGATTATTTTAGTGCTTCACATCCCATGTGAAGTCACTCCATCCTCCATGGGAGGTGAGAAATTTAAAGATGTCTGTAATGAGCTCAGAATTAGTGGCCATTATGGGGATCTTATTCTTTTAACCTGAAATAACAAGAAGCCCAAGGCTTACTGGTTCACTCTGTAGCTCTGTTAAGCAGGTGTGCCACTTGGTAGCGGGATGTTCTGAAACACCTGTCACAAACCCAACGGTGAAAGAAGGCTCTACACACCTAACAAAGCCCTAACCATCCAGTGGTTATAAATTGGCACAGATTCTACATTTTCCAGGTTCTGCCACAGTCACCAAAATGTTGCAGAAATGAAACTTGGACAAATAGAGCAGACACCAAAGATTTCACTGGTAAAAGCATTTATTACCAAGTTACACAAAGTAAAGATACAGATAGGTATTACCTAATCTGGGAAACAGCAGGACTCAGCACTATGGTGACCTCTACTCAACTGTTCTCAGCTAACAAAAATTTTCCTTCCATATTTATAAACAAGTACTCACAAGGGCAAAGCCTTAGCAACTGCTATGTTGGAAACTACATATGCCATATATGGTACATAGCATCCTGCTCAACCTTGGGTCCAAAATGAAACTGTTCACATATATCGAGAAAGGTTACAATAGTTTAGTATGAGAAGAGCTGGCCTTGTTGGGATCACATGAAGCCGGAGCCAGCTTCGTTAAAACTCACAAGGCTGTCCTTAAGCAAGCCTTTAATTAAGGAAGCTATTTCCCCTGTTAGGACATGTCACATGCCATCCTGTCTCTGCTATGTTATATCATCATGTCCTGACTGGCTACCTGGGCAGCATAACTTGTATAAAGATTGTATAAAAGAAGCTGTATAAAGGTTGCATAAGAATCTTACTGATGTACTTACAAATTATTTGCAAATTCAACTTCTACATGGCTCCTGACCCTTCGGAATCGATTAACACAGCGCTGTCTTCTCTGCCATCAGACTTAGGTGCGTGATTGACTTTGCCCTCACTGCAGTTGTTGGTGCCACTGATGGCTGCTCCACTTATGTCATCTCCAACTCCTCCGGGGACAGGGGCAGCCACAGTGCTGCTGACAGCTGCCTCGGGGCCAGTGGAACCCTTGACTGTTTTCAGTGCTGCGCCCAGTGCTGTGGTTAGGCTCTTAAGCACCTGTCAGTGCCAGTGACCATGCTGCCTTAAATGCCATGTTGGCCTTCTGTGCTGGGGTGAGTCACTTCAGGGCTTGATCCCAGGGCTGTCCTTGGTGTCATTCCCGAGATCCTATCTGGGGCCAGGTCTGGTGTTGCTTGTGTTACTGAGGCCATGGCCTGCACTGTTGCCCTTTCAGCCCTTCCTCTGCTCTCCTTCCACCCCCAGGGGACAGAGGGAGAAGAGTCCGATCCAGACCCCATCATCACCAATGAGGAGAATGAGGACTTATGCTATGGTTCAGAGAACCCAGAACCGGTTAATATCCCCATACTTGAGGCAGATCTTTCCTTTCAGGGTGTGCTCATAAACATGCATACTGCCTTAAGTTTGAGCCAGCATCCATAGACAAAGCTAGGCACCCCAACTGGAGTTTCTAAATGTACCCAATAGCTTGATTTCCCTAGTTCCTCTCAACCAGCCAGCCCTAGAGACCCACTCTGAAGCAGCTTGGAAGATGTCTGCTACTGTGGCAACTGTCTCCAAACAGGACAACAGAAAATACGTGGTGCTTGAGTCTAGGCCCATGCATTTCACTCAGCCAATAACAAATGTCATTGTCATTTTGGATGAGAATGATAAAGCCATAGTGCCCAAAGAGGTAATTGCAAACTCCATGAACGAGGAGTCACACAAACTAGACACCAGTGGCATGTGGGTCTATGCCTTAGCTACCCTTGATATGAGAATAGCTAGTTACCAGGGCCATTTCTCTAAGTATGACTTTGCTCTCTGGTGCAAACTAAAATCTTTGGCAGAAGCTCTGCCAGATAGGGAGGCACAACTGGAAATGCTGCAAGCTGTGAACAAGGCACTGAATCTAATAGCCACCAGCTTAAAGCCTCTATGGATTCCTTTGATGCATCGACCTGTTTCACAGCTGCATGTGTCTGCATCAGACGGCACTCCTGGCTGTGGACTGCTGACTTCACCCCAGATGTCCAACAGATCATGAATGTGCCCTTCGATGGCACCTGTTTGGACAGAAGGTAAAGCAGTCTCTTAAGGAGTCTAATGAAACAAGAATGACTTTTAAGACTTCCAGACCAGCTCCCTACAACCCAGAGGGGTAGGGGTTTCAACTCCTTCCATAACAAGCAAGCCTTTCATGGTAAGGGCAGGAGAGGTCCCAACAATAGATCCCAGCCTACCCAGGCCCAAGAGAGTGCAGCTGAAGGCACAGCTGCCCTAAGCGGCTCAATACCACCATCTGAAGCTTTCGCCCTAGGGTTTGCTTCAGCTGACCATGGCAGACCATTCCTCCCACTGTGGGGAGCCTCACCCAGTTTTACCATTAGTAGGCATCCATCTCGACAGACAGATGGGTTCTAAAGAATATCCAAATTCAAGCCTTTGCTGAGCTCAGGATATAAAACAAAATAAATTTCAGTAAATCAGAACTCATGAAGGTTGAGCGAGTGTCACTGAAGGATATATATAGAGAGAGAGAGAGAGCATACCAAGTTGTGCAATTGTACATTAAGTATTTGGGGTGAAGTTGGAACCCTCGCTGTCCTCACTGTATCACATTTATTACAGACCCTTGCTGTCTACAGTCAAAGTAGATCTGACTAGACAGAAAGGACTGCCTATTTCTTGGCTTGGAAGGATCAGCCTCATTAAGGACACTGACAACGCCCTTAGGCTTCCAAGTGTCTCTAATTTATAAAACACATTTTCTGATTGGTTACATTCTGTACAGACTGCCGATGCTGCTGTCAATTTGATTCTGATTCCTTTTTCAAATAACGAAAGCAGAGTACCCATCATACTGGTGTTACCATACAGAAGCATGTTTCTTCACATTCCTTTATCAACTCCCAGTGCACGATTCTCCTAGCAAAACTTTCCACTCTCTCTGTCTCCTGCTCTCCAAGACAAATAAAAATAATGTAAATGATCTCTGTATGTATATAAGGTTTTGATGACTGTGCTTTAAATTGCTAGTTTTGCATAACTGAATGTAATTGATACTCTCTTACTGTATGACTACTCCTTGTCTAATTTCTTGTATCAATGAATGCACTATCAATGTACTGCATTTCCCGGGTTGTCCCTGAAAAAGGGACTGTTTTGTCTCAGAGGGCTTACCTGGTTATCAAAATTCAATAAATAGATAAATAAATATTTTCTGGATTTGGAAACACCCCAACACAGTCTAGCTACTGTTGATGCAGTGGGAGGAGAGGAGACTACAGCATCATGAGTGGCTGCACTAATTGAGGGGTATTCCTAATGTTCAGGAAGTAAGCAGTCGGAAAAGATCAAAGACTTGAAACAAAACAAGGTTAAGCATAATTATACTTAGAGGCGGGCATGTCCAGGAATTTTTCATCTAGAGCCAAGCCAGGGATCTGGCTTGACTCTACGAGCCAAAACACAAGCTGAGCCCCAGTTACTGCAGGTTGCTCTCTACAAAGGAGCTGAACATTTCTGACACTACACTAACTGCTCAGGCTGACAAAATTGCTTACTTTGACCATAACTGGCATGGCTTGACCTTGGCTCTCAATTACTTATAGAGGCTGAGCCAAGCAAAGCCAGGCACTAAGCTCAAGCCAGGCTTGAACCTACTCTGGCTTGCCCACCTCTAATTACACTATTAGCAGGCATTTCAGCCAGCCCAGTGGTGCTGAGGGTTGAGGCACTGGACACACACCTCTTGCTACGCGGTGACCGGGTTCGGGAGTGAGTCTGAGCCACTGGAGTCGGGCGTATGTGGATTTGGATTGAGCCACCTACAGGTAGCTCTCCCTTCCTGGGGAGGATCAGTTGCATTGCGCAGCTCTGGCAACTCCTGGTGGTGACTGGGGGTGCAGCTGACGTGGTGCACATTGCAGGGATATGGGGGCCGTGGCGGATGTCCTGCAAGTGGGTGCAGGAGCACGCCCGCGCTGGATGTCATTGCACATCCATGCCCCCAGGACCACAGGAAAATTGGAAAAAGCCCTTGCACCCTGGTAGGCGAAGGTGGGTCCAGTGGACGGCCCCCACGCTCAATGCCAGGTCACTCACAGTTGGTCTTCTGCTCTCCTCCACGCACCAATCACCCCCTACTGGATTCTAGATAGAACGCCAGAGGAGTAGGCAGTCCCACTTTGGGGGGTTCAGAGCCAGGGGTTGGGGGGGTTGGTTGGTAGCTGTGGGAGATGAGAACCTAAGATGGAGACCCAGTCTGGAGAGGACCTCAGGCAGAGCAGGAACTGACTGATCCGAGTGACCACACCTGAGAGAGACCTAAGGGGCCAGTGAAGGAGGAGCATAAAGAGAAGTGACAAAAAAAAGCATGCATTTCAATTCTACTAAGGAAGTAGACAAAGAAACAGCAACATTAATAAATTTTAGAGAAGGCAAGCAATCGTAAAATGAGGGTTTTCATCTAGAATTAATATGATACAAAAAGGGTTGACAAGCCCCTTAAAAATAAACCTTCTCCCCAGAGTCTAATACCCCATAAAGATGTTGTCCTTGGGACTAAGAAGACAGAATTTGCAGACATTAGAGAGAAGTTGCTCAGACTTAATCTGGGAAGGGAGAAGAACAAGGGCGAGCATGGTGAGGCTTAAAGGTCAGGGTTGATAGGGAGGTCTCAGATTTCCAGACTTTTCCCTCCATCTCCTGGCAGCCCAAGTGAGACTGTTATGTTAGCAGGTTAAGAAGGTGTGAGGAGAAAGCTAGATATCCATAGAAATGGATGGGTACCTCACTATGTCGGCTTATCTGAAACATGGAGAACTAATGGCACTCCGTGTGACAGGGACAAGGAATGAGTTGGCAGAAATGCTCCTGAATGCATGGGAGAAGATATAGAAGCATGGGGTGATGTGCAGGAGAACGCTTTGCAGGCCCTGTATATGACAACCTGGAGTTTTCCCTGGGGTTGGAAGATCAGGGCTTCTTGGATTGGGAAAAGGCAGGAATAATAACGTTGGACTGCTTTAAGGCAAATGTGTATGTTTTTTGTTATGTATGTCCCATTTGAGAAAATGTTTAAAACTTTTTTTAACAAAAAGATTTAAAAAAAAAAAAAAAAATCATCAAAGAAGGGTACTCAGTGGAATTGTTATAAAACCTTCCAGACAATCCACTGAGGATGCAATTCCCCTTGTCAGCTCACGTGTCATGTGTTTGCTCCCCTGAGGTCCTAGTGTCTCTGTCCCAGACCTATAAATGGGAGTCAATGGAGAAGACTGATTCTTGGAAGAATAATTTTTTTAAAAACAGACCTCCTCATCGTGCCAACATTTTATATAATACCAAAAAGTCACAAAAGCTGTAGTCATCCAGGAATCAGTCTTCACCATTGATTCACACTAGTGGGTCTTAACTGGAGGTGCTAGGATCCTATAGGACACATAACTTTTTAGGAGGGCTGGCACCAAGGCAAGCTGCCCACATGTGCAGCACCAGGCTTACCTCAGCATCAACCTTCAAGCACCACAGTTCCTTTTTTCTCTGCTGTCAAGTGCGCATCAGTGACTACCTCACTCTGTCCCAGGGAGTCACAACTTCACATCTATATGAAAAAGTTCTTCAGTTTAAGTATTTAAAGCTAAAGTTTAATATTTTTGTGTCTGTTTAGTGATTTTCTAAAAACATTTCTGTCAGTTTTCTCTCTGCCCTACCGAGTCTACAGTTGACAGCCATGGAGGATGACGGTAGGGAGGCTGGTTCAGGTAGGCTGCTCTGGCAGTGGGGCCATGTCTGATCCACTTTCCCATTCAGAGTAAGGTTCTGACCACCGACAGTCCTGTGCTCGGGAGGAAGGATAGTCCTACCAAAAGAACAACAGAGCGGGCCTGTTCCTGATTCCAATTGGGTTCTTGTCACCGCTCAACTTTGAGTTCTTCCTCTTCCCTTCAGAAGAAGAAGAAGAAGTTATACCACTTGAGGTAACCTTCTGGGAGATCTGCCATGAGACTCTTGGTTTCCCGGAGCCAGGGTGGCCTCACTGACAATACTGATATCACCGAGTACCTCTGGTACTGGGATGTCGAGGTCTCAGACCCAGAGTCCCCCACTGTCTATAAGTGGGGACCCCGGTGGGCAATTCCACCCATGGGCAGCTCTTTGGAGTAGTGGCAGCAGCATTAGGTTTGTGTGTCTCTTCCAGCAGAGCTGGTCCCTGCCCCTCGGGTCAGCGGAACTGGAGCTGCAGGTATGGCACTCAAGCTATGTAAAGTGTTTGGCTCCAGCAACAGCCCTTCAGCCCTTGCCAGTAACTGTGCTGCTGACTCCTGTCCCACTGGCCACACCCCCACCTTGTACCACTTGGTGGGACCAGCCAGGTACCACTGCTGGTCACTTTGGTGCTAGCTGGCTTGTTGGTGCTGGGTCTGGTTCCAGTGCCAGGTTTGGGCCTTCAGGCCATGGCCTGTCACTGGTTCTGGTGCAAGTCCCAGCACCATCCTCGGTGCTGGGGATCTCCTGGTGCCAGATTCAGTTCCTGTTCTGGCGCTACCCCTGGCACTAGCCCCTCATTCTTGGGGCTGCTGTTGTCAGTGTTGCTGGGGCCATGTTTCTGGTTTAGAGGACCTTTGATCCACCCCTCTCTATGTCCCTCTCTCTGGGAGGATGTAGAGAGGGATAAGTCTGACTCCATCCTCATTTTTTCTGAGGGCAGTGATGATGACTTTCCTAGCCTGGACTCTTCGGATCCAAGCCCTACTGCTGTGCCTCAGTATTGCTTCTGCACTTATTTTGAGCCTATAGCCATTGAGCCAGGTAAATACCTGTGTCTGCAGTGGTTTTAACATATCTACCACGCCAGTCAATTAGTCCTTCTATTCTGCCAGCATTTCAAACCCTGTCTGATGCAGTCTGGAGTAGGCCTACTTCAATACCATCTGTCTGCAAGCACAGATAAAAAAAAACTCTGTCTAAGATGGTACAGTGTAATGTTTCTGAGCCTTAACTGATGCCTTTGTTCTTCTCCTGAGAATCACAATGCCGTTCTTCCCCAAAAGGTCACTGCACATCCTCTTACAAGGAGTCACACAAGTTTGACATTATGGGAAAGCGAGCCTGCGCAGCAGCTACCATAGGCATATGGACTGCTAGCTACCAAAGGCATTTTTTCCATTATGACTTTCCCCCTTTGGCGCTTGCTTAAATCTCTGGCAGACACTAAACAAAGGATTTTGCTGACTGCCATTCAGGAAATTTAGTCCAACAGTCATCAGCTCTAAGCTGCTTTGATGCCTTTGCTTCTGCTCCCGATTCACCACTGCAGGCATCTCCATCAGAAGGCATTTCTGACTGAGACTGCTGGTTCATTCACAAGGGGCATACACCTCTTCTTTGACCTCAGAAATATCATCAGTTTCTTGGATCGAGAAATTTACACTTATTCCTCCCAGAACTGGTTAGCTCCATGGATATGCATGAGCCATACCAGCACATTCTGGTACACCCCAGCCACCTTAGATACCTCTGATTCTTCATGCTGCATCAGCTTACCAGTTCAGAGTCCTACCCTTTGTCTCTACATGGTGCTTCAGGTCTTTGCAAAGTGCTTTGCAGTACTTGCAGTGCACCTGAGGAAGGTAGGTCTCCAAGTTTACCCATGTCTGGATGATTGGCTAATAGCCAGTACATCCAGGCAGCAGACGGAACAGGCAGTGGCCATGGCCACTCAGTTCCTCACATCCATGGGGGTTCTGCTGAATCTAGAGAAGGCTCACCTCCATCCCTGTTCATAGGTGCTTTTCTAGATACAACCAAGCCCCAAGCATTTCTACTAGCGAGCAGATTGCAGGCACTCCTGCAGATGGCATGCTACATCATGGAGTGCAAAACTGTACAAGCACCTCCATGCAATGCGTGTTAGATCTGATAGCCTCCACTGTATTCTCTGTGCCCTGGCATGTTGCACATGAAAATGACTCAGTGCATGCTCCAGTGTGCAGTGGTCATAAGCATCACATCCTGGTATATCTCATATAGACTATAAAATGAAAACACATAATATACTGCAGCCTACCCTATTCAGGTGACCAAGCCCCTAGTTCAGTCTCTCATATGTTGGTCTGTGGAGGACGGTTTCCTCCAGGACTTTCCCTTCTCCCAACCAGAGCCTCAGGTGACTCTCATCATGGATGCCTTCCTGTTGGGATTGGGGGGCCCACTGTCAGGGTCTCCAAACACTAGGTGTCTTGGACCCATCAGAGACTCTTCCCCACATCAGTGTGTTGGAGATGCAAGCTGTTTTTGTACGGCCTGTGAGCCCTAGTGGATCTTGTCATCCATAAAACAGTCCTCCTTCAAACAGACAATAAGTCTGTGATCTATTATATCAACAAACAAGGAGGAGCACACTCTTACTCTCTGCAGTGAGGCGATAAGAAGGAAGACTGAAATATGTTGTTAAAATCAGATTCGTTGTGGGCAACTTTAGCAACATGTTTCAATCTTGTTAACATAGACGTGAAACGACTCTAAAAAAAACTACAGATAACAGAATACAAACTATTACATCTAGTGAAAGAAATGCTTTAGACAATTAAAAATCTGAAAGAAGTTGTTATAAAACCAGGAGATAAATGAGGTACTGTTGTGATATGGAACCAAACAGATTATATCACAGAAGTCGTACACCAATTATTAAACGAAACCTTTTATAAAAAAAACTTCAAAAAGGACCGACTGAAGATATTGCATTAAAAGCAATGTGTCTTATAGAGATAGGCAGAGAATCTAAATGGATTACAAAGAACCTGACTTTTTAACTTACATCTGCTAGGAAACCTGCATTTTAGTTGCTCCTGCAAATACATAAGCAAATGAACCCAGTTCCCAGCTGCCCAATAGTATCCTCGATAGGCTCCATCCAGACCTATATCAGAGTTGCTGGCGACTTCCTGCAAAAACTTGTCTTGACATTACTTTCCTTTGTAAAGCATACAAATGACATTTTGAAAATTCTACAAAGGGTGACAGTAGAAGCCTCAGATCTTTCGGTCACAATAGAGGTAGAAAACCTATACTCTCTCTCTTTTATATACTTTTATTGTTTGCAACAAAAAAAGACAATATACAGCATATACTCCTGCCAGATCCTAAGGAATCTGTGCAAGGAGCCATCCAATGGAACAAGTAGTATTGCACAATCCGAACTGTTAGGTTAAGGAGTTGGAGGTGTATCTCATATAGACTATAAAACAAAACCGTAATATGCTGCAGCCTGCAAGAGTGTGGCGATCACGCCCATAAAAGTCGTATACTACCAAACATTTTAAATTCAGCTGTACAGTTGATGTGATCCCATGCTCATCATAGTTTATGATTTTCCTAACATAGGTAGTACTGCACCCTTCCCCCAGAGAAGAACTCTTCATAAAATATAGTTAAGTGTTAAAAAAACTACAGTATTATGAAAATTCCTGCAATCTGCCAACCAAGCAGCTTTAAACAATGTGGACCCAACTTTAACAGATAAACTAATGCTAGGAAAACAATGCACTATAGATCGAAATGGAGTCGTTAGGCTCCACACAACAAACCTGGTGGCTCTGTAGTATTAACTGTTCAAAGTACATGTCCAGGTGGAGCAACCAAAATATTCCTAACAGACATTTACCCTGTATATCCAATGTACAGCCTCCAAGTGCAGGGTCTGATGCGCACTTAGTTGCCGCCATGTGTAGTCTACCATTTTGAAAGTTCAAATGAATATATTAAGTGGTGATCTCATGCTCAATACTAGCAAATGTCCTAGGATAATACAGAATTAATAAATGAACAATTTCATTTACAAACAGTATAATACAAGTCCACCCAGATCGCTGTAATAATTCCCTCCAGTCCCAAGTTTTGTCCCATGCTCACACTGATGTAGTTGATGCAAACCTCTGGAACCAGATGTCCCTTCAGGTGTTGTTGTCTGAATCTTCGTGAACTGTCCCTTCAGTAGCCGCAAATTCCCTTTCTATCTGCTCGATGCTCTTGTCTACTTCCATTGAGTCCATAAATTGAAATGTGTAACCCATGTATTGAATGCAGAGGGGAGCAGGCATCAACAATAAATGCACCACTTCCAAGCTCTTAAGCCGTGCCCTCACTGTGTCAAACTTTTTTCTTCTGGAGCAAGTGGCAAAAGAGAGGTCAGGAAGGAAGTGAAAAGTATGGCCTTCATAATTTAAACTTTGAGAGTGCCAAGCTGCATTGAGCATTGCATTCCATATCACCACTCCTGCCATGACCAGGAGTACTGTTCTAGATAAATCTTGTTGCCCGGCCACCGACCTGTGTGAAATCCGATAAGCCTTCACCATAGGAGAGGCTGCAACCCCTGTCTTCATCTGTAGGACACCTGGTAACCAATTTCTCAAAAAAGTCAGGAGGTCCGTTCCTACAGTCCCCTCCAGAGGTCCTATCAACAGCAAGTTCACCGCTCAGTGCACATTTTCTAGTGCCTCCAACTGATAACAGATCTGCTAGTTCTCCTGCACCAGTTTACTTGAGGCGGAAAGGGCTTTCATGGCTTGAGCCTCTGCCATGATCATTGTTTTTGTCATAGCTTCTATTTTTAATATCTTGCTCACCCATTCTTTTAAGGATCATTTCAACCTTGAGGTTGATGGCCTTCATCGACCTCTCCAGTGCCTGCCATGGGGATCACCCATAGTAGGTGCTACCAGTGTAGAGGATGCGGCCTGTTCTCCAGTCAGTTGTTGTCTTTTACCTCCTACTCCTTTTTCTGTTGGCCCATTGTCACAAGTCTTATCTCTCGAGACCTTGCAATCAGCTCTATCAGATTATACATGTTTTAAAGTAGGTCAGTATATGAAAAAATACAATATTTTATGTTTTAAAAATTTTGCTCTGGACGAGGTGAAGCACATCTTCTCAGCAGGCTTGCTCAACAGTCCCCCAGAAAACCTATACTCTAACATACCACACAAAGTGGGACTAGCATCTATAAATAAGGTACTACTGGAGAGAGAGGTGACAGACTTCCACCTACTCAATATTTGATGGAGCTGGCAAGATTTGTGTTAGAAGCTAGCTATTTTTAGTTTGAAGGAGAATTTTATGTGCAAATACATGGAACTGCAATAGGGATAAACTTCGCCCCCTCTTTGGCAAATATCTATTGGCAAATATCTATTGGTGGCATTGGACCTATCGAGTGTTGAGACAGCTTGTGCGATTGGAACTGAGGAAGCAGTGATGGCCTATAATGGGGTGGTCACTGTGGCCTTCGATTCCATTGCACCCATTTGTGTCCATCCCTTGTCTACTCACCGGAGACCTCCCTGGTTTGATGAGAATCTCTGGAGATTAAAGACTAAGGGACCAAGGTTAAAGAGGTGCTGGAGGAGATCTGGCCTGTTGGAGGACAGATTGACCCTGAGGTTACAGTATACCAACTATCAGGGTGCAATCTCCCACAAGAAAGCAGGTTATCTGTCTAGGGAGATTGCTGTGGCAAGGAACAGACCAGCTCAGCTCTTCTGCACAGTGGACGGGCTATTGCATCCTGTCTGTCTCTGTGTTGGGGTAGCAGGTTCAAGCACGAGAGGCGAGGAGCTGTCTGTTTTCTTTACAGACAAGGTATCCTCTATCAGGGATGATGTCTCCTCGAGTACCTCTTGAAGGGGATGCATGGTCCAGCCTGAGGTGTCAAGACACTCCTCCTGCCTGGGATGAGTTTGAGCTAGTTGGGGTGGAGGAGGTGGCGAAGAGAATCCTGAAGCTGCGGTCAACCAGTGTGATCTGGACCAGGTCCGACCCAACTTTTGGTTGGATGTTTAGACCTGGCTGGGCCTGTGATTGCTGGAGTTGTCTGGGAGTTCCTTGAGGAGCTGGGTTTTCCCAATGGCCTTGAAAGAGGCCTTGGCTAGACTCCTTTGAAGAAACCTTCCCTGGACCTGGACTGCCTCAGCAATTACAGTCTGGTTTCTAACCTCCCATTTTTAGTGAAGTTTATTGAAAAAGTGGTGGCCATACAGCTAGAGACATCTTGCTTCTTCCTCCACCTATTAGCTTTTCCAGTCTGGGTTTCGTGCAGGGCATAGTACAGAGACCACCCTAAAGAGGTGTAATGACCTCCTGATGGCGAGGACAGGAGAGATGGGACCATCTTGGTCCTCCTGGACCTCTCTGCATTGTTTGACACTGTGGACCATGAGGTGCTACTTGATCTCCTGCAGTTTTGGTGTGGCCTGTCCAGCAATATCATCAACTGGTTCGGGTCATACCTAACAGGCAGAGTGCAGAGGGTGACGATGGGGTTATTTTTATCTAACCCGAAGCCTCTGTGCTGTGGGATACTGCAAGGTTCAGTCTTGTTGCCCTTGTTGTTCACGGTGTACCTGCTGCCACTGGGGGACATTATCAGGTGGTATGAGCTGGGTTTTCACTGATATGCAGATGATATCCAGCGGTACCTGTCCTGTGAGCCCAATACCCAGGTGTCAGCATTTGTATTTAACAGCTGCCTTAATGAGATCCAGGCTTGGATGACTCAAAACTGGCTTAAACTTAACCCAGACAAGACAGAGGTACTTGTTGTGGACCTAGTTCATTGTGGCAGAGGGCGTTGTGAGGGGATACCCCCTAGCCTTATGTTGGGGATGTTCCCATTACTCCATCTAGTCAGGTAAAGGATTTGGGCATGGTCCTAGACGATGGTTTGACACTTGATGCTCAGGTGTCGGCCGTCATTAGCAGTGGATTTTATCATCTTAGGAGCATTGCTCGAATCTGAGCCTTGATCCCACCGGAGGATTGGACCACACTGGTATATGCGTTCATCCCTTCTAGGCTGGACTATTGCAATGCCCTGTACCTAAAAACATAGACTTTGGCGGCAGATAAGGACCACTTGGCCCACCCAGTCTGCCCATTTCCCTACCTATTGGATAAGCTGCAGATTCTAGTTAACCAACAGCCTACTTCCTGCAACCCCCCACTATAATTGCCTTATGTCTGTCCCATGCATGTTTGAATTCCCCCACTGTTTTCAACCCCACAACCTCTCCAGAAAGCTGGTTCCATGTATCCACCACTCTCTCCGTGAAAAAGAATTTGCTCACATTACCCCTGAGCCATCCCCCCTCTAACTTTAAATTGTGCCCCCTTGTTCTTACACATCTCTTTTTCTGAAAGATGCTACCCTCCTGGACTTTGTTGATTCCTTGAGGTACTTAAAAGTTTCTATCATGTCCCCTGTCCCTCCTTTCATCAAGGGTATACATATTAGCTCTCAGTCTCTCTTCATATGGTTTCTGATGTAGGCCTGCACCATTTTACTTGCCCTCCTCTGGACTGCTTCCATCCTGTCTATGTCCTTGTGTAGATGAGGTCTCCAAAACTGCATGCAGTACTCCAGATGGGGTCTCACCAACTGTCTGTACAGAGGATAACCACTTCCTTTTTCTACTTGTGATGCCTCCTATGCATCCCAGTATCCCCTGGCTCTCTTACTGACTTCACATTGCTTACCCACCTTTAGGTCATCTGATATGACTACACCCAGATCCTTTCCATTATTGTTGTCGTTAGTACCTCCCCTGCTATTGTGTACTCTTCTCCTGGATTTATATTTCCCAGGTGCATTACTTTGCACTTCTTTGCATTGAATCTAAGTTGCCATATGTCTGACCATTCCTCCAACCTTGCCAAGTCCCTTCTCATCCTTTCTACCCCCTTGTGTATCAACTCTGTTACAGAGCTTTGTGTCATCTGCAAAGAGGCATACCTTTCCTTCCAGACCCTCCACAATGTCACCTATAAAGACGTTAAAGAGGACTGGACCCAGTACTGAGCCCTGAGGTACTCCACTAGTAACCCCCCTTTCTTCAGAATGTGTTCCATTCACTATTACCTTCTGTGTCCTGTTGTGCAGCCAGTTTGCTACCCAGGCTACCACCCTGGGATCCACTCCTAGGCTGGCTAACTTGATTATTAATCTTTTGTGTGGGACTGTGTCAAATGCCTTGCTAAAGTCTAGGTAGGCCATATCCACAGCCCCTCCTTGGTCTATTACTTTGGTCACCCAGTCAAAGAAATTGATTAGATTCATCTGACATGACCTTCCTGCTGTGAATCCACGCTGCTTTGGGTCCTGTGCCCCACTGACCTCTAGGTACTCAACAATTCTTTCTTTCCAAGTGATTCCATCATTTTCCCCACCACTGAGGTCAAACTAACAGATCTGTAGTTTCCTTCTGCCTTGCTCCACTTTTGTGAAGAGGAATCACATCTGCCCTCCTCCAGTCCTCAGGTACCACCCCATCTTCCCATGATTTGTTAACAAGTGTGGTTAGTGGTGTCACTAGGTCCTCCTTAGCTCTTTTAGGATTCTAGGGTGAATCCGCCAGGCCCCATTGCTTTGTCCACCTTGAGTTTTAGGAGTTCTTTCAGTACTCTTTCTTCTGTAAATGGACTGGTGTCAACCCTCTATCCAGAGTGCTTCTACTGTTTGGTTTAGGTAACTCCTCCTCTTCTTCTTTTGTGAATACTGAGCAAAAGTATTCATTCAATATCTCTGCCTTTTCACTGTCTCCTCTGCCCACCTCCCCTCTCCTTTATTAATCTTCACTATCCCTCCCTTAACCTTTCTATGCTCCCTAATGTACCTATAAAAGGTTTTATCCCCCTTCTTAACTGAGTTGGCTATCCTTTCCTCGGTTTGGGCCTTTGCTTTTCTGACTGCCTTCCCCACTTCTTTCTGCTTTAATTGATACAGTTCCCTGTCGTGCTTCATCTATGATTCCTTATACTTTTTGAATGCAGCCTTTTTCTTCTTAACCTTCCCTGACACCTCTTTTGAGAGCCATAGTGGTCTTTTATTCCGCTTTGTTCTCTTTATTTGTTTTACACAAAGGCTTGTTGCCTCCATGATGGCAGTTTTGATTTTTCTCCATTGTTCTTCCACCCCTCCTTTCTGGCCATTTGCTAATGCATTCCTCAGGTATTCACCCATTATGCCAAAATCAGCCCTTCTAAAGTCCAGTATCCTTGTCTTTATATGGCTTGTCTCCATGGTTGTGTTTATTGTGAAGCACACTGTGCAGTGGTCGCTTGTTCCCAGATGTCTACTGACTTCTAAGTTTGTGATCCTCTCTCCATTTGAGAGTACCAGGTCTAATATTGCTCCCTCCTGAGTGGGTTCCACCACTAGCTGTCTAAGGCATGCTTCCTGTAGGGCATCGAGAATGACCCTGCTCTTGGATGTGGCTGCAGTCCATGTCGCCCAGTTAACATCTGGCATATTCAGGTCCCCCATCAACAGTAACTCCCCTTTTTCAGCCATTTTGAGAGTGCCCTCTATCATTTTCTTGTCCATTTCCTCCCTTGAGGCGGGGTCTGTATACAACCCCTGTGCGGATTGTGATGCCATTTCCTGTCTCCAAGGTGACCCAGAGTTCCTCTTGTCCTCCCCTTTACTTTTTAGTTCTGTAGCTTTGATCCCTTCCCTTATGTAGAGCTACTCCACCTCCTCTTTTACCCTCCTGTCCTTCTGTAGATTGTGTACCTGGTATGTTGACATCCCAGTCATGGTTCTCCATGTACCATGTTTCTGTGACTGCCACAATATCCAAGTGTTCCTCTTCCATCAGGGCTACTAGCTCTGGAAGCTTGTTTCCCAGACTACGGACATTGGTACTCATTGCCCTCCATTTAATGTTGGCTTTATCCTTCTTTTACTCCATCCCTGCTCTTATTGCCCTTGTCCATTTTCCATTTGCCCCTGTCCTGCCCTCTGTTAAGTTCTGTATCTCAGTGTTTACCCTACTACCTCCCATGTTTTGTGGGGGGAGGCTTGAACGTTCCTGTTTCCTATCAGCACCTCCCCCTTGGCTAGTTTAAAAGCTTGCCAAGGAAGCCTTTAAACCTGTCACCTAGGAGCGTGTTTCCTTCCTGGACAGATGCAGACCATCATGCCAGTATAGACCTTCATCTCTCCAGGTGGACCCCAGTCCCAATGAAGCCAAAGCCCGTGCTCTGCACCAGGGCTATCTGAGGCAACCTCAGCAGATTGCAGCTGGTGCAGAACGGTGGCAGATTATTGACTGGGGCAAGATGCAGTGATCATATTACCCCGGTCCTACATAGACTGCACTGGCTGCCAGTTAGGTGGAGGATTGTCTTCAAGGTAGGGCTCCTGACCTACAAGACCCTGCAAAAAGAGGGACCTGTCTATCTGCAAGATGTCTTTGCCCCCTACTGTCTGCCTCAGGCACTCCATTCTGCTGGGGGGCGTAGGCCTCCTTGGAGTTCCCAGAGTGAGGCTGTGGCATTCTGGAGATAGGGCATTTTCAGTGGTGGCACCCACTCTGTGGAACTCCCTTCCTGGATATCTTAGGGAGGCTGTCTTGGTGGAAGCCTTCAAGAGACAATTAAAAACATATCTGTTCCAGCAGGCTTTTAATGATTAATTAATTTTAAATGGGATGGATCGAATTTTAATGTCTATGTTGAATTGCTGCCATGTGTATTCTGTTCTGTGAATTGTACTGTACAGCACCCAGAGTCCCTGGAATTGGGTACTGATAAATAAAATATCTATCTATCTATATCTATATGGGCTTCTGGAAGACACGTACATCTATAATGCAAATATCAAATGCTTCTTTCATCATATCAAATTGTGGAAATGCTACATAGATGACTGCCTTTTGATATGGGGTGGAGACAGAGAGACATTACAGAGGTTCCTAACTTACATTAATGGTACTAACACTATGAAATTTAAAAGTGAGATCAGTGACACGGAAAGCCCTTTTTGGATGTGCTGATTTACAAAATACACCCCATTGGAAACCAGTTGTATAGAAAACCTATGTCGAGACTCTCGAGCACATTCATTGCTAAGAATAGAAAGTTGCCACTCCCTCCCCCAAGTTTGGTTCCCAATATGCCAAGGGACAGTTTTTAGAGTACAATGTACTGGTTCAAAGGAGGAGGATTATAGAAAAGCTAGTATACAGATGACGCAAAGTTTTTTAGAGAGGATATCCACCTGAAATAATACAGAAAACATTGCAAAATGTCAGCGCAGTGGATAGAGCCAAACTCTTAACAAGAAATTCTGAATCTGCAGATCTTGCTTCGAGGAAGGCTCTTGTAGCAGGCCACACCAGTACGACTAAGCCACCAGGTGGCACAACCACATGGAAAACGTCTAGCTAGCAGTCTACCATGGAGGAATGCCCTCCTGCTGACATTAGTCAACTGCTGTCAGCATAGCCTATATAGGAGGGCTGTTCCCCACACCACCTCAGTTCTTTTCCCACCATCGACCCATATGCATTGGACCTTGGTGGACGCCGCAGCTACAGTTAACTACCATTTCCCGCACTTAAAAAAAAAAAAAAAACAAGTGCAGGGTTTCTCCTCTCAGCTACTACTAGAACTCAGGACTCCAGGTAGTGTGGGGGGACCGCCTTCCTACAAAGGCTGTGCTGACATCAGTTGACTGGCGTTAGCAGGGGGAAGGTGGTCCCCTGGTAGAATGCTAGCTAGATGTTTTCCATGTGGTCCTAGTACCTGGCAGCTTAGTCCTACCGGTGTGGCCTGCTGCAAGAGCATCTCTCGAACATCTACTGTCATGGTAAATTCTTACGTAACTGGACTATAATCAGCCACCTACATTTGTAAGCCAGTATAACCCAATGGCACATAAAATCAGCAATATTATTAAAAGACATTGGAGACTGCTAAGCATGAATCCCAGACTTAAAGTTTTAGCTGACCAGAGACCAAGGATTAGCTACAGTTGTGGCAGGAGTGTAAAGGACAGAGAAAGAAGACCCATGTGGTTACTGAAAACTCCCATTGGTAACTCCATTATGGGCATTGCATCCACTGTTCAAATACTATGAGCATTCAGACATTCTGACATCCATGATCAAGAAGGTGTTTGACATTAAGCAGTTTATAAACTGCAGCAGCACTGGAGTCATCTACCTGCTACTATGCCCTTGTGGACAGGGATATGTGGGACATATTAAGAGAACCTTAAAATAAGAGTGGGCAGCATAAGGCAGCTATTAGAATTGTTAATTTGGAATATGCCATTGCTTGCTACTAAAGGAAAATAAGACACATGTCAATGTCAACTTCGAGGTTCCTTGGCATTGAAAAGTTGAACTGAGCATACGGCGGTGATCTGGCAGAGACTTCTACAGCAAGAAGCATTTCAGAGCTCCACTTTGGACACTTAGGCGGGATATTCAAAGGGGTTGCGCCTGGTGCAACAGTGTTGCATCGGTGCAACTCTGCATGCGCCTGGTGGGATATTGAGAAGGCTGTCTGGCACAGTGCAAATCTCGATGTGCTGGGTCACAATGCTAATGTGTCTTGGCGCAAATGCAGGGGCGTGCCATGAGCGACACACTCCTCGATGTTCAGCTCGGGGATGTGTGTACATATATTCTGGTGCAACCCGCATTGTGAGACATGGGGGGCTAAAAGTTAAGCCCCAGAAAAGTTGGAACAACTCCTGGCCACCCACAGGTGGGCTGCAGTATTGTAGGGTGCAACACTGCAGCTCAGCCGTGGGTGGCCACCCACTCACCCAGAACACCGTTGGCAAGCACACACACAACCCTGGTGATCAAGTGGACCCCTCCATAGCTGTGATTGTGGAAATGTATACCAATCAAGCCCTGGTAGTCTAGTGGCCTCCCCCGAGTCCCCGATTCCCCGATAATTGTAAGGAAAGGCCATCTCTGGTGGTCAAGTGGTCCCCCTTCCCACCCGAGTCTGTGAGAAATGTAAAATGACCATCCCTGGTGGTCTAGTGGAACCCCCCCCCACCCCTAGCCATGATTGCGGTAATTCTTCATAAAAAAATGCCCTGGTGATTCAGTTAACACCTCCACCCCTCCTACCACACCGAACCCCTTGCCCCCCCCCATCAGCAGCGGCTGCAACCGCCTGCATGCTGTCTGCCCATTGCCAAATGACAGGTACAGTATGGGCTGTAAGCCATTTGGTCTCAGTGTGGACCAATAAGCTTGCAGGGCATACTGTACTAGAGTCTCAATATGTGAATGACTTCATTCACATATTTGGGACTTTCTAGTGCAGTATGCCCTGCAAGCTTATTGGTCCACACTGGGGACCAATGGGCTTACAGCCCATAATGTACCTGTCATTCGGGGTGGTCTGGCTGTATGTGGTAGGTTGCAGCTGCCGCCGATGACAGGGAGGGAGTGGGGTGGGCAAGGGGTTTGGTGTGGGTGGGAGGGGTGGAGGGTGCCACTGGATCACCAGGGCTTATCCTTACAGAGGATTACTGCAGTCATGGCTAGGGGCAGTGGGGTGGTTCCACTAGACCACCAGGGATGGTAATTTTACATTTCTCGGGGACTCGGGTGGGAGGGGGGACCAATTGACCAGCAGGGATGGTCTTATGGTCTTCCATTACAATTATCAGGGATTCAGGGACTTGGGGGGGCCACTAGATTACCAGGGATGGAGTGGTGCACATTTAAGCCATCGCAGCTACGTGCGGGGATGCACCGGGATCCCCACTGCACACGTCATGCTGTGCAGGGAGCCAGGCGTTAGTCTCCAGGCTGCCCTGCACAAGGCATGCAAATGGGGCCATAATGACATGCAAATGGCCCCATCTGCACCTTGCATATCTTATGGCCTCATTTGCATGCCCCCTGCTGAATATCATGGGTGCTGCGCCTAACGCAACTGCACTTGCGCTGGTGCATCCCCGTGCTCCTTATCTGTGGTTTGCGCCAGTGCAGTGCCACTGTGCCATGCGCAGTATGTGCACCAACCTTGCCATATTCAATGGTGCTGTGCCATGGTGTATCACTGTTGACTATCGCCTGCTCCTGGCCTGGTGCAGCCCAGTTACACTGTGCCCAGCTTGTGCCACTGCCCGCACAGTCTGAATATCTAGGCCTTTATCTCCCCATGGACTAAATGAAGACATATATGCATTTCTTTCAATCTCTGATTTTGAATTGCTCTCAGATATGTCAGAGTTTTTTATTTTTATCACATTAGTACTGATTTTCTATGCACTTATAATGCACTTTGCACTTATCATTACACCGTAAAAACATTTTGCACTGTATTAGTACAGTGTCTCTTTAAGAAACCCCTTTTAAAGCACACTATCATGGAGGTAGATTCATGCTCTGAACATGATGGCTTGGAGCATTGATATAAAAGTGTTTCTGTTACCATCAGGACACTGGTTGGCATGTTTGAGTACGGGGGTCTTTACCGGTTTATTGTTTTCTATGGCACTGATAAAATTTCACAAATGGAATGTTTGTTTTGGATGCTATATTGAATCCCTGGCATACAGCATGTAGCTGATTGCCATTAGGAATTACGATGAACCCCACCTCCATGGTTGTAAACCTGGTTGATGTCCTATTGTGTGGCATGAACGTTTTTTAACAATATGGCAAGTTTTTATGACTCTTCTATTTAAATATTAAATTATTAGCTGTACTGACAAGAGTTTTTGGTCTATATTGTAAAAGGTGCTGACCTCTCTTTACTGACTAGAGAGCCTCTGAGATACTCTGACTGTTTGCACTCAGGGTAAAGTACACCTTGAGCATGGGAGATACCATTCCTGTGCCTTTGTAGCAGTATACTAGTGAGCATGTGCAGTGATGCTTGCATGGTGCCTACTTGCACCAACAGCCTTCCAGAAAAGTTCTGGCTCCTGTGGTGCCCTAGTGCCTCCGGCACAGACCCATTAGTGATAATCCGTGGAGAAGATAATCAGTTATGGTAATTATGTAACTTTCATCTTTTTTTTTTCCTCTGCTCTATCCCAGGGGGGCATAGCCTAAATGTAAAAAAAAAGTTTACTTTTGCTGCTGGTGGCATACTTAATGCTTGTTAGGACTCTTTATTGTCATACTGCCTGGTACACTTGTGCCTTCTCAATAGTGAAGGGTCCCATTTCTATGCATTCTCTTTTCTTTATTCTGCCAGAGCCCATATGTTGCAGGGCTGATACCTTATTCCCACTACCTTATTTTACGACTTCCTGTTTGGGGTGTCTGACTAGTAGTAACCTGAGCCTCTGGCTTGTTAAACCCTTACTACCTTTCTCTGCCTCCTTAGTGTGCTCTTTCTTCTTTGTCTAGAAGTTGGTAGTTGGGGTTTTATTGTGTTCTGTAATCTCCGATATCCTTTTCCTTTTCCTTTTGGGCTAGTGACTTTCTGAAGCCCTCTCTTATTCTCTCCCCCCTCTCACTTTGCTTTCTCTCCTGGCAAATAGAACTGAGGTTGGTGACGGAGCTGGCAATGGTTATTGGCTGGTGCACAGCACCAATTGTGGGTGTGTAGGCACTGTGCCCAATAGCTGTTGCAGGCCCCCCTGGTCAAAGCTTTGCTCCCACAGGGTCCTAGTGTCTGTGGTCCAGACCCATAAGTGGTAATCAATGAAAAGATAATCTGGAAGATCACCAGTTATGGTAAGGCACGTAACTTTCATTATCCTGCTTGCATTGCGGTGACCTGGGTTCAGGAATGAGAGGAGGACTGATCAAATCAAATCAAAATCAAACTTTATTTATAAAAGCTCTTCCAAAACCAAGGCGCTTGTACATAACTCATTAAAATAACTCCATAAATAAAACAACTAATTAAAACCATGATTAAACAAGACTGAGCATCCCAGAGAACACTCTCCAGGGAGGGAAGGTAGAAGGCTCAGCTGTATTGCTGCCACCTGGTGACCACAGGGAGCAGTGCAGTCAGAGCAGCTTATGGGGATAGAAGAGACCAACTAGTGCTGTGCACAGCCATGCATCTGCGTGATCATGCACATATGGTTCCCTCAATGCCAGTGCCTGAGAGGAGGGTGTAACCATGAAGGAAAAAATACCCTGAAGCATGCAGGATAATGCCCAGTGTCTCGGCTCTGCCCTTTGGACTTGTTACTCACCTCCCATAATAGAGGGGCAGCTGAACAAACACCAAAAGAAACCAGCACTAGGCAGGAGCTGCACTGAGGTTGGAGGTAAAATGCCAGTGAATATGATTTTCATTTTTTATTTTAACCAGGAAGTGAGTTTACGCAGCCTTTTTCAGTCACGCCTGACATGAAACAGTTAACAATAACATACAGCAATAATAAATACAACATTTAAAACAAATAAGCAAATGCACACATTGACATGATCATCTGGCATTATTGCAGTACAGGTTTTTCAATAGATTATTAAAGTGCATAACATATGTGCAGACGTAACCAGCTCAGACAAGTCATTCCGTATACTAGGGCCAAACCATGAAAATATTTTTTTTCTTTATTAGTTTAGTGCGTAAATGAAAAAAGCATGGATGGAGTATTCCTTATATTATATATTCTTGATTTCAGGATAAAGGATGAAGATAAAATACCAGGTCCATAATTACTGTAAACCCAAAAAGCAAATATTGCTGCTTTACATTGTGATTGGTTGACCATCCATGGCACTCCAGACCTTACATCATGGGTTTTAGCCCACCTGATAGGCTAACAATGCACAAGACCTAGGATCAAATTTCTAGACCCCAGGTCCCAGAAGCCCCTGTTCTCCACTTCTACTTGTGCATCTGAAAAGGCACCAAGCACTCCAGCAGTCCCTGTACCATGTCAGAAAAGGTAGGCTGTGAATTCAACAGAATTATCTTTTTTATGTAAAAATACCAATGAGCCTACCTAGGATTCAAGTCTAAATAATTCTTACAGTCTAGTCAAGTCCTGAGTTTAATTTTATAAAACAAAAACTGTTCAGGAGCCTGTGTTGTCTAGGCCCCTACTGGCCTGAGACTTTGTTTGTTTGATTTTTATCGGAATTAAGTTGACCAGAACAAGTTTGTGAGGCTTAATTATGATGCACGCTCATGGTTTCTAAATCGTTTTCGTTGATTTGGTTGTTTTTAATCGTGAAATTTGTGAAAAAAGCCCTCAGTACACCTCAGCATCTCCAGCTCCCTTACGAGCAACTCCATGCCTATTTCACCCAAAAGCATGGCTCTACACCTTCCAAGCTGGGGAACCCTCATTTTATGCCATTTCGAGCATTAAGCCTTCTTCACGGAGAGGACTTTCTACTTCATCATGTGTGTAGCGACCCCCCCTCCACTTCCCGCCACGCTTCCATTCGGAGTTTTACAGATTCCCCCCCCTACGCTCCATCCCTGATGTTAGGAGCCAAAGAGGTATCGCCACCCTTCATGTCGATGTGATTCCATGCAGCCTGCGATTCACTCTCCAGCTGGTGGAGCAGGCTGCCAACTTCCTCTCGCGCTTCTTCCCTGCTCGCTCCCGAGTAATTCACTCAGCCCTTGCATTCAGGAGGGCTTGCCACTCTTTGCTACAGTCCTCAGAGAATTAGCAGAGCAGGCTAACCAAGTTTTTTCCCCTCACCATCAGAGGACCCTCCTCTTCCCACAGGACAGATTCGGGGGGGGGGCAAAATGGAACTTGAGAGCTGCTCCTGGGATCAATGGCGTACTTGGATTTAAGTATAGCGACAGAGCTGAACACACAGAAGACCAGTGTTCCTAAGCTTCTTCTTAGGACATATAGCCATTGTGGTTACTCGAGCCTTAGGGGGATCCCCTCCCATAACAGAGACCTCGTGGCTCAGGCCCAAGCATGGCGTATTCGACTACTTATAACGCAACTCTCAGGAGCCACCTCACCTGGCCCAGGCCCCTCCCACAGCGGCCAACCCAGTTGAACCACCTCTCTCCCCTTGGGCCCCAGTTTCTCTTCTATGCAGCGGCACAAGTGGATTCGAATCGCCTGGCTGGGCTAGTTCTCTCCCCTCTCAAGCGGAGACTCCTAAGTCCTAGCAGAGCAAATAGATTAACCTGGGCAATGTTTTATTCTGGGAAGACATTCTAAAAAGCATCTTCCTTTCGGGGGCACCTCACCTAGCGGCCCTCTGACAGAACTGCTACACATGCTCTCCTATCCTTCTCCTGCCCAGCACCTTCACTTGGAGAGGGAACATATCAGGGGCCTTTTAACCATTTTAGCCGACCCTTCGAGGATCTCTACACTGTTATTTATAAAAGTTTTGTCATTCTGGGGTCTTCAAGATTCTTCTGTCAGACCGTCCTTTCCCATCCCTAAGATACTGCTCTCTTCTCTCCCTGTCTCTCTTTGGCCTCAGATGGTGAAAGCGAGAAAATGTATGGCCTGTAGCACCAGCCTGATGCCCCACAACTCAGGTTCTCTATGCCTCGCATGCATTCATGACAAGGAGGATTCTTCCTGGACTCCTCCCGACGCATTGGGTTCGGATGCCCCAGGTACCAGTGGTACCACTTGGCTGGACCAGGGCCATACTCCAACAAAACCAACAAGCAGCAGTGGCCATGATGGAGAGTCAGCAAAATGTTATGTTGAAAATCATGGAAAAACTAGAAGCCATGACGCAGTCCAGATGAACTCCCACCCCAAATCCAGTGCCAGCACCTGCAAACCAGGAGGCCTCCAGGGATCCGGTCCGAACTGACCTGTCCTCCCCTGAGCCCCACTGCACCCACCAATGGGGATGACACCGGAGGCAAGGAGCCCCTCGAGGATGAGGAGCCAATACCATAGGAAGAAGAAGAAGAGATGGAAACAATCAATCCCATCCCTCACATCCAAACTGTGCTCCTTTGACTTAATACCAGGTCTCATGAGGATAATTAAGGCCACCATGGGGTTCGAGCTAGAGGAGGAACAAACTGAGTCAAAACTCGATCCCCTAATTCAACAAAAGAATGTCTCCAAGGAAACCTTCCCAATTTGTCCTGCGATTGATGACATATTTATTAAGGAGTGGGAAGCTACAGAGCCGGGCGGGATGTCAGATAAGAGGAACCTAGACCGCATGTATCCGGTCAAGGAAGACAAGGCCAGCATATGGTGTACCGCTCCCACAATCGCCCCACAACTAGCTGCACTCATCAAAAAAACAGTCCTCCCATGCGAGGCCATCTCTCTGAAGGACCCAGCAGACAAGAAGGTGGAAGACATGTTAAAAAAGTTGTTTGAAATAGAGGGCATGGCCACCAAGGCATCCACTACCGCCATATACACTGCACGCGCCCAGATTCGCTGGCTCGAGGAGCTCCTAGAAAAAGTGGCTCTCGATTCCAGAGAGGCTGAACTTTTGGAATGCTCTCTAGATTCTGCCAGATACCTAGCAGATATGGCAGTTGATTCCCTGAAACTGAATACAAGAGCTACCGCCCTGACTAACCGGGCAAGAACGGTGTTATGGCTAAAGTAATGGGAAGCAGACAATGAGTCCAAATTACTGCTCCAGAACCTCCCAATGAAGGAGAAACACATCTTCGGCGAAGGCCTGCAAGATTACCTAAAACAAAAAGAAGAGGGAAAAGATTTACTCAAACTCAAGAACAGACCAACCTATCTACCCACTGGGTGATGGAGATTTTGGGGGCCTACAAGCATCAGGCCCACAGAGACACTACTACCAGAGTACTTCATTTCAAGGAAGAGGGAGCCAAGGGGACACCATTCCTCCTTCACCCCGGCCTACCAATCCTCCCACTACAGGGGCCATGGCCCAAAGTTCGGAGGAAGGGGAAGAGGAAATAGAAGCAAGTAGCAATGACTACACACTTTTCTCCCCTCTACAGATGACACCCACTTGCGGCCCCTACCCACCCATGGGAAAAAGACTTATGCTTTTCCACCACCAGTGGCGCAACACAACCACAGACAGATAGGTATTGGAGATAATTTCAAGGGGGTATTCTATAGAACTATTCAACTCTCAGATATCAGACAGGTTTATGACCTCCCCCATAGCAAAGAACAGGACCTTGCCCCATCAGGTTCAGCAGATTCTATTGGAACTGATGCAGAACAAGGCTATTCAATTAGTTCCCCCCCGAACAAGAACAAGGAGTATACTCCATCTTCTTCCTCGTCCCCAAAAAGACTGGGGAACTTCGTCCCATCTTAGACCTAAAATTCCTCAACAAGTTTGTGGTCACCCAGAGGTTCAAGATGGAGACACTGAGGTTGACATTCCGCAGCATCTGGAGAGATGACTTTCTCACGTTCATAGATTTAAAAGACGCATACCTTGACATCCCCATTTGTCCCTGCCACAGAAAGTACCTACGTTTCCACGTTCTCGGCCAACATTTTCAATACCAAGCATTACCATTTGGGCTTACCTCGGCACCAAGGGTATTCACCAAGGTGTCCATAGCTCTCGTGGCCAGGCTGAGAGAGCAGGGAGTGGATATTGTCCCGTATCTGGATGATTGGCTAATCTGAGCACAGTCCAGGGAACAATCCCATGCCACCACCATGAAGGTCCTAAGGGATCTGAAAGACCACGGCTGGGTAGTGATCTAAGCCAGGAGCCACCTCGTGCGCACGCAACAACTAGAACACCTGGGAGCAGAAATAAACACGTTCCAGGGGTGGGCCAGGCCGTCCCAAAACAGGGTGAAAATGGTGATGTCTCTAGCACATCAACTTCAGGTCACCAACATGCTGACTATCGGTCAGATCGCTCAAATGCTAGGATGCATGGCCTCTTGCATCGATCTAGTTCCTTGGGCCAGGTGGCATATGAGACCGCTTCAGAACTACCTGCTGTCGCATGGGTCATCCAACAAACGCAACCTGACAATAAAATTACCGCTACCCCCTACAGTGAGATGTTCCCTGACATGGTGGAAAACTCACAGATCCCTCATACAAGGGGTCCCACTAGAGAATACTTACGGCGTCACCATTGAGACAGACACGAGTCTCCTCGGATGGGGGGCATGCATGAGATCTCAGTCAGCCCAAGGCAGCTGGACAACTCAGAGGCCAGACTGTCCATAAATGTACTAGAAATGAGGGCAGTTTATCATGCTCTCATAACCTTTCAAAGGGTAATTTCCAGTCAGTCAATATTGATTCACTCCAACAACCGGGTTACCGTAGCATGCATCGCCAAGTGGGGGGAACCAAGAGCAGAGCTATGCAGAAGGAAGTGACAAGGGTAATGGAGTGGGCTCAGGCCCATCTCATCCAACTTGAAGCGATCCATCTAGCCGACAAGCTCAACATCCAAGCAGACTGGTTCAGCCACCAACAGGTACACCCAGAAGAGTGGCACCTACACGCCGATCTATTTCGACTGATACAGGACACATGGGGGCCTGTTTCCATGGACCTCATGGCGATGGCAGACAATGCTCAAGTACAAGGGTTCTTCTCCAGATACAGGGAATGCCACTCCCAAGGAGTCGACGCACTATCCCAGACCTGGTCCCTGGATCGGGCGTACGTGTATCCCCCCATACCTCTCCTACCGCAGGTCCTAGCGAAGATACACCAGTCACAGAAGACCATCATTCTGGCAGCCCCATACTGGCCGTGCAGAGCCTGGTTCTCATCAGTGATAGCCATGACACTGGACAAGCGCAGGCTCCCATACAGACCCGACATGCTAACCCAAGGGCCGCTAGTCCACCCCGTGCTGGGGACTCTGAAACTAACGGCCTGGCTTCTGAAAGGCAGAGACTGTTAAAAACGGGCTATCATGCCTCAGTCATAGCCACGTTGCTGCAGTTCAGGTGGCAGTTGACCAACACTACATAAAGAAGGCAGTGGTCCCTTTTTTCGACCTGGTGCAAAGACAGAGAGAAAGTACCAGAGCAAGCAGATATGTCTACCATACTACTATACTTGCAACAGGGAGTAGAGAAAGGACTTTCTCACTTTTCCCTCAGGGTACAACTCTCGGCCATCAGGGCGGCCATCAGCCATATAGGACACCACACTCTGGGGTCACACCTGGATGTGGTATGTTTCCTCAGAGCTGTAGAGGGACTTCACCCAAGGACCAGACTCCTAATTGCCCCATGGGACCTCACGATAGTCCTAGATGCCCTCAATACCACCCCCTTTGAACCATTCCAGGATGTGGACCTGTATTGGGCGGAACTAAAGACCTGTTTCCTGGTGGCTGTATGTTCCACTAGAAGGATTAGCGAACTCAGGGCACTGTCATATAGGGAGCCCTACACCGTGTTCACCTTCCACGGGGTACACCTGCTTACAGTCCCAGCCTTTAGGTCATGTCAACTTTCCACCGAGAGCAGCCCATTGAGCTACCCACCCTCTCAGATGTTTCACAAGCAGGGGATATAGCTATTCCTCACCACCTAGATGTCGGGGGTACACTAGCCAAGTACATAGCTAGAACACAGTTGATAGGGCAAGCTGAGAGTTTGTTCATAGTGTCGAAGGCACAACGACAGGGTAAGGCAGCTTCAAAGACCACCATAGCAGGCTGGCTCAGGAGGACCATTCAAGGGGCTTACAAGGTAAAGGGGCTGACACCACCGGAGGGTATTAGAGCTCACTCAACAAGGTCTGTATCCACCTCCTGGGCAGAAAGAGCCAACATAACTACAGAGGACATTTGCAGGGCAGCCACTTGGAGCTCTATCCATACATTTGCCAGACACTACAGGTTGGACCATCTGCACAACAGTCAGAATCCTTTTGCCACTCAGGTCCTCTCAGCAGCCAACTCACGCTCCCTTCACTCTCAGACCTCTCTGACCCACCTGAAAGGGGTATAGTACTGCTGATTAGTAACCCATGATGTAAGGACTGGAGTGCCATGGATGGTCAACCAATCACAATGGGTGTTTACTCACCTGGTAAAGGTGATTGTGTTGGTTGACATCCATGGCACTCCACGGCCCGCCCTACAGAGCGATCAGGAGTGACTGGGAATCTATAGAACAATATAGTAAGTAAGGAAAGCTACTTCAAGGAAATGCCAACTCTTTGGATACATCCGTCGGCCACTTAGCAGGCTGAGTGCTAGTATTGTATTAATAGGGAAATAAAGTGGGCCTCTGGCCATGGTTAGAAGGCTCATCAGCATTTTTGTGTATTGTTATTAGAGTATTGTGGTGTTTACTAACCTTACTTTTCAGCTATGGAAGATTCAAACTGGAGAACAGGGGCTTCTGGGACCTGGGGTCTAGAAATTTGATCCTAGGTCTTGTGCATTGTTAGCCTATCAGGTGGGCTGAAACCTATGATGTAAGGTCTGGAGTGCCATGGATGTCAATCAACACAATCACCTTTGCCAGGTGAGTAAACACCCAGTCTGTCCTTAACCGGGGGTGGGGGAGGGGGGTCAAAATTCCCATCCTTGAGTATAGACTACAATGGAATTTTATATATGGAGCTTTCAGGACAAAGTGACAAATTACGTTTAAAATATCTTGATATTTTTTTTTTAAATACACCATTTTGATTTACAAACAGTGAATTCCCATTGTGTAGGGAATCAAAATTTGTTTTGCTATAAGTATTCTAGCTTCATTAGTCAATCAGCAATCCGTCGATGTTTCTGTACAGGTATCCTGTCACTTGATTTATCTTTTTCCCTACACTCTCAATATGTGGTATGCTGAGGTTAGAATCCAGATATACACCCAAGTATTTAAAGGTAGAGACCATCAGTAAGTTATTCCCATTTCTCCCAATGATTTGTAAATCGTCCTTAACCCAGGCAAACCTCTGCTCTGTACCAAAAAAGCATTACTTTAGTTTTGCTTTCATTCACTTTCAATTTGTTCATAAACAACTATAATACTAAATTGTCATAATTTGTTTGCAAAGAAGCCTGCAATTCAAGTAAAGAGGGGCCAGAGTCAAGGACAACTGCCATCTGTGTACAGTAAACTTTTCCCACTAGAAAAAATTCTGGGTAAATCATTTATAAAAATTGAAAATAAGAAAGGACCCCATACTGAGCCTTGGGGAATGCCAGTCTTTACTCCCCTGGGCTCAGACAAAATTCCTCCAATTCTAACTCTCTTAGTGTGGTGATCCACATAATTTGTAATCCATAATAAATCAAAACCCTTTATACCAGTTCCTTTTAGTTTCTCTAATAGAAGCATATGGTGCACCATATCAAAGGCCCTGGTTTGGTCAATGGACACTGCACCCGTTACCAACCTCTCCTGACGTGCATTGAGTATGGTGCTTGCCAACCCAACCAGTGCCATCGCTGTGCCCCACCCCTTCCTGAATCCACATTGCTGTTTGTTTAAAATACCATTAATCTCTAAATACCCCATTAACTGAAAGGATGTGACAGAGCTGTGAGTTTGGGCAGAAGGGGGCAGCACTAGTGATGAGGATAAAAAAAAAATGATTTCTGTCTTCATGGTCCATCCCCTATGGTACTCCTTTTCAATCAAATTGTCCAGTTCCATTGTAAATCTCCGGGTGGGATCCTCTGGGGGCCTCTAATAATTGCTTGTCTTCAACCTGGTGCGTAACTTCACAAAAGTAATATTTTTTTCTTATATAGAAAAACAATTCTCTCCATCTGAACTCCTTATCTAAATATTGTCAATTACCTAGATGGGGAGGGACGCAACCTGGGACAAAAGCTGTGGTGCTATAGTAAAAAGCAGCAATACAATATAAAAACAAAGGACCCACAGTGAAGGTGAGTACAGAATCAAGAGACAAGGGGAGGCTTTACCTCATCCTTTAATCTTCCATGATGTGCAAAACAAAACTGAATCTGTTCAGAATATACACTCCAAGACAGGAGAAGCCATGAGAGGCCATAGAACACCCCCACTAAATGTAACAATCCCTAGATGTGAAAAGGGTCCTTAGATTCTATCTGGATAGATTTCTAGACAGGCAAAGTATTTGACTCCTTCAATCATCTATTTCAATCCTAATCGAAAGAGTCTCCATCACCATCAAGTGCATCTCCACTTGGATTGTGAATAGCCTCCACCACTACTATGCCATAGTGGTAGCAAAGCTGAAGGACAGGGTTCATGCCCACTCCATTAGAGCACCAGCTACTTCCTTAGCGGAAACTGTTCAGTGCCCATTGCAGAGATCTGTAGGGCTGTCACATGGAGCACGCGCATACTTTTATCAAGCATGGTGCTCTGGATGTTCATGCCAGGCAGCATGCCAGCTTTGGCAGAACTATTCTGAGTGGTTTATTATCCTAAGTGTGTCCTGGACTCCAAGCTTCCCAGTCCAAAGGATCACTGTCTGATGCTTGGTACTCTGACTCTTAAGTGGGAATCAATGGAGAAGACTGACTTTTGGAAGATAGAACAGTTATGTGCCTGCTGTAAATTAAGGTCTTCCTGAATATTTTCTCTATAAATTACCACGACTCACCCTCCGTCCCTCAAACTCTGTCCAGTTTTGTTGTGTTATGTTATTTTCTTCCCTCACTTTTTGAATCGGTTTGGTGCTGCGAAGACTTTGTGTTTGGTGATGGAATTGTTGGCTCTTCTTATATAGAAACATAGAAAATGATGGCAGAAAAAGACCAATGGTCCATCCAGTCTGTCTGAGTTCCCTATTTAGCTCTGGGACCTATTGTTCTTCCAGAGTCTTAGCCCTCCCCATCCTCCCCCCCATTTCCCTCCCAACATATGTCGCCCCAAGCAACCTCTATATCTTTCAGTGTATCCCAACCGTGCTTGAACCCAACAGTTTTAGCACCCACCACTTCAACAGGCAGACTTTTCAATGGCTCCACCACCCTTTCTGTAAAATAATACTTCCTCGTGTCCCTTCTGAGCCTCCGTCCTGTCAGTTTCCACTCATGTCCACATGACGGGGAACCAGTATTTAAGCTAAATATTTTGCCGCAGCTCACCTTATGAATTCCTTTTAGGAACTTGAAGCTTTCTATCATATCCCAACACACACAGAGTTCCAGCACCACCAACTGTAAATCACAGTCCAAAAGCCATAAAATACTCAGGACTCCCTGAGGATGCTTTGTCAGCAAAACTGGTAGGATGTGGTTGGTAGTCCTCTGTTCTCCCTGTAAGAGGTATGCTGCACACTGCTGTGGTTAATAAAAATATATTTCTGCATTGAGCATATTGTGGCTTTTGTACTGTGATTTACAGTTGATGGTGCTAGAACTCTGTATGTGTTGGTCTTGTCCTTTCCATGCACACCTTAGCTCTGTGGTGGTGGTTCTGCTAGCTTCTGTCATATCCCCCCCTCTCCCTTCTGGTCTCCAGTGAGTACATGTTCAGTGCCTTGAGGCGCTCCTCATAGGACCTACCCTGTTGGCTTTGAATCATTTTTGTTACCATGTGCTGCACTGTCTTCAGCCTAACTCTATCCTTCCTGAGATGAGGACTCCAGAAATGGGCACAGTACTCCAGGTGTGGCCTTACTAAGGATCTATACAAGGGAAGTATTACCTCTTCCCTTCTGCTATCAGTATCTCTCCCGATACATCCCAGCACCCTATTTGCTTTGCTACATGCCTTGTTGCACTAACTCAATTGTCTGAAGGAGCTGATGGTAACCCCAGGGTCCTGTTCCTTGGCCATAGTATTAAGTCTCATCCCACCCATCCAGCACTCCATCCTGGGGTTCTTGTTCCCTAGGTTCAATACCTTGCACTTTCTGGTATTAAATTTTTAACTGCCAAATTGTAGACCATCCCTTTAACTTTTGTACGTCACTCTGCATTTCCCTGATTCCCTCATCACTATCCACCCTCCTGTGGAGCTTAGTGTCATCTGTGAAGAGACACAGCTGCCTTGGATACCCACATCAATGTTGGTAATGAACATATTGAAGAGGACCGGTCCCAGAACAGATCCCTGTGGCCCCTGCTCATGACCTCCCTCTTTTCTAACTTGACCCTGTTGACTACAGCTCTCTGCTGCCTCCCTTTTAGCCAGTTACCTACCCAGTTTACAATGGCCTTAGCCACACCCAGATCCACCATCTTCTTCAGCAGACGTCTGTGAGGCATCAAGTTGAAAGCCATGCTGAAGTAGAAGTAGAGCAAATTCTCAGAATGATCCCTATCCAATTCCCTTGTCATCCAGTCAAAGAATACAATTTTTAGTCTGACAAGACCTCCCTACTATGAATCCATCTTGTTTACTATCCTGGAGCCTATTGCTCTCCAAGCAGTCCACGAGATAATTTTTGACCAGTGACTCCATCAGTTTCCTCTACAATAGAGGTTATACTGACAGGTCTGCAGTTCCCCACGTGTTTTTTGTCTCTCCCCCTCCCCCCATGGAGCAGAACTACATCTACCATTCTCCAATCCTTTGGATCTACCCCTGTCCTTAGAAAGTTATTGAAGAGATCTACTAGGGGTTCAGCCAGTTCTACTGCCAGCTACCTGAGCAACCTTGGATGCAACTTGTCTGGTCCCTGGGTCTTATCTATTTTTAGTGCTGTCAGCCCTTCTGGATCCTGTCACTTGTAAAATTGGCTGCCTCATTTCTGGGACCCCCTTAGTGGCCACTTTGATGCTGCTCTCCAACAAGGATCCACCTTTCTCCTTAGTGAAAACTGTGCTAAAGTAATCATTAAGGATGGTGGCCTTTTGCCCATCCTCCTCTCCTCCTTTCTTCCTTTTTTCCCTAATATAGTGGAAGAACTGCAAAAAACAAATAGGATCTGCACTGGGATGGGGTGCTCTGATAAAAATTCGTATGTACTTGCAACCAATCAGGCAATCACCACCTAAAATTCAGCATAAATATATGATGCCATTTAGGTAACAAATATTTTATTAAAAAGCCGCAAAGCATAAAATATGGCAGGTTATACCTGATGCGTTTTGGATGCCTAGTCATTTATCAAAGGTATAACCTAAACTGAACATACATGTCTTAAATACCCTAAAGCCACATCCCTCCATTACATCACAATCAAACATACCAATTTAAACCAGAAAATCCATCAAATACCTTATTTACAGAAACACAATATTCCAATTAGAGACAGTGGTCATTAAATGGGAAGCAGTATAGTGCAGTGGTTTAAGGCTCTGAGCTGCAAATCTGGAGACCTGGGTTTGAATCCCACAACCCCTACTTGCATACTGTGTGACTCTGAGCAAGTCACTTAACTTCTCTGTGCTCCCAGGTTACACCTGTAAACAAGCTTTCAGCTTAGTGTGTCTCACCTGGTTAAACAATTGGATAAACAAAAGAAATAATGTGAAACCCTATTTCTCAGTATGTAGACATACACACTGCAAATAAAATCAAATTATTTATGAAAATCTAGTTACAATAAATGATTGTCAGTAATCGTATACAGCCATATTCCTGTTGTGCAGACACATAAATAATGAACACTATCTAATGTCATCAAAAAGCTCCTAATTAAAACAATACATCATAATCATATGTTACAATCAGATTTTCAGCTCATTCATCTTTAAAAATGGTTTCAGATCAAATAAGGTGTTTATACCTGGTGGTTCTATAGCTTAAGATTAAAGATCCAAAACACCACTCTGCATAAAACTAGTGTATCTTAATCTCCCCTCCCAGGTTTGTTGTTAACTTTATCAATAAAATGAAAATGAAAAGTATGCTCCCAGGGGTTTCTGGATTCTTTTACGTGCAGTGCTGTAGCGTATTTTATGTTATCTTTGGCAATAGCTCTGTTATGTTCGCTTACTCTAATTTCAAAACTCCTATTAGATTGACTGATATGGAAAATGCCACAGTTACATATGGCCATATACATGACCCTGTGACACAGTGTGTCCCTGCCACTGTAGTAGGACCCCTTGAGTATTTTAGGTTGCAACCTCTCTCTCTCTATATGTATATATATATATATATATATATATTCTTATCTAATAAAGCTATCCCTTTCTTTCCATCTGGAGGCAGGCCACCTCCAGACAACCATCTGTGCTTCTCTTTAACTTTCATTTCTCTTCCTTCCATGGGCCTGTATGTATGGAGGTCAAGTGCCAGTGACCTCGAGCTCCCAGACAGAAGGAACTGATGTAATAATAGCCATAGCTCTATAGAATGGCTGGCTATTGTAGCTATAATGTAAAATATGTCTTGTGTACAGTAGAACACCCTAATAAAGGGATACAGTGACTATTTAGTGTGTTGGCAGAGAAAAACTTGCATGACTAGCCTGTACATTAGTATTTATTGCAAAGCGGCAAACCCCTTTCCCTTTAATTTTCTGTAACCCTGCTGCCACTATGGAAATGTTAGAACCTGTACTGAATGCTGCCGTTTATCTATTGGATGCATTATGCTGCTGTTAAACTGTTGTTGCATAGGTAGAAATTAGAAGGAACCCTGTTATAGTTATGCCGTATTAGGTTCCAGAACCTAATTGTAAGAAACAGCGCTCACCCTTTACTTAGCAAAACACTTTACTTAGCTGCACCAGAGATAAACAAAAAGGGTGCAGAGCGAGTATTTGGCATGCTCTCTAAGAGAGAGAGCACGCGCTATACAGCAACCGGTAGAAGTCTACATGGAGGAAAGTGAAAGTTTCAGCCATCGGCTTGACATTTCAGCCAAAAGTACATTGTCTTGCCCCAAATTAGGAGAAAATGCCCTGAAACACACAACTAGATTTGTGCTACATGAGCAAGATATGTAGGATAAAAGGTTTTCTTGCTACCCTATGATAAATATGAAAGGCAAAGGGATATTGTACTGCATAATAAAGATTACATCATGGGAAACTCTAGCATACTAATACACCTGGCATAAACATAGCTAGTGAAAACCTACAAACTAGAATACTGAAAGGGGGTAAAGTAAACACAAACCTTCTTCTGGCAACACAAAATGCTTTAACAAATGTACTTCTTGAAGGAGAAGGAATAAATTAAGTCTGTCCTTACCTGAAACAGGGGAAAGTATGAAATATCGTGTATAGAGGAACAGCAGCCCCTTGTGGCCCCTTTTTATAGTAAGCTGTCTGTCACTCAAGTCCCAGTGGAAAGTTTTCCACCTTTAAAAAGGGGAAAATCCTTCTGGGGAAGTCTCTTCTATTATCTAAAGCTGCTCCTCATTATAGAAGGGTAACTAAGTCCTTTTAGCCTGTTATTTAATTAAATGAAATGGCCATGATGATGCTTGGTCACCTGACCCAGGTGGGTGGGTGTAAATAGTACTGCCTAAGCAAACAGATGTTAGATAGGGTCAGTGTCTTCTGACTGAGTGTAGGTGAAGGACTAGGAGAGTCCTGTGCTGCACTAAGGAGAAAATTGTGAAAAATATTTACAAGTCTTTTCTTTTGAATTGATTTTATTGTTTTATTTTTACTTTATATGGTGCAAAAGCTGTTGTTGTTTATGATTACAAAGTAAACAGCCCGCTTAGAAAAAGTGGGCTGCACCAGAAATCTTGTGTTTATGTCCTTCTGTATTTCCCACACCTTTACAAGTGGTGGCAGTGGTGGGATTTACAGCTGCTAGTGTCTTGCCTGGGACGGGAGACATTGCAATGGATACCATCTGGTATCCCAGGTGTACACATGGCAGAGGGTGTCCAAGTGACTGGCACCCTTACCAGGAAGATGGCTGCTCAGACGGGAACACCACTACTAGATGGCCTTCCATTGACTGTCAGACTTAAGGTGAAGAAGCAACCTTCGGAGGATGATGGTGACCTGAGTGAGGTACCCCGGAAGGATCCAGAGGGATGTGGAGACTGAGTGGCCAAACTGATGCAGCTTGTCCACTGGCTAAGCGGAAGATGGCTGGAGGTGGACCGGCATCGGAGGGAGGTTGAGCACCATTACCAGGTGCTACTGGAAATAACCCATATGCAGGAACTGGTGGAGGCAGCTGAGGGCCAGGAGCCATGACACCTAGAGGTGAAAAACAAGAGATAGTTTGCCACTATTTATTTTCGGTACTCAGATTGTTTTATTTCCAAGTTTTATGCAACACTTCTTGCTACATTTATTTTGAGTGACTTAACTCCACCTTAGTTGACTTCTGTATGATTTTCTTCTGTTTTTATGCTATCAAATAAAATGATAAATACCTTCGGCATTTTTTACGCACTGAAGTGATGGTCTGCCTGGTTTTTGTTATTCTGACTACCCACACCCCGTGACAGACCCTTTCAGTTTCACATGTTGCAAACTGTCTTATTTCGAATTGTTTTCTCCTTGGTCCTTCAAAAGTATTGCCCTCTATAATGTATTACATACACTGCATCTTTTACATTTAAAGCAGACTTTTAGACCTTTATCCATCCAGACATCGGGTTGCATTGGCGCTGACTACAGGGTGGGCTGAGGGGGCTGAAGCCCCCCCAGGAAGATTAGGTAGGGGCTCTGCCCCCCCCCAGAATCTCCAGAGTTGCAGCGGGGGTTTAATTGAGGTGGAATGGTCCAGAATGCCGTTCCGCCTTATCAGACAGTCCCCAGCACTGCCACTTTCATTTTAACTCCCCTGCCAGACCAGCCAATGTGTCTGCACCATTATGAGGAAGATGAGCCAAGTGAGGACCAGTCACGGGGTTGGGAGTACCCTGGCAGTGATGTGGTCACATGATACCATATCGGCGAGATTGGCAGCGGTGCCTTAGTGGACAAGTGTGGTTCCTTCATAATTTCTTGTGGGCTTGTGGCAGGGTTGGCCGGGTGAGGGACAGGGTCCCTCATTGGCAGTTACTCCCTCTCCATTACTCTCAGGAGTCACTCACTCTCCATCACTCTCAGGAATCGGGACTTTAGACCTCGTCCCCCCTAAGCACAAGATGCTTCCCAGGCTCAGGTGAGGAGTACGATCAAATGAGGAATGGGCCAGGACATGGGCAGTGGGGCGGCAGAGATGAGGGGGAGCAGCCAGCTTTGCAGCTGCTTCAGAGGCCTGGGCCAGAATTGGGAGATGCTTAGAAAGCCAAGGAGGAATCGGTAGAGAGGAGAAGAAGCTAAAAGACTTCCTACAGGTAGGATGAGTGAGGAGCACTGCCAGGAGAAGTGGCAATAAATGATGGTGATGAGTCAACAGCAGACAACATTAATAAACAAAAGTTGAAATTTGTATTGATGGACAGTTACTTGAACAGAATGGGTACAAGTACAAGTTGTACAACAAGCATGCATTCATAATAAGGAAGGACTGAAATAAAGCAAAGCTATGAAGCTTAAGTTGGAGAAAAGAGTGGGGTAATACTGAGAGGAGGGTAGAACTGGAATGAGGAAAGGAGAGGGATGGTCTTAATAAGAGCTTAGTTATAGATCATCACATAAAGTGTATGGAAGTAGGTAGAAGAGGCAGAATATAAGTGATTTGTTTTTCAGACTATAAACTTGCACAAGTTGTAGTATTGTATATCAGTTGTTTACAATATTTGTCATCCTCCTTCTGTATTCTATTGACCTACAGTGTAAAAATACCTTTTTATCTCAGCACCCTCATTCTCTTTGAAATAGGAGCACTATAGTACCATGCCAATATTAACTGCCTAGTGGGTGGAAGCACCGACCTAATGACAAGTTGTCAGTCATTCAGATGTGGGAAGCCATGGTGATGTAGAGCTTGTCTGTAGTCTGTCAGTCATTTAGCTATGGGGGGACAGTGGTGATGTGGGACTTGTCAGCAGACTCAGCACTCAGACCAGGGGAGCACTTGTGATGAGGGCCGTGGAAGTCGTACATATCTGGGGATGTTGGAACTGTACTGTGAGGCTTGTCATTCACATCAGTGTGGGGCCAGTGGTTATATGTGGCTTGTCTGTCACAGTAGGACATACTGTATGGGGCACTACTAATGTGTGACTAGTCAATTGCTAATTGTGGTTATCTTCTTTTTTTTAAAAATAAAGTTACAGCTCCCGAAGTGTTGGTTTAAAATCCTAAAGTTGCTATACTGGTAAAATGTATCACAAAAGGTTCTGCCATCAGATTAAGTTAAAATGTGCTTAGGTATTAAGAAATGCTTCATTTTGATAACAGGGCAGGATGCATCTTCATTTTGATATAACACCAGAGGTCATCCACTTCAATTAAGTGGCAAATCCTACAATTATTTAAGAAGGAAGTTTTTCTTCACTTTAAGGATCATTAACCCCTGGAATAATCTTCCACTTAATGTCATTATCAGTAAAAATAAAATAGAATTCAAGACAAGGCTGGTTGCCTATTTAATGTCAAATACTTCAAGATCATATTATAACTGATTAGTATGGGAGCTTTCATGTGCCTTTGACTCTCTTGCTCTCTTAATACCTTAGTATGAACCTTAGTATGAACCTCTGCCACCCCCTACTGTGTGCCAGAGGACTTTTGACAGTACACATTACATGTGTTTTATTAAAATGCCACCCACTTTCCACAGACCAGGTATAGGACAGGAAACAATATACCTGGCCTGTGGGAAGTGGGTGGCATTTTAATAAAACAGAAAACACTATTTCTGGCAAATTAATTTTATTGAGAAAAGATTTTGGGGTTAGACTGCAGAAAAAGTCTCCAGGTGAGGCAGGGACACCACCAGAGTCTGCAATACTTGCTGGGAAGGGGTCAAGGTGGTGATTGACAATGCCAAAGGATATGCCAGTAGCTGAGGAGGGGGCTAGGGTGGGTGAGTGACACCCCTAGTGTTTGCAACACTTACTCGGAAGTGCAAGTGAGTCACAGTGGGTAAGTGACACCATCAGGGGCACCGCCAGTAGCTTGGGAGGGAGCAAAGTAGGTGAGTGACACCACCACTTGCTAGGCAGTAGGTCAAGGTGGTGAGTAACAACAAAAAACAGGCAAATTTGGGTAACGTACTAGCAATGAAATGGTATTTGTTGTGCTGTGCTATCATGTCACAAAACCCCCCCAAATGCACCATAGAGGACCAAAACCCCCAGAGCTTCTGGGGGCCTTGATGACCCCCAGACCCCCAGCCATTTCTTAAGCCCCTCCCCAGGAAAATTAAAAGTCAGCTCCTGTGATGGATGGTATATTTCTATGAAAACTATGAACTAATTTATCCCTTGTTTCTGCCCTTCTGTATGCCATTCTAGGTGGCACTTTACTTATTTCTTGTAAACCTACATCACTTTTTAATACTGCCCAATTTGAGTTGATGATTTGTTTCCACATATCCTACATAGGCAGAAAACATGGTAACAAAATTGAACCCTGCTTCACTATTTCCCTCCCCCCAAGTATTTGTTCCATGTCTTAACATATTTCTATCTTGATTCTAGGCATAATTTCTAGCTTCCTGCACTGTTTTGTCACTATATCCTCTAGTTAAAAAACTTCTGCTTCCTATTTAAAGGGTTCTTCCATGCTGCAGTTCCTCTTAAGCCTCAAGAACTGGCCTTTTGGGATATTTTCCACTACATTTTTTGGATGGCAACTAGATGTCTCCAACAGGGTATTTCTGTCTGTATTTTTCCTAAAGACCATTGTTTTATTACCCCTTTCTTCATTCTTGCTAATTTCTAAATCCAGAAAGCATACTTTATTTTTATCTGCAGCATAGGTGAGCCTCAAATTTTTATTAGTAAAATGCAGGTAGGAAATGAATCCCTGAAGTTCATCAAGAGTACCAGTCCAAATCATAATCACATTATCTAGGTACCTCCTCTATAAATCAATCTTATCCAAAAATAAATTATTGTTTTCATTGTACAGAAAATTATTTTCCCAATGCCCCATGTAAAGGTTCGCTAAAGTGGGTGCAAATGTTGCCCCCATTGCAGTGCCTTTTACTTGGTGGTACCATTTTTCCATAAAGGAAAAAAAAAAAACATTGCATTTTAAAATCAATTCTGTAAGTTTTAGTACAATTCCTGTATGGGGACCAGCTTGATTTCCCCACTGATTTAGAAAGAATGCAATAGTATCTAATGCATCCTCATAGGGGATAATGGTGTGTAGCGACTCAGTATCCTTGGTAACGAGATATGAGTCGCTGCCCACCTGAACATCCCCCATGAGTTGCAGGACTTCTTTGGTGTCCTTTAAAAGTGATCTTACATTTACCAAAAACTGTCCAGACATCGACATAATTAGAGAGCGGCTCAGTTAATGAACCCATTCCATTAATTATGGATCTGCCTAGGGGATTTGTATTTGATTTATGCACCTTAGGTAGGAGGTACAAAGTTTTCCTAATTGGATATTCAGTTATTTAAAAATCTTTAGTGTCTACATCAATAATTCCAATATCATATGTATCAATAATATAGTTGTCAATACAACATTTATATTCATATATAGAGTCATAAAACATTTTCTAATAAAAGTCCTTGTTCAACAATTGACATGTTGCTTCTGTTTCATAGTCCCCTTTGTTCATCTATACAACATTCCCCATTTGTCCGCTGATTTAATTATCAGTTCATTATTACTTCTCAATTCTTCCAAGACTGCTTTTTCTTCCAGTTTAAAAGATCAAATGCACCACTTTTTCCATATGTTTAATAAACGCTTGAATTCACATGAATTCAAGTCCCTGTGTCATGATTAGTATTTCCTGAAAATCCCATGCTGTTTGGTGTAGTAGTTTACTTTAAATCAACATTTGTTAATGTGCTCTGCAATAACTAAAAACAGTTAAGATGTTTCTATCCCTATCAGTGAGTGATGGCATTATCTTGGTCTAGCCTGCTGCTTTGGCAATTAAGTCCCTGACTGACTGAAGAGGCTGGAGCACTTCAAAGTCAGAATAGTCTGTGGAGCAAATTGTTTTCACTCCAAGGTGTTTATTAACCCATCTGGTCTGTGTTCAGATGGATTAACTTAAAATCTATCATTCTGTTCTCATGAAAAAAGTTTATTATTTTGAGTTTCAGTGCTGAACTGAAGTGGTATGAATGTTTGTGAGAAATCATTGTATCTGTATTATAACTGTCAGTTCTGTCATCAAAATTCTGCATTGTTTACTGGCTATATGACACGTGGCAGTTTAATGGATATAAAACAAACTAAATTAAAGAGGGACATTCAACTCCTGGAGAGGGTCCAGAGGAGAGCAACCAAAATGATTTGGGGCTTGGGGGACAGAACCTATGGGGAGAGGCTCGAAGAGCTAAATATGTACACATTGGAAGAGAGAAGGGACCGGGGGGACATGATAGAGGTCTTCAGGTACATGAAGGGGGTCAATAGGGGAGGAGCAGTCAGGGTGCTTCGAAGGAAGGAGGAGGGGGCAACTAGAGGAAATGGGTGGAAGCTGGAGGGGGGAAGATTCAGGGGAGAAAGGAGGAGGTGCTACTTCACTGAGAGGGCAGTGAAGCCATGGAATGCACTGCCCAGGGGGCTGGTGGAGGCAGAGATGGTGGAGGGGTTCAAGAGGGGGTGGGACAGGTACAGGGGAAGGGTTCTGGAAGCAAAATCCAATGCAGTGAGAATATCCAGAACTGGGAAGGGAGAAGCCAGAGAAGGTGAGGGGGGCAGCAAGGTCAGCTCCCAGGGTGGGGGCTAACCAAATGAGCAGACGCAAAAGACCGTTAGGCCTATTCTGCTGGCATTTTAGTATGTTAGTATGTAAATTGAGTTAAATCATAGAAGTAGTATGTCTTTGACATAGCCTCCATAAATATGTTCATGTGAGAACACTTTTGTTTTATGTCAGATTGACAAAGAGGTTTCTGGGTTTCTGCCACACTCTGCTATTTCAGGAACATGTAGTGTATGAACACACAAAATTCAGTTCATTGAGGGTTTCTGTGTGAAAATACATCATGTATGTGTATGAATAGAAATACTATATGGCATACTGAGGCTCCTGCTTTGTGCCCAACAGTTGAGGCAGCAGCACTCTGCTGCCCAATTTCCTCTGTCCCTCATGCCCCCTGTCTCCTTCCCCCATTTGAGGCTGCTGCACCTCTCTGCTCACTGTCTTCTCCACACAGTTGAGGCTGCTGTACTGCTGCCTCCTGTATAAACAGCTGAGGCTACTGTGCCCTGCTTCCTTCTGTCCCCCCTTCACAGTCAGGACCAATGCACCTTGTTGCCCCCCTGTTACTGTCTCTACAGTCATGGCTGCTGTGCTCTGCTAAGAACTTGAGTCCTAGGTCCACTGCCTTCACAGTTCTGGCTGCTGCACCATGCTGCCCCAGGCCACAAAAGGTGGGATATTTGCTGCACCTGCTACCCACTTCCATTCCCCAAATGGGCAAAGTTGGTGCACCATGCACACCCTGTCCCACAGTCAGGGCTGCCCTATCCTTGATGTCCACCTATGTCTTGCCACACAGTCAAGACTTTTGCACCATGCTGTCCTCTGTCTGTGCCACCACATCCAAGGCTGCTGCACCTGTCTACACAGTCAAGGCTGCTGTGGCCTGCTGTGCCCTAGAGCCCCATGTCTCCAGAGTTAGGGCTGTTGCACCATGCTGCCACTTGTCATAAGACAAGGCAGGGCATGTGCTGCACCCTGTCCCCTGCCACCACAGTTGGGGCAGTTTCTCCCTGTTGCCCCCTGCCACCAGAGTCAGATCCTTTGCTACACCCTCCTACCCATATCCCTTGTCCCAAATGGGTGAGTCTGCTGCACCCTGTCCAACAGTTTGAGCTGCTATACCCTGATGCCTCCCCTGTCTCCTGCCTGAACAGTCAGGGCTGCTGCACCCTGCTACCCTCTGTCCCCCACCCTATAACACAAGATGAAAGTATTTTTTTTTCTTTCAAGCAGTTTGGGTAGTGTACCAAAGGATCTGACACTGGTGGCAGGGAGCAGCATGGTGCAAAATCCCTAACTGTGGAGGCAAGAGGTTTTATCATGCAGCAGGGCACAGTGGTTGCAGGGGACAGAGAACAGCATGGTGCAGAAGCTTTCACTGTGAGACAGGACACAGTGGGGCATCAGGGTACAACAACCCTGACTGTGAAACAGGGTGTGTTTGGTGCAGTCGGCTGACCCATTGAGGGCAATGGAAGTGGGTAGCAGGGTGCAATAAAGGCCCCACCTTTTGTGACCTGGGGCAGCATGGTGCAGTAGCCTTATAGAGACAGAGCACCTGGGACTCTACAGTTTAGCAGAGAACAGCAGCTCTGTCTGTGGAGACAGGAACAGAGGGCAACAGGGGGCATTGTCCCTGACTGTGGGGGTGGGAAACAGAGGGAATCAGAGTGCAGCAGCCTCAACTGAGGAGTAGGAGACAGAGGCATCAGGATGTCTCATAGTATTTAAGCAATAAGGCATGACCAAGGGTTATGTTAAGGGTCTGTTAATCACCTTGGGGTGTACTGTGGCACGAGGTGTAGCCGAGTGCCACATGCCCCTAGAGGGTGATTAACTGACCATTAACACAATCCCTGGGACTGCCTTATCGCTATTATAATAAAAAGTGTTTTTAAATAATGTTAAACCTTGTTCAGCATATGGCTAAGCTCTACATGTATGTTAATAAAAGATTAATGTAAGGCTGTTAGAATGTTTGCAGTCAATCAGAAAGCTCCATTTCTCATACCCTTTTTATAATTCTAGTTATACACATACATGATGTATTTTTACACAGGAACCCTCAAAGAACTGAATTTTGTGTGTTTATACAGTGCATGTTCCTGAAATAGCAGAGCATGGCAGAAACCTCTTTGTCAATCTGACATAAAACAACATTGTTCTCACATGAACATATTTATGGAAGCTACATCAAAGACACACAACGTCTATGAATTAATACAATTTAGTTTATTTTATATCTGTTAAATTACTATGTGTCATATAGTCAGCAAACAATGTGGGTTTTTGATGAGACAGAACTCACAGTTGTAATACAGACAAGGTGATTTCTCACAGACATTCAGATCACTTCAGTTCAGCACTGAAACTCAAAATGATCAACTTTGTATGAGAACAGAATGATAGATTTTAAGCTAATCTATCTAAACACAAACCAGATGGGTTAATAAACACCTTGAAGTGAAAACAATTAGCTCTACAGACTGCTCTGACTTTGAAGTGCTCCAGCATCTTCAGAGTCAATCAGGGACTTAATAGCTGAAGCAGCAGGTAGACCAATATAATGTCATCACTCACTGATAGGGACAGAAAAATCTTCACTGTTTTCAGTTACTGCAGAGCACATTAACAAATGCTGATTTAAAGAAAACTACAACACCAAACAGCATGGGATTTTCAAGAAACACTAATCATGACACAGGGATTTGAATTCATGTGAATTCAAGTTTTTATTAAAAATATGGAAAAAGTGGTGCATTTGATCTTTAAGTTAGAGTATTTAAGTTCTGGTATGTTGTCAAATATGTCTTTAAGATCTCTCTCACATAAGTCTTTAAAAGTTAAAATTGCAGCACTCAGTGCCAGACAAAAAGTGGATTTATGTTTAAAGTTCCCGAGTTTGAGACTATATAAAGATGAATCATTTTTACTGTTCATATTATCCATATTTAAATCAATCTCATCAGTTATCATCAGTCATGTTATTCAAATGCACTCTATTAAAGAATGATTTAAGGCCCAAATTTCTGCAGGCAGTTTGCAAATCAATATAAGTCTCAAATGGGTTTACTGAGGTCGTGGATTCAAACAATAACCCTTTATTTAAAACATTTTGCTGTGCCAGTGTAAGGAGGTGACTAGAAAGGTTAATTTAGTTGTTTGAATTCAATAATTGTTTCGTGGTCTCCCCCTGCTCCTCCAATCTCATTGTTGGCGATTCCATTGTTATGGTTGGTGTTCTCGTTGTTGTGGATAATCCTGAGAGGTGTATGTTGCCTGTTCTCCCCTCCTGCCCCATCTTGTCCTCCTCTTCTTCTGTGTGGTGGCTGATACATATTTCCCTGGAATTTGTTGGTCCGGGGGTTCCTCCAGTTTTGTCTCTGGGGTGGTGGTGATTCCTGTGGCCTATCCTTTTGCAATAAAAATGGTTCATTATCAATTTCATTCACAGCTTCATTGCCCAGTTCACTGACATCAGCACTGCAACTGAAGGAAACACGTCAATCTCTTTTTAAAATGCTTCTGGAGTTTTGTATATGTTTTCAAGTATACACCCTATTTAGTTCATAGCCCCCCTTTTCTCTTTAAAACGTAATTTTTTTTAGTATTTTGGATTTCTTGGTCTAATTTCTCCAATTTTTTTCAGTTTCTCATTATGTCTATCAAAGTCCATGAGGCTAGTACATTTTAATACTTCTTGTTCTTTCTACTTAATATCAGTATCCATTTCTAGGCCAAATTCTATAAGGAGTTTTATGAGTTTTGTACTGACCTTTGTGAGGATGTCGCTCCAGCGTTTCTTTGAGGTTTCTTTCTCCAGCCCAAAAATCAGATTTTTCAGTATTCTGAGTCCTCTAGGGATTCTTCCGACCTGAAAATAGACTTCAAAGATAACCTTATTCCAGTATATTCTCCTGGCTTTGGTAGCCATTCTCTCCAGATCTTTAAATGCTTCTTGCAGCAAAAATGATTGTATATTGCTCATAGATCCTTGTGGAATCTCATCACTCAGTGGAAATGGAGTTGCAGTGCTAGCCGTGGTTAGTAATTTAGTCACATACCCCAATGGATCATTATTCTGAATAGGACCTGTAAAACACAGGTTCAGTGTCACTTCCAACTGTCACAAACCCACTCCTTGGGATCAGGTCCACTGAGCTCATAGTGCCCACCCCTAAGTGCAATCCGTGACAGGAAGGGGGAAACAGGAATACCCTCCTTGTGTTCTCACAGAGTACTCACAGAGTTCTCAACTGAACACCCACCACGAGGTCCCAGGGCTCTCTCTTTACTCTGGATAAGGGTGCAATACCAGTCTTGAGTCTTGTAGCCAAATGAGAACCCCTTCTTGGCTGTTGCACAAAGAGGGAAGATCTAGGCATTACGATCTCTTTGAGGTAGCCTCGTAACACTAATTTTGTCTTCCCCACAAACTCTTCCCTGAGACTTTTGTATTCTCCCTATCTTTACCCAGATTTCCCCTTACAGATCCTTGTTTGATTGGTAGCTTATGGTGGCACCCCTTAGCAATAACAGTTTGGTCACAGATTATTACTAAATGCCCCACAATCACACACAACATAAAAAACTCGCTCAGGTAGGTTTCTTAAAAACAAATGTTTTTACTAAGTAATTGATTATCATAAAGTTACAACTAAAAGATTTAGAAATTTGGTCCCAGAATAACACAAATAGAAGTGGGCATGTACAAGAAATACGTACTATGACTTTTATCTAATTTCTACCTTATGTTCATAGTGAATTGAAGTCCAGAAGAATAAATGAAATCTGAAAGTCATTTCCTTCTTTTTCAGCCACTGGCTTTCAGTGTCTGCTGGCAGTGTGTCTTGTCAGGAAGGGTGTCCTTTGAAATACTCCAGGAAAATAATTTGCTTTTGATTCAAAGTGCCTTAAATAGTCTGCCAAAATCCCTGGTCTGGTCCTAACTTTTGGCCAGTGGATATCACTCTTGCGCTTTCCCAAAATTTTAGAAAAAAATTATTATTGTTTTCTTTATTTAAGCTCTTCTATCACCACTTCCAGGTACATTAATACCATTTTAGAATTGGTGGCTTCCATGTCACACTGCTCTAAAATATAACACTTGTAAGACAATTCACACCAATCTGTCAGGAATGGCTATTTCCCAGATCCTGGTTCCCAAGCATCCTGCCTTTGAAGTGCAAAGGTTTATCTCTTGAAACATTTTATTACCTCTGCTTCCCTCAATTAAGTTTACAAGGCATTTCCACTCCTTTTGGAGTGTAATTTAGCTTCCTGGCAAGCAGCTGGTTCCTAAGTCACAGAGGATATCAGACATTTTGAAAAATCCATTCTCTCTTTCTATATCACCCCCTTTTTTAACACTGGCATTTTCTTGTGGCATTTAACATACACAAAATCACATAAAGAATATATATAACAGAAATATATCTGTAGATAATGACTGGCAGTGGCTAGCTTTCAATATCCCTCCCTCTTAGACTGAATTTGTGGGAACAAGCCCCCTACAGCATAATAAGGTTTTCACAAATTCTGTTACCATTCTAATTGGCAAGATAGGCCATCTGCGTTAGCGTTGGCCAGTCCGGCCATGTGCTTAATGCTCATGTCATAGGCCTGTAGGGCAATATTCCATCAGAGTAGTTGTCCATTTGTTTTTCCCATTTAATTTAACCACATCAGGGGGTTGTGATTGGTCTGTACCTCAAAGCATCTCTGTAGAGGCATTTCATTTCATTTATTTATTTCACCAGGAAGATGGATTTGATCCAAGGACCCTTTAACAACCATGCCTGGGGGAGGGAATAGCAGGAATACAAGCAAAGTAACAGAAATAAAATTGAAATAGAACACGGGGGTGCTAATGAGCACTGACTAGAACAGATGCAGTTCTCCACACCTCTGCCAAAAAAGTTATTAAAAGTGCCTTTTGACAGAGCCTTGGAAAATAAATCAGTATTTTACAGCCAGAGAATGAGTTGTAGAGGATGGAGGAGTACCTACTTGCTGGCAAAAGCACCCGAAATGCCTCTAAAGCTGCAGATAAGAAGTCAGGCCTGAATGAAGCATTGAGCAATAGTGGACTGGGGCCTATCTCCTTATCAGCTGCTGAGATCGCAGTGATAAGTCAAGTGGTGGGGGATCAAGTTCTGCAGGGCCTGAGTCCATGGCTGGATGGCTTTGAATTCAAGATTGCAGCATTTACCTCTGAGCTGGGTACACAATCACGGCATATTTCAGAGGTGGAGCCAAGCATTTTGGATCTCGAGGACGTCTTGCAGAGGATACCAGACAGAGTGTCCACCCTGGAGAAAGAATTAGAGCAGCTCCAATATGTAATTGCTTATCAAGAAAATTATAATTGACACAGCAACCTCAGACTCTGTGGGCTGCTGGAGAGCAAGGAAGGCAAGAGTGCTACTGAATTCTGTGCTAATATGTGCCCCAAAACTACTGGGCATGACTGTTAAAAATGGGAGGCTCAAGTTGGAACATGCACATAGAGCTTTAGCCCCACATCCATCAGAGGATCAACCTCCAAGACAGATTATTTTTCACCTGCACAACTTCCAGGACAGGCAAGATGTGATGGCAGCTTATAGAGCAAAGAAAACTCTAAGTTATGAAGGCACCAAACTTACATTGTACCAGGACCTCTCCCAACGCATACAGAAGAAGAAGCAAATGTTCAATGACACCATGAATATGTTGAGAGAGCGTGGCATAGAATTTTATATGGTCTACCCAGCTACAGTGTGGGTGCAATCGGAGGGAGATAACTTTTCGTTTTGGGAACCAGACAAGCTAAAGTCTTTCATCCTGGCCTGGGACAAAAAGAACTTGGGGAAATGACATTTCGGGTGACAAGTTTGACATTTACCTTTTATCAGGTACTGTAACATCAATTTAGTGCTGTAACCCTGCTGTGAGGCTCTTGTGGTGCAGTCACCCGAATTACCGCCCCGCACTGCTCATCTCTCGTCTATGGGATTCAATCCTACTAGATGCTGCATTAGTGGACTGGAGGACTAGACTATTATTCTTGACATAAGCGTCCAGTTAACATGCCTGTTTCTTTTCTTGTGTTTCAGGTACCAAAGTGGTAAAGGGGTATTATACTAGTTAATGCAAACATCCTCCTTAATACACTGGATTGGGATACCTGGATGGGTGCTAAGGGTTGGGGGGGGGGGGACCCACGTGCCTGGGGTTGCAGCACTTTGTGGGATGTTTCCTGCCGCTCTGGGGGGGGTACTGTTTGCCACCTAGGCTGACTCATGGTGGAGTGATCCTCCCCTCTGAGCTTTGAGGAATACTCTGTCAAAAGATATAGCGGACCTAAAGGGCGGGGTGGGAGGAATGTGTAGGAGGGAATTTCAGTTTGGAACAGGTCGACCTGTGTGGTAGTTGGTTCTGTAAATGGGTAAAACTATTGTGGTTACACGTCTAGGTTATATGCAGGTTGTGGGACTATTGGGGGGGGGAGGGAAGTTTGGTAAGGAACAAGTTTTACAATTTATATAGTTGTTTACATTTCGCTTTATATCTGTTCATTTTCTACTGCAATCTGTCTCGGGAGTGCAAAGCATGTATGTGTGACCCTCATGGCCTGAGGTTGGGGGTAGAAGAAATCAGAATAATAAGGCACAGATCCCACTGGCTCCATATGATTGATAAATTAAAGGAAGATGTTATTGTCTTCTGGAACATAAAGGGGATTAACACCCCCATAAAGCGTTCCAAGATTTTATCCACCCTTAAAAGATGGAACATGCAAGTTGCAATACCCCAGGAGACACACTTAACATCGAAGGAACATGGAAAGCTGGTGGGAGGATGGGTTGGCTCATGCTACGCGGCCTCTTATTCATCCCATAAGAGAGGGGTAGCAATACTGCTGAATAAAAATTTCCCCCTGGAAATAGTTAAGGTGGTGCAGGACAATAAGGAAGGAAGGTATGTGTTTATTAGGGGCTGGTTAAGGGGAAGTGAAGTCAGACTGGCAAGCATATATGCCCCAGCGACCTATGACCCTCATTTCTTCCAGAACCTACTGGACATTCTAAATAGTTCAAGTTCAAGTTCAAGTTTATTGCAGGAAAGACTCCACTGAGCAAGCTCATTCACAAGGAGGTCCTGAGGCACATACACTTACAGTTCACAATTACATAGACAGGAGATATAAAATGTAGAACAACAAAGAAAATATATATATATAATACAAGAGGTATACACAATAGAAGTCCTTATGCTATATATGCAGTACACTCCAGCTTTAACTTTCCTAAATTATGCAACACATTTCAGCTTAATAAGTAGAGGCCAGTTGGAAATTAGAAGGACTTGGCGTTAGGGGCCTAGTAGCACCTACATATGTCTTTTAATTTAGAGATAGCTAGTGTTTTGTAGGAGTTAATTGATACAGTGCTGGTTAGCTTCAGCATGGCTTGTAGTTGGTTCCAAATGTTTGGGAGGCGTATGAGACAGCTCTTTGGCCAGCTGTGGTACATGTCCTGGGAACATCTAGTAGGATAAGGTCAGATTTCCTTAGGGAGTAGGCGCTATGCAAGATGTGTATGAGAGACGTTAAAGAGACAGGCAGTTTGTGGAGTAGTAATTTGAGGGTCCAAATGCCAGCATGCAGGAGGCGTCTGGTGGCAAGAGAGGTCCACCCAACTGCTGCATAAAGATCACAGTGGTGGGTCCTGTATGCAGAGTTAGTAATGAAGTGAAGAGCATGGTGATAGAGTACGTCCAGCTGAGATAGGCTCAAGGTTGAGGAGGAGATAAAGATAATGTCTCCGTAGTCAAGCAAGGGAAGGAATGTTGTTTGGACAAGTCTTTTGCGGGTCCCGAGAGAAAAGAACATCCTATTTCTAAAGAAGAAACCCAAGCGTGCTTTAAGCCTCTTTGATAGATCCTCGATGTGGTCGTTGAAGGAAAGCTTGTTGTCTATCCACATACCTAGATATTTAAATTTAGAGTGCGACTTCAAGGTTCACCTAGAGGGTAACTATGAAGTTTTTAGGTGGGGCAAGTAGGGCACCAGACAAGGCAAGTCTCGAGAAAATCATTGTCTTTTTTGGCATTTAAGAAGCTTGCTTGGCATTGATAAGGTTGTTTCTAACTGGATAAAGTCAGCTTGGAGTGCTTCCCTGACTTCAGTTAAGGATGCGTACAAAACTGTATCGTCCGCAAAGAAATGTATGCTAAAGTTCTTTATGTGGGAGTCAAGGTTGTTGATGTACAGGGAAAAAAGGATTGGTCCTAGGATGGAGCCTTGAGGGACTCCTCTCGCAATTGGAAGGGGGACAGATAGTAGGCCACCAGCTTTGACTTTTTGTATCCTTCCTGTGAGATAACTGTTAAACCACTGTAAGGTAAGTGGAGTGGCACCTATGTAGGCAAGACAGGTGATTAGGAGGTGATGGTCTACAGTGTCGAAGGACTTACTGAGGTCTAGAAAGACTGCACCAGTAACCTACTTGGTGTCCATAGCATGGATCCAGTCATTAGAGACTTTAGCCAAGGCTGAGATGGTACTGTGCTTCGACACGCGAAGCCAGATTGGGCCGGGTTTAGGAGTGAGTGCGCTTCGGGGTGATTTTTTACTTGGTTGTATATAAGTTTTTCCAGCACTTTGGACAGAACAGGTAAGACAGAGCTAGGACGGTAGTTATTTAAGTCACAAGGATCTCCTGATTTGAAGAGAGGAAGAATATGGGCAGATTTCCAGCAGGATGGAACAGTGGCTGTGGTAATAGAGAGGTTGAAGATGTGAAGGATGGGGGCTGTGAGCTGGGCGTAGCCTAACTGCAAGAAAAATGATTCAAGGCCATCATCCCCTGCACTTTTCTTGGTGTCAAGGCTAAGAATTATGTCTTCGACTTCTTTGTAGCTAAACAGGCACAACTGGAAGGGATGAGGTGGAGTAGCATGTGTAGTATCTGGGCTAGTGTTGCTATTCACTCGGCTAGCGTATGGGGAGGAGTCGAATGTCAACCCGGCAGTGGCAAAGTGAAGGTTAAGTTCTTCAAGGATTCGCAGTTTATTTTCAACCATCCCGTCCTTGGCAAGTATCTTGGTGGGAAGGGAGGAAGCAGCAAGATGGCCTTCAATGGATCTCAGTGTCTTCCAGATTTTTTGGGAGTTCCCTTTGGCCTGCTCCAGAGTGGAGATGTAGAAGTTTGCTTTAGTAGCATGTACACTTTTAACACAGGCAATTCTGGCAGTTCTAAATGCCTGCCAGTCTGCCGGGTCCTTTGTGTGCCTGGCCCTAGCCCATAGCTTGTCTCTATTGGTAAATGCAGATTTGAGCTCTTGGGTGAACCACGGATGCGAGATTTTCCGCACCCTCATTTTAATAAGAGGGGCATGCTTGTTAATTAGGGTGGTGAGGTTGTCATTTAGGACAGAGACGGCGGCATCAGCAGATTTGGCAAGATATAGGTCTTGCCACCTGATCGTAGCTAGATCGGTTAGGAAGTTTACTGAGTTGAATTTATGGAACAAGCATTTGATTCTGAATTTAGGGTGCTGCTGGGTTTTAGATTGGAATCTTGTACATACAATGATACTGTGGTCGCTCATGTCATTATGGAAAACTGCAGAATGTGAGATTTTATAGGGATGCAAAGTTAAGATGACATCTAAGAGTGAGCTGTTGGCAGAGTTAGAAGCATTGATTCTTGTGGGTTCAGTTACTATCTGTGTAAGACCCAGCTCATCACAGATGGCTTTTAGAGAGTGGGATTTAGCAGTGAGCCAATCCATATTGAAGTCCCCTAAGATTATTGTTTCCGTGTTAGCAGCCAAAGTTATGGATTTCAACACGTTAAGAATTTCTGTGCCTCCTGACGGGGGTCTATAGCCACCAATGATTGTGATGCACTCTGAGGATGGAAGGTGAAGTTTAAGCAAGACAATCTCATATTCCCTTGGGCTTAGTTTTACAGGAAATGCTGCTAACATCAAATTTTGATTTGGTGTATACAACTACTCCCCCCCCCCTTGAATCCCTATCAGCCCTAAAGAGCTTGAAGCCCGGTATAGTAATTTGCGGATCAGTGTTGGTCTTTTTTAGCCATGACTCGGTAATTATAATCAGATCTGGGTCAGTGTGGGCTGTCCAAACTTGAAGATGATCACATTTTTTGAGCAGGCTTAGAATATTGCCCATCATCAGTTTCATCCCAGGAGCAGCTGCAAACTCCGACGGAGGAGTGATTTGAGTTGGGGGACCTGGATTTAGTTCAACATTGCTAAATAGAGAACAATTCCCGGGGGTTAATTATGGGGGGATGATTTCAACTGCGTAATGGACTAGGCTTTGGATTACACAGGCTCAGGGTAGAGACAAAATAGGACCACTACAGTATGGACCAGGAGTTTGCAGGATCTGGATCTAGTGGATAGCTGGAGGGCAATGTACCCGGGGCTCAAAGAATTTACCTTTCATTCCATCCCGCATGACTCATGGTCTAGACTGGACTATATTTTTGTCTCCAGAGACTTGCATGCTAAAGTCTGCAATATCTCCCATAGCCCAGTAATGGTCTCTGATCATGCAATGGTGCAGTTGAAATTAAAGGGAGAGGGAGAAGCCAGAGGTCCAGGTTCATGTAGATTCCCCATCTATCTTATGTGCAAGGAGGAATTCTGGAATTACCTGAAGTCTCAATGGGAGGAATATTTGCAGGCTAATAAGGACACTGATACATCCCAGGGGTGATTTGGGAAGCTGGCAAGGCTTGTATGAGAGGTGCAATAATCAGCTACACCGCCAAAGTCAAAAGGGAAAGACAAAAGAGCATCAACAACTTAGAAAAGGTGAACAAAACCCTGGAACTGAAAGTATTACAAACTAATAAGGATGGGGACAGATATCAGCTAAAGCTTGCTAGGGGGGCCCTAAATGATACCCTATCAGGGATGGCAAGGAAAAACCTCGCCTTTGCCAAGAAAAGAATTTATGTATGGGGGAATAAACTAGGCCCCCTATTGGTTAAGTTAATGAGGGGGGGTCGGCCATCTAATAAAATTATTGCAATTAAGGATGCAGCAGGGAAGCCATCCAATAGTGAAGATGAAATAAGGAGGATCTTTAGGGAATTTTACAGGAACTTATATAGGGCAGAATGCAGGGGCACTGCTGAAAAGGTAAACCAATTTCTGGAGGGTATCCAACTCCCATCCCTCACTGAGGACCAAACTAACATATTAGGGGCACCTATTTCAAAAGTCGATATAACAAAGGCAATTTCAAGCTTAAAGTCAGGTAAAGCTGGAACCGAGATGGCTTTGGAGCCGAGTACTATAAACTCATGAAAAATGTGCTGGTGGAACCTCTGTGTAGCCTCATTGCAGAGGCGAGGGGGGGGGGCTACCTGCCTCATGCACCCTGGCCAATATCTGCTTGCTTTTAAAACCTGGCAAAGATAGTATAGACTGTGCCTCATACAGGCCCATATCTCTCTTGAATTTTGATTGTAAAATAATTGCCAAAGTGCTTGCCATGTGCCTAGAAAAGTTCCTGCCGCAGATCCTCCATCTGGACCAAATGGGTTTTATCCAGGGAAGAATGTCTTATCATAGCATGAGAAGACTACTGAATGTAACTTGGTGGGGAATGAAACACCCGGGTCAGGCATGCATGCTTTCTATGGATGCTGAGAAAGCATTCGATAGAATTGAGTGGACCTATCTGTTTGAGGTCCTTAAAAGATTTGGGGTAGGGGATGGATTTATCAGTTTGGTCCAAATACTATATCAAAACCCCTTGGCAAGGGTACTAATTAATGGGGCACCCTAGGAAGACTTTAGGCTGTATAGGGGCACAAGGCAGGGATGTCCCCTCTCCCCCTTGCTATTTGCTTTAGCAATAGAACCTTTAGCATGCAAAATAAGAGAAAGTAAGGAAATTAGGGGCATCCCAACACAGGGTGGACTGCAACATCGAATATCCCTGTACGTAGATGATCTGCTTCTCTATTTAACAAATCCAGAAATCTCAGTCCCAGCACTTCTGAGTATTGTAAATGCTTTTGTGGATTTCTCTGGCTACAAACTGAATCTGCGTAAGTCAGAGATATTATTTTTAAATAGAGGTGATGGGCCAAGTCAGAGCAACACTTGGGGGCTCCAAAATGTCAACCAAAGCCTCACATATTTAGGGATCAAGGTGGGCAGAGATCTGAAGATGCTATATGGGCTAAACAACACTCCCCTCCTTAAGACTATCTTGGCCGATCTTAGTAGATGGACGGGCCTTCCTATTTCATGGCTTGGGAGAAATAATCTTATTAAAATGAATATACTGGCAAGATTGCTATACATAATGCAGATAGTGCCGTTTGGCCCAAGCATGAAGGATCTCAAGCAATTAGATAGGGGCCTCACCAATTTTTTTATGGAGAGGGAAGAAGCACAGGGTGGTGCTCAGTAGACTAAAAGCTTCCAAAGCGAAGGGGGGCCTGGATTTACCCGACTTAAAGGGTCACTTCCTTGCAGTACAGTTTGGATACATCCACAACTGGGTATCTAAAGGAGAGGCTGCGGCATGGTTAGACCTAGAGCAGGAGGATTCCCCTGGGAGGTTGACTGCTTACTTAGCACAGGGAGGGGACAGAGCATATGCTCGTACACAATACCCCAACCCCTTAGTCACAGCAGTTTTGGAGGCATGGAAATGCATTAAAAGACATGGGGGGGTCTTGGGTGACAACACAATGCTAGTCCCCATAGTAAGGAACCCAGAATTCCCCCTGGGCTTGGAAGATCCGAGCCTGGCAGCATGGGAACACAAGGGAGTTAGATGCTTGGTGGATCTGTGGGGAGCAGAGGGCATGTACCCATTTGACGTGGTTAAGCGCAGCATTGGTTTGCCAGATTCCCACTTGTTTCGATATTTCCAGGTAAGATACTTTGGTTTAAAAATAATGAATGAAACTAAAAGAGGGTATACCATAGATAAAATTGAAAGAGAAATTCTGGTAGCTCGAAGAAATGAGAAGGGACTTATTGGGAGGGCAGCCAAATTGGACAGGGAGAATTTCGGGCTGGCAATTTGTAAAACCAGAATAAGTTGGGAAACTGAGTTAGGAGTACCCATCACAGATGAGGCTTGGGAGCAGCTAGTGACAGCATGTATGGGCCTTATGATCTGCAATAGATTCAAAGAAGCACAATACAAGTTTCTACATAAGCTCTTTTATCCTCCTGAAGTGGTGCACAGGTTCCAGCCTGAGGTTTCTGCCCTTTGTGGCAGATGCATAACGGATATAGGCACACGTCTCCACTATTTCTGGGATTGCAAAATAATTAAGACTTACTGGAAACAAGTGAGCAATGAAATTAAAAGTATGTGGGGAAGGCAGATTGAGCTGTCTCCAGTGTCAATGTTACTGGGCATGGAAATAAATGCTGAGGGTGAATGGCTACTTTACCCAAGATGGATTAGAGTAATGTTAATTATAGCCAGGCAAATCATTTTGAACACATAGGTCTCGTGTAAAGCCTACCACTGCCATGTGGAGGAACCTAATGGTTGTGACGCTGCCCATGGAGAGACTCACTTACGCCATGAAGGGAAAGGAAGATTTATTCACCAGAGTATTGGTCCAGTTTATATCATCCCTCTCACTGATTGAAAATGTAATTTTCACAGAAGGGTTTGGAGGTGTCACATGATTGGACTGCTAAACTGGAGAAGGAACACACATCACAAGATTGGATTTTTTGCAGATTTTTATTTGAGGCTAATTCACATAACAGAACAAGTGTTCATTCATGAATCAGGTCTGTGTAGTACAGTATGGGCTGCATGCCCATTGGTCCACGCAGTGGACCAATAGGCGTACAGACCATCGTATGTCAGTTGGCGGGCGGCAGAGGAATGCGGGTGGGGTGCTGCCACCTGCTGCTGACTGGGGAGTGCTGGGAGGCGGAGGACCTTAGTGGGCGGGTGGGGAGGGTCCACAGGACCACCAGTGCTTCAGCTGCTATGTCCGCCCATGATCAGGCAATGGGGAGATTCCACTGGACCACCAGGGATGTTAATTACACTCATGCCCACGATAGGGCGACGGGGGACCTTCCACTGGACCACCAGGGTTTATATATACTTATGCCCACATTTGGGTGATGGAGAGTGGTCTACTGGACCACCAGGGAGTTCTTTTACTTATGCCCGTGATTGGGTTATGGAGAGTGGTCCACTGGACCACCAGGAATTATTATTGCATATGCCCATGATCGGGCTACAGGGTGGGGGAGGTACAATGCTTTCTGGGCAGGGGGCTTGGGGTCAGTGTTTTGGGAGGTCGGGTGGCCACCCACGGCAGACGGCTGCTGTGTTGCGCCCTGCAATACGGCAGCCCACCTGTGGATGTCCCCGACTTGTTCCCTGTTTGTACGGGCACAACTTTGCACCCCCCTGAACGGTGCAAGGTGAGGTTGTGCTTGCATATGTGCCACACATCCCGGGCTGAATATCGCCATGTGCCGCATATGCATGGGCACACCCCCCCGCACTTGCACCGCATACATTACCAATGCACCCCGGCGCATCAGGAGTTGCGCAGTGCAACTTGCCCCTTTGAATATCGTGCCATGGTGCATTGGTGGGTTGTGCAGTTGCACCATGCGCAACCATTTTGAATATCCCACCCACACAATCTAATGTATGGCTCTAATTTCTTCAGGGCCCATACCAGTGCAAGGCATTCCTTTTCAACTGTAGAAGTATGCCTGCTCCCAGGGAAGTAACTTTTTGCTCAGGTACACTATTGGGTGGTCTTTGCCCTGATCAGATACTTGACTGAGGACTACTCCAATCCCCACATCCGAGGCAGCTGTCTGGACTATGAATTGTTTAGTGTAATCTGGACTGGCCAACACTAGGGCACTGCACAGTACCTCTTTTAGCGATATGATGACTTGCTCACAAGCTGGCTCCCATTTTACTCTTTTGGGCTGTCTTTTCTTCAGCAAGCTAGACAGGGGAGTCACCAGGCTACTGTAATTGGGCACAAACTTTCGGTAGTACCCTGCAGTCCCTAGAAAGCTCCTAACCTGCTTCTGTGTTTCCAGCACAGGTCACACCTCAGTCTTTACTTGATTGGGATGAAGCTGCCCCTGCCCCACTACATGGCCTAGGTATGCTACCTCTACCATAGCCACCTGGCACTTTTCAGCCTTGACAGTGAGCTCTACCCTCTGTATCCTGCTCAACACTTCCTCCAGGTGGGACAGGTGTTCCTTCCAGCTAGTAATGAAGATGGCAATATCATTCAGATAAGCCACTGCGTACTCTTCAGTACCATGTAACACCTGGTTGACCAACCTTTGGAAGGTGGCAGGGCATTCTTCATTCCAAAAGGTATTACCCGGAACTTGAATAATCCTGTTGGAGTAATGAAGACTGACAGTTTTTTAGCTCTGGCAGTTAACTCCACCTGACAGTACCCTTTTGTCAAATCAACTGTGGTAAGGTATGTCATCCCTCCCAACTTGTCCAGTAGTTCATCCGTCCATGGCATTGGGTGGGCGTCAGACTTCATGACTGCATTGAGTCCATGATAGTCCACATAAAAATGAGTCATCTGGCATGGAATGAGGATTATGGCTGAGGCCCAGGGACTGTGGGATTTCTGGATTACCGCATAATTCAGCATTTCCTCCACTTCCCTCCTAATGTTCTTTAGGACAGCTTCAGACACCTGGTAGGCTGTCCCCTGTATGGGCGCTTTTTTCCTCGTGGCTACATTGGGTGTCTCTAAGGGGGTTCATCTAGGCTTGGCTATAAACAAAGGGGGAAAGTCCTCTAAAACCTCCCTCACTTCTGGGGACTGTTCTGGGGTTAACTGGGGTGATAGTTTGATTGCCTCCACAGATGACTTCTGCTTGCTTTCCTCCAGCAAGTCCAGGAGAGGGTCTTCTTTGTCCATCCCCTCCCCAGGACTACACACTGCAAATACCATGTCAGCCCTATTTGCATATGGCTTCATCATGTTGACATAGTACATTCTATGGGTATGCCTTCTGTCAGGCAATTCTACAATATAATTTACGTCATTGACCTGTCGGACTACCTTATATGGTCCCGCCCACTCAGTCTGCAGCTTGTCCTTCCAAACTGGGATTAGGACCATTACTTCCTGACCTGCACTGTATGAGAGAGCTCTGGCTCCATGGTCGCACCAGACCTTTTGCTTCTGCTGGGCAGTTGACAGGTTGCTTTGGGCCACCCCCATAAGCTCCTTCAGCTTAACCCTAAACTTAAGGACATACTCCACTATGGGGGTTCCCCTGGGTGGTATGCTTGCCTTCCCAATCTTCCCAGATCAAGTCTAGGGGCCCATGCACCCTACATCCTTATAAGAGTTCGAAAGGGGAAAACCCTGTCAACTCTTGGGGAGCCTCCCTGTATGCAAACAATAGGTGAGGAAGGTATTTCTCCCAGTCTCCCCTATGCTGTTCAGCAAATGCTTGGAGCATCGATTTTAGGGTACCATTAAACCTTTCCATGAGCCCATTGGCTTGTGGATGATAAGGTGTCATGCATGTCTGCACCACCCCATACTTCTCCCACAAACACTTCATCAGGTCCGACATGAAGGTACCCCCATGAACAGTAATAACATCCTGCAGAAATCTGACATGGGAGAAAATCTGCTTTCCCTTCCCCTTCTACTCCTGGCTTTATCTATGCTTACGCTCCACTGCTACTCTATCAAATCACCCCCCACCCCATATCAGTTGTAGTCTGTTGTTTGTTCTAGCTGCCAAAATATATGTATTGCACACACCAGTCATCATGTTTCATTTATCAGTATGCAACCTGTAAGTCGCTTCCCTGTGTCATATTAATGTTTACCACCTGCGGTCACCCTATGTGGTACCCTTGTATGTATATCCAGCCTGTATCATGTAACATGCATTTCTTGTATATACTGTTATTACCTATCTATGTTTGTACTTTAAGTGTTTATGTCACAGGACCTCCTTGTGAATGAGCTTGATCAATGGAGTTTTCCTGCAATAAACTTGAACTTGAACTTGAGAAAATCCCTAGCAAGGCTTCTGCCACTTTGTCTGCCCTAAGTGATGAGAGGGTGACCACCTCTGGGTATCGGGTGATGTAATTGACCACTGTCAGGATAAACTTCTTCCCTGAGGAGCTTGTGGTATTCAAAGGTCCCACAATATCCATTCCTACCCTCTGGAATGGCTCTTCCACAATAGGCAAGGAAATTAGGGCAGCTTTTGTTTTACTACTGTACCTGCCCTCCCTATTTGTTGGCACTGGTGGCAAGACCTGCAATATTCCTTCCCCTCCTGGGTGAAGTTGGGCCAATAGAAATTCTGGGCCCATCGCTGCATGTTACACATGATGCCCAGCTGTCCAGACATGGGGATATCACGAGCGATCTTGAGCAACTGCTCACGGTACCCCTGGGGAACAGCAAGCTGCCTGCCCATCACCCCTCCCTCTGACCTCATGTCCTGTATATACAACAGTCCATTGTCCCCAAATACCCTATGTTTCATGTCACCTCCCTGTGTTACATCAAATTCTGCACAGGCCCTCAGCCTCTCCAAACTAGGATCAGTCCTCTGAGCAATGGCAAATTCCTCACATTTTTCCAGAGCATGTGACATGTCCCTCTCAGTTCCTAAACTGGGGTCCATAGCTCTAATGTCAGGGCACTCAGATTCACAGCCATCTCTAACCTTCTGACCATTGGTTACTCTTCCCTCCTCAGAGTAACCTTCTGTAGCTGTTTTGTGAATGGCTACTTTGAGAAATCCTACCTCCTTTTCACTACCATCCATGTCAGGAGACACGCTGGGGAACCAGCCCCCCATTTATTTTTCCACAGGGGCTTCTATGGGGTCCAGGGAACTACAAGAGGCCATTACTGTCTGACTGCAGGTAACCTCACATGCCACCCCCTGCTGTAGATTATTCCCTATAATCACATCCAGGGCAAGGTTGTCTGCCACTGCCACTTTTTGCACCCTCTCTCCTCTCATCCCAGTCCAGGAGAACACTAGCTAGTGGCAGGGTTTTCTTCTCCCCAGTGAATCCCCTCACCGTTACAAACTGATTAGATATAAGCTGTTCAGGCCCAACCAAATTCCCTTTTACTAAGGTAAGAGATGCCCCTATGTCCCTTAACCCATGGTTCTGCAACCCATTTACAGTAATCGGGTGTATGTTCTCCCTCATGTTTACAGGCATGTTTTCAGGGATACACAGTGCACACAACTGTTTGAGGCCACTTTGCCCACTCTGTAAGTTTTTAGGACACTGTCTAGCAAGATGCCCTGGCTGTTTACAAAACCAACAGTCATCATTTCCTTTATCCGAGAAATCCTTTTTTGGTAGCTTGGGGCTTCCCCCTTTTGGCAGAGGTATTGAGGGTTTTAGCTGCCCTAAAGGTGCACTTTTCCCTTTCTTCCCTGCCATACCTGCCTTACTTCCTTTCAGAGCAGGTCTGCTCCTGGCATAGCAATCCGAGAGCTCAGCAGCTTGCTGTGCTGTTTTTGGATCTCGGTCCTCTAGCCAGTTTTTTAACTCTGCGGGGCAAGCCCAAAAGAACTGCTCTATAAGTACAACTTGCTCAATTTTTCCCACAGAGTTTGCTTCTACCCTCCCACCAATGTTTTAAAACCTGATGTTGCTTTGTAGCAAGTTCCTCAAAGCTCATGTCAGGGCTTTTTCGGAGTTTCTGGAATTTAACCCTGTAGGCTGCAGGAGTCAACTCACACTTTTTAAGCAAAGTAGCTTTATGTTTCTCATAATATTGACTATCATTATTGTCCATTTGGCCTAGCGCCTCTCACCCTTTACCAGTAAGTAGCGGGGATACCTTGAAGCTCCAGGATTTCTTGGGTATTTTGGCCTGGATACAGACCTTTTCAAACAAATTCAAAAATACATCCATATCCACCTCCTCTTTAAATTCAGCAATTAATTTGGAGTTTAATTTATACACCAGCCCTGGAGTTTCAGGTTCACCCCTGCCACTTACCTTCTTTGGCACGGGTCATTGGAGTCTTAGCTCCTCCAGTTCAAACTCTCTCTGGTGCTGTCTTTCTTTTTCCTCTGCTTCTCTCTGTTGCTGCTTTTCTTTTTCCTGCATCTCCAGTTCAAACCTCTTCTGCTCAAACTCCCTCTGCTGCTGGGCTTCAAATTTTCTCTGCTCGAATTCCAGCTCCAGTTTCCTCAACTCCAGCTGCAGCCTTATCCCTTCCAACTCCAGCTTTGTGGTGACCTTCCCCTGGTGCTGTGGCTCTGGGTTCCCTCTGGTCTCACTGTCCTCCTCCCTGGGACTGGACACTGCAACATCCCCTGGCACCTCCATCCCCAAGGTCTGGTCCCTTTCAGTCACTTGCCATGACTCAAGATTCTGGGCAATCGTTTGCTCATTGGCTGCCATGAGAGCCTCCATGAGGTTCTTTTTGGTTCGCCACTCATACTGGACTCCTCTTTCCTGACACAACTGCCTTAGGTAATCTGCAGTGTATTCACTGTAGTTGGAAGCCGTCTTCTTCCCTAACTACTACTACACTAGTTTACACCGAACCCCCCCCCCAAAAAAAAACAGGTAGGGAACATTATACGGTAACCAAATTATTATTTTATTTTCAAATCTCTTCCTTGATTGTGTGTGGATTGTTTTCAGTTTATCAATCTGATACCCTGGCCTTGAATCCAACTATGCCTGTACCACCAATGTCTCTTGAATTGCAACACTATGCCACCAGATCTCTTGGATCCCCACCACTGCGCACCAAATTTGTCACAGACCCACTCCTGGGTGTCAGCTCCACTGAGCTCACAGTGCCCACCCCTAAGTGCAATCTGTGACAGGAAGGGGGGAACAGGAATACCCTGCTCACATCCTCCCAGAGTGCTGAGTTGACAACTGAATACCTGCCACAAGATCCCAGGGCTGCTCCTTTACTCTGGATAAGTGTGCAATACCAGTCAAGAGTCTTGTAGCCAACTGAGAACCTTTCTTGGTTGTTGCACAAAGGGGGAAGATTGAGCATTATGATCTCTTTGGGGTAGCCTCGTAACCCTGATTTTGTCTTCTCCCACAGGGCATGCAATAACCCTGTTCAAATTGTGTAACAGATCTGGAATAGCTTACCTATGGATGTAGTAATAAGTATAACAATGGAGGAATTCAAGAATAAACTAGACAGGTATCTTATCTCTAGTAACATAAAGGGCTATTGAGATGGGTCTCTTGGGACAGGGGTTTATCTAAACAGAGCAAGTATTATGGACCTCGGACTTCTTTACTCTGAAAAACTATGATAACTATGAAATCCTCACAGACTCTTCCCTGAGACTTTTGTATTCTCCCTATCTTTACCCAGATTTCCCTTTACAGATCTTTGTTAAATTGGTAGCTTATGGTGTCACCCCTTAGCAATAACAGTTTGGTCACAGATTATTACTAAACACCCCACAATTACACACAATATAAAAATCTCACTCAGGCAGGTTTCTTAAAAACAAATGTTTTTACTATATAATTAAGTATCATACAGTTACAACTAAAAGATTTAGAAATTTGGTCACAGATAACACAAATAAAAGTGGGCATGTACCAGAAATATGCACTATGACTTTTATTTATTTTCTACCTTAAGTTCGTAGTGAATTGAAGTCCAGAAGAATAACTGAAGTCTGACATTTATTTTCCTTCTTTTTCAGCCACTGGCTTTCAGTGCCTGCTGGCAGTGTGTCTAGTCAGGAAGGGTGTCCTTTGAAATGCTCCAAGAAAAGAGAGTTTGTTTCTGATTCAAAGTGTCTTAAACTGTCTGCCAAAATCCCTGGTCTGGTCCTAACTTTAGGTCAGTAGATGTCACTCTTGCACTTTCCCGAACTTTTAGGGAATTATTATTGTTTTGTTTAGGTTCTTACATCACCACTTCCTGGCACATTAATAACATTTTAGAATTGGTGTCTTTGATGTCCTACTGCCCTACAATATAACACTTGTAAGACAAATCACACCAGCCTGTCAGGAATGGCCATTTCCCAGATCCTGGTTCCCAAGCATCCTGCCTTTGAAGTACAAAGGTTTATCTCCTGAAACTTTTTATTATCTCTGCTTCTCTCCATTAAGTTTACAAGACATTTCTACTCCTTTTGGAGTGTAATTTAGTTTCCTGGCAAGCAGCTGGTTCCAAGGTCACAGAGAATATCAGACATTTTTAAAAATACATTCTCTCTTTCTATATCACCCCCTTTCTTAACACTGGCATTTTCTTATGGCATTTAACATACACAAAATCACATAAAAAATAGATAACAGAAATATATTTGCAAATAATAACTGGCAGTGGCTAGCTCGCCACACCAATGACATATTTTGCAGTCTGTATCAAGGTTTTACATAGCTAAATTAATCTGCTGTAACCCGTGCTCTGGCAGCTGGGCTGAGTCTGGGCTGCTGCCCTCTCCAGAGTGGAGTCTGACCACAGGCAGTCCAGTGTTCGGGAGGGAGGACAGCCCTCCTGTAAGCACAAAAAGAAGCGGGCCTGTTCCCAATCCAGGTCAGGAATCTGGTGCTGCTTGACTTCAGGTTCTTCCTCTTCTTGTCGGAAGGGGAAGAAATGGTACTGTACAACCTGAGGTTACCCTCTGGTATGTCTGCCAAGAGATCTTTTATGTCCATGAGCAGGAGGCCTTCCCTGGCTCCATTGGTTACCCCGATGGCTTCTGTTTGTGGTCATTTAGTGTCTTGAGCCCAGAGTCCCTCCCTGTCCTCTTGTGGGGCCTCTGGGGGGCAGTTTCACCATTGGGAAGCTCCTATGAAGCAGTGGGTACAGCGATTGACCCGGTTACCCCTTCCTGTGGATCCAGTACTGGGGCCCTTGGGCCTAGGTGCCTCAGGGCTGTGATCAGGGCCTTTGGACCAGGTCAAGTGTTTATCTCCAATGGATCCTGATTCCTTGACTGTGACCATGCTGCTGATGCTGGTTCCATGCACCATCCTCCCTCACTCTGTGTCTTCACCGGGACTGGCACAGGTAGCTTCTCTGATCATTTTGGTGACAGTTGCACCTCCTAGGCCTGGTTTGGGTTCTTGGGTGGTGCCACCTTAGGCACCAGTACCTGATCTGGTGCAAGCACCATGAGGTTCCGTATCGCTTCTGGTGCCAGGTCTGGTGACAGCTCCTGTGGGGCCAGTGCCAGTTCTGGTGCTGATTCCTGCTCCATTTCTGGTGTTGCCTGCATATCTAATCCCCAGGCCTGGACCCAGGCTTCCTGGATGCATACTCTTTCCAGCTTCCCTTTCTGAGGAGGCTCTGGAAGGGGATGACTCTGACCCTAACCTCATTAGTTCTGAGGGAGGTGAGGACAACACTTTTTATAGCCTGGAGAATCATCCTCCAATTCTACTCCTGTACCTCAGGAGGACATATCCTTCCAGACATTGCTCAGAAACATGCAGACAACTCTGGCTCTTGAGATGTCTGCCCTTGACCCGGGTAAGTGAATGCACCTCAAGAGGCTCCATGTTCCTACCATTATTGTTAATCTCATGCCACCTGTTTCTCCAGCCTTTGAAACACTTTCTGAGGCAGTGTGGGCTAGACTGGCTTCTATTCCTTCAGTATACAAGTCCATAGATCGATATATGTATTCACAGAAGGTACATATGCTAATCCTGTAGACCACTCAAACACTTCTAAGGGTCTAAATACATTCTGCAAGGAATTTGGGCTTATTGATAGGTGGAGGATTTTGCACCCGAAATGCAGAGATTACATATTTCACTCAAACAGTCATGGTTGCTATAGTAGGCTAGACTACATATTCTTAGCTAAATCACTTCTGCCAGGCCTGTCTTCCAGTCTGATAGGTAATGTAGTCATATTTGATCATGATCCAGTTTCCATGGGTATCACACTAAGTCACACCTCGCCTGCAGAAAGGCATTGGGAATTCATCAGTAGCTTACTAAGGCACAATGATTTCCCAAACTAGTTAGCTGAAGAAATAAAAAACATTTTTGAATTAAATGATAATGAGGTCACAGTGCCAACCCTGTGAGATTCATTCAAGTCTTACATAAGGGGCCGTATAATCTCATTATCATCCCACAAAAAAAGGCTCAGGGAGGCAGAAATCAAGAGTCAGAACAAAATCTGAAAACAAAAGGAGATTTGTTTAAAACTTCAGGGGCTAAGAACTTAAATCTGTACAGAGACATCATCAATCTTATATATGAAATAAATACCATACTCAGTCAAAAGGTAGAGTTTGCACTATTTTGCCTAAAACAAGCCTATTAGGAGGCAGGTGAGGCACAAGGTAAACTCTTGGCACATAAACTTAAGAAATTGTCAGAGGCCACTAAGATTGCTTCTGTCAGGGACAAACAGAATAGACAAGTTTTTACTACAAAACAAATCATTAATGAATTTAGGGACTTTTATTCATCACTATATAGATCAGATGACCATGTCTGCCAAGACGATCTGAATTTATTTCTACACAACCTTAATATCCCTTATATTAATGTGCATGAGAAAGAAACCCTGAATAGACCCATCTCACAAGGAGAGATCCTAAATGCTGTCAACTCCCTACTGACAGCTAAAGCCCCTGGGCTGGATGGACTTTCTGGAGAATTTTATAAACCCACTAACCAGCAGCTAGCCCCATCCTTCTTAGAGTTTTCAGTAGCACAGCCATTATAGGGTCTTTGCCTCAAAGCATGTGGGAAGTCACTATAATTGTCCTACCAAAGAGAGACAAGGATCCAGCATTGTGCAAGAACTACAGGCCTATTTTGTTAATCAGTGTAGATTGTAAAATACTAGCTAAGATCATGGCTAATAGCCTAAATCTAGTCATACAGAAATTGATACACCCAGATCAAGTAGGCTTTGTGAATGGGCATCGTAGAGCAGACTTGTTACGCAAGGTGATCCATGTTATACATGAAGCCAAAACCAATACCTCTGAGCCTGTCCTACTACCTTTAGATGCTAACCAGGCATTTGACAGGATAGAATGGAACTACTGTATTTGACTAAAATTCTTGATAAATATAACCCGGGTGTTACTTTGGTAATTGGGTACAAATTCTATACTCTGAAGTATATGCAAAAGTTAAAATCAATGAGTTTTCCTCAGATAGGTTCCCAATTTATAGGGGCACCGGACAAGGATGTTCCCTGTCGCCCCTTCTTTTCCTGTTAGCCCAGGAACCCCTTCTCATTAGCTTAAGGGCCTATACAAAATTGACTGGGATCACAATTGGAAGAGAACAAAAGATATCTGCATACTCGGATGGTATAATATTATCCATCACAAACCCTCAAGTATCGGTCCCTACTACCTTAACAGTGATACCGAATTTCTCGCATGTTTCAGGATTTAAAGTTAACTTTGTGAAATCTGAGGCTCTTCTATTAACCAATGGGGCTGATAAATCAGTCTTCCTGCAAAACAACATTGAAATTGCTAATCAAGGAATTCAGTTTCTAGGTATTCCAATAACCCCAAACATTTCACAAACTATCCCTAAGAATTTCTCCATACTATTAGAAAAGATGGCCACAGACTTTACAAGGTGGAATAAAATGCTCTTATCTTTTTGGGGCAAAATCCAGGCATTTAACATGATGATAGCACCACGTGTTTATTACCTGTTGCAACACCTGCCTGTTCATATCCCTTCATACTTCTTTGACAACATTTATAATCCATGCGGGATATTTTTATGGGACAACAAACCACCGCGAATATCCAAGGTCAAATTACAGAAGTCAAGGAAGAAAGGTGGGTTTGGTTTTCCCAACTTTAAACTCAGGCTTGTTGTGTTTATCACAGCTTGGTGTGTTCAATAACTATGGCTAGGCAAAGATCAGGACACCCCGGGGTGGGTACAGGTAGAAAAAGTCTTGTTAAAAGGGAATCATCCCAGAACTACTTTGTTCTCAGATTCAATCAGACCATTCAACTCAAATCAGTTACCAAGCCAGGTGAATAAATCCTGGAAAACCATGGCCACATCCTGAAATGGGATCCTTAGTTCTCCCTTTGCTGTCCACTATGTGGTAATCAAATTATAAAGATAAATAACAAATATCTGAACTGGCCACTTTGGGAATCAAAGGGCATCATATACCTAGATGACACTATAGACCCTTCTACAGCTACTCTAATGTGCTTTCCCAGCTATCTCTTAAATATAACTTGCCCAGAACTGAATTTTATAACTTTCTGCACTTTAAGATGTCCTTAAGAACCAAATAAACAAGGAGATCATATTTTTCCCTGTCCATGTATTAGATAAAATATGCACAACAAATAATGGACATAAAAACTTTATTAAATTATTCTGGATTCCAAATCAGACCCGGTTGCAACACTATGTAATACCTGGCAGCAGGAATTATAAATCCAAATAACTACGCCGGAGTGGGAGGAAATCTGGAGCATGGCACTAAGGCCATGTAGGGAAGCCAAGGAGAGTTTTTGTCAACATAAGATAGTACACAGGTGGTACTACACCCCGTGCAAGATGACCAAACTAGGTCTATCAACAGACGAGACATGTTGGAGGTGTTTAAATGACAGGGGTACATTATCACATATACTATGGTCTTGTCCAATTCTAGCTCCCTTTTGTAAAGATGTAATGTCAACATGTGCAATGGTAAACAGCAAAATGACATGTTCAGAAAGATTTGCGATTTTAGGGATTTGCACAGAATTAACACAACATTCACTCCTTCAAAAATGATGGCTACATGCAGCATTCATCACAGCAAAAAAAATTTATTTTGAGGCACTGAAAGAGTGTAGAGGTACTGACAGTGAAGGAATGGCTACAAGATCTTTACAGCAGAACTAGTTATGAAAGGGTAGCATCTGAAAACATGAATCGGTCAGACAAATTTCTTTCCATATGGGAACCATTCTTAAGTAACATTAGACTTTAAAATATGTTACAGTTACTTAGTAGATGTTATATCTCTGTTTATTCCCTTGTTCCCTTCCCTTTTTCCTATCCTTATCCTATTATATTTTAAGGTTACTCTATAGTTAGCTCAGTTGTACTAATGTATTATAGCTTTATGTTGTTAAAAATTCAAGCACAAATTTTTGTTATTGGTTACGTTTTTGGATTAAGTCCTTACATTCAAGCTACAGTTGGTTATTGCAAGTGATTTTATAATTTATCTATACATTTGTATGTTTGTTTTATTTGAAAATTCAATAAAATTATGAATTATAAAAAAGGATCCCAGTTTCACATAAAGATTTTCACATATTTTATAATTTCAGATATGCAAGGGAGAAGAAAAGATAGAAACACCAAGTGAAGGCAGAGAAACATTTGGTTGCACAGTCAGTCAAGAGACAGTAAAGAAGAGGATAGAACAGATCCTTTTGTTTAGCTCTTTCTACGTAACAAATGGGACAGGGTCTTATCAAACCATGTCACAATGCCCAGCAACAGGTTATGAATGTTCCATTTGATGGCACTTACTGTACCTGCTCAGTCAACAGGTTTAGCAGTCCCTGAAGGCCTCTCAAAAAAACAAAACAGCCATCAAATCAGCCAGGCCAGCTCCTTCACATCTGCAGAGGGGCAAAAGCTGTCAGTATTTTCATAACAGACAGCCCTTTCATGGAAGAGGCAGAGGAGCCCCAAATAATCACCAGCCTCCTCAGCCACAAAAAAAAATGCAGCAAAAGACACAGGCCCCAAAAGTGCCCAGTGCCACCTTCTGAGATCCTGGCCCTGGCTGTGCCTAAGCTGCCCGAGGTGGACCTCTCCTCGGTGGTGGGAGGGCATCTGACTCTGTTTTACAGTCAGTGGAAGTCTTTTTAAGGATCGCTTGGAAGGGGTATTCTCTCAACTTTTCAGAGATTCTCCCATATTGTCTACTCAAGTGGCAGCACACTCTTTCAGCTACTCAGTCAGAACTTCTGACTTCAGAAATAGTGGTCCTTCTGAAAAATAAGGCAGTGGAAGTAGTCCCCTTGGCAGAATGCAACACGGGTTTCTACTCCTATTATTTTCTGGTTCCAAAGGAGACAGGGGGCATGCACCCCATTCTTGACCTCAAAAAATTGAACAAGTTCCTGTGCCATGAGAAGTTCAAGATGGTTTCTCTAGGAACCCTCCTTCCACTTCTCAAGCCACAGGACTGGTTGGCATCCCTATACATGCAGGATGCCCACCAGCACATTCTAGTTCACCCAAGCCATCAAAAGTTCCTTTGGTTTGTGGTCTTGGGTCATCACTATCAGTTCAGAGTCCTGCCCTTTGGACTGTCCTCAGTGCTTTGAGTCTACAAAATGCTTGGCAGTTCTCATGGCACATCTTTACAAGCTAGGACTACAGGTCTTCTCCTGCCTACATGACTGGCTCATTGCAAGCATGTCAAGGCTGGGCACAGAATAAGCAGTACACACTGCAACTCAGTTTATGACTTCATAGGGGTTCTGCTAAATCTGGAGACATCACACCTTCAACCCTCACAACAGCTTCTCTTCATAGGGGCCCTCTTAGATACCACCAAGGCCAGGGTCTTCCTTCCACAGGACAGATGCAATGCCATCCTGCAGTTGGCACAGTTTGTCAGGGGCAACAATTCTGTGAGAGCTCACTCCATGCAGCGGATGCTGGGCCTGATGGCTTCTTCTGTCTTCTCAGTCCCTCTAGGTCATCTGCACATGAGGAAGACTCAGTGGATGCTCAGTACTCAGTGGTCTCCATCAACACATCCTCAGTTCTACCCAATCAAAGTGACAGATCCTTTGGGCTGCTCACTTCTCTGGTGGACACAGGAGGACAACCTCACTCAAGATCTCCCCTTCACTCAACCAAAATCTCAGATAACTAACTCTTAACATGGATGAATCTCTACTGGTATGGTGAGCCCACTGCGAAGGCCATCGCACCCAGAGAGTTTGGACTCATTCAGAATCCCATCTCAATATCAATGTTCTGGAAATGAGGGTGGTACGTTATGCACTTCAAGCCCTAATGGACTTTGTCAGTCACAATGTTATCCATCTGCAGACAAACAACAAGTCAGTGATGTACTACATCAACAAACAGAGTAGGTTTACACTCCTATCCACTTTGCAGGGAAGCTGTGAGAGTGTGGGAATGGTGTCTAGAACAGAATGCTCTGATTCAAGCAGTCTACCTGCCAGGGACTCAGAACAATCTGGCAGACCTACTCAGTCAGACAGAAGAGGATCCACATGCATAGTCATTAGATACAGATGTCGTTCAGGCTCTTTTTGATGAGTGGGGAACCCCGGGGTTGGGCCTTTTTGCATCCCCACTCAACACAAAACTGCCTCAATTCTGCTCCAAAAATCCAGAATCTGGCATTTTCTGTCAGGATGCATTCAGGCTGCAGTGGAGAAATCACTTTCTGTATGCATTTCCTCCTCTTTCTCTAATTCAGAGGGTGCTGCTCAGGTTGGAGGCCCATGGCGGCAAAATGATTCTGATTGCTCCATTCTTGACACATCAAATTTGTTTTCCATTAATCAACAACTTATCAGTGGCCCCTCTGAGGCCCCTCCCACTGCAGATGGACCTTCTGACACAGGGATCCCTGGTCCATCCCAGCCTGCACTCCCTTCATTTCCACTCGTGGTTTCTGAAGAGATAGATTTGACCAGGTTCAAAGTTTCTCAGAAGATCTAGGAGATTCTTCTGGCTGCTCATAAACCTTCCACTAGGAAAATTTACACAGCCAAATGGAAGTGCTTTTCTGAATGGTGTGGAAAGATCCATATGGACCCATTCTGATGTCCACCAGACAAGGTTTTGGAGTACTTACTAGACTTTTCAGATGCTGGACTGCAATACTCCTCTATAATGGTCCACCTCTATGTAGTTTCTGCCTATCATGAGCCAGTCCAGAGCATGACCCAGGGTCAACTGCCTCTTTTCAAGAGATTTCTTAAGGGCATTCTGCACACAAGGCCCTGGTCAGGAAGTTGGGTGCCCCTTGGAATATTAACCTCATGGTAGACATGCTCACTCATAAACCTTTGAACCTCTGGCTACATGTGATCGCAAGTTTCTGACCTGGAAAACAGCTTTTCTAGTGGCCATCACCTCTGCTCACAGGGTCTCTGAGATACATGCTTTGATCATGGACCCTCTGTATACTGTCACCATAGAGACAAGGTGGTTCTCCATACACACCCCAAGTTTCTGCCCAAAGTGGTGTTGGAGTGCCATCTGAAACAGCCTTTGGTATTGCCTACTTACTTTTCTAACTTCCAGAACAAAGGGGAATGCAACCTTGATTCTCTGAATGTTAAAAGAGCCCTTTAATTCTGCATTGATAGAACTAAGGACACCCGTCAACCCAAGCAGCTGTTTGTCTCCTTTACTGCTGCCTGATTGGGCCAGCCGGTAACTATTAAATATATTTCCGCTTGGACAGTAGCTTGCCTTTGCCACTGCTACTCTATGGCACAGGTCAAATTGGAAATTAGATCACCCAACACCACTATTTCCTCCCTTTGTCACCCCTCTTTCAAATTCTTCCCTGAGCTCTCTGCCTCTCTCTTCCCCTTGCTCCTGAGGCCTACAGATCACCCCCAAGCACAGTTTCTTGCTTCAGGCTGCCATGAGTTGCACCCACAGTGAGTCAGTCTCTCCATTACTACCCCTGATGCACCAATCTTCTGCCATCTCGATGCCCTCCTTGACAAAAAGGGCTACACCTCCACCTCTACCTGTTCCTCTATCCCTCTAAAACGATAAGAACCAAGGGACCATTAGGTTGCAGTCATTATTTTCTGAAGCTCACATTTCTGTGATGGCCACTAGGTTCACCTCAGTGTCCACCATCAGTGCCTGAAGCTCGTTGATTTTACCCAGGCTCCCAGCATTACAGCATACCCCCTTCCATCTGACACCTGATTCTCTGTTGCTGCTACCCTTGGGCCTTCCTTGTCCTTTTTTTGGTGTTTGCATACTTTGCATTACCAATCTTTCTAGTGTCTCCTCATCTAGTCCAGTTGGAGCCACAACTCCCTTTGCACCCGCTATGTTGCTACAAGCCCCCAGATATTGGGGAGTACTAGCTAGGATTCCCTTCCTCTCAGCTGCAGTCATTGTTTCCCCTAGTTCCAGTCTTCCTGAAGTCAGTTTAAATGTCTGATATAAACACCAGTTACAGAAACACAGAAACATAGACAACGATGGTAGAAGAAAAAACAAGGTCCAGCCAGTCTGCTCGAGTTCCTTATTTATCCCTGGGGACTACTGTTCCTCCAGGGTCCTAGCCCTCCCCATCCTCCCTCCATTCTCCTTCCCAAGAGTTATGGGCTAACTGAGCTATCTTACACCCTCAGTCAGTGTTTAGGCTAATTGTAGGATTACTTTCATGCTACTCCTTGGTAGATTCAAGATTTAACCCTTAAAATGCAGATAGAATTAGAACATATTGGAATTCTGGACTGATATAGCAGTCCGTGGCCCTGCAAGGGTTAAGAAAATTTTATTTTTCGACTATTACAATTACAATATACTAAAAACAAACACACAGTTTTTATAGAAATGTCTATTGAGTGGAGCTGCCTGTTTTAGTTGTGATAACCATTGCATAGGATCTTTAAAGTTTAGCTCAGTCCTCCCCCCCCCCCAAAACATGCTGGGGCTGTGATGAAGTTTCAGATGATGGCATCTGGTGGACCTCTGACCTCTTCTGGGCAGTCACCTGAGCACCCACCACGGTCAAGATGTCACCAACGCCAGACCACTCTGTCATCGGGGTTGGCACAATTCTCAGTGCTGACTGATGTGTTGATGAGTAGGCACTGAATGTTGCTGCCAGCTCTGGCTGTCAGGGTCTGTGTTGGGCAGCTGTTTGCACTAGTGTGGGGCTCTGCATCAACACTGCTGGTGGTATCAGAGCCAATATAATGGCCACCATCTGGGTCCATTCTAGATCCAGGCCAGTCCCTGCAGCAGGGTTCTCTACAGGCTGCCAGTCATTATCCATCCATGTGCTCCCCCTTGGGACACACTTTCATTAGCCACCACTGGCAGTGGGGCTACTGGCTCCTCTTTGGTGAGGATCCCAAGAAGGGCACACAGTCCTAGACTGGGCATAGGTACAATGGATTCCCAACCAACCAACATCTTCTTTAGGCTGCCAGCTGAAGTGCCACAGTCTCTTGTTCATATGGTAGCTGAGTCTCTTAGGCCTCTAAGTCAGCTGCTTCAGCAGCAGTTCCACCAGTGGATGGGGAATGTTCAGCACTGAACCTCCCCCAGCTCAATCCTCTAGTGGTGTTCTAACCTACTGTCCCTTAACATCCTGTGAAGTGCTTACTGTATGTTTTAAGATATTGTATCTTTATAGTTGGATCACACCTAAAAGTAGACCCTTGGCCTAGAGTGGCTTACTCGGTTAAGAAAAACTAACTAAATAAATAAATTCCTTTTAGAGGATACCAAATCCTCTATCTACTATGTCTCCTCTGCTGTGGAAGATATTTTCTTTTTTAGCAAATCATGAGAAAGATGCAGGAGTCACTGGAATTACCCTATTTAGTGGGTGTAAACCCTAATGCTATGCCACTGGACTTCTTGATGTTGCCAGGTCAGGAAACATTTATGCTCCCTCCCTGGCATCCTGCACTGGGAAAAGCCACCATGGTGATTCTGGAGACACCTCTTCACCACCACCAACCTACTTCAAGGGACCTCCTAACTTAGAAACTGGCTCTGGTTGGGTCTTCTGGAGATCTTGGTCACCCTGCTGTGGGGCTGACATGCCTTCTGATGCAAATGGATAGTAGATCCATATCTATGACTAGGCTGTACCCCCACTGCTGGGCTCTAGGTAGATGGATGCTTTTGGCAGGCAGAAGTTTACCTAGGCCAAGACATCCATGACCAAAGCATCGCACCAGGTTCAGGCTGTAAGTAAAGTTGTTGTCCTTTTGCTGTTTAAATCTTTGTCTGAGGGATTACTGCATAAGAGATAAGTTTCATGCTTAATTTGGGGGTACCTGTTTTTGCATTCCACTGGTTCATGGGTGGAATGTTCCTGTGGGGAAGTGGGTAGGAAACGCAGCTGAGGGGGTTGTACTATACTGTCACCAGGCCCACTTAAAGTTTTCTATGGTTGGAGGCACCGTGCAGCTAATTTAAATCCTTGATATGAACCCCAATCAGGAGTTTATCGACCCAGGTCCCTCTACCTTGTTTGAGCCCACAGTGCAGGGGTAGTAACCACAACATCCATGGTGACAGAATTATGTAAATCTTACACATGATCCCATCCTTAATGCACAACAAGGAATTACTGTTCTCTGATGGGAATGGTCTGCTGTTGCACAACTGAGGGAAAAACTCTGAGCCAAAAAAACTATCTGTACTTTTTCATTCTAATTTATTATCCATGATTTCTGTGGTTCCAGAGGAAACTTGTCATGAGATCATCAACACTGTTAAATCTCTTCCTTACAGATCATTTGGGAACCATTTATAAAACAGCATTAGAGCACAAGAATTTACATGGAAGGGCTGCCTCACTGGACAGGTTGTGTCTATGTTGGGGGTTTATGATAACACTGTTGGGGGAAAATAAATGTTATTGTTCTGTTGAACTACTCTGCTTGTAATGCCTTAACTAGTACGTATTGCATTGTATGGCTGTACATTTCTGCAATTTATCACAATAAAATGTTTTAAAAAAATGTAAGGGTCACCCCAGTGGCCCCACGGTACCCTGTCATGCTACCATGTAGACAACGCTGGTTTGGAACTGAGCCTGGAAAGTTGTGTCAGGTTCCTGGCCAAGACTGAGACAGCTGTCACATGGCAGTATGTCTTGGCTGAGGAGGGTAGGTGGCAGGTTCCACTGTCACAGTGGCCGCTGTGATTGGGCAACAGAGATTGCTCCTGCTATGGAGCAAGCAGCAGTTGGCGAGGCTGCCAGAGGCACTACCACTGCCTGGGAAGGAGAGACAGAACAAACAAGAAAATGGGATGTAATCTCCTGCCACCTGAATGATGATGCGAAATCACCTGAACAGGGTATATCCCAGAAGGCGATGGCAGGGTGTGGGGTATGAAAATCAGTACAGGGGGGAAGAAAGAATTTGCATGGAAGCAGGGCTGTCTTGGATATTTCATATTGTTAAACCTCTCATCTGGAACCTTGCTTCACTCTAGGCCATCCATGGACTACAGAGAAATACCCCCAAAATGTCACAAAAGGGTCTTTTCAGAATGTTTTTTTAAATTTCATGTGGACATTTTGCATCTTTACTGTTGTCCTCCCTTGTAGTTTCCCACCCACTGACTAGCATCTGGAAATGAGCTTCTGCTCTGTGTGCCAGTTCTAGAGAACAAATTTTAAATGAATAAGTAAATAAATAACTAAATAACTCTCAATAGTAAAAAGGAAAGGAATGTGGTTTTATACAACATCTTTGATATACACCATATTTTAAAGTACTTGACAATCCAGGAGGGGGATATGAAACAACATTGCTATTGTCGGGGGGAACCTAACCTAGTTATACACCTACGCACCAGTGAACAAGCTGGGGAGGAGGTGGAGGTAGCACAAGGTAGATCAGTGCAATAAGAGAGACTTGAAGGGAAGTAGCAAGATTGCTGACATTCTCAGAGGTGTTGCCAGTGCCAAAGGCCAGCACAGTCCGGAAGAAAAGGATTGAGAAATTAAATAAATGGCTGAGGGAATGGTGCAAGGAGGAAGGGTTCCTCTGCATTGGGGACTGGGGGGAAGGACCTGGTCAAATAAAACACTTCTTGCACTAGACTATATCTCAGTAGGCGGGGCTTGAGAGTCCTAGGGCACAAACTGGGGAAGGGGGTACATAACCCACAAATACAATTTAAACTACTGAGGAGGGGACAGCAGGCCTGCAGGTCCAATGACTCTGGGAGGAGGAGGTCAACGGACCTCTTCTCCCCACCAGTAGAAAAGGCTGGAGAGTGGAGGAGGAAGGGAATTAAATGATTGGCAACAGGGGTTGGGGGAGCTTGCAGAGGAGAGAAATGAGGAAAAAAAGAAGTGAGGGAAAGGAAGGAGGCTCAAAATCTGGATGGAAGGTGGAGGCCCTAAATGTGCAAAGTCTTGGAAACAAGATGGACAACTTGCAGGTATTATTAGCGGAGAGGTGGGGGACATTGCAGCAGTCACCGAGACTTGGGCCACACCAAATCATGACTGGAATTTCTCAATTCCTATAAATTATACAGGAGGTACAAGGCAGTAGGGAAAGGGGAGTGGTGGCCTACATCAGGGAAGGTATAACATGTACAAGGGAGAAGGAGGAGGAGGAGAGGCTGGAAGCAATGTGGGTTCAGTTACTGTCTAATACAGGAAGGAAGGTGAGATAATGGGTGGTTAACAGACCACTCAGTCAGGAAGAGGAAATGGCAGGGAATTGAACTCATAAATACTGAATGCTGCAAGGAAGGGAGAGGTGATGATAGTGGGAGACTTCAACCTGCCCAAAGTAGAATGGAGCGTACTTGCCACATCCTATGCCAGACAGCAAGTGATCCTAGAAGCATTGCAGAGTAGGTTCCTGATTCAGGGCATGCACAACCCTGCAGGGAAGGGGCAGTCCTTGATCTGGTGCTCACGAACGAGGAGCATGTACAAGACATAATGTCAAGGAGCCCCTGGGTGGAAGTGACCATTGCACAGTGTGGTTCCAGCTGGATATTGGCAGAGAAAACATCCCCACTAGGACTAAAATCCTAGATTTTAGGAGGGCAGACTTCAGGAAGATGGTCAAGTTGATAAGGAGGTACCTGGCAAGCATCTGGGCAGATATGGTGGTCGACCAAAAGTGGTCCATCATTAAAGAGGGAATAATGGTTGTCACAGAAGAGTGCATTAGGCTCAGTGGGAAGAGCCCAAGGGCCAAAGCACCCCACTGGTTTAGTACTGGGGTCACCCAGGCAGTAAGTGACAAGAAGTTAGCCTAAAGGAATTGAAAGAGAACCAAGAGAGAGGAAGACGTGGAGAACTACCTTAAGATGACTAGTGAGGCAGGTAAGGTAGTCCGGAGGGCTAAGGTGCAGAAGGAACTGCAGATAGCTGTGGGAACTAAGAAGGGGGAGAAGACCTTTTTCCACTATATAAGCGAGAAAAGGGACAAGAAGGATGGTACTGTTAGGCATTGGAAAGGGGACAGGTGGGTGGAGGAGAATGGTAGAAAAGAATATTTCTGTTTAGTCTTCACTGGGGAGAAAGCTGGACTGGTACCAACAGAGCTAAGAAGGGGGGTGAGGGGAGCACGGATGTGGTGGTAGATGGGGATAGGGTGAGGACAGGGCTGCTAGCACTGAAGGTGGACAAATCACCAGGCCCAGATGGAGTACACCCAAGGGTACTGAGGGAACTGGCAGAGGAGCTTGCTGAGCCACTGTCTGACCTATTCAATAGTTCACTGGAGTCAGGCATAGTACCACAAGACTGGAAAATGGCACATGTGGTGCCCCTCCATGAGATCAGTCCCAAGGATGACCCAGGAAATTGCAGAGTGGTCATTCTGACATCAGTCATGTGCAGACTCATGGAGACCATACCTAAGGAGATGTTGGTAAAGTATCTAGAGGAGCGTGGTCTCCAGGATGCAAGGCAGTGCAGGTTTATGGGAGGAAGGTCATGTCAAACAAATCTGGTTGACTTCTTTGACTGGGTCACTAAAACAGTAGACAGGGCCAAGTGGTGGACATCCTTTACCTTGACTTCAGCAAGGACTTTGACTCTGTATCCCACAAGAGGTTGATAAGGAAGTTGGCGGATCTTGGAGTTGGGGAAAAGATGACCAGATTGGTGGAAAACTGGCTGAGGAACAGAACACACAGGGTGGTGGTGGGGAAAGAGTTATCTAGCAGCAGAGAGGTCACCCGTGGGGTCTCACAGGGCTCAGTGCTTGGACCAGTGTTGTTCAATGCCATCATCAATGAAATATTGAGGCTGGCATTAAGGGCAAAATGTGCCTACTCATGGACGACACCAAGCTCTGTGGGATGGTGGACACAGCCGAAGGGATACAAGACCTAAAGGAGGATCTAGAAAAACTTTAAAGTTGGTCCAGGATTTGGCAGCTTGGCTTCAATGCAAAGAAATGCAAAGTTATGCACATTGGAGACAATAATTCCAGGATGGAGTACAGCCTGGGAGGGGCCCAGGTATCTGTAACAGAAGAGGAGAAGGATCTGGGAGCGATGATCACTAGTTACCTGAAGCACTCCACACAGTGCAGGAAAGCAGGAGCAAAGGCAAATGAAATGCTGGGCTGCATTGCCAGGATGAGCAGCAGTAAGTAAGTAGATCCTTATTTCTATAGTGCGCATTCCCGGAGGCTCTGGACACTACACAGTATTAAAATACACCATAAAATTAATATACTAAGCAAAAGACAGTATGACACTATCTCAAAACAACCTCAAAATTAAAATACTAGATAATAAATATGTTAATAAAAAGCAATGGAATATATATAAAATAAAGTTATTAATATACAGCCAGCAAATTATTGTAGGCTGAACACCTCCTTGAAGAGGTAGGATTTCAGACCCCTCTTAATAGCGTCCAGTGAGGGGGCCTCCTCAGGACCTTGGAAGCAAGTTCCACAGGGTCAGGCCAGCCACTTCGAAGGCCCTGTTGCCAGCTGACTTACGTCGAGCCATGGGAACTGTTAGGAGGCCTGGCTCAAAGGGACAGAGAGGGTGGGATGTCTGATGAGGAGTCAGGTCACACAGTAGGCAAGAGGAGTTTATACTGCCCTTGTACAGAACAGGTCATTAGTGAGGCCACATCTGAAGTATGGATTACAGTACTAGTGCCCACACCTCAAAAAGGGCATTAACCCACTGGAAACAGTCCAAAGGACAGCAACAAAGATGATCATGGGCTAGCAGGGCAAAGCATTTGGGGGCCCTGAACTGTACTCCCCGGGGGGGGGGCATGATTAAGATCTTTAAGTACTTGAAAGGAATAAACAGGGTGGATAAGGAGGGTCTTTTTAAGCTAAGTGGCAACCAAAACATGGGGGGACACAGTCTTAAGTTGGGGGGGGTTTAGGAGGAAGACTAGGAAGCATTTCTTCACAAAGATGTTGGTGGCCTGTTGGAATGCACTTCTGGAAGAGCTGGTCTCATTGAAGACAATGGGCAGCTTCAGGAGAGGCTGGGACAGAGTTAAGGGGAAAGTAAGGATCGGGGAGGGGCGGATGGAGAGAATGACAGGAATGGGGAGGGGGGCAGGCTCAGTAACTTAGGCTGTGGACCCATCAGTAAGAGCAGATGAGGTAGATCAAATGGCCTTATTTTGCTGGCTTCTTTGTTTGTTTGTATGTTTTCAGCACACAGGGAGACAAAGTGCACAGATAGAGGACAGGTAAAGTGTGACTCGAGGAGGTTCAGAAATAGTGCTGTTAAAAGGGGAAGTAAACATAAGAGAGTGAGTAATTCTTTTCTATGCCTGCAAATGGCTCAGAGAAAGTTCCTATCGGCCCTTGATAAGAAAGTGCCCCTAGATCTGGGAACATTGGTGCTTTAGAGCCAGGCTGTATGACCCTGAAGTACTGTGTACAGTACATACAGAATAATGTATGTGGTGCTTTATAGTGAATTTTTTTTTCACACACCCGAGGTGTGTGATACCAGATAAATAATGAGTGGTTTATATAGGTATCACGCACTAAAGGTGTGTTAAAAAAACATGTGAGAAGTGTACAACACCCTACAGTTTTTATAGTTTTTGTTTTTAATTGCTGGTATTTTGTGCTTTGTACAAACCATAAAGGGTTCTGGTCTGGAGCATCGCGGAAAAAATATGGTGGCACACAACAAAGCAGGCAACACATCACCGTCTACATTGTCGGCATGTAAAAACATCACTGACCAAAACCCTGTGGGCAGTGCGCTGGAAGAATAGGCCTGGGGACCACCAAGTCCCCCATCCCACCGAACGATGGCCCTGGGAACAGTAACAGCAGCCACCCGCAATGCGATGGCCGGTCGCCCCCAACCCACCACTGCCAGTGATTGCTTACCTGTGTCCCATGACATGATGCAATGTACTTTATCCTTGGTGTTTAGTGGACCCCCCACTCCACCCCAGCAGGTAGATCCCCACCCCCGCACCCCCAACATACCCCAACAATGGGCAGGTGGCCAGCACAGCCCTCCACTCACCACCACTACTGGCCACCTGACTGAACTGGATGAATGAGCATGTATACATGCACACGCTCATTCAGTTTGTTCAGTTGAGCGGCCAGCTGTGGCAGTGGGTTGAGGGCTGTGCTGGCCACCTTCCTGTTGTTGGGGTATGTTGGGGAGCGGGGGGTGGAGATCTACCTGCTGGGGTGGAGTGGGGGTGGGGGTCCACTAGACACCAGGGATAAAGTACACTGCATCATGTTATGGGACACAAGTAAGCAATCAGTGGTGGCGGCGGGTTGGGGGGGACTAGCCATCACATTGCAGCTGGCTGCTGTTACTGTTCCTGGGGCCATAGTTCAGTGGGATGAGGAACTCTGTGGTCACCAGGCCTATTCTTCCAGTGCACTGGCCACGGGGTTTGGGTTGGCGATGTTTTTACATGCCGACATTGTAGATGGTGATGTGTTGCCTACTTTGTTGTGTGCCACAATATTTTTTCCGTGATGTTCCAGACTGGAACCTCTATAAAACCAAGAGTGTGCAGTCTGAGGGAACATGTTTCACCAGGTAGTAAATCAGGCCGACAGTTTATTTGGATGAGCTGGTGCACTTGCAGTGGATTAGGTGTAATACACATCACAACGAAAGCTGTGTATTATAGCATTTGCTTACCAGTAATTATTAATGCATTCAGTGTTGTGTAGTGTTGCTGCAGAATAAATTTCATATACAGTGTACAAGCATGCTGGTACTAGTATTTGGTGTGGTCTCAGCCAGCCTGGTGGTGGTGGTGGTAGTGGTGGTGATGCAGTGGTATCAAATAACACTGCCACCTGGGAGACTGGTGTTCATATTTTAGCCCAAGAATACCATGGATCCCGGAGTGGGGGGGTGCAGACGGCCCTGCATTCGCACACTCCTGGCCACCAATCAGAGTGGCACTGGCATCGGCTGTAAAGGTAGCACTCACTTTCTCTCTCGGGAAAAGTAAGGGTGCAGCCCTAGGTAATTTCCAGCATTGGAGTGGGGGACAGGATCAGAAGTGGGGGGAAATGAGGGTGGGGGAGATTTTGTGCCATCTCTGAAAGATGCAGATTTCCAAGTTGTAGCTTTCATTCCATGGCACTACTCAGACAGCAGTTCCCCTTTGCCTAATTCTTTCATGAGGTAAGGAATGGTAATTTCATACAACAGAAAGCATCTTTCCACTGTAGCTGGACCTGCGAGCATAGGTGCCGGAAGATAGTAAAACTGAGGGGGCGGAGGCTCAGAGGGGCACTTGTGAGAGTAAAAAGGGCACTTTTTCGACACTAGTTTTTGCCATACAAAAATACAATAAATCATGTACACACAACATAACGTTAAGAATGCAGTCCCATATAGGAATATTTATGCAACTACAGACATACGAATGTGCCAGCAAAAATAGACCACCCAGTCCAAGTCTGCTCAAGTGTGCAGCTATATTAAGAAAGCAGCTGTCGACCCATTCCCTCCAATAGCTCCACATGACGTTTGAACCACACATTCCTTAACCTGTTACAGTGGTTGTCCAGGTGAAACAGAGAGATGCCATAGTAATGTGCATCACCAGTCCCAAGCATGCAGTCTTCACACTAATGAGGTAGGAGTTTTTGGTTCCACTAACTTCAGGATAGAAGTTAGCAGTTAAAGCCCAACCACCAGTGACAAGGTAAACTCCTGAGGCTGGGGGAAATAATGACACAGAGCCATTAAGTTTACACAGTTTATTAATGAATCACAGTGTACAATGTAAAGTGTATTTATTAATGAATCATAGTATACAATGACAGTAAACAATATTATTGTACAACAATATGGGTATAAAACAGATTTTTACAGCAAAGTCTGGATGGATGGAGGAGTAGGATACATTTGGAAATCGGCCACTGTTCCCTAAGAATTCAATAGAGGAAAGCCATCTGTTCATTCATTCCTGTACTGTTGCTACTGCATACCACAGACTCACCCAACCAACCAATTTACCATCACATCTATACTTCTGCCATGAATTAATCCTCTGGATGCTCTGGTCACCACTTCAGGCTGGTATGCCTGTACAAGCCTTCACCAGGCCCTGGCGGCCACCAAATCATCCCATGAATGCTCTGGTCCCCACTTCAGGCTGGTATGCCTGTACAAGCCTCCACCAGGCCCTGATGGCAACCAAATCATCCCATGAATGCTCTGGTCCCCACTTCAGGCTGGTATGCCTGTACAAGCCTCCACCAGGCCCTGGTGACCACCAAATCATCCCATGGATGCTCTGGTCACCACATCAACCAAACAAATTTACCACCATATGAATTGTTCCCTAAAGTACAAAATTTCCATATCAGATTTTTCCAAAAAAGTTACGTCGTCTTTCATTTTGTTGCACAAAATCCTGAACAATTTGTGTTCGATCCAACTTGTCTGTTCTCTCTTTGTGAATGTTCAACAGCATTAGGTGGTTGTACCTCTTCTCTGTCATGGTGCTTCTTAAGTAAGACTTTATCCTCCACTGTGTTGAAAAGGATCTCTCCCCAGTTGCTGTACTCATTGGGATGAGGAGGTAAATTTGAATGAGCTTCACTACTTCTGAATACAGTATCTGCTGCTGGCATTCTTTTCCCACTAAGGCATCAATAATGGTGTTGATTGAAGTTACTGCCCTCACCTCTGGCAAAACCTGCTGCACAAGTCCTGGGAGCAAGTTCAGTTGTGCATTCAGAATGTCAATGTCCAAGTCCTTATCTCCATACAACTGTGTGCTCTGAGGAGAAACTGAAAACGCCTTTGCATTGGCTGCTTGAAGCAACAAATTCTCCATGGATGACAGCAAAGTGTAGATTTCTTGATCAAAACATCAGTCTAGTTCAACAAGACAAGCATCAATGGCTTCATAGTACATCTGTCGATACCAGTCCTTAGCAGATTTGGGATGGTGATGCGGTGCACTACCATGTTGCAGCCTTGCTGGCACATAGCGCTGTCTGGGAAGTTTTGGCTTCTTCACATTTTTCAGTAGTTGTGCTTTCTCTTTGATTCCTTCATAGACCTGGTCAAAGTCATTGTGCTGGCTTTGTAAATTCTTCTTCATGGAGTTTACACTCATCATTGTACTTTCTGCTGTCAGTGTTTTTGTTTGCAAGATCGAAGCCACTTGTTCTGATACGCTGAATATATTGTATGATACAACCAGTCCAAAATAGGTCAGAAATTTTTTCATCACTGACAACAGGCCTTTGACCTTAGTTCGTACATCTGTAGATTTGTCTCGTTTCAGCTCCTCTAAGGTTTCATAGAGTGCTCCATAGTTTTTGAGAACCGACTTGATGCTCTTTGTTCTTGCTGTCCATCTTGTTGGACAAAGTAAGTGCAGGCCTTCTAGCATCATGTAAGGGTCCTCACTGTCATTCACTGCAATATTTTCATAAAGAGCCAGCCTCTGTGGTAGTCCCCGAATCACCACACTTAAATTCTAGACAAAGCTGAGGGCATCTTTAATGGCATCACTTGTTTTGCCACAGTTTTGCAACACCAGGTCCAAGGAATGATTTGCACAATGGACATTCAATGCTAGTGGATTTTCTCTCTTAATTCTTGTTGCAGTTCCAGAAATGTATCCACTCATATTTGCTGCTCCATCATACGCCTGTCCCCTCATGTTGTTGATTGATAAATTACATCTGACTAAAACATCCTTAATGGAACTGGTGATGGATTCTGCATCAGTCTTTGCCATTTCATACATCCCAATAAAATCTTCATGTGTAACAAAATGGGGCAGGAAAACCCATCGTATTCATATTGTCATCTGTGCATGTTGGCTAATATCCCAAGATTCATCTGCTATGATTGCATACAGCTTTGATTCATTGGGTATCTCTCTTCCAGAAGGTTCCTCAGCAGCTGATGTGCCATGAGTTCCATGACTTCATTCACAATATCTGAACTCTGATATTTCCCTTCCTGGATCCATCTCAGTAGTTCTGGTATGTCAACTGCCCTACTCAGCAATTCCCGCCTCAGGTTGCTTTCCTCTTCTTCTTTGCCACGAATTGCTAGTCCTTGCTGAACTAGAAACTGTATTGCATTTACGTGTTTCAGGAACAGGTCTGTGTTTCTCACCTGTTCCTGTGGAAGATGCTGGCTGTGCTGAGCACCAACATTCTTCCTTGTGTTGTTGAATGCAGTATACTTCTCAACAGCTTCACGGTGGAATAATGATGTCTGATGTTTCTCAAATTTGTCAATTGCTTTCTTCCAGTCACTAAATCCTGATGAAATGAAGGTCGTTTCACCACGACGACTGCCTGTGATTAGTTTTCTTTCCACTGCTGCCCGACAGTAGTAGCAGAACACACATCCTTTTGAAACACAGTAGGTTAGCCAGCTGAAAGATGAAAACCACTGTGTTTGACGAGTTCTTGTTTCAGTTCTCCCATTGGTTCGCAGAATGACTTGTTTGATGGATGTGTCTATAACACTGCTTGGTTGAAAAACACTGTTAATATTTTGGCAACAAACAGAACAGCAGGAGGGGAGAGACAAAGAGACAGCAAATTCAGACACTGCTTCAACTGCAGTGACCCAGGTATTCTCAGAACAGGAGGGGAGAGACAAAGAGACAGCAGATTCAGGCATTGGGTCAACTGCTGTGAGCTGGGTATTCTCAGAGACATGCATGATGTTGCCATTGCTATTGCTGTTCATGGTGAACAGCTCTGCAGCTCTGTTTTCTGTATCAGAGCAGGCCTTACCATCCAGGGGCACTGGAATAGCAGCTGCAGGAAAATCCTTATCAGGCAAGGAACATGTTAGTTCTGGCACTGATGCAGCATTTGAAACAAACATGGCTGCATTTGACTCTTCTATCTAAGCCATTGGCAGCGAAGCTGTATGCACAGTTACATTGGGTGTTTACTCACCTGGTAAAGGTGATTGTGTTGGTTGATGTCCATGGCACTCCAGACATTACCTCATGGGTTTTAGCCCACCTGATAGGCTAGTGATGCACATGACTCTAGGATCAGATTTCTACCATATCCAGGTCCCAGAAACCCCTGCTCTCCAGTTCGAATCTTCCAAAGTTGAAAATAAGGTTAATTATGACAAATAGCAAGAAAAAAAGAGAGAGACAATGATCATACCATATGACAAAGGAAGTGCGAGTGAGGCGAAGTAGATTGTCCCATGGGCTTTAACTTTATTTCCTATTAGTACAGACTAAACTCGGCCAGTAGGGGGCCGATGGTGGACATCCTGGATGTACTTTGAGAACGTATGCAATCAGTTAACTTCATTCCCTACATTGTCCTGTGGTTTCTGATTGCTTCTGAACACTGTGTCGGGAGGGCAGTGGAGTGCCATGGATGTCAACCAACACAATCACCTTTACCAGGTGAGTAAACACCCATTGTGATTGGTTGACCATCCATGGCACTCCAGACATTACCTCATGGGTAGATAATCAGCAGTACTGTACCCGCGGGAGGGAGACAGAGTGGTTCAGGAGTGAGAGAAAAGGTTGGTGGCAGCCGATAGTACCTGGGTAGCAAAGGTTTGGTGCATGTGGTACAGCTGCTCCAGGCAGTAATGCCTGGCAAAGGTGTGTAGGGACATCCATGTGGCTGCCTTGCAGATATCTTCCGCTGAAACATTGGCCCTCTCCACCCAGGAGGTAGCTACTGCCCTGGTAGAGTGTGCCTTAATGCCTAATGCCCGGGGGAGTGTCAATTGTTTCGATTTGTAGGCCTCCTGAACGGTCCTCCGTAACCAGGTCGCAATGGTTGTCTTGGAGGCTGCTTTTCCCTGTCTCTGCCCCCTTGTGATGATGAACAGCCTCTCGGTCTTGCGCAGAGGTTGTGTCCTAGCTATGTATGTGGACAGGGTGGAGCCTACATCTAAGTGTTGAGGAACGGCCTTGTCTCCCGAGTGAGAGTCTCCCATGAATGTGGGTAGTTCGATGGGTTGTTCCCTATGGAAGGCGGAGGAGACCTTTGGCTGAAAAGCAGGAACGGTGTGTAGACACACCCCATGTGGGGTGAAAACAGTGTAGGGTTCCCTGCAGGACAGTGCCCCTAATTCGCTGATCCTGCATGCTGAGCATATTGCCACTAGGAAACAGGTCTTCAGACCTACCCAGAACAGGTCCACAGTCTGTAGTGGTTCGAATGGGGCTGTGCCGAGGGAGTCTAGAACCAGAGGAAGGTCTCAGGGAGCCACGGGCAGGCGTATATGGGGTTGTAGAATCTAGACCACCCTTAGGAAGCGCAATGCATCCGGGTGGGCCCCAGGACTGTGGCCGCCTATGGGCCCGATGGCTGCTCCTATGGCCGACAACTGCACTCTCAGGGATGAGTGGGCCAATCTCTTATCTAGTCCTTGTTGAAAAAATAACAGGATGGTAGCCATGTCCGCGCACTCTGGATCTGAGCCCCGGTCTCAACACCACCCGGTAAATACCGCCCACTGCCTGCCTTAAGTGGGAGTGGTTGAGGAATGCCTGGACTGCAGTATTGTGGAGATGACCGAGTCGTGATAACCCGCGTTCATCAGTCTTCTCCTCTCAGGAGCCACGCTGTGAGTTTTAGGGTCCTGGGGCTCAGGTGCTGAATCGGACCCTGGGTCAGCATGTCGGGTCTGTAGGGCAGTCTGAGGCTGTTCAGTGCCATTGCCAGGACCGTGGCAAACCATGTCCTTCGTGGCCAGTAGGGTGCCACTAGGATGATGGTCCGTTGGCAAGAACGGATCTTGATGAGGACTTGTGGGAGTAAGGGGATGGGAGGAAAGACGTAGGCATTGTCCCAGAGCCAGGGTTGTGACAAGGCATCGATTCCCTGAGACTGGCTCTCCCTGTACCTGGAATAGTAGCTCTGGACCTGTGCGTTTTGAGCCGAGGCCATGAGGTCCATGGAAATGGGGCCCCAGGTGTCCTGAATCAGTGTGAAGAGGCTGGGGCGTAGACGCCACTCCCCGGGATGGACTTGTCGACTGAGCCAGTCTGCCTGGGTGTTTAGCTTCCCGGCGAGGTGAACTGCGCCGAGATGGGAGAGGTGGAGTTGTGCCCAGTTGAGGACCTTCGCTGCTTCTCTCAGCATAGCTCTGCTCCTGGTACCGCCTTGCTTGGAGATGTAGGCCACCGTGACTTGGTTGTCGGAATGTATCAGCACCGACCGTCCGGAGATGGCAGTCCGGAAGGCAATGAGGGCGTGGTAAACTGCCCGCATTTCTAGGATGTTGATGGACAATCGGGATTCCAAGGGGGTCCACCGGCCCTGTGCTGTTCTGCCACCTAGGCAAGCGCCCCAGCCCAGGAGGCTGGCATCGGTGTCGATGGAGATCTGGTATGCTGCCTCCAGCGGGGTTCCTTTGGTCAGGTTGGTGCGAACCGTCCACCAAGTCAGTGATTTTCTCACGGATGGTGGTAAAGGAAGTGTCACCTTCAGGTTGTGCTCATTCGGAGCTTCCCAAGCGAGGACGTACGACTGTAGTGGTCGCATGTGCCACCTGGCCCAGGGAACCAGGTCTATACAGGATGCCATGTATCCTAGTAGCTGGGCTAGGCTCACCATGGACACCTGATGGGAGTTGCGCAATTGGCGTGCTAGCCTGCTTAGGTTGAGAATCCTTGTCTCGGACGGCTTTGCCCAGCCTTTTGATGTGTTGATGCTTGTCCCTAGGTGCTCTATTTGTTGGGTGGGCACCAGGTGGCTCTTTTCTAGGTTTACCACCCATCCATGTGCCTCAAGGGCCCATAGGGCAAGGGTGGTGTGTTGGAGGGAGCATTCCTTGCTTCGCGCCCGGATCAACCAATCGTCGAGGTAGGGGATAATATCGAGGCCCTGCTCTCGGAGTCTGGCCACAAGTACCACTGAAACCTTGGTGAACACTCTTGGCGCTGAGGTAAGCCCGAAGGGTAGAGCCTGGTATTGGAAGTGTTGACCTAGAATATGGAATCTGAGGTATTGTCTGTGTTTCGGTCTGATGGGGATATGGAGGTAAGCGTCCCGGAGATCTATGGACGTAAGGAAGTCGCCTATGTGAATGCTGTGTAGGGTGGATCTTAGTGTGTCCATCTTGAACCTTTGAGGGACCACGTGTCAGTTGAGGTGTTTGAGGTCCAGAATGGGGTGTAATTCACCAGTTTTCTTTGGAACGAGAAAAAAGATGGAGTAGACCCCCAACTTGTGTTTGTGTGGTGGCACGGATTGTATCGCCTTGTTGTGGATGAGGTTCCACAGGATGTGTTGCACCTGATGGGCTGTGGCCCTTCTTGGTGATTGGTGAGGTGATGAATCTGTGTGTCAGGGGGTCTGTGATAGTTCTATCGGGTAACCCCTTGACACGACTTGAGAACCCACTTGTCCGAGTGGTGTGAAGCCACTGGTGTAGGAAAAGAGACAGTCTCTGGCCCACCGGGACCTCCTTCTGCCCGCTGGGGCTGGGTGTGACGTCATTGTTGCTTACCTCAAACTCTACCTCTACTTCCAAACCTGGGGCCATGGGCCCTGAAGGAAGATGATTGGTAGGGTTGGGTGAGGGGGGTGCGTGGAGAGGAGTAGGATCCTCTTCCGCGAAAGGACGAGGGGGTGTATGTGGTCTCCCTACATGATGAATATGATTTTTGGCCCCTGAAACCTCCATCTAGAGGATGGAAGATAGGGGTGGTGACCCTTGTTCCTAAGGAGTTTCTTGCCCTCCTCTTTCTGCTTTAGGAACTCCAATAGGCCCTCCCCGAAAACATGTTTCCCTTTTAGGGGAAGATTGAGCAGCAATGTCTTGGATTTGTTATCTGCTTCCCATAGTTTAAGCCATAGTGCCCTTCTAGCCTCAGTTGGTGATGGCAGTGGCTCTCTGCTAAGCCTAAGGGTGTCCACTGCCATGTCGGCTAGATATCTTGATGCATCGAGAGTGCATTCTAATAGTTCTGCCTCTCGGGATTTGGGGTTTGCCTGTTCCAAAAGCTCCTCAGCCAGCGAATCTGGGCCTGAGCTGTATAGATAGCTGCTGTGGAGGCTCTTGCCACCATTCCTTCAGTCTCAAACATCTTCTTTAACATGTCTTCCACCTTCTTGTCTGTGGGGTCCTTCAGGGAGATGGTCCCGCATGGTAGGACAGTCCTTCTACTCAGTGCAGCCACCTGCGGGTCAATTGTAGGGGCTGTGCACCACATGTTGGCCTTGTCCTCTTGAACAGGGTACATACGGTCCAGGTTTCTTCTGTTTGACATGCGGCTGGGCTCGGTGGACTGCCATTCTTTGGTAACAATGTCTTCGACCGCCGGACAGACCGGGAAAGTTTCTCTGACAGTCGACCTCTGTTGGATTAGTGGGTCCAGCTTAGACTCTGGTTTGGACTCTCAACCTCAACCCCATGGTGGCTTTCACGATCTTCATGAGGCTTGGGACCATGTCAAAGGAGCACAGCTTTGAAGTGAGGGATGGGACAGAGTGCAGTTCCATGTCTTCTTCCTCTGAGTCTGCTCCTTCTTCCTCATCTGGTAGGTCCCTGTCATCTCCAGAGTCGGGCTTGTGGGTATCTGGTACCAGTTCCGGTGGGTCAGAGTGGTTCTCGTTGGCTCCTCCCCCTACGTCTGGCTCCAAGGGTTGAGTGGGCGGCAGCCTGTGTTGAGTGAGGGACTCCAACTTCTCCATGACCTTCAGCATGAAGTTCTGCTGACTCTCCATCATAGCTACGGTGGTCTGCTGGTTCTGTAGCAGGAAAGCTCCCAGGTCCAACCAAGTGGAGTTGCTGGGGCCCAGATTACCAGGGCCCATGTCTGTGGTCTGTTTCAGTGGCAGATCATCGTCGTGGTGGATGCAGGCCACGCATAAAGGGCCATGGGGCGTGGGGAAGGAGATTTGCGCTGCATGCGGTGCATTTCTTGGCCTTGACCATCTGGGAAGACAAAAGATTGGAGCATTTGTTAGGATTGAGGTACCAAGTGGGCCCCAAAAAGTAGGTAGCCCACGTTGAGGAGATTTCAGAAAAGTGCTGCATGTAAGCAGAGGGAGATATATATATATATATATATATATATATATGCAGGTTGTCTCTGAACATGGGGGTCGCAGAGAGAGGGACCCGATGGAGACTGGCGGCAACAAAGGTCGCTATGGAGAGGGACCCTGTGGCAAGTGATGGAGGGGGGGAACCTTGTAACACCTGGGCCATATGTAGGGTTACTGTGTGAGGGACCCCCAAATGCCTGCAATCCATGTTGCTCTTGCTCTAATGCCACTAAAAAGGCTCTACTCCCACTGTCCTGCGTCCCCCAAACAGTGCACCGGGATCCCGAAGAGGCATCCTTTGTCATCTTCATCTATCTCTTAAGGAATGACCCGATATCCCTCTGGAACTGAGGGGGGGCACCCAGACTCAGCTCCTCTGTAGGCTGGAGCACTCCCAGAGAGAGGGAAGGCCCGTGGTGTTCCTCTGGTGTGGCAGGGAGGAGAGAGTGGCTGGTGAGGCCCTGCTACGCTGAATGTGCTGTCTGGCCACTTTTCTAGCCCCCACCCGATGACGAGATTCCTCCTGTGGTGCTGGACCTTGAAAAGGGCCAAGAGGAGCATACTTGAATGAGGGGACCCTCGCAGTGCTGGAGGGCATGAGTAGGGCCCGAAGACCAGGCCAGCAGGCCCGAAAAGAATGCCGAGGTGCAGATAACGCTGTAGATCCCTGGCGTGCGGTCGGGAACTGGGTCCTGGTGAGGTGGAAGCTGGCGGAGGCCCAAGAGTAAATGGCGAACTGCATTTTGTGGCAGGTGATGGAGAAGGAGGAGGTCAACCCTTGTGGGTGGGGGGGCAGTCGGCGCACGCTCCCTGTATTCGCAGGAGCACGCCGTGAGGGGCGGTAGGCCAGAGAGCAAAACGGGAGCCGAGAAGGCCGTGAACATGCGGCAAGGGCCCCCCCTCACGGTCCACCACGGGACCTCGTTTTAGGCCAGAGCTGCCCAAGAAAATCGGGGGGAGGGGGACCTCCCTTCTGTCCGCGTGGGGCCTGGTGGTTGGGGAGAAGGGAGCCTACAGCGCAGTGATGAGAGCTGGCAGCTGGAAGCTGAGGCGAGGGGCAGGAACAACGCTAACATCAGGCCATGCGGCCCGAAGGTGAGGGGAGCCTGAAGATAATCGCAAAAACAACAGGTACCAATAACCACAAACAAATAAATCTTTTAAAACTTTTACATTGCAGTATTATTCCAGCACCTTTCCAGCTCAACAAAAACAACTGATTTGTAACAGGTACCAATAACCACAAGCAAATAAAATCCTTTTAAAACTTTTACGTTGAGTATTATTCAGTGCTTTTCATAACAAAACAACTGATTTGTATGCTGCAATTAAGCCCTCAAATTACTAGTTAAAGATTCAAGGTTCCAGACCATAGAAAGAAAGAAAGTGTGTAGTCCATACAGCTGGCCAGTTAATGTTCCTTTTTTTTTTAAACATACCAGATTTCAGCATGAACTAATAAACCAGAACAAGAAATTAGGCAATGTATTTAGCTTTTCTCTGAGATCTTGGACATGCTTACCTTATAGTGAAGCAGCAGGGATCCTGGTGTGCTTGTTGCCTGATCAGATGCACGTTTTGAACTGGAGAGCAGGGGTTTCTGGGACCTGGATATGGTAGAAATCTGATCCTAGAGTCATGCGCATCACTAGCCTATCAGGTGGGCTAAAATCCATGAGGTAATGTCTGGAGTGCCATGGATGGTCAACCAATCACAATGTCACTTACAATACCAGTACAGCTGACAGCTGCAGTGCTTGTGGCAGTGGCAGTGGATTTATTCTCAGCAGCGATGTCCCTTGCATGCTCTGAAGATATTGGTATCTGGGCACTCCCAAACCAGTAATTTAGTTTTTCTTGGCATCTTGGCAGCAATATCAGCCAGTTGTTTCTCCATCTGTCTTTTTGCTCTCTCAGACTGTGGCATATTTGAATGCAATGAGACCATGCAGGCTCTGAGAAAGAATTTCTCCATGGATGACAGCAAAGTGTAGATTTCTTGATCAAAACATCAGTCTAGTTCAACAAGACAAGCATCAATGGCTTCATAGTACATCTGTCGATACCAGTCCTTAGCAGATTTGGGATGGTGATGCGGTGCACTACCATGTTGCAGCCTTGCTGGCACATAAGCGCTGTCTGGGAAGTTTTGGCTTCATCACATTTTTCAGTAGTTGTGCTTTCTTGATCCTCCATAGACCTACACAAAGTCACGCTGGCTTTGTAAATTCTTCTTCATGGAGTTTAACTCATCATTGTACTTTCTGCTGTCAGTGTTTTTGTTTGCAAGATCGGCCACTTGTTCTGATACGCTGAATATATTGTATGATACAACCAGTCCAAAATAGGTCAGAAATTTTTCATCACTGACAACAGGCCTTTGACCTTAGTTCGTACATCTGTAGATTTGTCTCGCTTTCAGCTCCTCTAAGGTTTCATAGAGTGCTCCATAGTTTTTGAGAACCGACTTGATGTTTTTGTCTTGCTGTCCATCTTGTTGGACAAAGTAAGTGCAGGCCTTCTAGCATCATGTAAGGGTCCTCACTGTCATTCACTGCAATATTTTCATAAAGAGCCAGCCTCTGTGGTAGTCCCAGATCACACACTTAAATTCTAGACAAAGCTGAGGGCATCTTTAATGGCATCACTTGTTTTGCCACAGTTTTGCAAACACCAGGTCCAAGGAATGATTTGCACAATGGACATTCAATGCTAGTGGATTTCTCTCTCTAATTCTTGTTGCAGTTCCAGAAATGTATCCACTCATATTTGCTGCTCCATCATACGCCTGTCCCTCATGTTGTTGATTGATAAATTACATCTGACTAAAACATCCTTAATGGAACTGGTGATGGATTCTGCATCAGTCTTTGCCATTTCATACATCCCAATAAAATCTTCATGTGTAACAAAATGGGGCAGGAAAACCCATCGTATTCATATTGTCATCTGTGCATGTTGGCTAATATCCCAAGATTCATCTGCTATGATTGCATACAGCTTTGATTCATTGCGTATCTCTCTTCCAGAAGGTTCCTCAGCAGCTGATGTGCCATGAGTTCCATGACTTCATTCACAATATCTGAACTCTGATATTTCCCTTCCTGGATCCATCTCAGTAGTTCTGGTATGTCAACTGCCCTACTCAGCAATTCCCCCAGGTTGCTTCTTCTTCTTTACACGAATTGCTAGTCCTTGCTGAACCAGAAACTGTATTGCATTGATGTGTCTGTCAAGAACAGGTCTGTGTTTCTCACCCGTTCCTGTGGAGATGCTGGCTGCAAGGAGCACCAACATTCTTCCTTGTGTTGTTGAATGCAGTATACTTCTCAACAGCTTCACGGTGGAATAATGATGTCTGATGTTTCTCAAATTTGTCAATTGCTTTCTTCCAGTCACTAAATCCTGATGAAATGAAGGTCGTTTCACCACGACGACTGCCTGTGATTAGTTTTCTTTCCACTGCTGCCCGACAGTAGTAGCAGAACACACATCCTTTTGAAACACAGTAGGTTAGCCAGCTGAAAGATGAAAACCACTGTGTTTGACGAGTTCTTGTTTCAGTTCTCCCATTGGTTCGCAGAATGACTTGTTTGATGGACGTGTCTATAACACTGCTTGGTTGAAAAACACTGTTAATATTTTGGCAACAAACAGAACAGCAGGAGGGGAGAGACAAAGAGACAGCAAATTCAGACACTGCTTCAACTGCAGTGACCCAGGTATTCTCAGAACAGGAGGGGAGACAAAGACAACAGATTCAGGCATTGGGTCAACTGCTGTGAGCTGGGTATTCTCAGAACATGCATGATGTTGCCATTGCTATTGCTGTTCATGGTGAACAGCTCTGCAGCTCTGTTTTCTGTATCAGAGCAGGCCTTACCATCCAGGGGCACTGGAATAGCAGCTGCAGGAAAATCCTTATCAGGCAAGGAACATGTTAGTTCTGGCACTGATGCAGCATTTGAAACAAACATGGCTGCATTTGACTCTATCTAAGCCATTGGCAGCGAAGCTGTATGCACAGTTACATTGGGTGTTTACTCACCTGGTAAAGGTGATTGTGTTGGTTGACATCCATGGCACTCCAGACATTACCTCATGGGTTTTAGCCCACCTGATAGGCTAATGATGCACATGGCTCTAGGATCAGATTTCTACCATATCCAGGTCCCAGAAACCCCTGCTCTCCAGTTCGAATCTTCCAAAGCTGAAAATAAGGTTAATTACGGACAAATAGCAAGAAAAAAGAGAGAGACAATGATCATACTGTATGACAAAGGAAGTGCGAGTGAGGCGAAGTAGATTGTCCCATGGGCTTTAACTTTATTTCCTATTAATACAGACTAAACTCGGCCCATAGGGGGCCGACGGTGGACATCCTGGATGTACTTTGAGAACGTATGCAATCAGTTAACTTCATTCCCTACATTGTCCTGTGGTTTCTGATTCTTCTGAACACTGTGTCGGGAGGTAGTGGAGTGCATGGATGTCAACCAACACAATCACCTTTACCAGGTGAGTAAACACCCATTGTGATTGGTTGACCATCCATGGCACTCCAGACATTACCTCATGGGTAGATAATCAGCAGTACTGTACCCATGGAGAGGAGACAGAGTGGTTCAGGAGTGAGAGGAAAGGTTGGTGGCAGCCGATGGTACCTGGGCGGCAAAGGTTGGGTGCGTGTGGTACAGCTGCTCCAGGCGGTAATGCCTGGCAAGGTGTGTAGGGACATCCACGTGGCTGCCTTGCAGATATCTTCCGATTGAAACATTGGCCCCTCCACCCAGGAAGTAGCTACTGCCCTGGTAGAGTGTGCCTTATACTGCCCAGGGGGAGGGGTGTCAATTGTTTCGATTTGTAGGCCTCCTGAACGGTCCTCCGTAACCAGGTCGCAATGGTTGTCTTGGAGGCTGCTTTTCCCTGTCTCTGCCCCCTTGTGATGATGAACAGCCTCTCGGTCTTGTGCAGAGGTTGTGTCCTAGCTATGTATGTGGACAGGGTGGAGCCTACGTCTAAGTGTTGAGGAATGGCCTTGTCTCCCGAGTGAGAGTCTCCCATGAATGTGGGAAGTTCGATGGGTTGCTCCCTATGGAAGGCGGAGGAGACCTTTGGCTGAAAAGCAGGAACGGTGCGTAGACACACCCCATGTGGGGTGAAAACAGTGTAGGGTTCCCTGCAGGACAGTGCCCCTAATTCGCTGATCCTGCATGCTGAGCATATTGCCACTAGGAAACAGGTCTTCAGACCTACCCATAACAGGTCCACAGTCTGTAGTGGTTCGAATGGGGCTGTGCCGAGGGAGTCTAGAACCAGAGGAAGGTCCCAGGTAGCCACGGGCAGGCATATACGGGGTCGTAGAATCTCAACCGCCCTTAGAAAGCTCAATGCATCCGGGTGGGCCCCAGGACTGTGGCCACCTATGGGCCCGATGGCTGCTCCTATGGCCGACAACTGCATCTCAGGGATGAGTGGGCCAATCCCTTATCTAGTCCTTGTTGAAGAAATAACAGGATGGTAGCCATGTCCGCGCACTCCGGATCTGAGCCCCGGTCTCGACACCACCTGGTAAATACCGCCCACTGCCTGCCATAAGTGGAAGTGGTTGAGGAATGCCTGGACTGCAGTATCGTGGAGATGACCGAGTCGTGATAACCCGCGTTCATCAGTCTTCTCCTCTCAGGAGCCACGCTGTGAGTTTTAAGGTCCTGGGGCTCAGGTGCTGAATCGGACCCTGGGTCAGCATGTCGAGTCTGTAGGGCAGTCTGAGGTTGTTCAGTGCCATTGCCAGGACCGTGGCAAACCATGTCCTTCGTGGCCAGTAGGGTGCCACTAGGATGATGGTCCGTCGGCAAGAACGGATCTTGGCGAGGACTTGTGGGAGTAAGGGGATGGGAGGAAAGCTGTAGGCGTTGTCCCAGAGCCAGGGTTGTGACAAGGCATCGATTCCCTGAGACATGGCTCTCCCTGTACCTGGAATAGTAGCTCTGGACCTGTGTGTTTTGTGCCGAGGCCATGAGGTCCATGGAAATGGGGCCCCAGGTGTCCTGAATCAGTGTGAAGAGGCTGGGGTGTGAGCGCTCACTCCCGGGATGGACTTGTTGTCGACTGAGCCAGTCCGCGGTGTTTGCTTCGGCGAGGTGAACTGTGCGAGATGGGAGAGGTGGAGTTGTGCCCAGTTGAGGACCTTCGCTGCTTCTCTCCAGCATAGCTCTGCTCCTGGTACAGCCTTGCTTGGAGATGTAGGCCACTGTGACTTGGTTGTCGGAACGTGAGCAGCACCGACCGTCCGGAGATGGCAGTCCAGAAGGCAATGAGGGTGTGGTAAACTGCCTGCATTTCTAGGATGTTGTTGGACAATTGGGATTCGAGGCAGTCCACCAGCTCTGTGCTGTTCTGCCACCTAGGCAAGCACCCAGCCCAGGAGGCTGGCGTCGAGTTCGATGGAGACCTGGTATGCTGCCTCCAGCGGGGTTCCTCTGGTCAGGTTGGTGTGAACCATCCACCAAGTCAGTGATTTTCTCATGGATGGTGGTAACGGAAGTGTCACCTTCGGGTTGTGCCTGCTCGGATCTTCCCAAGCGAGGACGACGACTGTAGTGGTCGCATGTGCCACCTGGCCCAGGGACCAGGTCTATACAGGATGCCATGTATCCTAGTAGCTGGGCTAGGCTCGCCATGGACACCTGATGGGAGTTGCGCAATTGGCATGCTAGCCTGTAAGTTGAGAATCCTTGTCTCGGATGGCTTAGCCCAGCCTTTTGATGCATTGATGCTTGCCCTAGGTGCTTTATTTCTTGGGTGGGCACCAGCTGGCTCTTTTCTAGGTTTACCACCCATCCATGTGCCTCAAGGGCCCTTAGGGCAAGGGTGGTGTGTTGGAGGGAGCATTCCTTGCTTCGCGCCCGGATCAACCAATCGTCGAGGTAGGGGATAATATCGAGGCCCTGCTCTCGGAGTCTGGCCACAAGTACCACTGAAACCTTGGTGAACACTCTTGGCGCTGAGGTAAGCCCGAAGGGTAGAGCCTGGTATTGGAAGTGTTGACCTAGAATATGGAATCTGAGGTACTGTCTGTGTTTCGGTCTGATGGGGATATGGAGGTAAGCGTCCGAGAGATCTATGGACGTAAGGAAGTCGCCTACGCGAATGCTGTGTAGGGTGGATCTTAGTGTGTCCATCTTGAACCTTTGAGGACCACGTGTCAGTTGAGGTGTTTGAGGTCCAGAATGGGGTGTAATTCACCAGTTTTCTTTGGAACGAGGAAAAAGATGGAGTAGACCCCCAACTTGTGTTTGTGTGGTGGCACGGGTTGTATAGCCTTGTTGTGGATGAGGTTCCACAGGATGTGCTGCACCTGATGGGCTGTGGCCCTCTTCTTGGTGATTGGTGAGGTGATGAATCTATGTGTCAGGGGGGTCTGTGATAGTTCTATCGAGTAACCCCTTGACACGACTTCGAGAACCCACTTGTCCGAAGTGGTGTGAAGCCACTGGTGTAGGAAAAGAGACAGTCTCTGGCCCACCGGGGGACCTCCCTTCTGCCCGTGTGGGGCTGGGTGCGAGCCATCATTGTTGCTTACCTCGAAAACTTCTACCTCTACCTCTGAACCTGGGGCCATGGGCCCTGAAGGAAGATGATTGGTAGGGTTGGGTGAGGGGGGTGCGTGGAGAGGAGTAAGATCCTCTTCCGCGAAAGGACGAAGGGGTGTATGTAGTCTCCCTACGTGACGAATATGATTTTTGGCCCCTGAAACCTCCGTCTAGAGGATGGAAGATAGGGGTGGTGACCCTTGTTCCTAAGGAGTTCCTTGCCCTCCTCTTTCTGCTTTAGGAACTCCAATAGGCCCTCCCCGAAAACATGTTTCCCTTTTAGGGGAAGATTGAGCAGCAATGTCTTGGATTTGTTATCTGCTTCCCATAGTTTAAGCCATAGTGCCCTTCTAGCCCTGTTGGTGATGGCAGTGGCCCTTGCGTTAAGCCTAAGGGAGTCCACTGCCATGTCAGCTAGATATCTTGATGCATCGAGAGTGCATTCTAATAGTTCTGCCTCTCGGGATTTGGGGTTTGCCTGTTCCAAAAGCTCCTCAAGCCAGCGAATCTGGGCCTGAGCTGTATAGATAGCTGCTGTGGAGGCTCTTGCCACCATTCCTTCAGTCTCAAACATCTTCTTTAACATGTCTTCCACCTTCTTGTCTGTGGGGTCCTTCAGGGAGATGGTCCCGCATGGTAGGACAGTCCTTCTACTCAGTGCAGCCACCTACGGGTCAATTGTAGGGGCTGTGCACCACATGTTGGCCTTGCCCTCTTGAACAGGGTACATACCATCCAGGTTTCTTCTGTTTGACATGCGGCTGGGCTCGGTGGACTGCCATTCTTTGGTAACAATGTCTTCGACCGCCGGACAGACCGGGAAAGTTTCTCTGACAGTCGACCTCTGTTGGATTAGCGGGTCCAGCTTAGACTCTGGTTTGGACTCCTCAACCTCGAACCCCATGGTGGCTTTCATGATCTTCATGAGGCTTGGGACCATATCAAAGGAACACAGCTTTGAAGTGAGGGATGGGACGGAGTGCGGTTCCATGTCTTCTTCCTCTGAGTCTGCTCCTTCTTCCTCATCTGGTAGGTCCCTGTCATCTCCAGAGTCAGGCTTGTGGGTATCTGGTACCGGTTCTGGTGGGTCAGAGTGGTTCTCGTTGGCTCCTCCCCCTACGTCTGGCTCCAAGGGTTGAGTGGGTGGCAGCCTGTGTTGAGTGAGGGACTCCAACTTCTCCATGACCTTCAGCATGAAGTTCTGCTGACTCTCCATCATAGCTACGGTGGCCTGCTGGTTCTGTAGCAGGAAAGCTCCCAGGTCCAACCAAGTGGAGTTGCTGGGGCCCCAGATTACCAGGAGCCCATGTCTGTGGTCTGTTTCAGTGGCAGATCATCGTAAGTGTGGATGCAGGCCCGCGCATAAAGGGCCAGGGCGTGGGAAAGGAGATTTGGCTGCATGCGGTGCATTTCTTGGCCTTGACCATCTGGGAAGACAAAGATTGGAGCGTTGTTAGGATTGAGGTACCAAGTGGGCCCCCAAAAGTAGGTAGCCCACGTTGAGGAGATTTCAGAAAAGTGCTGCATGTAAGCAGAGGGAGATATATATATATATATATATATATATATATATACAGGCTGTCTCTGAACATGGGGGTCGCTATAGAGAGGGACCCGCATGGAGACTGGCGGCAACAAAGGTCGCTTTGGAGAGGGACCCTTGTGGCAAGTGATGGAGGGGGAGAACCTTGTAACACCTGGGCCATATGTAGGGTTACTGTGTGAGGGACCCCCAAATGCCTGCAATCCATGTTGCTCTTGCTCTAATGCCACTAAAAAGGCTCTACTCCCACTGTCCTGCGTCCCCCAAACAGTGCACCGGGATCCCGAAGAGGCATCCTTTGTCATCTTCATCTATCTCTAAGAATGACCGATATCCTCTGGAACTGGGGGGCACCCAGACTCGCTCCTCCGGTGGCTGGAGCACTCCCAGTGAGAGGAAGGCCCATGGTGTTCCTCTGGCGTGGCAGGAGGAGAGAGAGCTGGTGAGGCCCTGCTATGCTGAATGTGCTGTCTGGCCACTTTTCTAGCCCCACCCAATGACGAGATTCCTCCTGTGGTGCTGGGCCTTGAAAGGCCAGAGACACACTCAGAATGAGGGACCCTCGCCATGCTGGAGGGTGTGAGTAGGGCCCAAAGACCAGGCCAGCAGGCCCGAAGAATTCTGAGGCACAGATAGCACTGTAGATCCCCAGCACGTGGTCGGGAACCGGGTCCTGGTGAGGGAAGCCGGAGGAGGCCCAAGAGTAAATGGCGAACCGCATTTTGTGGCAGGTGATGGAGAAAGAGAGTCAACCCTCGTGGGTGGGGGCAGTCATGACGCTCCCTGTATTCGTGGGAGCATGCCATGAGGGAAGGTAGGCCAGAGAGCAAAACGGAGCCGAGAAGGCCGTGATCATGCAGCAAGGGCCCCCCTCACGGTCCACCATGGGACCTCGTTTTAGGCCAGAGCTGCCCAAGAAAATCAGGGGGGACCTCCCTTCTGTCCGCGTGGGGCCTGGTGGTTGGGGGAGAAAGGAGCTCACAGCGCAAGGTGATTGAGCTGGCAGCTGGAAGCTGAGGCGAGGGGGCAGGAAACAAACGCCAACATCAGGGCCATGCGGCCGGAAGGTGAGGGGAGCCTGAAGATAATCGCATCGCGAACACAGGTACCAATAACCACAAGCAAATAAATTTGTTTTAAAACTTTTACATTGCAGTATTATTCCAGCACCTTTCCAGCTCAACAAAAACAACTGATTTGTAACCGGTACCAATAACCACAAGCAAATAAAAATCCTTTTAAAACTTTTACGTTGCAGTATTATTCCAGTGCCTTTTCAGCTCAACAAAAAACAACTGATTTGTATGCTGCAATTAAGCCCTCAAATTACTAGTTAAAGATTCAAGGTTCCAGACCATAGAAAGAAAGAAAGTGTGTCGTCCATACAGCTGGCCAGTTAATGTTCCTTTTTTTTTTTTTAAAACATACCAGATTTCAGCATGAACTAATAAACCAGAACAAGAAATTAGGCAATGTATTTAGCTTTTCTCTGAGATCTTGGACATGCTTACCTTATAGTGAAGCAGCAGGGATCCTGGTGTGCTTGTTGCCTGATCAGATGCACGTTTTGAACTGGAGAGCAGGGGTTTCTGGGACCTGGATATGGTAGAAATCTGATCCTAGAGTCATGCGCATCACTAGCCTATCAGGTGGGCTAAAATCCATGAGGTAATGTCTGGAGTGCCATGGATGGTCAACCAATCACAATGTCACTTACAATACCAGTACAGCTGACAGCTGCAGTGCTTGTGGCAGTGGCAGTGGATTTATTCTCAGCAGCGATGTCCCTTGCATGCTCTGAAGATATTGGTATCTGGGCACTCCCAAACCAGTAATTTAGTTTTCTTGGCATCTTGGCAGCAATATCAGCCAGTTGTTTCTCCATCTGTCTTTTTCGTCTCTCAGACTGTGGCATATTTGAATGCAATGAGACCATGCAGGCTCTGAGAAAGAATTTTGTGTATACAGTTTAGTGAACCCATCCGATTACCATCTTTTGATAAGGCACTGCAGCATGAACATTAAGCACGCTAGCAATAAAATTTCTATGGCAAAACAACATTTTTTTATATCTTGCCCTTCCTCACCCCCAATCTTTGTCAATAGTTATTAATCCTCAACTACTGGGGCTACTTTAATTAGATATTCTTGGCTAGTGATCCATGCATCAAAATGCTTGTGTACTGCAGCTGCCCAACTGTTACAATGGCAGGGCTTTTGTCACGTCCATGATTCAGTATTGTGAAATGTGCCTCCTCCTCCTATATGTCACATATCAGCCAACCTCTGCCAGCAGCTGCAACTCACAGAATTTTCAAATGCCCCCCAACTCTTCCTTCTCTGAAATGCTTACTCCCCTTGCTGCTGGGTCATCAATTCCCTATCACTGCCTGGCTCTTCAACCAAGGGGGGGACAGAGAGGCAGTTTAGGAGGCAGTATAGCGCAGTGGTCTAAGGCTCTGAGCTGCAAATCTGGTGACATTCAGCAGACCAGACCTGGGTTTGAATCCCACAGCTTCCACTTGCATACTGTGTGACCCTGAGCAAGTCACTTAACCTCCTTGTGCTCCCAGGTTGCTTCTGTAAAAAAGCTTTCAGCTTAATGTGCTATACCTAGTTAAACAACCAAATAAAAAAAAAAAGAGAAAGGCCAAAGTTCAGTGCACACAAGCACTATACGCTATTCACCCTACATTGAAATGTTTTAATATGAGAATCACATCAAACCTCAGATTTTATAAACGGTGCCCACAGGGAGAACTTTGACATAGTGGTACTGCTTTTTAACAATGCTCCCTATACCACTCAGTGGTTTCTCACACAAGTCATGCAGAGTGCCAACTTCATTTACCACCCCCTGAACACATCAGTGCCATACTCCAATCCAGTCCAACATGCAAGGCATATTCCATGCCATTGTCTGCTAGTGCCACCACAAACAAGTGCCACACTACGTAAACAACATGAATCATTAATCATTCTAAGCACTCTTACAGCTGCCTCCTTCATACCCAGCTCACTTTACAGACACATTTGTACATCACCACTTCTTTTTAATGCAAATAAGGCTCCCTAGATTTGAGATGTCAGTCCTGGCAATCCAAGTAATTAGAACAATTAAACACTTACTTGCACAATCTTAGTAAATGCTATGCTTTAAGTTTTTAACTGGAAGATTTTAATCAACGGTTTCAGCCATGTAAATATTTGTACATATCTGTACATAAACTGGCAGTATTTTTATTATAAGCTGTGTCAGCCAGCGTGAACTGTTTATTGTCCGTTTGGATGGCACACCTCAAAATAGGTCTTCAGCCTAGTGTGGCTGATCTGTTAACTAAAACAAAATAAACAACAAATGGTGCTAGAATGAAAATGATGCTATATTGGTCTGTCAAACCTAGTGCTCCCAGATGCCAGATCTACAGGTATGGCTGTATTTAACAGAGAAATAGACCAGTCAGTGGGAATAGTTATGACTGACTTGCATGTTATACAGCAAACTAAACCAGAACTCATGTTCCACAAGAAATAGGGTTAAAAACACACTGATTGTGCAGTTTTCTGTGAAATATGCATCTAACTCTTTCCCCCCAGGACACACCATAAAACAAGCTGCTGTCATCTCATTTTTGTATAAATGAATACAAATGGCACCCATGCTCTATTCAGCAAATCATTGACCAATAAAAGATTTAAGTTGTTTACTTTGAAGTAGATCCAGAAGTAAATGGTGGTGTGATACCTTTTATTGGACCAACACAGATGTTACAAAAACAGTGTTTATGCTTTCAGACCATTACGCTTTGACTATTTTGGTGACGTCTACCTTCAAAAAGAGATTTTGTTCAAGAGACTGTCATGTTAAAATTTATAGATAAATAAATGAATAAACCATTCTTTGTCTTCAGTCTCCTTTCACTAACTTGCTTATTTTTCCCTAGGTCTTCTTCACCCTGTTTTAACCTCTTGGGGATCTCTTACTCCTCCTTCCCTCCTTCCCACACTGTTAAGTGTTATGACAGTGTGGGACAGGGCACAATTATGTATTTGTCTTTTTTTTTTCAATTCTTTGTTCACACACTATGACTGCTGCTTTCCAGTACACCATGCCACTCTGTATAATGTATGTCAGTCTGTATAGACATACATGATAGTGGCATTGGCATAGGCATTCAGCAGAAGGCAACAGGTTATTACAGCCCTGTGCCCAAGTCTGCTGCTAGCTTCTTGAAGCACCTGCATAGCTTTTTCCTCCACTGATTTGATGCCTATTCCCCAAGTTCAAACCCATTTACATTCATTGGAAAGCAGAAAAGTGTAAGTTTTACTGCAGTTTTTTTCTCCTACTAAACAAATAACACATTGCACACCCTGGTACAATAAGTAATTCAGTCTGTCACTATACATGGGACAGTGGATGGGAGACTATGCACAACCAGTTTCTTGTGGCACTGAGGGTTCTGATTCTCTGTGACCTTGAGAGTGATGCTGGCAATAATTTGTTAGCTGAATACGAGGTCAGACAGACAGATGCAAAACAATGATCTGATTAGGGCTATGATCGCACTGGCAGGAAAGGTAAAGGACGCTCATATTTCTGACACTAAGTACTAGTAGTACATGACTCTGCTCTTGTATTTCCATTTAGGACAGGAACAGAGACCTAGCCTACTGACTAGCTTGCCAACTTGCTGGCTGAAGGCTTCAGCAAGACAGCAAGTAAGTTAGCAAGCTAGCCAGTAGGCTGGGTCTCTGTTCCTGTCTTAAATGCCCTGTCGGGGGTAAGCAGTGACACAGCTGGGACACGTTTCTTCCCTCCTCCTCCTGGAAATACAACAGCAGAGGCTGGGTCTCGGTTCCCATCCTGAAATGTGCCATGCTCCCCCCATCATGCAACACTGCAGAGCTGCCAGAGACAGAGTTCACCCCCATGCCCATAAGATTAGTCGCACACTGCTGCAGAGACAGACCAGCATCCCACCCATCCCCACAGGCCACCACAAACACCTTATTACCCGTTTTGCTTACTGCAGTGCTTACCCCATGACAGGGTCTTTAGGACTGGAACCAAGACCTAGCCTACTGGCTAGCTTGCTAACCAACTTGCTGAAGGCTTCAGCAAGACAGCAAGCATGCTAGCAAGCCAACCAGTAGGCTAGCTCTTGGTTCCAGTCCTGAAGCTTCCCAGGGCCCAGCCAGGGTATCCCCCCCCAAACAATGCATCAGACACTGCAGAGCTGCCACAAACAGAGTTCACCCTCATGCCCATAAGGTGAGTTGCACACTGCTGCAAAGACAGACCAGTCCCCCCACCCATCCCCACAGACCACTGTGACCCACCGCCACAAAACAATCACCCATTCAGACACAGAACTGCCCCAATGCATGCATGCATGCATATCGCTCCCAATACAAGCCTTCCCCCTGGCCAATCACAGTGCAGTATGCTGAAAAATTGCACTGTGATTGAACGGTGAACCCTAATGATTTTCTCGGGGGTGAGCACAAATGAAGGGGAAGGAAGGGAGGTAGCAAGATAAAGGCGCTAGTTTTAAATAATGCCAGCCATGGCCCACCTAATTAAACAGTGGTAGTGCTGCGTGGGGCGTTGCGGGCATGTGTCACACTCAGCAGCAGAGGGCATGTGCAGAGAAATCAGGGGTGAGAAAATGTCTTAAAAAAGGCAGCTTGTGGCAAAATATTGCTGGGGCTCAGCCCAGATCAAAAAATATTGCTGGGGCCAGTGTCCCACAGGCCCATACAACCTGGCGCCTATGGGGTAGGTAACCAATGCTTGCAACACAGGAAATTACGTACTAGTTTGTTACACATAACTGCATTATAAATTCACTGCAGTTACAGTGTACTTTCACAATAACTACAGTGTTATGAGAACATAAAGTAGTGTTGCTTCACTAGTTTGCACATTTATTCTGAGTTTCATTCTGTGTAACTTGCCCCAATATACATTTCCCCTCAACAGGAAGGAGGTCATTATATTTGCCATTATTGCCAATAATGATAAAGCTACCAACTTTCCGAGGCCTAAAACTGGGACAAGGTCCCCTTCCCAACCATGTCACTCCCATGGGTACCACCACCGAGTATGCTGCAGACAATTAAAATCTGCTGCTTGCTCTGGCCATGCTGCCCCACATTAACATCAGTAGCAAACATCCAGATTAAAACAACGCATCATTCTGCTGCAGCAAGTTCCAAATCATGATGTACAGAAAATTCATTAGAAGCAAACCTGCGTTACATTGTGTTCAGACATTCGAGCTGCATGCATTGTTCCTCCTGACAGTCCCATCCCACCTCGTTTACACTCACCTCATTTGCTGAGCAAACTTCACTTCAGTGACTCCCACAACCACACCGGATTGTTTTCACACACTTCCCTGCAGCTGATCAGGTTCCGGTACCTTAGTTCACTGCTGCCGGTCTCTTCTGTCTGGAGTCCCTCTCCGCTGCTGGCAGACAGACGACCACATGCAGTTGTCTGCACTACTAACTAGTCTAACCTAACAGGAAGGAACATACTTTTCTGTGCTCCCGCTGACATGCTTGTGGTGCAACATAGGTGCAGGGGTTGAAGCTGCAAACTGTTGTCCAGCACGAGCAGTGCCACAGTGGTGCTAAAATAACTATCACTCATGGATTAGCAGCCAGCAAAAAAAAAAGGGATAAAACCAGGACAAAAGTGACATTTTGCAAAACTTGTGGGGACACTGGGACATGATGCCTAAAATAGGGACTGTCCTGGGAAAATAGGGACTGTTGGTAGCTTTAAATAATGAAGAAAGTGTGATTTAATTTGAATACTGCATTGAGGCAAACATCTGAGACAGTGTGACATGATAGTCTTTTGTTTAGTGTGCACTCATCCAGCACAGCTATAACAGGGTATTTATTTATTTATTTGCTTTTGTTCACCAGGTAAGCACGCTAGACAACCAAGTACCTATTTTCAGGTGCGACCCGGGAGAGTTACAGAGCATCCAGGTAACAAAATTCAAGCCAAGGAAAATAGAATACAAAGTGAAGATTACAGTCAGGAGCCGCTGGCTCTACATAGGTGAGAGGTACAGGTCAGGCTCAAGCAAGGCTAGGCAAGCAGACAAGTTATAGTTAGGGTTGGCAGTTTTCGATTTTAATTTTTTTATAATTTCGATGGAAAATATTGATTTTTATTTTTAAACCTTTTCCCCCGAGTTTTATCGATTTAAACTTACCAGTTTCATGAAATTATAGGTTTTTAAGCATTTATTTCGATTTGTATCGATTTAATTTTCACTGTTGCAGTTAATGACAGGAAATGCTGAGGATTTAGAAACTGATGAAAGCACAAATTGCTATCTTCACATGTCAAAATAGCAACAGAACTTACTTACTTTTTCTATCTGTAAATTTAGATTATTATCGATGGAAATATTTTTTCATCTATTTGTGTGTCCTATTTCCAGGGTCTGAATCCGGTAGCTCATTTTTAGAGCTACCACAAAACAACTGCAGGATCTGCCTATGCAGCCATAAAAATGGAATGGAAAACACCCATTAGACAAGTTAAAAAACAGCCACCGCCATGATGAAAGGCATGCAGCTTTCTACTCATATGCTGGGCATTCATTTATTGCTAAGAAAAGGTGATTTGAACGGAAAGTTAGCCAATTGCCTTACGGGTCCAAAACATGAGGACAAAGAACCTCTGTGCGCAAACACTGAGGCAAAGGCTACCCCAAAAGGCATTTGGCTGGGAAGCCAAGTTTCAAGAAAATACAAAATCACACATGCCCACAAACTTGAGGAGCTACTCATTACTCTGCAGAACGAGGGACTGCACAAAATACTCTTCTCAGATCAATGCTGGGTGTTCCAAGGGACACTCTCGGACTACTTGTTAGACTAGAGAGCAATATGCAGTCTTTTAAGCTCCTAGTGGGAAAAAGAATGCAAACTATTGGTATAAGATGAATGATAACAGCTCCAGTGAATTATTCGACAGACACAGTGTCTTTTGGTTTACATAACTTAGTAAATATTTGAAAAACCTAGGTTTGCTAGAAATCAACTCTCCAGAAGCACTGTAAATATTATGTGAAAAATGTCTTACAGAGAACCAAAGATATCTCACACCAGGATGATTTTCGCAAAGTAAAGAACAATACAATCTTTGGAAGTACTGTATTTAAATTAGGAAAATAATCTTAGGGTCCGAAACCCTATCTTTGCATTTATGTAAAAGCTCCACACAGGAAAGCTTTATGTTTATTCAGTATTTGCATGGTAGAAGATACTATTTTCAGATTCTCTGACTGGTGTAAAAAAGGGGACGGTAGAAACTGTTCATGTCAACAGTGGACCATCTATCTTAGAATGTCCTATCTTGGAAAATTAGCACAGGAAACTAATGTTTCCTGTAATAAATAATTACAATAGGGTTAGTCTGGGAGATTTAATAGTAAATGCTATAAAGAGGTTGTTATGTTATATATTGTTTCTGGTAAACCAGATCATCCTTGCCAATGCCTCATTTGCACATACTTTTATTAACTTGCTTAAGAATTGTCACTTAGACAAACTCTGTTGACCAAATAAAAATGGAAGCCAATGTAGTTATTACAGTATGTATGTATGTATTCAATAGGGATGATATATTTTATGCACTGCATATGTATGTGTGTTGTTTTAATGATGTACATATTTGAAATGCAATAATAATCTTTGTGACTTTGTGTTTTGTGAAACAACTAAAACCCTGACCAGTTAAGGATAGGGGTGGCCATGTGTAGGTGGAAGAGGCAATGGCTCCTAGGATGTAAAGGAAGGCTGAGGATGTTGGCACACATCATAGATGTTGTGCGCAACTGCAGAAGTCAGGGCTGCTAATAAAGATGGAAAAATATAACGCTGGAATAGCGGAAGTGCTGTGTGACTATATACTGCATACCACAGAGCGAGAAGGCCACAGTCTGGTAGAACCTTAGCAATTGGTAAGTGAGCAATTCTCTATTTGTTAGGCACCCAATCCCAGAGGCTCTGGGCACTGTACAGTAAAAAGTTTGACAGAGTGGTAAAAACAACTCATAGTCATCAAACAATCAATAAATAGTTAAAATTCATTGTATGTATTAAAAAGCATTGATAGGAAAGGCTAAGCTAAAAAGATGAGTCTTCAGGTCCCTTCTGAATGCTTCCACCTTAGGGGTCTCTGTCAAACGTCTTGGCAGCGAGTTCCAGAGGACCAGGCCGGAATGAGCGATGACGCAAGGTTTTCAGCCTGGTCCTCAGAACTGCCAGGAGGCCCTCGATGGAGGAACAAAGGGAGCGGGCCAGGATGGCAGGAGTAAGGAGGTCTGACAGGTAGCCAGGGCCCGATCCATATAGATCCCACCTTGAAGAGAATCCTCCACCTGACTGGCAGCCAGTAACAACCCTGCAGGACCGAGGTCACATGAATGGACCTTGACAGCCCTGTCAGTAGCCTGGCTGCTGCATTCTGCACTAGCTGCAGGTTCCCTCCACTGACCTCGAGGTAAAGAGCATTAAATCTCATAGCTGAAAAACGGAATGTTGAGGTTTAGTTGACTGCTACAGAAAATCTCTTCCTAATGTCAGCACTATGGCATCACTCATAACTGACATTACTGTTACGAAATACACTAAAAGGCACATTATCAGAGTACTGTATTCCATATGTGCATGTCCATCTTAGTGTGTGCATCTGACCGTGGCAGTAATAGACATGCATGCTAAACAATATATACCACCATACACACTCAGAGAGATCGCCAGAGACACTACAAATGAAAATTACATACTCACTGTAATTGCTGATCTTCAAGAATATCTTTGCCATTCATTCATACTGATGGGTCTAAGCCTGAGGTACTAGGACCTACTGGGAGCAAAGTCTTTTGCAATCTAGGGGACCAACACTGGTGCTGGCACCACCCATGAGGCATACAGTACATAGTGATGTCACACTAATGGCTTGACTAGTAACTGACACCGGCTCCCTCCCTTTCTCGGTTCTGTTTGCCAGGAGAGAAACTAGTGGGAGAGAAAAAGGTAGAGAGAGGGCTAAAAGTCCTAGCCAAAGGGATAGGAAAAGGATATGGGATATAAATCATAAAAATAATAAAACCTGACTACCTGGGGCAGTATGCAGCTGGACAGGCTGAGAAAATAGAACAAAAACTCCCTAGTATCTTTACCTCCTTGGCACCGGAGGTGAAGCCTGTGTCTTGTAGTGAGGCTATGCTACCAGTTGGCGGAGACTGGAAGTATCTACAAGGTGGAGACAGAGGCACCACAACTTGGGGGAGGTACCAACTAACCTCCTTGAAAGGAAAAAAAGTGGGAGATGAAAATATATACATAACAAATTATCCTTTTTTTTATAGACATTCCTTTCTCTTCTTTTTTTGGGGGGCGGGGAATGGGGAAACCCTGTTTGTTTGTTTTTTAACAAGAAAAAAACAGGAGTGAAAGGGGGCAAGACAGCTTAGTTTCAGAAAGGATAGTAGGGCTATCCTGCCAAGGAAGGGGAAAGCCCTGAAGGAGTGGCAAGAAGATGCCAAGTGCTCAATCCTGGGTGAGCTGCCCAGAGGCCTTGACTCTTACATGGGGGGAGGAATGGTAGGCAGGCATGTGAAAGAATGGTGAAGATAATCAGGAAGATCAAAAATTACGGTGAACATATAATTTTCATGTCTTCCAAGAATCAATCTTCACCATTCATTCCCACTTATGAGTCAGAGTATCAAGCTTTCCCCAAAATAGGAGAGGAGTTGGCCATGCAGAGGGAAAAACTATACTTTCTTCAGTCCTCTGTATGGGATAACTACTGGAAGGAAGAGACTCCTGACAGGTCCAGCAGGACCTGAAGCAGGTGAGGAGCAGGTGGAGGCTCCCATGGCCTGAGAGCAGGATGGCACCTTAAGAACTCATGCCTGACTCAGCAGGAGTAGAAATGAATCCCCTGGTAGTATTTTTTTTGAAATTTAAGTTTATTAGGTTTTAACAACAAGAAATAACACAACAAAACAGACATATTCAATAAGGTACAGAGTAAAGGATAACGGTACAACCAACCCCCATCCCCCACCCCAAAACCCCACCCCAGCCCCTCCCACACCCCCAACCCCCACACAGACTTAACCCCACCCATCCCACCCACAGACATATAAGTAAAGCATGGTTCGACATTTAATAAACCAACCCTCCCTATGAGTTGAGCACCCTACACCAGGCTGGGGCGGAAAGATGAATGGCCTACCTGGTTGCCTCACAATCCAGCATGCATGCTAAGAATTGAGTCAGCATTGCCCACAGGTGCTTGCCAAAAGTTGCTTGGTCTGCCTCCTGTGCAGAAATGCACATCATGGTCATGCCACCACAAAAACTCTCCTGCCCCAAGCATCGATCTCGGCAGAGTCAATGTTGGGGAAGGGGGCAGTTGTGCACTGGGCACCAAGGCCCAGAGGGGGGCTGCAGCACCAAACTCCTGGAGGAGGGATGAGGATAGGGCCTGGAGACCTTGCGGGAGTGCAATACTCATACTGGACATCCCTAGGGACTGGAGAAGGGAGAAGGGGCAGAAAGATAGAGCCAGACATTCCTGGATGACTCTGTAAGCGGCCAGAGCCCTGGAGATAGATAAGAGTATTGTTATTGGTGTATTCTCCAAGGAATGACAGTACTGGGGTAGCAGTATTGCAACCTACAAAATGGTGATGACTCAGCTCCTGCATCATCTCCAAAAGGAATTGCTGGTACCAGAAGTACTCAGCATCAGGGAAGAGATAGACTGGAAAATCCTCTTCCTCAGAGGAGGAAGTGGGAGAGTAGAAGCGGGATTCAGGTGGCAGCAGTGCACAGGCCTCAGGTTTAAAAATAGCCTGATCTGCTCTGAGGTGAAACTGGTGGAGCCCACCAGCTGCTGACCTGAATGGGTCCCAGGTCATAGGCCCCAGAGGACCAGAATTACCTGACAGAGAAGGAGAGGAGGGCAGGGGGAAAGAGGAGGGTCATGGGTGACCAGGCTAGGTCCTCTGTCAGGGCTGCAAGAATACTCAGGGGACCTCAACTGGAGGGAAGGCTGGCAAACTCACCCATCTGTGGATGACCAAAATCAGTGGACTGGTCCAGATGGTGCTCATGGGGGGGATCCCCAGGCAGAGAAATCCATATGCATCCCACAGGGCAGCCTCAATCCCCATCAGTGACAGACCAGATGGTTCTGGAGAGAAATTGGACCCTGGGCTAGTGCTGCAACCCCTGCTGGAGTTTCTAGGTCAGGGGCTCCACTAGAGTCGGCCCCAGACCTGGCACCATTAGTGGCATTGGCCCCTTATCTGGTGCCACAAACGGTACTGGAATCAGATTCGGCCCCAGGAATGGCACCAAAAGGCCCTTGTTAGTCGACCTGTGCCCTCGATTCATCACCAAATGACCATTACAATATATAAAAATGATGTGAAAGCTGCCCCCATGGATTATAATGGAGCATATCCCCATCCCCTCCCTAATATCACGTCATAACATGGCTAAGCGTGGGCGCGGAGCATGGGTAGCTCTTAAGACAAGAGAAGTATGAGCAACCCAGTAAAAGTAAATTTATAAGTGCTACTGCATTTTAACTGCTGAAATATTTTGGGGCTTCTATACATTAACATCATTTCCCTGAGGTAAGGCACCGATATATCAGGTGCACATGCTGAGACTGGTAAGTCTCTTTAAAATAATAAATGGCACTGGGAAAAAAAGGTGCAGAGAAGAACGGCATTGAACCTTCAAAGATTTTATATGCTGTTGCTTTTGGTAACTGCGGTTGCTAAATTGAGTATATTACGTCATTGGGTAGATCAGGAGAATCTTTCTCTTAGGGAATGGCACAATGAAATTCTGGCCTCTTTAAGGTTAGAAAAAATTATTGCCAGTGTACAGCACACCCTCCCTTCTTTCACATCTAGGTGGGAAAAATTATATACTTTATTGTTGCTTGAATGAGCATTAGTTGTCTGTTTTACCTAATGTTGTTGTTTTATGTATTGCCTAATGTCCTGAAGTAACTCTGCTTAGGTGTTTGTGTAATTCTTTTTTCTCTGTATTGGAAAATGTTCAATAAAGTAAATTCAGTTAAAAAAAATAAAGAACAGCATTGAGCAAACATGACGGGTAGTAAGGTAAACACTGGGGTACAGTGCTCAACAGAAGGCAGGATAGGGGTAAATGGAAAAATAGACAAGGGCAAAAAGAGCAGGCATGGGGTAAAAAGGATAAAGCCAACATTAAATGGAGGGCAATGAGTACCAATGCCCGTAGTCTGGGAAACAAGCTTCCTGAGCTAGTAGCCTTGATGGAAGATAAAAAATTGGATACTGTGGCAGTCGCAGAAACATGGTACACGGGGAACCATGACTGGGATGTCAACATACCGGGGTACACAGTCTACAGAAGGGACAGGGAGGGGAAAAGAGGAGGTGGAGTAGCTCTATACATAAGGGAAGGGATCAAAGCTACAGAACTAAAAAGTAAAGGGGGAGGACAAGAGGCACTCTGGGTCACCTTGGAGACAGGGAATGGCATCACAATCTGCACAGGGGTTGTATACAGACCCCCTCTCAAGGGGAGGAAATGGACAAGAAAATGATAGAGGACATTCTCAAAATGGCTGAAAAAGGAGATACTGTTGTTGGGGACCTGAATATGCCAGATGTTAACTGGATGACATGTACTGCAGCCACATCCAAGAGCAAGGTTATTCGATGCCGTGCAGGGGGCAGGCCTTAGACAGCGAGTGTTGGAACCCACTCGGGAGGGAGCAATACTAGACCTGGTACTCTCAAATGGAGAGAGGATCACAAATTTAGAAGTCAGTAGACCTCTGGGAACAAGCGACCACTGCACAGTGTGCTTCACAATAAGCACAACCATGGAGACAAGCCATACAGAAACAAGCATACTGGACTTTAGAAGGGCTGACTTTGGCAAAATGGGTGAATACCTGAGGAATACACGAGCAAATGGCCAAAAAGGAGGGGTGGAAGAACAATGGAGAAAAATCAAAACTGCCATCATAGAGGCAACAAGCCTTTGTGTGAAACAGATAAAGAAAACAAAGCGGAGTAAAAAACAATTATGGTTCTCAAAAGAGGTGGTAGGAAAGGTTAAGGAGAAAAAGGCTGCATTCAAAAAGAATAGGGCATCACAGAAGGAGCACGACAGGGAACTGTATCAATTAAAGCAGAAAGAAGTGGGGAAGGCAGTCAGAATAGCAAAAGCCCAAACTGAAGAAAAAATAGCCAATTCAGTTAAGAAGGGGGATAAAACCTTTTATAGGTACATTAGGGAGCATAGAAAGTTTAAGGGAGGAATAGTGAAGATTAATAAGGGAGAGGGGAGGTGGGCAGAGGGGACAGTGAAAAGGCAGAGATACTGAATGAATACTTTTGCTCAGTATTCACAAAAGAAGATGAGGAGGAGTTACCTAAACCAGACAATAGAAGCACTCTGGGTAGGGGGGTTGACACCAGTCCATTTACAGAAGAAAGAGTCCTGAAAGAACTCCTAAAACTGAAGGTGGACAAAGCAATGGAGCCTGATGGGATTCACCCCAGAATCCTAAAAGAACTAAGGGAGGACCTAGTGACACCACTGACCACACTTTTTAACAAATCATGGGAGGATGGGGTGGTACCTGAGGACTGGAGGAAGGCAGATGTGATTCCCCTTCACAAACGTGGGAACAAGGCAGAAGCAGGAAACTACAGACCTGTAAGTTTGACCTCAGTGGTAGGGAAAATGATGGAATCACTTCTGAAAGAAAGAATTGTTCAGTACCTAGAGGCTAGCGGGGCACAGGACCCAAAGCAGCGTGGATTTACAGCAGGAAGGTCATGTCAGATGAATCTAATAGATTTCTTTGACTGGATGACCAAAGTAATAGACCAAGGAGGGGCTGTGGATATGGCCTACCTAGACTTTAGCAAGGCATTTGACACAGTCCCACACAAAAGATTAATAATCAAGTTAGCCAGCCTGGGAGTGGGTCCCAGGGTGGTAGCCTGGATAGCAAACTGGCTGCACAACAGGACACAGAAAGTAATAGTGAGTGGAACACATTCCGAAGAAAGGGGGGTCACTAGTGGAGTACCTTAGGGCTCAGTACTGGGTCCAGTCCTCTTTAACATCTTTATAGGTGACATTGCAGAGGGTCTGGAGGGAAAGGTATGCCTCTTTGCAGATGATACAAAGATCTGTAACAGAGCTGATACACAAGGCGGGGTAGAAAGGATGAGAAGGGACTTGGCAAGGTTGGAGGAATGGTCAGACATATGGCAACTTAGATTCAATGCAAAGAAGTGCAAAGTAATGCACCTGGGAAACAAAAACCCAGGAGAAGAGTACACAATAGCAGGGGAGGTGCTAACAACAACAAAAATGGAACAGGACTTGGGGGTAGTCATATCAGGTGATTTAAAGGTGGGTAAGCAATGTGCGAAGTCAGTAAGGAGAACCAGGGGGATACTGGGATGCATAGGAAGGGGAATCACAAGTAGAAAAAGGGAAGTGGTTATCCCTCTGTACAGACAGTTGGTGAGACCCCATCTGGAGTACTGTGTGCAGTTTTGGAGACCTCATCTACGCAAGGACATAGGCAGGATGGAAGCAGTCCAGAGGAGGGCAACTAAAATGGTGCAGGGTCTGCTTCAGAAATCATATGAAGAGAGACTGAGAGAGCTTAATATGTTTACCCTTGATGAAAGGAGGGACATGATAGAAACTTTCAAGTACCTCAAGGGAATCAACAAAGTCCAGGAGGGTAGCATCTTTCAGAAAAAGAGATGTGTAAGAACAAGGGGACACAATTTAAAGATAGAGGGGGGACGGCTCAGGGGTAATGTGAGGAAATTTTTTTTCACAGAGAGAGTGGTGGATGCGTGGAACTGTCTTTCTGGGGAGGTTTTTGGGGCTAAAACAGTGGGGGAATTCAAACATGCATGGGACAGACACAAGGCAATTGTAGTCCGGGGAGGCAGGAAGTAGGCTGTTGGTTAACTAGAATCTGCAACTTATCCAGTAGATAGGGATATGGGCAGACTGGGTGGGCCAAGTGGTCCTTATCTGCCGTCAAAGTCTATGTTTCTATGTTTCTAAGGCAGGAGCAAACTGAGGACAGAATGATGCAGTTATGGAGACGAAGCTCCCACAGTGCACACTGGATGGCAGGAAAAATAGAATGGGGGGGGCGGCATCAGTTACTGACCAGCCAACTCATGAGTGCAACGTCACTACTTCTGCTTGTGGGCAGTGCCAGCACCGACGCCAACCCCCTAGGCTGCAAAAGACTTTGCTCTCATTGGGTCCTAGTGCCTTTGGCTTAGACCCATAAGTGGTGAAGTTTGATTCTTGAAAGGTCAGACAGGTGTGGACACATACATTGAAAATGAGATACAGTCTGGCAAGCAGACACACCCTTGCAGTTGATAGGCATGAATGCACTCTGACATGTATCCACTTAAGTCCCATCAGCACTGATTCAGCCCCTTTCCCCATGTGCCATATAATGCATTGTGACCACAGAGTTATTACTGTGTTGGCATGTATACCTTTTTCTTAACTTTTTACAGAGTGCCAGTGGTATAAAAGTTGATTTCTGGGAGGAAGTCACGGGCAACCTAGGGAGTGTGGTACTGGTGGTGGCGATGATGGTGGTGGTGGGTTGTTGGTAGTGACAGTTTTCATTTCAAGATGGTAGGCATGGGTGATTGTTGATCAGGTGGTGTGAGTCCTAATGGCCTGGCGTCATCACAAAGCTATTGACCAGTCCTCATATTAATTGGTCCTCATTTAAAAAAATAAACTTAAAACTTGGCTTAACACTCAAACGTTTTAGGGTTTTTAATTGCATTCTGTTGCCTTATTGCACAGTACACTTTTTATCTAATTTATTTACTGGAAGATTTTTACTGTGTAATGATTTCTTTTTTATATATATTTATTTAATTTTGTGTGGTTATTTTATTATGCTTTTTTTTTTACTTTGTTTTTGTACCCCGCCTTGGTTTTCATAAAGGCATAGTTAAATTCTCTGTCCGTCTGTCTGTCTGTCTATCTATCTATCTATCTATCTATCTATCTATCTATCTATCTATCTACTGTATCTAATGCCTTTCCTGCTATCATGCAGATGACTCGGTTCTGAAGCAGACCCAGGTAACCTGGGCTGGGCAGCCAGAGCTGGGAGAGATGCAGCCGTCGGCACTGTGTTCCAGCCTGAGTGGGTTGGTACCACAGTGACCCCTTGTAGCAGGTCAGAGAGTCAACTCTCAGAATAGGGCCCACCATGCATAACAGGCTAGCACAATGCTGCAGTGAAGTGTGAGGGATGGTGGGGAACAGACACACCTGTATTTCAATCCCAGTAATAAAGACTACAGTGGGAAACTCACCCTCTCATCTGGATTTATGGTATGCACTCTTGGGCCCTGTGCAACTACCATCCTTCCATCAGATTATGGATCTTCTGAGAGTGGAAGGAAATGACCCAGTGGAAAGGTCCTGCCACAGGTTGGGGGTGGGTGGAAGTGATCAGCACTGTGAGATAGCAAGATGCAACTAGAGGGATGGAAGACTGAGGGGAGCAATAAGTGCAATACAAAAATTATTTACAATTGAAGATGCACTGGGGAGAGGGTAAGGGGATTCCAGTTTGATGCATCTGCTGTAGTAAGGCATTCTCAATAGATAGCTTGCAAGATCTACATACAGTTCAGTTTGTGAAGCACAGTGCTCAGTCCTCGCATCTCTACACTGTTTACTCACAAAAAGTGAAACACTTGGTTACTACTGACAAAAACAGAGACGTAAACAAAAAGAGCATTATTTTCTCACAGACTACATTTTTAAAGTAACTTTCATGGAACTCGTTTATAACTGCGGATTTATACAAAGTAATAGGAAATTGCTAGTCCAGAACAACATGTAGTTCAATGTGACATCACCAAATCAAAGGCCTTATCAAAGTCAGTCCCTCTCTGCACCAGCACTACGCTTTCTTCCAGGAAGCAGGCTAATATCTCCCCTATTTCCAAATCAGGTGATCCATGCACTGTAAATAATTATCAAACAATTGCTCTGTTGTGTCCCCTGGCAAAGGTCCTGGAAAGGATTTTTTTAATCAATTGTGTAATTTCTTTGATCAAGGGAACACTCTTGAAGCTCAGCATGGGTTCAAACCCAAACAGTACTGTGACAGAACTTGGCACGGTTCACACAAGACGTGCAGAGTGCATTAGATGCAGGGAAGATGGCTGCAGCAGTCTTTGTGGTCCTCACAGAGGCCTTTGATTTAGTAAATTATAGTTTAATACTGGAGATTGTTTAAGGACTATGGGTTTCGACAGATGTATGTGAATGGTTCAGACATTACCTTGCCTCTCAACAGCAGAGGGTACGAATAGGGGATAATGATTATTCTTCATGCTTAACACTTGATTTGGGTGTTCGGCAAGGAGAAATCATAGGGCCCCTTCTTTTCAATCGGTTGTTTTTTTAACCCCATTGCCCAAGCCTGTTCTATAAGCATGATTCTATAGTCTAATGATGTGGTTTATTATTGTGAAGGGAAGGATTTAATGTGTTTAAAAATTGAGTTGCAAACAAGCTCCGATACTCTCCAGTCCTGACTCATTGACCATAGTTTAACATCCATGTCTGATATTTATTTATTTATTTGTTTATATTTTGATAACCAGGTAAGCTCACTGAGACCGGGGGTCCCTTTTTCAGGAGTGACCCGGATTAGTTACAGACATAGATTACGTACGTTGGCAGGAGTATACTGTAGATTAAACATTCATTGGATAAGGCACAGAGTACATTACAGATAAAAGGTATCAAACCATTTGTTTCTGGATCTGTTCTTACAAGGACCAATATAGCAACTAACTACAATACTTCTGTGTTTCATTGTTTAACTCTGAATGCTAAGAAAATGAAAAACATGGTCTTCAGAAATACAAAGAAAAAACATTAACCAGTCTGAGAATTTTGTTATACGTACCATGGATGGAAGTAAGCCGGAGTTGGTGGAGAAATGTTCATACTTTGGTACAATCTTGGGTTTGTCTTTGTTGTATGAACCATATGTTGACCAGTTAACTAGAACAGCATGCGTCTGTACAGGATGAATGCAGAAAATCATACACTCATAGCGGAGATTTTTTTATCAGTAATAGATTGTGGCCTTGTTTGTTATGGCTCTGCCTCCAAGACAACACTGGCTACACAACTTCCTAAAGTACCCATTATTGTCAACTACTAAATATTAGGCAGTGTTTGCCTGTGAGACGGGAGGCATAGTTAGACAGCTTGTCTTCTGTTTAAAGCTTATTCCAACTATTTGCCTGGGAATATCAGTGACCTGTTTCTCCTAACCCAGCCTTCTGTAGTCACCAGTTTTTCAAACAGAACACTCTTTGAAATACCATATATGTGTATTAATCTGGGACAGAGAGCTTTGGATTTTTTAGCTCCATCCACTTTGTCAATGCCTTGTCTACAGATTTGTTTAATCATTCATCACTTCATAAATTTAAAATTTGTTTGGGAACACATCTGTTAGGAAGTGAAATCTGGCAATGTGGGTCCATTAATTTCTTTTGTATTTTCTTCCCTGTCTATCCATGAAAATGGACAAGCATCTGTACATGGACAAACCAGGTCTTTCAATAAACTCAAGCAATCAGTCACTCAATCAGTCAGCATACAAAACATTAACTGCCTGGTCCTTGCTCACCATTTGTGTCACCCAGTTGAAATAAAAATCAGTCAGGTTTGTTTGTCATGACCTTTCCTTTGTGAGCCCATGTTGCTTATCCATAAGGCTGTTCCTCCAGGAAGTCAACTGTTTGTTCTTTAATAATAGACTCTAGCAACTTGCCCACTACTGACATCTAGAGGTGTGCGAAGTCATAAAAATTTGCTCAGCTGAATATTTTGTATAGAAGCACAACCTCACAAAATATTCCAACAGGCGAAGTAGGAATTTCTCAGAGAATTTTGTCAGCTTGGCAGGCAAAATTATTTCATACCTCAATAGGTCAAACGTCAAGCATGAGCATTCATGAAGTCAACTTTTCCAAGGAATTTTGCTGCAAACAGGCAAAGTTCGCTAAGTATTGTGGGGTTGGCGGTCACATGTGGCTGAACAGCTAATAGAAGGCTCAAAGGATCGTTTCTCTGTGCAGTTGAGAGAGAGAGAGAGAGAGAGAGAGACTGAGGAAAGAGAAGCTGCTTCTCAGAGCAATTTGTGGAGGATTTTCCTAAATATTGACTTTTAAAACATTTTAGATCTTGTCTATTGAGTGCAGGATTACAGTCTGGGGGGGGGTTCCTAGTGTGAGTGTAGATTTTGACTGACAGTGAATGAGTGAGTGTGTGTTTTGATTTGAATCCCCCTGGGCCCTGCCCCCAACCCTTTTTGTTTTGCAGTCTCCTTCCCCTTCCTTTTTTTAATATATCGGCTTTTAAAATAATATAAAAAGCTTTCTATCATTTATTCCTTTGCCTTGTAGCTGTCCCCCCCCACACACACATTTTGAACAACATAGCAGTAGTTGTATCCTTCCCAGCTTGTGTCTGTGTTAGTTGAAATCTATCTTTTCACCCTGGTAGGCTGTGGTAGCATGCCCGACCAGTTGCTGTACCTCCCCCGTTGTGTGGTGTGAGACATAGCATCCAAACTTAAATGTTCCAGACTGATTTTTGTAGGATTTCAATGAATTTTCCCATTATTGAGAACACCAGTGGTATCCCTCCCAGACTGTGTTACTGCTCTGTTGGCAAAATATATCCCAGCTTTATAAATCCATCTAATAATCACACAGGCACCCTGCCCAACCTGTTGTTGTTCCCCCATGTGCTGCTGTGAGAAATAGTACCCCAAAAAAACAGTTTTTTAGACTGATTTTTACAGGATTTCACTGAATTTTCCCCTTTTATTAAGAACACCAGTGGTGTCCCTCGCAGACTGTGTTACTGCCCTGTTGACAAAGTACATCCCAGGTTTTGAAATCCATCTAATGACTCGGGTTGCTGGGCACCCTACTGGTCCTGTTGTTGTGCCCCCATGAGCTGTGACAAATAGTGCCCAAAAGTAACAATTTAATCTCCATGTTGCTAAACCTTAAGAAAAGAAGAATGCCAGCAAAGAGAAACAAGAAAGAGAGAAGGGCGAGTCACGCAGGCAAGACTCCAAAATCATTTGTGAAAAGTGGTGCAACTGAAATGGTGAAAGAAGAAGAGTCTCCTGATGTGGAGTTGCCATCAACAAGTTCTATGTGCTCTGGGATGGAAGCTGTTAGCAGTAGTGCTGTTAGTGTTCACGTTCTGTAGGATGCCCCACTAGCAGATGAACTTGAATCTTTGTCCTCATAAGCCAGCTGTAGTTAATCCCGTAGCTATAATCTCAGAGCGAACATTGTACCATTCTGAGTCAGGCAGTTCAGGGAAGTACAGCCATAGGCATTTCAAATTTTCAATGGCAACTGTTTCTGGAAGCTCAGTTCCATCCAGTTTCTGGTGCTCTGAGAAATGCTGCTATTGCCAACTTCATGACTCACGTCATCACAAATCACACCACTTCAACTTTTTTGGTGCAACCCTGTTTTTTTGCATTTTTTTTAATCCTCGGTCTCATCATGAATCAGGACACCCAGTTATCATATTATGTCACTCATGAGCCTTGGTCCAGTACGATGCTTTCATTAGTGTTCACCTTCTGCAGGATGCTCTATCTATTGTGTTCCATACCGAGAGCCATTGCTGAACATAATTGGTGACATACATTACAAACACATTGTCCCATTCTACAGAAAGTCAGACTCAGGAGACTGGTTTAAAAAAAGGCAGACATTACTTAATAAGCAGCAATTGATTGAGGCAGGAGGTGACAGTGACACTATGGCCTTGATGCAGCTCATGCTTGACTTGTTGGACTCCAACCCTCATATTGTTGGAAGGCTGCAGTCTGATGACTTTGACATTTCCATCATGCTTGACCCACATTATAAGCATGGCCTTGAGTCTATATTAGACAGTGGGTGTCAGAGGGTAGAAAACCTTACCAACATTCTGGTCAGAAGGGTTAGAGGGGAACAGATGTTCAAGACACATAGGGAACTGGGTATTGTTGCTACCACCACCTCAACCACAGCACTGTCAGCTTCACATGCCATGGCTTTGTCAACAGGCAGACAAAAACCAAAAGCCATCAGTCCCATTTGGATGTTTTAAGTGAGGCTGGTGTTGCATCCATGGAAGAGCATGATGATGAAGAGCAGGATGACGCGGCCAGACTCAGAGCAGCACGTCACATGGTTGACTGTTTCATGGTTGAACAAAAACACCTTGCAATTGGTGATGAGTCATTATTGCACTAGGTGAGCAAGATAGCTGAATGGCCTGCACTGCCCAGATGGCTCCCATTTTTCCCCCTCCTCAATGCTCTCCCACACAGCTTGCAGGTAACTGTGCTGATGTTTTCTGTGTGCCATTCAAAGAAGTCCCACCTTGGGGAGACACAGTGGGTGAAAGGGGGGAACCCTGCCCTTGCTGTAGGTGTCTGTTGCTGCTGTGCCGGTTCTAGATTAACTTCAGCCTCCTGTTCCACCACCATCACCGGCTCTGCCTGCGCCTGCTCCACCTGCTGCTGGCGGACTGCCGCATGCTCCACCTGTTTCTCTTTTTCAGCCTGGCTCCTGCTGGCAGTCAGCTGACTTTCCCTTCCCTGGTTAGGTGCCTCCCTCCCAGCATGAAACGCAGACCAATTCAGCTGATGCATGCCACCACGGCCCACTTTTCCCACCTCCTCTGCCATCCTAGAAACACTACTAGTGCTGCCAAAGGGGAAAAAAAGTAAAGGGGTTTAAATCAGAAGATCAAATACAACCAAAATAAAAGGAAAAAAATGAAAAGACCAAACAATCAAAACTGAGAAAATAAAAACATAAGGCAGACAACTACAAGTAGTGGGAAAAAAAACTGCTTGGAATAAGTAAATAAGAGTTTCTTCTGTTTTTCCAACAGTTATGGATTGAACACACCTCAAAGAGCTGCCTACAGTCTCAGCCACTGTGAGAAAGTGAAAGTCACTCACTTCCTTCTTGCTTGCTTCAGTGTCACCATGTGACCAGCAGTCCTACTCAAAGTGTACATCACGTGATTCTGCTCAGCACAAACTGCACTTTGTCGATGAACTTCACTTGCAAAATTAATCAGATCGCCGGCAAATTTACCTAGGCAAATTTCGGCTATGTCAAGGTGAATTCTCGAAATGCTCCACGGAGGTGGATTTCCCGGATTCACCCAAGCTTCGAAAGTGAATTTAAACTTCACAACATCTCTACTGACATCAACTCACTGGCCTATAATTATGTGTTTTTTTCCCTGTCCCCACCCTTGTGTTGGAGGACATCATTTGCCACTACCCTTGCCACTGGCACTAACTGCTCCTGTTGCCAGTGACTCATTAAACAGGTCTGCCAAGGGGCTGCCAGGACCTGTCTCATTTTCTTCAGTACTCTTGGGTGCAGCTCATCTGACTCTGAGGATTTTATTTATGCAATAGATGTGGACACAATATCGATTAAATAAATTCATTTATTTCCAATGCTGTTAAACACATTTTAGAATCCATGTTTTATTCTACCCCATCTGTCAGTCATGCCCCATTTATTCTGCCCATCTTCAATCATCCTTCCCTTACTGACACTACTTAATGTACACACTGCCACTTTCAAACATTTCTAACAAACCGACCATGCCACCATGTACAAAAAAAACCCACTAAAATATACCACCCACACAAACTGCCTGTATTCCACATCCATGTCTATGTAGCATCTACCTCAACATGCTACTAATTGTACAAAAGACACAGCATAATATTTTTTAAACTACAAGCAAAACCTGCATACTATATACTCCCACCCCACCACCCAAAAAAAACAGTGCCTTCTCCTCTCAAGCTCCAGCTCCACCAAATTCTGTTATTGGCTTTAGGCATATAAATTTCCCACTGACATAGTATCTTTTTTACAACTTTAAAAGCAGCAACACTGTTTCAGCCACCCGCTTTGAAAGCTGTGACGCTGCTTCAGCCACCTGCAGTGCTCACTGTCATACAACTTCCACCTGCTCGCACTCTCTCCCTCTAACTTTTTTGGTATCACTCCAACCACTGCAGCACATGACTCTGTTCTTCTTCTGAAGTTGTTTTCTGCTCTTCTGAAATCAGCACCCAAAAGAAAATGTAATTACTTGAAAATTAAAACTGCAAAAGTGAGCGTCGGGTTTCTTGAAAATCGTAGTTTCACTCCTTGCTCAGTCAGTCCAGATGCACGCTCGCTACAACCAAAGCAAACAAAAAAAGACACTAATTCACAATGCAGGATCAACCAGATAACTAATTAACATTAAACTGAATAAAAAATCTCTTTTTCTAAAAGTTTCGTCCTGTGAAACTGTGCATAGGTAGAGCGAAGGCCATGACTACGCTCCCAGTGAGATTCGCTCTTGTCCGGCCTCTGACCTGATGCACACTTTGAAATGCAGGATCAACTGGATAAATATTTTAAATCCTCTAAACACAGGATCAATCAGATAAATATTAAAACCCGCCATGTTTCTCGAACTGTTCAGCTGACCCACACACAGAATCCGACCCAATGAAGTGGCACGCTGGAAACGGAGGGAAAACAATGCCAAATTAAATAAAAAAGAAATAAAAACTACACCAAAAATTCTGAGCCCTATTGCATAAGTGTAATATGCAGTGAGGAACTTATTAAATACATTATGTGTAACCCCTAGGTGGCGCTATCCCATGGGCTACTACCCCTGCCTGCTTGGCTAGTAGCAGGATAAGGGGCCTAGGTTCTGCAATGGGTGCCTCCACCAGGAGGTCAGGGTTAGTAGCAGTCAAACTAACTTGGGCACAGCCCTCTGGGACACTGTAACCCCTCTCTTTCCCTTATAGTGGCCTGAGCAATATACGATAATCACTTTCACAGTACCCCTTGTACACCACAAGTACCCACACTGTTTGCACTTACCACCAGGGCTGGTTCCTCTGGCTCGACCCTGGGGACCCCCTGTAAAACAAGGTTATGCACAGCAAATAGCAACAGTACAGTACTCTTGGCACAAACTGGAACCACAGTCAGGTTAAATGCAGAAAAAGTCAGATATGATTAATTTAGGGGACTTGAACAAGGAAGGGGTGTAATCAGGTTGATTGGCTTAAAGGCTATATTAATCAAACAGTTATGCATGCACTTTAAGTCCCCACACAGTCACACCTCTGGGTACCCAGGTAGGGAGACGGGCTAGCCAGGAACATTGCAGCTGGTTGGGGCCCTGTGATGGAAGAAAGCAACATGCACAACACACACTGTTTGTAATCCAGAGCCGGAGGGCTCAGTTAGTGAAAGAAAAAACAACCAGACAATCAGATGACAACACTTTAGTTTTAGCTGTTGTTGCAGGGAGCTACCCTGATGTTTACTCACGATATCCAATACTGGACACAGGCAGGACGAAATCGAAACTGCAGGTTGTTGAGCTGGAGTGCCCGGAGAAGCGGGGCCCACATGAATCACTGAGGTGTCGTTCCTGTTCAAGTGTTGAGCAGGGGGCTGATCCCCAGGCAGGTCTCTCATTGATAGCTTTCTCTGTGCAGCGGGTAGTTGTGCTGGGCCAGTGTGGCAAGGCCCAGGCCCAATGCAGATGATTTTGGATTCAGTCAGTGGGGCTGGATGCAGCTTCCAACAAGCAGAATACAGTTCAAACCACAGTGGGGAACCAAATCACGACCCACTAGCAGCACACAGCACATTTACACATAAGGAAATTCTAATGCAGCTTCCAGCAAGCAGAACACAATTCAAACCACATTGGGGAACCAAATCACGACCCACTATAAGCACACAACCCATTCACATGTAAGGAAATGCCACTGTACCAGGCAAATGGCTCTCCGTTCACAATTACAGATTCTCTGCACAATCCAGGAGTTCAGAGGTGCCTGAAGGTCCAGACAGGCCAATCGCATTCAGCAAATCTTCGGTCTTCTTCAGGTAGGAACCTGGTCACAATTCAGTGGCTTACTTCGCTCTCCAAGTTCAGATTCAGTCCCAAAAAGGCACAAGTTCCCTCTCAGAGACAGCAGGCAGGCATGCAGGCCAAAACTCAGGCCTTTCCACAGTTCTTCTGTGCAAATCTACGCCGGGGCTGCTGCTTGAATCATTCAAGCTGTTATCGCTTCACTTCCCAACTCAGAACTGAAACTAGCTTGCAAGCAGCTTGGGAATTTCCCCAAGATCCCAAAAGTTTGGTTGGCTGATCTGTCTGTCAGTTACAACAAGGGCTCCTCCGCTAGGTTATTTTAGGCGCCAAAATGCAAAAACTACAATTCCTACAAGTTTTGAGCCCACCAAGCCCCTGTAGGCAGGCTCCATTTTAGAGTCCCAACAGTACTGATTGTCCCATTCTGACAGTCTCGGGCCAAGTTGGTGGAGATAAACAGAACAGTCCTTGCTGCAAAGAAGGCAGGTTAGAACAAACTGCAATATTATTACTACTCTAGCACATGATCAGCAAACAGGCACATCTTCTAACAGAGCTCCCTTTTAGATTAAGACTGCAAGCCAGGCAACTCTTAAAGAGACAGTACACAGAGGCTATACAAGCACTCTCTGGCAAGACATTTAATCTGTAAAAATGCAGAACACCAGCCTGGCAGTGAGCATTTAGGCAAGCTCAAGGAAGGCTTTTTGGGAACCCCCATTTGTAGGGGGGTTACATATGTGCTCTTGAACAGTTTAAGCTCAGGCAAATCATGTGCGGCTTATGCCACTTGTGAGGTTACAAGAACAAACTGCTCTTGTACACATAATTTATTTAATACATCCCCATTGCATATCCTTTAGTTAGTTAGTTAGTTAGTTCAAGGCTTTCATCAGGAAAAACATACTGAGCTAAACAGCTGTTTCCAGATGTGTCCTGGTGGCAAAGGAGATGAGAAGAGTGCAGTCATAAGTTACATCAGTAAAGTTACAATAACTTGTTTATGTTCAGATCCTGTAGACCCTTCAGAACTTTTACTCATACTCACTGCATAACCTGGAATCAAGTCACTTAACCTCCCGTCCCAGTGCTCCAGCTCTGTCAGCTGCATAAATAGGTAGAAGCAGGACCCTATTGGAAACAAGATGTTGCATCTCTGCTGGGTGATCCTGGGTAAATAAATCATAAAATTAAAAATACTTTCTTTAGGTATATACATTAACAGGGTGCTGTCTCCATGGGTGGTTGAAGTAGGAATTTTTCTGTTTTTTTCTGCAATGTCCCAACACCTGCCCACCTCCCCATGATGCTGCATACAACCTTCCATGGCCTTGCACACCCACGCTGTCAGCATGTGTGTGCGTGCCTGCCCTTCACAAGGGAGTAGGCTAACTGGAACACCGCAAGGGGCGACTGTGGTGCCAGCTGCAGCACCAGCTATCCTAGGATGGGGCAACACACCTCCCAGCATGGCCATCCAGCTGCAGACACCGGAGTTTGCTCTGGAACCCAGGTTGCCTGCATAGACATGCATCGTGCTTCTCTGAGCCACAGGGCAGCCCTGATACTTCTGATTTTTCATATTCACAATATGACCCCACAATACTTCCCATTTTTCATGTTCACAATATGACCCCACAATACTTCTGATTTTTTAAGATGTGGCAAAATGCTGGACCATTGGCTCAGCATGTGAGTTGTAATACCACACAGGGACCCAGGTTTAGGAGAGATCTTAGGTCCTTTGTGCATTGGACCAGTGTGTTTCACAGAGGTGATGCACTTTCTGTTCAGGGAGGGAAGGTTAGAATGTGTCACTCTCCAGCACCCGCTGCGGTCAGGCAACAAGCAGGACATGGAGAGTTTTGAAGGAGGCTGGCACCTGTACTCCCAGGGAACAAATGAGAAAAACAGGACATCTGGCTTTAGGAAGTTTGCCTTCCCCAAACAAACGTTGCAGTGTAAATAGAATATATAATGACAGTGTACTAAGGGAACTATACAGCACTTGATCAGCTGGCTACATTGCTTTCTCACTGCATTCCATTAGTTACAATCTAATGGTGTCCTTTACTTGTGTGCCATCACTGTACCACAGGCCCTTGCCTTTTTTCATACATACAGTGATTTCCCTCCGAAGCATCTGCTTCTCTCGTATAGGTTATTTAGTTACAATACTTTGCAAGTGATAATCTTAAACTGAAGCTCAGAAACATTCCCCTAACTGCTACAAAAACATTTATTTCCTATCTGCAGCCCTGTGATGTGGAAATTTTATAATGTAAATGGCAGTGTAGGAAATGTTTAATTACCAGAGTGAGAAATTTTGCGGTTTAGAAACCATGTAAGTGACACATGGCAGAGGGATCACAGCCAACTGGTAGGAGTGTAGCAACAGATGTGTCTCAGTATGAAGGTAGTTCATTACATGTTTACAGGGAAGTCACTTAAAAGGGGCCAGGCTGCTGCATTCCTTCAGAACAGGTGGCAGAAACCATAGCAAAGGCTCAGTGTTCTCTGAAAGAAAGAGGGTTCTCATATTCTGTATGCTTTAGCTCTCTGCAACAGTTGTGGGCTTATACCTTCTCATATTCAGTGTTAACAGAATAGTGGATAAAAACAAATTGTTTCTCAATTTTCATTAAAGGGGAACAGCCAGCACAAAGGACCCCACACTCAAGTGTGGAACTGGTCCCAGTGTGCACTTTGTGGGCAAAAACATTTGGTTTACTTACTGTTTACTGTAGTATAGTAGATTTTATCAATAATGTATGCTGACATCTTCATTTACTACATATCCCAGAATCCCCTGCAGCTGACATCAGTGCAGTAGGCAGGAGTGGGAGATTCAGTAGCCTGCAGTGCATGTTAGAGCGTTTATAATCTCTGATCATATGTTTTCCAGGACTGCTTTTCTCCAGGGGCTAAGTACAGTCCTCTGTGACTGTACATAGTCCATGGAGGACAACGGGACGAGCAAACAAAATATCAGAGCTTATATAAACTCTAACATGCATTGCAGGCTATTGAATCTTCTCACTGCTTCCTACTACTCTGATGTCATCTGCAGGGGATTCTGGGATTTGTAGGAAGAGAAGATGTAAGCCTACAACTAAGCGGAATTAGTCTGACACTATCTACTATACTACAGTAAACAATAAGTAAACCAAAATGTTTTTGCACACAGGGTGCACATTGGAACCAGCCCCACCCTTTAGTGTGGGGGCCCTTGGTGGTGACTGTTCCCCTTTAATTGTTTTTCTCCAGTTCAGATGCTGAGGCAGACAAGGACGAAGGAAATGAATAGATGAGCTGAGATACTACTTACACATACTGTAAACACACACCATTCTAAAGTTTTTGCAAGAAGAGGTGGGTTACTTTGTAGCAGTGCTTTAGATACACTGCTTCCTTCAGAAATGCAGATAAAACCTTTATTTGTTTTCCTGCTTGCAGACATAGGCACTGAAAATGGGCGGGAGGGGCAGTCGCCCCACCACTTTTTTGTGCAGTCTAGATTGCCCCTATTATACTTCTGTGGAAGGGTAGCGGGAGCCGACTGGTGTGTACATTTTTTTATTTGTTTTCGGTTTTCCCGTGCGTTTATTCCCTTCCCTAGCCGCTCTCCAGGAAGCATTTTCATTTTTTTTTTTTAAAGGTGGGGGGCAGGGTCTAAACATACGACGTGCCCCAGCCAGTGGATCTGATTGAGATGGCAAATATATCTCTCAATCAGGTCCGCTTTAAGAAATGAAGGCGTGACTTCAGTTAGGGGCGGGTCGTGCGGGATCTTTAAATGCCCACAGATTTCCTAGAGTTTTCTATTCCTTTTCCCGACTTCTTCTGGAGAGTAGACGAGACGTGGACAGTGAGGAGCGGAGGTGGACTACTTAGTCGAGATGTGGTTGGACTCGTAGAACTCAACCAGGGGCAGCGGCCAGCGAGGGACTACTAGCGGCGAGCACCTCTTTATTAATTGCAGCTGCAGCACCAAGTTGGCGCCAGTGTGACCGTGGACCCGTGGGGTGACGCTCAGTAATGTGACGTAGTAGGTGTACTAGTCGGAGTCTCGGAGAGGAGCGGCAGGAGCCTGAAGAGGAGGAAGCTGCTAATCTGAGAGGAGCCTGAAGTTCATGAACTTCCCTAAAGAGGAGGAAGCTAGTCGGGACTCGGTAGTCGCCTAGTCGGAGACGGAGAGGAGCCTGAAGAGTACCAGAGGAAGCTACTGGGCCTGGGCATCCGGACTGGCTGAGTGGAGTCTGTGCTGGGATAGAAGGAGAATCGACGGCGGGTCGGTGGGCTGGCGGCGGCGCAACAGCACTCAACTTTTCACTGACTGTACCAGATACCACTAGCAAAGTAAGTCACTCACGTTTATTTTATTTTCCTGAGGGTAGTATGTTATATGATGGCTGGCTGTGATTTGAGGAGTTATCTATGGAACCACATGCAGGGCTTACTTTCCTGGGGATCAGACCGGGAAATAAACACATGCCTTATGGCCGTTGGGATTTTGGCTTTATCACTAACACTAATCAAAGGGCGCAAATGCTGAGTGCGTGGCAAAAAGGTTTCACCTTCATTAGGTGGATGGGATCAGTGGTTCAGGGCTGCTAAATGTTTTATGAATTAATTAAACCTTGACAGTGTGAGGAGTTGGCAATGGCAGGTTTTTGATTAAGTTTCACTGCCCTTGCTTGTTGAACAAGGGACCCAGGATCATGTGTAGAGGAGGAGGAGGAGGAGGAGGAGCAGGGGATCAACCCAGCAGCCTGTGTGGAATTATTGTTGTGATGGAGAGGGGTTCCACTTGCAACACAATGGCCAAACCAGAACCACACAGACTGCAGCCGAGTGAGGAGGGCTACCTGCTGTAGTGCAAGGTCAGGGAAGAATTTTCAAGCAAAACAAAACACCTTGGAGGCAGAAACCAGAGTTCCCCTATGTGCACCTATCTGCTGTGAACCTTACATATAGAGACCTCAATGGTGCAATTCTTTTTGCTTCTCTTTGGTACTGTTATCATCAGTTCCAAACAGACCTACCGACTTTTGTACTCCACAAAAGTCATCTGAAGTGATCCTTGCTGGTACAACAAATGTAGTTTAACATAAGAATTCTTGCATAACAGTCCAGTTTAGGTTATAATATATTTAGAGAAGGGTAGGTTATCTCTGCGGGTACAACATTCTTGTATCTCGCTCTCCCCTTCCCCATGTTCATTTGTCTCTGTTAAGGCTGAAATTAAAAACTGAAGCACAGGTTAGAACACTTAACCATATGCCAGGACTAATACAATAACAATCAGCCTTGACTCTGTCTATCCATCTGTCCATTTGTCTTAGGTTGTGAAAACTTTTTTAATTTAGTCTCAGCCAAGATTGTGGACACAAGGGCCAGAATGTCCTCAACTATTGATAAGCATAGTGGCAGCAAACCAGTCTTGGGATGGTGGAATCTCTGGAGCCCTGAACTAATTTTCATCCAACTGAGTGTATGGAGATCATCACCAGGCTTTGTTGGAATTGCACCTCAGCACCTGTGACTTAGACCTGGCATGGTGGTGGTGAGTTCTTGTCGGTTTCCCTTGCTGCATCTATAGGCATGCCATACGTGGGGGTGGGTACAGAGGGAAATATGGCAGAAGTTCAGGGTGGATGGTAATCAAAATGTCGTGGGCTCTTGCTAGTTGGTACAGCTGGGAGAAGGAAAAACATTAAAACAAATACCAGTGCTAAGTGGAGGTATAGTGAAAAAGTGCTTTGATTCCAGTAGAGATATACTGTGCTGACTCTCTGGCATATAATGGGGTGTTATATCAAGCTGCAAGTGACCCCCGTGAAACAGCTGAGTTGGTACTAATGAAAATAAATGAAGGGATGGAAGCAATTTGCTTCAAGCAAACACGCCATCAGCAGAGACTGTTTTCCTATTTACAAGCCTGTAAACTGCTTTGAACTGAGTGAACTGTTGCCAGTCTGAAAAAAGGTTGTTTGGCACTGAGTGAGAGACTGGTCAAATCAATTCCAAATGGAAACAGTTTAACAGTCCCAAATTCTTCTCTGCTGCTTAAAGGGCTTGTAAGCGCTCAGCCTAAACCTTCCTTTGGGGTTCAGAGGGGCCTTAGTGCACCCAGACTGCCTTCAGGCTGGTGCAGCACCCTTGCAGTTTCCTCCTCCCAGTCTCTCTGGACTGCCCCCTTTTTCTCAGGCTATGACTCTTCTTATAGCAGCCCATAGATCCCCCCCACCTGATTGGCCAGTTAGTTCTTGGGCTCAGCAAGCTGCCCTCCCCTCTCACCCTTTCCCAGGGTCCTATGTGGCAGGGGAATTGATGGGGACCACCATATTTGTTTACTTGATGCTACCCTGGCTATGGCGGCCCATTCAGGGGCTACCAACTATATGTCCTAGCCCTGCTTACTCTGATGGGTCCAGGAAAACCCTCCCTTTACTTGTAGGGAGCCCCATTTAATTCTCGGGGCTCCAGAAACAAGAGGCACCCAGTTCATGCCTTCCCTGCTTACCAGTGTGCATGTGCACCTTGCTTTCACCATTCACAGTCCCTGTGCCTATTTGGAGACCAGAAAACCCCCAATCAGGTGCCTAGAGGTGAGAAGTACTTAATTTCCTGTTCTGCTGCCTGCCCTGGAGCCAGGTAACTTTTTAAACTGTGGCCGCATGGCCAAGCTATTACTTTGGGAGCCGCAGCTCCTTTAAGGTTCAAGGCCACATAGACATTTGCATGCCGGCCATATTTGTTTACATTCCGGTCCATTTCCCCAGGCTATCCCTGGACCAGCCAGTGTCCCCAAATGCCCAGAGGTGCTTATTGCACAGTGGATCTGGGACCCCCCCCACCGTGGGGTCAAGAAGTAAGGAGATCCTGAGGCGGCCGCCTCACACAACAGGATGGGGCCCTGGCCCAAATCCCACCAAGAGCTCCTGGAATCACAGCTCTCTGGTCCTTTTTAATCAGTCCAAGAGAGCGGAGCCAAACGGCAAAAACTACAGGGCATAACTAACGGGACCATAGCCCCACTAAAGGCAAGCCCAGTTTTTTTTTGGGGGGGGGGGCTTATAAATACATAATAAAACCACCCCTGCCTAAAACAGGATCAGATGATTACAAAGTAAAAAAAAAGGTAACAATCATAAAATCCTCAGTGGCTAAAAGTCTTATTATTAAAAAGAAAGATATTAAGATGGCCCTTAAATATGGACAAGGGCAGTGCTGACAGAACAGTGACAGGGTGGTTATGTTAAAGTCTAGGGGAGTCTCCACCATAAAGGCCCTCTCATCTGGTAACTTTAAACTGACAGATACAGCAACTAGCAGCTTCTACTCAGCCAATCTGCTGTTGTGACAAACTGCTATTATAAAGACAGAAGTAACATTGGCAATGTCATCCAGAGCATTTGTCTGAATGTCTTTGGAGAGATTACCTGACAGATTAGAAAATACACCCTCTCCCCCAACCTTGCACTATTAGACAGCAGCAAAGTGTTATGATAATACTGCCACCCCCTCGGTACTTGCCCTCCCCCTAATCCCCACCCCCAGCCTACCATCTCAGATCCTGTGCTTCTCAGGCCTGACTTGTCCCAAGGACACGCACCCTCACTGGTGACCGGGCCTTCTCAGTCCATGCGCCTAAAATGTGGAACTCCCTTCCCGCACAAGTGCGTACCTCGTCCTCCCACCACTGCTTTAAAGCATCCCTCTGGCGCTTTCTTAAGACTACTATGGCCTGCCTATGCTCCGCCGAGGCCCAGAATACCCCCTATCCCTCCTGGCCCCGGGGGGGAGGGAAGCTACTACACAACAATCCGTACCCTCTACCACTATAGTACTTACTACCCCCCCTTGTTGTGAGCTTATTATACATTGTCATTTTTTCCAGTCTATGTATTATCATGTACTGCTGTTGAGCTGTGTTCAGTCTATAGACATCGTAAAATACCTTGACTCCCTATGTTGTGTTGTATACTATAACTAGGCTTGCAGTATTAGATTTAAATCGGTAAATGAAGATAAATGGAACGCTTCCATTTTGGAGTTTCAGAATGATCCTTCCGAAACCCCCAAATCGTGGAAAACAGTCCACCGCTGGTGCACTATTTCTTGCACTCCTTCTTTTAAATACTACTGCTGCCTGAATTCCATGCCACCAAGGAAGGAGAGTCAGCTTTTATCCTCTCACTTCCCTTGGCGAGCTGAAAGTCAAGAAGCTGCACTGAATTTAATTTCAACCTAGCTCTGTATAAAACAAAAAGGTTTAGGGGATATAAAAAATGATTTTGCTCCAGTACACAGTTTCTTCAGCAACTTTTATTTTGTGACATTGTTATACTCGAGACAGAGCATAATGGAGCAGACCAATTGCAGGAGCAAGCCCACAGTCAACCGTGTGTACACACTTTTTACAATAGAGACTAAGCTCCTTCAGCACAGTAACACATCTTAAAAGTGTGTCTACATGGCTGCACACTTCTTTACTTCATAAGTGCACAGAATGACTTGAGTAACAAATCTGTTTTGCAGGAGTCACGGTAATGTATGGGATGGCTGCTGCAGTCAGACACAGAGAACTTAAACTTGAGCCCAATCTAAATGACTGTAACAACTGCTATGCAAGGCATCAGAAATGCTAATTATGACTTAATGCCCACCACAGTGAACTGTTTTCTAACAAAAAAGCCAGCTCCTGTCAATGTGCAAATGCCTTCAATTCTCTTTACAGTTAGTCTTGAGGCTTTTCTTTGTTTTCTTTTAAACACTGATACTGCACATATTATTAGTGATTCATGAATGAAATTGAAATTTTACCTCACTTTTAGAATGCAGTCTGCCCATGGAAACAAAGTTATTTCTAGTATGATCTGTTCACCAAGACGTCAATACTAATGTGTCAATTATTACATCTTTACTGTCGGGAGCTGCCACTTTACACATACTTGTGTGTGAGTGAAGGGGTGGCTGCCCTTGGCAGTTTCAAAGTCACTTATTCTGGCTTAATGGCGATAGAGGTGAGAGGGAGACTTATTTGCAACAAATTGTTGCATATAAGGCTCCCTCTGACCTCTCTCCTAGTAAACCAGAGCAAGTGTCTTTGATGCTTCCATGGGCAACTACCCATCAGAAAACAAAATAGCTCTGTTTCACTTTCACACACACAAGTTGGTGTGAAGTGCCTGCCCTTAAGTGCACTGGAATCTCCCAACAGTAAACATTGATTATTTGATAAACTAGCATTGATGCCTCTATCTAACTAGCAGCTATGTCTGTTACAAAAGCCCGGGAAGTAAACGTGCTATAAATCTAGCATTCGCAGCTCCAGTACCTAGCCAGTTTATTTTCCTAACCTTACCTGACTCCTGAGCTTTGGACAGATGACTGCACTGTGCGGGTGGGGGTGGGACAGGACCACTTGCACAGAAAACCAGCTGGTGACTGGAGGCGTGGAGAAAAACTAGAACCATAGAAGTGACAGAACCTTGTCATGCAGTCTCACAATACAAATGAATAACTTTTTGCATAAATAGCTTCCATACATATAAATCAATCAATCAATCACTTTATTTAACCAGGCATAAACACCATTGAGCAAGCTCATTTTCAAGGTGGTCCTGGGCATTAATACAATACAGTACACTTCATAAGATTACAATTACGGTGGACAACGGTGCAAAAAAAAAGAAAAAACATTGTGAAGGTGCAGGTCAATATGGGCCTATACATACCGGTCAACATAATTAACATGCAAAGGTACACAATGATAAGCTTTACTGAAATGAGAAGAGACAACAATCCCATGTAGTCTCCGCTAAGTAAGAGCTCATACCTAAATGATAAAAAATAAGGAGGTATTAAGGAATAGGGTAGAAATTGGGGTGAAAGAGTAGGCAGCCAAAAGGGAGGCCAGAATAGGTAAGGTAGAGAATAGGCTGGGCCATCTTGGATTAAGGGAACTAGGCTTGTAGGTCCTAGGTTTCTTTTGTTAGGAATGTGGGGTGGATGAGATACTTAGGTGTAGGATTTGAGAGTGGCACCCGGGGCTTAGGGGTCATCGGCGTCTGAAACAGTTGCATGATTCCTTCAGACAATCTGTTAATAGAGCTTTGAATGTGAAAATGCTTGGAAGTGAGGATAATTTTAATGAGTCTTGCATAGTGTTCCAAAGTGATGGAAGTGAGAAGTTGATTGCTGCTGAGCCAATGGTAGTTTTCACTCTAGGAATCTGGAAGCAGATTAAGGAGAAGCGTCTCAGGCTATAGGAACCTTTAGCCCGTTTGAAGATGTTCAAGATGTATGCAGGGAGGTTATCAGATAATGCTCTAAAAAACCAGAGGAGAGCATTCCTTTTTCTTCTAGTTGAGAGTGAGGTCCATCCCGAAACCTGGTATAGACGACAGTGATGTGTACTATGGGATAGATTTAAGATAAATCTTAAAGCCCGGTGGTAAAGGGTGTCCAGTTTGTTTAGCATCGTTGATGGGCAATGACTGTAAAGGAAGTCAGCGTAGTCTAGTATAGGTAGGAATGTAGTTTGTACTAGTCTCATTCTGGCTTCTAACATGAGTAGGTGTTTAATGCGATAGAATAAACCTAATTGCTGTCTTAGTTTCTTCGAGGTTTCATTTAAGTGGCACAGAAAGTTGAGCTTGTTATCCAGCCAGAACCGTAGGTATTTAAATGTATCAACTACTTCAAGGGGTTCATCTAAGAGTGTTCAGATCTGTGTGATATGTGGACATCCGGAAGTAGACTTTGGTGACAGAATCATTGCTTTAGTCTTTTTGGCATTGAGGAGGAGCTTATTAGTGAGAAGGTTGTATTGGAGGGTGACAAAGTCTTTCTGTAAGTACTCATAGGCCAGATCCAAGGATGAATTTGTGGTATAGAGTACAGTATCATCTGCAAATAAGTGCACATTTGCTGTGCCCAGCTGTGAGTCCAGATTATTGATGTATATTGCAAAGAGGATAGGGCCCAGGATGGAGCCTTGTGGAGCTTCTCGTAACAAGGATTTTTGTGGAGACAGATCTCCTATGGCTTTGACTTGTTGTAACCTATTGGTTAGGTAGCTGGTGAACCATTTAATGGCAGAACTATCAAGTCCGATGTTACTCAGTGCAGTAAGCATAATGGTATGATCCACAGTATCGAAGGCCTTACTTAGATCAAGGAAGAGGGCAAACACATGCTCTACATACAATAGGCATACTCTGCCTGTTCACAGATACCAAATACTGATGATAACTAAACGTAAGATAAAGTAACTAAAATGCACTGCACAGTGAGCTCACGATCAGTTCTGTGATTCCCAATAAAGCACGAGACGCTCTAAACCTTTAGGGATGATATGTTAATCACTGTGCTTTAAACCCACACTTTATCCATTGGGTTAACATATAAAACTACAGCCTGCAAATTCAGAACATAAATATGGCCAGAGGCAGCGGGGTAGTCACTAAGACCCCATTCTTGCCCTGCTTGAAGTCCCCCGGGGATTGCAGCTTTCAGTCATTTTAGTTACTAAATGCATTGCATTGAGGAGCCCCTTTAACCACTTAAAGTTGCCTGATCTCATATATTATGAGCAGTGTGTGCGTCTGTGTGTGTGTGTGATAAGGAGGTCATTGCCTTTCAAAGTCTGTGTGGATCCCTGGTCTCACCAGAATATAGGTATATGTTTGCCTAGTGCACCTACCCAGTCAAGGAAAACTAAACAAAAAAATACACTTGGAAAGCTGACAAATCTGCATTAATATTATAAAGTTCCATACTCCAATGTCTAACTTGCACTGTACATATGTGGTATCTGCTGGTTCATTGACAAAGTAGTTATGCCGAACCTTTCCAACTTGAAGTAAACCTGTACACACAGCTTGGCGCACTGAAAAACATATATTTAGCACCAGCACAGCATGGAGGACTTGAAACAATGCAGAATACAATGCAACTGGGTGGGACAATCAACATCAAAGGAAAGCCCTTCCATGTTACATCATAGGAAGCCAAACCACCCAAGGTGGGGTGGATTGGGGTATTTTTTGTTTTGCTTTAATATATAAGAAGGAAGTTTACCGCCGCAGGATCCTGTCCATCCAATACGCATTCAGCCTTATTTACACAGTATAGCCAACTTGTAGTTGGAAAGTAGAGCGGTGAACCATGAAAATAACCTGAGAATCCCGATGAAGGTGTCACAGAGTGCCTCTGATGGTTTGGGGGCCTCATGATTAGTGCTGGATTTTTGTTTTATTGCCGTTATGGTAAGAAAAATCTTGGGGTAAACTCCAAAAGAAATATTATAAGGATATTATTAATGCTGTGGCTGGCTTTGCCTAGAGAATAAAGTGAATGGAAGTCGGAGCGTTTTCGAGCTGGACAGTGCTTTGCACCTCCAGTCTGGGCGAAGCAAGAGGAATGAGCGGCTGCTGTGTAAAAATAATAAATTTCAGTCGCCACTTTAAATGTTTGTGTGATTTCTAAAACCCCCCTGTTATGAGTTAAAAAAATGGTTTATACAATAAGGAAAAGCGCATTGAACTTAATAAATTATGCGTTTAATTTGCTGTGTACATTTGGTAGGGGAGAGCTCTGGTACCAAGAGAGAATTGTGGTATTTTGGGCAGAGATTTATTTAAAACCTGGTACTGTTCCCTGTGGTGAAACCTTCGGGCATGAAATGTTGAAGGGGTGTTTGAGGTTTACTTTGAATGTTTTGTTTTGCCCTGCAGTGTTTCTGTGGGCTTGTTGATGTTTCTGCAGATGTTATAGGCGTTGCAGTAGTATTGTGAACCTTTTTGGCTCCCTTTTCTTTTCCTTGTAAAGGCTGCAGGTAGCAGGGATTTAGAGTAGTATGCTAATGCTACTAGTTTTTAGATGCAGGGGTTTAATAAAATAAAGAAAAGGGCTTTGCCAGGTTAATTTGAAATGTATGCTGACTTGCTGAAATGTCAGCCGGGAAATGGGCTTGTTTGTGCTTTGCATACTTTGGTAAGTAATGTTAAGAACCTCTTGGTTCTTTTCTCTGTTCTCTATCCTGTCTTTTGGCAGGAGCTCCTAAAAAGATGTGGTTTTGCTAAGTAATATAGTTGAAGAGCTTCTGCACGTCTGTGCGAAGGTGAGCGCAGGTAAAGCTGGACCGGCTTGAACGTGCGCACAGTCGAGAAGGTATTTTTCCATATAATTCGGCCCCAAGTGAAGTTTGCTACTTTTAAATTACATTTTTCAAGTCTGCTTACCCTCTGGAGCTGAATGGAAGCACTTTTGGGGCTATCTCTAAGCTTTCTATAGAACAAGGAATTTTCTGTCTTGGATAGCATTTTAGAGTTCTGGGTTCCGTCCTCCTTTCGCTGCAGCACTTCTCTAAGAGCTGGCTGGCCACAATCTAAATCTAGTTATACAGCTGCTCAAAGGGGTGGTGCTTCCTGACCAGAAACAATGGTTAAGACTCTTAAAAGGGATGTAATTTACTTCTGTGCATTTATGTATAATGTGATATTAATTTAAAGGTATATTGTTGCTGAAAATAAAATAAACTTTCTGAAAATAAAGATATAGGGCTGGATATTCAAACTGCGCTATTTTGTGGCGCAAGCCCTTGCGCTGCACAAAATAGTTGCGCTGGGGTGTGTCCAGAGTGATATTCAAAGGAGTTGCACCCTTGAGCAACTCCTTTGAATATCACCTCACACAGCCACTGTGCACATGGCGCAGTGGAACTTGCGCCACCGCAAGTGGGTCGAGTGGAGCATCTAATCCTGCGGTGGTGCAAGTACCATTGCGCCATGTGCAAAATCTCCATATTCAAAAGGTGACATGCAAATGGGGCCATAATTCATGCAAGGCACAGGGGGGGCCATTTGCATCTGATTATGGCCCCGTTTGCATGCCATTAGCATGCAGGTGCACTGATCCCCGAGGACTTGCGCCTGGCACCCTGCCAGGCAGCAGCCGTCGGGGACCGACGCCCCCTGCAGCCCGATCATGGGTGCAACAGTGTATAATCCCCACCACCACCCCCCACTGGCCCGATCGCGGGCATAGTTTAATCCCCCCCCCAGCAGCCCGATCGCGGGCAGCAATGTGGCTCCCCCCCGAACGTATCCCTGGTGGTCCAGTGGACCATAAATCCCGATCGCTGGATTGTGTATTAACCCCCACCTCCGATTATATCCCTGGTGGTCCAGTGGACCGAACATCGATTAACGGTTATTGTATCTTTAACCCCCACTCCCGATTATATCCTGGTGGTCAGTGGACCGAACATCGATCAGCGGGATGGGTGTGCAAACAACCCCCAAAACATCCCTGGTGCCTAGTATCCCCCACCCACCACCACTAAGCCTCCCACCCTGCTCCCCGCGGCGGAGGCGGCAGCATCACCCGCCTGCCTCCCGCCCGCCTGCCGACTGACTGCCCGGGCTGTATGCCCATTGGTGCAGAGCAAGAGCCAATGGGTGCAGCCCATAAGTACAAGACAGTCCAGTTTTGTGAATGAATGAATGTATTCATTCACAAATCTGGACTGTCTTAGACGGTATAGCTGCACGCCCATTGGCTCTTGCTCTGCACCAATGGCTGCAGCTACCGGCAGTCAGTCGGTGGGTGGCGGGCGGCAGGCAGGTGGATGCTGCCGCCCGCGGCCGCGGGGGGAGCGGGTGGGGAGGTTTACGGGTGGGTGGGTGGGGACACTAGGCACCAGGGATGTTTTGGGGTTGTTTGCACACCCATCCCGCGATTGGGATGTTCGGTCCACTGGACCACCAGGGTTATAATCGGGAGGTGGGGTTGTTAATACACAATCCCACGATCAGGATGTTCGGTCCACTGACCACCAGGGTTATAATCGGAGGTGGGGTTGTTAACACAATCCTGCAATCGGGATTTATGGTTCACTGGACCACCAGGGATATGTTGGGGAGACACTTTGCTGCCCGCAATCGGGCTGGTGGGGGATTTACGCTATGCCCGGACCGCCAGTGGGGTGGTGGTGGGGATATTACTTTTGCCCGTGATCGGGCTGCAGGGGGCACAGGGTGGGGTTGAGGGCCAGCCACAGGTGGCAGCTGCTGTGTTGTGCCCTGCAATGCAGAAGCTCACCTGTGGGTGGCCCTCAACTTAGGCCTTTTTTTTTGGCTCAAAGTTGTGCAGGCGCAGGTTGTGGGTTGCGCCTGCACAACTCTGCACAGCCCGGCTGAATATCGGGCTGTGCAGTTTATGCATGGTTCCTCCCCCTCCAGTTCAGCATGCATTCATTTGCATTGCGCTGTTGCTCAGCCTGTTTTCAGTGGTGCAACTGCCTCCTGCTGAATATCGCAGAATGACAGTATTCCGGACTCTGCGATGCAAGAACCCTATTGCGCATGGCGCAACCCTTTTGAATATCCGGCCCATAGGGTTTAAAGTAAAGTACTAGGGTGGAGCTAAGTAGTCACATGACCCCTGTAGTGTATATAATCTGAGCTGGTAGAATAGATAGGCAGATAGATGTGACCCGGAGAGAGAGGAGAGAGGAAGGTCTGGAGAGAATTCCAGGTTATGTGAATATGTCAGACTTGGTCTAATGAACATTTAAAGTGATTTCCAATGAGCTTGCTGTATGAGATGTGTCCTGCTACTGATGAAAATTCTGAACTATAAATTAAATTTCTGAATTTTAAGAAAGTCTGCTATTGTGTTGTGCTACCTGATTGCCCATGTACACCTGCGCCCCCTTATCTAACTTCACTTTTTTTGTTACAAATCTCTTGGGTCTTTCATCTCAATTGATTCCACCTAGTCTCTCGCGATCACTTATTGGCTCTTTCCATCTGTCCTAAATTAAAACAGGTTGGCTATGAAAGACGCAAATCAGATGGTCTTCTGTTCACCACTGCAACTGTTGGGAAATGGCTAGTAAGTTGAGAGCAAATGGTTACCACATAGGATCCACATTATAAAAGCCCACAAGATATTTGTGACATTCTGTACACAAAATAAGTGTTCATTGTGTTCTGTAGGGAAGGCACGGCACACATTAACTGTCTCGAGTCCTATAAATACAGTACAGTATTAGGTTTATGAAACCTTGGGAGTAAAATGCCATCCTTTGAGGAGCCTCTTCTGTAGGGCCTCCGACAAGTGCACTCTTTTTATAAAACGCTTTTACAATACAATCCCCTCGGTACAAGCAGTGAAATTAAAATCTTCAAAAATGAATTAAAATCAACATTGTAATTACAACAGGATCCTGTAGCCCTTAGTTGCAATGTGTGTCAGCAAAAACTTCCAAAAATGATGAGAGCAGAGTACTTTGTAGAAGCTGATTGTGCATTTGATTGTAGTTTGCTAATATGTTTTTATGAACTTGAGGAATAACTTAATTCCATGCAACGATTTGTGCGCTATGTTATTCTTTCGAAAATGATAGTTTACAAGAAATGGGTGCATCAACTCCAAAAGCCCAGAGGTGACCCTAGTTGTATGTGTAGTACTAGTACACATTTATAGGTGTTCATTTAAAAGGACACTGCCAACCCACTGTCTTTGCAGTTACTTACCTTTTGCTTCACATTTAACATTTAAAACTTTATCTAGTTAATACTCTTGGAATGTTCCATTTGTAAATGGGAATGATAATTTTTCATTTGTGTATTTCATTATTGTGTATTTTGTTTTGTATTTTCTGCATTCATGTCTTGTCTAGAAAAGGCCCTGGACCAGTACAGTTACCCGGGTAAACATTAATTAACTAAACACATAACTGTCCCCTCCCCATAACAAAAATTTAACCTAATACAGACTTTTGAATCCCCCAGAATCCAAATATGTTTTTATTCTTAAATAATTTAAATGCAAACATCTGTAGATATAACAGTCCACCATTTAGTGTACTCACAGTGAAACCTCTTTAGCTAAACAGTTAAACCAATAGCTTGTATACAGTGGCGGTTCCCTTCCCAAAGTGCGTTACAATCCAGTACGGGGAGGAGAGTGGAGATGCACAATGATCAATGGTCAAACTAGAAATGTTTAAGTGGCAGATGCTCACATCTTAATGTAATAGGTGGTGTAGCTGTCATTTCTACCTGGAGGAACTCTCATAAAGAAGTCAGTGGAGAAATATTGCAGAGGCGGTGGAACTGTCACGTACGTTTTAAAGGTGGTGGAACTGAGTTCCTGTGGATTTCTACCCAGTTTAATCCCCTAACAATGATACCAAAAAAAAAAAAAAAACTATTTACAGAAAGATTACAGTGAAGACAAGCATGGGGAGGGTCAGTGACTTGTTCAGTGGACACATTGATGGTCATAGAATTCAAACCTGCTCCCAACTTTGCAATCTCCAATAAGGCAGCCAGGCTATTATTAGAAAGACCATCCACATTTTAAAGTAATTACATATCTTCAATTGCAGAAAATTAAAAGATATTTACATTTAATATCTGTTACTGCTATTGTCTAAAACGGTATTTTACTTTCAACCAAAATATAATGTTAGGCTTCACGCTCCAGATCACAACCCTATCAATTGTCAATATTCTGATAAGCAAGTTAATGAAATTTTGCCCTAAAATAAAATGTACCTTAGACAAATGTGCCCAGTGTAGTGGGTGGCAGGAGGCTGAAAAATTGATGTAGCAATAGGCTTTAACTGTTGCCTAAAAGTATGAACATTACAAAAGTTATTTTCTGTCACATTCGCTACATGAAGGTAATACTGGTAATAATAGATGGTCAGATAATTGGTAAGAAAACATTTCTTTTTTTTTTTTTTAAACAAATCTTTATTGGTTTTAGATTTTACAGACAGTAAACAGCCATACTCACATAACCCGGTAACCGGGGTACACAGACCCAAACTGACCGTGCAAACTATATACATATAACTATAAACGTATGCAGAGGAATCATCACCCCTCCCCATCCCGTTTGTCTTTACCTCATCCCTAGTCAAAATTAGGGCCTATAGGCTACCTATTTCCTAACTCGCTAATCTATATTTACTCAAACTCCCTGTAGCCTCATAAACATTCCTTCTCATCATTATCTGCATTAATAATAGCCCAGGTAAGAGTGTGTTCCTCTGCATCCCCGGGAGAGAGAGAGTCCCTAGTTCATCAGTAGGTCTGGCAGACCCTTAGCTGTATTATCTTCTAAGCCCCAACCATATCACCCTTCGTCCTCTAATAACCCTACTAAACTTATCTAAGGATTTAAATACCCTTCGATCAAATCACCCAACTTACTCCAGCTAATTGCTGCCCAGCAGACAGACCTGTGCCAAACCATCTACTTCTTGCAGAGAATATATTGCCTCCAGAGCTGCCCACCTTTTAGTATATACCTCTATTCTCCCCTCTGCATATAAATGCCTCTTAATTCCGGCTAACATCCCAATAAGATCCTTTACCCATTGACCATATCCATATAACTGGCCGTCCTTCCAATGCTGGACTACATAACACTTAACTACTCCCGCCATCAGAGATAAGTGATACTTGGCAATAGCTCCAGCTACTAGCGACAAGTCCCCTAGGACACAAATCTCTGGTTTTATAAACTCTGAGTAGTCCATCAATGGGTCCATTCGCCTTCTTATCTCAACCCACACTGGTGATATTTTGCTGCAGCTCCACAATATGTGTATCAAATCACCCCTCTCTGTACCACACCTAAAACACAGGTCTGTCTGCTTTAGGCCTCTCTTACATAGTTTCACAGGGGTGTAATATATATTTGAGACAATAAAAAAAGTGTAAGCTTTTACACTTGGGGATCATAATATACCTAGTATTGTACCACACACTAGCCCAATCAGTTGTTACCGGAGCTAACACTCTATCCCAATAAGTCACTGCTGGAGGTGCCTTCGGGCCCACGAAGCTAAGAATGATTTTATAAACCTGTGATAAGATCCTTGAGCTCGGATAAACCCCCTCCAGTTCTTCCCAGCTAAATGAACCTTCTATAACACCCCCTATCCTTCTTAACTCTCCCTCCAACATACTTATGAGTTGTAATTTGGGAAAATATGCCATTCCGTGGCATTGTGGTGGGAGAACCACCTTAGAATCCCGAATTACTTCCTCCAGTTTCAAGCCTAGAATCCAATTGGCCCACTTCCCTTTGAGCACCCTATTCCCTATGAGCAAATTAGGATTGCCCAATAAAGGCTGCTTTATAGCCTTCTTCTGATCCTTTTTCTGAACCCGTGTCAAGTACGACCAGCAAGCTTCTGCTGCCTTCACTACTGGGTTTTCCCTGTCTCGATTGAAACACTTAGCTATGTCAGTATACAGTGGGGCCTCTAAGGAGAGGCCTGCCTCCTTCATTATTAGGGTCTCCAACTGAAGCCATTCTGGGATATAAGCCTCCCCCTGTTCCCTTTTATTCCATCGAGTCATGAGACCCAACTGGCCCGCCACATAGTACAAGTGGAGGTCTGGCAGCTTAATCCCTCCATACGAAGCGGGTGGTAAGAAAATATTTCTGTCGCATAGACTAATTTCACCATTCAGCACACATATTGTTGTATTTTTTTGTAGGTTCCACTGCAAACTCTCCTAAAAATGTGCATAAGGTATGCATATAGGCTTGTAGATCTATTGAGACAAATCTCACTCTCACATTGAAGAATCCTACCACTCAACTCTGGCTAATTATGAGTGGCATTCTTCATTTTGCTCTTCAAAGTTACTTTGCCTCTCACCAGTCCCTCACAGAAAATGTGCTGCCCACACACAGAGAAAGTTCTGTATATTCAGGCTTCAAAGCAAAATCTCATAATATTCTAAGATACTAAATAAAAATAAACTTTATTATTTAAGTACATAGGATGATTTTCACAGTGTTCTGAGCATGTAGCTCCACATTTCTGGACATGCCCCTCATTGTGAGGGTTAGTGTCCCTAAGTGTCCCTCATTCTGAGGGTCTGAGTCCCTCATTTCAGTGACAAAAGGCTGAGAGGTATGTGAAGAATTTAATTTCTACCAATGTTAATAAGAACACCCCAGCATAAAAATATAACTCCTGCACCATAACATATAGATCTTGTTAGGCTTATACACTGAATTTCTTATACAACAATTTGTCCTTCATGACTCCTAGTTTACTCCCCCACACACACACTACTTGCATTCTTTCAAGCAATGGGCTGTAAAATGGTTATCCATCTCAACAGACAGCCATGTGCCATTTGAGAGTAATTTTTGCCTGGAGCAATTGGCCAGGGGCACATCAATCCTGCTCCCTAACTGATCACCCTGTATATTTCAATATTCATTAATTTACTAACATTTAATTTACTAAACAATTCAGAAAGTTTTTTTTTGGGGGGCTTAACTGCTGTTATCACATTTGTAAGATTTCACCGAGTCAGATTAAAATGATTTAGTTATTTAATAAGCAGAAAAAAAGGTTTTCTATGTATTATCACTGTATAGATTCTGAAAAGTTATGTCTTTAACTTCCCATCCCTAAGTACTGCCACTTAGTTAATACCTAAAGTTTAGCTGTTAAGCAATTTTAGCATTATCCATTTACTGCTGTAGTTTAGCAACTTTGGAGGTTCTCAGGTGTAGTATTTACTTTACTGTCTGGACACAAGAACATCCAAACTGTGTCTCAGAATCTTAGATTCATGGTGTTGCATAAAAGGGGAGATATACAGCGATTCGAATTATGTTTTTTTTTCTTTTCAGTGCATGTAAACCAGCTAGACTAGATTCAACCTAATATCAACATTTTTTTTTGTTTTACGGTTCATTATTTCTGTTTGTTAGCAAGTCAGAACCAACTCAAAGCAATCACTGACTCAGTAAAATCAGTGTCAAGTTATTAATTTGATTGATTATTTATTTATTTGCAATTACTCCAACTTGTGGTACACCCACTTGAGGTGCAGCAGCTATGTGTTATGGTAGCCCCAGTGAGGACAGCAGCAGTCAGTAGTTTAACAAAGTCCAGCAGCAAAAATTTCATACAGACTGACATATGGGGAGGGGGGGATGCAAAGGTACTTTAAGTACTAGCGGGAGGGGATATGACGGTAGCTCTAGGAGAAGCACACATAGAGCCTGCTGTCTCTCCCCCTCCAGCTAGCACCAAATCTACACACACCAGGATAGCAAAAGCAGATAGCCAGGAACATAAAACCCTTTCTGGTTCTGGCATTGACCATCACAGTGGAAAGGGAGGAACCATAAACAGGGAAAACTACAAAGGGATGAACAATAAGATCAAGGGAGGCATGACAAACAAAGCGACACAGCAAGAGTGGTCAGCACTATGCCTCAATGCACACAGTCTGGCTAACAAGATGACTGACCTCACTGCTACAATAGCTGAGGCAGGACTAGACTGGGTGGCCGTGACTGAAACATGGTTCACAAATAATCATGGTTGGGAGGTGACTATCCTGGGGTACAACTTGTTTAGGAGAGATATGGCTGGGAAAAAGGGAGGTGGTAGCTATTTATGTTAAGGATACCATCAATGCTACAGAAATGCAGCAGACACTATTGGAAACAGAGGATCTGTGGATCACAATAGGGGCGAGAAGCTGGAAACCCATTCAGGTAGGAATAATCTACAGACCCCCAAATCAGGAGGAAGCCAGGGATAAGGAAATCCTGGAAACCATCCTCCAGATGTCAGGAAAAGGGGACATGGTGCTGGTGGGGGATTTCAATCTGCTGGACATAGATTGGAATACCCATGCAGCAGCATCACAGAAGAGCAGGAAATTCCTAGTCACACTACAGGAAGCAGGCCTAAGTCAACTAGTGACATTAACCACAAGGGGTAAAGCAGTTCTAGATCTGATATTCACACACAGCGATAGGGTTATGGGTGTCAAAGTAGGGAACCACCTGGGCAACGGTGATCATAACACGGTATGGTTCAGAGTAAAAAGGACTGTAGACTCCACACACTCCAAACTGAAGGTCCTTGACTTCAGGAGGGCAGACTTCACAAATATGAAGGCCTGCCTAAGAAACAACCTTAGTAACTCGACAGAAGGGAGCATTGAGGAATACTGGACATGGCTGAAGGATGCAATAACCATGGTCACATCACAGTGTGCCAGTCAGGTTAGTAAGAACAAAAGGAGGAAAAACCCACTGTGGTTTTCCAAGGAGGTGGCAACCATGGTGAGGGAAAAGTGCATAGCCTTCAGAAAGTACAAGGAGTTAGGGAATGAGGCAAACAAAACATAATATAAACAGAAACTAAAAGAGACAGGGTAAGTGATAAGAAATGCAAAGGCTCAAACAGGTTAGGTAGCTCAGAAAGTAAAAAAGGGTAACAAAACTTTCTACAGGTTCATACGTGAAAAGAGAAAGACCAAAGGGAGCATTGTTAGAATCACAAAAAAAGACGGACGAACCACAGAACAAGACGGGGAGATGGCAGAGGCACTCAATGAGAACTTCTGCTCTGTCTTCACACAGGAAGCAGAGGGTAATGGACCAACAATAGACATAAAGAAGTGTCCTATTGAAGGAATAGACTTGGGTCCCTTCACAGAGGAAAGGGTCCTGGAGGAAATAGACAAGTTAAAGGTAGATAAAGCTATGGGGCAAGATGGGATACACCCAGGAATAATTGAAAGAACTAGGGAGGGAACTGGCAGTCCCCTTAGCAGTGCTCTTCAACAAATCATTAAGGAGCGGGGAGGTGCTGGAGGATTGGAAGAGTGCGACAGTAGTACTACTCCACAAGAGTGGAAGCAAGGAACAGCCAGGTAACTACCGTCCAGTTAGTCAAACATCAGTCATGGGAAAACTGATGGAGTCCCTGCTGAAGGAAAGAATCATAACTTTTTTGGAGCAAACTGGTCAGCTCAACAAAAATCAACATGGTTTCACATCAGGGAGGTCCTGCCAGACAGTGCTAGTTGATTTTTTCAATTGAGTCACCAAAACAGTGGGTCAGGGTGGGACAGTGGGTGTAGTTTACCTGGACTTCAGCTAAGCTTTTGACTCTGTTCCACACAGGAGACTAGTCACAAAACTGAAGAACATGGGAATTGGGCCTGAGGTTACACACGGGGTCAAACTGGTTACATGGAATAACTCAGAGAGTATTAGTAAATGGCACTCTATCTGTGGAGGGGAGGGTGACTAGTGGGGTCCCGTAGGGCTCAGTTCTGGGGCCGATCCTTTTCAACATATTCATCAGCAACATTGCAGATGAACTGGAGGGAAAGGTATGCCTGTTTGCAGATGACACCAAAATTGGCAACAGGGTAGACACAACAGAGGGAGTGCAAAGCATGGAAGCTGATCTCTGAAAATTGGAGTAGTCGTCCAAGACCTGGCAATTGAAAATCAGTGCCAAAAAATGCAAGATAATGCACCTGGGAAAGCGTAACCCAGGGAAACTGTACTCAATGGGAGGGGAGTAGTTGGTGACTACCAGGCAGGAGTGAGGCCTAGGGGTGATCATATCAGATGACCTCAACATCAGTAGACAATGTGAAAAGGCAGCACTAAAGGCTAGTGGTATCCTGGGATGCATAGGGAGGGGCATCATGAGCAGAAGGCATGAAGTAATCGTGCCCCTGTATCGGTCCCTGGTCAGGCCTCACCTGGAGTACTGTGTCCAATGCTGGAGGCTGCACCTCAGGAAGGACATAGATAGGCTGGAGACGGTACAGAGAAGAGCAACAAAGATGGTGCAGGGCTTGCATCAGAAACTGTACGAGTCAAGACTGGATGACCTCAAATTATACTCCTAGAACAACACAGGAATCATGGGGATATGATAGAAACATTCAAATACCTTAAAGGCAAAAACAGGGTGCATGTGCAGAACCTCTTTCGGGTAAAGGACTACAGCAGGACTAGAGGGCACAACCTTTGACTTAAGGGAGGAAAGTTCAGAAGCAATACCAGGAAATTCTTCTTCACAGAGCGCATTGTGGAACCATGGAATAGCCTACCAGTGGGGGTGGTGGAAGCCAAGACAGTGGGGGAATTCAAGCAGGCATGGGACAGACACTGTGGGATACACAAGCAGGCAGCTAAGTAGAAAGCCAAGGGCAGACTTGATGGATCATATGGTCCCCATCTGCTGACAACTTCTATATTTCTATGTTTCAAACAGTAATCAATGCAAAATAATCTTGTAGGGACCCAGAAAATACAGATCATGAGCTCTGGTATGTGACATGATCATTCATGGTATACTGGACCAAAACAAATACAGGGTGTCTGGAAACACTGACCTTGAACAATTGCAAGTTAGAACCATGCCTCAGGTGGAGCTAGAGTTTGTTCCAGGTCTCTGGAGCTGCAACTACAAAGGCCTTTCTACCAAGTTTGCAATTCAGAGAAAGTAAATCCTGATGTTAAAGGAAGTGAGTAGGTATGGCTTGACTGTGTTAATTGGTACAGGAGATAATCAAGGCTTCTCCATGTGCACAGTTGTGCCACACAGAAAGCCAATGGTAGTCACACCTGCCAGAGGTACTTGGCACATTAAGCTGTTCATACAGCAGAAATGATGAGTAGACCATCCACATGAGGGGATGAACCAGCAAAACATTTTCTGCAAATGATCAAGGATCAGCTGGATACCTGGAAAATGACAACTGGCTCACCTTCACAGGAGAGGACAGACCTGCACAGCCTTTTGTACAAAGGATCAAGGGGCAACTGGATACCAAGACATTACAAATGGATCACCGTCATTAAAGGCCCCTGATCACCTTACAAATGTCAAATACATTATTTTATATCAAATCGCTTTTCCAATTACATGGGATTTTTCTGACCTTTACCAGTTTAAAAATGCAAGCATTACAGTCAGTGTATGAAACTGAAGTGGTATGCTAACATTAATGTGCCATCATTGGGCATCTAGGATCATTGTTCAAGACAGCCCCAATACATATTTAGTACACATTATTCAGGTGGTGCATCCTGCACCAAAGCTCAAGACTGAGTTATTTTGCAATGTTATTTTGTACAGCAGACATTTGATAAGTCATATCAATGATTATTGTACATAATTTCCATACAACAAAACAAGCACCAGCTCTGCAGAATTCATCAGTTCACCTCACAGTATAACAAGCAGCACAATAAATACAGGCAAGAAATATAATCAGGCATCTGATAATCAGAGTAAGATGTACAAGTGTATCTTGATAATAAAGTCATCAAATATAGTAAGCGAAGAACATGTAGTCATAAGTCCCATGTTAATGCAGGCAGGGGTCATGAGGAAGAGTGATGTATAGCACTGTGGAAGCATGTGACCAGATCGCTGTCCGGTGTGCTTCCACAGTGCTGTGGCAAAAATCTAGTAGTGCAGTTTATGCGGCCCTTCCCCTCTGCAGGCTACAAAAACACACCCCCTTCACTGGCGCTCTACTTTCTGTACTGTTATTATGGCACTGACAGTGCTGTACCCAAGATGGCCGCCACAGGCAACTGAGCATGTGCTAGTATCATGCGTGCGCAGTTCTGTTATATCGGCCATCTTCTGTACAGCTGATCTGGTGCTGCATCTTCCGTATGGCTGATCTGGTGTGGCGAGAGCTTCAATTAATGTTTCCCTGGAGCTCTCACTGCAATATCTCACCGCTATCTGTTTCTTATTTTTAAAGTAGCAGTGAAACAAAACTGGGCTAAAATTTGACCCCACCTTTTTTTCTTCATAGTCAATGCCAGATGTCTTCCAGTGTATTTTGGTGGTGAATTTTTCCAGTTTCCGTTAACATTTAAGAATGTTATGAAAGTTTTAAAATAATTATTTCTCAAGAAAAAAAGATGGCCGCCTCATTTTTGCATGGAAGTAATATGGAAGGCCTGAGGAGGGTAAGAATCCTGACAAAACGCAAATGTACAGTACACAGCATAGAACTCATTCAGAAAACCCAAATCAACAGTTCTGCCAATATGTTTTATAAACACAGCAGAAAATTTGCTTTTTGGAATAACTTTTTTCATTGCAATGCTGCTTTAAACAGCAGAAACACTCATAACAGCTCTGTGCAGGTGTATTGGCTCTGATCAGAGTTTGTTCTATTAACATTAACGTGCAAATATTGATAATTTTGTGCTTCCTCCATAATATTAGTGCCCACCATCCAACTTTGTAAAACTCCCTTTTTGGTGCTGAAAATCATTACATTTGATTTATTATACTTTAATTGTAATCCTAAATTTTTTCAAGTGATTTATGACCTTATTTAAACTATGTTTCAAACCCAGTGGCGTGTTAGACAAAACAACCATATCATCTGTGTATAAGACTTGAATTTTCTTTCCATTTAACCTCGGTACAAAGTGTCTGTTCCTTCTAATTCCCTAACCAAAGCGTTTATATAGAGATTAAAAAGAGTCAGTGCCCACAAACATCCGTAGCAACCACCACTTGTGACACTAAATGGTTTAGAAAGATTTCCATTCCTGTTTAGTAATACTTGGCGTATGAAAGCACAAAGAGGCAGCTCAAGAGTCACTGCAGTGCATACTATGTAGATGAACACATCAAGGCTGAAGAGTACAGCACTTACAAAGTCCAGTCTGACCAATTAGGATGTGATTTCCCAGTATCACTTTATTGATTCCAAAAAAAGAGGTAAAAGCGAGCATCAGCAACAGTACCTCCGACAGGTCAACGTTTCATGTAATAACTATTTGCTTTTTCAAGGCTAACCTGATGTCTAGTGGAACACCCTATATATACATATGTATAACTGTGGTCATGTGACCATCAGGTGAGCATGGCAGGGCTTTTAAAATTTCTAATAGTTTTTTCTCAATGCATAGCTTCAATAAAATGTCCCACAAAGGCTGACTTAATGTCCAAAAATGCAGTGTACAGTTTCCTTTTTCTTTTTCTTATATTTTCCTGGACTAAATATTGGAGGTTAAAAATTTGATCAATGTTACTAAACCGTTTTCTAAAGCCCTCTTGGTTGATTGAGAGCAGTTATTCTCTCCCACCCATATGTTAATTTTATCCTAAATTATCCTGGTATAAATTTTCAGAGTAGTATACACTAATGAAATAGGTCTATAACTGGTTGGGAATGAATGGTCACCCTTTTTAAATGGAAGAACAATTATTCCTGCATTCTAAGTGCTTGGGATCATCAAGTTCCTTTTAATTTCTGTAAACAAACAGGCTAATACTTTGGCCCACCACTTTGGACATGCCTAAAATAACTCCTCAGGTATGCCATCTAAACCAGGTGCCTTATTGTTTTTCTGGGCCATAATTGCAGCCTAAGCTTACTTATTTATTTAATTTTGTTAACTGAGAAGGCCCACTGAGAGTAAAAGCAATTTTTCAGGGGCGGCCCGGGAGTAATTAAATAAAGATATTGCAGAACATCACAGGGAGTCATAAAGTGTAAAATACAAGTTTAACAGTGTTCACAGTAGTACATACTGTAGCTAGCAAACAACAGAGCATATACAACATTAAGCTAAAAGACAAGTAATAATATTCACAGGGATGCATAGTTAACAAAGAATGGAGCATATACAACATTAAGTTTGTGGTACGGCTTCTGCTTTTCAGCAGCTGCCACCCACCACTCCTCATTCTGCCTGAAGCTGCCCCCGGACCAGAGAAACAAGGATTCTGGCCCTTGATCAGGAGCTCCTTCCTGCCTGGCAGTTGTGGCACGGCCTCTACTCTTCAGCTTCTGCCACCCGTCACTCCTTACTCTGCCTGAAGCTGCACCTGGACTGGAGAAACAAGGATTCTGGCCCTTGATCAGGCACTCCTTCCCACCTGGCGGTTGTGGCACGACTTTTGCTCTTCAGCCACTGCCGTCCGCCACTCCTCACTTTGCCTGAAGCTGTACCCGGACCGGAGAGACAAGGACTCCGGCCCTTGATTAGGCACTCCTTCCCATCTGGCAGTTACAACATGGCTTCTGGTCTTCAGCCGCCGCCAGCCACTCCTCACTCTACCTGAAGCTGCCCCCAGACCGGAGAAACAAGGACTCTGGCCCTTGATTGAGTGCGCCTTCCAACCTGGCAGTTGTGACACAACTTCAGCTCTTCAGCCGCCGCCGCCGCCCACCACTCCTCACTCTGCCTGAAGCTGCCCCCAGACTGGAGAAATCAGGACTCTGGCCCTTGATTGGGCACTCCTTCCATCTGGCAGTTGTGGCATGGCTTCTGCTCTTCAGCCGCTGCTGCCTGCCACTCCTCAATCTGCCTGAAGCTGCCCCCGGACCAGAGAAACAAGGACTCTGACCCTTGATTGGGTGCTCCTTCCTGCTTGGAAGTTGCAGCACGGCTTCTGCTCTTCAGCCACTGCCACCTGCCACACCTCACTCTGCCTGAAGCTGCCCCTGGACTGGAGAAACAAGAACTCTGGCCCTTGATTGGGTGCTCCTTCCTTCCTGGCAGTTGCAGCACCGCTTCTGCTCTTCAGCGGCTGCTGCTGCCACCGCCTTGCACTCCTCACTCTGCCTGAAGCTGCCCCTAGACTGGAGAAACAAAGTACAGTTTTTCCCTTCAGCTCCTGGATTTATGTCCCCTTCAAATTTGGCCGCCTTTCCTGTGATATCGCCCGATTGGTTGCCTGCATATTTTTATTTATATTAACCAGGTCCATCTTGCAAATGAGCTCTGCTCAACGATGTTTGCCTGGATAAATAAAGATTTGATTGATTGATATTTTCTGCTGTAACCTACTGTAAGAATTATCACTGTATAGTCTGTTTTGTGCATGTGCTCATTTTAGAAGGTATTAGCTGCTGTTAAGGTTAAAATGTTCAATAGCTGACTTTGTATAGTACTGTGCTGTCTGTTTCGTGCTACAACCTTGCTTCTCCACTGCTCCCTATCCACTGGCTCTGATCCTGTTCCTCCACACCCCTGGGCTACTCTTAATTCCTTTTTAGTCTTTCTTTCTGCCTACTATTTACTGCTCCTTTCCTCTCCCCCCAAGCCTTCTTCTCCCCAGCTCCTATTTTGAGCTTGCACTGCCCTCCCACTGATTTGGCCCAGGCGCCATGATCGGCCCCCTGCTGCTCCTTTCTCTATTGCCTGCACTGATTCTACATGCCCACTGATTCCCCCTGATACTAAACCAATCCCATCTTCTTTTTTCATCCCTTAGGACTACAGCCCTTAATTGGGTGCTCCTTCACACCTGGCAGTTGCAGCAAGACTTCTGCTCTTCAGCCGCTGCCACCTGACATTCCTCACTCTACCTGAAGCTACCCCTGGACCGGAGAAGCAAGGTACAGTTTCTCCCTTCAGCTCCTGGATTCACGGCTCCCTTGAAACTCAGCTGCCTTTCCCGTGGTAGCACCTGATTGGTTGCCTGCAGAACTCATCCCCTGCTGCTAAGGGCTCCCAATTGGGTTTGCGGTGCCGAATCTAGACTCTTCCCTTGGATTTTAGGATAGCTGTTATTGAGTCTTTTGCTCACTGCTGTCCCCACTTGATTTTTCTCCTGCTGCCAACATTGTTTAAATCCTCATCCCTCCACAGTGTTCACTGCCCCCACCTCCCGATAAACCTGTATAACAGTGGGTGGTACCTTCTCCATTAAAGGGGCATCCCATTCTTCAAGCTGTTAGCAAGCCTTTCCTAGGTCTACCCCCTATTTTTTTTCATTTCCTGTATTTCTTATCCGGCTTGCCAAGCCTTACCAAGCCAGTTCTAGGATAACCCTTCACTCCTTGTTGTAGTCTCTCAGATGCTGCAGCCCTCCCAAATGCTCTTTATTATGCAGCCACAAGCCTTTTGGCTCATTCTCACAGTGTTCACCTTGCTTCTTCTGCCCACCCCATTACTTATCTCCTTTAGCTATGAGGAGAGGGGCATAAATCCATCGCTTCCATCACTTTGGGATGGCACCCCCAGCTCCACGTCAGCCCCAGTTAATTCACTGTTTGCTGCCTGGCTGGACTTGGACTTGGTGTACCCATCTCCCTCTGTTGCCAGCAACCCCATCCCACCCCCAACCATTAACATGATCCCAGTATCCTGCAGAACTACTAAACAGTCCTCTTCTCATCGGCAAAACACTCATTCAATAAAATACCTCCAGCTGCAGGCTACTTGTATCATTTGGATTCTGCTTCTATTATCAGGCAATATTCATCACAACCCTGGCCCTAAACTCCAGGTAGCATATCCCTTAGGGAAGTCTGGCCCCATATCAATTGTATCTACCAATATCTGTAGCCTCCTGTCAAAACTAGACTTGCTGCAAGCCTGGGTAGTTCAGCACAGTCCTAACATTGTGTCAGTGATTGAGACCTGGCTCACTCCAAATACTGTAGTCAATGAAATCCTGCTTGCAGGCTACACCTCCTTCTGGATAGACAGGCTGGGAAAAAGGGGTGGAGGTTGTGTAATTTATATTAAACACCTGCAGGGCAGGGCACTCTCTCACCTAAAAACAGGGAAAATGTACAAATACTCCCTGTGAAACTGACATTTCGCACACAAGGCAAGGGCTTGACTTGACCATTATTTCAGCTTACATCCCTCCTAAGGAGCAATCCGAGGGTTTCCAAGCTCTTCATGAATACCTTGCTGGCCTCCCCATTAATACAGAAGTACTAGTGTTAGGGGATCTTAATATAAATTGGTTGTCCCACAACTCAGCTCCCTACTGAGATGCCTTCTCCACGATCCACTTCCATCAACTAGTGGATTCACCTACACGCTCAAATTATTGCACAGGAACCTGCACCCTATTAGACTGGGTACTAACAAATCACCCTGGTAGGATTACATGCTTAATAGTACTCCAAGATTCTTTAAGCAATCACTCTCCTATCCTATGCTCCTGGTCCAACAAGGCTCCGAACCCCCCTGCAAAAGTGATGACATCCTGCCTACTAAAAAAAGGGCAATTAGACCACCTAAATCAACACCTCAAGCAGCAGTGTTGGTCGTCTATCCTCACTACAACTGATGTTGCATTGCCTTGGAAAACGTTATTAAAATTTTCAATGCTGCTTGTGATACTTTTGCCTTTATAACTACAAGGAAAGTCAAAGGGTCCCATAAATCTTGGATAACTCCACATCTTATGCAACAACTTCAAGCATAAGACCACCTTCAGCACAAGTACAAAAGCTCAGAATCACCCCTCGGTCTCCAAAATTACAGGTTGGCCTGGAATAAATGTACCCAAGCCATCCATCAGTTTAAGACCAATTACCTCAGGGAAGAGTTAAACACCTCCTGGGGAGACAGCTGAAATTCTGGCAAAATATAAAAATGCTTACTGGGAAACCTGAAAGAACTGGGCCGACCATGCTTAATTTCATTAGGTCCATCACACAGGATCAAAAGACCATAGCTAATGTCTTCAACAAATCCTACACGGACCTTAGTGGGGTGCTCCATCCTGACTTCCTTAACCCTGCTAATGGTGACATGACAAGGACAGAGACGTCCCCACCCCACAATACTATCCCACCTTTCTACCTCAAGGTAATCACTAATGCTGAGGCAAAAAAAAAAATGTTTTGAAAGTGCTCAGTAAAACTAGACATAGCAGCAATGGTCTAGATCTGAAACTTATCTCCCTTACCCTCGATGAGATCTTGGCACCCCTGACCAGAATACTTAATCTCTCCCTCATCTCCGGAAAATTCTGTAAATTATGGAAAGCTGCAGTGGTTATCCCTGTTTACAAAAGCGGGGACAGGACAATCCACACTAATTACAAGCATATTTCTATCCTCCCCCTATCTCTAAAACTCTCGAGAGGATAGTCTATGATCAGTTGGTAGATTATCTCAACAAATATCAGTTTTAATGCCAACAGCAACATGGCTTTAGATGACTCCATCGTACTACAACTGCCCCATTAGAGTTCATGGGTTACATTCATGATGCCTTTGATAGAGGGCATTTGGTGGGTGCTATCTTTATATACCTCACCAAGGCCTTTGATACTGTTAACCATGAACTCCTCCTGACACAACTAGGTGTCACATGTCTATCCTCTGACTCACTGCACTGGTTCAGGAGCTACCTCTCTGGGCGTGAACAGTAGGTAAAAATTGCCAACACACTCTCTGATAATCAAAGTGAGTATTGGAGTCCCCCAAGGTTCTATCTTGGGGCCACTGCTGTTCAGCCTCTTCTTAAACAAACTTCTTCATGCTTGTCAGCATAAAATCCTCCTTTTCGAGGACAACGCAGTTGTTTACACTAGTCATTCTGATGCTACCCCCTGGAATAGCAGCTGCAGCACAATTCCAAAAATCTTGATAACTGGTTCTATAATGCTAGATTGCTAAAAAATTACAAAAAAACAAACACCATGCTGTTTGCCTCAACCCACTGTAGACACAAGATGGCCACATTATCAATAAAAAAACAAACAAAGTGAATCAATCAAGATGGTCAATAACTTTAAATATCAGGTGTTATCCTAGATAGCTCCCTTTCTTACTCCACCCACGTTGACCTTATCGCCAGGTCAGCCAATCGTAAGCTCAGTCAGCTATATAGACACCGACACCGTCTAACTGGGGCAGACCTTCAACTAGCCATTTCAAGCTCAGTTTTCTCTGTAATTGATTATGGCCTTGTCATTTACAGTGCAGCCCCTGACTCAACTCTTAAACATATCACCACCACCTAACACAAAGCCTGCAGACTAGTCCTTAGTGCTCCACTCCTCGCCTACACCTGTCATCTGTATACTCACTCGAGCTGGCTAGATCTAGGCAACAGAATCCACTATAGAGTTTGTCTCTTAGCCAAAAAGCTGTCTTGTGCCTGTTGCCACTTGGGGTACGATATTTGTTCTGCCCAGCTGAAACAGTAAGGTCAACCAAGGCTTCTAACAACAACCCATTAAAGGTTATTTTCCATTGTACCACTCAAGGCCAGAGATCCTTCGCATACCGTGCCCCCTCTGGCTCAACTCCCACCCAGCTGACCTACTCACTGAACCAAAAATTGGTCCTTTTAAATCCAAACTTAGCAATCACCACATATCGCAAAAGCAGTGTACCTGCCTCAAATGACCTATTCTCCTTGTTTTGGCTCTACATCCCTTTGTTCTCAACACTTCCATCAACCCCTGACTTTGCTACTTACCCTGTCTACCTGTTGCTTGCTCTTCACCCCTGCCTCTCCCCCCCTCTCTAGGACTATCACCTAGTGTTCTCTCCTCACACTTCTCCTCCCGGCCTAACCCCATTTCCACTGCCCCCTCTCCCACATCCCCCCACCTCCCTTATCTAAATCTCAACAGTGGAATCCAGTTTCTCTGGCCTCCTGCACTATATTTGCTTGCTACTATTTAGTAATACTAACATACTAACATACTAAAATGCCAGCAGAATAGGCCTAACGGTCTTTCATGTCTGCTCGTTTGGTCAGTCCCCAACCTGGGTGCTGACCTTGCTGTCCCCCTCGCCTTCTCTGGCTTCTCCCTTCCCAGTTCCGGATATTCTTGCTGCATTGGATTTTGCTTCCAGAACCCTTCCCCTGTACCTGTACCACCCCTCTTGAAGCCTCCACTGTCTCTGCCTCCACCAGCCCCTAGGCAGTGCATTCCATGGCTCCACCACCCTCTCAGTGAAGTAGCACCTCCTCCTTTCTTCCCTGAATCTTCCCTCCAGCTTCCAGCCATGCCCTCTAGTGGCCCCTCCTCCTTCCTTGAAGCACCCTGACTGTTCCTCCCTATTTACCCTCTTCATGTACCTAAAGACCTCTATCATGTCCCCGGTCCCTTCTCTCTTCCAATGTGTACATATTTAGCTCTTGAGCTCTCCTCATAGGTCCTGTCCCCAAGCCCCAAATCATTTTGGTTGCCCTCCTCTGGACCCTCTCCAGGAGGTTAATGTCCCGCTTTAAGTGTGGCTCCAAACTGCACGCAGTACTCAAGGTGCGGCCTCACCAAGAGTTATACAGAGGGAGTATCACTTCCCTCCTTCTGGAGGTGATCCCCCTAGCGATGCATCCCAGCATCCTGTTGGCCTTGGCTGCTGCCCTCCTACAAGTCTCAGAGTTGTTCATCTTGACATCCACCACCACCCCCAGGTCCCTCTCAGCCATCGAGACTTGTAGCATTCCCCCGGGTGTACACTTGACCTGGGTTTCTGGCCCCCAGGTGGAGTACCTTGCATTTCCCTGCATTGAACCTCAGCTTCCACTTTCTAGACCATCTTTCCAGAGCCTCCAGGTCCCCCTGTAGGGCCACCCTCCCCTCCTCCCCATCCACCACCGCCCCCAGTTTCGAGTCATCTGCAAAGAGACTCATCTCACTCCTGATTCCTGTCCTTATGTCAGATACGTAGGCGTTGAACAGAAGGGCCCAGGACTGATCCCTGTGGGACCCACTAATGACCCTCCCCTTGGGGATGAGACTATCCCACCAACTACGACCCTCTGGGTCCGGTCCTGGAGCCAATTGCCTATCCATCTGATCATCTGGTTCCCCACCCCCATTTCTCCCAGCTTATCCAACAGGCCCACGTGAGGAACAGAGTCAAATGTTTTGCCTTAATGTTCCTCTTGCTCACCAAACTCTGTTTTGCTTCAATACCTCAATCTACCTGTTTACAAGTCTTTGCAACGCTTTTGTTTTTGTTTTTGCTACTACACCACTATCTACCTGATTACAAGTCACTGACATGTTTTTGCTCATCCTTGTTTATTGTATTTGTACATAGATAATATTGTTTGTCTAGTTCTTTTTTTTTATTGATGTGGAACCTCTGTAAATGAGTTTTAAGCTTAAATGTTGTAATTTGAGACCTCAATAAATAAATAAATAAACAGATTAAATTAAGACAAGTCACATGATGAGTAGCAGTGAGCTAACAAATTACAACAATGAGCGGCATCAAGTACTGACCAATGGTGATAGGTATAGACCAGCAGATTTAGATCAGCAATTAGAAGAGCATCAGCCATGCTCTAGTATGAATACCTTAAGCCCTTTTTTTGACTCCTCCAAGTGAAGAGCAGTCTGCAGGAATGATATTCCATAGAAATGAGGCCGAGGTAGCAAAGGCTCTTTTTCCTGCACTGGACCTCACCCTGGGTATTTCTAGCAGGGCGCTACTAGAGGACCTGAGTGTTCTCCTCGGGGGTTTACTAACCAGGACATCCTGGAGGCTAGGAGGGGTAACATCCTTGACATGCTTGAAAGCAAGGCAGAGAAGAGGGTACTCCACTCTTCCTTCCAGAGATGGGCTAATTTAGGGAGCAGAAAACATTAAAGAGATGCTCCCTGGGTGAGACACTGGCTGTAAATTGTCCAATTTTATTATAGAGGCATTTAAGCTTGTTAATTTCAGAGCAGCTCAGGGACTGGAGAATTGGGGCACCACAGTATAGGAGGAGAGCAGGATACTGCTGGCAATCGCTGTCCGTGATTCCTTAGGGAGGTTGTTACCTAGGAGGTAGAACAGCCCAATCTTTTGATGCAGGGACTTCAAAAGATAATCAATGTGGGTCCTGAGAGTGACTTCTTTGTCCAGGTATACCCCAAGGTATTTGAGAGCAATGACCACCTCAATTTGGGCTCAAGATGATGTGGTTAGGGCTAACAAGTTCTGGCTTGCTACACACAGGTGTCTAAGGTCAAACAGGGTATCTTTGGTTTTCTTGGTATTCAAGACCAACTTATTGGAAGAGAACCTCTTTTCAGGTTCCAGGAAGGTTCCAGCTAGCTGATTGTTGATGAAGTTAAGATCATTAGAGCATCTGTAGAGCACCACATCATCGACACAGAGCTGTAATCCACGGCAGTCCCCTCCCTGATCCACCCAACAAATGGGAGCAGATTAACAAAGCTCCTCGAAATTGTATGGGCATTCAGTTCTTATTATGAAACACTCTACACACCCAAGCAGGATGCAATTCCTGTTGAAATAGACACTTTTTTTGTCAAAGCTGTCTTTTCTGACCCTCTCGCAGGATTTGGGAGCACAACTTATGGCCCCCATTACAGCAGAGGGACTGGGGGGGGCATCAGTCATGCAAAAATGATGAAGGCTCCTAGACCAGATGGCTACGGGGTTGAATTTTATAAGACCCTAGGGAAGCAGATTCCCCCCCTCCCCTACCGCAAACATTCAACGAGGTAAAAGCAGGGGGGGCACCCTCCCCTGACATGGGCCTACACAGCCATCTCAGTCATTCGAAAGTCTGACAAGAATCCCCAACTCTGCAGATCTTATCACCCTAACATCTGTTTTAAATACCGACTATAAAGTCCTTATGTCCTTACTTGCATATAGAATGGATAAGCTGCTGCCTTAGCTCACAGACCTAGACCAGACAGACATTGTCCACTCACTGACACTAGCCAGCAATGTTCGATGCACCCTGCATGTCATTCATAAGATGCAGAGGGATGGCTCTCCCTCGGCACTGTTGCATCTTGATGCTGAAAAGTTTTGACTAGGTTTCCTGACTGTTCATATAGACAGTGCTAGGACAGCTGGGATTCCTGGTCTGTCTCATCCAGCTACTGCAATGAATCTATGCCTCCACGTGCCTACATGAAGGTATCTGGGCAACACTCAGAGGACTTTCCCTTGAGTTGGGGCACTCGACGGGGCTACCCAGTATCCCCTTTACTTTTTGCAATTCACATAGAGCCCCGGGCCTGGCCATATGGGTATCCACTGCCTTAGGGGATAGTAACAGGTGACCAGGAACACCGCATTTCCCTTAATGTGGATAATGTGCTCCTTTACCTCAAAGATCCTTAAAACTCCTCACAGGCGGTATTCAAAGTTCTTAAAGCATATGGCCAGGTTTCCAACTATATATTAAATACCGCCTAGATGGAACCACTCACTTTTCATTATACCCCCTCACAATAGGCAAGGCAGATCCTTCCCATCTGTTGGGAATTAGAAAAGATAAAATATCTTGGGGTATATCTCACCAGGTCCCCAGATATAACTTTTAGAGATTATCATGTACCCTTCTCCTCACAAATGATGCAAGACTTCTCAAGTTGGAACACACTCCCACTTAGCCTGTCCAGGAATAGCCACTCTACGTAGAGCACTCCACCTGTTTCAAAATATCAGTCTCACTGACTAAGGTTACTCTCTGGAAATGGAAATGGAAAATTCCCCATTTAAGATGGAATGGTCAGTGCCCACATATCAAACTTCAGATGTTGTTCCCCAATGAGTGAGGGAGGCCTAGCTCTCCCACACTTAAAGTTATATTTCTGGGTGACCCATACATGATACATCACCCTGTGACATTCTGCTCGCATGCCAACAATGTGGCAGAGGGTGGAACAGGAGCTCTTTCCTGGTAGAGACTTTGCAAAGCTCTGTGCCACTCTGGTCGTGAACCAGACCTACTGGCAAGACTAAATCCCTGACTGCAGCACAAAGTTTTGACCTGGCATACCATAAAGATGGCCTTGCATCTGGTAGCATTCTTGCCCCTTCACTGCCCAGTATCACTACTGCAGTGCTTCCAACCTGCCAGAATAGACCCCGCATTCTGAAACTGGGAACACTATTCCCTGCAGTACCTATACCAACTGTTTACCGGACCCACATACAAATCTTGTACAGATACGGCTATCGTATGTTCATATGTCACAGGTGTACAAGTCTTCCCAGCCTTCCAATTCTTGGAGATTAGGCTTAAGGTCATGACATGCCTCCCTTGGCGCACCATCCACACAACCCCACCCTTGGCTAACAATACCCCTTCCCCCAATCATATGACAAGGCTCTCTGTGGCAGCACTAGCTTTTGCCTATACCTTTACACTTATGTTCATGCACTAGCACTGTTAGTCTTTACATCCTGGATATTTGTAAATTTGTTCAATTGTGTTGCAACTCTGCTTTCTCCTAGGTAACTTGCCTGTAATCTATGACGTGGAACCTTTGTAAAAGAGCTTGTGCACAAAGGTGTTTTTCTGAATCAATAATAAATAAAAATAAATAAATAATAAAATAAATAAATATTCATACAGACAAGTTCAGTTCCCATGTTTTAGATCAACATGCATCTGATGGGGAGCAAATCCTGTAATTGTGAGAGGTGGGGTCTGAATTTTGCTCTATGTCACCTGACAGGAGCAACAGGAGGTATGGCAGGATCCTAAAAAGAGGATCAGAGGGCAGCAAGGTAGGTCTCACCACTGCTTCCCACAGAAAGTAGAACAGTTTACAGCAACTTTCCTTGCTATGCAGTCCATGGAGAACCAGTAGGAAAGGGTCATGGTTATGGGAGACAGGGGGTTGAGGTACTGTATAGGGGAGGTTGCACACCTGAGACCTATCGGGAGCCAGGATGATCTGGTCTGAGCCAAGAACTACGAGCAGGTACAGGGCAGCTACAAGCATCCCCTCAGAGCTATCACTGAGAGAGGTGAAAAGTAGGTGCCTAGGCAAGAAGCAGTTGGGGATGTAGAAGCGAGCCCACTTCACACAGTATGGGGTGCACTAGCTTCAAATAAACACTGGTCACTAAGTAGCAGGTGCACTCCACCGAGGGTATATTTATTTTGCTTCGACAGTCTTCTAGAGGAGAAATTTCTCCAAAGCCCCCTTCCTGTGTCACCTGGTAGTGGAGATGAACCTCTGGCAAATCTCACAGGCTTTCACTTTGTGAGAGAGGCCTAGAAAGCAGATATACACATCGTGGGTGTTGCCCTTGTAGATTTTTCTCCACACTTGCAGTACCGGAAAAGTTTAGATGGTTCTTTTGGCGGCATAAGGGTCACCGAAAATCACTATAAAAGTGATTGCGGTAATTATAAAGAAAACAAAACGGTGGCTTTGAGAAGCCATTTCTGATGGTGGGTCCAACGACTGTGATCGAAGGCAGAAAAAGAACTGAGGAGAGGAGGGGCCACCCATGTTTTTGTAGATGCTGATGCGTGACGTCATAGGTGGCCCCTGGCTGACTGCTTGCAAAAGTTTCTGTGTGGTCCTAGTGCTGATGTGGGTATAGTTCTAAATGTGTGGCCTGATGAAAGAGAGATCCTCAAAGAAGATTTGGGTGTTACAGTCAATGTACCGAAATCTGTTCTTTTTCCCTGCTAGTGCCTCCAGTACTTTGATGCAGTACTGGACATGGTAGTGGGCAGTACATTTCTGTCAGCAGACAGGGCAGAGGCTGTAGTGGCCCAAATCCTTCGAGTACACAGGAGCCATTATGTGTCCACCAGGAACAACAGTCACCAGTTGCAGTGGCACTCAGTATTCAGCAGGCAAACCACAACTTATTCTCAAAATTGTGGATTTTATTCCAAAATAATCTGGGGGCACCTGCAGTACTTGCTAACAGCTAAGTTTAGCACCAGAACTTGTGAATGAAATGTTGATCATTTTGGAACAAAATCCACACTTTTGAATGCAAGTTATGGTTTGTCTGTTGAATACTGAGTGCTTCTGCAACTTGTGACTGCTGTTACTGAATTGGGCTGGCCAGCCCACAGCAGCACCCCTCTCCCTGCACTACCAGAGTGAGAGTTTCTGTGTTCACCAGGAAACTGCTCCATCTCCTAGGAATTATGGCCACTGCCATTGTGACTGCCCCATTGCCCCGCCTCCATATGCAAATCCTGCAATGGATACTTAGGATACAATGGGAGCAATTGATGGAAGAGTTGGAACAGATGACTCCCGTCACATCTCCCCTTCTAAAGTCACTGTTAAGGATGGAACCCCCGCACTTGTTGCAAGGCATCCCATTTTTCACCCAAACACTGGTGCCAATTGTCACAACAGATGCCTTCGGTTCAGGGTAGGGTGCCCACCTGGGCCAGTTTCAGATGAAGGGGTTGTGGACCGACCAAAACTCAGACCTCCATATCAATGTTCTGGAGATAAGGGCTGTTCTTCTTGATCTTCAGGCCTCCTCAGAACACCTCATTCCAGGCCCCCTGTTGATAAGAACAGACAACATCGGTGTGATGCACTGTATCAACAAGCAAGGGGGCACTCACTCTTACCTGTGGAAACAATGAGAGTATGGCACTGGGCACTATCTCATGGCCTTCAATTAACAGCTGTGTTTCTCACAGGAGTCCGAAATGGCTTAGCAGACAGGCTAAGTTGGTCCCAGTCTCAGGTACATGAGTGGGAACTGCTGACCTCCATAGTAAACGACCTCTTTGCAAAATGGAGCCATGCAGAGTTGGGCCTTTTTGCATACCCACACAACGTAAAACTGCCACATTTCTGCTCACTTGCTCCAGGACCTAGAATTTTTGGCCAGGCGCATTGTCCCTCTCCTGGAAGAAAAAATTACTCACTGTAGTAATGTTTTTTCTTTTCAGAGATCCATCAATGAGATTTATAATAAGCATCATCTTCTTGCCAGTGAGTGATGCCCTGGAATAAATATTATGCTTATTTTAGAACTTAGAACCTTTGAGGGAGGTTAGCTGCCTACTAGGTACCATGGCCCGCAGGGATGGGAAGCAGATCCTGAGGATCGCTAGGGCAGCAGGACAGGAAGAACAGCTGGATATCATTGTCCACCTGGGGACTAATGATTTGGCTAGGGAAAGGGCTGGGATAGTGCTGGGGAGTTTAGGGAGTTGGCGAGGGCTCCTAGGTAGCTCACTTAGTGACTTTCACTGAGGTGCTGCCTGTCTATGACGGGGGTGAGGAGAGGGATCTCTGCACTCGGAGCTTCAACTTATGGCTGAAGGAATGGTGCTGAGAGGGGGGTTTGGCTACATTGGGGAGTGGGGACCCACCTGGGAGGATAAAGGTCTATACAGGGGTGATGGCCTGCATCTATATGGGAGGGGAACTGCAGACCTCAGTGGACAGTTTAAATGTTACTTCAATTAACATTTAAACTTGACATGGGGGTTGGCGGAAGGAATCAGTGAGGCAGAAACACTGCCCCCCCCCCCCACAGGCTAAAGTAGAGAGTAAGGAGAACATGATGGAGTGGAATCCCCCAGGGTGCAAATTAATAATGGAAGCAGGGTGGTAAAGGGTAGAGGGGGAAGGGAACATAAGCATTAAAAAAAGAGGGGGGGAAGGAAGGAGGGAGGGCAAAAATGAAAAAGGAGAGGCAACAAGCAGAGTGGATACAAAATCTGGAAGGCCATGTGTGCAAATGCTAGAAGTCTAGGAAATAAGATTCTGGACCTAGAGGCCATCATGGCAGAAGCAGACCTGGATATTGTGGCCATTACTGAGTCATAGTGCACTGAAAACCATGACTGGAACATGGTCATACCAGGCTATACTCTGTTCAGGAAGGACCGAGTGGGAAGGAAAGGAGGGGGTGTGGTGCTTTATGTAAGGGAACGCATAAAAGCAACAGAGATACAGGGAATACAGGGGGAGGCAGAGGTACTGTGGGTCACCCTGGAGATGGGGAATGGAGCCACTGTTCACACTAGTGTGATCTACAGTCCTCCAGCGCAGTGGGAGGAATTAGATAAGGCACTGGTGGAAGCCACTGGCAAGATGGCAGAAAAGGGGGAGGTACTGTTGGTGGCGAAAGGCAAGGCAAAGTGTATTTATACAGCGCCTAGTCCCTGTGGCTCTGTGCACCTCAGATAAAACAGGTAGGTTTAGAACACAAACACACATCACATATGGCATGCATGAGTAATTTAAAATCATAAATAAAAATCTAAAAATAATTAAGATACACACTAGTGCTGGTTAATCACCCTCATCAGGGAAGGCCAAGCAAAACAGATGCGCCTTTAGACTCTTTTTAAAGCTTTCAACCATCTGGGCCTCCCTCACGCAAGCTGGAAAGGAGTTCTAGAGGGCCAGTTCGACAGTGCTAAAAGCACGGTCTCCGAAAGTTTTCAATTGGACCCTAGGAACAGCGAGGAGGCCCCTGATGTGTTAGCGGAGGGAGTGGACCAAGGTGGTAGGTGTTGGAGATCAACCAGATAGCCAGGGTCCAGTCAATATAGGGCCTTGTAGGTCAGTAAGCCCAACTTGAAGATGATCCTCCAACTGACAGGCAGCCAGTGCATAGCCCGAAGGACCAGGGTCACATGACTGGACCTAAACAGGCCCATCAGCATCCTAGCCACTGTGTTCTGCACCAGCTGCAGCCAGTGGAGGGTCCCTCCAGTGACCCCGAAGTATAGAGCATTACAGTAGTCAAGCCAGGCTGTAACAAAGGCATGTACCAGTGATGGCAGGTCTTCGAGCGGAACTAGGGGTTTAATCCTGGTGATATTTCTTAAGAAGTGGTAAAAAACACTTTTTATTTTATTTATTTGTTCTAGGATTACAAGTACCTTTGAGCCAAGGCTCTTTTATAAAGGTTCCATGTCAGAAATAACAAACAACAAGGAAGCAACAGTGAAATAACAGTAAACAATTCATGTACAACAGTGCTATTGAAAGGGGTCAATTATAGCAAGAGTAAGGTGTAGAGGAGGAAACATAGAAACATAGACTTTGATGGCAGATAAGGACCACTTGGCCCACCCAGTCTGCCCATTTCCCTACCTATTGGATAAGCTGCAGATTCTAGTTAACCAACAGCCTACTTCCTGCAACCCCCCACCATAATTGCCTTATGTCTGTCCCATGCATGTTTGAATTCCCACTGTTTTAGACCCCACAACCTCTCCAGGAAGGCGGTTCCATAGGTCCACCACTCTCTCCGTGAAAAAGAATTCTCACATTACCCCTGAGCCGCGCCCTCTAACTTTAAATTGTGCCCTTGTTCTTACACATCTCTTTTTCTGAAAGATGCTACCCTCCTGGACTTTGTTGATTCCCTTATGGTACTTAAAAGTTTCTATCATGTCCCCCCATTCCTCCTTTCATCAAGGGTATACATATTAAGCTCTCTCAGTCTCTCTTCATATGGTTTCTGATGTAGACCATGCACCATTTTAGTTGCCCTCCTCTGGACTGCTTCCATCCTGTCTATGTCCTTGCGTAGATGAGGTCTCCAAAACTGCACGCAGTACTTCAGATGGGGTCTCACCAACTGTCTGTACAGAGGGATAACCACTTCCCTCTTTCTACTTGTGATGTCCCTCCCTATGCATCCCAGTATCCCCCTGGCTCTCCTTACTGACTTCTCACATTGCTTACCCACCTTTAGGTCATCTGATATGACTACACCCAGATCCCTTTCCATTATTGTTGTTGTTAGTACCTCCCCTGCTATTGTGTACTCTTCTCCTGGATTTTTATTTCCCAGGTGCATTACTTTGCACTTCTTTGCATTGAATCTAAGTTGCCATATGTCTGACCATTCCTCTAACCTTGCCAAGTCCCTTCTCTATCTTTCTACCTCCCCTTGTTTATCAACTCTGTTACAGATCTTTGTGTCATCTGCAAAGAGGCATACCTTTCCTTCCAGACCCTCCGCAATGTCGCCTATAAAGATGTTAAAGAGGACTGGACCCAGTACTGAGCCCTGAGGTACTCCACTAGTAACCCCCCTTTCTTCAGAATGTGTTCCATTCAGTGTAGGTAGTTAACAGAGGCAGCTATAGTAAAATGGTGAACACAGCTAGGACGCATGTGCCCACAAGGAATGGGTAGGGTCAGGCACACGGGGGCGGCAGAGAAACAGGGATGAGAGGAGAGGGGAGGATGAAGATGCAGCCGGAAGCATTTGTCGAAAAATAAATGGGAAGGAGTGATAGAAGAGAAAAAGGGGGCAGGGTGAGAGGGGGAAATAAGTGCTGTAATGGAGCAAGGAGAGACCAATGAGGTGGTATGAAGACCTGAGATTTGAAGTGGCGCCTCAGGAGCTGGGGGGGAGGGGGACTGGGGGGGCCTGGGGTTAAGCAGTATATACAGTACATTAGGATTAAAGCTGTGTAAGTCATCAGCTAGGAGAGGCAATCACTGGAGCTAGAGGCAATGAGATGGGCCTAGAGCCTGGTTTTGAACAGACCTAGTGTTGAGGCAGAGGAGATGGTTGGCTGAGACCATTCATCCATAGAGGAGCCCTACAGGTGAAGGAACGTTGACCCTGCATAGCACAACAGCGAGGAACTTGTAGAATCTGGGTTGTCGAACTCCTGGTGTTCTGTCGGTTGGTGTTTTGATGTAACAAGGCAGTAACATCGGGGGGTGTGAGGCCAGGATTGATTTTTCCTGCCATAGCACATGTAAGATACTTTATACGGTTTCATTTATTTATTTATTTGTAAGAATCAGTTTACAACCTTTGAGCCAGAGGCTCGTTTCCAAAGGTACTTCGTCACATAAAGACATACATTGTGTTTTTGGTTACATAGCATAGATTTGCAAAACAATAGGCGTTCAACAGAGGCGCCATCGTCACACTGTGGTCAGACAAATACAATTAGGTTACAGGGTACATGTAATTGATAACAGGTGTTACACAAGTTGGTATCAAGTGAGCAATCTAGTTGGTAAACACTGAAACAGCTGGCACTGGCCAGGTTAAACATAGGCACGGTGTACAGTGAAGTGGTGGTGGGGATGGCTAGGTGGAGAGCTGCCCGAGGGCGCTGTCAAGAGAAGCAGAGGTGGAGGCTACTTTCAGAGACAGGAGCAGTTACGAAGATGATGATGGGTTCAAGGGTGGTTTTGAACTGGAGATGGTGGTGGCATTGGTGATGGGGGCAGGGAGAGAGTTAAACCAGGTTGGGGCTCTATAGCAGAAGGACCTCTGGCAATGGCTGGTTCTTGATCTGGGGACCATAGAGTGGTCTTGTAGGAAGACCGGTTGCAATAGTGGGAGGGCTCTGGTGGATGGATGCCGTTACCCCAGGGGGGGAGAGCCCGAGTAGGGTCTTTTTTGTGAGGAGACAGGTTTGGTATCGGAGCCGTTCATCCAGGGTAAGCAGGTTAGCCTCGACATACAGCTGGCAGGTGTGTGTGAGCCTGGGGGCACCAGTAATCAATCTGCAGGCTTTATTCAGGGTTAAGTGAATTTTGTTGAGTGCAGTGATGTCGGCAGCACCATAAACTGGTAGACCATAGTCTACAAGGGACAGAACGGATGATGTAACAGCGAGCCGGAGAGCATTTGGGGGAAGGCAGGTTCTATGGAGGAAGAGGATGCCAAGCCGTTGTTAGTGGTGGATGTTAGGGCCATGTGGTTGTGAAATGAGGGCTGAGTCAAGGTAACCCCAAGGTATTTGTAGGAGCAGACTTGTTCTAATGGCTGATTGGTACTTGGAAGGATATAGAGTGGGTGGTTGCTAGCTTTGTTTTGGGGTGGGAAGAGAATAGCTTTGGTTTTATTAAGATTTATGACGAGTCTGCGCCCTTAAACCAAGCCTCGGCAGTGTTGAAAGACTGCTGTAGGGAGTCCTGGAGGGAGATGGGATTGTGGGTGGCAAAAGGACAGCGTCTGCCTGCATACAGTAGAATTTTGCCAGGGCATGCACTGGGCAGGGTGTTCAGATAGAACGAGAAGAGAAGGGGGCCTAGGATGGAGCCTTGGGGGACCCCAGAGAGAATGGGACGGGTATCGGAGAGTGTGCTATTAATTTTTACACACTGAGATTGAGCGTCAAGATAGCTAGTGCACCATGCTAGGGAGCCAGCTGAGAGACCAGTGTGGCAGAGTGCATTCAGCAGAAGTGGATGGGAGATGGTGTCGAAAGCCTTTGAGAGGTCGATGAACACTGCACCAGCTAGGGAGCTGGTATCCAAGGAGGAGTGTAGAAAGTTGGAGAATTCAATAAGGGCAGTACTGGTACTGTGACCAGCACGGAAGCCATGTTGCTCTGGGCATAAAATGTTATGTTTAGCCAGATAATCAGTAATTTGAATGGCCACCACTTTCTCCAGGGCTTTAGAGATGGGGGGAAGGATGGAGATTGGCCGGTAGTTGTTGGCCGATGACCTGTCGCCCTCTTTATGAATTGGTGTGATAATGGCTGTTTTCCAAGCCGTGGGAAATTGTCCCAGGCAGAGTGACTGGTTAATTAGGCTGGTGAGTGGGGCAAGGACTTCATCTAGTACCAGCCTGAGGATGCTGGGGTCCAGTGAGTCACTGCCGGGACTGTTGCCATTCAGAGCTTTGATTAGGATGGGTCTGGCTTCCCGGGTGGAAATCTTATGCAGGTGGAAGCTGGGGTGCTGGAGGACAGGGGGAGGTTGGTTGGGGGGAGGGTCAAAGAAATTACTAGGGAGAACTGAGCTAAGGTCAGTGAAAGCGGTGTTGAACCAGTTAGCTAGGGTGGCAGGCTCGGTGGAGGTAGTGCCATTTCTAGTGAGCTGGGATGGGGCAGGGGAGCAAGCTTTACCATTAAGTTGCTTAATATTATCCCAGAAAGTCCGGGCTGAGCCCCAGGAGGAGATAAGGGAGGCCTGGTAATGGTCTGCCTTGGCTTTCCTGATGGCCCATGAGCACTTATTCCGGGCTGCATTGTAGGCCTGCCTATCAGACATACGACCCGTTTCAGTTGCAAGGTGCCAGAGGTTATCCCGGTTTCTAAGTAATTGTAGAAGGGCGGGCTACCAGGGTGCGTTCTGTTTTTGGACCAGATTTTGGTGAAGGGTGCAAAGAGATCACAGGCCATGTTGAAGGTGTGAGTGAGAGAAGGCGAGGGCAGTGTCAATGTAAGTTGCAGCTGAATGGGGACCAGTTTATCTGGGTGAGGAGTACTTAAGTTTTTCAGCCCACCAGGGCGGAGCGCCTGGAGGTGGTCTGGGCTTTGGGTTTGGGATTGGGGACTGCCCAATGAAATAGGATAGGGAGTGGTCACTTAGGGAGTCTGGGAGGACCTGGATGTTTTGGATTTTATGGGTTTAGAGTTATAATAACATCCAGAAGGGTGCTGGTACCTCTCTTAGGGTTAAGTCTCGTGGGCTGGGTGATGAGTTGCGTCAGATCTTGAGCGGCAAATGAGTCTCTGGTGGTGGATGAGGAGGGGCTGAGCCAATTTACATTAAGGTCCCCCACTAGGATTTGTTCCGCCTTATGGTGGAGGGTGGCCAGGTAGTCCGTTAAAGATACCAGGGCCGGGTGCTGGTTCTTTGGGGGAACGTAGGCTGTGGTGAGATAGAGAGGGCTCCTAGAGGGGTCTGGGGTGAGTTTGAGGGTAAGAGACTGGGCCCCATTTATAAGGGCAGGGGTGGGGAGTGCGTGTCCAGGTATTATGTCCCTAGTGTAGATTGCACAGCCTCCCCCTCGTTTGCCTACTCGGTCCTCCCGGTATAAGGTATAGCCTGGGAGGGAAACGAATGAGTCAGGGGTGGATTTGGACAGCCAGGTTTCAACCAGGGCTATGATGTCTGGTTGATTAGCCTAGGCCCAGCACTGTAGGGCGTCAAATTTCTTCAGCAGGCTGCATATGTTCATGGAGGCTACTTGAAGACCAATGGGCTGGGTGGGTGGGTGGGAGGCAGGGCCTGGGTTGGGATGTATGTTCCTGTTAGGAGTAGAAGGAGGAGAAGTGCTCTGGTCAGAGGGAGGCAGATGGAGTTTACACCGGGAGCGATGGGAATGAGAAGGGGTTTTGTTGCACAGGGGTGGTTAGGGCAGCACAGGCGAAGGCCTGTGTGATCAAGAGCATAAAGGGAGCTGGGGGAGGAAAGGTAATGTCTGGAAGGGGGGTGAGGGAGAGGGCATATGGGATGTGTGGAGGAGGAGGGAGGGAGGAGCAGTGGTAAAGGAGGAGGGAAGACAGGAGGGTAGGTAGGAACACTGGAGTAGTGAGACCGAGGGTTAATAGGGACACTAGGGTTGGTGGAAGGCAAAGGGAGGAGGAGGAGAAGAGATAGGCCGGTGAGCAGGGGATGCACATGCATAGTTGGAAAGGGTGGGGGAGCTGAAGTGAGGAAAGAATGGGGGGTACTAGGATGATAGAAGGGAGATAGTAGCGAGAGGTCACCTCTGAGCCTAGCTGCTGCTATGGTGTAGTGGCAGTGCAGGTGCCTGAGGTGCACAGAGTACAAGGTTCAAGTCTTGACCAGGGTAGCAGGAAGGAGCCTGACTAGTGGCTATAGCAGCAGGGAGTTGGGTTCAAGGTCTGCAGAAGCACTCAGATAACACTTTAGTTGTGTAAGAGGGTTAGTGTGTTTTTAGAGTTTTGAAATCCTGTACTGTGCTAGCTGAGTGGTGGAACTGCAGACTTTGGAAGTAAGGGTGCAGGGTTCAAATCCTGCAAAGGCAGCAAGAGAGAAGTGTTAAACTTATATTTCGGCAGGTGGGGGGGGGGTAAGAGACTAAAAGGCTTAGAAAGTAGGAATAAAATAGGTAGGCAATGTGGTCCAGAGGTAGAGCTGCTGACTCTGACTGCAAGGGTACTGGGTTTGAGCACAGCTCAGGGACAGAGTGTAGAAATGTTTAATTTTTAATTCAGAAAAGGAGGGAGGGAGGGTTAAGAGTATGAAAGTAGAGGAAGATGTTGGCCTGGTTCATTGGCTGTTGGAGAGTTGGAGCCATCCGGATTGTTCATAAAGGGCACAGGTGTGGGTGAGGTGGTGGGCACCAGTTGTGAGCTGGCATGCTTTGTTAAGAGCAGCTGTTATACGTTGGAGGGTGGACATTGTGGCGGAGCCATAGATAATGAGGCCATAATCAATAACTGACACCACAGAGCTCTGGACGGCAATCTTCAGGGCCTCTGGGGTGAGGTGCTGTTTATGCTTGTAGAGTAATCCAAGGCGTGTGCTGGCAGCTTTAGCCATGCTGTCAATGTGAGCCGTATAGGAGAGACTGGGGTCAAGCAGAATCCCTAGGTATTTGAAAGAGTAAACTTGTTCGAGGACAGTCCCCTGCTTAGTGGAGACGGCAAGTGGGTGTTTTGGACCACAGATGACACCTGAGCTTCAAGTGTCAGTCTATCATCCAGGTTAATGCTAAGATCCCACACCCTAGGGGAGGCCATCAATGGAGTGGATCCCAGAAACAATACAGTCGCTACTTCAGAGGCACTCCCATCATGCCCTCAACCTGGCTCACTCACTCACCACAACCTCCATCTTGTCAGGTTTCAGTCGCAACCAGTTGGAGGACATCCAATCATTTATCTCAACCAGGCAGTTGTTAATCACTTCCACAGCATTGTGTGTTCCAGGGCCAAAGGACATACACAGCTGGGTATCATCTGCATAGCAGTGAAAACCCACACTGTAATGCCTAATGAGCTCTCCAAGGGGCAGCACATACACCACGAATAACATTGGTGACGAGATCGAGCCCTGAAGTACTCCACATTGCAGGAGCTTCGGGGAGGAGAAAAAAATTCCCCATCACCACCCGCTGCATCCTGACAGAGAGACAGGCTTCAAACCAGTTGACGACAGTACTGGTGAGTCCACAATACTCTCGAAGGTGATCAAGGAGCACAATGTGATCCACGGTATCAAATGCTGAAGAGAGATCGAGGAGCGCAAGAATTGACCTGTCTCCTCTGTCTCTAGCCCTGAGGAGGTCATTTTTCACCCCGACTAACGCTGTTTTGGTGCTGTGACTGGCCCTGAAACCAGACTGGAATGGCTCATAGATATCAAAGGACATGAGGTGCTCCTCGAGCTGTTGCTCCACTAATTTCTCAACAACCTTTCCTAAAAATGGTAGGTTGGAGACTGTACGGTAATTCGCCAGGACATCAGGGTCAAGAGACGGCTCCTTCAGGAGGGCCTCACCAGAGCCTATTTCAAGGCTTCCAGAAAATACTCTCTCTGACACAGAGCACTGGACAATCCTAGTGAACACCAGGCCAATGGTCCCGACACATCTCATTAAAAAATTAGTCTGGGCCGGTTCCAGTTCACAATAAGTGTGCTTGAGCTTCAAGATCACCTCAATGACCTTGCCCACCTCCACTGGTTTAAACTTATCCCAGACAGATGGAGTACCTCTGCCCACCCCAGTCTGCCCACTGTGAGGCAAAACTTGCCTCACTGATGGGATCCCCGACCAGATGAAGGACACCCTGTCAGAAGTGAGCAAACTCCTCACACAAAGTGGGGGACTTCAACCTGCCGAATGTAAATTGAAGCCTTCCAGCTGTGGCTTCAGCCAGAAGCAGGGACATCCTGGACACACTGCAGGGGCGCGTTCCTCAGGCAACTAGTTGGTGAACCCACTAATAAGGGGGCAATACTGGACCTAGTACTCACTAACAGGAACAGTATTGTGGACGTCAAAGTGGGAGGCCACCTGGGGACCAGTGATCACCATACAGTGTGGTTCAGTTTAGGGACAGCTGTGGAATTGAGCCACACAAGGGTGAAGGTCCTGGACTTCAGGAGGGCAGATTTTATAAAGATGGGTGAATGTCTCCAGACCAGACAGAGGGGCATGGCTTGGAAGGGGTAGAGGAACAGTGGGAAAAGCTAAAAGGGAGCATAGTAAAGGCAACAAACCTCTGTCAAACATGTAAGCAAAAGCAAGAGGAAAAAGAGATTGCTATGATTCTTAAAAGAGGTGGCTGAAAAGGTAAAGGCAGAAAGGGTAGCTAGCATTCAGGAGGCATAAGGAAATGCAGAGGGAGGATAGGGAGGTGTATCAGGGGAAATAGAGGGAAACAGGGAAGCGATAAGGAGCGCAAAGGCATAAACTGAAGAAAGAACAGCCCAGCAGGCAACAAAAAGAGACATGAAATCTTTTAGGCATATAAGTAAAAAGAGGAAGACCAGGGGTGGGATTGTAAGGTTAGAAAGGGAAGGGAGGGGACTGTGTAGATGGGGACCAGGAAAAGGCAGACATCCTGAACAAATACTTTTGTTCAGTGTTCACGGAGGAAGGAGAAGGGGAGGGGCCACAAAGTAACAGATGCTTTGGAGGGAGGGAGGTGGACACTAGTCCTTTTTTTTGGAGGAGAGAATCCTGAAGGGACTCACTAATCTGAAGGTGGACAAAGCAATGGGACCAGATGGGGTGCATCCAAGGGTATTGAGGGAGCTCAGGGAAATACTAGCTGCACCTCTGACAGTCCTGTTTAACAGCTCATTGCAAACAAGAGTGGTTCCAGAGGACTGGAGGCGGACGAATGTAGTCCCACTATACAGAAGTGGTAGCAGGGAGGAGGCTGGCAATTGTAGGCCAGTCAGCCTGATATCGGTGGTAGGAAAATTAACAGAATCACTGCTGAAGGAAAGGATTGTGGAATATCTTGAATCCAGTGGGTTGCAAGACCCAAGGCAACATGGATTTGGGGGAGGGGGGTGAAGTTATTTTAAATAAATCTGATAGATTTCTTTGACTGAGTGACAAAAAAGTTAGATCACTGTGGAGCAGTGGACGTGGCCTACTTAGATTTCAGTAAGACATTCAACACCATTCAATGAAGGAGACTAGTAAGCAAGCAGGGTAGCTTAGGAGTGGGTCCAAATGTGGTAAACTGGATAAGAAATTGGTTAGGGGATAGGTGACAGAGGGTGGTGATGAACAGAGTTCACTTAGCAGAAGGGAGGGTGACCAGTGGGGTGCCTCAGGGATCAATGCTGGAACCAGTTCTCTGTCTTTATAAGTGACATTGCAGAGGAGCTGGAAGGGAATGTCTGCCTCTTTGCAGATGACACCAAAATCTGCAATAGAGTGGACACTCAAGGGGGATTGAAAAAGTTGAACAGAGACCTGCTAACTGAAAACTAGAGGAGTGGTCAAGGGTATGACAGCTGTGTTTCAATGCACAAAACTGCAAAGTAATGCACTTAGGGCGCAGAAACCCAGGGGCAGAGTACAAAATGGGTGGAGTGGTACTGACAACCACCAAGCAGGAAAGAGACCAGGAGGTAATCATATCAGAAGACTTAAGGGGGCCAGGCAGTGCTACAAGACATTTGGGAGTACTAGTGGGATGCTGGCGTGCATAGGGAGGGGTATCACCAGAAGAAAGAGGGAGGTGGTGTTACCTCTGTATAGATCTCTGGTAAGACCCCACCTGAGTACTGTGTGCAGTTCTGGAGACCACCTCTCCAGAAGAACATTGACAGAGTGGAGGTGGTCCAGAGGAGGGCAACTAAAATGGTGCAGGGTCTGCATCAAAAGCCCTATGAGTAAAGACTGAAGGACTTCAATATGTGCACCCTGGAAGAGAGGAGGGAGAGGGGGTGATATGATAAGAGACCTTTAAATACTTCACAGGGGTAAATAAGTTACTGGAGAGAAATACTTTTCAGAAGAAAAGGTGCTTAAGAACAAGGGGACATGCTGTGAAACTGGGTGGGGGTTAGATTCAGGAGAGATGTTAGGAAGTAATCCTTCACAGAAAGAGTGGTGGGTTCCTGGAACAATTTTCCAGCGGAGGTGGTGGGGCGAAGACAGTGGTGGGGTTCAGGAAAGCATGGGATAGGCACAATGGAATCACAGTGGAAAGAAGAGGGGGAGAAAGAGCAGTAGATAAGTTCAGTCTATGGTAATAATGTACTGTAGGTAGGGAAAAATACGGCAGACTGGGTGGGCCAAGTGGTTCTTATCTGCCTTCAGATTCTATGTATAATACACGTTCCAACTCTGCACTGTGGTCACACTCCCATTAGTGTTCTAACATCAGCTTTGTTTCTATACCCAGGGGAGCTGTGACTACTGAAACTAACTAAATGGCTGCCAATAATTTTCATAAACATTTTTAAAAAACACCAAATTTAAAGCAAACAATATGAAAACATTTACCTGATCACAGTCTAACAATTGCTGAGGAACTGCAATAATGAATGCTCAAGAAACCTTGACAAAAGAACTAATTCTTGTGTGAACTTATGTTCAGGTTCTAGAAGGGGAGGCAGGGTCAGGGATTGTAAGTCTCATTGATGGATCCCTGAGAAGAAGTAACATTACTGGGATATTTTTTTCTTCTCCTAAGAAACATCTCATCCATGTGGAAGAACATGTAGTTTGGTTCTGTACAGAGGGTTTGCAGCTCACTTACCCTCCTGGCAGATGTCATGGCAGTTAGGAAATCGTAAGCCAGCAGTTACCATAGGGAACCTCCATTAGCTGGGCAAGGCAGAAGCTGAGGTCCCATGGAGGGAATGAGTCCCTTATAGGGGATACAGGTGAATGAGGCCCTTAAAGAATCATTTAAAAACAGGTTGTGAGGCCAAGAACTTGGTATTGGCTGCTGAGGCAAACACTGTGTAGGCAGACACTGCTACCAGATGTACTTGTAACCCTTAGATGGCGCTATCCCAAGGGCTACTACCCCTGCCTGCTGGGCTAGTAGCAGGTTATGGGGCCTGAGTTCTGAAACGGGTGCCTCCACCCAGAGGTCAGGGTTGGTAGTGGTCAAGCTAACCTGGACACAGCCCTCCGGGAAGCGTAACCCCCCTCTTTCCTTACTAGTGGCCGGAACAATACACAATAATCACTTTCACAATACCCCTGATACACCACACAAGTACCCACACTGTTTGCATGGGATTCTGTGATAACAGTGACTCAATTATAGTGACTCAAAAATCGCGACCGAATGATAGCGAAAAAAACTATAGTGACAGTGCAGTAAGAGTGACTAGACTGTAATAGCGACTACTCTTGCAATAATAGCGAGGTTAAGGAATAGCGACAGTTTATTACTTAAGCAATTGTGGATAGCACCCTCAACTTCTGTTTCCTGTAGTCCAGCCTTGCTGCTGCATTTTTATTTCATATTAGCTGTTTTGACATGATGTTCGGGATTTTTGGTAGTTGTGTGTGTTCAGTGATCCTTGTGGTACAGCATACAGGATTGCGCTGTTTTAACACTCGCTGTTATGCACTGTCGCTTTTTCTGTGGTCGCCGAAATGTAGTCGCCTATATTGAAGTCACGATTATAAAGTCACGATTATAATATAGAACCGTTTGCACTTACCACCAGAGCTTTCCTCTGGTTCGGCCCTGGGGACCCCCTGTAAAACAAGGTTATGCACAGCAAATAACAGCAGTTCAGTACTCTTGCACAAACTGGAACCACAGGGTAAATGCAAAAAAGAGTTAGATCTGATTTATTTATCGGACTTGAACAAGGGAGGGGTGTAATCAGGTTAATTTGCTTAAAGGCTGTATCAATCAAACAGTTATGCATGCACTTCAGGGTCCATAAACAGTCACACACCCTGGGTACCAGATGAAGAATGGTGGGCTAGCCAGGAATGTTGCAGCTGGTTGGGGCCCTGTGATGGAAGAAAAAAACAACATGCACAACACACACTATTTGTAATCCGGAGCCAGAGGGCTCAGTTCGTGAAAAGAAAACCAGACAATCAGATGACACACTTGTAGATTAGGCTGTTGTTGCAGGGAGCTACCCTGATGATTACTCACGATACCCAAGACTGGACACAGGCTGGACGAAAATCAAGACAGCAGGTGGTTAATCTGGAGTGCCAGGAGAAGAAGGGCCCACACGATTCGCCAAGAAGTCATTCCTGTTCAAGCGTGGAGCAGGGGACTGATCCCCAGGCAGGTCTCTCATCGGTGGCTTTCTCTGTGCAGTGGGGTAGTGGTAGCTTTCTCTGTGCAGTGGGGTAGTGTGGCAGGGCCAGCGTGGCATGGCCCAGGCCAAATGGAGATGAACGCGGATTCAGTCCGATTAGGCTGGATAAAGATTCCAGCAAGCAGAACACAGTTCACACAGTGGGGAACCAAGTCATGACCCACTTTCAATACCCATCACATTTACATGTAAAGGATTCTACGGTACCAGCAAGCAGAACACAGTTCACACAGTGGGGAACCAAATCATGACCCACTTTCAATACACAGCACATTTACATGTAAGGAAATTCTACTGTTCCAGGCAAACCGCTCTCCGGTCACGTTCGCAAAGTCTCTGCACAAACCGGGGATTCAAAAGCATCTGGAAATCCTGACAGGCCGATCGCATTCAGCAAATCTTCAGTCTTCTTCAGGTTAAAGCCTGGTCACAGTCCAGTGGCTTATATAGTCCTCACAGCTTGGATTCAGTCCGAATAAACTCTATTTTCCCTCTCAGGGACAGCAAGCAGACAGGCAGGCCAAATCTCAGCCCTTTCACAGTTCTCCCATGCAAAACTACACAGAACTGCTGCTCAAAATCACTTGAGCTGTTACTTCTTCACTTCTCAGCTCAAAACTGAAACTAGCTGCAGCAGCCTGGGAAATTCCCCAAGATCCAAAAGGTTTGGTTGGCTGATCCTCCTGTCAGTCACAACAAAGGCTCCCCGTTCAGGTGCAAAAAGGCGCAAAAAGCCCAAAACTACAATTCCTACAGATTTTGACTCCAGACAACTCCTGTAGTCTAGCTCCATTTTAGGTCCCACCAGTACTGATTGGTCCAATTCAGCAGTCCAGGACCAAGATAGTGGAGATAAACAAAACAGTCCTTGCTGCAAAGAAGGCAGGTTAGACAAACTACATTATCATTATCACTCTAAATGATTTTCAGCAAATAGTTACATCTTTCAACAGAGCTCCCGCTCAGATTACTTATGACTGCAATCCAGGCAACTCTTAAAGAGACAGTGTACAGAGGCTATGCAGACACTCTTTGGCAATCACATTTAAACTGCTAAAACACAGGACACCAGCCTGGCAGTGAGCATTTAGGCAAGCTCAAGGAAGACTTTTCGGGGACACCCATTTTAGGGGGGGTTACATACTGTACCTTCAGGGTTGATAACCTCAGACCTAAGGAATGTAAGTGTACTAAATAGTCCAGAACTATAGGCAGCCCTGTCTGCAATGGGATTATCTTCGGGAGGGGGATACCAGTATGATAATCTTTTCCTCTTAAGAGTAGTATGCTTTCCTTATTGCTGATTTTCTGGAAAGCTTCAGCACTCTCAGCACCTCCTCTGACAAGTTGAGATTACAGAATTGTAGCTCCTCAAGAACCATGCCCTCAGGCTGAACAGGTTCTGTCTGGGACTTCAGCAGATTTATCCGGAATCCCAGGTTCTCTAGAGTGCTCTTTTCCCTTTAGATAGAACCCCTTGCCTCTTGCTCTATTTTCCCTAAGATCAGATAGTCTTCTAGGTAGGAAAACTATCACACCTTGTCTTCTTGTATGTGCTGGTAGCCCAGCTAGGGACTCTGTGAATTCTTGATACTGAAGTGAGGCCGAAGGGGAGGACCATAAACTGATACTGGCAGTTTCTCAGCCTGAAACTGAGATATTTTGTGGGTGGGTCTGACTGGAATGTGAAAGTAGGCATCCTTCAGATGCAGTGACCCCATAGCCATCTCTTGAGATGGTATCACTGTGCCCAGTGTGACCATCTTGAACCGTTCCATTTTGATAAGTTTGTTCAGATATCTTAGCACTAAAATGGGTCACCACTACCCATTTTTCTTGTGGGTCAGGAAGTATCTTGAGAACAGGCAATTTCCTCACTATGATGCAGGGACCTTTCAACTGCTTTTGTCTGCAGCAATTTCTTAACTCCCAGTTCCAGCAGAATTCTTCCTGTTGGTGAATGAGCTAGAAAATGTTTTGGTTTCTGCAGTCTTAGGAAATGTTTGAACTGGAGAGACAATCCCTGATCCACTACTTCCAGGACCCACTTGTCTATGGTAATGTTTATTCATTCCTGGAAATAGTGGGTCAGCCTTCCTCCCACTGACAATGGTTGGGCGACCCAGGCAGAATTGCCAGGGGTTCTGCTTTGACTTTGGCTTAAAGGCTGGTGCTCCAGCAGCACATCTGGAACCCCTCCTGCCTCTGTAGTAACCTTTTTGGGGTTGGTACTTGCAGGGGTGTAGGGTCTGGGATAGTAGCCTCTACCCCTGCCTCCCCTTCCATAAGGACTGTATGAAGGGGGAGGCCTTTTCTTTCTCAGTATTATTTTTGTGAGTGATCTTGTTCTATTTAGTTTTTTTCATGTAAGCCTCTGTACTGTCCCCAAACAAGGAATTTCCTGCAAAGGAGACATCCTCCATGGCCTTGGTCTGGGTGTCCTGTGAAAGGATGGCATCCCTTAGTCAGGAGACTCTTCTCAATGCCACTGCATGAGCTAGGTCCGGGGAAGCAGAGTCAGTGGTGTCCACAGCCATGTGGAACTGGTATTTAGTAGCACCCTGGGCCAACTTTACTGTGGCAGCCAGATCCTGTGCCACCTTAGCATTAACCTTATCAGTCACTGCCAGCACTGTATTTCATAGTGCTTTCTGGAACTGGGCTGTATACAGCAAATAAGCTGCCTTCCTAAGGAGCAGGAAGGCTGTTGTGTACACTTTTTTGGCCATAGTATCCTGTTTCTTGGACTCCTTTTCAGGAGGCTGTGTGAAGAAGGGCACCTTAGCTTTCTCACAAGCAGCTGGTTGAACCACTCCTTCATGATCAGGATGGGAATACAACTATTCCACCCCCTGATGTTTCTTTTCAACTCTTTTTATCTATGCCAGCAGCTGAATTAGGTGCTGATATAATTTTTGAAGTTGCTTTTTGGAGTGATTTGTGTATGGGAGATTAACAGCCTTCTTGTAGGAAATAGTCCCATCGTATCCATAAACTCCACTTCCTCCTCATCCTCCTCTGTTTCTTAAGAAGAGATATTGAGGGTGCTCACCATCTGTTTAATGAAAGATGAGTAAGAGTCTCTAGGTCTAGGAGGGGAGACAAACTCTTGTTCAGGTGAACCATCTGGTTCCACAGGTTCACCTTCCTCCTCTTAATACATGGTATCATATGATAGGGAATGAAGCTTGTACCTGATTGGCTAGTGCCCCTTAGTAGATGGCACTATTACACATGGAAACTAACTAGGGCTATTCTTGATGCACAATCACAGAGTAAGTAAATCAATGTGCAAACATTCCAAAACAACTCAAAACAGCCGCCACTGTTGTCCTTGGTAAATCGTTGGTAAACCCCAATGTCAGCAAAGTAGCTATGATGTCTGATGTACCTGAACCCAATTTCTCTATTCATTGTCAGCAAGTACAAAGATGGTAAAGTGTATCGTGAGCTGGCTGAAAGGGAGGCAGCAACGGGTGGTGGGGGAACTCTCATCCCCAAGGGCTGTGACGTGTGGGGTTCCACAGGGCTCGGTACTGGGCCCGATGCTGTTTGGGGTATTCGTATTGTAGCAGATATCTCACATGGCATCAGGTGTAAGATCAGTCTGTTTGCTAATGATATCAAGATGAGGGCAGTGGTGGATGACATAGTAGGGTGGCAGGGGCTACAGGATAACCTGACTAAACTGGAGGAGTGGTCAGAAATGTGGCAGTTGGGTTTCAATGTGAAGGCATGCAAGGTTCTGCACTTTGGAGCAAGGAACCCTGGGAGGAGCTACAAGTTGGGAGGGGTTCAGTTAGGTACCACTGAGCAGGAAAAAAGATCTAGGGGTGGTTATAAAGGGGGGATAGGAACAACTCAGCTCAGTGCAGGAAGGTGGCAGCTAAAGAAAACAAGATGCTGGGGTGTATTATGAGGAATCTCATCCAGAAGAAGGGAGGTGATCCTACCTTTGTACAGGTCACTAGTCAGGCCACACTTAGAGTACTGGTGTCCATTCCTGAAGAGGGATATCAGATTACTCAAGCGGCTACAGTGCAGAGTAACTAGGATGATCCAGGGATTGGAGGATAAATCCTACGAGGACAGGCTGAGTGAGTTAAATATGTACACCCTGGAGGAGAGGAGGGATCTTGGGGATATGATCGAGACCTTTAAGTACTTGAAGGAGATAAACAAGACACGTACAGAAGGGGTCTTTAAGTTGAGGAGGGGGAGGGACACGAGAGGGCATGGTCTCAGATTGGAGGGGAAAAGATATAGGAGAGAGAGATGAGGAGACAGTTTTTCACAGAGAGGGTTGTGGCTAAATGGAACACTTTACCCAAGGAGGTAGTATCCTGTAAGATGGTGGGCACTTTTAAAAGGGGATGAGTTAGAGTGACGGGGGTAACAGTGAGGGGGTGAGGTGAGGGCGGGGCAACTGCAATGTAAGGGTGCTAGCTGCACATTTGAGCAGACTTGATAGATCATGAGGCCTGTTTCTGCTGGCAGATTTGAATGTTCGTAAGTAATCAGTAGTTTAATTCATGAAAGTAAAAAAGAACCTAGCATACCTGTAAAAAGAAGAAGAATCACCACAGAGATGATGACAGCCAAAGGCTTCGTGAGTACAAATTTGACAAGTGAAAGTGAAGCCGATGGCTCTCTGGAGAATGATGGCTCATGCACTGAACTGTTTAATCAGCGTGAGTGATTGAAAAAGAAAGTGACCCCCTCTGTCATGAAATATGGGGAAAAGCATAACATCTTCAAAAACTGAGCTAGAAAAAAATGACGTGACACTGTGAAGAAGTATAGTGTCAGAAATTCAAAGTGACAGTGCCAAAGCTGCAGACTCTGCCAAAACTGATCATGCTGAAATGACATCCCACAGTGAGAAAATGCTAAATATTACTATAAATATGTGTTTAATATAAAAACACAATTCCAGCTATGATGCTGACACTACCAGTTTGTCAATCATGCTGGCTAAAACTGACAAACTTGCTGCTATAGAAAGCGTCAGTTTCATTGCTGATGTCACACTGAGTCTGGCGTCTGTTGAAGTGAATGACAGAAATGCCATTGATTTCAACATGGCTGACACTACAGTGACTGATTCGAAAAGTGATGGCATAAATTGTAGTGAAAGTGTGGGAACTGTGGCACAAACAGAAAACATATAGAATATTGGATGGGTGACCATCCACAACAAGGCTATGTTTCCCTCGAGGGGGTTGATGACATCGAGACCTCGAGAGCGAAGCTCGAGAGGTCTTACTGATGTCATCAACTCCCAAGAGGAAAACACAGCCTTAGTTGTGGATGCGCAACCATCCACTGTTTTATATAGTATGTGGTTAGGGCTTATTTCTTTTTTTACATTGCTGGTTACCTCATGTATTTTTTGTTTGGTGTTCCTGCTCCCGCTCTATGTCTTGCCGCTGCCTTCCACTGGTTTCTGCTTCACTGCGCTCCCGCTGGCTGGGGCTTCTCTCCACTCCCACTCACTCTTTCTGAAAGTGGCACTGTTTAATTTTAAAAAATAAACGAAAAAAATAGTTTCATGACACAAAGCTGTCTAAGGCTATTTGTGTCAGAAGCAGGAGGATCCACGGTTCTGCCGCTCTAACATACTATTTGCCAGCAGATTAGGCCTTACGGTCTATCGAGTCTGCTCCAACCTCAGATCCCTAGTTGGGTGCCGAGGCCCTCCCCTCCCTTGTGTTCCAGAAACCCCTATCATCCATCCCCACCCCCCTGGGACAGGCCATCATTTGATACATCCACTTTCTGTGTCTGTCCCACCCTCTCTTGAAGCCCTCCACTGTGGATCTCTGAACCAGCTCACCAGGCAGTGCATTCCAAGGGTCCACCACCCTCTCAGTGAAAAATCTCCTCCTCTTTTCCCCCCTCACCCTTCCTCCTTCCAACTTCAAACCATGCCCTCTGGTAATACCTCCTTGCTTTAGTCTAAAGATCCCCTCCATGTTTACCCTATTTATTCCCTTGAGGTACTTGAAGACCTCAATCATGTCCCCCCTGTCTCTCCTCTCCTCCAATGAAAACAGGCAGAGCTCCTCAAGTCTGTCCTCATACGTCAAATCCCCTAGCCCTCGTATCATCTTAGTTGTCCTCCTCTGTACCCTCTCCAGGAGCTGTATGTCCCTCTTCAAGTGTGGTCTCCAGTACTGCACACAGTATTCAAGGTGTGGTCTAACCAGTCCATTGTACAGCGGCAAAATCACTTCCTTGCTCCTAGAGGTGCCCCCCCCTTACGATGCATCCCAACATCCTGTTTGCCCTGCTAGCTGCTCTCCTGCACTGCTCAGAGTTATTCATACATGCATCCACCATGACCCCTAGGTCTTTTTCCCCTATTGAGGCCTCCAGCGCTTCCCCTCCCAGGGTGTACCTGTGTTTAGGGTTTCCCCCAAGATGCAACACCTTGCACTTGGTGATATTGAAATTTAATTTCCATGTGTGAGCCCAGCTTTCCAGGGTGTCCAGGTCCCCTTGCAGGGCCAACCTCCCCTCTTCTCCCTCAACTACTGCTCCCATCTTGGAGTCATCAGCGAAGAGACTCATTTCACACCCTATACCCTCCCTGATGTCAGATATGTATGCATTAAACAGGATCTGACCCAGGACCGAGCCCTGCGGTACCCCACTACCAACCTCTCTAGGGTTCGAGAGCTCCCCACAGACCACTACTCTCTGGGTGCGTCCAGCTAGCCAGCTTTCAATCCATCTGACCATCAAAGAGCCTACTCCTAACCCCATCAGTTTCTCAACCAGACCATTGTAGGGGACAGAGTCAAACGCCTTACTGAAGTCCAAGAATAATACATCCACAGGCTTTCCCCTGTCCAGTTCTGATGTTACCCATTCGTAGAACTCCATAAGATTGATTTGACATGATCTACCTGGCACAAACCCATGTTGCCGACTATCCAGACCTCTCACCTCCTCCAAGTACACCCCCGTTCATCTGCAAGTTCATTCACTGACATACTGTTGCCCAGAAAGACTGTGTCTGTGCCGCTGGGTTTTTTCACATTCAGTCAGCAGCACTACAACTGTATTGTAGTATATGGTTAGGGCTTATTGCACATTGAAATCAGTGGCTTTTCAAATCTTGTTGTAGGACAGTTCAAAGGTCAGAAAAAGACCATTGTGGGCTTAACCGTGCCGCCATGTTTTTACTTTTTTTTTCTCTGAAGCAGCCAGTCAAGTCAGCCAATCAGGAGGTAGGACAAGGCTGAAAAGTTGTTGTACTATCGATGTGACGTCAGAACGATAGTACAACAACTTTTCTGACCTTTGAACTGTCCTACAACAAGAGTTGAAAAGCCACTGATTTCAATGTGCAATAAGCCCTAACCATATACTACAATACAGTTGTAGTGCTGCTGACTGAATGTGAAAAACCCAGTGGCACAGACACAGTTTTTCTGGGCAACAGTATGTCAGTGAATGAACTTGCAGATGAACTGCTAAAAGTCTGTGAAATGGACACACAGCTGACTGAAACTGACAACACTAGTGACAGTACTGTGACTATGCACACTGTTAAAATATGACCAGCCTGTCTGTGTTAAATGAGAATATCTATTCGCTGGATACAGAGGACAGCTTACAAATGCTACCTGCTGTCATATTGCTTGTCAGTGATATCATAGATGCTGCTGAAGAGGAACAGATGACATATACAGTGCCAGTCAGAGAACTGTCATGGAGGAACCTGTGCCAACCAGTGGAAATGCTGAGAGCTGCCTGATGGAAGGCACCCAAGCTTCATGCGCAGGTGATGATGGAGTACACATCTCAGTCAAAGCAAAGTTCGACTGTCATTTCCCACCAACAGATGCTGACTTAGACACAACAAAGGATGGAAAGAATGAGAAAAATACTAAGAAATCCACAGCTTGGGCAATGAGGGTGTTCCATGACTGGGCAGAACATAACAAAGTAACAGTGGATTTTAGAACCACACCCTTCAGCAAGATCAGTGAAATCTTCCATAAATTTTATGCAGAAGTGCATAATTCCTATGGACAACAGTAGCCATCACAACGTTCACAAATCTACATGCAGGGATTAATAGACTCAACTCTACGGAAACTGAGAGAAATGTGAGCATCATAAGTAACGAGGCATTCTGTTCCAGCAACAATGTTTTCATCTCAATTATTAAAAAACACCAAAGAGACAACAAAGGTATCGCCATGTATCATCCACCATTGACCTCTGATGATCCAAACAAACTATGAGAGTCTTCTGCAGTATCACCACTCACAGCACCTGGTCTAGTGAGGAAAGTCTGACTTAGTATACAACTACTGATGGCCAGCAATGGAAGAGAAAGGATCAGAAACTTAAAATCAAGTAGCCTTGAACTGAAATACAATAGAAATGGCGATGAGTATGTGACACTCACATTGAACCCACACACCAAAAACCATTCTCCCCATAATGAGAAAAACAGGCAGTACAACAGAGGATTTATCTGTGTTTGTTCCCAGCAGCTCTCTTTGTCCTTTGGCAAACATTAAAAAATACCTTTCCAAAATACCACCAAACTCACCTGCACTGTAGCTGCACTGAAAACAGCACTCTCAAGCATACCTAGATGCTCTATCAACCTGGTATTTGAAAGAACCAATGGACATCAACTATATTTTGCCTATGATACAATGTCTGTGCAAAGAAGCAGGACTTGCTACAAGGTACACCAACCACTCACTTAAATCAACAGCTTTATATCTACTATCTAACGTAGGTTTGGAGACAAGAGAAATTATGTCAGTCACTGGCCACTGGTGCGAATCAAGCATACGCAGCTATTAGGGACCATCAGACAGTGAACAAAAAAAGTGGAGCACCATATTGTCTGGAACAACACTTCCATCCACCAACAGAAATAGTACTTTGAAGAAGCCGGAATAAGACAATCAACAAACAACTACTTCAAGCACCAGCAGGAAACTTCAATCACATGGCAAGAAAACCAACTAGCAAACCTACCCTTTAACCTATTCAACTGTGCTTTCAATGCGACTGTAAATTTTATCAGCTATGGAAAATAATTTAGCTCATTTATCTTGATCAGATATCTACAACGGAACGTGCAATGCATGATAAACCAAAACTTATTTTACTTTCAAAACTCATATCTTTGTGTCTGTGAATTTATTTTTATTGTAAATGCCATGTGATAAGTGCAATAAGATACCTCATGGTGTGGGTAGTAGTGTGATTACTGCATTTCCAGGGCCAATACAGCAATCATCCTGCAGCCTTGTGCCTCATTACACCCCTGGGTGCGCAGTCATCACACTACTACTCAAACCCTGCCGTGTCTTACTGCTTACTTCTCCTCCTCCTCCACAGGTAGATGATCTCTAGCCTGAGCCTGGGGAGAGGGGACAGGCATATTGAGAAAGTTTCCCATGGCCTGGAAAACTGCCATACTTTGCCCATGTTCTCTGATGATGGCATTTGTCTTAGGTCTGCTGCCTGCTCCTCTTCCTTTTCAGGAGGAATGGCATGGGCATGCTTTTCTTTCTGCATTTTCATGGCAGGTACTAATTCCACTACCTGTTCTGAGGCTCTTTAATTTTTTATTATTGCCATCACTGGACTCAGGGTTCCCCTTTTTGGATACCCTGGTATCAGAACCATCTTTACCATGCTTGTCAGGTAGATGAGCAGCTTTATCTTTAACTGTCCTGTTTGACACGGACTGCTGCTGTTTTTGAGTAGATGAACCCTCCCATGTGTGCGTTCCACCATCATTAGGTACTCCCTCAGAGCCTTTAATGTATTTTGGTGGCATAGGCAGACTCAAAAACCATAAAATCTTCTCGTTTTTAGCCGTTTTCTTTTGTGCCTTAGGGCAGAACTTTTACAAAGCTCACAATAAGGAAAATCGTGATCTGGACCCAGGCACCTTAAACAAAGCTCATGGTAGTCTACTTTTGCCCATGTCCTCTGATGAGGGCATTTGTCTTAGGTCCGCTGCCTGCTCCTCTTCCTTTTCAGGAGAAGTGGCATGGGCATGCTTTTCATTTTTCATTTTCGTGGCAGATACTAATTCCACTACCTGCTCTGAGGCTCTTTTATTTTTCATTTTTGCCAGCACTGGACTCAGGACACTAGAGCAAAACTTTGAGACATCACAGCAAGTTAATAGTAATTTAGGGTGGTGGGTGGATTAGCTCCCTGGGACAATCGCTATGTCCTGGACATCTCATGGGCAGACTCAATGGACCCTAGGTCTCCTTCTGCCATCACTTTCTATGTTTCTATGTTTTTTGCCAGGAACTGAAAACAATTTGCACAATTTTTAAAGCCTGTTGTTTCTGTCTGTTTTTTAGGTCTCTCAGTCATGCCAAACACTGTTGCCCTTGTAAGAATGTTTCCACTAGGGTGAGAAACCCCTAGTTAGAAGAGTAATCAGTTCGAATGCAAAATTCAATTTAACATTTTCTTTCCTCAAAGTAGTGATGAACAGCTAGAGAACAGAACAGTTTGTAATTTTATTTATTTAGTTTTTGTTTAGCGGGTAAGTGCACTAGCCATAACAATGACTATTTTCAGGCACAATCCAGGAGGATACAGAACAATGAATCAAGAAAGACATGCAGATACAGATACAATAAATGTAATTTACAACAGTTTCCAAGCAGGTGTTTGCTAACAAGGAGTGGTACACATATACAGTGTTCAACAGAGATTTTTTACAACAGTTTACAATCAGGTTGACAAACAAAAATAAATAAAGATTAGCTCATCTAGAGCAGTACAATAATTAAAATCTCCCTACAGAGTACCTTGAGGAGGAAAAGACACTACAGAAAGACCATTACCAGCACTAATAAGGGAATTGCACAGTTATCTTGGGGGGGATAATAGAAGAGAAGAAGTGCAGAGCATGTAGGGAGGCAGATCAGAAGGAGGGATAAGGCTAGGAAGACGAGAGCTAGGAAGGTTTAAAACATGAACATTTGTGGGAAATTTCAAGATATGTACGTAACCCTTTTTTAAAAGATGCAAGGGATGTTGATTGGCGCAGGTTGGAGGAAGGGAGTTCCAGTATTTGGGGGCACAGGAGGTGAAAGCACTAGCACCTTTTGTGGTGCAGTGTCTGGGGATGAGCACAGGGGCCAGTTCGGAGGAGTGCAATCCACAGCAAACAGTAAGGTTTTGAAAAAGGCCTGCCATGGATTTGGGTGTTTGTAGATGGAACATATTGTCAATGATAGAGCCATAAGCATGTAGTCTTAATTCATTGGGAGGAAGCCAACCTCGGTCAGAATAGAGGAGACAGTGGTGTTTCAGACGATGTGAGGAGGAGGCATAACGACAGATGTTGTTATAAGTAACATCCCATTTCCTAAGGGCCGATTTGCAAGCAGTGGTATATGTAGCAGCACCATAGGTAAGTCATGGTAGGAGAATGCCATGGGCAATGGCAAGCCTTGCAGAGGGAGTGAGCATGTAGCTTGTACGGTAGGCAATGTCAAGTTTGACATGTACTAGTTTGCAAGTTAGATTGATGTGTAAGTCAAAATTTAACAATGGGTCAAGGGTAATGCCCAGATATTTAAAAGAAGTTACTACCCCGACTGCAGAGCCAATTATGGAGGTGATTTTAAATTTAGGATTGGCCTGCCTGAGCTTCACATTTGATCCAAAGAGCATAGCCTGGGTTTTAGACTAATTTAATACAAGTTTGTGGTTAAATAGCCACTTTTGTATTTGCTGGAAGTCAAGAGAGAGTGTTTTTTTTATGTCATCAATGCTTTTTCACTAGTATATAGCACGATGCCATCAGCATAAAGCAGGGAGGCTGTCCCATGGAGGTCAATGGAGATGTTATTTATGAAGAGAGTGAAAAGTAAGGGCCCAAGGATGGAGCCTTGTGGCACACCAATATTTATTGTGTTTTTTTCTGAGAGGGTCGAGTTGTATTTGACAATTTGAGACCTATCCGTTAGGTAGTTCCTGAACCATCTAACAACATTAGTAGAGCAACCTAGAGATGCCAGGGTGGTCAAAAGGATGAAGTGATTAACTAGATCAAATACCTTGGTCATGTCAATGAATACTGCACCTATGAGGAGACCTGAGTCCATGGCCATTTGGGCATCAGACATGAATTTGAGAAGGGCAGTAGTGGTGCTATGACCTTTGTGAAAGCTATGCTGGGCATTGGAGAGTAGGTCATGCTTCAGCAGGAAGTCAATTGTCTGGGCAGCTACAAGCTTCTCAAGAATCTTATTTAGGACAGACAGGATGGCAATGGGCCTGTAGTTTGAGGGATGTCTATGATCTCCTTTTTTAAAGACAGGAGTAATCCTAGCTGTTTTCCATATGTCAGGGATGTGTCCCTGGCATAGGGATAGCATGAAAATCCTGGCTGGGGGGGCAGCAATGAAAGGGGCTGCAATCTTTAGGAGCCGGGGCTTTAGATTGTCTGAGCCAGCTGCCGAGCTGTCCACGATATGGTTTAGCAATCTTAGCACTTCACTTTTTGTGACTGATTTGAAAAAGAACTGAGGACTGCTTGCAATAGTTTGGGTGGACACACTCGGTTGGGCAGTAAAGGAGGAGGTGTAGTTGGTTAGGTCCAAGAATTTATAGTTGAAAAAGTTTGCAATGGTTCTAGGGTTATTACAATGTACCACATCAAGTGACTTGTCATTAGGTGCAGATGCCAGATTAGAACCAAGGAAGAACTTAATATGTGACCAGAATTTTTTGGGGTCCCCATAGGAGTTTGTCAGTAGGTCTTTGCAGTATGAGCTCTTGGCTTTTTAAATGTCCTTTCTGCATGCATTTCATACAGACCTGTAGCAGTTAAGGTCGGAGACAAGCCCTGACTTTTTATAGTTAAGCCAGCTTTTGTCCCTTAGCTTAAGCTTAGCTAGTAGGTCAGCTTTCAACCATCGGGTTTGTTTGTTTTGTACCCTATGGATAACGAGTTTGCAGTGTTTATCCTGGATCACAAGGAAGTGTTTCAAGAGCAAGTCCAGAGCAGTCTGTGCATCATCAGGTAAGAGAATGGGAGACCAATCAGTCAAGGCAATGTCGTGCAGGAAAGATTGAGAGTCAAAATTTGCATAGTTACAGAAAGTAATGAATCGAGGTCTCGTTTAGGTAGGTTTGCCTTTGCCCCATATACAGTACGTTGGGGAGTGATTGGTGATGGCATCTGGCAGCACTCCAGAGGCGATTACATTTTCAGGGCGATTGGTCATTACCCAGTCTAGTAGCATGCTGGAGCAAAGGGTATTTCTGGCAGGTTCACCTATAAGCTGGTGCAGGTTAAAACTCTGTAACTTGGTCATTAATGTGGTTTGGTTTCTGCCCAGCCAATTTATGTTTAGGTTCTCAAGTATGATGACCTTATTTCTTCCGACAAGGCAAGCGATTTGTTCCAGTAACTCATCCAGCCCTACTAGTCCCTTTGTAGGGGGATTGTAGACATATACAATGTGGAGTTTTTTGGTACCAAGAGTGAGCAGGGCATGCAGGGCCTCACAGTGTGGTAGAGCAGTTGTATGAACCACAGAGACATCAAGGTGATCTTTAAAGTAGGCAGCTGTTCCACCCCCTCTTTTATGCACAGCCCTATCAAGTCTCAGAAGGTTATAATGGGGGTGGCGGCATAGAGAGTCTGGTATGGAAGGTTTTAGCCACGTCTCGGTTAGATAGATGATATCAGGCTTGAATAAGGTTGTCCAAGATTCAAGCTCAGCAAGATTATGAGCAAGGCTTCTGATATTGTGATGCGCAATGATCAGGCCTTTGGTGTTGGCAATAGCGTCAGGTAGAACACTGGACGGTCCAGGATTCAATTGAACATCGCCGGAGAGTAGGATAGCAAGCAGGATAAGGTACCAGAGCTTGCAGAGCAAGAATGAACCATGGGCACATAGGTGTAGATGGCATTTCTTATGAACGTGGGCAGCTAAGTGGTTCCAGATCCTATTTAGCAGCACTGGGGAGGGGTCATAGTAGGGAGAAGGAAGTACCAGGAGATTAGAGTAGTAGTAATCCTGGTATGCGAAGTGGGGGGCAGTTATTTTACTGTGGAGTACCTCAGGCAGGGACAAGAGGAGTAGAGGTAGTGTGATCATAAGATACAGTAGCATCAGTGGGGTCATTTCTGGTAGTACTCTAGCGGGGCTGTGACTAAGAGAAACACCATCCAGGAAAGTTGAGAGTCAGACAGATAAAAAAGGTATAATTAGTAGGGAGTCTGGCCAAAATTCACAAAGAGGTGTCGTGGCTAGAAAGTAGGGGATCAAGCTGAGAATTAGGCGAGATGGTTATCACTGCCCTAGCACATATAGTGACAGAGGGAGGACTTGTGAGGGAAACAGGCAGTTCGAGCAGCCTAGATGATTTTTGGTAGTAAGTGAGTGTGGCAGGCCAGCAACTGTAGTACAAAAGAAGCAGTTGGGGTTGCTTTCACCTCTGTGGTGATCTCCGCTCAGGTTAGTTTGTAGAGAAGTAAATGAGAGGAGGTGGGAGGCTGTGTGGGAGGAGCTATGGCCTATTTAATGGTGGCCTGGGAGGGGGTGGTGGGGGTGGGACATAAAAACCCCCTCGTATTACAGTTATAGAAAATCAGACCTCTCTCGTGCTACAGCTGTAGAAAACAGCCCTGATAACAGTCCTGCAACAAAGTACTGCTCAGTCAGCCCACAAAGCCGAAGAAAAAGGGTGCACCAATCAGCAGGGGAGTCCTCGGCCAGCGGACCAATCAGAGACAGCTCAGAAGTAGCTGCATGAATTGGGAGAGAGCCTCATGGGAGAATGAAGGTAGCAAGTAGCAGTGGCAAGTACCTGTGTGGTGATCCAGGCTGGGGACCAGGCAGGCAGCCAGGAGTCGATCCAGGTCTTGGGAGTGCAGTGGGCGGGTGGTGACTGGTGAGATGGACGTTCAGCACCACCTCAGGTTGTAGGGTGCCTCTTGAGTGATGACTGCCTGTAGGGTGATCCGGGTTAGGGGACCAGGCAGGAGGCCAGGAGTTGATCAAGGTCTCGGGAGTGTGGTGGGTGGAGGCCGGTGAAACGGCCATTCGGCACCGCCTCAGGTTGTGGGGTACCTCTTCAGCAATGACTGCCTGTGTGGCGATCCAGGCTAGGGGACCAGGCAGGCAGCCAGGAGTTGATCGAGGTCTCGGGAGTGCGGCAGGTTTTGTGGGGCACCTCTTCAACGATGATTGCCTGTGTGGTGAGCCGGGCTAGGGGACCGGGCTGGCAGCCAGGAGTCGATCCAGGTCTCGGGAGTGCGGTGGGCGGGTGGCAGCCGGTGAGATGGCCATTCGGCACTGCCTCAGGTTGTGGGGTGCCTCTTCAGTGATGACTGCCTGTGTGGCGATCCGGGCTAGAAGACCAAGCAGGTGGCCAGGAGTCGATCCAGGTCTCAGGAGTGTGGCGGGCGGGCGGCGGCCGGCGAGACGGCCGTTCGGCACTGCCTCAGGTTGTGGGGCACCTCTTCAGTGATGAGTCTAAATGTGGTTCAGTTCCTTGAAAATGGGAACTGAACGTAAAATAGTGAAAACTCACTTTTTAAAATAAAGATTTGCAGTTTTTGTAACTTTGTTTGTACATTCTGGCCAGTTCCCTAAGGGCAGGAACTGCATTGTGAGGGTGGTTTTCTTCAGTTCTTGAAACCTATTGGGAACAGGAGGAGCCACAAATTGCTAACAATAATCAAATAAATACCCTAACTACTGTAGATCATTGAAAAAACTAACTTGAACTTAGAAAACAACAAAATTAAAAAAGAATGTAAAAACAGTTGACCTAAAGGCTGGATCTTTACTTCGGGTGACTGCTCTCTTCAGATGGAGAAACAAATCTGACGTTTGAACACTAGTGGGAATGTAACTACAATGCAACATTTGAACCTGTGTTCTACGTTCTAAAATAAGCTTAATGTTCTTTCTCGGGGAAACACTTACTGGCCAGAAGATGATGCTTACTGTAAAGCATCATTGATGGATTCCTGCTGTTTGAAAGGGAGGTTCCTTCATGCATTCCCTCCAATCCCTCTAATTCAGAGCCTTTTACTCAAACATAGAAACATAGAAGTTGATGGCAGATAAGGACCTCAAGGTCCATCCAGTCTGCCCATTTTTTTCTACCTTATGAATGTGCCATCAGCCTTTCTTCTGTCAATGGCCTATTTATTCATACTCCTCTGTATTGCACCCTTATGCCTATCCCATGCCTGTTTGAAGCCCTGCACTGTATTCACTGTAACAACAAGCAGAATGGGCCTCCCTAATACTAGTGGCTCCCTTCTGGACTCACCAGATATGGTTCTCTCTGTGACAGCACCCAGTAGCGGAACTTCCTGTTCAACTGCCCCTGTGTCGAGGTCTCCTGTCACAGGACAGGGGGTGCCTGGTCCATCCAGACCTGTGATCCCTGCACCTACACACACACACACACACACACACACACACACGGCTCCTGAGGTCACAACCATCACTCATTTTGGGGTTTCTTCCCAGGTAGCTAATATCTTTCTGGTAGCTTGGAAGCCTTTCACAAGACACACTTATTTGCTGAAATGGAAGAGTTTCTCCATATGGGTGTGCTTCCCATGCTGAAGACCCTTTTACGTGTTCCATCAATACTGTACTGGTATACCTCCTGTCTTTATCAGACTCCGGTCAACAGTACTCATCCATTAAGGTGCACTTGGCTGCCATTTCGGCTTTCCATGCCCCTTTTGCTGGAAGCACAGTGGCACAACTAGAAGTGTCCTGTACATTCCTTAAGGGTGTCTTGCACATGTGTTACCTTATTCGTAAAACGGTTCTGCCCTGGGACCTTAATTTTATTCTTGAAAAATTGACTTTGGCTCCATTTCAGCCTGCTACAGCTTGTGAGATGTGTTTTCTTTCTTGGAAGGTACTTTTTTCTGGTTGCTATAACGTCTGCCCAAAGGATCTCAGAACTTCTTATGCATGAGCCCCTTACCCGATTTTTCACAAGAACAGGGTGGCCTTGCGTACTAATTCACATTTTTTACCCAAAATGGTTTCTGACTCCATGCTGAGTCAGACCATAAATCTTCCAGTGTGTTATCCTGAGCATGCTGACAAAGTTGAGGCACTGCTCCATACACTTGATGTACATAGAACACTACACTTCTATCTAGATCGTACTAAGGACTGCAGAAAGTCCACTCAGTTTTTTGTCTCATTCACCCCTGGAAGAGAGGGTGTACCGGTCACTAAACAATGCCTTTCCAAATGGCTGGCTCACTGCACTGAATATTGTTATAGGAAGTTCTGTAAGGAAAAATAGGTTGCTCACCTGAAACCATAGTTCTAGGAGTGGTATATGGTTCACATCCACACATTGGCAGTTCTTCCTTAAGAGCTGATTCACTGGAATGTCTTTAAGCAAAACTCCTCCCACAACCTGGGTGATATATCCCTCAGCTCCACCCCATGATATCAGATTCTGCACGCTGGAAGCAGGGATCCATGTTCCTTTTGCTGGGGGGGTCAGGTGGGTGGTGTGGATGTGCACCATATATCACTCCTAGAACTATGGTTACAGGTGAGTAGCCAATTTTTCTAGGGGCATGAATATGGTTCACTTATCCACACATTGGCAGACTTCCAGCAGTTCTCCAGGAGGAGGGGACAAGGCAAGCACCCTTATTTGGCAAACAGTGACTGGAGAACTGAGGTCTCAAATGTAGCACCCCGATGAGACTCTGGGTCAATGCTGTAATAGGAGGTGAAGGTGCGTGCTGACTTCCAGGTGGCCTGCAGATCTCCTGGATAGGAATGTCCCTCAAAGCAGCCACCGAGGCAGTGGTATGTCTGGTGGAATGAGCCCTGAGACCTATGGGAGGTTCCTTACTGGGCAACCTATAGCAGAGGTTGATGCAGGATGTAATACACCTGCCAATCACCTTCTTAACCGCCGGTCTGCCAGGCGCGGCTTCAGCATATGTCAAAAACAGTTGGCAAGCCTCACTCTGAACTCTAGCCATGTGTACCACATAACAGAAGAGCGCCTTCTGCAGGTCCAAAGTATGGAACCTGCAGTCTAACTCTGAAGATGGATTTGTGAAGAAGACTGGAAGGTTCATCACCTGGTTAAGGTGGATCTCTATGACAACCTTTGGGAAGAACTTCAGATGGGGGCAAAGGACTACCTTGTCCCTGTGGAAGACCAGGTATGGAGGCTCCATCGTGAGCACCTGGAGCTCACTAATCCTTCTGGTTGACATGACAGCCAGCAGGAAGGCCATCTTCCATGACAGGTATGACATTTCACATCTGTGCTTAGGCTCCAAAGGCTTGCCCATGAGCACTGCCAGAAGCAGCAACAAGTCCCAAAATGGTGGATGTTCATGCACTGGCAAGGACAAGTAGTTAAAGCCTTTACAAAAGCATCCCACCATCTTCTCTTGCATCACCATTGGCATATCAGCCCATGCCCAGTATGCAGAAATAGTCACCAGCTGCACCTTTAGGGTCATCAATTGCAGTCCCAGCTGGGATATGTACCAGAGGTATTTAAGGATACTAGCCACAGGGCAGGCAAGGGGATCAAGCTCCTTGCCCTGACACCAAATGGAAAATAGTTTCCATTTAAAGGCATAGCACTGGTGAGTTGACTCTTTTCTAGAGGCCTCCACAATGTGGAGCACATTCTTCAAAAGAGCTAAAGCCTGGAATACCAGCTGCTCAGGAACCAGGCTGTGAGGTGCAGGGATTAAAGGTTCCAGTACAGGACCCTCTTCTATTGTTAGGTCAGCAGATCTGGGCAAAGAGGCAACTGCTATGGCACCAGCTGAGGCTGAGGAGATCTGAGTATCAGAATTGGTGAGATCAGTCTGCAGCTTTCAGGCTCATCCATGCCCTGTCCTTCCAAACTTTGAACACTGCCTTGTGGATCAGGGGAAAGGGAGGAAAGGCATACAGGAGGCCTGGTGTCCAGGGCATTGAAAAGGCATCACCCACCAGTGTTCCAAACTGTGGGAGGCAGGCACAGAACAGCTGCAGTTTTGTGTTCTGCTAGGAGGCAAACAGGTGGCTCACCACCTCCTGATGCAGGGACCACTCGTGTGATATCTCACCCACTTGACTGAGAGTGGCTGCCAGCTGATTGTCTACTGCTGCGACATGGATTGCCAGCAGATCTGCATCCAGGCTGTGCATCAGGGTCCAGGTGCAGAAAGCCTCCCAACAAAAAGGGAAGGAGTGAGTGTCACCTTGCTTGTTCAGGTAGAACATGGTCATGGTCTTGTCTGTCTGGGCTTGCATGAACCCACCCCTGACTAAAGGAGCGAATTCCATCAGAGCTAGCTGCATTGAACAAAACTCCAGCGGGTTGATGTGGTGACGGGACTTCCTGGGAATCCAGAGCCTGTGGGTGACCAGAACCCATGGGCCCTGCGGTCTCCCAGGTATGCTCCCCACTAGGGATGTGTCCATGATTAGACTGATGATCAAATCTGGTCAGACAAATAGTACTCTTTCCTCCAGTTGCTCTGGGATCAGCCCCCTCTGGATGGCATCCCACATCAGCTGGGCCACTGTGACTGGCTGGTCCAGGTGACCCAGGCTCTGGGACCACTGGCAACTCAATTCCCACTGCAGGGGCTATATCCACCAGTGAGCCTACCGGATCTGGGCATCCTTCTGAGGTGCACACTCGGTGACTGCCTCTCACTCCCAGCCTGAACTCCTCGCTAATCGGTACTTCTCTCCCCACCCAACCCTCAGGCAGGTCAGCCCCCCAGCCACAGTTACCCCTGAGGGAAGATTCATCTGCCCATGGTGACCTTACAGACTCAAAGGCCTACCTTAGCATCGTGTTGGCACCGGAGGAGGAGTCCAGTGCAAAGGAGCCGGCATTGGGATGTGGGCCTAGCCACTGGTGCCCTCTTCATCTCCGCAGGCCGAGGGTTTTTTTTCACTTATGTACCTGAGAGCTTCCCCACCCTCTGAATGCGATGTGCAATGATGTTATGGTGCATAGCAACCCTGCCGACGTCTGCCGCACTCGGCCACTGTTCTGTAGTACCCACCGATCTCCATCGGGGGCCGCTAGAATGCTGAACTGCCCTGAACCCTCCCCCTGGGTGAGGAGAGCTATCCTTTGGACACTCCATCCACACTCTACCCTGCTGATCCCCGGCACACGAGTCCGCTCCTGAACCCGGGTCGTCGGTGTGGTGTGAGGTGTGGCATCCAGCACCTCAACCCTCAGTGCCACTGGGCCGGCTGCTTGAGAAAAATCTTGACCACCTCATTGACCGGTGTCAAGGTTGTCAAGCCTGATAGTGGTACTGTGGAGCCAGCAACCTGCCCCTCTGCCAGTTGTGGATCGGATGAAGCAGAGCACTCAACAAGCATTGAGCGGTCGAGGGAGTTGAGGGAGTGATAGGAGCATGATCTCTCCTGGTCCTAAGATCGACAATGATGTTTCTTATTTTTCTTACCATGACAGGCAGGGCTCTTTTCAAAGGTTTGAAGGGCCTGACACATCTCTCAAAACTCCCTGATGCTGACCCCAGCTGTGAGCAGCACCCAGGTCTGACAAAGTGCCCACCCTGGCCTTTGCCACAGTCTATTCCATAGCTGTGAGTTGGGCCAAAGACCCTGCCACAGAAAAGGGCACTTTGCAACCACCCTTAGGCCTCAATTTTGGGTCTCAGTTGGCCAGCTGGCTGAGGAAAAGGAAAGCCTTACAGTCTTCAAGAGACGATGGAAGCATCGTCTGACAGAGGTGGCAACCTGTGACATCGTGTACCATCCCTAGGCAGTAAAGGCACAACACATGGGTCCGTCCACGACATCTTCTGTCAGCAGGTGACACACTGCTTGAAGCTGGGAGCATGATTCTTTTTCTCGTGCTCCATCATCTGATTGTCAGGGGAAGTAACGAAGAATATATAGAATAACCAAGTTTGCCAGTGGTACAATTATGAGGCCCTACAACGTGTGCAGCTGTGGAGGAGGAGACTGAACTCTTCAGTGGAAGAGAAGATCTGATGTCACAGGGCAGAGTTGAGGGATATACCACCCGGGTGGTGGGAGGAGCTTTGCTTAAAGATGTTTCAGTGAATCAGCTCTTATTGCCACTGTGTGGATAAGTGAACCATATCAATGCCCCTAGAACTTCCTGGTGCCATAAGTGGCCACTCTAAATGTGGTATGGCCACTTCTGTTACCTGTTTGCAGAATGTTTCTGCAGCTGACATTCATGTTGCTGCCACATGTGGCACTGTATATACTTTCACAAAGCACTACAATTTAGTCATTGTCTCATGTAGATGTGCTGGCTTTGGTCTTGTTGTTCTGCAAGGTCTTCTGTCCTGATTTCATATCCAACTTTGCCATCCTCCTTAGGTACCTGTCCTGATTTCATATCCAACTTTGCCATCCTCCTTGGGTACTTGAGTACTGCTTGGGAATCATTCCAAAGATGTGGCCCAATGGAGTAGATAGCATCAATGAGGACAGAAAGAACAGTTACATACTTACCATAACAGTACATCTTCAAGAAAATCTCTTTCATTAGGCCACACCTATGGAACTATAGCTGCCAGGTATTAGGACCACACCGAAACCTTTTGCATGCAGTCCACTAGGGGCTGCCAATGATGATGTCCTACGTCGGCACTCCCCATATAAACGTGGGTGGTGCCTTCCCTCCTCAGTTCCCTGTTGGAGATTGCTCATAAGACCTCCCTCTAGGGAACCAGGAGGAAGCGTATGGTTTCAGCTACCAGGTGAGGCTGGAAACAGCAGGTAGCCTGCCCTGGAGAAAGAGACAGGAGTTATGGAGCTCTATATCATAGGGGGATGGAGGGTGGGATGGCATGGCCTGATGAAAGACATTCTCTTGAAGATATATTGTTACAGTAAGTACATAACTGTTCTAGCTTCTTCTTTGAGGATATCTCTTTCATCAGGCCACACCTATGGAATGAACAGCAAGCAATGCTGACAGAGAAACAGTCTGGGTGGCTGGAGCCTATAGACCTAAGAAAGTAGGCCTTGAAGCACAGACAGTCCAAAGCCTGCCCTTTTCCTTGAGTCAATGTCCAGACTGTAATGTTTAGTGAAGGTGTGGACAGTACTCCAGGTGGCAGCTGCACAAATCTCAGCAGCAGACACATTTTTGAAACATGTGACAGACATGGCCATGCCTCAAGTTGACTGGCCACGAACAACACCAGGAAGTTCCTTACCATACTTCCTGTAACAAAAAGTAATACAGTTAGCCAACCATTTGGAGAGGCACTGTTTAGAAACAGGACCACCCTCAGGAGCTGAGAGAGAGAACAGCTACCAGCTACCTTAAAGCAAGGAATTGATTTACTTAAGTACATTGAATTCGGTTCATAATTTAGGGGCTTGTAAAGCTAGGTAGAAGTAAGTGTTTTGGTTCACTGTTTTTGAGGTTGTTCTTTATTAGTGAAACGTTTATTTGCCATGGAGGTAATCTAGCCTCAGGAAGAGTGAGGGGTCCTCGGCGGATTATTTTTCTCAGTCCAGGGGTAAACCCACCCACTCACCCCAGGGCTTGTCCTCCTTATATAGGGCGTGGGTCTGACATCTCCTTTATAGGTACTGCACAGCTCACACTTCCTGCCTAATCCAGGTAGGGGGTGGTGTCCCAGTAACACATAAAGTAAAGCCACAGTAGGGGAACAAAAAAAGGAAAAAAATGTTTTTAAGGGAGTCAACTAAATAACTGAGTAAAAGGGATCAAGCTGCAGTAAGAAGAGCAAGGGAAGTAGTACAGACAACAGTAACAACAAACAAATTTAAAAGGGGGACTTCTAAATGACTTAGAAAAGTAGTCAAGCTACAAAATTGCTAGGCAACAAACAAAAGGGACCTAGAAGGAGAGCAAGTGGAGCAGTACAGACAACAGTAAGGAGCAAATGGAGCAGTACAGACAACGATAACAACAACAAAATTTAAAAGGGGTACTACTAAATAACCTAGAAAAGGGGTCTAGCTACAAGACCGCTAGCCAACAAACAAAAGGGACCTAGAAAGAGGGCTAGAGAAGCAGACAGCTAGATAAATAGCAGATTAAGTTTAGCATTGTGGGGAGTGGTGCAATGCAGTGGGTGCGGGGCAGTCATATTCAGCAGACCTTCTGGGTGCTGAAGTGCTGCCCTATCTGCAAGCACCTCTCTGGACTGAGGGAAGAGGTCGCCAGACTCAGAGTGGAGGTAAACTGGGTCGTGCATACCTTCAACCCCATCCAGAGACCACCTAGTCCAAAGCCGCTGCCTCAAAGGATGCCAAGTAAGAGGAGCACTTGGATGACAGTGGGCTCGGGTAGGGTTAGGACTGTCGGGGAAGAAACACATCCAAAAACCGACTCCACTACATAACTCATATGCCACACTGGCAAACGGGGACAGCCAGTCTGAGCCACCTGTAGTTGTGGAAAGGATGGATGTGGAGGTCAGCTGGGAAGGTGCCCTCAGAGGGGAGAGCAGTGGACCCCAGAGGAGGAAGCGAATCCTAGTGGGGGACTCTATTGTGAAGGGGATCCAGCTAGGAACAGGAGAGGGGGAGGACAAGGAGGGGTGGTGAAGTGCCTACCAGGTGCCATGGTGTGGAGGGATGGGAGGAGGATCCTGGGGATCGCCAGCAGGCAGGACAGGAGGGAGAACTGGATGTCATTATCCTCCTAGAAACTGATGACCTGGCAACCAAGGAACCTAAAGCAGTTCAGGAGGAGTTTAAAAGATTGGGGAGGGGTCCCAAGCAAGTAGCTACTTCCGTCACTTTTTCAGAAGTACTACCTTTGAGAGGCATGGGCTAGCGTAGGGGTGCCTGCACCAGAAACTTTAACACATGGTTGAAAAACTGGTGCAATGAAGAAGGGTTTGGATTCATTGGTGACTAGGGACCCACCTGGAGGGATGGGAGCTTATTCAAGCTTAACGGCCTGCATCCATCCTGGAGAGGAATGCAAATCCTCAGGAAAAGTTTAAATGCTTCATTGGCAAGCATTTAAACTAGCCAAGGGGGTGGCAGGCCAGCAAGAAGGGAAATTGATTGCCCACTCCCACAAGCTAGCAAAGGAACAGGGGGACCAGGAAGGGGGATATAACAGCAATGTAAAGTGCAAAAGACGGAGGAAGGGAAGAATTGAAGGGACACAGGTCCCCAAGGGGTGGCTAGACAGTCAGAGGGCAGAATACAAGAGAAGGGCAGAAGGCAGAATGGGCCAGGCAAAAAGATCACCTGGGAAGGGGGGGGTGTAGGACAACAAAACAGGGGAGGGAAGTTACATCATGGAGATCCATGCGTGCCATTGCAAGGAGCCTTAACAACAAGATGGAGGACCTGGAGGCAGCTATGGCACAGTCAGACCTGGACATTGTGGTCATAACGGAGATCTGGTGTAATGATAACCACAACTGGGAGATGGCCATATCCAGCTATAACCTATTCAGGAGAGACAGGAAGGGGGGAGGAGTGGCACTGTATGTGAAAGATAACATTAAGGCCACAGAGATCCAAGGAGAACAAGGAGGGGGAGATAGTGTGGGGTTAAACTTGAAAGAAAAATTGGGACAGCCATCTACCCAGCAGTAGTCTATAGACCATCAACCCAGATGGAGGATACAGATAGGAAATTGATGCTTGTCATCCAAAGAATGGCGGACAAGGTGGAGGTGGTACTGGTTGGAGACTTAAACATGCCAGATGTGGACTGGAGGATTCCAGGTCATTAGAGCATCTGGAAAACTGCTGTCAGCAAACTGAGTGCCAGCATCATGTCAAGCACAAGCAGCACATTGCACCAACAGACACACAGCGGGCAGCACCAGTGAGGGGGGAACCCCACCTAATGCCACACAACCCCCTGCTGAGCACTGGCAGGGCATCTGGGGGCCACAACAATGGATGGCGGTGAGGTGAACAGGGTGCCTGTCATGGTGACCCAGTAGAAAGTATGGCACAAGGGGATGGGTGCAAGCACAAGGTGGCCACAGACCCCCCCCCAACTGACAGCCATCCTGGAGCCGGGACCACAGCAGCCACCCACGGACACATGGCCATTGACAACGCCTCCCCCCAGTCACCTGCTGGGGAACAGTGCAACAGTGGAGTCGTGCATCCCCCCCCACAGGTGGCCACATCCCAATGTGGTGCAAAGCAGCATGCTCACCTGTGGAATAGGTGGCGCACAGCCCATAGCTGCCCACTGTCTACCACCCTCCAAGGCAGGAGCCACACGCCACCACCCACGGTTCCCCTAGTTGTACACAGGTCAGGCTGCTAGCACTGCCCACCACAACCCACCATATCCGGCGGCCCACTGTCCCACCAGTGACTGTGCAAGCCAGTTTGCAGGGTGCTGTAGTCGAGTGTCACATGTTGTGCTGTCGCTATACCGTCAGTTGCAATATGCTGCCACTCTAATGACCTGGAACCAGACTGAAGCCTCCCAGCAGCAGCAACAGCAGCCAGGAGCAGCTTTATCCTGGACTCCCTTCAGGAAGCCTTCCTTAAACAATTGGTCATGGAACCAACTCAGCAGGAGGCAATACTGGACCTGGCACTCACAAACGGAGACAGTGTGATGGAGTCACAGTAGGGGAGCACCTGGGGAACAGTGACCACTGGACACTGTGGTTTGAAATAACTGAATGGGCAGATCTCTGCCACACTAAAACATATATCCTAGACTTTGGGAGGGCAGATTTTGGGAGAATGGGGAATGCTTGGAAGAAGCACTAGTTGGAATGGGGAAGGAATTAGGGGTGGAGGAACAGTGGGCAGTATTTAATACAGGGATCACAAGGGTAACACAATTATGTATTAAGCAGGTTAGCAAGGGGAAAAGAAAGAGAAAACCTTTATGGTATTCCAAGGAGGTAGCAGAGAAAATGAAAGCCAAAAGGATTGCATTCAAGCAGTACAAAATGATACAGGCAGAAGGGGATAGGGAGAGGTACCAGGAGAAGCAAAGGGAAGCAGGGAGGGCAGTAAGGCAAGCCAAAGCAAAAATCACGGTTAGAGGGGACAAAACCTTTTACAGGTACATAAGTGAAAAAAGAAAGGCAAGGGGAGGGATAGTGAGGCTAAAGGGTGAGGGCAAGAGTAGTGTTGAGGATGACAACAGTAAAGCAGACATACTGAACAGATATTTCTGGTCAGTCTTTACAATAGAAGAGGTGGGTAGTGGGCCAGAAAGGAGAACAAAGGGGTGGAAGGGCACAGAAATGGATACAAGTACTATAGGAACTGGAAGGAATAAGAGTCAATAAAGCTATGGGCCTAGATGGAGTGCACCCCAGGGTGCTGAGGAAGCTTGGAGAAGTGGTGGCTGAACCTTTGGAGACTCTGTTTAGCTGATCATTGGAAACAGGTGAGGTGCCCAAAGGCTGGAGAACAGCTGATGTAGTCCCCTTATACAAGAGCGGGAACAGAGAGGAAATATTAAAGGATCAGTGTGTGTCGTTAACAGGCGATTTTAATGCAGATTGGGGGCAAAGTAGAGGGAATAAACTTAAAGCAAATCTGGAAGTATTAGGCCTTCAACAATTAATTCATCAACCAACAAGAAATCTTAACAATAGAACTATCGGATCTATATTGGATCTGTTCTTTGTCTCACAAGAATTGAAGATGGATGGTTGTAAAATCCTTCCTTTAAATCTGGGGGACCATAACCCAACTCAGTGTGTTCTATTTTTACAAAAAATCTTGGGGAAATGGAAAACGTGATTGTTAGTTACGTGACTTGAGGAGATTCAATACATTATCTTTTAGGGATAGTCTTAGAAATCTTGATTGGTCAAGAGTATTTTTGATCCCTGATTTAAACCTGGCTATCCAGGAATTTACGGATTCATTTTTGGATATTGTCCAGCTCCATGTCCAGAAAATAAAAAAGAACAATAATACCAAAGACTTGCCATGGCTTAGTGAGAAATTGAAAATCCAGTTACGTGTAAGGAATAGAATATGGAAAAAAGCTAAGAGAACAAGATTAGTGGAAGACTGGGATTTATTTAAGTACTAGCGGAATAAATGTAAACGAGTGATAGCTTTAGCCAAAAAAAGATTCTATCAGAAATCTTTTGGTAAGATGCAGGACCCAAACAAATTTTGGAAGAATATCTCCGATTTAAAACATCCGGTAAAGTCTAAAAATCCTATTAGTTTAGTACAAGGAGAAAAGTTGATAGATAATCCCTTAGAGGTAGCTAACTTGTTAAATCATTATTTTAAGGATTTACCAGACTTGGAAATACCAAAACTGGAAGTAGCTAATCTTGTACAAACACAGTCTGTCACTTCTATAGCTAACAATAAGGGATTTAAACTAAAAAAAAAATTGAAGTAAAGGATGTAGTTAAAGAATTAAAAAGTTTGAAAGTGCTAAAGAGAGCAGGAATAGATGGTATCGATCCTAAGTTTTTGAAGTTAGGTTCTGACATAATATCCCCAATAGTTACATATTTCTATAATTGGAGTATACAGTCTTCCTCTGTACCTGAATTGTGGAAAATGGGAGCAATCGTTCCCATACATAAAGGTGGAGACTTTACAGTTCCTTCTAATTATAGACCGATCACCTTGCTCCCTATTCTTCTAAAGATTCTGGAAAAGTTGGTAAATTACCAGCTTGGCCACTATCTTGAACAAGAGGGGATCTTAACAAAGTACCAATATGGGTTTAGAGGGGGTAAGTCCATGAACACCTCCCTGCTTGATTTTGGTGATTTGGTGGTAACGTTACTAAATCAGGGTAAATGTACTGGGGCAGTGTTCATGGACCAAAGCAAGGCTTTCGATTTGGTACATCATGAGACTCTTTTGCACAGGTTATTGGATATTGGGGTGCAACAAGAATCTCTGCAAGGGTTTAGATCCTACTTACCTGATCGTAGGCAAAGAGTGATCTGTGGTGCTACTGTCTCAAGTCTCCTGGATTTAGATAGAGGTGTACCACAGGGCTCTATTTTGGGCCCTGTGTTATTTAACATCTACATAAATAGCCTTGTAACTCATATAACTAGTACTGAGATCAGGCTTTATGCAGATGATATTGTACTAATTGCATCGCAAATAGTTCAGGAGACCTAAGACAGTGGCTCCAGACAGACTTTCTTAATATTGAGACTTGTATGAGAGACTCAGGTCTTATAATAAGTATTAAAAAGATGCAGAATATGATCTTTTCAGTAGGATCACATGAAAAAAGGATTTTACAGATTTACAGATTACTTTTCTTGACGGGATTAAGGTTCAGAAGGTACCTAGTTATAGATATCTGGGAGTCCTTGTCGATTCCCAGTTTTCTTTTTCTGAACACATTTTTTTGCAAACAAAAAAGGTTAGTCAAAGACTGGGAGCCTTAAGAAGGTTGTCTGGATGTCTGACCAGGGAAATTAAAATCAGACTGGTAAAACAACTACTGCTGCCTGTACTTGATTATGGATTTCCACTGTATATGCATTCTTACCAAAAGTCTTTGGATAAGATAGATCAGATGTATTATAGGATGGGGAACTACATATTACGGAATAGATATCGGGTTCATCGATGTCTGGTCTATCAGGAACTTGATTGGTTACATCCAACTGCACGGAGGAAGTATCTATGGTCAGTGGTATGCCATAGTCTAGTTTATCCCAAGAGTAAAAAATTGCATCCATTAAATCACCTAATATGTTTGAATTTAAATTTAACATACTCAGACAGGCTAAGGAAAACATCCAGGAACTTGCCTACGATCCGAATTATGAATCAGATGGGGGATATCATTCTTCAGAACAGTTCAGCAAAGACTTGGAACAAACTAACATTTCAATTAATTGAGATTCTTGATTTGCACATATTTAAACTTAAATTGCATGACTACTTGAAAGTTTGTTGTAACTGTTTTTAGTTTATATGTTGTTTTTGCTCTGTATGTATTTATTATACATTGTTTAAATGCTGTTGTTGTAATTACAAGTATGTGCCACAGGAATTTGTTGTAAATGGGGATTTATTTCTCCAACAAATCAGCCTGTATAAAAATAAACTTTTAAATAAACAAACAAGTCCCTTTCCACTGGAAAGGGTCCTATAGGAACTGGAAGGAATAAGAGTCAATAAAGCTATGGGCCCAGATGGAGTGCACCCCAGGGTGCTGAGGGAGCTCAGAGAAGTGGTGGCTGAACCTTTGGCGACCCTGTTTAGCTGATCACTGGAAACAGGTGAGGTGCCCAAAGACTGGAGAACAGCTGATGTAGTCCCCTTAAACAAGACCAGGAACAGAGAGGAGGTGGGAAGCTGCAGACCAGTCAACCTCACCTCAGATTATGGAAGCACTACTAAAGGAGTGATTAGTGGAACACCTTATGGCCAATGGTCCATAGGACCCAAGGCAGCATGGTTTTACTGGGGGGAGGTTGTGCCAGACTAACCTCATTGAATTTTTTGTCTGGGTGACAAGGGAGGTGGATCGGGGTGGAGCAGTGGACGTGGCCTATCTGGACTTCAGTAAGGCCTTTGACACTGTGCCCCATAAGAGGCTGTTAAACAAGCTGGGTAATATAGAGCGTGGGTAGGACAGTAGTGCGATGGGTGGGGAATTGGCTGGATGGCAGGACACAGAGGGTAGTGGTAACTGGCTGTGACAAAATCCTAATTGATCAGTTAGTTAAAATTAAACTTCATCATAACATTATTAAATAGATAGAATCATAGCTTAGGGACAGGCAGCTGTAGCAGGCCGAAAGGTTCCCTAACAATCTTAGGACAGGCCAGACGAATCTGGAAGGAGAGGCAGGAAGCTTACTCAGTGACCAAGATGCAAACAATTTATTTACAAGGGACAATAACAATGAGAGAACTGGGTTTTACAACAGTACAGGATAATAAACATAAACAACAAACAAAACAATGAGATTGGGACCAACAATTGGTCGAACCAAGAACAGGAAGTTAAACCCTTTTAGTCCAAGTCCTGCTTGCACTTGGCTGAGATGACGGAACAACTGAAGAACCAAGCTTGGGCTTTTCTCTGCGTCGGCGATCAGCAGGTGGGCATTGACCCAACAAAGCACTTTTGTAAACAGGCCATAACAGGACATCCCCCAGATGAATAGAACACAACGAGGAACACTGCTTGCTGGTCAAGGAAGAACTTGATGATCCTCTGTGGCTCTGGGCAAGAAGCTGAAGACTCTCGGTCAGCCGATGGTTCTCTGGACGATTAGCAGCAATGACCATTGGTAGGTCCCCAGCCCCAGGTGACCTCTCAACAAGTTGACTGCTGACAGAATGATTTCCAGGCTGCCTCGGCGGAGTGACATGGACACACGCACACTTTTGGGTGGCCGGCAAAATAATAAAAGGGCATGCAGGATGTTACCTGTGGTTCCCCAAGCTTGAGCCGGGGTGACTCCTAAGCTTACTCACTAGTGGATGCCTCACTAGCAGCTCTCTACCACTTACCATCACAGGGATGATGCTGGAACACTTGTGGTGGAACTTCAAACAGGCTGACGTCACTGGAGGTGGTTCTGCTGCAGATGGTGGCTGGGCCAGGGACCTCCCTAGGTCAGCATCAGGCTCTGAAGAAGCTGGTCCGGGCAACACAGGTAACACTGGATGTCAAGTGCAAGGACACAGTCTGATCACACACTTTAGTAGCAAGCAAACAGTTTGTGAGTTTTTTTAGCAACAATGCAGCTCATGAACAGGATGCAGTCTCCAGAGGGCGTCGGGCAGGCAACGCACAGCTCGGTTGGGGGGGGTGCTCAGAAGACCCACCAGAACACTCGTGGCTACCCAGGGCTCTAGACCACTCCCTCCCCTCATTAATGAGCATATTAGTAATGGCTGTGGCCCCCTGGCAAAGAATGGTGCCACAGGGGTCTTTAGTCTCACTGCCCTTATTTCCTCCTTTCAAGGCTTTTAAATCATGGTGCCCTTCTCTCCTTACCTGCCTAGAAAAAAACTACTAGTGGCTTGGCCTGCCTCTGCTGGAGTCACTTTGAACTATAATAAAATAAGAAGAAAGAAAAAAAAAACTGCAACAGCCCTCTGGCCTTTCTCTCTGGGCACTCGGCTCACTGTCTGCCCACTCCCCTTCCCCTCAGGGCCAGCAGCTCAACCAGGGAGTCCACTGCGACCCCCCTTGTCTTTACTAGGGCACTGGCCCTGTAATTATTTTGGGCATGCAGCTGGGCAGTGCAGTGTACCCACCCTTAGCTCTGCTCTTACAAATGGTGATGCTTGGGCAGTAGACCAGCTGCACAGGGCCTGGCTCAGCCCTGCCTTCCCTGTACCCAAATGTGCAGGCCTCTACCCTTGGCCCCACCTCTGTACTCCTGGCAGAGCTCACTGCTGTGTCCTCCCTTTGCCCCACTTTACTTCCCCTCCTCACTGCTAGGGATGCCAATTTTTGCACCCACCCTAACCCCTGGGGCTCATGCCATGCAGTGCCCCTAATTCAGTTGTGATGGGTGTCTTCCCCACTTGTTTCTCCCTCCTTCTGCCCTCAGTGCCTTTGTATTTCCTCTTTTCCCTCCCCTGGCGCCTATGGCGCAAGCTAAACAAAAGATTGGGCACTTGGCCCACTCACCACCATGGCCCAGGATTTCACCTTGCCAGCCGGGGTCTGGGCAAACTGCCGGGGAGCCACGCTTCCTCCTGGCCTCTTCTTTTACTCAATATGGTTGCTGGAGTGGAACTACGGATCCGGGGTGCATTTTCCACCCGGTCCTATTTTGTTGCAGCACTGCTTGGACTGGCCACCCGAGGTTCCCCCCCCCCCACGCCACTCGACGCTCAGGAAAAAAAAAAAAGGTGTGTCGGGGAGCCGGGTTCCCACCCGGTGAATCTTGCTGCTGCTGCTACTCCCACCCTGGACCGGAGCTGGAGGGGAGCGATGACAAGGGAGCCACGGACACCATGCAGGTATCTTTTTCTTTGGTCTGGGCTCCCTGTGTCCTCCACCCTCCTCAGTATGCTGCCAACTGACCCTACAAGCCACTCCCTGGCCCTTTTCTAGGGCAGGGGTGGTCCCGGCATTCGGCCAGGAAATTGGCCCTTGCAAGCCCTTCAGGGAGGGTCTCCTGCCCCGGCCCCCCCTTCCCAGCGCCAAACGGCATGAAACTAAACAAAGGGATAGGGAGGGGTCGGTGGGACTGCATGAAAGGAGGGGGTGGAATGAAGGAACGGATGAGTGAGTTAGAGAAAAAAAAAAGAGATTTGCACATGAGGGAAAGGTTCCTCGTTTCCTGGTGGTGCCCCATACTTTGGGGGTACTACACAGCAAAGGGTCATTATTAGAGATCAAAAATCAGCTTGAGGAATAGTTATCAGTGGGGTCCCACAGGGTTCCGTATTGGTACCCATATTATTCAATATCTTAGTCTCTAGCATGCAGACTTTGAATGGAGTGTGTTTTAATAAATAGGCAGGTGACAGCAAACTCAGCTGCATTGTAAATGACAAGCAATCCATCAGATTATTACAAAACAATCTGGACAATTTGGCCAGATGGGCAGTAGAAAATAAAATGATTTTTAATGTCGCTAAATGCAAGGTCATGCATTTTGGGAAAAATAACACCATGGCTAATTATACACTTAATGGCACCCAATTAGAGATTATAACATCGGAAAAAGACCTGGGAGTCACAGTCACTGATAATCTAAAATTTAGCACCCATACTAACAAAACTGTCAAGAAATGTCATGGCATAATAGGGTGTATTTTTAAACATATTAAAATTCATGAACCTGAGGTCATTATTCCACTATATACCAGTCTGGTTAGGCCGCATATAAATATTGTGCTCCTTTCTGTGCACCCACCTCAATAGGAGCAAAAATTACAGTGAAAAAAGTTCAGAGGAAAATAACAAGGAATATAAACAATTTGAAAAATTCTGACTGCGAGGCTAGGCTTCAATCTCTGAGGTTATATACACTTGAATATAGAGCATTATGGGGTGAACTTTGTTTGACATACAAGGCCTTTCAGTATTATTTGAAACAATCTGTCTTGAAAGACATGTATCAAAAACTGACACACGATCACACTCATTAAAACTCTGTGCTGAACATAATAAAACAGTAAAAAGAAGAACATTTATTAATCAAAGACTCCCCCCAATTTGGAATTCCCTCCCTTCATCTGTTGTAACCAGTGACAATCTTGAACAGTTTAAAATTAGATTTGACCAGCATATGGGTGATAGGAAATTTCTCTTCTGCCATTAGGATTTGGCGGTGAGTGCATATTGGGCTTGCCCTCGAACTCATATACACCTATGAACCTATGAACTCTGCTGAGGGAAGGGTGACCAGTGGAATGCCACAGGGATCAGTGGTGGGTCCGATCCTCTTCAACATCCTTATCAGTGACATTACAGATAACATAGAAGGGAGAATTTCCCTGTTTGCTGATGATACAAAACTCTGTAACAGAGTGGAGATGCTGAAGGGAGTGGATAGAATGAGGAGAGACCTGCAGAAGCTTGAGGAATGGTCAAGGGTGTGGCAGCTGAGATTTAACACAAAAAAGTGCAGAATAGTGCACATGGGGCACAAAAACCCTGGAACAACATATCACCTCAGGGAAGGGGGGAGGATATAGCAGGCTTCAAGCAGGAAAGGGACCTTGGGGTTATAATGTCTGATGACCTAAAGGTTGGGAGTCAGTGCAACAAGACAGCAGGTAAAGCAAATAGGATGCTGGGATGCAGAGGCAGGGGCATCACCAGCAGGAAAAGGGAGGTCATAGTTCCTCTGTACAAGACATTAGTGAGGCCCCACCTGGAGTACAGTGTCCAGTTCTGGAGGCCTTACCTACGTAAGGATACAGACAGGGTGGAGACAGTTCAGAGGAGGGCAACCAAGATGGTACAGGGTTTACATCACAAGTCCTACAAGGACAGGGTGAAGGTTGTGAATATGTACTCCCTGGATGAGAGGAGAGGGGGGGATATGATAGATACAAGTACCTCATGGGGAGGAACAAGATGCAGGAAAGCACTATTTTTCCGAGGAAGAGATGTTCCAGAACTAGGGGTCATGGGATGAAATTGAAGGGAGAGAAGTCCAGAGGTAACGTGAGGAAGTATTTCTTCATAGAAAGGATGGTGGACAAGTGGAATGCCCCGCAAGAGGAGGTTGAGGGGGCTGAAATGATTATTGGATTCAAGAATGCATGGGATAGGCATTGTGAGATCCTAGCAGTTGGGGGAAGGGGATAACCCAGTTGAAGAGAAGGTTGAAGAGGCAAAATTACATGTGCAATTGAGTAGACTAGGTGAGCCAAAAGCCCTTATCTGTTATCAGTATCTAAGTATCTATGTACAGCATCTTTCCCAGGGGCAAATGAAACAAAAAGCTGCAAGGACTTCCTGTAGTCTTTCGTATGGTGTATATAGTACCTGAGTATTCTATATACAGATATGTCAAGCCATGATGAAGCACAGAAATGCTGCAGAATATCACAGAATACTGCAATTTACTGCAGGGGTCTATGGCAATTAAGCCCTTTTGTCATGCAGGATTGTGTGACATGTCATTACTGCAAGTTACTGCGCTTCATCGTGCCTGACACAGCTGTACATCTATGGAGCAATGCTTCCCCTGGATTGGCACGCTCAGGAAAATAAACTGGCAGGTGGATGGTTTGATTTAAGGTAAACTCAGACACTACCTTTGATAAAATATTAGGACTGGTATGTAAAGACACCCTGTCTTTATGGAAAATCAAATAAGAAGGCTCACACACTAGAGCCTGAAGCTCTGAAATCCTTTGAGGAGAAGCAATAGCAACTAAAACTATCGCTTTCAAAGAAAGAAAGCATAGGCCACAAGTTGTATTCGGCTCAAAAAGGAGCCAAAGTAAGCTTTTCTAACACAAAATTCAGGTCCCAAGCTGGGACTAGATTGCAGATAGAAGGCTTCAAGCGTGGTATGTCTCAAAAACATATGGGCTACCTCCTGCTGAGCAACTGTATGCCCATCAACAAGCACGTGAAAGGCTGAAATAGCAGTCAGGTGCACTTCTAGAGAGGAGTAATGCAATCCTGCATCTGACAAGGACAGCAAATACTCTAGAACCTGGTTTACCAAACAAGTAAAATGATCTAGTTGAGGAGAAGTGGACCACAAAGCAATCTGCTTCCACTTCATGGAATAGCTTGCTCTCAGCCACTGGAACAACAGCTAGCTTTTGATTTTATATTTATTTATTTATTTATTTTTATTTCACCAGGAGAAGCTCCATTGAGCAAGCACATTTTCAAGGAGGTCCTGGACGGACAGGATTATACAGACTGAGCTTACAACAAATAAGTTTACAGAGTCGTACTAACTACATACAGAGCATTGTACAATAAGTGGAACATTCAGAGGAGGACAACATAGGTAGCAGTACTTTACACATACAGGCATTTGCATATTTGGTAGATGAGGCTAGGATTTTAGGAAAAAAGGTTTAAAAGAGGAAGAAGGGGCTGAGCTAAGGAGAGAAGGTGCAGAAGATGGATAGAGGCAGCATAAGGAGTGACAGTTGAATTTTTCTTGGATAGCTTTGTCTAAGAGAGATTTGAAAGCCCCTATACTGATGGTAGAGACTAGTTTAAATGAGTGCTGAAAAGTATTCCATAGTGAAGGGAGAGAATGTCCTATAGCGGCTTCACCATAATGCAAAGCGACCCTAGGTGTCTCCAGCTGAAGGTAGGAATACCTCCTCAGTTAGTAGGTACTGGAGGACTGGTTAAGTAGATCAGTAATGTAATAAGGGAGTTTGCTCATGATGGCTCTATAGGTCCATAGCAGAACCTTTTTTAGTCTTCTGTTGGAAAGCAAGGACAGGCCAATTTGCACACAAAGTGTGCAGTAGTGGGCTTTGGCTGGGGCATTCGTTATGAACCTTATGGCTCTATGATAGAGTACATCCAGTCTTTTAAGAGCAGAAACCATGCTGTGGCAATATATAAGATCAGCATAATCTAAGAGAGGGATGAATGTGGCTTGTACCAGTTTTTTCCTGGCATCCTGCATAAGTAGGCATTTATTTCTAAAGAAAAAGACCAGTCTCTTTTTTAGTTTCGAGACACCCCAGACCTAACAATGGCTATGTCCTCAGGAGCCATGCATGGAGATGGAGTGACTTGAGGTCCGGATGGACCAGGGTTCCCTGTTTCTGTGACAACAAGTCCTTGCACAGGGGTAGAGGTACTGGTGGTTCCACTGCTAACTGCTGCAGTAAGGGAAAACCAGATCTGATGAGGCCATATGGGAACAATGAGCATCAGAGTTGCTCCTTCCATTTGAAGCTTGATTAGCACCCTCTGGATTAGAGGGAAGGGAGGAAAGACATAAAGGAGCCTCCCTTTCCAAAAGAGTGACAATGCTTCTTGCCAGAAAACGCTAGGCCCTTGAACGAGCAAGCAGAAAAGTGGCAGTTTTGCACTGTGTGGGGATGCAAAAAAGTTCCAACTCTGGACAACCCCACCTGTCGAACAGGTCTTCTACCACTGAAGTCAGCAGTTCCCACTCATGCATTCTGGACTGTGACTGGCTTAGTCTGTCTGCCAAGATGTTTTGGATGCCTGGAACATGAACAGCCAATAGTTCTAGGCTGCATTCTACAGCCCAATACCAAAACCCTCATCACTTCCCTGCACAGGGTGTAGAAGTGATTTCCCCTTGCTTGTTTATGTAGTACATCATGCTGCTGTTGTTTGCTTGCACCAGCAGATGTCCCGGGAATAAATGGGTCTGAAAGGCTTGCAGAATGTACAGAACAGCCCTCATTTCTAGAACATTTACATGAAGGGTGCTCTCCATTTTCCTCCAGGATTCTTGAGACTGATGAGATCCCATTTGTGCCCCCCCAGCCCATCCCAAAGCATCTGTAATGAGAATTCGATGAGGGGAGGGAATCAGGAAAGGAACCCCCTTCAGCAAATGGTAGGGTTCCATCCACCACTGAAGCATCTTTCTGACAGGGGATGTTACTAAGACCCTCTGTTCTAGGTTGTCAGTACGTTGATCCCATTGGACCCTTAATGTCCAATGGGGGATCCTCATGTGCAGTCTGGCCATTGGTATGGTAACAATGGCTGCTGCCATTAGGCCCAACAATCTCAGGAATGTCCTGGCTGTGACACACCTGCTGTGATATACCATCTGGGCCTGTGTAATCAGGCATTCGACCCCATACTGAGGCAGGGAGGCTAGGCCTTTGACTGTATCCAAAATTGCCCCTATGTATTGCAGGTTCTGACAAGGGGTCAAGATTGATTTAGGCACACTGACTATGATTTCTAGGGCATTGAACAACTGCCTGGTGCATGCTAGGGTCTGGTAAAGCTGCTCTTTGCTCTGAGCTTTGAGCAGCCAGTTGTCCAGATAAAGGAATACACATAGTCTCTCTCTCCTGAGGGCTGCTGCCACTACTGCTAAGCATTTGGTAAATACCCATGACATAGAAGATAAGCCAAAGGGCAATACCCTAAACTGGTAATGCTGTCCTTGGAAGAAGAACCTGAGGTACTTCCTGTGAAGGGGACAGATTTTGATATGCGGGTAAGTGTTCTGCATATCTAGTGAACATATTCAGTCCTCTTGTTGCAGTAGTTCTAACAGGCCTTGTAGAGTGAACATTCTGAATTTCTTGTACTGAATAAAGAAGTTCAAGTTTCTTAAGCCCATAATGGGCTTCAGATCCTCTGTGCATTTGGGAACTAGGAAGTAGTGAGAATAGAACCCTTGGTTCCCTTGTTCCCAAGGGACTGGCTCTATGGCTCTCTTTCACATTAAGGCATGTATCTCCTCTAGTAGCACCGGTATGTGTTCTGGAGGATAGGATGAACAGGCAGGAGGGTGATCTGGAGGGAGTGCCAGAAGTTGTAGAGCATGACTCTGTTCTGTGATCTGTAGGACCCAAGCATCTGATGTGACCTTCCTTCACTGGTCCAGGTGGAGGGAAAGGCAACCCCTGACTACCACCTCCAAAAGTACTGGTGTATAGGGGTCCAGTAATGAGTCATGCAGATGCAGATCCTGTGGCTGCAGACCTCTAGGGGCTTTTGAATGAGCACCAGGGGTGGGTCCTGGGGTAGGCAGAGCTGATCCTCCTCTGCTCTTACTTTGATGTCCAGCTCCTGAATAGTGTCTGTTACTAGCCAGACAAAAGGGCACTCTCTGCCTACTTCTTGGTTGTGTATGGTAGAGGGAGTGTACCGATTTTAAAAGTCCTGCCCGAAGCTTGGAGGTTTGAGAGGATATCCTGAACATCTGCTCCAAAGAGCTTATATGCTCTGAATGGGGCGTTTAGTATTATTACTGCACATCATTAGCAAATCCTGCCACCCTCAACCAGAAGTGTCTACTTAAACAGACACCAGAGGCTGCTGCCCCAGCAGAAGCATTGGAAATGTCATAAGTAGACCTCAACAGATGCTTGCCTACATCTGCCCATACCTGGAGGGCCTTTGGCAGCTCCTGCTTAGGAGTACCCTCTGGGAAGGCTTGGACTACAGCTTTGGCCTTCTTCCAGAGGGTGTTTTGATATTTTACCATATGATCCTGGTAGTTTATAATTCTTAGGCCCAAGGTGGCAGAAGCTAAGGTCCTCTTCCACAGGACATCTAACCTCCTGGACTTCCTGTCAGGAGGGAGATAGCTGAGGTGTTTAGGCACTTTAGACCTATCATAGGCTACATTTATTACAACCAAATCAGCCTTGGGTTGGCCAGCAAAAAATGGCCCACCAGAGGGGCCTGATACAACTTGTCTGCCCTCCTGTAAATTACAGCCAGGGTGGCATCCTCTAGGGTAGACAATAGAGGAGGAATCACAATCGGTAGAGAATCATGTAGCTCTAAAAATTCCAGCGAATTCCTTGTGGTGATGTCTCAAACCTCTGACTCAAAACCCATGGCAGACTGGAGTTGCTGCATCATACAGATGAATGAGGAGTCTTTTTGGGGGACCCTCGGAGTATACACAACAGAGTCCTCACTTCCTGTGGAATCAGTGGAGCATGACCTCTCATAAGGGCTCTCCATATATTCTTCCTCCTCCTCCTCTTACATAATGAAGTCAGGGTTACATTCCTGATCCTTGTTGATGGTTTCTGCAGGCCTCTAAGAAGGGACAGAAGAGGTTGTCGATGCCCGAGAAGGCACAGGGCGCGTTGACCATGGAGGTGTCGGCAGTGGGGCTTGCCTTGGGTGCTCCATCAATGCTGCTACTGTCAGGAGGAGAAGGTAGAAGGCACTGTAACAGGTTCACAAAGGACGAAAGCACTACCTGCACGTCTGCGCTGGCCTGTATTACAGGTGCGTTCTGGGACATCGATGGGGAGGGTGCAGTCCTCAACTTCGATGGTCCTTCATCAGCCATATTAGGACTGGCGGTACACAGCCTGGACCGACCTGGAGGGATCAGAGGTCCAGGTAGCTGATGGTGTTGCTGCTGATGTGGTTGATGGCCAGTAGCAGTCGCTCTGGATTGCAGGGGCGACCTAGAATGAGCCAGGGAGGACTTTTCCTTACTTCGTTCTCTTTCCTGGTGTTTGTGCTTGTGCAGCCTGGTACCTTTGTCCCAGGACTTGAAGATCTGGCACTCGAGGAGTGGGCCAGCAACCTGGTGGACCTCTTTTCCTGGAACTCTTTCTCCATCCTGGCTACCTGCTGTTTTAGGAGGTAGGTTTCCAGGGCATTCTTTTTGCGTCACCAGGTATCTGTATTAAAGTTCAGGCAGAGTTTGCAAGCCTTAATGTTATGGGCTGTGCCGAGACAGCACACACAGATGTTGTGTAGGTCACAGGAATAAATGTTTTCACTGCATTTGTAGTATCTAAAGAGCTTAGTGGGTTCTTTAGATGATGTACATAATGACAACGATCACTTTTAAAGAGTGATAGTGAACCAGGGTCAGAAATTCAAACTAAAGGCTAAGTAGCAGTCAACTGAAGCAGCTGTGTCTCCGTGGAGGGTCTGGCGAGTATGGTCGACGGTGGGAAAAGAACTGAGGAGGGAAAGGGCCACCCACATTTATATGGGGAGTGCCAACGTAGGGCATCATTGTGGGTGATCCCTAGTGGACTGCTTGCAAAATGTTTCCATATGGTCCTAATGCCTGGGGGCCATAGTTCTATAAGCATGGCCTGATGATAGAGATATCCTCAAAGAAGATCAGTTACTCCCCATCACAGTAGATCTTCAAGGAAAACTCCTCCATTGGGAGGCAGCGCCCACCTTCTTCCCCTTTATAGAGATATAAGCTGCCAGAATATTTCACTGCCTTGCTGGATGTTTCCATAAGTACCTTGTATGCTTCCCAGTTCCCTACCTTTCCTTGGGTGCCTGGTACTGGCTTTAGCACCCTTTTTCTCATGGCAAATGGCCCTCTGACAGGGGTGTCATTTAGGGGTTGCATTTGCAACCACTATGAATGTTTTGTGACCCCTACATTCTGTTTGCGACCCCTGCTGCCTGGTTCACCTGTTGTTTTGTGGCTGCCGCCTGTGCTGGCTGGCTCACATGTATTCTGTTTTTTAGTTTGTTGCCTGCTGCCCCCCCACCACCGCGTCCCCTTCCTCCGCCCACCCCGCCAGCATCTAGTCCCTCCAGTCCTGTAACAGAAAACCTTTCGTGATTGGTTGGGACTGGGACAGTGTGAAAGACCACATCACTGTTTCAGGGACACTAGTTTTCTGCATTCTTGGAAACACGATGGAAAATACGCATTCCTGATTGGTCCACGAAATACTCAAACTGCTGCTTCTTTTTGGCTGGTGACCCAAACTCTGCTTTCAGCACATTTCTTCATACAGCAGAGGATTCATGAGTTACTGCTCTCCATTCTAACAGTTTGCCAAGTAAGTCCAGTTTAAATGCAGCTTTTTAAAAATTAGCACTGTTCGGGATTTCTGACTACATCCCCAGCTTTGCTGCTAGCACCGTTCAACTACCTACTGCTCTCCTCCTTTGAATTCAGAAACATTTTGGACTTTGTTTTGCAAAGTAAGTCCAGTTGAACTGCAGCTTTTCAGTATTTGAATTTTTGACCGCATCTGTAGTTCTGTTGCTAGCGCTTTCCACAAGTGAAAGTTTTTTGGTTTTTTTAAATGAGCAGCTTAACAGTTCTATATTTTTTTCTGATCACCTCTCTGGCTCTGACCATTTTAAGAATGTTTTTGTCTTTTTTTTTTCAATCTGTGTGACTGACTCATAAATCAAAGCTGATGTCAATTTGTGTGTGGGGGTGTGTGGGGGACACTTACATCTGTGCATGTCTGCTCCTGTTCATAGCATAACAGCAAGTAGTATGCGTCCATGTTGACAGTCAGCATCCCTCTACACACACACCCCTCATCGCGCCTAACAGATTTCTATTTTGGCATCAACCATAGGGGACATCACAACAGGATAATTGTGCCAGGTCCAGGAGGGCAAAATGATCTGGTGGGCCTGGTGAGGAGTCATTGGAATACATGAATCAGCCTGCAGTGATACAGTAGGATATTGTCTCTAAGAATGATAATAGGCTGCCAAAGCTCTAAAGGTTTGGGGTAAGCTAACATTTCATCTCTTTCTCTGTCTGTTTTCATGTGCTGGGATACATCAGTCTGCATTGTTATGATAGGTACGTCTCTGAGAGTGGCAGCAAGCTAGTGAAGCTCTAGAGGTTGGGGTAAAGTTAAATACACATTTCATCTCTTTCCAAGGACAGGAGTGTCTGTCTGGATGTGTATGGTTCATTAAAAAAGGAGTGACTGGATAACTTTGTGATCCTGCTATGGAGATGTGAAGCAGCAGGTTTTCCTAAAGTTTTCAGAATTGCAATGTCTGCACTTTGAAAGGCTGTCTTCAGAAAGGTGAGCCCCCACAACCCTAATAATTTATCTTCCCATTCCTAGTTGGGTCATTCTCCATTCTTGCAGTACTGAGTGTCACTCACTGAGAGGAAGCTGTTCTAGTCCTGGAGGATTTATGTCAGGGTGTGGATTTATGCCAGGGGGTGTGGTGACTGGTGATGTGTAGCAAGTAAATCTTCTCTTATACAAAATGTTGTAGATTAAACTGGTGAATGGTGAGCGAGTCTAAAGTCTTGGTTTCTGAAGCCCACTGCTGTCTAAATACAATGTACAGTGCAGACTTCCCCACATTGTGTAGCATTTATTGCTCCTGAGAGGTGAGGGTCTTCTGGAAAAGGAGACCAGAGCACAGTTTATCCGTAGTACCAAGGAAAGAGCAGACTTTAACATGCACTCTGATGTATTTTTTTTTATCAAAGTTTGTATTAAAATTTTCAACTTTTATACAAGGTCAACCATGTAATTAGTGTTGGTTGGAAGCAAAGGACTGACCACCTTGGAGACTGAAGCCCTCCATTATCCACATGGCTAGGTACATCACTGCAGGCAGGTACAGTGCAGGTTTTCCTAACCATGATGCATTTAGCACTGGTGAAAGGTGAAGGGTTGACAGCAATGGAGAGTGCAGCCCTCCCTTTATCTGCAGGGTCATGTACACTAAAGAAAAAACAGCAACAGAGTAACTCTTAAGAGGTGAGTGAGCAGTGACTAGTATGAGCTGATAAAGTGAAGATCCCCATCAAGCCACGCAGAAATGTACCTCAAGGCTCCTCCAGTAGTGCTGCCACCATGTCGAGGAGGAGAGAGAGGGGCTCGACCAGTTTGTACCCCTTACTAACTTACAGATGGTACACCCATAGTGCTCGTCGTGGTTGTGGGTTGGTGGAAGCAAGGCATGTGTGTTTTTGGAGCTGGCTGTTTTGCAATAAGGGGAACCAGGTATGTGTCTGGGGAGCACGCTGTTTGGTGGTGGGAGAGTCAGTTCACTTGGGTGTGGTGGGTGGAATGGCCTTATTTGTATGGGCAGGGGGTGCTTGCTGTGTTAGTGATTGGAGTGGGGGGCTGGCAGTGTTGGTGCCAGTGCTGGCTGTGTTCACATGGGTGGAGGGTCTAGTGGTGCTGGGGTCATCTGTGTTCACTTGGGTGGGGTGAGGGAGCTAACTGCTTGGGTGGGGTGGGGGCTGGCAGTGTTGGTGCCAGGGCTGACTGTGTTCGCTTGGGTGAGGTAGGGGGACTGGCCATGTTGGCCCAGGGGCTGTTTATGTTGTTGCAGGTCAGGGTAGAGCTTGCTGTGTTCATTTTGGGGGAGCTGGATGCTTGGATGGAGGGGACTCACTGGTGAAGGGAACTCAATGGCCGTATTCTTTCAGAGTGTGTGTGTGTGTTGGTGGAAGCCTTTGTGTAGGTTGGGGGGCTGACTGTGTGTGGTGGACCACAGCTTGCTGCTTTCTAACCTTGATACTCTTAATTCCTCCACAGAGGAAGTCAACTGGTTCAGCAACTATCTCAAACAGCAGTTCCACAAGACAGTCATCGATGTTCATTAGTTGTCTGAATGCTGTATTAAGTATGGAGTCCCACAAGGACTGATACTTGGGCCCCTCCTCTTTTCTCTATTTATAAACAACTTACCATCCATATGCTAGCGAACAAACATCATCCTTTATGCAGATGACGATGCCTTATACAGCAAGAATGCAAACCCCTCCACACTGCTCTCCAATCTCCGATCAGATTTCAACAACTTACTCACCTGGTTCATCTCACAGGGAATGGTCCTGAACTCCAAAAAAAACTAAATGCATGGTTTTTGCTGGCACTCGCAAACCGTCAAATTTCAATTTCACACCCCAAGGCAATGATGGCTTGGTCATAGAGCGGGTGTGTGAATTCAAATACCTCAGCCTCACACTCAATGAGCATCTCTCCTTCGGCCAACACATAACCCTTATAATCAATAAAATCCACCAGAGACTTGGGCTCCTTTCCAGGATCAGGAAATTCCTCATCCCGGAGTCAAGAAGTAGGCTAGCCTCCAGCCTACTCTAGCCTCTCCTAGACTACGGATCCATAATCTACTCCCCTCAGAGCAACACTGTCACATTCAATAAACTCAAATCTGCTTACAATAACATCATCAGATTTGTGATAGGGCTTCCACGTCCTACTCACAGCTGTGCTCTATACAAGGCAATTCATTGGTCATCCCTTGAGGACAGGTTCACATGGAAAGCTTCTACTTTTCTCTCTAAAATCCTCAATAATCACCTTCCTCACAGTGTCTCCTCTCTTTTCAAGAAGGCCTGCCCAACCCGCCAAACTAGGAGCTCTGCTTCTTCCCATTTTTGGATCCCTTATTAGGCCAAAGATCGCTTGCCTACAGGGGACCCAAGCTTTTTAACATGCTCCCACCTGACCTCGTTAGCAGCCCCTCCCTCAGTATTTTTAAGGTTAAAACTGAAGGACTTACTCAATAAGCCACCATGCAACTGCCATAGGTAGCATATCTAAGCCTCCTTTTCCTATTGCTTCAGAGTAGCCTTGAAGGTGCCTTCCCAAACAACTTTGACATGTTTCTGCCAGGACTTTCCCCTTGCTGCCCCCCAACCTTTTACTCTTACTGCTCACCACCTTTCTTTCCATATCTCCCTTTCACTTCTTAGATCACCAGAGGGTCTACTGCTTTTTGCAATAAATGTATTACTATATTTGTGTGTATTCTGTTTTGAACTGCTGTTTATGTTGTATCAGCTGTGCTTGAACCTTGCTTTTTTCTCTTCTTCAATGTATGTAACTATTTTGCAATGTTTTGTAACTTTTTCCCAAATTATCTTGTTTGTTTGAATTTTATCTTATTATCTGTATTGTGTACATAGTGTGTATATTCTGCCACTGTTACTACCTTTCAACTGGACACTTGCAAAAATGGGCAATTGAGCTCACATGCCTTTCCAGTATAAAATAAAAATGAAATTGAATGAGAGTGGGCGGGTCATCCCTCCCACATAGGATACATTAACAAACAAACAAACAAAAAAACAAACAAAAAAGAAACACACACAAAATAAGCAGAGCGGTAGAAGAGCATACATCAGAAGTACGCAGGATGGCACAAGGAGTGGTGCAGTGCAGTGGGTGCAGACAGCGGTATTCAGAAGAACATTCTGGGAACTGCGGTGCTGCCCCATTTGTAGACACCTTTCTGGGCTGAGGGAAGAGGTGGCCAGGCTCCATGCACAGCTGGCAGGAGTACTTGAAATCCTCATCCCCACCCAGGGACCTCCATACCACCATACCACCAGCCACTGCCTTGGAGGTTGCCTGGATGGACTAGGGTGGGCTCAGGGAGGTTGAGGAAGGTGGAGCTCAAGCACATTCCCCACCTGGTCCAACTAAGAAACAAATATGATGTTCTCAAGAAGAGGAGCACTCTGAAAGGGAACCCAAGGTTGAGAGGCAGTATAGCGCAGTGGTCTAAGGCTCTGAGCTGCAAATCTGGTGACATCCAGCAGACCAGACCTGGGTTTGAATCCCACAGCTTTCACTTGCATACTGTGTTACCCTGAGCAAGTCACTTAACCTCCTTGTGATCCCAGGTCACTCCTATAAAAAAGCTTTCAGCTTAGTGTGCTATACCTGGTTAAACAACTAAATAAAATAAAAAGACCAGGGAGGATGAGCAGGCCCACCAGAAGGGGGGCTCAGGGGACAGGGCCAGAGAAACCCAGGGGAGCAGAAAGCTTCTTCTGGTGGGGGACTCAATAGTTCAGGGTATGGAGCTGGGAACAGACATCAAGATGGAGAGGGAGGTAAAGTGTTTCCCAGGAAGCACAGCTCTGAGGGAGGGGGAGCAGATCCACAGGATTGCAAAGGCTGTGGCTGGGGGGGGGGCTAGATGTCATTGTCCATCTGGGGATAAATGACCTAGCCAAAGACAGGGCTAACTTGGAGAAGGATCATGAGGATTTTAGGGATTTGGGTAGCGCCTGGGGGAGGTAGCTAACTCTGTTAAATTCTCAGAGATGCTAGCAGTCTGGGGAAGGAGGGGGGAAAGAAACCAAGGTATCAAAAGCTTCAAAAAGTGGTTGAAGGACTGGTGCAGGGAAAACAGCTTTGGCTACATTGGGGATTGGGGTATCACCTGGGATGATGCAGGCCCGAACAAGAAAGATGGTCTGCATCCTTCTGGAGAAGGAACGTCTGTCCTCAGTGAGAGGTTTACATGCTTCCTGAGCAAGGTTTTAAACTAGCCACTTTGGGGGGGGGGCTGTCAGGAGTGGGGAGATTCAGACAGCCCTCCCCCACAGGTTAGGGCATACGTCAAGCAGGACCAAGATGTTATACCAGGGGCAGATACACTAGTACCACTGGGCAGAAAAGGCTGCACACAGGGCCAGATGATATCATCATTAACAAAAAGACCTAAACCACAAGTAACCAGAAAGGTAGTAAGAGGGAAGCACCACATAGAATATGCCAGGAATAGCAGGGTGATACAAGAGGCAAAACTCAAGGAGGGGATGAAGGATGCCACTTTCCATGGAAAATCGTGCACAATGCCCACAGTCTGGGGAACAAGGTCCCAGACCTGATGGCTGTAATGACAGAGGCTGATCTGGACATAGTAGCCATAACCAAAACATGGTACACCAGGAACTACAGCTGGGACATAAGTGTACCTGGTTATGTCCTGTTCAGAAAAGACAGAGAAGGTAAAAAGAAGGTGGGGTTGCCCTCTACATCAAAGAAAGCATCAAAGCAACCGAAATTCAGAACAGGCATGAGCAAACGGAGGAGGTTTGGGTCATCCTTGAGCCAGGCAATGGAACAGCCATTCGCACGGGGGTCATTTACAGACCCCCAGCTCAGGCAGAAGAAATTGACAAATTGCTGCTGTAAAACATTCATGACATGGCAGCAAAGGGAGAGGTACTGCTGATGGGAGACTTTAACATGCTGGAAATAGATTGGTCTGTCCCAGCAGGGGCCTTGGCCAGGGTGTGGGATTTCATTGACTCCCTTCAGGGGTCTGGCCTTAGGCAACTTGTGCAGGAACCTACCAGAGAACGGGCAATTCTGGATCTGGTACTGACCAATGGGGACAGGATAACAGGGCTCAAGGTGGAAGGTTAGCTAGGATCCAGTGACCACTATATGGTGTGGTTCAAGGTGGGACACAGGGATTCAGTGGTATCTATTTAACATCCTTTTTGTTTAAAAATCTTGACACTCGCTAGCCCTGGCACTACTGCCTGGCAGCTGCGCTATCCCGACTCCACTGATCCTGATACGTATATGCCAAACAGGGGAGGAAGCGGAAGCCGACAGGGATAAGGTACCAGATGTAATGGACCACTACCCTACCCCTGCTGAGGAACAGTAAGAAACTGTAGGATGCAGAAGCTGGCCAAGCAGCTCCCATAGCAGGGAGGGCAAAGCCAGTAGTAGTAGCTCGGCCAGCATGGTCTGGTAGACTGGGGTTTTGTTCCCGGCTACTGGACATTTTACAAAAACACAATTTCACCCCCCATAACTTTTTTTTTTAACTCTGAGGTCTGCTCCCCCTCAGAGTTGGTTATGTAAGTTGCGGGAGGTGCAGGGGGTGCCTTCAGGATCCCACAGGTCGGGATCCAGTGCCTTGCGGGATCCTGCTTGTTTGCAGATGACACCAAAATCTGCAACAGGGTGGATAACCCGGAGGGGGTGGAAAGGATGAGAAAGGACCTGGAATGGTTGGAGAGATGGTCAGAGACGAAGCAACTAAGATTAACACAAAGAAATGCAAAATCATGCACGTTGGAAGCAGGAAACCTGGAGCAAGCTACAGGTTGGGGAGAGAGCTGTTGGCAGTTACTAAGGAGGAGAGGGACTTGGGGGGGTCATAATCAAAGATTACCTGAAGGCCACAAGGCAGATGGCCAAGGCGGTGGGTAAGGCCACTGGGATGTTGGGTGCATTGGAAGGGGAATCCCAAGCTGAAGGAGGAAGGTAATAGTTCCACTATGCAAGACCCTGGTGAGGCTTTACCTTGAGTACTGTCTTCAGTTCTGGAGGCCAAACCTTCGTAAGGACATTGACGAAATAGAGACAGTGCAGAGGAGGGCGACCAAAATGGTGAAGGATCTACATCACAAGCCTTATGAGGAAAGAGTCAGAGACCTCAATTGTATATATGCTGGAGCAAAGATGGAGAGAGGGGGCATGATAGAAATGTTCAAATATATCAAGGGAATGAACAAGGTGAAAGGGGACAACATATTCCAGTTTAGAAGTAGTGCCAGAACAAGAGGACATGACATGAGACTGATGGGTGGCCACATACAGGGAAATGTCAAAAAGTTCTTTTTTATGGAGAGGATGGTGGATGCATGGAATAGCCTGCCCCAGGAAGTGGTGGCTGCATGTATGGTGACAAGCTTCAGACATGCATGGGACAGGAATAAAGGAATATTAGAGACAGGAAGAAAAAGCTAAAGTTAATGATCAGATAGGGTCACTGTCCATTTCGTCAGGTAGCATAAACAGGCAGACTGGATGGGCCTGGCAGCCCTTATCTGCCGACAGTATCTATGTATCAGGCTATAATCTTTACAGTTCAGTTCATATGCAGTATAGCAGAGAAGTTTAAACTCACACATTCTGTTTTTTCAACATTCGGAATTCTCAATTCCTGATCTGTATCTTGAAATAAAATCAGAACATTTTCTTTCCCAGATGTGTGCACCACTTTAAATTTAAATGGCTGTAGTGCCAGGTACCACCCTGTGATTCTGGAATTTTTATCTTCATTTGGTTATGCCAGCAGAGAGGATTATGATCAATTAAAGTACAAAGTCAGCTCCTAGCAAATAGAACTTCAGGGACTCCATTGCCCACTTTTCCACAAGGTATTCCTTTTCAATGGTGGAGTACCTCTTCTTTCTGTCGTGTAACTTCCTACTGATATATACGATGGGATGCTCCTTCCCATCTATATGCTGACTCAAAACAGCACCTAGGCCTACCTCTGATGCAGCTTTCTGTAAAGAATTATTTCTCAAAGTCTGGGTTTCTTAAAACAGGGGCTGAACATAATGCAGCCTTAATGGCTTGAAAAGCCTCATCACACTCTGGGGTCCATTTCACATTATTTTGGAACTGCTTCTTCATGAGTTCAGTAAAGGGAGTAGCTAGCTGGGCAAAGTTTGGTTGTTAGCTACAGCTTCTATCCTAGAATCTCTGGCTTTACTTCTCCATTTCCCAAAACATAGCCCAAATATCTGGTTTCCTGCATGCCCAATGCACATTTGGTAGGATTAATTGTCAGACCTGCCTTTTTGATATATTAGATAATTGCTCGTAGGTGTTCCAGGTGGCTTTTCCAGTCTGGACTGTACACCATGACATCATCCAGGTAAGCAGCATAATAACCAATGTGAGTAAGTAAAATTACGTCCATGTACTGTACTGCTGGAATGTAGTGATTGCCCCACGTAAACCAAATGGCATGGTGGTGAACTAATAGAATCCAACAGGAGTAGCAAATGCAGTTTTGTCCCTGGATTATTAAGCTAGGAGGATTTGCCAGTAACCCTTGATGAGATTGAGGGTACTGATGTACTTGGCACTTCCCAATCTGTCCACCAAATCATCTATCCTGGGCATAGGATAACAGTCAAATTCAGACACTTAAGTTTCCTAAAATCAAGGCAGATTCTCACAGCCCTTTCTTTTTTATTTACAGTTACCATTGGTGATGACCAAACACTTCTTAACTTTTCTATGATACCCAACTCTTTCATAGTTTGTATTTTGTTAACCACGTCTGCTCTTAACCACTCTGGTAATCTGTATGTCTTTTGTCTGATAGGGCAAGCATTCTCTTGTCACTATTATGTGCTCTCCCCTTTTGTTTAGCCTGGCACTATGATAAAAGTACTGTTAAATGTCTTTACCAAGTTATGAATTTCTGCAGCTTATTCAGAGGTTAAGGAAACATTCACCTTTACAACATCAGCAGTTACAGATTGTTCTAGTCCGTCATAAGCTATATCAATATCTTCATTAACAGTTTCTGGTAAAACTAGCAAAGCAGCCTTTTGTGATTTTTCAACCCATTTCTTCAGGAGGTTAGTGTAGTATATCTTGGTAGGATTTTTCTTAACAGGGGTCTCAGTTTCATAGTTAACTATGCCAGTATGTCTAAGCACCTTATAAGGCCCTTGCCACTTCATTAATAGTTTATTTTTTGTAGTGGGTAACGGTGGCAAGACCTTTTCACTTGGCTCAAAACCTTTTTCTTTTACTGCATGGTCATTATACACCTTCTGCTGGTTTTGGGCCTCTGCCTGATTACTATGGACAATTTCAACATATTTTGCCAGCTTCTTTCTCAGGGCACACATACATGATGTAATTGTTTTTCTCCTGAGATGGGTTATCTTCCCATGTTTCTTTCATTACATCTAGTGGCCCTCTAGGTTGTCTACCATACAGCATTTCAAACGGTGAAAAACCTGCTGAGGCTTGTAGCACTTCTCTGTAAGTAAAAAGCAAGTAAGGTAAGTATTGGCTCCAATCTTTCCCTTCCCCTTTCACAAACATTTTTAACATGCGTTTTAAGATTTGATTAAAATGCTCAACAAGACCGTCTGTCTAAGGGTGATAAGGGGAGGTTCTTATGGCAGTGATATCTAGTAGTCTGTACAACTCCTTCAGTAATGTAGCACCAAAATTTCTACTCTGGTCAGTAATACTCTCTTTAAGTAAGCCCACCCTGCTGCAAATTTTGGCAAGCTCCGCTGCCACTTTGAGGGCTGTGACAGTATGCATAGGAACTGCCTCTGGGTATTGAGTAGCATAGTCACATACTTCCAAAATGAATTGATTACCCTTTTTACTTTTGTCTAAGGGGCCAACCATATCCACTGCATGTTGTCGAGGCAAAGGACAGGAAGCATAGGGAAACCAGGAGCAGTTGTAAAATTTGTAACAAGTGTTTTATTATTAATGACAATAAAATAAAAATTAAAAAAATGTTCAAAATAATTATTTAAAATGTTAGTACAAATATAGAAAGCAGAGTCCTTTTTCTTCTCAATTTCAAATCTCAGTCTTTTGCAAAACATTGCAGCTCTTTGTTTATAAGTCTTTGCAGGAGCTCGTTAAGAAAACAGATTGCTTCTCACACAATGTTCTTGTCAGTTTCAGCAGGAGCAGTAAAAAGAACATTGTGATCCAGAACTGACCTCTTGTTTACATCTCTGCAAAAGGCTTAACTGCATTTTAGGTAAACCCCTTGAGTTCCAAATAGCTGTTTGCAATCATTTCAACATTATAACTATATATAGTTTTAAACAAAGGGATCCCAGTATCAATTACATTTCCACAAAATGATTCACATGTATTTTATACCAGCAGATATGCAAGGGGGAAGAAAAGACAGAACAGCAAGTGATGTTAGAGAGAGACAGTGAGAAGTACAGAATTGCAAGATCATCAGGGTGATCAAGTCCTACGTCTCACGAGAAAATTGCGTTGCGCAACCAGACAGAGAAGAGACAGAAAAGGAGAGAATAGAACAGATCCTTGCATTTAAACTCTTTCTCCATAACAACTGAGACATGGCCATACTCAACTCTGTCACACTGCAATTCTCTCAAAAGGCACACCTATCAAGGGTAGGGGCACCAGGGGCACCTTGTCTGTTTTAGTCACTGTGTCTACTTTCTGACACTCAGCACAGGGACTGCAATAGGTAGCAAAAACATCATGAATTCCAGGCCAGTAAAATATGTACAGCAATCTGGCAAGGGTGCGATCCCTCCCCAAGTGACCAGCCATAGGACTAGGAGAAACTGAGGAAACACTAGCAAGAACAGTAAAAGAAGGTGACAAGACTTTCTATAGATACATTAGTGAAAGGAGAAAGTCCAGAGGGGGTATTGCTAAGCTTAATGGAGAAAAGGGAGCATGTGAGGAGGAGGACCCTGTAAAGGCATCTATCCTAAATAGATACTTTTGCTCAGTATTTACTGAAGAGAAGGTAGGGCAGGGCCCACAGCTCAGCATCATGGACACAGCGGGAGGGAGGTGACTACTCCCTTCACAAAAGAAAGGTCCTACAAGAGCTTGCTAAGCTCAGGGTGGATAAGGCAATGGGACCTGATGGCATACATCCCAGGGTACTTAAGAGCTAAAGGAGGAACTAGCAGAGCCATTAGCAGAATTGTTTAGTGAGTCTCTGAGCACAGGAGAGGTCCCAGAAGACTGGAGAAGGGCTCATGTGATCCCTCCTCCACAGAGTGGTAGCAGGGAGGAGGCGGGGAACTACAGACCGCTCAGTCCTCCTCAGTAGTGGGCAAGATTATGGAGGCACTCTTAAGGAAAGGATAGTGCAACACCTGGAATCCATAGGGGCACAGGATCCAAGACAGCATGGGTTTACAAAGGAAGGTCCTGTCAAACTAATCTCATAGATTTCTTTGACTGGGTAACCAGAGTGGTGGACCAAGGGGAGCAGTTGATGTCGCCTACCTTGACTTCAGCAAAGCTTTTGACACTGTTCCACATAGAAGATTGATAAATAAGCTAGGTAGGCTCAGGGTGGGTCAGAAGTTGGTCAACTGGGTGGCAAACTGGTTGACTGGCAGAAAACAGAGGTGGTGGTAAATGGTATACAGTCAGAAGAGATGCAAGTCACAAGTGGGGTACCTCGGGATCAGTCCTGGGGCCAGTCCTATTCAACATCTTCATTAGTGACCTCGCAGATGGACTAGAGGGTAAGGCTTGTCTGTTTGCAGATGACACCAAGATCTGCAACAGAGTAGATGATCCAGATGGGGTGGGCAGAATGAGAAGAGATCTGGATAAACTAGCAGAATGGTCAGAAGAGTGGCAACTGGGATTTAATGCAAAGAAGTGCAAAATCATGCACATAGGGAAGAGAAACCCTGAAGCCACTTATAGGCTGGGAGGAGTTGCTAGCAGTCACAAAGGAAGAAAGAGACTTGGGCATCATCATCACTGATGACCTAAAATCATCCAAGCAGACCTCTAAAGCAGTAGGTAAGGCTAGGGGGTGTTAGGGTGTATTAGTAGGGGTATCACGAGTCGTAAGAGGGAGGTAATAATCCCTCTGTACAAGACATTGGTTAGGCCCCATCTGGAGTACTGCGTGCAGTATTGGAGGCCACACCTTCACAAGGACATTAACCAAATTGAGGCAGTCAGAGAAGGGCACCAAAATGGTGCAGGGACTGCATCAGAAGACATATGAGGACAGATTAACGGAGCTCAATATGTATACCCTTGAGCAAAGGAGGGAGAGAGGTGATATGATCGAGACATTTAAACACCTTAAGGGCATAAACAAGGTGAAAGAGTCTAACATGTTTAAATATAAGAAAAAATAGCAGGACAAGAGGACACAGCATGAGATTAGAGGGAGGCCGATTAAGGGGGAATGTGAGGAAATTCTTTTTCACAGAAAGGGTGGTGGATGCATGGAATGGCTTACCACAAGAAGTGGTGGCTATGAATACAGTGCAGGGCTTCAAACAGGCATGGGATAGGCATAAGGGAGCAATACAAATGACTATGAATAGATAGGTCACTGACAGAGCAAAGGACGATGGCACATTTATGAGGTAGAAAAAGAAATGGGCAGACTGGATGGGCCTTGCGGTCCTTATCTGCCGTCAACTTCTATGTTTCTATGTTTCTTTCATGTGCTATCTGTAACAACTCAAATCTATACTTTTGTGGTATAACCAGTTGTTCTATTTGGTTCTGTGTCTGAGGTTTAATCCAAATTCTACAATAGCCCATTACATTTTTTAAACATTGGTCCACCCTGTTTTGGTTTCACCCTCAGCTGCTTAAAATAACCCTGGAGAGAAACATTGTTAGCTTGCTCTGAAACAAAATTGCAATCATCAGTTTAGTTTCAGCATTTTCATATATTAACTCCTTGTGTTCAGTCTTTTGTTGCCACTGTTTCTTCAGGCATCTTCTTTCTTTCCTGGACTTCAGGATCTTGGAGCTCTGCTCAAACAAGTCTGAATCAAAATCAGCGAAAGGAAAAGAGTCCCCACCATCTGACATTTTCTTTGATCACAGCTGTTGAAACATCTGGATTTACTCCCTTTGTGATTAACTCAGTAAATTGTGGAAAGTCATTTCCAATAGTCACAGGTACAGGTAACTTAGGTACTACCCCCACTTTTATTTGGTGTGACACCTCATTAATATTTAGAGTCACTTTGGTGGTGGGATAGTACCAAGTGTCCCCGTGAATGCAGATAACACCAGTACTTGGTCCTTTTGCACAGTGTTTTCCCAGCACATCAACATGCACTAGGGTCTGTCTGCTTCCTGAATCTTTAAGTCTCTTAACAGTCTTATCTCCCACCTTGACATGTGTTACGTACTTGCCCCAGTTTGCTAAGGACAAATCTGCTCCAGTGTTATCCTCCTTACTATGGCAGTTTCTTGCAATATGGCCTGGCTTATAACAGTTATAGCAAATAAAGTCTTTGGGTGCAGATTTGTTACTTCCACCAGACTTCTTGTCAAACTAGGAGTTAAATCAGGAAAAAAAGGGCCTTACTGGTGCTTGGCTGTTACCTCACTGCTGTGGTGTCTATCTGGCCACCTGATAGTCTTCAGCCAAAGAAACGGCCTTTTTCCCACTTTCTGGTTGATGTTCTTTTACCAAAAGCTGCACGTCTGTGGGTAGGATGTTGATGAACTGCTCCACTGCAGTGTGTCGATGATCTGTGGGACTGTTTTGCTCTCTGGCTGGAGCCATTTATTTATTTATTTATTTCAATCTAGGATTACAATACCTTTGAGCCGAGGCTCTTTTACAAAGGTTCCACGTCAGCGTGTGCAACTGTCATCATTTTTAGTTACAAACTTATAATCATTGACTTACAGACATGTAATAACCAGTACAAAGACTTGAGCTATGAGCAAGACAAGGGAAGGGGAGGAAGTGAGGGTAGGAGATCGAGGGGAAGGAGGTGCAGGGGTAAGGGGGAGTACAAGAGGTGGTTGGGGCGGGGGCAGGAGTAGAGATACGGGGGAGGTGGGAGAGGGCCGGAGACAGTGCAGCCAGGGGGCCTTGTTTCATAAGGAGTTCTCTGAGTCGGGTGAAGGCTTCTCAAAGTTGGTCGACTGAGTTGTACTTCAGAGACCGGAATCTTTGCCTGTAGCCAGGTCTCTCCTGAGATGTCATATCTTTTCAGGATTTCATTTTTCACCAGGTCATAGTTTTCTGACTGTGCAGTGTCCATATTGCTGTAGGCAAATTGGACTTTAGTTGTCAGGTAAGGTACCAGTCTGATTGCCCACTGCTGCTTTGGCCATTGGCAGGCTGTGGCAACCCTTTCAAAAGTTCTCCAATATTTCTCAATATCACCTGAGGGACACAAATTTGTAAGTTTAATGTTATAAGTTGTTTGTGTCTTGTTGCTCTGCTGGACCTGTGCCAGATCCTCCTGTTTTGATAGCTTGCAAGGCCTCCAGCCATCATTGCTCCTGTCGCTGCATCTCTTCTCTGCTACTCCTATTACTGCATTTCTTCTCTGCTGCTCCTGTCACTGCACCTCTTCTCTGCTGCTCCTGTCACTGCATCTCTTCTCTTCTCTTCTCTTCTCTTCTCTTCTCTTCTCTTCTCTTCTCTTCTCTTCTCTTCTCTTCTCTTCTCTTCTCTTCTCTTCTCTTCTCTGCTGCTCCTGTCACTGCATCTCTTCTCTTCTCTGCTTCTCGAGTTGCTGCATTTCTTCTCTTCTCCGTTTCTCCATATCTTTTTGCTGTATAGCCCACCATTTGAAAAAGGCAGGCAGGCTTTCAAATTCTGTCACTGTCTGTTCTTCTTTTTCCATCACTGGTGGTGGCTGTACAGTCTCAGCTTGGACTTCTGTCTCTGCTAGTTTGGCTGCCATTCTTCTGGTAATCGCTCCTGGGTTTGCTGCTGTAGAATCCATACCTTTCTTCTATGCTTCCTGGTACGAGGTCTAGTATCCATGCACAAAACTCCTTGCTTGGAGTATGCATGGTGTAAAACCCACTCCTGCACCATCTGTTGCTGAGGTACAGGTCAGGAAGCATAGGAAAACTAGGAGCAGTTATAAAATTCACAAGTAGCTTTGTATTATTAACAATAACAGTAAAATAAAAACATAAAAATTGTTCAGTACAACTACTTACAAAGGCAATACAAACAGAGAAAACAAAGTCCTCCGTCTGAGGGTATCTCTAATTCCAAATTTCAGTCTCTCCTCAGCAAAAGATTGCTGCTGTTTTTATAATAAATTAACTTTTATTAAATTAAATAAAATGACAATTAACTTCTTCATTCTGGGTTTGTTATGGAGACATCATGTTTCTCACAAACTGTATCAGAGTTCTTGTCAGTTTCTTTGCAGAGCAGGTTTGCAAATAGAACTGTGTCCCAAGCTGGCTTCCTGCTGACAGTTCTACAAAAGAGTTTACAAACAAGCCTGAGAAGAGCTCAAACTGCATCTCAGGTTAACCCCTAAATTCCAAATAGCTTTTTGCAATCGTTTCAACAGTATAACCAGATACATTTTCAAGCCAAGGGATCCCAATTTCACATAAAGATTCACATATATTTTTATAACTGCAGATGTGCAAGGGAGAAGAAAAGATTGAAACAGCAAGTGAAGGCAGGGCGATAGCGAGAGGTGAAAATCACGAGACCATCAGAGTGATCAGTTCCTAGGTCTCACAAGAACATTTGGTTGCGCAATCAGACAGACAAGAGACAGAAAAGGAAAGGATAGAACAGACTCTTTCTGCACAACAAATGGGACAGTGCCTTATTCAATCCTGTCACACTATGGTTTTAGTGAAATGATGCTCTGCCCTCCGAGCTTATCTCTGGAGGGGAACTGAGGAGTGAGTGGACTGCTCATATTTTATAGTGGGCCGGCATTACACATCATTGTGGGTGATCCCCAGCTAGCAAAAGTTTCTAAGTATGCCAGACACTGACCTCTTACAGTTCCAAAGGTGTGGCCCAACGGAGGAGATTCTCTCGAAGATCTAATGTTATGTTGAGTAAATATAGGTTACTCACCTGTAAGTGTAGTTCTAGAAGCAGTATGCAGTTCACATCAACATTCTGGCATTTCCACTGGAACAGTCTGATTCATCGGGCGTCTTCAAGCTAAGCTCCTCCCACCAGCCAAATGGTATAACCTCTGGCTCTGCCCTGTGACATCAGATCTTTGCACGCTGGAAGCAGGGATCCCTGTGCCACTTGCCAGGGGAGACTGGGTGGACTGTGTGGATGTAAACTGCACACCACTCCTAGAAAAAACTGTTATGTAAGAATTTACCATAACAGTAGCTATTACCTCTTGCAGCAGGTCACACCTTAGGAACTATAACTGCTAGGCACCAGGACCACACAGAAACATTTTTGTTAGCAGTCTATCTGGGGATGCCCACGGTGATGTCACCATGTCAACATCCCCCTATATAGCTATGGGCTGCCCCATGTCCTCCTCAGTTCCCTGCTGGAGACCATCCAGCAAGGAAGCACTCCCGAGGGGACTGAGGGAGAGCCAGAGAGACCCACCAGATGGAGCATGGGAATCAGAAGGTTTACCATCCTAGAAAAGAGAGAACAGAAAAGGAGAAACTCAGAGTCACGGGGAAGGGGGTGGGATGGCAGGACCTGCTGCAAGTGAATCTCTCAAAGATCTACTGCTACAGTGGGTTCTTATGTACCTGTTCTATCTTTTTCTAGGATATCTCTTGCAGCAGATCACACCTTAGGAATAAGTCCCAAGCAGTACTGCAGAGGAGATTAGTCAGGGTGGCAGGAAGACAGGGATCTAGAAGAGGAGGCCCTGTAACACAACTAAGCCAAATTTGCCACTTTCTAGAGGCAATGTCCAGACTGTAGTGCCTTTTGAAAGTGTGGACCGTACTCCAAGTGGCAGCAGCACAGATCTCAGTGGCTGAAACCCCCTCTGAAACAGGCAACTGAAGTGGCCATGCCTCTGGCAGAGTGGCCCCTTAGTAGCCCCCCCATGCCTCTTATAACAGAAAATAATACAGTTGATCAACCACTTGGACAGGCACTGTTTCAAAACTTGTACACCCTCTTTCCCGGGGCAAAAGAAACAAGCAGCTGTGAGAACTTCCTGCAGTCCCTCGTGCAGTGAACATACTATGTAAGTATTCTATGTACATCTAAAGTATGGCGCAATGCTTCCCCCGGATGGGCATGCTCTGGATAATAAACAGGCAGGTGGATGGCTTGATTCAGAGTAAACTCAGACACCATCTTTGGCAAAAACATAGTACTGGTACGCAAAGACTCTCTGTCTTTGTGAAAAATCAAATAAGGCTGCTCACACATGACCGCCTGGAGCTCGGAAATCCTTTGAGCAGAAGTAATAGTAACTAACAATACTGCTTTCCATGACAAAAAGCATAGCTCACAAGTCATGGCAGGCTCAAAAGGAGCCAAAGTAAGCTTCTCTAAAACAAAATACAAGTCCCAGGACATAGTTATGGATGGGAGGCTTGAAGTGCAGAATGCCTCTCAGAAAGGTGCGGGCCACATCCAACAGGGCAACCGTACGGGCCTCAGTGGGCACATGGAAGGCTGATATGGCAGACAAGTGAGTGCACCTTCAGAGAAGAATATTTCAGTCTGGCATCTAACAAGGACAATAAGTGCTCTAGAATCTGGTTCACTGGGCAACTGAAGGGATCCAGGTGGCGGGAAGCTGCACACAGAGCAAAACACTTCTACTTCATGGAATAAGTCACCCTAGTGGAAGGTTTTCTGGTGGCCATCAGGACATCAACCACCAAAGGGGAGACACCAAACATGGCAATAGCTATGTCTTCAGGTGCCAGGCATACAGGTGAAGAGACTGGAGGTTCAGATGGACAAGGGCTTCCTGTTCCTGTGACAGCAAGCCCAGGCACAAGGGAAGAGGCACCGGAGGCTCCACTGCTAACTGTTGCAACAGTGGAAATCAAATCTGATGAGGCCAAAAGGGGGCCACCAGAATCAGAGTGGCACCCTCCACATGGAGCTTGATTAGCACTTTGCATCAGAGGAAAGGGGGAAGGCATAGAGGAACCTTTCTTTCCAAGACAGGGACAATGCGTCTCTCCAGAGCACTCCAGGCCATGGACTGAGCGAGTAGAAAAGTGGCAGTTTTGCATTGAGTGGGGATGCAAAAAGGTCCAACTCTGGATGACCCCACCTGTTGAACAAAGTCTTCTACAACTGAAGTCAGCAGTTCCCACTTGTGCATCATGGATTGCGACCTGCTGAGCCTGTCTGTCAAGGCATTTTGGACACCTGGAACATGAACAGCCGACAGCTGTAGGCCATGGTCCAGAGCCCACTACTGATACCTCATTGTCTCACTGCACAGAGGGTAAGAGTGGATGCCTCCCTGCTGACTGATGTAGTGCACCACACTGATGTTGTCCATCTGCACTAGCAGACAACCCGGGGATAGGTGACATTGGAATGCCTGCAGACCATACAGGACAGCTCTTATCTCAAGGACATTGATATGGAGAGAAGCCTTGATAGGAATCCATGTCCCCTGAGTCTGGTAAGGACCCAGATGTGTTCCCCAGCCCATCCCTGAGGCATCCACAGTGAGGATCTAATGAGGGGAGGGAATAAGAAAATGAACCCCCTGGAGCAAATGGCTGGGTTCCATCCACCACGAGAGAACTTTCTTCACCAGCAATGAGACCATAGCTTTCTGCTCTAGATCATCGGTGCACTGATCCCACTGTACCCTCAGAGTCTATTGAGGGATGCGCATGTGCAGCCTTGCCGGTGGATCCATTGCAATGGCCTCTGCCATCAGGCCCAGCAGCCTGAGGTATGTCCTGGCTGTGACATATCAGCTGTTGTAGACTTCCTGGGCCTGCGATATCAAGCGCTTCACCCTGTCTGGGGGCAGTAAAGTGAAACCCTGGGTTGTGTCCAGTACAGCACCTATGTACTGGAGATGCTGGCTGACAGTCAACACCGACTTGGGAGGTTAACTGTGAGCCCCAGATTGTTGAACAATTGCAGGGTACCTGCCAGGGTCAAAGACAGTTGCTCCTGGGACTGAGCTTTGAGTAACTAGTTGTCCAGTTAGGGGAAGATCCCCTTGAGGGCCACTGCCACCACATCTAGACATTTGGTGAAGACCCATGGCACTGAAATACAAGCCAAAGGGAAGAACCCTGAACTGGTAGTGTCCCCCCCTCCCGGAACAGGAACCTAAGGTACTTCTTGTGGGGAAGGCAAACCTTGATGTGTAAGAATGCGCCCTGCATCTCTAGGGAGCAGATCCAGTCTCCCTTCCTGAGCAAAGCCAATAGGCCTGTGAGGGTGACCATTCTGTACTTTTTGTACTGGATGTAGAAGTTCGGGTTTCATAAGTCCAGGATGGGCCTCAAGTCCCTTGTGGACTTGGGGATGAGGAAGAAGTGGGAGTAGAAACATAGAAACATAGACTTTGACGGCAGATAAGGACCGCTTGGCCCACCTAGTCTGCCCATTTCCCTATCTACAGAATAAGCTGCAGATCCTATTTAATCAACGAGTGGACCAGAAGAAACCACCAGGGGCCCCTGTGTTTAAATGTAACAACCAGATACTGTACCAAATTTGTAATAACCCCCATACAGGTGAAACTGTTGAATAGCTAGTAGTCCTTAAACAGTTTAGGAACTAAATCTTGTATTTAGGCCATGACTTACCATGGGTAGGTCATGCAGGTAGGGATACAAATCTGGCCAGGCTATTACAATGTTTTTACTGGCTCAGTATCCATGAGTAAGTGGTGGAATACTGCAGAGCCTGTTCAGAGTGTCAGAAGGGTGGCCCAGGTAACCCAAAAGGATGTAGTGCCCCGTTACCCTTGCCCATCGTTAGCATGCCCTTCGAAAGTATGGCAATGGACATTGTTGGCCCCTTACAGAAAAGTGCCCAAGGATATAAAATAGAGAATAATGGATAGGTAAGTGTATGTTATGGATTTTTTTCACACACCCGAGGTGTGTGATGACTCATAAACCTCAAAAGCGAAGGGTGTGTGAAAAAAATCCATAACATCAAACTTACCTATCCTTTATTTTTTATAGTTACTGGTGTGGAGGTTTAGACTGTATTTCTAGCAACTTGAAAGAAAAGGAAGTTTTTTAGCTAGAGTGCTAAGATCGTTTGGAGACTATTCGTGTTGGCAGAGCAGACAACCACTGTGAGTACCCGCTTTCAATGTCTCGCGCTGACATTGCCGCGTGGCAAGGTTCAGATACACTGTTTCTTTGGGGACTATCATAGCAACCGGATTTCAGCTTATTATGAAGTGTCATGTCAACTGGATTTCAGGTTATTATTGCCTTTGGAGCATACTAACCTGAAATCCAGTTGATATGCATTCTTAACAAAACAGTAATCTGGTTGATATTTCTGGTCAACAGTAATTATTACATATTCATTATCTGCAGTTATGCAACAAAATACCCCAAGGCCATACCATTGCATACAGACACTACTCCCCGAATAGCAGAGGAGCTAGTTAAGGTTTTCAGCTGTCTTGGGATACCTATGGAGGTATTGACCGACCAAGGCAGTAATTTTCAGGCTACATTACTCGAAGAACTATACAATTTGTTGGGGGCAGTGGCAATAAGAACTATGCCCTACCACCCACAAACAGATGGACTGGCTGAGCATTTCAACCAAACATTGAAATGCATGTTAAAGAAATTCATACACGATGAGGGAAAGGATTGGGATAGGTACCTCTCCCTCTTGTTATTTTCTTACAGAGAGGTCCCACAAGCAGCTACAGGGTACCCCCCTTTCTCCTTACTGTATGGAAGGATTCCTCAAGGGCCACTGGATGTGGTAAAGGAGTTTTGGGAAGAGGGAACCAATGTGGGATAAGCCAGCATCACTAGTTATATGGTTCAGCTTTGCAAAAGGTTAATAGATTACACAAAAAGGGCACACCAAAATAGTATTGTGTATAAGGAAAAGCAGAAGACCTACTATGATCAGAATTGTAAGCTGTTGTTACTCCCCACCACCCAGAACAAGCTACTAATGAAGTGGCAAGGGCCATACCAATCACCAGACAAACAGAACCAGTAACATTTGAAGTGGAGACACCAGATAAATACCCAGGGAGAAATATTTACCATGCTAATCTTTTAAAGAAATGGGTAGAGGTAAAAGGAAGCTGGTAAAGTATAAATAATCTAAATATGTCAGCCAGCCAAGCCATGGAGAGGACAAGGGATTCTGGGCAGCCAGTCTAGGCTGCTGTGATATATGAAAGAAATCCTGGAGCGTTACAGGATTACCATGGAGTGGCAAACTATTTCCTTTGCTCATGTCGCCGCTCCGTGGCTTTCAGTAAATTCCCCCAAAATTCCCTCCTAAAATAAAGAAAAGACCCTGAGGGGTCTAAAGGAGAAAGAGAGGTGGAAGACTAGGTTTGCTGGCAAAGGCACCTCACTTCACCTGAGCTCTTTTCTTCTAGGTTTGCTTGTAAGGACAGAGCAAGGAACAACATTATCAGAGCAAGGAGAATAATTAAGGCTCCTTTTGGCTGGGCAGATTTATTGTGTGTTACTATTTTCTTTTGTGCTTACAGGTTTTGTTACTATTTTTTTGCTTACATATTGCTGCTTTATTGTTCTTTGATTCAAATTGTTTTTGCTGGGTATACTTTCTGCTACATTGTTACAGTGTGTGCCTACAGGTTTGTTACTGTTTTGTGCTTACAGATTTCTGCTTTATTTTCTCTGATTCAAACTGTTTCTTTGCAGGGTATATTTTCTGCTGAATTGTTCAAGGTTGGGCCTACAGGTTTTTGTTACTATGTTGTGCCTACAGGTGTTACAGTTTACTGCTTTATTTTTTCTCTGCTTGAAATTATTTTTTTGCAGGGTATATTTTCTGCTAAATTGTTACAGGGCATGCTTGCAGGTTGATACTGTGTTGTGCTTACAGATCACTGCTTTATTTTTCTGTTTCAAGTTTTTTTTTTGGCAAGGTATATTTTCTGTTAAATTGTTGTGACGGTTGTGTTTACAGGTTGTTACTTTTTGTGTTTACAGATTACTGCTTTATTTTTCTCTTATTCAAAGTGTTTTTTTTGCAAGGTATATCTTCTGTTAAATTGTTCTGTAGGTTTGCTTCTAAGTTTTGTTACTTTTTGTGCTTACAGATTACTGCTTTATTTTTCTCTGTAGCAAATTGTTTTTGCAGGGTATATCTTCTGTTAAATTGTTACAGGTGGTGCTTACAGGTTTTGTTGCTTTTTGTGCTGACATGTTTTACAGTTTTATCTATCATTAGGCTAAGCTTTCAGGGCTAATTACAGGAACACCTACAAGATACAGACTGTGGGACAGCGTCTGCATTTGTTGTTGGTTGATTGTTTCTGCTCTTACCTTCTTGTTTCTTTTGTCCATGGGTCTTCTTTTTCAGTGTGCCTCAAATCACATATTCAGGAGGAAATGTATTACAAGAACCACCTGCCATTTCCCCAACATCCAACTGAAGCACCTCAACTGCAGAGGGTAGTTGGTCTGAGAGGTTGGCAGGTGGATAGGAGGGGCAAATCGGGTGGCCCATCACGCAGTGCTCACCAGCGTACCAACTCCACAAACCATGTAAAAACTACAAACAGGTATCTGCCTCTATCTCCAAAATCAAACAAAGGGGTGGAGGACACTGCAGAGCAGGACACTACAGCACAGGAGCTAGCACTGCAAAACTTGCCCATAACACTGCCTACAGCCTTCCTTCATTTTATTGCATTGTCCCAGTCAACGTTTCTCAGCCTGCACTTCGAGAACTGTGCCACCTACATTTAAAGAACTTTGCCCTAGTCAGTATTTCTCAGCATGCACTACAAGAACTGTGCCACCTGCATTTAAAGAACTGTGCTGCTTGAAGTGTGTACCTGCACAGTCCTGAGTGTTTGCTGATTACAGCCTGTCTTCTGTGTTCCTGGGCTGAGGTGACCTGTGCTGAACTGTTGCTGTTTCTCCCTGGCTGCTGGGAAGTGTTCGAACTTTCTTCCCACTCCACTCGCTAGATGGGGGCCCTCAGTCCCGGTGAGTACTCTGAAGAATGGGACTGTGGGGAGGAGCAAATGGGAGTGTCATCAACTGAAGGAGGGGCGTAGGGGTTTAAAGCAGCTTGGTGCCTACAGCGCGAGTGCTGTGGTGCAAGTGTGAGTGGCGTGAGCACCACTCCATAGAGAAAATTTAAAATTAGATTAGTTTTAACCTTAATGGGAATTGTTTGCAAGTTTAGTTGTTAAAATATAGGAACAGTGTTACTGCTTTCATATAGCAATTGTTATATGGTATAGTGTGTTTTATTGTAAACTTGTAAACGGTGAGGATAGAAAACGCTATCTGGTTTAAACCTAGTGTTGATGTTTAGCTTCCTGGGTAATTAGCAATAAGTTATAGTTTTGCCACACTTATATTATTAAAAATGAATAGCCTTCTGCATGGGATTATTGTGGGGGTTATTTTAATGGAATGTGGTTTGGTATAGCTAAACACTGAATTTCAGGGTTATGAGTCAGGGGGCTACAAGGACCATGTGAGCTTTTCTGAAACTGAATTTTGCTTCTCTAATAGTCTATTGAACTCTACTGCTTATATTTCATCTAATATCAAGAGTTTGGGTCTACTGAAGAAGAAAAATATGTATGGTATAGGCTAGTATATTAGAACCATTCTTGTGACCATTTCTTCCTTATCTTCCTTATCATTCAGAAATTTGGAATTGTCTGGGGAGGTAGAACTCAACCCAGGCCCTTTTGTTAACTTTAGCTCCCCTATTCATGGTTCTAGGAAGAAAAGGGATTACATGTCATACACTTAAATGCCAGGAGTATTAAACTAAAGAAACATGAGATTGAGGCTCTCTTGGTAAGCCTATCTGTTGGCTAAAAATAAAACAGCGTGATAAAAGCTGGAGCCATTTCAAGTCCTCTGGCCTAAAGGAAGACCAAACACCTACAGGATGCTTAGAAATACATGGAAAAAGGAGATCAGGGCAGCTAAGCACTCCTATTGCAAAAGCTTATAAACCAGTGCATCAGGGGATCCTAAAAAATTCTGGTCCCACTTAAAAACATTCCTGGGATCTAACCTTTCCCCTACCCTGAATGACATGGTACTAAATGGTGCCCACTGCAACAACCCTCAGACCATCGCTAATTTCTTTAATGACCAGTTTACAGACTTGACCAAATATACATCTGCTTTCCCTGCCTCGAATTAACTGGGTCCTTCAACTCCCTCCCTCCTACCAAGCATCAAAAATCCCCTCCTTTTGCTTTAAGGCCGTTACTCATTGGGAGGTCACAAAACTGCTCAGAAAGATCTTGGACAGCACAGCCACTGGATCAAATGGTATTGAGCCCAGGCTGCTAAAAATTGCCACTCCTCTCATTGCCGGACCCCTGGCTAGAATTTTTACACTCTCCTTATGTCATAGCACAGTCCTGGACATTTGGAAAACAGCGAGAGTCACACCTGTCTTCACAAAAGGCGACCCTAAAGACCCCTCTAATTACAGGCCCATAGCCATCCTGTCAGTTCTAAGCAAAATATTGGAAAAGCTAGTTGCCATGCAAAGCATTGAATTCCTCCAAGACAATGACCTCTTAACTGCTGCACAATACAGCTTTCGAAAAGGTCACAGAACCACAACCGCCCGACTCAAATTTACTACAGACACCCTCACTGCCAAGGACTCAGGGCTTCTCACGGGAGTGGTTTTCATTGATATGTCAAAAGCCTTTGACTTGGTAGACCACCCACTTCTCCTCGACACACTCCACTCTATGGGCTTTGCTCCTAGTGTTGTCAGTTGGTTTAACAGTTACCTGTCAAATAGGGCCAAAACTGTTGAATTCAATTCTACATTCTCTGACCCAAAGACAGTGAACATTGGAGTTCCCCAAGGCTCAATCCATGGGCCACTTCTCTTCTCAATTTTTATCAACAGCATCACCACTAATCTCCTTGACACCCCATCTCTACTCTATGCGGATGACATAGTCACATATGCCAGTGCAAAAGATGTGTCCGATATCAACCTACATCTCGCCTCCGATTTTCAACACACACAAGCCTGGCTACGGGACCACAGACTTGTTCTAAATGAGGCAAAAACACAGTCCATGCTATTCAGGACCATCCCTAAACTCAAGACATTCCAAGATAAGTTCAGGATCTCCTGCTTAGATGGCTCATTCATAACTCCTGCAATGTTGTTTAAATACCTTGGGGTCACCCTTGACCAATCTCTAAATTTTGAACTCCACATCGTCAACGCATGCAAATCAGTCAGTTCCGAACTAGGCATGTCATACCGGACCAGCCACGTGCTAATCCCTGATGCTAGAGTGGCTATAACTCGGGGCATACTCCTACCTACTCTGACCTATGGAGTGGCTACTTATGCTCCTTTACCAAAATCAGTTCTTCAATGATGGGATGTCACCTATAACAACATCTGCAGGTTTGCCTCAGCCTCCCACAGACTAAAACACCATTGTTTTCTATACTCAGATCTAAACTGGTTGTCCCCAATGATTCTAGACTTTACTCCCTCAGCTCCACTGTCGACAGCATCATGAGATCTTGTACCCCAACAACTCTGGCCGAGCTACTCACCTACCAGACCTCCAATTATGGTCTATGCTCAGCTGACAAATCCCTACTATGCATCCCCAAATGCAGTACCACCAAAGGCTCTAGAGCCTTTGCCCACCATGCACCTCAACTCTGGTACTCACTCCCTCTCGATGTCTGGCTACCTCCTACACACAATGCTTTTAAAAAAATACTCTGCCGGCATCTCAGCTCCACCAACCAATGCTCCTGTTTCAAACCTCCTTAGTAATCTGCCTATCCTGATGCTCTTACCTTTTCTCCATAATACTCCCCTTGCTGTGCAGCCTATCCCAGCTCTCTCTCCTGACACTAGCCCCCTGCAGCCATCCCTTTCTCTCTTTGCCAGCTCCTATCCTATACCCTACCTTTCCTTATCCTGACCTGCTATTATCCCTACTGTTTACAATCTTGCCATTCTCCTGCCAATTTTCCCCCTGTACTTATCAGTTTTTGACCACATTTTTATTTATCTATTTTTGTTGTACTTTTTAAATCGTATTTTCAGGACTACTACTGCAATACTCTTGCTACTGTATGTTTTTCATCATGCTATGACTGTAAAAATCTCTATGATCCTACCAGGACCACCCTGTGTACTACCTGTAATGCTTAGCTTATTGTTAAATGTTTTTCAAATTACCATGTATACTACCTGTGCTGTTTAGCTTATTGTTTAATGTTTCACAACACCTTGTTTATGTATCTCAATGTAATCTACTATTTATTATACCTGCAATGTCTGCCCTGTAACCTCCCAGCTTGTGCCTGAAAACAGTCATCTTTATGCTAGTGCACCCACCCGGTAAACAAAAACAAGTAAAAATAGATAAATAAATAGAACTGACCGGTCATTTTGTGTATAACTGAAACTTGGCTGAAGCCTTCAGAGGATGGGAAACTTTACCAAATTGATGGTTTTAAATTTTTGCAGAGAGACAGGGAGGGTAAGAAAAAGGGAGGTGGAATACTAATATATTATAAAGAGGGATTAGATGTAGTTGAATATATTCCATAGTCGCATTTTAATACAGAGTGTGAAATACTTTTGTTTCAAGTGATAATTGGTGGATGTTACAAACTGACAATATGTACAGTATACAGTCCCCCACAATTAGCTAAAAAGGGATTGAATGACTTGCTGGAATTTTTTAGTTCAGAAAGTAGAACTGGGGATCTATTAATCCTTGGTAATTTTAATGTAAACTGGGTCCCTAGCATTAATCCAGAATTAGAATCACTTGTATATAATGCAGGACTTGTACAACTGATTACTACTTATACTAGAATGAATCTGGCTAGTCAAAATCACACTATATTAGATTGGATACTTACTAACAGTCCTCAAAGGATTGTTGGTAAAGGTACTCTCCCTGATGTAGTGAGTGATCACCTTGCAGTATTTTGTATTTGGAGGTGTAACATTCGTGAAACCTCCTCCCCCACCCAGGGACCACCAGGGCCAATGCCACTACCTCAGAGGTTGCCAAGAAAGAGGAGAGGCTGGACCAGGGTGGGCTCAGGGAGGGAGAGGGTGGTGGAACAGAGTTGCATCCCTTCAGCTGTACTCTCCACATTTCATTCGCTCTTCTGGTGGATAGTGGTTCCTCTATGGAGGCACCTGCAGTGAAACCAAGGAGGATGCTGGGAACCTTTACAAAGGAGACCCACAGGAGGGTGGCATGGGACCACACAGGAAAGGAAACAACTCCTGATGGGGACTCAATCATAGGGGTAGAAATGGGGAGGAGGAGAGAGAGGAGGTAAGGTGCCTTCCTGGTGCCACGGCTTGGAGGGACAGGAAGCGAATCCTCAGGATCATGGGAGGAGCTGAGGGAGGAGCTGGATGTCATTGTCCACCTAGGGACAAATGACCTAGCTAGGAATGGGATCAGAGCAGTGCAAGAGGAGTTTGTAGAGTTGGGAGGGCCTTAGACAAGTAGCGCTCGGCAACCTTCTGGAGGTGCTGCCTGTCTATGGCAAGGTGATGCTGAGGCACTCCTCACCAGGGAATTCAATGAGTGGTTGAAAAACTGGTGGGAGCTCCAGGTTTTGCTTCATTGGGGACTGGGAGCCACCTGAGGGATGCAGACCTATACTGGTGTGATGATCTGCATCTGTCCAGGGAAACCAGGATCCTAGGTGAGAGGTTTAAATGCTTCATTGGCAAGCATTTAAACTACCAAGGGGGGAGGCACTGAAAAGGAACAGGGAAATCTCAGCCTCCCCCCACAAAACATGGTAATTAGTGAGGTAAACACCAAGATAGAGAAGTTATTAGGGAGCAGGACAGAGGTAAATGTAAAAAAAGGCAAAGGCAGTAAGAACAGGAATGGGGCTAAAAGGGGTAAGGTTATCAAAAAGTGGAGGGTGATGAGTACCAATGCCCGTAGTCAGTGTAACAAGCTCCCTGAACTAGTGGCCTTGATGGAAGAGGGTTGCCTGGATATTGTGGCAGTCACAGAAACATGGTACACAGAGAACCATGACTGGGATGTCAACATACCAGGATACACAATCTACAGGAGGGACAGGGAGGGAAAAAGAGGAGGAGGAGTAGCTCTCTATGTAAAGGAAGGGATCAAAGCAACAGAACTAAAGAGTAAACAGGGAGCAGATGAGGCACTCTGGGTCACCTTGGAGACAGGAAATGGCACCGCAATCCGCACAGGGGTTATATACAGACCCCCATCTCAGGGGGAGGGAATGGACAAGGAAATGATAGAAGGCTTCCTTAGAATTGCAGAAAAAGGGGAGATATTGTTGATGGGGGACCTGAATATGCAAGATGTTAACTGGAGCACCTTTGCTGCAGGCACATCCAAGAGCAGGGTCATTCTTGATGCCCTACAGGGGGTATGCCTCAGACAGCTAGTATTGGAACCCACTCGGGAGGGAGCAATCTTAGATCTGGTACTCTCAAATGGGGATGGAGAAAGAATCTCAGATTTAGAGGTGGGTAGCCATCTAGGAACAAGTGACCACCAAACTGTGTGGTTCATGACCTATAAAGCCCTACACGATTTGGGACCCCGCTACCTGAAAGAACTCCTGACTTCTTACTGTCTTTCCCACTCCCTCTGATCCTCTGGTGAGGAATTGCTAGAGATTCCCAGGGTAACCTTAAAAACATCTGGTGGAAGAACATTTGCCTTTATGGCTCCTACCCTGTGGAGCTCTCTACCTTGCTAGATACGCAATAGCCTGACTGTGGAGAGCTTTAAAAAAGCTTTAAAGACCTTCCTTTTTAATCAAGCATTTTTAGTGACATGAATTATGTTGGATTGTGTTTTGAATATAATGTCATTTATAATTATGGTTTTTAATATTGTATGAAGGATATTGTAAAGGCGCCCTGAGCTTTGGAAGGGCGCCTTATAGAAATAAACATTTACTTACTTACTTACGATAAACACAGCCATACAATCAAGCCATACAACAGCAAGAGTATTGGACTTTAGGAGGGCTGACTTTGGGAAAATGAGAGAGTGCCTTAGAAAAGCACTAGCAAACAGGCAAGAAGGAGGGGTGGAGGAACAATGGGGAGTAATCAAAACAGCCATCACAGAGGCAACAAGCCTTTGTGTAAAGCAAATCAATAAAACACAACGAAGGAAAAAAAAACGCTATGGTTCTCAAAAGAGGTGGCAGGGAAGGTTAAGGAGAAAAGGATAGCATTCAGGAAATATAAGGAAACACAGAAGGAGCAGGACAGAGAACTTTATCAGTTAAAGCAGAAAGAGGCTGGGAAGGCAGTCAGACTAGCAAAGGCCCAAACCGAGGAAAGGATAGCCAATTATGTTAAGAAAGGAGATAAGACCTATTATAGGTACATTAGGGAGCGAAGAAAGACCAAAGGAGGGATAATAAGGCTTAATAAAGGAGAGGGAATGTGGGTAGAGGGGGACAGTAAAAAAGCAGGGATACTGAACGAATATTTCTGTTCAGTATTCACAAAGGAAGAGGAGGGGGAGGTACCTAAACCAAACAAGAGAAACACTCTGAAGACGGGGGGTAGATACCAGTCCATTTACAGAAGAAAGGGTTCTGAAAGAACTAATAAAATTGAAGGTGGACAAAGCAATGGGGCCTGATGGGATTCACCCAAGAATTCTAAAAGAACTAAGGGTAGAACTAGTGACACCGCTGACTACTCTCTTTAACAAATCATGGGAGGATGGAGTGGTACCTGAGGACTGGAGGAGGGCAGATGTGATTCCTCTTCACAAAAGTTGGAGCAGGACAGAGGCAGGAAACTACAGACCAGTTAGTTTGACCTCAGTGGTAGGGAAAATGATGGAATCACTTCTGAAGGAAAGAATTGTTGAGTACCTAGAGGCCAGTGGGGCACAGGACCCAAGGCAGCATGGATTCACGATGGGAAGGTCATGTCAGACAATCTAATAGATTTCTTTGACTGGGTGACCAAAGTAGTAGACCAGGGAGGGGCTGTGGACATGGCCTACCTAGATTTTAGCAAGGCATTTGATACAGTCCCACACAAAAGATTAATACACAAGTTAGCCAGCCTTGGAGTGGGCCCCAAGGTGGTAGCCTGGATTAAAAATTGGCTAGACAACAGGATGCAAAGGGTAGTAGTAAATGGAGTACACGGTGAAGAAAGGAGGGTTACTAGTGGGGTACCGCAGGGTTCAGTACTGGTATGTCTTTTTTAATGTCTTTATAAGTGACATTGCAGAGGAACTGGAAGGAAAAGTATGTCTCTCTGCAGACAACACAAAGATCTGCAACAGGGTTGATACACAAGATGGAGTGAAAAGGATGAGAAGGGACTTGGCAAGGTTGGAGGAATGGTCAAATGTATGGCAGCTCAGATTCAATGCAAAGAAGTGCAAGGTAATGCACATGGGAAACAAAAACCAAGGGGAAGAGTACACAATGGGGGGTGAGATACTGACAACAGTAAAAATGGAAAGGGACCTGGGGCAATTATATCAGATGACCTAAAGGTAGGGAAAGCAATGTGAGAAGGCAGTAAGGAAGGCTGGGGGATACTAGGATGCATAGGAAGAGGCATCAATAGTAGAAAACAGGAAGTTGTTATCCCTTTGTACAGACAGTTGGTGAGACCCCATCTGGAGTACTGTGTGCAGTTCTGGAGACCCTATCTCCGCAAAGACATAGACAAAGTGGAGGCTGTCCAGAGGAGGGCAACCAAAATGGTGCAGGGTCTGCACCAGAAGACATACAAAAAAGACTAAAGGAGCTTAATATGTATACCCTTAAGGAAAGAAGGGAGAGAGGGGACATGATAGAAACTTTCAAGTACCTCAAGGGAATCAACAAAGTCCAAGAGGGTAGCATCTTTCAGAAAAAGAGATGTACACGAACAGGGGGGCACAATTTGAAGATAGAGGGGGGACGGTTCAGAGGTAATGTGAGGAAGTATTTTTTCACGGAGAGGGTTGTGGATGCATGGAACAGCCTCCCTGAGGAGGTTGTGGAGTCAAGAACAGTGGGGGAATTCAAGAATGCATGGGACAGACATAAGGCAGTCCTAGTAGGGGGTAGGAGGAAATAAGCTGTTGGTTAACTAGGATCTGCAGCTTATCTGTTAGGTAGGAAAATGGGCAGACTAGGTGGGCCAAGCGGTCCTTATCTGCCGTCAAATTCTATGTTTCTATGTTTCCTTCAAGGTTTATATCCTATAGGAAATTTCCATCATCTATTCCTTATGAACTTGAGCAAGAATTAAATCTTATAGATTGGTCATATCTGGATGCAATTCCAGAAGTGGATTACGCAGTGGATTTTTTTACCAAAAGTTTGGTAGATCTATAGAATAAGTTTTTTCCGTTAAAAACTCGTAGGGTCAGAGGTACAGTGAATCGTTGGATCACTCCAGCCTTATATCAGATTATGAAAGAAAGGGATACTGCTTGGAATGTCTATAAAAAGTCCTATATGGAGTCTGACTTTAATAATTATCACCGGTTGCATAACTTATGTAAGGCTAAACTAAGACTGAGTAAGTCTGAATATCGCATGTCCAAACAACAAACTAATTTAAATAACCCTAGAAAATTCTGATCTACAACTAAAGCCATAATGGCCCACTAGTGATATAAATCTTTCAATTGTTATGACTATAGATGACAATTCCACATCTGTTCTATTAAAATTACTGAAGCATTTTTGGAAAAATGTACAAATGTAACTTATACTAAGGACTTTACTTCCACTAGTAGTCAGGATCTTCTTTGTTCTAATGGAGCTGAAAAAAAATCTGTAGCTTTTTATTTTCATTTAATAAAACCCAGGGATGTTTTGAAATACCTAAGACAACTTCCCCTAATAGAAGCTCTGGTCCGGGGGAACTTGAAGTAAGGTATTTGAAACTTGTGTCTGACCTTAAATATGTTCCATTAATGAAAATTTAAATTGATAATTGATTACAGGAGATTTTCCCACTCAGTGGAAAAATACAGTCATTAAACCCATCTTTAAAGATGGCATTGCAACGGAGAAGGACAATTATCATCCCACCTCTTTGTTGCCTGTTGTGGGTAAGCTACTCAAAAAAGCTGTTAATCAACAGATAGTTGAGTTTCTTGACTCCAATCCCCTGAGCAGCATGGTTTTCATAAATATCATGGAACGGGAATGGCCTCGGTCAGGCTCATAGATCACATTGGTAGAGCAATGGATGGTGGAAAGCTCACAGGTGTTATATACATGGACCTGTCCAAGGCCTTTGATCTAGTTGATCATCAATTGCTGCTTGGGGGGTTGGAGACCATCAGAGTCGGAAGCTCGCCACTGTGGTGGCTTCATAGCTATTTGTCTAACAGACCCCTGCGGGTTTGCTACCAAGGAGTTATGTCTGATAGTAAGATGCTGGGAATTGGAGTAACACAGGGGTCCATTTTGGGGCCCCTCTCATTTTCCTTATATACAGATAAGTTACCGTCTCATCTGACCCATACAGAGGTTTTGATGTATGCTGGCAACATTATACTCTTCGGTAGCTCACCTTCAGTGGAAGAGATAGAGTCAAATTTAACTACTGACTTTTAGGCATTAGATTATTGGTTAAAAAAAACATTATTTACTCTTGAATAAAAAAAAAAAAAAAACAAGAGTATGCTTTTTGGTTCTAAAAACAGATTAAGCAGATATAAATTTCTTGAAATTGTTAGCCGGGGGGACTGTTATTGGAGCAAGTATTCCAATTTAGATACTTAAGGATCTTATTGAATCCCTGTTTATTGTACACCTTGCATGTAAGAATGATCTGTAGAAGTGTTAACCGAAGACTGGGTGCACTATTTAAACTATATAACCTGCTGTCTACGGATGCCAGATTTGCTATAGCCAGAAGTGTGTTGTTGCTTATTTTAAACTACAGCTCACTTCTGTTTCCAAATCTGGCAAAGTCCGAGACTACTCTTCTTACAACTACCTTCCATGCAGTCTGTAGATTTGCTTTAAAAGTCCTGTTTCGGACACACCATTGTAACCTCTATTCTTTGACATCTTGACTCCCGCCTGGCTTACATTCATAATATAGCTTAATCTGTTTAATTCACAATACTCTGGCTTTGGGTCTGGTCTCTCCTTTATCTGGTTCACTGGATAAAATGACTTCGGACAGGAACTTGCGTTCTGCAAAATCTATAAGGTTGGTTCTTCCTAAGACCAAATTAAAATTGGGAATGCATGTACTTTCTAATTATGGACCAATATGTTGGAATAAATTACCCTCTTCCCTGCAGCAAGTAGTTAATCAGGAAGCTTTTAAATTGTCTGATAAACAGTATTTCTTAGGTATGTTGAAACGTGATTGTTATTAATTATACTATTGTATTGTTCTTATATGTTGTATTGTAACCATTTGTATTATTAATTTGACTGTATTGTATTGTAATTGTTTGCATTTAACAATTTGACTGTATTGTATTATGTCCCAGGTCGCATTTGAAAATGGGCCTTTGGCTTATAATACTTACCTGATAAACAAAAGTTAAAATAAATAAATAAATAAATATTAGGGACCAAAACAAAAAAGGCAAAAAGGAAATCCAAAACACTTTTGATCTAAGAGACTCCATGATTTGGGGAGTTGATACCTACCTCCAGCCAGGGGTAATGGTCAGATGTCTCCCAGGTACATCAGCGTGGAGAGACACTGACTGCATTAAAATCGTGCATGATGCAGGAGAAAACATTGATGTCCTGGTATACAAAGGAGCTAACGATCTAGCCAGCCTATCAGTTGTGGAGACCAAGGAACACCTGACTGACCTGGGAGACAAATTGTCATCCATTTCATCCAGCATCTCCTTCTGTTAGGTCCTGCCAGTCTGGGGGGGGGGGCAGACAGGCAGAAGGTCAGAAAAGGGGAGATAGGGGGAGCTAAACATGTGGCTCAAGGGCTGGTGCCAGGAAAAAGGACACAAATTTGTAGGTAACTAGCAACAGTTTTGGGAGCAAACGTTCTTTAAATTTGATGGACTGCAACTGATAAAGGAGGCATTGGGGCAGAAGTTTGATATCTTTGCAAAATATTTAAACTAGCAAATGGGGAGAGGGGTGCAGCACCCATACATCAAACGGGAAGAGCACCCTTCCCCCTCAGCTAGTGATCAAACAGGAGTTCAGCATTTTTGTAGTTTATTTGCATCACCAGGTGAGGAAAAAGGTTTGGCTCTCCATATGATGCACAGGGGAAAAGCCAGACCTCACCCCACGACTAACGCACCAAAATCTGGCCAATGGAAAATCATGTATACAAATGCCTGCAGTCTGGGAAACAAGATCCCAGACCTGGAGGCAACAATGACAAAGGCTAAATGAGACATAGTAGCCATTAGCGAGACATGGTTCACCAGTAACCACACTTGGGAGACTACCATACCCGGCTATGTGAAAAAAAAGGGGGGGGGTGGAGTGGCCCTTTATGTCAATGAAAATATCAAAGCTACAGAAATTCAGATTACACATAAGGAGCCAGAAAGAACTGTGGGTCACCCTGGAAACAGGAAATATGACAGCCAGAGGAACTGGGGTTGTCTACAGGCCTTCAGACCAGGGGGAGGATATGGACACATTACTGTTAGAAGATATGCAAAACATGACAGCTAAAGGGGAGGTTCTGCTAATGGGAGACTTCAACATGCCAGATACAGATTGGTCAATACTAGCAGGAACATCTGCCAGAACTAGGCACATAGTGGATTCCTTGCAGGGGCAGGGCCTCAAACAACTGGTACAACAACCCACAAGAGACAGGGCTATTCTGGATCTGGTACTGACTAATGGGGAAGGATCACAGATCTCCAAGTAGAAGGTCACCTGGGGGCCAGTGACCATCACATGGAATGGTTCAATTTGGCCACTAGAACTAAATCATCCCATTCCAAGGCAAAAATATGGTACTTCTGCAGTGCTGGCTTTGGTAAGATGGCCAACAGAGTTAAGCTAGCCTGGCAAGAAGAAATACAGGTGAGGGGGTACAGGCAAAGTGGGCAAGCATTTAGGATACAATACTTGAAGCAACATCTCATTGTGTTAGGGAGGAAAGCAAAAGCAAAAGAAGGAGGAAACCACTTTGGTTCTCAAAAACAGTAGTAGAAAAGGTCAGAGCCAAAAGGTTGGTCTTCAGAAAATATAAGGGAATGCAGTGGGATGAAGATAGGGAGGCATACCAAACTTCCCTAAGGGAAGCAAGGAAGGCAGTAAGGCAGGCAAAGGCCCAAACTGAAGAAACACTAGCACAAACCGTGAAAGAAGGGGACAAGTCTTTCTATGGATACATTAGTGAAAGGAGAAAGTCCAGAGGGGGTATTGATAAGATCAAAGGGGATAAGGGGGAGTGTGTGGAGGAGGACCAAGGAAAAGCATCTCTCCTAAATAGATACTTTTGCTCAGTATTGACTGAGGAGAAGGTAGGGCAGGGCCCACAACTCGCACCATGGACACGGGGGAGGGGAGGTGTGCAAGTCCCTTCACAAAGAAAGGGTCCCACAAGAGCTCGCTAAGCTCAGGGTGGACAAGGCAATGAGAACTGATGGCATACATCCCAGGGTACTAAAGGAGCTAAGGATGGAACTAGCAGAGCCATTAGCAGAACTGTTTAGTGAGTCTCTGAGCACAGGAGAGGTCCCAGAAGACTGGAGAAGGGCTCATATGATCCTGCTCCACAAGACTGACAGGAGGGAGGAGGAAGCGAGCTACAGACCAGTCAGTCTTACTTCAGTAGTGGTCAAGAATATGGAGGCACTCCTTAAGGAAAGGATAGTGCAACACCTGAATCCATAGAAGCACAAGATCCAAGACAGCATGGGTTTACAACAGGAAGATCCTGTCAAAATTAACTTATAGATTTCTTTGACTGGGTAACCAGAGTGGTGGACCAAGGCAAAGCAGTTGATGTCGACTACCTTCACTTCAGCAAAGCTTTCGATACTGTTTCACATAGAAGATTGATTAATAAGCTGGGTAGGCTCGGGGTGGGTCAGAAGTTGATCAACTGGGTGGCAAACTGGTTGGCAGGCAGAAAACAGAGAGTGGTGGTAAACAGTATACAGTCAGAAGAGAGGCAAGTCACAAGTGGGGTACCTCAAGGATCAGTCCTGGGGCCAGTCCTCTTCAATTTCTTCATCAGTGACATTACAGATGAACTGGAGGGTAAGGTTTGCCCATTTGCAGATGACACCACGATCTGCAACAGAGTAGATGATCCAGATGGGGTGGGCAGGATGAGAAGAGAACTGGAAAAACCGGCAAAATGGTCTGAAGAGTGGCAACTGGGTTTAACGCAAAGAAGTGCAAGATCATGCACATAGGGAAGAGAAACCCTGAAGCTACCTATAGGTTGGGAGGGGAGTTGCTGGCAATCACAAGGGAATAAAGAGACTTGGGCATCATCATCACAGATGACCTGATATCATCCAAGCAGACCACTAAACCAGTAGGTAAGGCTAGAGGGATGTTAACGTGTATTAGTAGGGGTATCACAAGTCGTAAGAGGGAGGTAATAATCCCTCTTTATAAGACACTGGTTAGGCCCCATCTGGAGTACTGCGTGCAGTACTGGAGACCACACCTGCACAACGACATTAACAAAATGGAAGCAGTCCAGAGAAGGGTGACCAAAATGGTGCAGGGACAGCATCAGAAAACATATGAGGACAGATTAACAACGCTCAATATGTATACCCTAGAACAAAGGAGAGAGGTGATGTGATCGAAACATTCAAATATCTTAAGGGCATTAACAAGGTGAAAGAGTCTAACATGTTTCAATATAAGAAAAATAGCAGGAAAAGAGGACACAGCATGCGATTAGAGGGAGACCGATTAAGAGGTAATGTGAGGAAGTTCTTTTTCACAGAAAGGGTGGTGGATGCATGGAACGGCCTACCTCAGGAAGTGGTGAATGTGAATACAGTGCAGGGCTTCAAACAGGTGTGGGATAGGCATAAAGGAGCAATACAGATGAGTATAAATAAATAGGCTATTGACAGAGTAAAGGCCTATGGCACACTCATAAGGTAGAAAACATGTGCAGACTGGGTGGGCCTTGTGGTCCTTATCTGCCATCAACTTCTATGGTTCTATGAGAGCAATAGTATTACTGAGAGGAGAAGCACACTCGCTCCTTACTCACTCTCTCTCTCTCTGTCACCAAACTGCTGTGTCGCAGTTCAAAGTGGGGCAACAAACTTTTACTTTCCCTTTCAGCCACCCTGCATTCCAGAATAAACAGTGTACTCTGTAAAGTGAGCACTTTGAAGAAATAAAGAGACTATGCTGTCCCTAAACATAAACAGCTAAAGCTCTGAATTAAAATGAATGAAAAAGGGCTAGTGTCCATACTATAGCAATACAGCACATGCATAAATGAAATAAATGTTTTCACTGTTTGCAAATAAAATAGGTGCTGACCTGTTAGCAAGACCTCAGGAAGGGGATTTCCTGTAGGGGACAGTGGCCCCTAGAGGGCTGTATTTATACTTTGTGAGCTAAAACCTCATTATGTAATAGAGGAGGAGTTTCCATATTTAGGGACCATTCTAGAACTAATTGGCTGTTATAGGAGGGACTTCCCATAAGTGGGAGGGCTGTATAAGCCCTCCTCAATCACCAAGAGTCAGATTAGTTGCATAGCCAGTCTCACTTACCTGGAGTAAGGTAAGTAGAAGGACTTGTGCCTGAACAGGAATTTATCTCTAACAGCAGGAAAGCTGATGAATTGTTTTGAGATACCTGATGTAAGGTGAAATAGCCTTGATCGCTTGTTTATTTTCTTGTTCTGTGTGAACTGTTTTATTTCTAATTATTTATTTTTTTCTACTTTTGTATAAAATAAAACACACTGCAGGTGTGTTGTACCCTATTACTGTGTCCAGTGTTATCTTTATACCCATGCCCCTGCTACAGAAGGTCCGGAGGGTAGAGCCCTACCCCACACTGCAATGGTCCACTGCTGCCAAAGGAGCTCCTCGTAGCTCCTCCACATCCTGTGTTGGTGCCTCTCCTCAACTGAGGATGAGGAGGTTGAGGAGTGCTGACAGTGGTGCCACCTGGTCCAGCATGATCAAGACTGTGATCGGTGCTTCAATGTTGACTCGAGGGCCGACTATGAGGAGACGCCTCTGGAGGGTTGTGTTAGACCACATGCTCAGCCTTGTTTAAGAGCATCGGCTTCGGAGGCATGACCGCCAGTGGAGGCTAGTCCTGAGTGGATCTGGTCAGGGACACTGATCTGGCAATGTTCTCTTGGGTGAGGACCAGGAACATTGAGGTCTGGGAGACTGATGCCTCATTGATCTCTTCTGACAACTGGTTGACAGGCTCAAGAAAAATCTTGATAGCCTGCTCAACCAATTTTGAGGTCGACAAGCCCGACAGATGTCACTGAGGAGCTGTTGACCAAACCCTCGAGTGAACACAGCTTGACCAGAGTCGAGCAGTCAGGGAGATCAGAAGATCTCCCGATCCCAGGACCTTTGCTGGCGGCACTTGTGATTCTTGCCATGGCGAGAAGGGCTAAAGGTCTGGAGGACTTGACATATCTCACAAAGCCTTCCATGAAAGACTCTCTGATATTGGCCCCAACCGGGAGCAACGCTGAGGCCGATGGGGTACTCACTGTGGCAGCTGCTGCCTCATCCTCAAAAACTGCAAGCTGAGTAGTGGAATCGGCAGCCACCAAGGCATTCTTGTGGCTTTTCAGTCTATCTTTAGGATCATGATTGACTGGTTGACTGAGAAGTCTGGCCATGTGATCTTCCATGCTTGAACCATCGGCTGACAAAGGGCACAGCCCTCAATGTTGTGCTGCACACCAAGGCAGCAGAGGCAGGACATTCTGCGGTTGGTCTTTGACATTTTCTGTGAACAGGTCATGCAAAATTTGAAACCGCGTGACGACTTTTCCTCTTCCATTACTGAGATTGACGTTTATCGAGGCACAGCCAAAATGGGCAGAAAAACGAAGTATGAGAATATTGTTATTGAAGAAAATAAGTTTTTGCCAAAGCACTAGCTCTTTAGGTAAACCCTCTAATGCTGCAGAGCTGTGAAGGAGGAGACCTGTCCCTTCCAGCAGAAAGAAAGATCTGACGTCATGGGGTGGAACCAGAGGATATAACATCCAGGTGGTGAGAGGAGCTTAGCTTGAAGATGTCTGATGAATCACACCATTCCAGTGGAACTGCCAGAGTGTGGATAATGAACTATATCCCTGCCCTTACAACTGTTCTTTCTTTCCTGTGAGTTACTAAAGGAAATAAAACAATAAAAGGAGCGAAGTAAAGATCAAGATGAAGAGCTCTTTGACACACAAAAAGTGGCTGGTAACTGTCTGTGGAATGCTGATGCAGGCAGGGTTCTGTAATGGCGTCAACATATACTGTATGTGTGTGTGTGTATCTATTACTGTCTGTATTTTGTTTATAATAGCTCTCCACCTCATCTTTCTTACAAATACTGGACCAGCTATTGGTGCTGTCAGCTCTTGTTTTGCTGTTTTGTGTTTCCTTCCCCTGCCTATTAGTATGCTTGCATAGACATACCTTTATTTCCACATCCACTCGGAATTTCTAGCATCTTGAAAACTAAAGAAAGCGAAGGCACACTAAAGTAATGATGAACTATGTATTTTTAAAAATAATAAATATTAGAAAAGAAATATCAAACTGAGTATATATCTCACCATGACGTGAGCTATGCTGTGCTCAGAGACTGCCAACACCACATCACTCTACTCATATCGACATGCCAACAGGTCATCATCTTTTAGCATCTTGTTTTCCTTTCCTTGTTTGCTTCCCCTAGTCACTTCTGCACTCTATTGCCCTCCTATCACAGTACTACCAAGTGTATGTAAATAAATGTGACACTCGTAAAGGAAAACCAAATTGCTGCAGCAGTCTTTTTATACACAATCAAGCATTTATTTGATCTTTAAGGCAAGCATACAAGCATACAATGCTAGAGAACAGAACAGACAATAATGTCATTATCATGGGATTACATCAATAACTGTGTCAAATAGGTTACAAGTACCAGATTATTTTTCTGAAAGAGTCAGACCATAAAATCTCTAAATGCATATTTCCTATAGTTTGAGGAAACTAAGAACTTACAGTACATGAAGGGTCTGAAGGATCAGGGGACAACAAATAAAACAAAACTTCCTACTAGGGTTATACACCCATTACTCAGAATTCATGATAGTAGCAAGGAAGATTTATGAAGGCCAGCAGTACCCAGTGTACTAAATGCCTCTTCATATATTAGACCAGCGAGGTCAATCAGGTAGAAGAAAAAATCTGCACATAACTGATGCACTGCAAAAGGAGAGATGAAAGAATGGGTCATGTACCAAATAAACACTCACCAATTTTTGCACAGCTGTATTGCTAATTCTCTGTCATTGGAACCACCATCATCTTGGCAAGACTTGTTTGGCTGTTGTTTTTTTAAGATATGCTCTATGCCCAGGTAAATCTACAAATGCCCACCTGTAACTTATGTGTGTTGTGCCCAACAGTACCCTGACCATGTGGACCAAACACTGTGTACCAAAAAACATGTATCTCTGTAAGTGACCATAACAGCATAACTTTGACTGTGTTCTCAAGCTGTAGTCCAACAGGCATGAATCTTCGCCTGATGACCACAAGATCGGTACCTCGACTATGGTCTCATACCATGATGAAGAGGTATGACTTTTTGTATGTGACCAGAAGACTGATATCCCCATCATTCGTCACACTTGGGATACCCTGGGTAAAGAATAACCCACCATTCGGCACACTTGGGATACCCTGGGTAAAGAATACCCCCACTATTCATCACACTTGGGATACCCTGGGTAAAGAAGTTGTATAATAAAACAAAAACTCTAAAACTGAAATCATCACTGAGATATTTCAAAGTGCCTCTTGTGTGAACCTGGGATTAGGAGGTCCATCTCAGATTACCATATATTCCTCTTTTCTATCTTATTAAATGTAAACATTTAAAGTGTAAGCAGACCTATGATCTACTTGTTTGGGAAATACAAAATAAGAATATGAGATCTACTGTATGGGCCCTCCACCACCACCATCGACAGAAGGAATAGTATAATTTTACTAAAGGGGCTGCAAAGGACCCTGGTATAATCAAATCCTGGGAAACCCTTATGTTGGGATTGAAATGGTTTGTATCATAGGGGTTACAGTGGAATTTAGAGAGCCTAACTGTAACCCTGACAAATCACACATGCCCAGCAGCCATTCTGGGAGTGCTCTCTCACTTATCAGTACAATTTCTCTTTGCTTTATTTCGGGGTGGGGGTGAGGGTTAGGGTCAGAAATAAATGGGGTTGGTCTTCTGTTGGCACAGCAGCAGGGTGTTACACTGCCATGCTGGTGACCTAGTTCAAGAAGGAACTTGATGTGTGCAGAGAGGTGGCCACAATTGAGGTGAAAATCTGATGGCAGTGTGTCTAAGCCCAGGGAGGGCGCCGTGTCTAGCACTGGAGCAAGCCCTATGGATGGGTCAGGTAGCTTACTCCCCTCAGGGAAGCTGCTGCAGCATCCGAGGCCACCAGTAGGCAGTGTGGTGCCATCATGTGGGTGGAGGGTTTAAGAAGGAAAAAACAGAGAAAACCATGAGGCCACCAGGATGACTGTTGTAGTACTCTCAGGCCTAGCTCTGCAAGGACCTCCAGGTTATGGGAGTAGGGACAGTTTGGACTGGGAGTTTGCCAAGGGCTGGCAGACCCAGACCGGAGGACTGCAAGGGCACCCTCATAGGATGAAAACTATATAAAAGAAAAAAAACAAAAAATGGATTTCAGGAAAAGTTACCACTACTGGCAAAAATATGTTACTGATGGGGTCTTTTAAAACTAACTGTTACACAGGAAGATCAAATATCCACTTGATTAAACTGGCGGCTTTTTAAAGAGGGGACTCAGCTTAAACAGGATTGCTGATAGAGGCAGAAATACTTTTCACTGAGTCACAGTAAAGATGGACTTCTTTCTTCTGTATAATCTGAACATAACAGTCTGTCACAGATATTATAATTACCACAATTATTCTAAAATAATGTATGCAATTTCTTTTAAGAAGATAGGTACAGCGCTACGCCGGTCAAGTCTTGGGTAGGCAGTAAATAGGCTGTAGCAGCTGGGTAAAAAAATGAAAAGATGCAAGCTTAGGCAGCAGCCCTACTATATAAAAGAAACACAGCAAGTGTTGCAGTTGTTATGAAGCGTAACTTCACCTATTAATTACATTCTCATTACCAGGTGCCAGGTGAGGGTACACTAGAAATGCTGGCACCAGTTCCCATCTGCCGCTTCTATCAGACTATCACTCATTGAATTCTCTAGTCATCTCCCTTCCCCATTTCAGCATTACTTCTGTTCTACTTTACTAACAAAATGCTGGATGTCTTCTGCCAACAGCTTCGGCTCCTGGAATGCAGCAAAGTGCCCACCCCGTGGCATGTAGTTGTACGAGACAATGTTCACATACTTCCGCTTGGCCCAGGATCTGGGTGCATGCAGCAGCTCATTTGGAAAGGCAGCGATACCTGTGGGCACTCTCACTGGCATTCTGCAAAAATGGAAGAGAAGTGCAAAGAAGGTCAATAACTTGTAGAAACTCAGTATTACGTACACTTGGAGGTAGCATACCGGAGAGGCAGTTTGGAAGAAGTGCAGCGTATGTAGAATCCAAAATGGATGCATGCAGCAAACAAATACCCAGCTAGTTGTAGAACCACTCAATAGGCATCTTTGGTCACTGTGAGAGTCTCACCACTGCTGCCAATTGTTAAGTACTCCTTGTTGTGGCTCCCAACCCAGGATTCTACCAAAAAAACAAAGAAGCAACTACCCCTATCTAAGCCTGAAGAGCAGGTCCCTCTATCAAGAAAAAAGGGACCATCTCCTTCCTAGCTAAGCCAAAGAAGCAGGTCCCCCTAGCTAAGAGAAAGGAGCTAGTTCTCCTAACTAAGACAAAAGAGCAGCCCCCACCCAGGCAAGTCATAGACCAGCTCCCCTAGCTAAGCCAAAGAAGAAGCTCCAACTAGTTTGCCTTGTTCAGCCAGATTAGCAAGTGTCTCCCCTCAGTTAAACTGGAGCAGCAGCTCCCCCTAGCTAAGCCAAAGGGGCAGCTCACCCAACATAAGTCAAAGGAGCAGCAGTTCCCCCTAGTAAAGCTGAACAGGCAGGTCCTCCTAGCAAAGCCAAAAAGGAACAGATCCCTTAGCTAAACCAAAGAAGGAGCTCCACATAGCTATGCCAATGGTGCAGCTCTGCCTAGCTAAGTCAAATTAGATAAGGCTAAGAAGCAGCTCCCTCTAGCTAAGCCTAAGGACCAAGTCATGCCCCTCTGACTAATCCAAAGGAGCAGGTCCACACAGTTCTGCTAAAAGAGCAGGTTCCCCTAGATGAGCAAAAGGAGCAGCTCCTCCTAGTTGACTCAAAAGAACAGCACCCTCATTAGCTAAGCCAAAGTGCAGCTCCCACTAGCTAAGGGAAATAACAGTCCCCCAACTAAGTCAAATGAGCATCTCCCATCCCAGCTAAGCTAAATGAGAATATCCCCTTCCCCCAGCTATGCCAAATGAGCAGGTCTCCATGGAGTAGCGCAATGAGCAGGTACTGCCTAGCTTGTATGAGGGAGCTGCTCCCACTAGCTAAGTCAAAAGAGCACGTCTTGTTACCTAGGCCAGATACATGCCACATCTAGGTAAGCCAAAGGAGCAGCTCTTCACTAACAAAGCCAAAGGAGCTCCTCCCAACTTAAAGGAGAAGGCTCCCCAGCTAAGACAAAGAAGCAGATCCCTATAGTCAAACCAAAGAAACAGCCTTCCTTGCCAGCCAAAGGAGCAGCCCTCCCTAGCTAAGTCAAAAAAGCAGTTTCCTTTAGTCAAGCCAAAGGAACACAGCCCCTTAACTAACTCAAGTGAGCAGTGCCCCCCCCCACCTGCAGCTAAGCCAAAGCACAGCTCCCTCAAGCTAAGTCAAAGGAGTAGCTCCCTTTAGCTAAGCCCTAAGAAGCAGATCCCCCTAGCCAAGCCAAAATAAACACTCCCTAGTCAAGCCAGTAGCAAATTCCCCAAGTCAAGCCAAAGGTGCAGGTTCAGCTAGTTAAGCCAAATGAGCCAGTTGCCCCTAGGGCCCCTGCCAAAGGAGCATATGTCCCTAGCTAAGTCAAAGGAGCAACTCCCTCTAGCTAAGCTAGCGGCAGCTCTGCCTAGTTGGGCTAGTAGGAGATCCCCATAATTATTTCCATCTGGTTTCTCATTTCCCTTTCCTGTTATGTCACCCTATCACAGTTAATAACATAGTGTGTGCTAGGATTTCTATATAAAGCTGAAAATTAGTTTACCTCAGAAAACTGTAAATAAACCAAATTTACTTTCTTTTCTTCCTTCCCTCAATCTCAATACAGCCCAGCTTGCCTCCTGCCTCCAGCTGTCTATGGCCTGCTCCTCAGAACAGAGCCTCTCCATACTGCCACTACCTTGATGATCATATACAATATACATCATTCTCAGGGTATGGAAGTTGAGAACACAGCTATTTACTGTATAGGTAAGCTACCCATACAGTAGTTACAGGGTCCAGGTTACACATTTCAAGTTACAAAAAACTCTTGAACTTTCAACCCCCTTTCTCAACTGTGTGTATAAAAGTATATGCCTTTTTAACTGGCTTTTTGCTGCGGTACATGGACCTTTAGCACTGGTTAGTGAAGAAGCTGCTTAATGATGAGGCAACAACTGCGGAGTTGCTTACCATCACCACAGGAGGACAACAGAGTGTGCTCCTCCGAGGTTGTGTGGGACCCTGTCCTGCAGCACTGCTCCCTAGTGTTCCATGGAGCTTGGTATCAGCAGCCTGGTGCACAAATACAAAGATGTTTATGGACAGAAAAAGACGCATGGTCTATCCTAACTGTCAGGTTCTAACCTAGGCCCTCACAGGTCTAGCATTGGCTAGGTCTCTAGTGGATCAATCGTCTCATAGTTCCTCTTGAACTAAGCACCCTCCCCCATTTGCTACAACCTTTCTCATGTCAACCTCACCAGTTCCATGGGTCTATCAAAATTTAGAAACATTGAAAATGACGGCAGATAAGGACCGCATGGGCCACTCAGTCTGCCCATTTTTCCCCTACCTAATCGGTCTCTGGCTCTTTCTCCCTCCCCTCTTCCTTTCCACTAAGATACCATTGTTCCTACCCTACGCATTCTTGAACCACACCACTTTCTTTGCCTGTACCGCCCCCAGTGGAAGGCTGTTCCAGGCATCTACTACTCTTTCTGTGAAGAAGTACTTTCTCGCACCTCTCCTTAATGTTTCCCCTGCAGCTTCATAGCATGTCCCCTTGTTTTTAAGCTTTTTTTTCTGAAAAATACTTCCCTTCTGTACTTTATTTATCCCTGTGAAGAATTTAAGAGTCTCTAACATATCCCCCCCTTTTGTCTCTTCCAGGGTGTACATATTGAGGTCCTTCAGTCTCTCATCATAGAGCTTTTGGTGGAGACCCTGCACCATTTTAGTTGCCCTCCTCTGGACTGCCTCCACTCTGTCTTTTTGGAGATGTGGTCTCCGGAACTGGACACAGTACTCAAGGTGGGGCCTTACCAGGGACAATTCCACCTCCTACTTTCTGCTGGTGAAAACTCTCCCTATGGACCCCAGCATCCCACTAGCCCTCCCAGCTGCCTTGTCATATTGCTTCGCCACCTTTTGATCATCTGACATGATTACCCCAAGGTCTCTTTCCTGGTTGGTGGTCGTCAATGCCACTCCATTTTGTACTCTGCCCCCAGGTTTCTGTGCCCTAAGTGCATTATTTTGCACTTTTTCTGCACTGAAACTCAGCTGCCATACCCTCGACTATGCCTCGAGTTTTCTCAGGTCTCTGCTCATCCTTTCCTCACGCACCCCCCGAGTGTCCATCCTGTTGCAGATTTTGATGTCATCCATAAAGAGACAGCCCTTCCCTTCCAGCTCCTCTGCAATGTCACTTATAAAGGCATTAAGGAGGACTGGCCCCAGCACTGATCCCCAAGGCACCCCACTGTTCACCCTCCCTTCCTCAGAGTAAACTCTGTTTACCATCACCCTCTATCGCATTGTCCCTAACTAATTTCTTACCTAGTTTACCACCTTTGCACCCACTCTCATGCTAACAAACTTGCTTACTAGTCTCCTATGTGGAATGATGTTGTAAGCCTTACTGAAATCTAGGTAGGCCATGTCCACTGCTCCACTCTGATCTAATTCTTTGGTAACCCGGTCAAAGGAATCAATCAGATTTGTCTGACATGACCTCCCTTCTATGAATCTGTGCTGCCTCAGGTCTTGTAGCCTGCTGGATTCAAGATATTCCAGAATCCTTTCCTTCAGCAGTGTTTCCGTTAACATAGCCACCACCAATGTTAGGCTGACCGGCCTATAATTGCCAGTCTCTTTCCTGTTATCACTTTTGTGAAGTGGGACTATATCTTTCCTCCTCCAGTCCTCTGTAACCACTCTTGTTTCCAGTAAGCTGTCAAACAAGACTGTCAGAGGTGTAGCCAGTACCTCCCTGAGCCCCCTCCATACCCTTGAATGTACTCCATCTGATCCCATTGCTTTGTCCACTTTCAGATAAGCGAGTCCCTTCAGGACTCTCTTCTCTGAAAAATGACTAATGTCTACCCCTTCCCCCATATGTCCTGTTGCTTGTTTGTGGTCCCTTCCATTCTCCTTCCTCTGTGAACACCAAATAGAAGTATTTGTTCAGAGTATCTGCCTTTTCCAGGTCCCCCTTCCCTTTTTAACCTTACAATCCCTCCCATGGTCTTCCTCTTTTCATTTACATACAGTACCTAAAAAATGTCTTGTCCCCTTTTGTTACCACCTGGGTTATTCTCTCCTCAGTTTCACCTTTACGCTCTCTGCTGCTTTCCCTGCTTCCTTCTGTTTCCCCTGATACACCTCCCTATCCTCTTCCCTCTGAGTCTCATTCCACCATCTGAATGCTACCCTTTTAGCCTTTACCTTTTCAGCCACCTCTTTCAAGAATGACAGTGGCAACTTTTTTTATCATGATCTTGCTCAATTACTTGACACATTTCCTCCACCCCACCCAGATCATCCACCCCTTCGAGGGTTTCCCTGAGGCATTCACCCATCTTTGCAAAATCTGCCCTGCTGAAGTCCAGGACCCTCACCCTTGTGTGGTTTCATTCTGTAGCCATCCTTATATTGAACTACACTGTACGTTGATCACTGGTCCGTACATTGCCTTGCACCTTGACAACTGCAACACTGTCCTGTTAATGAGTACAAGGTCCAGCACTGCCCCATCACAAGTGGGTTCACAGATTAGTTGTTTGTGGAACACCCCCCGCAGGGAGTCCAGGATGTCCCTGCTTCTAGCAGCTGAAGCTGCAGCTGGGAGGCTTCAATCTACATTTGACAGACTGAAGTCCTTCACCAGCAGCACCTCCCCCTTTTCTGCCGTTTTGCTAATGGCTTCCACCAGTACCATATCTAACTTCTCCCCCATGCCGGAAGTCTCTAGATCACACCAGTGTGAATACTGACTCTGTTCCCTGTCTCCAGGGTGACCCACAGTACCTCTACCCCCCCCCGTATTCCCTGTATCTCCATTCCTTTTATGCTTTACCTTACATAAAGCAACACACCCCCTCCTTTCCTTCTCACCCTGTCTTTTCTGAACAAAGTAAAGCCTGGTATAGCCATGTCACAGTCATGGTTTTCAGTTCATCATGACTTGGCAATGACCACAATATCTAGGTAGGCTTCTGCCATAATGGCCTTTAGGTCTGGAAGTTCATTTCTTGACTTCTCGCAGTCACACACATGGCCTTCCAGATTTTGTTAGTACTTTGTTGTTAAAAAACAAAGACAAGGCGCTGCGTCAGCATGTGGTCTAAAAGCAAAACAAAATGGTTATATTAAATGCACGCTGAAAATAGAAAATAGAGTTAAAAATCTACGTTTCGACCTTAGGTCTTCTTCAGGAAATATCTAAAAGAGAAAAAAAAACAAGTTAGTGTAGAGCTCTACACTAGCATTTCTCTTTAGATTCTGTCTGTAATAAACGATGCGCTATCTTCCTATTTCAGCGATCTGACTTATTATTAACCTCTTTTATTCCTTTTTGCTCCCTCTCCCCCCCCCTCTCTTTTCAATGCTCCCATTTCCATGTCCCCTTGTTTCTATTCCCCTGCTTCCTTTATTAATTTGCATCCAGGCAAGTTCTTCTCCCTCAGACTCTCTCTCTACTCTTTATGGCAACCTGTGTGGGGGGGTGTTCTGCCCCCCTAATTCTTCCACCAACCCCTTTGGCTAGTTTAAATGTTCGAAGTAACATTTAAACTGTCCACCAAGGATTGTGGCTCTTCTTCGGGATGGATGCAGGCCATCACCACTGTATAGGCCTTTATCCATCCAGGTGGGTTTCCAGTCTCCAGTGTAGCCAACCCCCTCCCCTTAAAGCAATGTTTCCAACCCCTTCTTAAAGCCTGCCACCATGTTAACATCAATCAATCAATTTTTATTTTAAAAACGCCTTATTTCAACGGTTGTAGGCGCTGTACATAAAACACAAGCAAGCACATAAAACTTTATAAACAGTAAATGCAACACAAAAATAAGACACATGTAAAAGAGGAGAGCTTATAGCCAATGCCAAATACCAGGGAGAATTGGTATTTTTTTTGCGCTTTTTAATTATTTATATTTTAACCACGATTTATTGTTTTCTCCCGACCCTGTCCGGCCTAAATGCGTGTGTGGAGACGCATGCCACAGGTACCGGGACGCCCTCACTGCTTGCTGCCTGCCCACCTGCACTGCCCGCAGACCTCCATCTGGGGGCAGTGAAACTACAGCAGGTGACAGAGTCCTCCCTGGGAGAGGAGAGCTGCCTTTTGGCTGCTCAATCCTGCTCCCTCCCTCCCCTCCCCATGCTGGCTGTCTGACAACCCAGGCTCATTCTGAAACCTGGATCGCCGACATGACACATGGTAAGGCATCCAGCGCCACAGCCCTCAGCACTACTGGGCCAGCTTTTTCTATGCTTTCTTAAAGGCTTCCACTACCACACTTCTCTAACACTGACCAGCTCCACTGGCAGACGGTGCCATTTTTCCACCACCCATTTTGTGAAGAAGTATTTCCTCACAACCCTCCTAAATTTCCACCCAATAGCTTACAGTTGTGGCCCCTTATGACTGACTCCTCATTAAGCTTAAACATCTGCTGGCTGTCCCCCCTGTTTATACCCTTCAGGTACTTGTAGGTTTCAGTTATGTCTCCCCCTCTCTCTCTACTGGCCTCCAGTGAATGCATATTGAAGTCAGTCACTCTTTTCTCACAAGTCCTCCCCTGCTGGCCATAATCATTTGAGTCCCTCTCCTGTGGATCAACTCCAGGCATTCCCTGTCCTTTTGTAGGTATGGGTTCCAGAAGTCTGCACAGTACTCTTGGTGCAGCCTCACCTAGGACCTGTCTGTCTGTTTGTCTGCTTTGGAATGTCCTAACAATGTACCCAGCATTCTACTAGCTATCCTGTACAACTTGTTACACTAAGTGTAGGTCTTGAGACTGCCACTAATTATAACCTCTAGATCCTTTCCTTCTGAGGTTGGCTTCCGTTGTACCTCCCATCCAATATTCTGTTCTTGGATTTCACCTCCATGAGTGCATAACCTTGCACTTTTTGGCATTTCATTTCAGTTGCCAAACTCTGGACCACCTTCAGAATCTCCCCAGGTCTCCTCATTTCCCACCTACTCTCTTCACTTTCCACCCTGCCACATATCTTTCTGTCATCCGCAAACAGATGCATGTTGCTGTGGATCCATTCTTCAGTGTCCAGTGAACACACTGAAGAACACTGGACCCAGGATGAACCCCTGTGGACCTCATTCATAACCACCCCTAACCTGGATTATGTACTGCATAGTACCATACTTTGGATCCCTCCTCCCCTGGCCAGTTCCCCACCCATATAGTGACTTTCTCTTAACCCCCAAGTCCCTCAATTTCTTTATCAACCTCTTGTGGCATACAGAGGCAAAGGCCTTGCTGAAGTACAGGTAATGGACAGCCAGTGCTTGACCCTTGCAGAACACTTGCAACACGGCGCTGAAGCAATCCACAAGGTTAGTCTGACAGGACCTCCTCTTCATAAGGCCAGTACGTGTGCTGCGTCTAGCCTTGCAGTAAGTTCACCTTCACAAAGCAATGCTGCTTGCTGAAATGTAGTCCATGGGACTCTAGGAAGCTGACCAACTGCTTCTTGATTATGACCTAAAGGGAGTGTTCTGACAATGGAAGTCAGGCTAACTGGTCTAAAATTCTCTGGTTCCACCCTGTCCCTCTTGTGCAAGGAGACAACCGTTACCCTCCAGTCCCTGGGGACTATTTTGTCTCAACCAGGCAGTTCATTAGGTATGCCAGGGGTGCTGGCAGACCCTGCCCTTGCTCCCCAAGACCTGTGGGCGCAAACCGTCTAGTCCCGGGGGCTTACCCATCTGCAACCCTTTCAACACCTTAAGCACCCTTTCTTCTGTGATACTACCCATTTCCATATTTGTTTCCCACCCTACCTGGATGCTGCACTCTGGCAGTGTCCCCCTTCCTTGACTGCGAAGACCAAGTAGATCAGCTTTCTGCTCTATCCCTCCACCCAGTACTCAATCTCTCAATTCCACCGTTGTTTTTTCTCCTTTCCTCTGATGTACTATAGGAAGGCCTTGTCATTTTCCCTCATGCCTTCTGCAGTCTTTAGTTCTACCTCTCCCTTAACCCTCCTCACTGCCTTACTGGCTTCCTTTATCACGACAAAGTAGTGCTCCCTGCTTGTCTCCAGCTGTTCGACGTTGTACACTTTGAAAGCTGCCTTTTTCTCCCTCACCGCTAACCCAACCTCCCTGGAGAACCACAGAGGCCTCTTATATCTCTTCCCATTGCCCACTTCTCCGAAACAATCTTTAGTTACACAGCTAGAATCCCTCCTTTGAGGCGCTCCCACTTGCTCTCTGCCCCACTTAGCTGTTTGTATCCCATAAGCCTCTCCATTAGCTGCTCCATCCTCCCAAAGTTAGACCTCCTAAAGTCCAGGGCAACTGTCTGGGTCCACTGCCTCTGTGATTTCAGGGCTAAGTTGACTCACATTGTGTTGTGGTTACTAGACCCTAGCGGCTCTTCTACCATTACGCTCCCCGCTGTCTTTGTCAGAACTAGGTTGAGAATGGTCCCACCCCTAGTCTGTTCCTCCACTAGATGAGACAGAAAGCAGTCCTGGAAAGTGTCTACCAATGCCCGATTCTGGTGATCCACACTACTGTGATGCTCCAATCAGTGTCTGGCATGCTGCTGTCTCCTAACAGGGCAACTTTCCCCCAGCTGCTGCCCTTCTAATCTTGTCTATAACACTGTCCACCTCTTCTGTCTGTTTAGTGGGCCTATAGATCACATCCAAGGGAACAACCCTTTCTCTGAACAACCCTCTGTCTCCTCTCACAACAACCTGTGTCTGACAGTGATTCTGCCACTGCTACCCCCATCTCCTTATCCTCCATCACCCTAGATACCTTCCCTAATACACAGTGCAAAACTCCCTCCTCTTCCTTTACCCAGTGCTTCCTGAATAATAAGTACCCTGGGACAGTGAGGTCCCAGTCACTGTCGGGTGATGCCCACATTTCAGGTACTGCCATCATGTCAGGATAATCATCTGCTGCCATTGCCTGAAGCCCACATTTCTTTTCCAAGGTTTCTGGCATGTCAGCATACTGATTTTTGGCATTTAAGCAGACCACCCTCCGTGAATCTTGCCTGCCATCCTTCCTCCGCCCATTACCCAGTCCTACTTTGCTAGTACCCTCTGACAAATGCTTACCCAGACCTTCACCTCCTATACATTCTGGTAATCACTATCAGGTGTAGGGCCCTACCCCTTCTGTGATACCCCCAGCTAAATGAATGCCCCTTCCAGATGGAGAAGTGCTTTCTCCCTTGACTGAGTGCACCCTGTGGATGACCCCTGCTCCAACCTTTCCTCCACTAATCTAACTGCCCCGAGATGAAGGTCTCAAACTTGTGTCCCACCGAAAGTTACCCCAGTCCCACAGAAAGTGAAGTGTCTTTTTGGCACACAACCCTTTCAACCAAACATTGACTTGGAAGATTTTCAGCTGCCTTGTCTCCCCCTTCCTGTGTACCAGGCAGCCCCTTGATCCTGGTTCCAAAGTCCTGAAACTGTCTTCAGCTTCCCCTTGTAACTCTACTGTAAGATCACCTGTAGCAACATGATCAATAATGTCTGGCCACCCCCACCCCCACACACATGCACACACTTCCCAAACCAACCTGTGTGTCCTAGGGAGTACCCTATCTGCTGTAGTACCTGGGAGAAAGTACACTACCCTCCTCACTCAGTCTGTGTTATACGCAGACCACCATCTTGGTTCCCCAAACAATTAGACATGAAAGGATCAGGGATGGGCAGGTCTTTCAACTCCACCTGAAAGGGGGATGGTGAGAGAACAGGAAAATGGGGAAATAGCCCCACTGGATGACACCACTACATCTCTTTGTACTGTTGGGTAACTCTGACCTCTGGGGCCCCACCTCCTCCCTCACCAGATTCTGCTTGAGGGTCACTGTGGAGGCTTACAGGCTGGTGTCTGTTCTTGGAGTACGTTTCAGTGCCTTCAGAGGCAGAGGCTTAGGACAGTGGAGGATGGAGAGAGTTGAACTGCTCCTTGCAAGAAAGATAAATTGAAAGTTTTAAAAAACAGCTGCCTAGGCTGGCCCTGTAGTAAGACAGTAGTGCTGCTGCCTGCTACGCTGGTGACCCAGGTTCAGGGGCAAATTCAAGAAGTAGGGAGTCATGGAGGAGGGAAGGGGATTGAACGTCTAAGGCAGTGCTCTCCGCTCTGTGTGTGTCTGCTTCTTCCAGCACCATGGCTTCCCCCAAGGCAAATCCTTCAGGAAGGTTCTAGTCCTGTCAGGATTTCAAGAAGGCCATGAACATGGTTGATGACAGCTGTCAGTGTCTTGACAGTTTGGGTCTGCAGCATTTACTCAGAAACACAGAACATTTTTATAGGCAGAAAAATACATAGAAACAGAGAACATGTTTACAGGCAGAAAAAGGTCAGAGTTCTGTGCTGTTCCTGCTTATGCTGTATGTGCCCAACCAGCCTAGCACTGTGGGTACACAGCTCATTCCCAAGTGGTAGCTCAGACTCTCTCTAACCCCTTAGTCCCCTATCCCCCTCCATCCTAATCAGACCCTTACGTTTGTCCCATACCCTCTTGAAGCCCTCCATGGTTTCCATTTCCACCACCTCCTTGGGCAACCCATTCCACTTGTCCACCACTCCTTCTGTGAAGAAATGTTTCCTCACATCCTTTCTGAACCCCGTCCCAATTTGCCCTGTTCCTTTGTGGTGGACCCCTAACAATGCATGAAGTGCTGCTGTCAATAAACCCCATTTACTCCAATGAGAAACTTTAAACTTTTAATCATGTCAGCTCACCCTCTTATGGTCTCCAGTGAGTATGTATTAAGGCTGCTGCGGCACTCCTCATAAGATTCCCCCTGTTACCCCTGAATCATCTTTGTCACCCTTCTCTGCACAGATGTCAGCCTGTTCCTGTCCTTCCCTATGTGGGGGCTCCAGAAGTGGACACAGTACTCCCAGTATGGTTGCACCAGTGATCCATAACAGGGTAGAATCACATTCTCATTCCTACTGGAGAACCCCATCCTTACGTATCCATACATTCTGTTTACCCTGCCATATGCCTTATAGGCCTGAGCTGTGTCTTTTAAGTTATCTGCTAAAATCACTCCCTGGTAGGGATGTCATGGTATCATAGTTTTATGGTAAACCGTGGTATGGGAAGTCATGGTATTGATACTGTGGGCAATTTCTGATACCGCGATAAGGAACGGTTACATGCTTACTGTAACAGTAGAACTTCAAGAGAATCTCTTCCCTCAGGACACACCTTTGGAACTATAGTTGCATGAGTGCTAGGGCCACATGGAAGCTTTTGCTAGCCGGCGGCCATCCATAGTGACATCATACATCAGCATCTACATAAACATGGGCAGCTCTTCTCTCCTCAGTTCTCCACTGCAGAATGTGCTCAGAGGACTCCCTTCTTGGGGAACCAGGGGACTATGTCAACGCCTTTGAGATTAGCCAGACACAGGTGCTGCAGAGAGCAGCCATAAAAATTCCTAAAGAAGAACTGTATGCCATAGTCCCCTACAGCCAGTAAAAGGGGGAAGGAGGGAGAGCCAACATGGCCTAAGGGAAGAGATTCTCTGTAAGATCTACTGTTATGGTAAGTACGTAACTGTCCTATCTTCTTCAAGGATATCTCTTCCCTTAGGCCGCACATTTGGAATGAGTTCCAAGCAGTCCCAAAAGCTAACTGGGAGGTTGGTGCAGTCTGTTCATGACAGTAGGCCCTGTAGAACAGCAAGGCCGAAGGCTGCACCTCTATGAGAGACGATGTCCAGACTGTAATGTTTAGTGAAGGTGTGGATGGTATCCCAGGTGGCTGCAACACTGATGTCAGTCACAGAGACATTTCTAAGGCAAGCAATAGATGAGGTCATACCACTTGTGGAATGGCCATGAACCACATCAGGAAGTTACTTACTGTATTTTCTATAACAGAACAAAATACAATGTGCCAGCCATTTGGACAAGCACTGTTTCGATACAGTGATGCCCTCTTTCCCAGGGGTGAACAAAACAAATAGCTGAGAAGACTTTCTGCTGTCTTTGGTGTGAGAAATGTAGTATCTTAGGATCCTATGTACATCCAAAGTATGGAGCAATGCTTCACCCTGATTGGCATACTCTAGAAAATAAACAGGAAGGTGAGTGGTTTGATTTAGTGTGAACTCAGACAACACCTTTGGCAAAAACTCAGGATAAGTATGTAAAGACACTCCCTCTTTATGGAAAATCAAATAAGAAGGTTCACACATTAGAACCTGTAGCTCTGAAATCCTTTGAGTATTCCATAAGAGAAAGCATAAGCCACAACTTTCTGCTCACTCAAATGGTGCCAAGGTAAGTTTCTCAAGCACATAATTGAGGTCCCAAGGCAGGACCAGATTATGAATGGGAGGTTTCATGTGTAGAATACCCTCAGAAAGGTACAGGAGTCCTCCAAGTGAGCTACTGTACACTCATCAGCAGGGGCATGGAAAGCTGATACAGCTGCCAGATGCACCTTCAGTGAGGAACATTGCAAACCAGAGACTGACAGAGACAGAAGGTGCATAGACTTCAAGTCTGGATGGACCAGTGACCCCCTGTCTTGTGACGTAAGGCCCCTGCACAGAGGCAGAGATACTGGAAGCTCCACTGCTAGTTGTTGGAGCAGCGGACACCACATTTGCCAAGGCCATAGAGGAGAAATGAGGATGAGGGTCACATCCTTCATCTGCAATTTCAGTAATACTTTTTGTATTAATGGAATGGGAGGGAATGCTTACAGAAACCTCCTTTTCCAAGAGAGGGACAACACGTCTCACCCAAAAACTCCATGCCCTGGAGTGAATGAGCTAAAATGTGGCAGTTTTGCCTTGTGTGGGGACACAAAAAGGTCCAACTCTGGATGACCCCACCTTGTGAAGAGGTCTTCTACAACAGAGGCCAACAGTACCCATTTGTGCATCTTGGACTGTGACCTGCTTAGCTTGTCTGCTAAGATGTTTTGGACCCGGGGAGGCACACGGCTGTTAACTCCAGGCCATGTTCCAGCACCAGGTACTACACTGTCATTGTTTCTTGACACAGAAGATAGGAATGTGTCCCCACTTGTATTGTCTGCTTATGTAATTCATAACAGTGATGTTGTCCATCTGTTCTAGCAGATGACTCACAGTCAGATGCTCCTGGAAAAGTGGAGACTGTATAGGACAGTTCTCTTCTCCAGGACATTTATGTGTAATCTGTATTCCACCTGGGTCCATAATAAACATTAGGTTTGATAAGGGCCAAGATGTGTTGTTCACCACCCGGATCCTAAAGCATCCAAGGTGAGAATCTGAGTTGGAGTTGGGATTAAGAATGGAACGCCCCTTAAGAGCTTGCTGCTGTCCATCCACCATGTCAGCGTTTTGCATAAATGGGATGTAACGAACACCTTTTGGTCCATGTTATCCATCAATTGGTCCTACTGCATTCTCAGTGTCCACTGTGGTATCCACGTGTGTAAGCGAGCCAATGGCACCGTCACAATGGCCGTTGCCATGAGTCTAAGGAAGCACAGGAAAGTTCCAACTGGGATGTAATGAATGCTGTACACCAACTGTGCTTGAGCCATGAGATATTCTGCCCTGTCCAGGGGCAGAAACTCTCTACTCTGTTCTATGTCCAGGACTGCACCTATATACTGCAGCCTCTTGTAAGGGGTCAGTACTGACTTTGGCACATTCACTGTAACCCCCAGGTTTTCAAACAAATGCCTTGTTCAAGATAGGATGTGTTCAAGTTGGTTCCTGGTGCTGGATTTCAATAGCCAATTGTCTGGGTACTGGAAGATATACAAACCTTCCCTGCAAAGGGCTGCTGCCAACATTGGCAAGCATCTGGTGAAAAGCCATGGTGCAGAAGACAAGCCAAAGGGCAATACTCTGAACTAGAAGTGCTCCCTTCCTGGGACAAATCTCAGATATTTTCTGTGATGCTGCTTGATTTTGATATGAAGGTATTCATCCTTCATGTTTAGAGAGCAAATCCAGTCCCCTATTTGAAACAGGGAAATCAGAGTTTGCAGGGAGACCATGCAAGATTTCTTCTATTCTATGTACTAGTTTTGGTCTCCCAGATCTAACACAGGCCTTAAATATCCTGTCCATCTGGGAACTAATAAGTGTCTGGAGTAGAACAATTTGTCTTTCTGGTGAGAAGGTACAGTTCTATGGCACGTTTGGTCAACAAAGCTTATACCTCCTCTTTCAGCAGGGTCAGATGTCCCAGGGGTTAAGTTGAAAGAGACAGAGGATGCTTTGAAGGGATTTCTAATAACTCCAGAGCATGTCCCTTTGCAATTATCTCCAGGACCCACTCATCTGTGGTAATCTCCTCCACTGTGCTGAATGAAGGGAGAAGTGACCCCCTACCACTTCACCTGTGGCTGAAGTGGTGTGGGAGGAGTCTGACATGAGTCATGCTGAGTCAGTGGGGGAAGAGCCACTGGCTTTGGATGCTCTGGAATGGGCTCCTGGGGGAGGGGAGCTGGCAAGGCTCCATCACCCTTACCTTGGCCTTGCTGATGGTAGACTTGACCGCTAACTCATGCAGCAGGCTGCCGAAAAGATCCTTTACTCTGTCCTCCACCGGGGGGGAAGTACAAGGACCTCACTGACCTTAAAGGCATTTTAGACTTGAAGACCTCTTACTGCTTCTTCAACATGGTATCCAAATAGTTTGGTGCCTCCAAAAGGAGCATTCAAAACTGTTTTTTGCACTTCATTTGCAAACCCAGCCACTCTAAGCCAAGAATACATTCTCATGAAAATACCTGGGGCAGTTGCCCTGGCAGATGCATCTGAAACACCATAAGCTGAGCGCACCAGATGATGCCTACCTCAGCCCCAGCAGTCAAATTTCTAAGTAACTCATTCTTGGCAGTGCCTACTGGAAGGTACTGGGCTGCAGCTCTGGCAGCCTTCCAGACACTTGATCAGGTGAGACTGGTAGTTAACAATATGAAGGCTTAATGAGGAACATGCGTATGTTTGCTTGCCCATTACATCAAGCCTCCTGGACTCCTTATCAGGGGACAGAGTACTCATATGCTTTGGTGGCCTGAATCTGTCATGGCAGCCATTATGACCACAGAATCTGTTTCTGGTTGGTTGGTATAATAAGGTTTGGCAGCAAGAGCAGGGTACCGCTTGTCAGCCTTTCTGGGTACAGTTGGTATAGTATTTGGCTTGTACCATGAAGCAAAGGTTGCATTCTCCAATACATGAAAAACTGGAAGGACAGTGATGGATGTAGTACAAGGGACCTCAACAAAGTTCATAAAATTCTTTTTGGTAGAATCCTCTTCTTCCACAGCAAAAATGATTGCATTTTGCATCTGCTGCATCATGGTTTGGAAAGTAGGGTCTTCAGGAGGAGATCTGGGTATGTACACCACTGAATCCTCAATACAGGAAGATACTGTGGAGCTAGAACATGGAGTATGTTGCTCTTCTGCATAACCCTCCTCCTCTTCATTATCCTCTTCCATTATGAGGTCTGGATTATATTCTTCGTCATTGCAACATCCCTGTTAAAGATGGAAATGGAGGACCTCACCGATGATGCTCAGGACATACCTGCTGTGTAGCAGCAGTTGATGGGGCCTGTGATGCAGGAATCCCCACTGATGGCAGGATGGGATGCATAGGCAAGCCTGGAAGTATGTGCCATATCATATCTGAGAACAATGCCAGTACTGCCTGCACGTCAGTGACACCCTGGCCATGGGCCATGACTGCTGGAGTCGATGACGAGCCTGGACCCATCAACAGTGGTGATGTACTGGTGCAGTAGGTGCGGTAGTGCCTAAGCCAAGCCCCTACCATGGTGTCTGGCTGACTATCGGGGAGGCTAGTGTCACTGCTGCCAAGGCGGAACGATGACGATGCAGGCTGACTACCTGGAGGCCACAATGGCGACCTAGACCTCACTGGGGAAACAAATCTATCTCTATACTTATACTAATGCCCTGATGACCTGTCCTTTTCGTGGTCTTCAGAATTTGATGATCACAATTGGTTGATGCTGCTGGTGATGCCGTTTTCTGACCCTGGGCTTTTTCCATGGCTTTTCTTTTGCATTGTCCAGTTGCTTGATTGAAGCCCTGGCAAATCTCACAAGTTCTGATGTTGTGAGACAGGCCTAAATAGCAGACACACACTTCATGTGCGTTGTCTTTATAAATCTTTTCTCTGTATTCGCAGTACTGGAACAAATTCATTTGTTTCAACAGCATGCAGAAACTGTGATATCACTAAAATATTAGTGATTACTTTAGGAAGAAAATAATAAATGAGAATGGCTAGTTGGTTTGTATTTCCATGGAGGTCTGATGAGTGCAATCAACGGAGAGAAAAGAACTGGGGAGCAATGGGGCTGCCTATGTTTATGTAGACGGTGACGCATTATGTCATCGTGGGTGGCCCCTGACTAGCAAAAGTTTCCATGTGCCACTAGTGCTGACACAAGTGTAGTTCCAAAGGTGAGGCCTAAGGGAAGAGATATCCCTGAAGAAGACACTGCTGTTTCTAGGTATATAATTTATTGTACTGAGCTACTGATATAACAGAATGTACTTGTGCACTTTATTTGTAAGATGATGAGAAAGATCAGTGGAAACGATTTGTGGCTCAGTGGCATGTAAAAAAGGATCCTCTCTCTTCTATTTATTTTGTCTAGCAGGTTTGTGCTAAACCTGTTTTCTTCTTTTTGAATTTTCCAAAACAATATATTTTATAAAGGCTTTGAACTCCAGAAAGAGTGAGAGAGAGAGCAACAGTAGAATAACTATGTAACGGTTGAGCAGGATATGCACTGGAAGGGGAGAGTTGCCCAGTAGCCCTGGCTTCATATAGAGAGGGGGGGATGGCAGATGGGTGAGTGATAGTCCCTGGAGAAGATATTCTGGAAGATCTGTATCTGTCTTCCTAGAATATATCTTCTCCATGCAATCCAACTCTAGGGTCAGTGTACCAAGCTGCCACTTTGACAAAGGAGAAGCATGTTCACCCTGAAGCTACAGAAAATAGCTTCAGCCCTCTGCGTTAGGTAGAACACCTGAGGAAGGGGGTTTTCTTGGTCCAGAGAGATCAAGGACTGGTTGGATCAAGGCAGTGGCTCGTGGGGTAAAGGTCCCCCATCAACTGCCACCTGACCCAAGGAGTGAAGAAATGAGCCCCCTGCTAGTGTCAGCTGGGTGCCTTTCACTAGGCCAATGGTGCTAGCCAGGATAGGAGTAAGCATGACATCGGTCTGATGCAGATGGCTGGTTAGACAACCCTCAGGACCACCAAGTTGGCATCGTATGGTGCCTGCGACTGGTGCCGTGCTGCCTCAAAGCCCCTGACAGAAATGTCTATAGCCTGCCTAATGGTTTCACAGTCAGCCATTGCAGCAAGCATAGTGTGTCCCTGCAACCACAGATGGTTTTGAAAGTCTACCCTGTGCACCTGGTGTAATGGTATTGCTAGGAAAGTTTGTGCTGAGGAAAACACCTTCCTGCCCAGGGCATCAAATCCAGCAGAATCTTGACTTGGAGGATGTCTGAGGTCGTGTCTCAGGCACTGTGGCCCAGTCTGGGTCTGTGGTACCTGAAGCCCCTAAGTGGGGTGAGGTTTATCCCATGTAAACCCAATGGATGGTGCGATACCTTATTACAAGGTCTCTGGGGGTGGCAGGAGTAGGATAGGGATGCCTCCATAATGCTGTGGATGCCTTCTCCATGGCCCTGGGCAAGGGAGAAATGAAGCAGATGGACAACAGGATTGTGACTTGTACAGGCAGGAAGGTACAATGGCAGTAATATTCCCTCCACCCCCCTATTCACTGGTACTGAACATACTCAGCAGATGAGGCTAGGTGGAGGGATGAATCATTGTCATCTGAGTACAATGTCAAAGGAGAAGAGTTGCAGAATCCCCCTGGGTTTGGTACTGGGTAAAGGACTCTGAATTGGGTCCTATTGGAATCCCTGTACCATAAGTATGATACCTACCCTCGCATGGTTTTGTTTCCATGTAAGAGGCCCAGGAGGCCTGAAGAATGTGGGAATTCCATATACCCACTTCCAAGGCACTTGATGCAGGAGCATAAGGGGAACTGACAACCTGCTAAGCTGTAATACCCATTCCTTGGGAAGATTCTTAAGGCTCTGGCAACACCCTCGCCCTACAATAAGATCAAGTGAAGCCCCTCACTACTGGCACTCTTATGACAGGAGGTGGCAGAGTGATGGCTTTAGGGGGAAACACCAGTAAGGAGTGAGAGAGCCTGTAGCTGAGTAAGCCACACTGAGATGCCCGATTACAGCCTGGTGTCAACACCAATATCAGAACCTACAGAGCTGTCTGAGCTGACATCGCTAGCAGCACTCACACCAGAAGCCCTGACATCTCCGGCACAGAGGTAATCCTCATCAATGACCTTGGCCCTGATGTCAATCTCTATGGCACTAAGTCCGTGATCAGCATTGGAGCTGACCCCAGCGCCAACACCACTAACGATGTTAGCACCAGATCTGACACTGATGACACCCTCAGTGTCGTTATCATGAATGGGGACAAAAAACTGGGTGACACTGACAGTCGTGAAGTCTCCACAGAAGTATACAAGGTCCGAAGCCTTGACCCCAAATCTGGGATGATCCATTGTAGAAGACAACTGGACCATGGTAGGTTCTCCTTTGGTTGCCAAGAAGGAGTCAGTGGCCCACCCAACAGTACCACTAGAGAGTCCAGCAAAGCTCCAGCAGATGATGGGGGGAGAAGGAAAGCTCCATATTATGGCTGACTCTGAGGAGTGGAAAGGGAAACTGGTGAAAGGGCACAACGTTCTACCTAATGACCTCCTGGTCTGACACCTCCCGCCAAAGGTTGAGAACAGATGGCCCAGCTTCAGGAAAATGAATCTGCAGGGCGTGGCGATTGAAAAAAAACAGGTATCACAGGAGTCTTTGTTGTGGTCTGGCTTTAGGCAAAAGAAACACTGAATGCCCATCGTCGTGGCTAATTTTCTTGCCACACATGCAGAAATGGAGAAGGGGACCAGCGCCCTTCCTCGATGACTTGGGTATTCCGGAAAATAATAAAACAATAAGTGGGTGAGACATGTGTCTCCACGAGGTGTCACACAAATGCCATAGGCCAGTAGCTGTTGCTGGCCCCCTGGTGAAAAGGACGTGCTCCCATGGAGCCCTAGCACCACTGGCTTAGATCCAAGAGGGGGACTTGATGAAGAAGATTAATGCTAAGTAGATCAATAGAGCAAAAAAAATGGCAGTAAATTTGCAGTGATACAGACCTACCTATTAATGAGTGTACGCAATCAACCTTTTTAAGACTTTATGTTTATCAATGCATACAGGGATTAACCGAGTATGGGAAGACCTAGATTTGGGAACTGCGATAAGTAACCAAACCCAAAACATCCAATTTAGGTGGCAACTGTTTACACTCGGTTTGTATCCACGTCAGTTAAGGCTACTGTAGTTCACATACCCTCCTTTATAAGTGCAGAAACATTTCAACTATTTAGATCTTGCGTGTCTAGTATTTGATTTTTTAAATTTAGGAATTGGTCTTTTTTTGTGTGCTGGACCGTGTGGCTCAGCCTCCATCCTTCCACCTGGTCCTGCACTCATCCTCCTCGGGATTTACCTCGGGTGATGATCCACCTGGGCTTGCCCCCTCCAGGGCAGGATTGCCAAGTAGGCATGCCCCCAGTGGAGCCAAAACTAGGTTTCCAGCAGACACCTCTGCTGAAGTTTCTCCCTGGCTTAATCCCCAGGGCAGGGCCATGGGGCTGGGCTGTTCCAGACAGAACTACAGCTCAGTCACCAGTCAAGTGCCACGGGGGTGGTGCAGGGCCTGTGAGGTGGGGCATTATTTTGTGGCCGGCATTTTTTGCTCTTTTCTCTTATGGGAGTGTGGTGTGCAGTGAAGTAAGGTGCCAAAGTGCCAATGTCCGGTATGCCTCCCCACGACACCAGTAGGTGTTCCCTCCAGCCTCCACCAGAGGTTAATCATGTGCTGGGTGTCCCCCCCCCCACCCGAGGAGGAGAGCAGTCCCTGGGATGCTCAATCTGCCTCCCCCAACCAGCCCTCCAACTCCTAGGGTCTGTTCCCGAACCCGTGGCATCGGAGTCACAAGCAGAAGCCCTGCCACTGCACCGGCGAGCTGGCTTGACATTGTGTACCATTAGTAAATATGATACTTAACAAATAACAGTGGGTAGGAACCTGATTTTAAAATGTATGTAGTCTGTAGTTATGAAGAGATATTTTAATGTAATTGAATTTATTTTGTATGTAATGGCTTTAATGCTGGTCATAAATAAACTAAATTGTAACTAACTAACTGTCATACAGTCTAGTAATAAAGGTGTAAAGATTAGAGCCTTCAATGGAGATTCAGCAGGATGAGCTACTTCCCTTTCGGAGCATTTTGCTAAACTGTGCTGCTCACAACTTGTTTCAAATGTAGGTTGTGTTTTGAGCGTACTGGGTCATAATGTTGTACGCTTAATGGGAGGTGTGGGGGCATAGCCCCCAAAGAAAGAAAGTTATCATAGAATCGTGCAACGCGATTATGTCACATGACATTCTGCTGTGCGCGGTATTGACCCCGTGCTGTGTTTGAGTGGGGATAAGTAACAGTAAGCCTAAACATGCCAAAGGCAAGCAGATATGGTTAGTGCGAAGTGAAGCTGAATCACAGAATGACTATGGAGTTGCCTTGGTAGGGTTTATGACTTAACCAAAGGTTTATTTTTGAATCATAAAATGTGAAATTTGTTTTCTGCTAGACTTTACAATAACAACCCCCCCAATCAAATAATGTCACTGACTGTTGGCTGTGCCAGACTTCACTCTCATATTTGAAAGCCTCAGCCAGAAAGCTACTGTGAGAAGGGAGCAACTGAATCAGGAAGAGTGGGCCGGCCCAGTTAATTAAGAATTAAGCACAAAGCACTTTACAATTCACCTACAAGGCAGATAATCTGTGTATTAATGGACATGCTCAGAAATGTAAATAGTAATCTCACTTCTCATGCTTGTGGGTCCCAAATCCTTGACCTCGGTTCTCTTTGTAGAATCTCATTGAAGGAACTATGGATCTAGTCACCCAATAGATCATCACGTTGGTCAGCAGGTCATCCAAGGAAAAGTGCCTGTAAAGGTGAAAGTTCAAAGGAATTAATATAGTTTAATATATGGATATTGAATTTAATACGTCTGTAAAGCATATAAAAAAATTCCGGTAATAGCCTCAAAGGTTTAGTGATAATACTATTGTCAATCACTGGTAATAGTATTGTCAATCACTGGTAATACATTGTTTTGTGCTGATACCTCCTGCCCCCACGTCGTAAGTGTGCCTCCTCATTTGCTGGTTTTCCTGTGTGGGCGGGCAGAACAGTTGAAAAAACATGGCGGCCATTCTGTCGCTTAGCGAGGGCGAACTCGGTTCTCTGGTTTTATTTTCTTTTCCCCGATCAGCAAATTAAAATATCTGGTTGATCCTGCCATTCCAGTGGTGAAGAGCAGGTAAGATCTCATTTATTTTAAAAAAAAGAGGCAGATGCCGGCAACCGCAAGGAGCGAGCAGACAGCTGAAGACACAGCGCGAGACAGTGCGGCGGTTCGCAATGACCCACACTCCTTAACTGAACTGGCAAACCACCTGTCTGAAAAGACCCCAAAACACACTCGGATCCATATATTAAAAAAAATAAAGTATGGTTCCGTGTGTATTACTGATCAGCAATACCATCTCGCGGTTTTGGACAAGTAGGAACCTCTCGATGGTATTACTGACCGGTAATACACACGGAACCATACATTATTCTCTATATACAGCATAACATAAGGGATAAACTATTAACAATTGTTTATAATAAGGGTGTTAAAACAAAGAGGGATTCTTTCTTTGAGCTTGCCTAAATGCTCTCTGCCAGGCTGGTGTCCTACATTTTAGCAGTTTAAATGTGTTTGCCAGAGAGTGCCTGTATAGCCTCTGTGTACTGTCTCTGTAAGAGCTGCCTGGATTGCAGTCATAATTAATCTGAGAGGAATCTCTGTTAGAAGATGTACTTGTTTGCTTATCATTTGTTAGAGTAGTAATAATATTGCAGTTTGTTCTAACCCGCCTTCTTTGCAGCACGGACAGTTCTGTTTGTTTCCATCATCTTGGTCCTGGACTGCAGAATGGGCCAATCAGTACATGAGCCTGCCTACAGGGGCGTGGTGGGGCCAAAACTTGTAGGAATTGTAGTTTTGGGCTTTTGGCACCTAAAATAACCTGATGGGGGAGCCCTTGTTGTGACTGACAAACAGATCAGCCAACCGAATCTTTTGGATCTTGGGGAAAGTCCCACACTGCTTGCAGTTTGAGTTAGATCTGAGTTGGGAAGTGAAGAAGTAACAGCTTGAGATGTTTGAGCAGCAGTCCATAGTGGATTAGCGCGGGAGAACTATGGGAAGGCCTGAGTTTGGCCTGCATGCCTGCCTGCTGTCCCTGAGATGGAACTTGTGCTTTTTTCAGACTGAATCCGAATTTGGAGGGCGAATTAAGCCACTGAATTGTGACCAGGCTTTAACCTGAAGAAGTCTGAAGATTTGCTGAATGCGATTGTCCTATCAGGACTTCCAGCTACCTCTGAACTCCTGGATTGTGCAGAGACTCTGTAATTGCGACCGGAGAGCCATTTGCCTGGTACAGTAGAATTTCCTTACATGTGAATGTGCTGTGTGCTTAGAGTGGGTCATGATTTGGTTCCCCGGTGTGTGTCTCAACTGTGTTTTGCTTGCTGAAGGCTGTATCCTGCTCCACGGACTGAACCCATATCCATTTCTGTTTGCCTGGGCCCTGCTACATTGGCCCAGCCAGAATACCTGCTACGCAGAAACAGTCATCAACGAGAGACCGGCTTGGGGATCAGCCCCCTGCTCAACGCCTTGAACAGGAACGATGCCTCGGTGATTTGTGTGGGCCCTGCTTCTCCGGGCACTCCAGCTCAACAGCCTGAAGTCTCAATTTCATCCTGCCTACGTCCAGTATTGGGTATCATGAGTAAACATCAGGGTAGCTCCCTGCAACAACAACTAAATCTAAAAGTGTTGTCATCTGATTATCTTGTTGCCTTTTCTTTCACGAACTGAGCACCCTGGCTCCGGATTACAAATAGTGTGTGTTGTGCATGTTGCTTTCTTCCATCACAGGGCCCCAACCAGCTGCAACGTTCCTGGCTAGCCCATCGTTTTCCTACCTGGGTACCCAGAGTGTGTGACTGTGTAAGGACTCTGAACTGCATGCATAACTTCCTGACTAATATAGCTTTTAAGCAAATCAACCTGATTATGCCCCTCCCTTGTTCAAGTCCCCTGAATAAATCAGATTTAACTTTGCTTGCATTTAACCTGACTGTGGTTCTAGTTTGTGCCAACAGTATTGTACTGTTGTTATTTGCTGTGCTTAACTTTGTTTTACAGGGGGTCCCCAGGGTCAAGCTAGAGGAACAAGCCCTGGGGGTAAGTGCAAACAGTGTGGGTAATTACCTGATGAATAGGGGTCAATGTGAAAGTGATTATTGTGTACTGTTCAGGCCACTAGAAGGAAAAAAGGGGGGTTACAGTGTCCTGGAAGGCTGTGCCCAGGTCAGCTTGATCGCTACCAACCCTGACCTCCGGATATCAGAACCTAGGCCCCTTAACCTGCAACTAGCCAAGCAGGCAGGGGTAGTAGCCCTTGGGATAGCGCCACTTAGAGGTTACAAACACAAGTAAAAGAAACTACAAAACTTAATGAAGGAGAGTCGGCGAGCAACTGAAGGAAATGTGGAATTGTGAAGATTTGATACACATATTATGTGTTTACAGGCTGAAGGAAATATAAATCCGGGTGTAACCCCTAGATGGCGCTATCCCAGGGGCTACTACCCCTGCCTGATTTGCCACTAACAGGTTGAGGGGCCTGGATCCAATGGCGGGTGCCTCCACCCAGAGGTCAGGGTTTGCAATAGTTAAACTAACTTGGTCACAGCCCTCTGGGACACTGCAACCCCCCTTTCTTCCCACTAGTGGCCCACACAATATATCAGAATTACCTTCACAGTATACACTTACCCCAGGACTGGTTCCGCACTGGGACCTCCTGTGAAATGAGATACAGTGCAACAATCACAGTACAGTACTTTAACATAGACAAATACCTCAGGCAGTATAACTTTGCTGAAACAAGCAGCTCTGATTTATTTAGGGGATATAACAAGGACAGGGGAAATCAGGTTAATTAGCTTATCACTCTAATAATCTATTTCATGGCTCTCGTGCACAGGCCTATCCCTATCAGTTACTGTCCCTGGGTACCCAAGCCCCTAGTGGCTAGTCCAAACCGTGGCAGCTGGTAGGGGCCCTTTCACACAGAGAAAAGGAAAATTAAACAGTCAGCAGTACAGTAATTCCATTTGGATTTAATGTGGCAATTCAACAGGGAGCGACCCTGAATTAGTACTCACGACCTCCAAATAAGATAGGGTCCTTCAATATCAGCAGGGCTACTCTTGAGCTCCAAGAGACTCTTCACACATTTATATGGTAAAAAAAGAAAGTACTATACCAGGCAGGCTGCTTCTCTATCCCGATCGCAATTACTGCACAATACCCGGGAGAACACACAGCAGATTCAGTTCCTGACAGACCGAGTGCAATTCAACAATTTCTCCAGTCTTCTACAGGGTGAGCCTGGTTTCTACTCTTCAGAGATCCTTTGATTCTTTTCACAGGACGGATTCAGTCCTAACAAGCAGTTACACAAGCTGCAGACGGAACTCTGGGCCTTACACACGTTTTTGACTAAAACTGCACACTGAAAAGCACAGGGCTCCTTCCTTCTTCACTGCCAAAGCTCAACTGAAACTCCAACCGACAAAACGAGCACTTCCTTTGAGTTCCTCCCAGTTCTTGACTGGATTGGCTGTCACTCACAATAGACTGCTGCTGTTGGTCCAAAAGGCGCTGAAGTCTAAACTACATCTCCCAGAGTCACTTCCCATACAATCCTCTTGTGGCTGGCTCAGATTATGAGTCCAAGTTCTGATTCGTCAAGGCACCATTTTAGAGCTAGCTTACCCCACACTGATTGGTCCAGTTCAGCAGTTCAAAACCAGAATGGGAACTAGGCAGACACTGTTCTGACTGCAAAAGAAAGGTTAGACAAACTGTAATTTCATTATCACTCTAAATGGTTTCTGGCAAACAGTTACATCTTTCAGATAGGTTCCCTTTGCACTCCTAGTGACTGCAAAAATGGAGTGAATTGGCAGCAGCTTGAGTGGTACTCAATCAAAGAAACACACAGTCCCGCATACAAACTAATTATGTCTGCAAGCAGACAGCTCTCAAAGAGACAGTACCAGAGGTTCTAAAAACACTCACTGATAAATGGCTTAAACGCCAAACACCATTCAGGCTTGGAGCATTCAAGCAAGCTCCTGAAGTCTTTTGGGAACCCCCATTTGCAGGGGGGTTACACCCTTCCTGGCCTGGGAAAGCTTGACGTCAAGCAAGTACCCCCATAAGTTTCAACTGCAACCATATACATTTGCATTAGGCTCGCACATGTAATCATCAGTCAGTATATCATTTTACCAAGATCACATTTCTGAAATATTGCAGTACATCACTCTTTACACAGTATTACATACACATTGTACCATAACTCAAGTTATTACCTCTTGTACATGAAACCTGAAGAGAGGGGGGCCCTTCCCTATCAGTTACCTTGGGGCTGGACGGGGCAAGGGCACCATACTTAGAGGGCAACACAAGTAACTTGGAGTTAGCACTGACGCTCAGTTTGGGCAATGAGCTCGGGGACACATACACTCCTTTATGGACAACATTGAGAGGCAAGTCCACAGGCCTCCCAAGTGAATCATAACTGAGGAGCACCACAGGCTTTACAGCTCGACCAGTCTTTCTAGGGGGAACTGTTACAGTCTCTGCACTCTGAGCCTCATTTTCAGCATTGTCCTCACTTGTCAGGGGAGTCTCCATGGGGGTAGAGAGGCTAGAACTTGGGGCACTTTCAGCTCCAGGAGTTACAGTTTCTGAGTCCACAACATTTGGCTCGCAGGGAGAGCTTTCGGACACTGGCAGTGGACTGTCAGGGCACTCAAAATACTCTTCTTGTTCTGGTGTATCACCAGTCTGACCCAATCCATCATTTTCCTCCCCCTGAAAGCTCAAACAGTTCAACCATGCACAATGATTCCATTTCATCTGATCTGATGCTTTGCACTTCACTTTCTGGGAGCATTGGCTCCAGGGACGAAACTGGGGGCTTGGACAGTCCAGAAGGCCCAGCTTCATCTCCAGTATTGACTAGGGGATTGCCCCGAAACAATTGACTCAGTTCGTAAGAAGGATAGTATTCAAAGTCACTCTCACTTTCTTCCGATATGGACTGACAGTCATGCTCAACTGGGACTTGTGGAGGGAACACTTTAACTTGCTTCTGTAGGTGCAGACTTTCTTGATCTTTTCTTAGCAGCAGCTCTAGTCACTGGTCCAGAGGGGCATCTTCTAGGGGCTCAGACTCAATTAAGATTTGTCCAATGGGCAGTAAATGATTTCTATGCATTGTTTTTACATCTTTTGAATTATTCTCAGGCCTTACTTTGTACACTGGCAGATCATCTAGTTTGCCCACTACAATGTGAGGAGATGGTGCCATCTGTCAGCAATCTTGTGCTTGCCATGCAGTCCCAGATTTCTTAGCAATACCCGATCTCCCTCCTGAGTTCCTGTGCTTTCACCTTTTATCATACCTTCTTTGTTGGCCAGATTTCTTTTGGCAGCCATGGTTTGAGCCAGTTGGTACGCATGAGTTAGCTGGGCCTTTAACTTTGCATACTGTAAATAGTTGTCAGCTTGAACCCCATCAGGAGAGACCCCAAAACACACATCTACTGGTAGTCGAGCTTCTCTTCAAACATCAGGCGGTAGGAGAGAATCCAGTGGCATCACTTTTGGTGCAGTTATAAGCATGTACCAGGGTGCTAATTTGTTGGCTCCATCTAGGCTTGTCCTTTGGGTGCAGGGTGCCTAGCATATTCAGCAAAGTGCGGTTGAAATGTTCAGGCTGTGGGTCCCCTGGAGGTGGTAAGGAGGGTTCTGGCTTCGCACTCCACAGAGAAAGCATCTCTTTGATCAGACGACTCTCAAAGTCTCTCCCTGATCAGAATGGATTCTTTGTGGAGCCCCATAGTGAACAAAAGTTTTCTACAAGTACTTTGGCCACAGTGGATGCTTTCTGGTCTTTGGTGGGGAAAGCTGGGCATATCTCATGAAATGGTCAGTGACCACCAGCACATTACTGATATTTCTTTGATCTGACTCCAAACTCAGAAAATCAATACAGACCAGCTCCATGGGTGCACTGGTGGTGATGTTAACAAGGGCAGCCCTCTGGGCAAAGCTTTCTCTGTAAGCAGTGACTACAAGTTCGAATGTGTTGCTCCACATCAGCCCCCATCTTAGGCCAATAGAATCTGGATCTCACCAAGTCAAGTGTTCTGTCTATACCAAGGTGCCCATGTGGTTGTGCAAGGACCTCAGTACTGAGTCTCGAAGGCAGTGGGCAGCACTAGTTGTTGTTTGTCTACTTGTCCCCTGTCTACTGTTTCTCTGTATAACAGTTTATTGATCAGTTTCAACTTGGACCTTCTTTGTATAACAGTGCAGTTCTCAAATCAGTGGAGCGTAATTTGGACACATCTTTTCCTGCATAGAGGGCTTCTAAAGCTGCTTTGATCATGGGATCGCGAGTTCAGCCCGCCGAATACTGTCATTGTCCAGCTGAGGCAGTGCACCAATGTCTATTGCAGAAAAGTGACAATAAGCAGCAGGTATGCAATTCTCAGAGGTCCCAAGCAATCCACCATGCAGTCCACTGCGTCCGTGGACATTTGTTCCTCCCTGTCAAACTTCCGCAGAGTGCCGAATGTCAGGTTCTGCCAATCGGACCCAATCATTCTGGGGAACAGGCCTCTGGGAGAGAGCATCAGCATCTATGTGGTTCAGACCTGCTCGGTATTCGAGACATAGTCATATGTAGATAATGCAGAAAGCCACCTATGGCCAGTGGCATCCAACTTAGCTGAGGTCTGCACATAGGTCAAAGGATTATTGTCAGTTTTTACTAGTATTTTAGCCCCATACAAGTACTCATGGAATTGGTCAACAATAGCCCACTTCAAAGCTAGGAACTCTAACTTATGTACAGTATAGTTCTTTTTGGATGGGGTCAGGCTTCTACTGGCAAAGGCCACTGGTCTCAGGCCATTCTCGTGCTCTTGGTACAACACAGCCCCCAACCCTTGCAAGCTAGCATCAGTGTGCAGGACATAAGGTTTTCTTGGATCAGATAGGCCAGCACTGGAGCATGGGTGAGATTGATATGATCTCATGAAAAGCAGTCTGACAATCAGGAGTCCAGCGGGCCCCAAATACTTCACTCTGATGAAAATACACTCTTTCAGTCTTGAGGGACGCTGACTTTTGGTATTTTTTGTGGGTTGGGGGATACCCTTGAGTAAGGTTAAGTAAAGGGCGGATCACTCTTGAATAGTCCTTGATGAAGCGCCGATAATAACCACAGAATTCCAGGAATCTTTGCAGTTCTTTTAGATTTTTGGGCTGTGGCCAGGTGGTCAAGACCTCAGCTTTACTTGGGTCAGTCTCTATTCCCTCAGTGGATACTATGTGTCCCACATACTTTACTGATGTTTGAAAGAATTGACACTGATCAATGGACAGTTTAAGGCCAAAGTCCTCCAGTCGGTCCAATACCTTAAATAATCTGCTCTCATGTTCCTCCAGTGAGCTGCCAAACACAATAACATCATCTAGGTATACCAGGCACTCTAGTAAGTTCATGTCCCCACTGCACGCCTCCATCAATCGTTGAAAAGTGGCTGGGGCACCTGAAATCCCTTGAGGCATCCTCATGAATTCATAAGCCAAGCGGACAGATAAAGCCGCCTTCTCACGGTCCTCTGGGCCATCGGGATCTGGTAGTACCATCGGAGATCCAGCACAGAGAACCATTGCTCCTGCTTAGGCAGTCCAAAGCATCCTGAATGCAGGGCATTGTGTACTGATCAGGATAGTCCGCGTTTAAGGTGCGATAATCCACACACATCCTTACTGTTCCATTCTTTTTCCTCACTACCACAATGGGGAAGCATAAGGGCTTCTGGATTCTTGTATTACACCAGCAGCAATCTCTTGCAGATGCCGTCTCACATCATCTATGTCAGCAGGTGCCAGGCGTCGAGACCTCTCACGAAATGGTCTTCGTCATGCAGCCGGATATTGTGCTCAGCTCCTTGCACGCATCCTACGTCCCATTCCTTTAAAGAAACACCTGGTCTCTCTGGGCAAGCTTCTCACTGATCCTCACTTTCCATTCAGCTGGCAGCGGAGTCGCCAAATCAAACAAGTCAGGCGTTACTCTGTCTTCTTCCTTGAACTCTGCTGCTGGGTAGCACTGCAGTGTCTGCACAATGCACATTAGCCAGGATGCAACCTCTGTTTACTCGAATGTCTCTTTCAGACACATTATGAACTTGGACCATTACCCTTCTGGCATAAGCATGGGCTCTAGGGCAAAATACTAGGCTTGACCAGCAGTCCTCTGGCAATTTTCCATCGCCTGGTGCATCCAACATTAATATTTTATTCTTAACATCCTTTCTGATACGGACCTCTCCTGTAAGGTACACTGGGCATTTGGCACCAGGATCAGAGACTCAGGATCCTTCTTCCATACAATTCCGACCGGTTCCTCTGGTTCTATTTTTCAGCATCTCTCTGTGCCTCATAGGCCTTCTTAATTAAAGCGGAACTCTTAAAGCTCTACTAGTCTTTGACCCCTGTTTTTCATAACACAACTGTGCCAGCCTTCCAACATATGAGCATTTGTTCCAATCAACAAAGGGACACCATCTACAGTCCAGTGGGGACACACTAAGGCTAGGGTCTCTACTTGTTCGCCACTCCAGCCACGGAGGTAGGGAAAGACAGCCAAATTCGGATATACCCGGAATAGGGGTAGGCCTTCTCACTTAATCCCCATACATGCAGTCCTTCTAATGGTTGTAAGGGTACGTCTGACAAATGCTTCTGATACCAATCCTGGAACATAATTGTCACTTGGGAGCCACTGTCTAATACAGCTCTTGTAGACACGCCATTCACCTTTACAGTGGTCTCCATGGAGGGACCCACTATTCTGGACCAGTCTGGAGAGGCGATAGTGGGGGCCTGGGCAACTGACCTTGCCACAAAAGGACGTGAGTTAGCATTTTTGGTGCCCTCACTGGGATCATTTCATGCACCTCTTAACCACTGATTTGTTCTCTGAAGCTCTCCTTGTAGCCTATATGCAACTTTGTCAGTGTCTTTTGGGGACCGGCATTCCCTTTTCATGTGCCCATCTTTCCCTCAATTATAGCAAAACATACTTTCTGGAGTTTAAGCTGGCTGAGGCGCCACACTGGAAGCCAGGCGGGGTATTACTAACTGAAAACCTTGGTGCCATCTCTGTCTGCGGCGTGATAAGCATTTGGAGACATCTCGTCAGTTTCTCCACTTCCATGGTCAAGGAATCGAGTTCGAGCTGTTATCAGCAGGAGATACATGGTGGGTACCCCACCCCATAGCAGATGCAGTCGATATAGGTCAGCCTGCATTTGCAGGCGTGGCCTTCATAAAGGGACTGTTTTTGAATTCTCGGATCTCTCTCAACAGTTGCCCATTGTGACATATCTTTTCCTTGTCAGAGCACTCATTGACTGTCAACCTCTGCCCCTGAACTTCACTTGATGGGTCACCCTCAGTCACTCGGGTCGTAGCCACAGCTGTTGGTGCAGGTCCTCCCAGGTCGCATTTTCTCAACTCCTCAATTTCTCTCATTAACTCATCATAGGAGGGTGGGGATTCCAGTCGATTGTTAGGCGAACTGAAGCAACAGCAGTTCTGAGAAGGGGCAGACTTATGATTCTGTCCAGTCTGGTTCGGTCCAGTTCAATCGCTGGCAAACTACCCTTTCTGAGGCATTCTTGCAACAATTTTTCCAGCCGAGACATACACAGACAACAACCCCTTGGTACTGTTGTGCATTTCTTACTCTCCACCATAGGTCCTCATCAGAATTTGGGCTCCCATACACATTCTCCAAGGCCTCAAGATAGGCCTGTGCAGTCGCTCAGGGTTACTGGCCCATTTAGCACGGATGGTAGCCAGGCAGGACCTCAGAGGCTCTCACTAACCCTTCTTTCGCCTTCCAAGCATTGCCATTCTAGCACTTGGGGCAACATAGTCTATCCAGGTCTCCCAGTCATCCTCCCTTGGGGGTGGGAGGGTGCCAGAAGATCCTCAACCTTCGGTAAGAGTCGTGACTAATGGCAGGTGCAGAAATAGGAGTCTGCATTGGTTCAGCCACCATTACGGGCACTGGAGCGGGAGAGGGTGTTGGGGGAGGAACACCCCCAGGTGGCAAGAATAGTTTCTTCAAGTCCTCCACAGTTTTCCCTTCTCCCAGCAACCATTTAGCAAATTTCTCCTCAAAAGTTTCAGATAGTGGTGGGGGCTGATTCCCCCCCGGGTCTTTACTGTCCTTAGTTATCACTCTCCAAGCAGTGAGGGCTCCCTCTGGGGTAATGGCCTGTGGCACTTTGGAGCTATCTATGGGATCCTTAAACTCTACTAGGGCCAGGAAAGTGTGGGTGAGCAGATTAGCATGCCGACCCACCACCACAGGGTTTTGTAAACCTTCCACCTTGGAAAGTACTCCCTGCACAGTGTCCGTATTGATACCCAGGGGGATGTCCAGGATAAGCATAGCATTTTGGGGGTCGATCTCCTCCCCAGTACACCACTCCACCAGCCGGTGCACAGCCACTTCTGTCGGGGTACCCATTTTTTTCTTAACAGTGGTTCAGAATATGGCCACTAGAGGGCTACAATCCCAGCGTGAGCTCCAATATGTAACCCCTAGATGGCGCTTATCCCAGGGCTACTACCCTGCCTGATTTGCCACTCAACAGGTTGAGGGGCCTGGATCCAATGGCGGGTGCCTCCACCCAGAGGTCAGGGTTTGCAATAGTTAAACTAACTTGGTCACAGCCCTCTGGGACACTGCAACCCCCTTTCTTCCCACTAGTGGCCCACACAATATATCAGAATTACCTTCACAGTATACACTTACCCCAGGACTGGTTCGGCACTGGGACCTCCTGTGAAATGAGATACAGTGCAACAATCACAGTACAGTACTTTAACATAGACAAATACCTCAGGCAGTATAACTTTGCTGAAACAAGCAGCTCTGATTTATTTAGGGGGATATAACAAGGACAGGGGAAATCAGGTTAATTAGCTTATCACTCTAATAATCTATCTATGGCTCTGTGCACAGGCCTATCCCTATCAGTTACTGTCCCTGGGTACCCAAGCCCTAGTGGCTAGTCCAAACCGTGGCAGCTGGTAGGGCCCTTTCACACAGAGAAAAGGAAAATTAAACAGTCAAGCAGTACAGTAATTCCATTTAGATTTAATGTGGCAATTCAACAGGAGCGACCCTGAATTAGTACTCACGACCTCCAAATAAGATAGGGTCCTTCAATATCAGCAGGGCTACTCTTGAGCTCCAAGAGACTCTTCACACATTTATATGGTAAAAAAAAGTACTATACCAGGCAGGCTGCTTCTCTATCCCGATCGCAATTACTGCACAATACCCGGAGAACACACAGCAGATTCAGTTCCTGACAGACCGAGTGCAATTCAACAATTTCTCCAGTCTTCTACAGGGTGAGCCTGGTTTCTACTCTTCAGAGATCCTTTGATTCTTTTCACAGGACGGATTCAGTCCTAACAAGCAGTTACACAAGCTGCAGACCGGAACTCTGGGCCTTACACACATTTTTTGACTAAAACTGCACACTGAAAAAGCACAGGGCTCCTTCCTTCTTCACTGCCAAAGCTCAACTGAAACTCCAACTGACAAAACCGGGCACTTCCTTTGAGTTCCTCCCAGTTCTTGACTGGATTGGCTGTCACTCACAATAGACTGCTGCTGTTGGTCCAAAAAGGCGCTGAAGTCTAAACTACATCTCCCAGAGTCACTGCCCATACAATCCTCTTGTGGCTGGCTCAGATTATGAGTCCAAGTTCTGATTCGTCCAAGGCACCATTTTAGAGCTAGCTTACCCCACACTGATTGGTCCAGTTCAGCAGTTCAAAACCAGAATGGGGAACTAGGAGACACTGTTCTGACTGCAAAAGAAAGCAGGTTAGACAAACTGTAATTTCATTATCACTCTAAATGGTTTCTGGCAAACAGTTACATCTTTCAGATAGGTTCCTTTGCACTCCTAGTGACTACAAAAATGGAGTGAATTGGCAGCAGCTTGAGTGGTACTCAATCAAAGAAACACACAGTCCCCCATACAAACTAATTATGTCTGCAAGCAGACAGCTCTTAAAGAGACAGTACCAGAGGTTCTAAAAACACTCACTGATAGATGGCTTAAACGCCAAACACCATTCAGGCTTGGAGCATTCAAGCAAGCTCCTGGAAGTCTTTTGGGAACCCCCATTTGCAGGGGGGGTTACACGGGCACTCCAGCTCAACCCATATCCCATATAGGAGGCAGTATGGCGCAGTGGGTTAAGGCTCTGAGCTGCAAATCTGGAGACCTGGGTTTGAATCCCACAGCCCCCTAGGTGCATACTGTGTGACCCTGAGCAAGTCACTTAACTTCCTGTGCTCCCAGGTTGCACCTGCAAACAAGCTTTCAGCTTAGTGTGTCTCACCTGGTAAATAATTGGTTAAATCAACCTGCTGAGTTTAGAGGTTCTGTTGCAGAACAGAGTGAAACATCAGCAGTGTGTCAGAGCCATAAGAGTTATTAATGCTGAATTTTGAACACTAAAATTAAACTAAAGGATTTATTTCACTGAAGAGATGTTCTGTTTTAAGGTAATTTTTTTAAATGAGATATGTGACAATAATAAAAAAATGTTATCTGTGCATTGTAGGTTAGGATAGAAAGTCCCTGTAGTGCCCTTTGGGATGGGGTGTTAGGTTTGTGCTGAATGTGTATAGCTATGTAGTTAATAGATTTTAGAAACGTAGAAAATGATGACAGGAAAAGACCATTCCTCCATCCAGTCTGGCCAAAAAGCACGGACAAACCCAGGATCTACTGTCCCTACAGGGTTCTAATGCAGACTTTCCACCCCCATGCTCCCTTCCCTACTGCTACCATCCTGAGTAACCACTAAGCCCTTCACTCTGTCCCTGTCGTGTTTGAAATCACTGATAGTTTTGGCACCCACCACATCAGCTGACAGATTGTTCCACTGCTCCACCACCCTTCTGTAAAATAAAACTTTCTCCCTTCCCTCTTGAACCCCCTCCGACCATCAGTTTCTGCTCATGCCACCATGTTCTTGTTCAGCTACTAATTGTTTATTATTAGACTTCTACAAAGCACGTCTCCAGGGCTGGCAGTGCCTGTACAGTAAGTACAATAAATAAGTCTACCATAAATACTATAAAACCTCGAACATCTTCTTATACAATACTATACATACACAGACCAACTAACAATTTCATTAGGCAGCTCTGGTTAATGAAAAGCTCTCAGACATTGGTAACTTTGTAGTTTCTTCATAATGAAAATACCGTGTGTATCCCTTAGGCAGAGGCTGCCACTGAAAAAGTCCAATTACCAATGGACTTCAATCACATAGAAGGAACAGCCAACTGACCCCTTCCACTAGATCTTAAATCCCTAGGTAGGACATGGGGAGCCAGGAGATCACTGAGGTATTGTAGGCCCAGTCTTTTCAAGGCTTTAAACATCACCAACAATACCAAGAAATCAATGTGCTGCCTAAAAGGCAGCCAGCTCAGAATCCGCAGCAAGGGAGTAACATACTCTGACCTCTGTGCGGAGGTCAGGAGTCTCACTGCAGTGTTCTGAACTAGCTGCAGGTGGCACAATCGACCCCCAGGTAAGCCTTTATAGAGTGCACAGCAGTAGTCAGGCCAAGAGAAAAGGATGGCATTGACTAGTGTAGCTAGATCAGTGGACTCAAGCAGTGGTCACAGTCTGGCAATGCTATTCAGTAAGAATAGCAACTGTAAATGAGCGACTGCTGATACAGCAATTCATTTACAGCGCTATTCTCTTGGGCTACCATACATGGGTAGCATCCCTAAGTGAAGGTGATGACAGGGTATGGCGACCGGAAGGGGAGGTATAGCGAGAGGAAGGGGAGGGTGGGGAAGAGAGTTTGTGAGGGGTAGTATGCCTGCTGCAGCTGAGCTAGCCATGTGGTGTGGTGGGGAGGGTGGCTAGCTGTGGCACAGCAGGTGCTGGATTCAGGGCTTGGGACCGGGGAAACATTTTGTCACTGCCTGCTGCGGCCGTGTTTTTTTTTTCCTGATGGAGTATCGCCTCTTCCCTGACATGCACCCTCTGGAGTTGGTAATCATAAATCAAGGGGGTGCGGGGGGTAAAGGGGTGCAGCCCCCCACATCAACACTTACTTCAGTTGCCGGATGTCTTCTCACCGGCATGTGTTTATTGCTGATTTACTTTTCGGCGATATACACTCGCCATAATAGCAATAGCTGTTTTGCGATCGCTATTATGACATGGAACCTCTGGCAACATTCTTAAGATGGCAAAAGCAGTTCTTGACCACAGAAGACACCTGCAAAACAAATGTCAGCTGTCATATTTATGATAAATAGTTCCTCACAATGGACCCTGCTTTTTCCCTTTCAGGAACTTGAAGGTCTCTATCGTATCTCCCCTCTCTCATTTGGACTTCAGTGACTACATGTCCTGTGCCTTGAACCAATCCTCATGATCTGCCCTGCTGTCCCTGAGTCATTTTGGTCACCCTATGTTGCACCATTTCCAGCCTGTCCTTATCATTACTTAGGTGAGGACTCCAGAACTGGGCACAGTACTCCAGGTAGGGCCTCACCAGTGATCCATAGAGAGATACAAGCAATATGTCCTCCTTCTGCTGTCAATACCCTTTAATATAATAATAATAATAAACATAAACATTATTTGTATGTCGCCTTTCAAAAACCAAGGCGCCTTAACAATAATTAAAATTACAAAATCAATAAACAAACATCTCATTAACAAACAATAAAGTCAAACTGATGGCATCTTTAATTAATCACAAAATGCTTGGTTACACAGATACATTTTTAGTGCTTGCTTAAACCCCTCCACGGTTGTGCACTCCTGTAACCGATGGGGTAGAGAATTCCAAAGGGTCGGGGTGGCATATATAAATGCCCTCACCCCAAAAGATTTCAAACACACCCTTGGAATCTCTAGCAACCCCTCGTCAGCTGAGCGAAGCAATCACCCAGGGCAATGAGGAACCAAAAGCTCTTTCAGATAATCTGGGCCCAGTCCGTATAGCACTTTAAAAGTTAGAAGACCGACTTTAAAGATGATCCGCCACTGAACTGGCAGCCAGTGCAGTCCACGCAGCACTGGCGAAATACGACAGAACCATGATGATCCTGTCAAAAGCCGGGCCACTGCGTTCTGCACCAGCTGCAAATGATGGATTTCCACCCCTAGTAGCCCTAGGTACAGGGAGTTGCAATAGTCCAAATGCGAGGTCACAAAGGCGTGGATCAGAGTAGGAAGGTCACTGGATGGAACAAGGTGCTTAAACCTGGAGATATTCCTCAGATGGTAAAATGAGGATTTGATGACAGCTGACACCTGCAAATGCAGAGTCAGCCCTTCATCAAAAATTACCCCCAAGTCCGCACCTGTTCAAGTCAGGAGTGGCACGCCCCTGAGAAAAAGTCCAGAGGGTGAGCCCCCACCCAGCCCCCCTGTCCGGCGACCCGAGTCCATAACCAATACCTCAGTCTTATCAGAGTTTGACTTCAGTCAACTGGTATCCATCCACTCCTTGATTTCAGTGAGGCAGCTATTAAAGACCAAGACAGCTCTATCCTGGTCAGGTGCAAAAGAAAGGTAGAGCTGGGTATCATCGGCATAGCAGTGAAACCTCAGCCCATACCTTCTTACAATGTCTCTGAGGGGCAGCAAATACACTGTGAACAACATGGGGGACAGCACTGAGCCCTGAGGAACCTCACATGATAGAGAAACTAGGTTCGAGGAATAAACCCTGGACACCACTCTCTGAGCTCTTCCCTTGAGGAACGATGTAAACCATCTGAGGACTGTACCTGACAGATTGTAGATGAACCTCAGATGATCAAGCAGGACCCCATGGTCCACAGTGTCAAACGCTGATGAGAGATCTAGGAGGACTAGAATGGAACAGCTCCTCCTATCTCTAGCCATCAGGAGATCACTGAGCACCTGAACCAGCGCTGTCTCAGTACTATGCCCCTTTTAAAAACCGGACTGGAGAGGTTCATAGATGTCATGGATAGTCAAATGGTCCTCCACCTGAGTGGCCACTACTTTCTCAATCACCTTCCCCAAAAAGGGAAGGTTAGAGATAGGTCTGTAGTTTGCAAGGCAGTCTTAGTCCAAAAAAGCTTTCTTCAAGAGTGGTGTCACCACTGCCTCTTTCAGTGAGCTTGGAAACTCACTTGTCTCCAAGGAGCACCAGACTATCCGAGCTAGGACCGGATCGATAGAATCAATATAACCCAGAATCAGGGAAGTAGGTCCCAGATCCAAACTACGGCATGTGGGGTGCACACCCTGGATGATCCACATGACATCCATGAAAGCCAGTCAGATAAAGGTACTCCAAAAAGGCCAAGGATGAGTGACCCTGTGCTGATCTACAGCAAGACCCATAGAGTGTGCTGGATGGAGCGCCGACCTAAGGCCGGCCACCTTATTTGCAAAAAATCGAGCAAGTTCATTGCACTCTTCTTGTGAAAAAGCTTTCCAGACTTGTAGACAGGCTGGGTTGCTCAGTCTGTCCACAGTTCGGAATAACTGAGCTGGTCGATTTTGAGCAGCCACAATCTCCCCAGACAGGAACTCTGCCTTCTTACGGTTGATTGAAGATTGATAGACATGATAATGATCCATCAATCTAAGGTGGTCAGCATCAAGGGCAGATTTCCCGTCAGCAACACTCTAACCTTCATCCTAGTCGTCACATCTCCCTCAAAGTCCCATTGAACCATGGGAATCGAGGCCGAAGGGAGAGAGAACGAACATGGACAGGAGCAATGACATACAGTGCTGCCGTAATGGCCAAATTATAAGCCATCACGAGGGCCTCTGGGTCGCTGTTTGCCTCTGAGAGGGGCGAGAGATCCAGCACCGCCATCAGGCCTTGAGAATTTTTATCTCGCAAAGGGAGGTACTGAGTCATCTCCATAGGGGTAGGCCTACAGTACATAGGGAGGCACTAAAACTAAACCCCACGGTGTAGTGATCAGACCATCCAACTGGTTCCACACCCAAGTTGGAGGCCTCAGTCCCCAGAAGGAAGACCAAGTCAAGGGAGTGACTGTGACTATTAGTAGCAGTGGGGTAACTACCTGTGTAAGGCCCAGAGATGTCATCAACTGGAGGAAGTGCTGACCAAATTGTGAGAGTTAGTCATCGACCCAGGCGTTGAAGTCACCCAGGACCATCAGCCTGGGCGACTCAAATGCTATGTCAATGACAAAGTCCGCGACTTCCTGATGGAAATGTTTCTCATCTCCTGGTGAATGGTAGATGACAACGATCCTACAGCCTACATCTTCTACTACAGTACACTCAAATGACTCAGTCTCTGCAACTGGTACATTCATGAAGTTAAGTTCAGCCTTGAAACAGACCGCTACCCCCCTTACGATCCAGTGTCAGGCGGCGTATCACTGAGTACCCAGCAGGAACTACAGCCTCCAAAATGGGGCCAGAAATCTCATCCAGCCAGGTCTCGGTGATGCAAGCCAGGTCCACCGATTTAACAAGATCTGCAATAATTGCAGTCTTGTTTTTAATGGACCTAACATTACATAACACCACCTGAGTTGGATGGACCTCTCGGGCCACCTGAACCATCTGCCTATCACCATTTGTAGTGCCCTTGGGTATGGAAACCAGACATGGCAGACCACGTTCTGGGTTCCATTTCACCCCACAGCATCTCCTTGGATCTCATCACCCCAATGCGGTGGCCCCCCTCATTCATCCTCCACTGGTCACAGCCTCACACCCTCCTCCCACCTCTCCACACAATACCCAGTGCCCTACAATTCAGGTATGTTGTATACTGGAGTGGGGAGGAGGGGCGGAGGAGCATGAAGGGCAGAGGATGAATAGCGCCCGACCGTAGGGGCAGGAATCCAACACATTTTGGTAATCCAGGTAACACTCCACAACTATCCGACTGTGAATTACAAAACCAAACCCTAAAATAATACAAAATAAACTAATCATACAAAATCTTTCTAAAAACAATAAATATCTTTAAAATTACTCCCCCAAATAATAAAAAACACAGAAACTCATCTTTCTAATACCACATACCTAAAATCTAAGACTCTGAAATTAAAATAAACAAAATAATATACTAAAATAAAAATATCAAGTAGACACAGTTGGTACAGGCAGACAAAATGAACTGATAGTACATTTAAAACCAACTAGGAAAGAATTCCGATTGTCCAAGTCCCAAAGGTCCTCTCACCACCAACAGCATTGGATAACCCTCTCAGGAGCTCACACCTCCCATAGCAGACAGATGAAATAGTCTCAGGAATCCTTTCGAATAAAACCAGAGCAATCCCCAGTCCTCAAGTACTCTCACTACTAGAGTCTGGGAAATACTGTATGACACTGTCACTGTCGACATATAAATAAAACAAAGCAGTCTGACTGTAATTCAGGAGAAAGGGGCAGGTTTCCAAAATTCCTCCAGCAGGTCTCTTCAGGATCAACCACAGCTCTGAGAGGACAGCCCTGACAAAACTGACCTGGCAGCTGGCCTCGAGCTGTAGCATCTATCCGGAACTCCCCAATAGAACCCACCAACTGATAGGCCCCCCAGGTAGCCCTAGGGATCAACTCCCACCACTGACTTCCCGGTGGCTAGGAGCATAAATCCCTGTGCTGCCACAGACCTCTGCACAGCCTACCAGACAGATCAGGGCAACTCTATCTGGTCCCAAATTGAGCTGCTGAACGTCCCTAGATCCACTAAGTAGTCCCGCGGCAGTTCATCCACAGAAGCAAATCTTTAGGTCCACAGCACCTTAATCCATATAAATGCACAGATCGACAGAACACAAAGCCAGTCAGTGAAGAACAGTTAAGCATATGTCCCAATCCTGGGAGCATTCTCCAGCTCAGCTCATTCTCAGCTAAAAGACCCCTTACACGCAAATGCCTTCCGACAGTCAGAAGGCCGGTCAATAGCAGGTCGATCCCCTCCCAGTAAAGCAAACAGTCTTCACACACTCACATGGCTCCACTCCTTACTCCAAAGTAAGCATACAAGCAAATGGAACAAAACGGTAATCCAATCGGCAGCAGAAGGGAAACAGTCACATACAAATCCCAGTCCCAAAAATGCTCTCCAGCTCACCACGCTCACAGCACTTCCTAGCAGCTACAGAACAAAACAGAGGGAAAAGAAAAAACCCTCATTCAACTGTTCGAGTCATGCCCACAGAAACACCTCAAAAAAGGAGTAAAAGGTGTAAAAAGAAATTTACCAGGAAAAAATTATCAAACTCGGTAAAATGGTATAAAAAACCAGTCGAACTCTAACACTTTGTAACTATAAAATTTAATTCACTGACCTATGCAGCCAGTATAGTGTTATGCTTGTGCAACTGTGTTAGTTTGGTTTTGGCCATTTGCACTCTCTATTCCAGAGGAATTACCACCCTGTAGGGGTACGAAGGCAAAGAACCCTTGGAGAGTGTTCCACCGCTAGAGGTGCAACGGGATGGCTTCTGTAGCTAAAGGTACCTTAGGAATCCCCAAAAGAAATGTAGCATCATCCCTGAAAAGGAGGCAACATGAAGCATATGAGCAAGCAGTAACTGTGAAATAGGAGCAGTAACTGTAACGTAGTAGTAGAGAAGCATAGGCAGTTTGATAATGCAATGAGACAGTCAGTTGGATAACATAATGACTGCCTAGGTTTGCGTAGCATGATACTGATGTTTTGCTTTGAGATTAGGTTGATCCCCTAAGGAGAGAGGGAATGGTAGGACATCCTCCACTTCCATCCAACAGTGGAACCTACCTAAGAAACTAGGGGAAACAACTATGCTAAGTGTTAAGACCTGAGGCAATGGAGGAGAGGAAAAAAACCCTATGAGGAGGAAATCTCTAGGGATTCAAGGCCTAGGTCGCCTTCCCTCCAGGCTTGGGATAGTTTAATTAGTTATGGCTCTGCAGCTGCAATTTGGAAAACCCAATTAAAGGGAGGTGGAAAATATTCCAATTTGGAGGAAGGCTCTCACTCAAACCCTCTAGCGGGAATGCCATGGAGGGTTGCGAGAAAACTCTGCAACAATACCTGCATCCAAGGCGCAGGAGGAGAGCAACAACTCCTGAGGCGCTCACCTGGTCTACCCACCCTAAATCAATCCAGGTGAACCAGAGGCAGTCGTATGGAGAATGCGGTGAAGGTGCCTTGCTAGGGAAACCACTAAAGTAAATGGCTAACCATTATAGTGGAACGCTAGAGCCAAAGGATATCGTCGTAACCACCCTTCACCACTAGTCTTAAATTTTACACCAGGAGTTGCTGTCACATAGCAGGCAGCTAAACCCAAGCCCGGGGTGAGGAAATTCCCAGCTATGGGCCAGGTGAGAAGGATCCTGCCCCAAGTTGAACACGCTCGAGATGCTAACTAAATGCAGAGTGAGACCGTTGGCTTCAGGAACCCTGCGCCAGAATAGAATGCTGGCATGCCCCAGAATTGATTGAGAGCTGAAACTGGTGAGCTGAATGAGCAAGGCATGCTGAGATTGTAATGAGCATTGAGTGCTGAGACCTGCAAGGTTGAATGCAGATTGAGTGCAGCAGAATCCCAGAGGCTGAAGCCGAGGGGATGGCAGTAGGGATGAAGCAGTGGGTTGCGTAACCAAGGAGCAATGGTTGTGTAAGCAAGTATGGACCTGCACAGAGGTCAGTAAGCAGCGGTAGTAATAGGAGAACCTGCATAAATACTGTGTAGCAATTAAACAGCACTGAATTGAGGGCAAGCCAGCCAGACAGACATGAATAGCCAAATCAAGGTGACAAACTCTGAGGTTTTTGGTGGCGAAGACAGGATTTAGAACAGAATTAATTAGCCACATAGGCCATGACCCCCCCAAACACCTCCCAGTCCCCGCCGTAGGACAAACAAGGAAGCAATGGAAAGGCCAAGAATCACATGCAGACATAAAAGCTAATTTAATAGCCTCAGCAGGAACTTCAGCTAACCTGAGTAAAACAAGGTACAATAGTAATGGGAGTAAACAAAGCAACAGCAGGAAGCAAGTAGGCCTGTATAGCAGTAGTAAAAACAAATGAGTACACTGAGTTGTAACTGCAAATTAAAGGAGGTATAATGCTCTTAAGCATTGTCAACAGGCAGTGCAATGAGTTTGCAGCAATGAGGTAATTTGAACAAGCATGAGTAAGCTGTATAGCTCGGTTCAAGTAAATCTGAGTCAGGTGAAAGTAATAGAACATGCCACATGGACCAGCTATAGTTGAGCTGAAACACACATGTCAGCATTGCAGTTTCAGTGCAAGTAATTTGAGAGTTGTGAGTAACTAAAAGCAAGCAGTATGAGCTCTGAAATAGCAGTATGCTAGGAGCTTAGAAAAGCTCCCCGCCCGAAAAAAGGAAGGAAGCACACACAGCCGAAGGCAAATACAAACTAGAAGCAGTAAAATAAACACAGTAACCCAGCAGAGACAAGCAGGAGCAGCAAAGGTGGGGGCAGGCCTCAGCCAGCCAGGGAGGCCCAACCTGCTCAGAGGACAAACCGACAGAGCCTTCTGCTGCAAAGAAAAAAATGTTTCACAGTGAGGCTTAGAGGAACTGCTTACTGTATATAGCTCAGGAAGTGGGAGTGGCTGGCTGCTTGGCCACCGAACTACAAGCAAGCCTTTCAATTAAAACACACAAAACTACAGAGCTGTTCACAGCACACCCAGCCTGGTGGCCATCTTTTTTCAATCCCCATATCCCCAATATATACCCCAGCATCTTGTTTGCCTTACTGTAGGCCTTGTTACACTGGCTTGATTGTTTAAGAGAGTCACTAATGATGACTCCTAGGTCTCTTTTCTCGGGGGCTGCGCCCAGCATTACTCCACCTCACCATCCAGTACTCTGCCCTTTGGGTTCTTGTTCCCTATATGCATCACCTTGCACTTTTTGTTACTGAATTTCAACTGACACACCTTTGATCACCTCTTTAGCCTTTGCAAGTCTCTTTGCATCTCCCTAACCCCCTCCTTGTTGTCTACCCTGCCACAGAGTTTAGTGTCATCTGTGAAGAGACACATCTTGGTCTGGATTCCTTCTCCCATGTCTCCAATGAACATATTGAAAAGGACTGGACCAGGACTAATCCTTGTGGTGCTCCACTGGTGACCTCCCTCTCTTCTGATTTTATTCTATTAACCACAACCCGCTGTCTCCCATCCAACCAGTTTCTCACCCATTTAACTGTGTCCTTCACTGCACCCAGATCCTCTAGCTTCTTCAGCAACCTTTTTGAGGCACTGAGTTGAAAACCTTGATGAAATCAAGGCAGATTAAATCCACAGCATGGCCTTTACACTACCCTTGTTATCAGTCAAAGAATACTATCAGGGTGGTCTGACAGGACCTCCCTGACACAAACCTGTGCTGTTTGCTACCCTGGTGTCCATTGCTCTTCAGGTAGTCCACAAGGTCCTCTTTGACTAGTGTCTCAATCTGTTAACCCACAACAGAGGTAAGACTGACAGGTCTGTAGTTACCCAGTTGCTCCTTGTCCACCCATTATGTAGCGGGACTACGTCCACTACCCTCCAGTCATTTGGAGCTACCTCTGTCTCAACTGAGCTACTGAACAGCCCTACCAGGGGTTCAGTTAGTTCCATTGCCAATTCCTTGAGCACCCTCAGATGCATCCTATCTGGTCCTGGGACCTTATCTATCTTTAGGGCTGCTAGCCCTTTCTGAACCCTTTCACTGGTAAATACGTGCTGCCTTATCTCAGGGATCCACCTTACAGTCACCTTAATACCACTCTCTGTCAGAAGCTCTGTCTTCACTTGTGAATACAGAGCAGATATAGTCGCTAAGAATGGTTGCTTTCTGCCCATCCTCCTCAGTTACCCAATCTCCTTCTGATAACCTAATAATTCCTCCTCCCTTCTTTCTTGTTTTCCAAATATATATAGAGAACTGTCTTTACTCCCTTGAACCCCCTCCACAATATGCAGCTCTGTGTCTGCCTTTTCTTCTCTGACCATCCTCTTGGTTTCCCTTGTTCTCATTTGATGCTCTCCCCATTCTTTCTCCCCTTGTTTCTCCTTGTACCTGGTGAGTGCCTTCTTTTTGGCTCTCACTGCTTCCCTGACCTTTCCAGAGAATTATATTAGTCTCTTGTACCTGTTTCTTTTGATTACCGTTCCCATCCAAGACGTTACTGCCTTGAGAAAGGCCCCCTTGATTTTCTTCCATCTTTCCTCCACACCCTGGATTCTGTCCACTCCGACTAACTTGCCAACTCTCTCATCCAAGTGAATTATGCTCTTCTGAAATCTAGGACTTCAGCCAATGATGAGGACTTACCTGTCCCAATGGGCAGGTCAAACCATACAGAGTCGTGGGTGCTAGACCCTAGTGGCTCCCCAACCCTCACTCCTCCTATCACTTCCAAGCTAGTAAGCACCACATTGAGAATAACAACCTCCATCCTGCCTAATGAGTTCTTTCACCAGCTGCACCAGCAGACAATCCTTCAATGTAACCAGCAGGGCCTGACTTCTGAAGCTCCTGGCCACTGGAATAACCCAATCAATATTTGACAGATTTAAATCTCCCACTATCACCATCTCCTTTTTGCCACCCCTCTTTCTAGTTCTGCACCTAGCTCCATATCTCTCTCTTCCCCCTGTCCTGGAGGTCTATAATTCATCCCTATCCATAGTTTCTTCTCTGAGGATGCCATGAGCTAAACCCATATTGATTCTCTTTCCCCATTACCACACCTGATGTTTCCATCCACCACTGCCTCTGTGCCTTCCCTAACATATAGGACTATGCCTCCTCCTTTATCTTTTTCTTTATCATGTCTAAACATGGTGTAGCCTGGAACTGTCAGGTCCCAATCATTACACTCTGTGGCCCAAGTTTCTGTGATGGCTACTAGGTCCATCGCAGTGTCTGCCACCATTCCCTACATTACCATTTTATTAACTACAGTTACCACATAGTAGCTGTCATGTATAAGACTGCAATGAACCAGATTTTATAGGAGTATAAATGTTCACTGTAGATTACAAACATGTATTACATTATGCACAGATTTCAACACAGGGAGGACTGTTCTAATTTACTGTTACAGTCTGTTAATCAGTTTGCACTTCATAATTCATGGGTATGATATCACATCCATGAATAAAAGTGAGACCTGTGAATAAGAGTATGATCTGCTTACGATGATCTCCTGCAACAACCATGGTTAAATTAAGGAAAATCTGCAACCAAGCATGTTAGAAATGTATCATTCTTTCCTATAGATCTCACATGATCAGTACTCTTACCTTTCCAATCTTTCTACACAATAGGCACTGCATAAGCATACAGCTAAACATACAACCCCAGTACTGCTACAAGTGATGAATTTCCTTATCTCCATAATATTTTATTTCTTTGTATTCCAAAAACTTTTTTTTGTTTGTTTTGATAACAGGGCTGTATTTACAAGTCTCTCACTTACCATATGGCAACCTGCTGTTGGAGGAGAAAGTCAAGTACTGAAGTAGTTCTAGCACTTTTCTTTTCTGATATGAAGGAGGATATAACACAAAAACATTTCTTTGTCTTCACATGAACAGACAATGAGCACCTGGAACCACGTGGAGAAAACCTGGATGATTCACTTTTGAAGTACAAATCTTTCTGGATCTATGAGCTTGGAGCAATGCACAGACCAGGTCAAAATGTCAGGATAGATATTTCCCCCTTTCTAGTATAAAATGTAAAAATGTGTGTGTGTGCGTGCGCGCATGTGTGCGTGTATAATTTTCTTTAAAATTTTGATTCTGGGTCGTTTGTTTCTTAGATTAAGTAATTGAACTGTACTTTTTGGTAATAAAGCAGTGTAATATATATATGTACAGTAATGCATCAGTTAGGTTCCAGGGTAAAGTGACAAAAGTAGAGAAATATGATGTTAGAGTTTCCAACCCTAACACTCCTGCCACACCCCTGAAGTGAATGAAACGTGAAGTCTTCCTTGGGGTTGTCAACCCTAGTGCTAATGCCACTGAAGTAACAGAAAAGCTGAGATGTGATGGAGACAGGTGTGTATGTTTCATGAGTACACAGAATGGGGTGAGCATTAGGGTTGATAACCCCAATGAAGACTCCCCACAACTGATTCATTAACACAGTTTTTTTTTTGCAAATAATTTCCTTACTTTTTGAGGTAGTCTAATTGTATCCTTATTTAGTGTCAGACAATAGCAACCAAATTGTCAGCATAGCCTTCTTATTACCCCACCTCATGTGCCTGGCACTGAAGATATTCAAATCCCTGCCAAAATGTAATTCTGTGCCACTCCAACGTTATTCCATGCCACAGATATGAAAACACATTTTTGCCTGGATTTGAAAAATGACAGCTGTTACATTCATGAAGTGGTGTCATAAGAAGGCTATGTTGAAAATCTGGGTTCAGATTATGCAGAATTTCCAAAGTTATGAGCGTGTGTAGCAAAATTTCCAATGGATGTACATAACTTTGCTATTTTATATTTTGACTTCTTGTTCTCAACACGATGGTTTTTGGGATTCCCACCCATGAAAATGTCGTGGAATTAGCAATCTTGCCTGAAAGGTGATTTTGCCACGTGATTGTGAAACTACCTTTCAGGCAGGATTTTCCTAATTCCACTGACATTTTTCATGGGTTGGGGTCCCCAAAAGGCCATGTTGAAAAGTTGGTGCCAAAATATGCAATAATGGCCAAATTATGCAACAAAGTTGAAAACCCATTGAAATACACTGACCCACATTTACCTTAGTTTCTCATATTGCAGTCAACGGTTCCAGCACCAAGACATGCCTTCAGTCGGAGATTGAATCTTCATCCTTTGACATATTCAGGTGAGTGAGGGTGTGTGGGGGTATACTGGGAGTTGTGGGGTGGTGGGTGCTAGGTGGGAGGTGGGGGTCTGATCAGCGGGGGACTGTTTCCTTTTTGGCAGGTTTAAAGAAAAAAATTGAGGGGCCATTTTCTTTACCTCAGACAAGGACAGTGACCAGGGAGGTGCCACTAGACACCAGGAAAATACCATTTTATTACAGAGACAGTGATCGGCGGGTGGGTGGTGCCACTAGATACCAGGGAAATATTATACATTTGCAGGGGCAGCAGTCAGAGGGTGTGGGGAGGGTGTCACTACACACCAGGGAGCTATTACAATTTGAAATGTTAGTAAATTCCGAACTGTAAAAACATGCAAACTTTTTTTTTTTTTTTACAATTGAACGATTGTTACATAAGTGAGTGATGGGCAAAATTATTCTCAATGTAAAAACACATATTTGCCCTGTAAATGTCTAAATTCTAAGACAGAACTCGAACTAAGTATGTGACAGATACCTAAATACACATCTTGTTCATTCATTACCAAGCAGTATATCTTTAGAAAACCATTTATAAAATGGAAATAAAAGATGGCTATCATCATGAACACTATTTCTCTGAGCATGAACAGTAAATCATGAACTGCTAATGGTTTGATTGCTTTTTTCACCTGCCTGTCTAGCAGTCATCACAAAAATCGTTATAATTAAAAAATGGTATGATATTTTTTCATCAAACCATTCAAATGTACACCATTGGCACAGACCCCATCATCCCTGAAAATTTCATGAAAAAATTGCATACCATCTGGGCTGTAGATGAGAGCAAAAAAAAAAGATGTTACGTATAGGGAAAAGAGTTTTTTTTCCTGTTTTTAGCATTTCATATCTCAAGCACTGTACAAGATACCATCACAAAACTTCTCATGATTTGAGACTCTGGCAGCCTGACTGTGCATACAAATTTTGGGGCTATTTCATCAAAGTATGCCAGAGTTATTAAGGTGCAAAAATTGGGGTTTAACATAGAACTGCCGACAGAACCCTAACTATAATATATATAAATTGCAAAAAACTGTATTAATTCTCTAGGTAGGGTTACAGTCACAAAAGTAGGGAAATGTTGCATTAGAGTTTCCAAATTAACATCCCACCCCCACACTGAGCACACCAACAGGCATCAGGGGTGTACCTTGGGGTCATCTGCCCTAACGCTTACCCCATTCCATAAGTAAATAAGCTGAGATAAGTACAGCATAAAACAATGGGGTGAGTGTTAGGGATGACAACCCTAAGACACCACCCCCAACGCCTGTTAGTGTGCACACTGTGGGGGTGCAGCATTATGTTTGGAAACCCTAACACCACATTTCCCTACTTTTGTGGCTGTAACCCTAACTAGAGCATTAATGCAGTTTTTTGCAATTTATTTCCTTACTTTTTGACATAGTATAATTATATCCTTATTTGCCTGTGGGAGCACAAGACCCTCCGGGCCCTGTGCTTCCATTTCTAGGACAACAATGACCAAGCTGTTAGCACAGCCATCATATTACCCCACCTCATGTACCCAGTACAGAAAATTTACGAATCCCCACCAAAGCATAATTCTGTGCAACTTCAACACCATTTCATGCCACAGGTGTGAAAACACATTTTGGGCAGGATTTGAGAAATGACAGCAGTGACATATATTAGGTGTGATAATAAGAAGGCTATGTTGAAAATCTGGGGTCAAAATATTTAAAATTTTTAAAGTTATGAGTGGGCGTAGTGATATTGCAATGAATGGTCATAACTTTGTCATTCTTTTAATATTCTGACCCCAAATGTTCTACATAGTCTTCTTATGACCCCATCTCATAAACCCTGTAGGTGAAAATGTTCAAATCTGTGCCAGAAGACTATTCTGTGCCACAGGTGTGAAAATACATTTCAGACAGGATGTGAAAAATTACATCTGTACTGTTAATGAGGTGGTGTGAAAAAATGGTTATGTTGGAAATTTGGAGTCAAAATATTGAAAATTACCAAAGTTATGCATGTGCATAGAAACATTTTAATGAATGCACGTAAGTCAGCCATTTTTAGGAATTGTTTCACCACATTTTCAACATGGCCTTTTTAGGACCCCGCCTCATGAACACTGGTGGTGAAATTTTGTTATTCGGTCCCGAAAGATAATTTCACACAGCAACCACAAAATCACCTTCTGGACCTGATTAACAAAATGACAGTGAGAGTGTTCATAAGGTGGGGTCCCAAAGAGGCTATGTTAGAAATTTGGGGGAAAAACTCCTTAAAATGACAAAGTTGTGAACATAAGTTCAAAACGCCACTGAAATACTGTACATTATATGGCACTTACCCTGAGTCCTCAGTTCACAGTCCGGCTTTGAAGAGTGCAGACGTGTCTTGGTCCACAGAAGATGACAGCCTATGACCTCTGGTGGTAAGTATAGGGTAGGGGGTGTGGGTGGTGGGTGCTCAGTGGGTGGGGGATGATGGGGATGACAAGGGACCATTTTCTTTTTTTTCAGGTTTAAAAAAAAGATGTTGGAGAACTGTTTTCTTTTTACAGGATACAAGTAAAAAAATATTTCGGAACACTGGGGGTGGGCTCCCCAGTGTCCCACACTGCTGGGAGGGGCTTGTAATGCTGACACAGGGATTGGGCCCCCCTGATGTCTGCACTATCAATCAAACAATGGGCTGCAGGGGGAGACTAAAATAAAAATTAGGGGATGGTGATCGGAGGGTGGGGGGGTGCCACTAGACACAAGAGAATATAGTTATTTTGTCTATGTGGACAGCAATCGGTGGGTGGGGGTTCCACTAGACACCAGGGAAAAGGGTGGCTCACAGCTAACACTGCAGCCAGCAGCACGACTTCAGCTGCGGCTGCAGAAGTCAGGAAATTCCCACTGTTCTCATACAGGGAATGCTGGGGAAGTGCTCCTCTAGTTAAGGTAGGCACCCATTTTTTTGGGTGCCCAAAAAACATATTAGTGAGCACAGCATTTAAAAACAAACAACAGAATGTGGCTAAATGGGGTCCCATGTGGCTAGGTTCTGATGTTTTTTTTTTTAAATCTCATCAGTTTTTTGTATTTTCCACATTTGTCAGTTTGTGGAAAAACTGAACAAGATGATGGTTGGCATGGCACCAGAAATGTTTGATGCCCTGCCAATTCAGTGATGAAACTAAAAAAGCAGCATTTGCGGCATCAGATTTTTACTTTTGCTACAGAACGTTATCTGAAAAACCCTACTGTGCATGTGCAGGTTGGAAAATACTAAAATTTAAAGTCTAACTCTGGAACCCTTTGATATTTTTTCACCAGACCTGTCAAAGGCACTACTCTGGGACATGACACATGTCCCCTGCAAGCTTGAGGCAAAAAAGCATTTCCATGTGGGCTGTAGGCAAGAGCAAAAAAAAAAAAAAAACAATCTTAAGTTAGGAAAAAATTTGTTTTTTCCCAAAAATGGCACATGCAGATCTCAGAAACCACATAAGCTGCCATCACAAAAATGTCCACACATCAAAACCTTGCCTCCTAGAAAACACATACAAAATTTCAGCTCATTCGTCAAAGAGAACCAAAGATATTAACGTGCAAAATTTGAGGTTTAACATTAAACTGGCTACTCAACCCTAACAATAGGGACACTACCGCACCCCTATAATAGATAGATCTCCAACCTGAGTTGGGAAAAATGACAAGATAAAAGAGGTATCTTAGTGACATCTTTAACAGCAACGTATCAAAAAATGTTGTTGCTACTGCTGTCACAATGGATATTTTTAAGGTTACTGTTATCACGGTGGAATACTGAGTCAATCAGAAAGTAGCTTCCACAGTGTTGATGATATCACAGTGCCTAGTCCTGCACTGAAGCCTACTGTTAAAATCAAAGAAAAAAGTAGTTACGCAAGAACTTACCATAACAGTAGAGCTTCGAGAGGGCTCTTGCAGTAGATAATTATCTTGAGGACTGCGCCCCCTGGTGTCAGGACCACACGGAAACTTTAGCTAGCAGTGTCTGACGGGGGACTGCCCATGTGACATCACGTGTCCGATGTCTGCTTGACCCTATATAGTGGGTGGTCCCCACATCCACCTTCCAGTTCTCCCGCTGGAGACCTCCTAGGAAGAGCGACAGAAAAAAGGAAAGAGAGGCTCCTGGAGCCCAAAATGAGCTCATGGAAAAAAAACATCAAAGAAAACTAGGGGGAGGGAGGGAAAAAGGTTATCTACTGCAAGAGCCTCTCTCAAGGATCTACTGTTATGGTAAGTTATTATGTAACTGTACCATCTTACTTCGAGAGGACTCTTGCACTAGGTAATTACCTTGAGGACTAAGTCCCAAGCAGTACGAATCAGAGGAAAAAAACTGAAACATGGGAGGCAGGAATGAATCTACAGAATGGCAGAAAAATCAGGACAGGAGACCCTGGAGTACAGCTAGGCCAAAGCCTGCCCTGCACCTAGAGGCAATGTCCAGACTGTAATGCTTTGTGAAAGTGTGGATGGAACTCCCAAGTAGCTGCGGCACAGATGTCAGTGGCTGAAACATTCCTGAAACAAGTAGTAGAGGCAGCCATGCTTCTAGTGGAATGCCCCTTAACCTCCCCTAGGAGTGCTTTACCGTGGTTCTGGTAACAGAAAACAATGTAATTCATCAACCATTTGGATAAATATTGTTTGGAAACTGTGGCACCTTCTGTCTTTGGTGCGAAACAGACGAAAAGTTGGTCTGATTTCTGGACAGACTTGGTGCTGTTAGTACAATAACACAGGATTCTGTGAGCATCCAGAGTATGCAGAATTGCCTTCCCCCGATTGGAATGTTCAGGGTAGTACACTGGCAGTTGAATCGACTGGTTGAATGTAAAATCAGAAACCACTTTAGGTAAGAACTGAGGGTTGGTATGAAGAGACACCATGAAAAATTAAATAAGGCTCCTTACACATCAACACCTGAAGCTCAGAAATCCTCCAAGCAGAAGTAACTGCCACTAAAAGGAGTACTTTCCAGGACAAATAATGCATATCACAAGAACCAGCCGGTTCCAACGGAGGCAGAGTCAATTTTTCCAAAATAAAATTAAGGTCCCAAGATGGTACGGAGCTGCACACCGGGGGTTTGAGGTGGAGGATTCCTGCAGAGGGGATACGAGCGAGTGCACCCTTGTTTGTTGAGGTACCAGACTACACACATAGGCCCAGATATTCAAACTGAGCTTGGCTGTGGCACAAGCTTGGGCGCAGCTCAACTTGGCTGCGCAGGGGTGTGGCCTGGGCGTTATTCAAAGGAGCTGCGCCATGGCCCAGCAGCTTTGAATATCGCACCCTGGCCACCCCCACTGTGCATAATGCAGTGGCACTGCACCAGCGCAAGTGGCCAGAGTGGAGCATGGAGATGCGCTAGCACAAGTGCCATTGCGCCATTCACAGCACCTGCGATATTCAAAAGGGGACATGCAAATGGGGCCATCATTTATGCAAGGTGCACATGGGGCCATTTGCATGTCATTATGGCACCATTTGCATCTCATTAGCATACAGGTGCACCGATCCCCGACGACTTGTGCCTGGCGCCCTGCTAGGCAGCAGCCGTCGGGGACTGACGCCCCCTGCAGCCCGATATCCCTGGTGGTCTAGTGGACCGCTATGTGCCCGAATCATTCACATATCTGTAATGTGTAGTACAGTAGGGGCTGCATGCCCATTGGTCGGCGGGCGGCGGGGTGGCAGGCGGTGGGCGCCGCCACCTGCCAGCTGACCGGGGGAGGGGGCTGGGACCCAGTGGGCGGGTGGAAGGGAGGTACCCTAGACCACCAGGGTAATAGGACATTTTCTGTGAAACAGATGCCCACGATCGGGCAGCATTTGTCCACTGGACCACCAGGGATATTGGATGGGAGGGTTTTCATTTAAACAGATGCCCGCGATTGGGCAGCACTCAGTCCACTGGACCACCAGGGATATTGGACGGGGGGGGGTTTCATTTAAACAGATGCCCGTGATCGGGCAGCATTCGGTCCACTGGACCACCAGGGATATTGGACGGGGAGGGTTTATTATAATGGATGCGCGCGTTCGGGCACATAGCGGTCCACTGGACCACCAGGGATATTGGATGGGGACTTTATTTTTAAACCTATGCCCGTGATCGGGCATGGGGGGGTGCCATCAGGTGCAGCCGGAAGGTGGCCACCCACAGGTGGCAGCTGCCTTGTTGCACCCTGCAATGCAGGCAGCTCACCTGTGGTGGCCATCAGTTGTTCCTTTTTTGGCTAACTTTGTGCTGGCGCAGGTAGGGTTGTGCATGCATGGCTCTGCACATCCCAGGCTGAATATCGGGCTGTGCAGGTTATGCATGGAACGCCCCCACCTGTGCCTCAGACATTACTGATGCGCTCCGCGCATCAGGATTTGTGTGATGACTTTCCCTTTGAATATCACACTGAGGAAGATCAGTGGTTGCATGGTGCAACACTGTTGCGCCATGTGCAACCCTTTTGAATATCTGGGCCATGTTGTCCAACTGGACTAAAAGAGTGCCCTGGTGGAACAGGTGCTGGAAAGCCTGAAGGGCATATAGAACCGCTCTCATCTCCAACATATTGATGTGCAGATGGAGTTCTGACTGGAACCACAGACCTTGAGTTTTGTGGTTCCTAGGTGAGTGCCCCAACCCATCCCTGATGCATCTGTAGTCAGAGTCTGGGTGGGAGGAGGGGACTGGAAGGGGACCCCCTTTGTGAGATCCTGCCACCACAAGAGATCCCACTACATTGAATCAGAGACCATGATCATGTGGTCCAGGTCATCCAGCCTCTGATCCCACTGAGCACTGAGTGTTCACTGCGAGATTTGCATGTGGAGCCCATCTAAAGGAACAGTGGAGATGGCAGCTGCCATAAGTCACAGCAGTCAGAGAATTGACCTGGCTGAAATCTTCCTGCTGGAGGCTACTAAATGAGCCTGCCTCTGCAAAGTTTCCATCCTATCCAGAGGGAGGAAAGCCATACCCTGTACTGCATCATAGCTCCAATAAATTGGAGATGATGGGAAGGGGTAAGTTCAGATTTTGGGAGGTTCACAGTGATTCCAACCTGTGTAAATAGGTCCAGGGTAGCTGAGAGGGAAAGTTCCTGCTGCTCCCTCGACAGGGCTGACAGGAACCAGTCGTCCAGGTAGGGGAACAGACAGTGGCCCTGACGCCTCAGGGCCGCTGCCACTACCACCAGGCACTTCGTAAAAATGTTGCAAGGTGCCGAGGATAGGTCAAAGGAAAGGGCCTTGAATTGATAATGCCTCCACTGAGAGGTGAATCGGAGGTAGTGACAATGGGATTGAAAGATTGAGATATGTAGATAGGCATCCTGCATATCCAGAGTGCAGAGCCACTGTCCCTCGTGCAAGAGGAGCAGCAGACCTGAGAGGGTCCACACTCAAAACCACTTGTACTCTATGTACAGGTTTAGAGCATTGAGGTTCAATATGGGACGCAAGTCTTCCATCTTTTTGGGGACCAGGAAGAAGTGGGAATAATACCCTTTTCCTGCCTGGTTGGACAGAATGGGTTCTATTGCTTCCATTCATAACAGAGCCTCGATTTCCTCTCTTAGTAGAGGGATGTGCGCCTTTGGATAGTGGGACACCACTGGGGGCCTGTGTGGAGGTTTTTCCAGAAACTCCAGAGTGTGGCCCTGTCTCACCAACTGAAGTACATATAAGTCGGTGGTTATTACCCGCCACCCGGGCAGATGACTGGCAAACCTTCTGCCCACCGGCTCCATTGGGGGCAGCTCCAGGGAATTAACCAAGTTGCACACTTGAGCAGACTCGATAGACCATTATGGCCTGTTTCCACTGGCAATTTTGTATGTTCCTGATGGAGGGAAAATGGAAGGATAAGGTGGATTGCTTATTAGCTTATCATTCATAATTTCCAAAATTCAGGGGAGGATGTATATAAACAACTGTGTCTTACTACAAGATGGTTTCTCCTCAGCAGTATGGGTTCAGGCCCCTCCATTTTACCACAACGGCCTTGCTTGACTTAAGGACGCTATCTCCCTGGTTCTTGAGAACAAGATGCAGAATGGGGCAGTGTTTGTGGACTTAAGCAAGGCCTCTGACACAGCAGATTATCCCGTTACAACAAAAAATGATGAACATAGGAGAGAGTCCAGAGTGTAGTTCATAGCAGCCTTCTCCTACTGTCTCCCCTCACTATGGAACCAGCTCCCTCCTTTTCTTCACCATGCACCATCCTTACTATCCCAAAAACGGTTACTAAAGCCAACCCCCCACTTGCTGTTGTCTCCCCCAATCCCCCTCACCCCTCTCCCTTCACCCTCCCCTGCTGCCCCTCCTCCTCCTCCCTGCCCCACTCCTCCTCCTCTCTCCCTGCTGCCGCACTATATACCTATTGTTCACTCACACTCCCATCACCCCCTCTCCCTCATCTGAGGGCCTTGCCTCCCACAATCTTAAACCCATCTGATTCACCCCTCCCCCCGTGCACCTCTGGAAATCTTTACTGACGCTATGTACAGTAATGCTACCTTTTTACCTCTGGGTATTCTCACCACTATTTTTTTACCTCCACTGTATTGCACCTGCTGTTTTCTTGCACTTCAGTTGATTGTAACTGCCGTTTGTTTTGTTCCAATTTCCCTTTCCCCGGGCAGCACCTGGAAACGAGCTTCAGCTCAGTGTGATTTTCCCCGATGACCAAAGTTTTAAATAAATAAATCAATTAAATTAATTAATTAAATTAAATAAACAGTTTGGCTCCTACCTGAGTGGGCAAATGCAACATGTTAGTGTTATTGGAGTGTTTTTGAGTACCAGGAATGTGTAAAAAGGGGTACCATAGGGGTCCATTTTCGTTCCCCTCTTGATTGTCCTTTTCACAGCATACCTAGGTCGATTGCCCATTCAGCATCAAAAATGTGTGAGGGCAATACTGCAGTGTTAATGTCTGCCAGAGGTTCAAAGGAAGTCTTTTTGAGACTCTAGCTGGACTTCAATAACCTCCAACAGTAGATGATTCAGTACAAATTAATAATCGACTCCAAAAAGACTAAATTCATGTTATTTTCCCCAACTACTAAGTTACACTCACCACTTGTAGAACAAAGAGATATTAAGACGTTAGACAGATTCCTCATTGAAAAAGTAGCCACTTGCAAGTATTTGGTTGTATAGGTTCACCATTCTCTACATGTATAGACAAACTATGCACAAACGACTCTCAGAAAATTGGGGCCTTAAGCACAAATATTGTTTGGACATTAACTCCTAACTAAAAACTGCTTTATGCTTTTATTTTGCTACAGATAGATTATGGGTCCCTGGTCTATGGCTTTGCTAACAAAACTAACCTTAAAAAGCTACATGGCACAAAGGTGGAAGCATGCATATAATGAATGTGGAGCTCCCAATCCTCTAGCCAAGCTTAGACTGGAGGCATGGGACAAAGTAAGGCAACATGAGGGGACAGGGGATGATAATACCCTGTTGGTGCCAGTGGCAGGAAATCCAGATTTCTTGCCGGGACTTGAGGACAGAGGCTTTAACGAGGGGGAAGAAATGGTAATCCAGTGTGTGTGGGACTTGTACATAGGAGAAGGTACTGGCGCTTTTGTTGAAATACAAGAGAAACTAAAAATTCCTCCCACCACCCACTACAAATATCTACAGGTTCTGGCATACTTTAGGAGTCTAGGGAGTGATCTGGTAGGGGCCTCTCCATTTCACTCCCTAAAGCAGGCAACTTTCAGTTCAAGAGTGTCGGACAAAGGCCTAATAGCAAAACTGCCAAAGCAAGAGAGACCCCATCTGCCAGATCTGTCTAACAAGGTTACAGCCCACAGGGCAAGAGACCTGGGAATCTCAGTGAGGAAAACTGGGGCAATATAGTACGACGACACCTGGGTCTGCTCCTGTATAATAAGTATAGGGAATATCAGTGCAGGTTTATACACAGGCTGTATTGTTTCCCTAGTGTGGTTCACAGGTTCAACCTCACTGTCTCTCTGACGTGTGGAAGATGCAGGGTAAGCCTGGGTACATATATGCATTATTTCTAGTAATGCCTAACATTAAAATCCTTCTGGGTGATAGTGGCACAGGAACTGCAAAGGTCACTTGGTAGGCTAGTCCCATGTAGGCTAGTCTCATGTCTGCTAATCTATTTACTGTTTGGAATGGAAGACATGGGGGAGAAGGCTGGGAACCATATCTTAGATGGGTGATGATCCCATCTGCTTTAGCACATTCATGTATATAAAGTACCTGGGCATCCTATGTATCCCCTACACACACTCAGTGAAAATCCATGACAATACCAGCCCTGGCACTATAACGCCTAACATATGTGCTGAAGAGTTGGGTGAAGCTTTTTTCTAAGAATTTGGAGCAAATACAAGGACTCCCTTCTGGCTTCAGAAACCTTGATATTACAAGAAGGAACAGTGTAAAATATACAGAGACCCTGGCAGTGGTTTAGCGGAGGTGGTAGAAGCCCAGATACTGCCCATTCTCCCATAGAAGTGGATAAAATTAAATGTATTTCTCAGGTCTGTAAATATGATTGATGACATAATGAGTATAGAATGAACTTACTTTTATCCTGTATGTAATCCAAGTTGAAATTCCAATGTATTGTCAATCTATTTTTATTGAAAACAATAAAAATATAAAAACCTTTTACAAAAAAAATAGGCAGGAACAGGATGGCTCAGTGGGCTGGTAGAAGGTTAAGGAGCCTTTCACCACTAGGTCACTGGTTCAAATCCAGCACTGGTCACTAGTGGCCAAAACCATTGTCACCTGAGGGCTGTTCAGTGGCCTATGGAAATGAGTTATGGTGGTCTCAGTCCAGTTCCTAGTGGGCAACTGTCCACATCACAAAAAAACACCAACATAATAGCCACTAACTGGCACCCCTGCTGGCAGTCTCATATTAAAGGCCAAGGATTGAATGGGCATGGAGACTAAACTACCTTCTCACCTATGTGGTGGTCCCTCCATGACACGGTTGAAGTACATTAGCGGTGCAGTTTGCAGTGTAATCTCCTGTGCTGTACCCATCATGTGGATAAAGGATAAACAGAGGACTTGCAGGTTCCAGTGCTGCCAACCAAGCACCTTTCTTGAGCACTAAATTCACACACACAAAAATCTTAACACAAAAATAGATAAAACACACCACAGAATGGCCAGGATTGTACTAGTCACTACTGGGCCACCAAGCGAGACACATCACTGCCATCTGCTTAATAGCCTAAACTTGTCCTCCTTAACTATTAGGAGGGAAATACTATGGTAATCTTTACTACTGAGGCGTATAAAGCATCAGGCCACAAAATATTTAGCAGACTACTTTGTACTCTGCAGTTCTAAATATGCTCTACACAACATCTTTGGTAGGGGTTTAAAAGTGCCAAGGCCACATACAACGTTTGGTGAAAATAAGCTTTCAGTACATGACTGCAACCCTACAGAACCAATTACCAGCTTCCATGCAACAACTACTGTACAAGGAAAGTTTTAAAGCATACCGCTCACTACCTCAGACTAGATGCGTAACCTGGGTGTTATTTATGACAATGGTTTGACACTAAAATCTCAGGTGTCGGCTGTCATCAAATCTTCTTTTTACCACCTGAGACATATCGCCCAGGTGAAACACCTGGTTCCCCCTGACGATCTTCTAACACTGGTCCATGCCTTTGTCACTACTCGCCATGATTACTGCAATTCCCTCTACCTAGGGCTACCTGGGGTTGATATTCGCCGCTTGCAGCTGGTGCAGAACAAGGCGGCCAGGCTTTTGACTGGAACCTCTAGGTCCAGTCATATTACACCTGTGCTCCGCGAGCTGCACTGGCTGCCTATTCACTGGTGGATCACCTTTAAGGTTGGCTTGCTAACCTTCAAGGCCCTACATGATCAGGGACCTGGCTACTTGCAAGACCTACTGATACCCCACTGCCCCCTCTGCCCTCTCCAATCCACCGACGAGGGATTGCTAGAAATTCCCAGGGTGCGATTGAGGACATCTGGTGCTCGTGCTTTTTCTTGTTCAGCTCCAACCCTGTGGAATTCTCTACCTCATCGGTTAAGAGAATGCCTGACCTTCGATAGGCTTAAAATTGAGTTGTAAACTTATTCACTTTGGCCTTCCCTAACTATGGTTAATTTGTTTTATTGTTGTTTTAATTCATATTTATATTTGTTGTATTTGATTTTATGTACAGTGCCTTGGTTTTGAAAGGCACTATAAAAATAAAGTTTGATTTGATTTGAATTGTAAAGATGGAGTCTGGCCAAAATTTCTGGCATCAATAAATTCAGAATTTGGATCAGCATACCCCCAATCAGCCTCATGCCAAAAAATGAGATCACTAAGTTACTTTGTTTAAAAGTTATAAGTCATTTGGTAACCCTAAATTCACTGTCTGTTGAAAAAGCCAGTTTCAGTAAAGAGCTACTGATGATGTCACAACCAGAACTCAGAGCCTAGTCCTTCTCGCAAACTATCTTATAAGATTTATTTCTTCCATGTTACATAAAACTGCAGTTATAGTAAACATCTGAAAAGGAATGCTAACACTGGGGTTGTCAGGGTATGCATTTCCATAATGTGCAAATGCAAGGTACAGTATTTAGGAATGTAACGGGGGCTTGGAATACAGTAGCAAACATGGCTTTAGAATGACAAAAATGTGTGCAATTTTTAGAATACCGCAGGGATGAGATTTTGAAATGCCACGAGACTGCAACTGTGGATTGCAACGATGACACAATCTCAGAAAGTAGCTGGGACACACAATTTTGGAAAGTGGCAGGGGTGCTAAAATTCATAATGTGACAGTGTCATATAGTTTTAGAATGTGATAGAGATGCACAATTTTGAAATGCGAGAGACATAATTGTAGAAGGGGCAGGTATACGTAATTTCATAATGTGTCTTGGATGTATTTATTTGGCATGTGGCAGTGATGCACAATTTCAAAATGTGGTTGGGATGCTTGATTTTGGATTGTGGTGGCAACATTCAATTTCAGAATGCAGCGTGGACACACAGTCTCAGAATGTGATAGTCACATGCAGTTTCAGAATGAGGCAGGGATGCACAATTTTAGAATGTGACTTGGATGTGCATGTTTGGAATGTGGCAGTGACACTCACTTTCAGAATGTGGTGGGGATTTACAATTTTGAAATATGGTGCGGATGCACATTTTCAGACTGTGACAATGACAGGCAATATTAGAATGTGGAAATTTACACACAATTTCAGCATGTGACAGTAACGTACAATTTTGGAATGTGGTGGTGATGCACAATTTTGGAATGTGGCTGTGACACACAAATTTGGAATGTGGCATGACACACAAATTCAGAATATGATGGTGATGCTCAGTTTTGAAATGTGGCAGTGATGCCCAAATTCGGAATGTGGCAGTGATGCTCAGTATCAGAATGTGGTGATGATGCACAATTTAGGAAATGTGGTGTTGATGCACAATTTTGGAAAGTGACGACTCACAATTTCAGAATGTGATGGTTATAAACAATTTCAGAAATGTGTCAATGATGCACAATTTCAGAAATGGGGCAATGATGCAGTTTTGAAATGTGGCAATGATGCAAAATTTTGGAATGTGGCGGTGACAATTTTGTAATGTGATACTGACACAATTTCAGTATATGGTATTGGAACACAACTTTGGAATGTGGCATGGATATGCAGTTTTGGAATGTGGTGGTTATGCGTAATTTAAGAATATGGCTGGATGCACAATATCAGACTGTGGTGGGGATATGATGTGCAATTTTGAAATGTGGTGGGTGTGTACAGATCTTCCCAGACATAAAGCCTCCATAATGGGATCTACGCTGGAGGTGCTAGGACCCAGTGGGAGCAAACTTTTTCAAGAGGGCAGGCACCAGAGATGAAGCCATGAGGAGCGGCACCACGAGCCCCGGCTTGTGTGGTAAAGACTATCTCAGGGTCGACCCTCCAACCACCTCAGTTCCTTTTTTCCCGCCATTGAGTGTGCTTCAGTAACGACATTGCTCGCCCACTGGGAGTAAAACTTCAAACTAGCAGCTTAGTTTTCAGTTTTTTGTTTTGTAGTGTATCTTCAAATAAGTACTGATTATATTTAATTCTACTCATTACAAGAAAGAAGTCTTCAGCCCTCTGTTGACAGAGTCGACCATGAGTGGATCAGGTGATGGTAGGGAGACTTCATATGAAAGCTGTTCAGTCAGCCAGGCTGGGTCTGGTAAGCTGCCCTCTCCGGAGGATCGGTCTGACAATGGATGGTCCGATGCTCAGGGAGATGGGCGTTCCCCCCAAAAGCATAAAAGAAAATAGTCTCACTCATGGCACCATTCGGCCTCAAGTTCTTCTTCAGCACACAAGTCGAAAAAGAAATGGCATCACTCGAGGTCGCCCTCTGGTACATCTGCACATAGATAGTTGGTTATTAGGGCCAGATGCCGGTCTCCACCTCTGTCGGCATCACCGGTTTCTGTCTCTGGTGACCGACCTCCTTAACACCACAGCCCTTCCCCGCCTATTGGAGGGGCTTCCGATGAGCAGTTTCACCAATGGGCTGCTCTTTTGGAGCAATGGGCCTGGAGGTTGGTCCAGTTGCCTGAACCGGTCACTCTGAGGCCAAGGCCTTCAGGCCATTTGGGTTCGGAGGGGCAGATAGGGCAGTTGGGCCTTTCTAGTCATGTGGCACCTTCTTCAGTGCCGTCAACTCCGTGCTCGGGTGTTTTTCCCCCTGTCATGGCTACAGCGCAGGGGTCCACACCGATGCCTCTATCTCCTGCCAGTTTTCTTTCTTTTTCTTCAAATTGCAGTTTTCAGACCCTTAGGACTCTCTTGGCACCATCTGCAGTGCCAAGAAATGTCTTGGCACTGTCCGTGGTGCCGCAGGCTCTTTCGGTGCCATGTTCACTGTCGGCACCGTGTGCTAGGCCATTTCCAACGGCACTGACTTCCTTGTGCTCTGTGCCATTTTCTTCAATGGCGCAGAGGCTTGGTGCGGCATTGTCTGGCCTCCAGGGGTTCTCAACTCCAATTCTTTCCTCTTCTGTTCTTCCTCCTGATTTTCACTCCTTTCCTGTCCATACAGTCCCTCCTGGACTGTCAGGAGAAGATTTTGAGCCAGACCAGATCTTCGACTGGGTGATGATTTTGATGACACAGCCTTAGGAGCAGGGATTAATCCTTCTGCAGAGCATGTGGTCGAAGACCTTTCCTTTAAGTCTCTGCTTAAAAATTTTAATTCTACTCTTTCTCTCCAGACTACAGAAATCAATCCTGGGAAGCTTTTAAGACTCCAATACCTCCATGTCCCAGAGATCCCTATGGATTTAACACCTCCGGTACAGCCCTCTTTCAAGACCCTTTCTCAGATGGTGTAGAAGAATCCGGCTCTCATTCCTTCCGTGGCTAAGTCCATAGATAGGAAGTATGCCCCTCCCAAGGATCACCTCATATTGGCCGCACAAGCCTTAGCTGATCCTGTTGTAGTCCCGGCAGAGAATGATAAGTCCATCCTTCCTCAGGTGTCTACAGCCCAGCCTATAAATAAAGAATCTCGCAAAACAGACACCTTAGGTAAGAGAGTCTTTGCTGCCTCCACCCTGGGTATGCGCATTGCCAGCTACCAGGGTTATTTTTCTCAATATGAGTATGTTCTTTGGCATTTGCTCAAACAAATGGTAGAAGCTCTGCCTGAATTGGAAGTTAATTCAGAGCTTCTTCAGACCATAACCGGGGTATTGAGTCCAACAACCAACAGGTTGGAGCTGCAATGGATGCTTTCGATACCGCTTCCCGAGTGGTGGTGGCTGGCATCTACACCTGTCATTACTCTTGGCTACGTACTTCAGGCTTCACAAATGATGCCCAGCAGCAGGTCATGGCTTTACCTTTTAACAGTATTTATCTATTCAGGCCCCAGGTGGAGCAAGCTCTGGAGGCCACACAGAAGACTAGGTCTGCCATTAAGGCGGCTGGACGCGGCAGCCCCTCGAGTGCGAACAAGCGTCAATTTGACAACCATCAGTCCTTTTGGGACAGAGGCAGAGAGAGTTTAACAAAACCGCAACCTTCCAACAACAAAAGAAAATGCAGCAGAAGGTACAAGGAGCCCAAGCACCCAGTGCCACCTTCTGAGTTTCTGACCCAGGTCCCACCTCAACTGTCCGAGGGGGACTCCTCCTCAGCGGTGGGAGGACATCTGACTCAATTCTACAACCAGTGGAAATCAATAACATCAGACAAATGGGTCCTCCGGATAATCCAAAAGGGGTACTCTCTCAATCTTTTGGAAACCCCTCTGGATCATCCTCCCAAACGACAGCCCAGGCTGTTGACAGTACAGTCAGACCTTCTTGCTTCCGAGGTACAAGGCCTTCTGAACAACAGGACAGTGAAGTAGTTCCGCTGGATCAACGAAACACAGGTTTCTACTCCCATTACTTCCTGGTCCCAAAGAAAACTGGTGGCATGCGCCCCATTCTGGATCTCAGAAAGTTAAACAAGTTCCTTCACAAGGAGAAGTTCAAGATGATATCACAAGGTACCCTGCTAACTTTGCTTCATCAACATGATTGGCTAGCCGCCCTGGACATGCAGGATGCCTACCAACACATCTCTATACACCCAAAGCACCACAAATACCTCAGGTTTGTGGCATTGGGTCAACACTATCAGTTCAGAGTCCTGCTCTTTGGGCTATCCTCGACGCATAGAGTTTTTACTAAGTGTTGTGCAATTCTTGCAGCGCATCTCAGGAAAATCAGAATGCAAGTGTTCCCATATCTGGACAACTGGCTCTTAGCAAGTCCCTCCAGAAAAGGAACTCTGGACGTCGTAGCCATGACCTCAGACTTCCTCATGTCCATGGGAATCCTGCTAAACCTCAACAAGTCACAGTTGTAGCCCTCCCAGAAGCTTCTCTTTATAAGAACTCTTCTGGGCACCTCCTGTGTGAAGGCTTTTCTCCCAGAGGACAGAAGGAGCGATATCTTAAAGATGGCCCGACACATCAGAGAAAACAGCTCGGTTAGAGCTATCTTGATGCAATGGATGCTTACTCACCCACCCACAGTCTTTTCCCACCAAGGTGACAGAAACTCTGAAGAGGTCACTCGCCTGGTGGTCGCAGGAGGACAACCTTCTGGAAGGATATCCCTTTGCTCCTCTTGATCATCAAATCTCCATTACCATGGATGCATCCCTGATGGGGCAGGGAGCTCATTGCCAGAATCTCCACACCCAAGGTACATGAACTCAGGACGAGTCCCAGCTTCACATAAACGTCCTGGAAATGAGAGCCGTCCTCTATGCAGTCCGAGCCTTGAAGGACGTACTCTGTTATAAGAACATTCTCCTTCAAACGGACAACAAGGCAGTGATGTATTACATCAACAAGCAGGACAGTGCACACTCTTACCCATTATGCAGGGAAGCAATGAGAGTATGGGAATGGCTCTAGGAGCACAAGGCTCTAATCCACGCAGTACCTGGAGTACAAAACGAGCTGGCAGACCATCTCAGCAGAACAGAGACAGATCCTTACGAGTGATCTCTCGACTTAACCGTCGTTCAGTCACTATTCAAAGAATGGGGAACTCCAGACCTGGACCCTTTGGCGACCCCACTCAACGCAAAACTGCCTCTCTTCTGCTCCAGAAATCCAGAACCTGACATTTTCTGTCAGGATGTGTTCAGGTTGTGGTGGACAAGATGCTTTCTAGACACCTTTCTTCCTCTTCCCCTAATTCAGAAGGTACTACTCAAATTGCAGTCTCGGGGGGGGCAGAATGATTCTTATTGCCCCCTTCTGGTCTCGGCAGATATGGTTCCCGCTGCTCACCAGTCTGTTAGAATCCCCCCGAAGATGCTTCCCCTTCAGATGAACCATTTGACCCAGGGTCCCGTGGTCCATCCCAATCTGAAGTTGCTTCACTTTCACGCTTGGCTCCTGAAGAGATAGAGGTGAATAGGTTCAATGTTTCTCAGAGAGTTTCAGATATTCTTTTGGCTGCACGTAAACCAGCCACTAGAAAACCTTCACAGCCAAATGGAAGCGTTTATCTAACTGGTGTGCAAAATCCTCTTGGAGCCCTTTTTCCTGCCAACCGAATAAAGTCTTGAAGTTCCTTTTAGACCTCTCAAATACAGGTCTGCAGTACTCCACAGTCAAAGTTCATCTTTGTGCCATTTCGGCATATCATGAGCCGATACTTTCCATGTCATTGGCTCAGTTACCTGTAGTTAAGAGGTTTCTTATGGGTATTCTGCATACTAGACCTCCTATCAGATGACCAGTTGCAGCCTGGGACATTAACCTTGTACTAGACATTCTCACTCGTAAACCTTTCGAGCCTCTTGCTACTTGAAGTTCCTCACTTGGAAAATGGCCTTCCTGGTGGCCATCACTTCGGCCTGCAGAGTTTCTGAAATACATGCACTGATCACAGTCCCCCGTAGTCTGTATTTCACAAGGACAAAGTAGTTCTTAGGACTCATCATAGAAACATAGACTTTGATGGCAGATAAGGACCACTTGGCCCATCTAGTCTGCCCATTTCCCTACCTACAGGATAGGCCACAGATCCTAGTTAACCAACAGCCTATTTCTTCCTACCCCCCACAAGAATTGCCTTATGTCTGTCCCTCCCATGCATCCTTGAATTCTTCCACAGTTTTAGACCCCACAACCTCCTCAGGAAAGCTGTTCCATGCATCCACTACCCTCTCTGTGAAATAATACTTCCTCACATTGCCCCTGAACCGCCCCCTCTGTCTTTAAATTGTGTCCCCTTGTTCTTGCACATCTCTTTTTCTGAAAGATGCTACCCTCTTGGACTTTGTTGATTCCACTGAGGTACTTAAAAGTTTCTATCATATCCCCCCTCTCCCTTCTTTCCTCAAGGGTTTACATATTAAGCTCCTTTAGTCTCTCCTCATATGGCTTCTCTTTCAGACCCTGCACCATTTTAGTTGCCCTCCTCTGGACTGCTTCCATCCTGTCTATGTCCTTGCGGAGATGGGGTCTCCAGAACTGGATGCAGTACTCCAGATGGGGTCTCACCAATTGCCTGTACAGAGGGAAAACAACTTCCTGTTTTCTGCTGCTAATGCATCTCCCTATGCGTCCCAGTATACCCCCAGCCCTCCCTACTGCCTTCTCACATTGCTTGCTAACCTTAAGGTCATCTGATATGATTACCCCCAGGTCCCTTTCATCCTATGTTTCTCCCTAAGTCTGTCTCAGAACTCCATCTAAACCAACTTTTAGTCCTTCCTATCTACTTTGCAAATTTCCAGAATGAAGGGAAGCATACCCTTCATTCACTGGATGTTAAGAGAGTGCTGTGATTCTATCTAGATAGAACAAAAGAAATTCACAAAACTCAACAACTGTTTGTTTCCTTCAGCGAGACCCAGGCTGGATCAACCTGTCGCTATTAGATGTATTTCAGCGTGGCTGGTGGCATGCCTTCACCATTGCTATTCTATGGCACAGGTCAAGCTGGAAGGCAGAGTGTGCGCTTACTCTACCAGAGCAGTCGCAGCACTCTGGAGAAAATCCGCAGCATGTCCATTGAGGATATTTGCAATGCGGCTACTTGGAGATCAGTGCATACTTTTGTTAAGCACTACACCTTGGATGTCCATGCCAGACGACATCTGTTGTTTGGCAGGACCATTTTTAATGCACTTCTGTCCTAAGTATGTGAGATCTTTATCTCCTGCCGCCCATCTCGGGGGGATTATTAGCTCGGTACTCTCCCATTAATGTGAATGAGTGCTTGAGACTTTATGTCCAGGAAGATATGGAAATTAAGTACCTACCATAATTCTTAGACTTCTTGGATGAAGTCTCCACCACTCATTCACAAGCCCACCCACCATCCCCCAAGCTCACTTCTCTGTTTTTGGTCTTCACTCTCTCAATGGCTGGGCTATGAAGACTTTATTGTTGACCCTTCTTACATGGGTCATTCGGACAATCTTATGTCTGATTTTTAGGTTAGTCCTTCTAGGTTATGTTACGCTACACCTCCTTGGAAAAAAGGTACTGAGGTGGTTGGAGGGTTGATGCCAAGATAGTCTTTACCGTACAAGCTGGGGCTTGCAGTGCCGCTTCTCGCAGCTTCATCTCTGGTGCCAGCCCTCTTGAAAAGGTTTGCTCCCACTGGGTCCTAGCACCTCCGGCATAGATCCCATTAGTGTGAATGAGGTGTGGAGATTTCGTCCAAGACGATCAAGAATTACAGTACGTAAGTAATTTCCCTTTCTGGAATGTGGCATGGAGAAGCAGTTTCAAAATAAAATGGTGTGTCCTGTCATATTCCAACAGTGTGCATCCCTACTATATTCAGGAATTGCCAGTGCCCCACTAAATTCCTCAATGTGTGTCCCTGTCGCATTCTGAAATTGAGTGTCACACCACACTGAGAGATGGCGCATCCCTGCCAAATGCTGAGATTGCATGTCCCCCCAACATTCTAAATTTGTGCACAACTTTGACATTCTATACCTTGTTTCAGTGCTGCATTCCAAAACCAACTCCTTATGCATTCTAAAATACAGTGCCATGTATCTGAACATTCTGGAAACACAAACACTGCAGCCAACACTGTGTCAGTTTTTTTTAAATGATTAGCTACAGTTTCTTAAACTTTGGAGAAACAAGTTGTATAAGGTTGCTGACAGGGAGGATTAGGTTGAGTTCTGGTTGTGACATCATCAGTGGCTCTTCACTGAAACTGGCTTTTTTGAACAGGGAGTGAAATCAGCGTTACAAAATAGCTCATAACTTTAAAATGAAGTAACGTAGGAACCTAATTTTTGGTATGAGATTTATTGGGGGTAGGCTGATTCTAATTCTGTAATTTAGTACTTTTGGCCAGACTCCATGGATTCCATATGTATGTAATAGTACTTGATCCTTGATTAGTTGTAGTGTCTATGTGTCATTGTCTGTGTTTATATGTATTGATGCAATGTTGCATCTTATGCAGGACAACTCTGTAAACAGGCTCATGCCCAGTGGTCTTTATTTTACTGAAATATAATAAATTCAAATTCAAAATTGTCCAGCAGCAGATTTGGGGAAGGGAATGCAGAAATTGATGGAGTCCCTGGTGTATAGTAACTGGGGGTAAAATGGACAGGAGAAAGGAGAGAGGTAAGGAGGGAGAGATGAGAACTAGTATTTAGAAAGGAAAGACAAATCATGAATGATACGGTAGCAAGCAAGAGGAGGGATTGAGAAGTTAGTTTAAAGGGAGCAGTGGTGGGAACAAGGGGGAGCATTAGAGGTGAAAAGGCAGAAGGCTTTGCAGAGATTATTCAGTCTAGCAAGAGAGGAGAAAGGGGTAGCACCACAGACCACATTCACATAATCAAACAACGGGAGCAGCATATTGGTGACAATTTCTCAGTTAACCGAGAGTGGTAGGAAATCCTTGTTGCAGTAGAGGGAACCCGGTTTGGGGTGGAGCGTTCTCTTAATGGCATAGATATGGATGGAAAAATAGTCTTACATCTAGCCACATACTAAGGTACTTGAGATGTGGAATAACTTCAAGGGAGGTGCCATCCAGGGTAGAAAAGAGTAGGGGAAGGGGAGCCTTGCAAGGTTGCGGCTTGTGCTAAAGGTCATGGACACCATCTTTTTGGTATTGTCCAAGAATTGGTGGGATTGTAATCAGCACTGGACATTAATGAAGTCCAACTGAAGCAATATTTCCAGGGCAGAAAACGAGGTACTCAAGGCATATTGTATAGTATCATCTGCATACATATGAATATGCAAGCTGAAACACACTTAGGTGACATCATTAAAGAAGATATAGAACAAGACAGGATGCAGTATGGAGCCTCAGAGAACACAAAACTGAATTGGAGAGGGGGAGGCAAGGCACTGCCAACCTGCACTGACTGAAGGCGGCCAGAGAGGTGGGATCTGAACCAGTTGACAGCTGTTACAGAGAGACCCCTACCTCTCAGCTTATCCAGAAGGAGGAAGTGGGGTCCCATGTCAAAGGCCTTTGCAAGGTCAATAAAGATGGCAGTAGTGATGTGCCCCAGATGTACCCTATTGAAGACAGAGTTAGTGACACATAAGAGTGAGGAAACAGTGGATGGATTTTTAAGAAAGCCACATTGGAAAGGTGGGAGGAAGTTAATTGGGTAGAGGAGGTCATACAGCTCATCGTAGACAAGCTTCTCTTGCAGCTTGGTAAGAGCAGGGAGAAGTGAGAAAGGCTGAAAGTTGCCAGCAGAGGTGGGTCACCACCTTTGTGAAGAGGAAGAGCCTTGGTAAACTACCAGAACTGAGGAACACAGCTAAGGGGAGAAGAGAGGTTAAGCAGGTGGGTGAGTGAGCTAGCAGTAGTGGAGACAGAAAGGAGGAGATGTTTATGGCCCAACCCCATGTGTGATCAAATAAGGTTGAGAGAGTTAGGCTGAGGCTGGAGGGGAGAAGCAGAGAGCTGCAAAGGAGGTAGGAGGGCACAGGTTGTTAGGAATGTGTTATAGTAAGATGCAACATAGGAGAGCTAAGATAGGGGAACCATTCTGTAACGGGACAGGGGAGAAGGGCTTGAGGGATATCAAACCTTCCAGAATTAGGTAAGAGACTTAAGGTTTTTCTGAAGGTTGGAGGCAAAATAGTTTGCTTTAGCTGTTTTGATAGCCTTGGTACAGGAATTTTTAGTCTCCTACACCTAGGGAGGTCTGCTGGGGAGTATGCCAATTTGAAGCAAGACTAGGCAGCATCCCACAGCCTGTATAATTCAGTAAAGTCAGCTGAGATGCAAAGGAGGTGAGACCCTCTCACACAGGACTTTTTTAAGGGGGGCATGTTTGTCCCACATATGAAAGAATTGGGAATGGATCATGGAGCGTGCCTCATCAATATCTGTGGCCGAAAGGATGGAGGACCATGCAACGGAGGAGAGGGAAAGGATGAGGGAGTCAAGAGTAAGTGACCGTAATGGCCTTGATCTGGTCAATTTTGGGGAGGGGGCAGAGGAAAGTTTAATTTTCCTGACGCAATAAGTCATACTGTATTCACTGATGGTGTCAGGTAATATTCCCTGCAGTAGTTATCTGGTGAGAGTGAGGACCAAGTTGAGAAGAGAGTGGTTGGTGGAATGGGGATTAAGTAGAGGTGAGAGGGGGAGGAGAATTTGTAAGAGGGCCCCATGGACAAATCTGAAATTAAAGGAAGAGGAGGAGGAGGAGAGATGAGGGTGAGATAGGAAGAGGTGAAGGGACAAAGGGAGGAATGGTGTGGAATGGACAAGATAGGAGAAGGTGGGGAGAGGGGGAGTTGGGAGAGGAGTAAGTGAATAGTGATGAGAAGTATGAGGGGAGGTAGATATATATTAGACAGTGATCATATAAAGGTACCATAGGTAGTTAAGTACAACACACAGCACAGCAGGAAATTAAGATTAATAGGCACAGGCCAACTGAGTGCCCTGTGGCAAGAAGGGTAACTAGAGTAAACTCTTGTCAGAGTCACAATGGCTGCCACTGCAATATTATTGAAGTAATGTGTGTGCAGACGCTTATAAGCTTAGTGTGCATGAAAATGAGAGGGGGAGACTTATACTGTACCACAGGTGCTGGGACTCAGTAACTGGAAAAGGGTTATGAAGCAAGGTGATACACATGGCATGTAAATTGCAGGGTGACAGGCTCCAATTTTGAAAAGCTTCACTTTTTTTGCAGTGAGTGAAATATAGCCCTTTCCCACCATGGAGGCATCCAGAATTGAAGTTAAGTTGCCCTCTATGTGTTGTTCCCCATAGTATTCAGTGAGATACCTAATGATTCTGGATCTGAATTCTCATCCTCAGGGTATTAATAGCATGTACTCCTTCCTGTTTCTTCTAAGGCTGCATTAAACAAGCATTTGTCAATGCCGAATGTTGCTTGCTTCTATGTGCTGTTTAGGTATTTGGAAGTCATTGGAGTGCAAATATTGAAAATTTGAGAACTTACGAGCGTGCGTAGGAACCTGCAACGCACGCTCGTAAAACAGTCATTGTTAGGAAATTTTTCACAAAATGTTCAACATAGCCATTTTAAGACCTCTGGTCATGAACAGTGTCAGTGTGATTTTGTTAATGTGTCCCATACATTGAGTTTGCACACCGACTGAGCCATTGTGCGCTACATGGGCGGAAACACGTTTTGGGCAGGATGTGAAAAATGACAGCTGTACTGCTCATAAGGAGGTGTGGTAAAATGGCAATGTTGAAAATCTGGAGTGGAAATATTGAAAATTCGCAAACCTACGAGCGTGCGTGGGAACTGTGCAACGCACACTCGTAAAACAGTCATTTTTGGGAATTCTTTCACCAAATTTTCAATATTGCCATTTTAAGATCTCTGCTCATGAACAGTGACACTGTGATTTTCTTAATGTGTCCCATACACTGAGTTACGCACCGACTGCGCCATTGTGCTTACATAGGCAGAAACATGTTTTGAGCAGGATGTGAAAAATGACAGCTGTACTGCTCATGAGGAGGTGTGGTAAAATGGCAATTTTGAAAATCTGGAGTGAAAATATTGAAAATTTGTGAACTTACGAGCCTGCGTAGGAACTGCGCAATGCACGCTCGTAAAACAGTCATTTTTTGGAATTTTTGGACCAAATTTTCAACATGGGGTTTTTGGGACCCCTTCTCATGAATGATGTCACTGTCATGGCAGTATTCAGGCCCGAAGGGTGATTTCGAAGTCACTGCGCAGTCACTGCGCGAAATCACCCTTCGGGCCCGAATAACGCCATGACAGTGACATCATTCATGAGAAGGGGTCCTAAACCCCATGTTGAAATTTTAAAAAACGCAAAATGCCTGAGATATGCACAAAAGTTGAACCCTCCCATCAAGCCCATTATACAGCTTACGGCATTTCCTCAGTTCACGGTCAGCTTTGAAGAGTGCCGGCGTGTTCGGTCCACGAAGATCGTGGCGCGAGTCGGAGGTAAGTATGGGGTGTGGGGTGTGGGGAGCTGGGTGCACAGTGGGTGGGTGCGGGTTGTGGGAGGGGGTCGACATGTGGGGCCATGGGACCGCTTTTTGTTTTACAGGTTTAAAACAAAAAAGACTAAGTGGGACCGTTTGCCAGCTGGGGTGGGCTCCCAGCATGGCACAGAGGCAGGGAGCCATTCAGCCGACGGGGATTGGGCACCCCATCGCCAAAGAACTGATTGCCACGCTGGGGTGGGCTCCCAGTGTGGCACCAGCTACGGGGAACGACAGCAGCTCAGCCGGCGAGTTGGGCACCCGTCGGCTACAGGATGTGCAGCAGCGTGCATGCCTGCGTGCAGAGCTACGCTTATGGCGGTGTTCACTGAAGCGTAGCTCCCCCTTTCAACTGTATGCCACTGCATTTTGGAGCGTGTCATAGACAGCTCCAAAATGCATTGGCTTACAGGGGCTGCACTTACCAGCTAACTGACTGAATTGGAGGAGGAGGTGACACACCTCCGAAATCTCCGATGATGGCACTATATTTCTTGCACATGCGTGCAAGCAACATAAAAACTCAAGTTGTTTTCACTTGTATTTAGAATATCACTTGGTTCTGCATCAAAACCTACAAGCTGACTTTATTGTGAACCGATAGCAAAATACTTATTCAGTCATACTTTTTCTGATGAACTTGAAAACATCTACCTCTATTTCAAATCTATTCACTTTTGCTGTCAATACTAACTTGAGTCCCTGCGAAAGTAAGGATGTTTCTGAAGTTGTAAGTGGCTTACCAGTTAAGTTAATCATTTCCTTCCCTTCATAGTGGGGGCTGCTTTCTTTCTGGTTAGCCTTCTTGAACTCCTTTCATCTCCACCCCCTCTCCTGCCCTGTCTTGTTCTCTTTAGTTTTCTCACTTTTTCAATGTGTTCTTTGGTTCCTTTGCTGTTACTGCAGTCTCTCTTTGTCCTACAAAACCAACTGATTTAGTTGGTCTTTCCAAATTCTCTATGTCCTCTTCGTCTTCATCTGATGATGTCACACTCTCTTCTCTACCTCTCCATGATCCACTCCTTCTTTATCTCCCATGTTGATTCAACCTACTGTATGTCAACTCTTGGACCATGGGAACCTTGTCCAGCTATGTATTCTCCCCTCTTTGTAATGGCTATCAACTCTGTCCATTTTTTTTTCTGTTTATGTCGATTAAGTTATATCTCATTTGGATATTTCTTTCTTTTAGTTTTCAAGCTAACTCAACAAGCTCTTTTTTATTTTTATATTTAGAGAGCTAAGAAAGGATTTCTCTGATTTTTTGTGTTGCACTTGTTTGACTTGAGCACTAGACATGAGGGATTTCAGAAGCAGAATGTGAGCATGACCTGGGAGAGAGACAGGGCGGGGGAGAAGCAGTGAAAGAAAAAAAGTGCAGAGGTGGGAGAGAGAGAGTTCTAGACATGAAGGATTTCATGAGTGAGACTTGGGAGAGTCAGGAGAGAGGCAGAAAAAGAAGCAAGCAATGGCTGAGGAGTAGGAACCAGGAACAGCCATTTGACTTGACCGCTACACGCAAGGGATTTCAGGAGAGGGATGTGAACAGGACCTGGAAGAGAGATAGGGCAGGGAAAAGGCAGTGAAAGAAAAAATTGCAGGGGGGGGAGTGAGAGAGAGCACTAGACACAAGGGATTTCATGAGCGGGACCTGGGAGAGAGACAGGGGAGAGGCAGTGAAACAAACTAGAACTGGCTAAGGGGTAGGGACCAGGAACAACTACCAGAGAGGTATGGCCAGCAGGTTCTGGAGCAAGAAAATAGTATGGCGGGGGGGGGGGAGAACACAGTCACGTGCTACCGGAGCCCCCTTTCTCAGTGTAATTGCACTGTCATGCATAGCTCTTGCTATACAGGCATAAAAGCAGCTTGCTACCTGAGCAAAAAATGCACAGAAAGACAGCTCAGAAAATCATTAGTAGTGCTCACCACATGTTTATAGGCCAGTCCTGCAGAAGAAGGGCACTTACTAATCCATCATTTATCCATAAAGCAAGAGTAGATCTCTCTGGTTAACAAAATCCTTTAGTAACAAATTGATAGCACACAGCAGCAACAGCAGTGTCAACTCCACCACTACTGCTGCTGCTATGTGCTATCAATCTGTTAATAAAAAGTTCTGTTAACTAGAGATCGACTCTTGCTCTATGGATTAATGATGGATCAGTAAGTGCCTGACTTCTTCTGCAAGACTTGCTACCTGGACCACACCCAGTAAAACTAAAATAACTTCATGTGTAGTACATATTCACTGTATATAGGACTTTTATGTATATTTATTGTACTAGGATGTTTTGTCACATTTTAACCCTTTTGTGCACTTGCTCTTTCAACTCAACCACCAGTATGTCTGTACCCCTTTAAATAAGTAACAAATTGGAGGGATGCTTGAAAAAACACCAAAAGCAATGAGAAATATTGGGTGACCTAGTGGGTATCACATATCTGTGCTTGTACTGTATTTGTTTTTATAACTTCAGAAATAAATTGGATTCTTCTAGAACTTCCTGGGTGTGCTGCCATCTTTACTGACGAGTGAGTACATTTGCTGTTTTGTTTTAGCGTATACAAATCCTGTCTAGAATTCAGGACTACAGTTCTATCATTTATTTAGGAGTGAAAGAAATCTGATTTTTGATGAGTCTTCATCAGTACCATATCCCAAAGTCCTTTACACACCATGAACAGCTGGCTGCACACAGGAGGTGTGCACAAAGTTAAGGGAGGCAGGCAAAGGTCAAGAACAGGTCAGGGTGGTTATGTACGGGGGGGTGGGGATATGTGTTTGCTGTATAGAGCTCTCACTGACACCCAGTTGTGGGAACTTCTGGAATTAGAGCTAAAAGACAAGAGTTATAGTACAAGATCTCATCCACTAGAAATTGAGGTTGAAAGATTCAATACCACCAAAAGGAAATACTGATTTACTATTAGGATAATAAAATTCTGGAACGAGCTTCCGCTAGAAGTAGTAGCTAGTGGTAGTATGCTTAGCTTTAAGGCACAACTGGATGCACACCTAATTAAAAACAATATCTTGGGATATCAATGACAACAGCGAGCTATAATGGGCCTCAGTCTATATAGAGCTCTGGAAAACCTGTGTAACCTACTGTGAAAGAGAGAGATGAGGTAGGTGACTTGTGAAGACTCACACAGTGAATAGGTGGTGATGGTGGGAATCAAACTGTAGTTTCCAGATACAGTTTTGTATACCAACAACCAGGCTACAGTGCTTTAGTTAGACAAAATGTTTTTACTGCGATAAAGGCTTAATCATCTTTAAGTGTCCCAGGGGCAGGTTAAAATGTCAGCCTAGCTTTTAATTTGGAGTACAAACAGAAGGAGTATACTCAAAGGAACGGTGGTACACACGTCTGATTAGGAGTTTGAGGTAAAAGAAGAGGTTATTTACTTCCGACTGTAATTGTACTACTAGTACCCAGTTCACAGCCACACTTAGGCAGTATCCACTGAGCATGCTCAGCCACTGGAGCAGTCTTCAAACTTGACTCCTTCAACCACCCAGTGCTGTGTCCTCTGGTTCTATTCCCACTGTTCTCCAGTCTGGACAATGGAATACAGAAACTGGAAACAAACCTTGTGAGGGGAGGAGGTTGGGTGGGTTGTGTGGATGTAAACTCAGTATCCAGAATTAAGTCGGACAGTTGATCCCATTGAATAGGAAGCATCCATTATAGGATGTGCACACAAACAAAGAATCTGTTGGCAGATAAGGACCACTTGTCATACCCAGTCTGTACCTTTTTTCCCCTGCCTATACTGTCACCACAAACGCTACCTGTGCTTGGGCTACCTCCCCCCCGCTTCCCAACTAAGATTCCCTTGTGCCTATCCCATACATGCTTGAAGCCCACCACTGTTTTCACCCCCACTACCTCACTAGAAGACTGTTCCAGGCATCCACCACTCTTTCACTGAAGAATTACTTCCTCACATTCTTCCTAAATGTTCCCCCTTCCAGCTACATTGCATGCTCCCTTGTTCTCATGCACCGTCTCCTCTGAAAAATACTCCCTTCCTGTACCTTGTTGAATCCTGTGAAGTATTTATAAAGTCTCTATCATATCACACCTCCCTCCTCTCTTCCAGGGTGTACATATTGAGATCCCTTAGTCTCTCCTCATAGGGCTTCTGATACAGCTCCTACACTATTTTAGCTGCCCTCCTCTGGATGACCTCCGCCCTGTTTGTGTCTTCTTGAAATGTGGTCTCCAGAACTCGACACAGTACTCCAGGTGGGGTCTCACCAGCAATCTATACAGTGGCAACACCACCTCCCTCCTTCTGCTAGTGATCCTTCTCCCTATGCAACCCAGCATCCCACTGTCTCTACCAACTGCTTTGTCACACTGCCTTGCCACCTTCAGGTCATCAGATATGATTGCTCCCAGGTCTCTTTCCTGTTTGGTGACCATCAATACCTTCCCATCCACCCCATATTATACTCTGCCTCTGGGTTTCTGTGCCCTAGGTGCATTATTTTTTACTTTTTTGCATTGAAACCCAGCCACCATGCCCTTGATCAGTCCTCTGGTTTTCCCAGGTCTCTGCACATTTTCTCTCTACCCCCTCTGGAGTGTCCACCCTATTTTTTTTTCTATAGAGCACTTTCTCCACAGATAGCCAGGGCAGCTGCTCAGCCTTGCCCCACCTCCTCCTAACCAGCGTTTGATGCCCCTAGGACTTACCTGATCCGTAAGTCCTCCCATGACTTGCCTCCTGTGGTGGAGCCGAAGAGGGGAGGGCCATCCCCCCACGTCCATGAGTCCAGTTGGGTTCTGGTAGGCCAGTCAACAATGCAGGTTTGGAGGTAGGCAGCAGGGCTTCAGTAAGCCCCCACCATCACTTTTCCATTTTCTACCCTTACTTCACAGTGCTGAGGCAGCATGGACACATGCACGTGGAGGCATGCATGCATGCATGCACTCTGCAACTGTGGCCCCTTCCACACACCTTCACCTAAGTCTGCCTTGCAAGCATTAGAGCTACCACCAGCCCTCCACCTGGTGAGCCAACAGCAGGGTCAACACACTACCCCAATCCAGGTTGAATGCCTTGCTGAAATCTAAGCAGGCCATGTCCACTGTCCTACCATGATCTATTTCCCTGGTCACCCAGTCGAAGAAATCTATCAGGTTTATCTCACATGACTCCACCCCACCCCACCCCACCCCGTGCATCCATGCTGCCTCAGGTCTTGTAACACCACTGGAATCAGGATATTTCACAAATCCTTTCCTTCAAAAGTAACTTTATTAGCTTCACCGGTGCAAGACTGACTGGCCTAGAGATGCCAGCCTCCTCCCTGCTACCATTTTTATGAAGCGGGACTACATCTGCCCTCATCCAGTGTGCTGGAACTACTCCTGTTTCTAGTGAGTTGTTGAATAGGGCTGTTGGAGGTGCAGCTAGTACCTCCCTGAGTTCTCTCAATACCCATGCATGCACCCTATCTGGTCCCATGGTTTTGACCACTTTCAGTACTCTCTCCTCTGTGAATGAACTTGTGTCTACCTCCCTCCACCTAGTGTTCCTACTGCCTTTATGTGGTACATCCCCCTTCACTCTTCCCTCCTATTTCCTGCTACCCTCATTCTAACCTACCCCCTTGCCTTCTCCTCTCTTCTTGCTAACTAACACTCCCCTAGTAGGCTCCAGGTCCCCGCCTCAGCACTCCCCCCAGTGAGTCTAGCCCTGCTCTATGACTACACTCTTTAGCACTTAAGACAAAAGAACTGCTGCCCATCAAGTTCTCACCTCCTTGCATATAGTATTAGTTAATTATTTTACAGACTATATCATCCTCTGTAGTATTAATTGTTTTACAGACTATATCATCCTCTGTCCCCTACCTGATTTGCTCTATATCCTGTAGATTCTCAGATTATTCACTTAAACTTCTTGTCAACCTAGCCTGCTATAAAATATGTATCTGTATATTTTTACTTATGTAATCCCTGTTATTGTAATTATGTAACATCTGTAACCTGATGTACTCATGTTTTTCTAAGGCATGGAACCTCCTTGTATCTGTTTATGTACTTGTAACCATTGTAAATGATGTTATGCTCATGTATTAATACGACATGGAACTTCTGTAAAAGAGCCTTTGGCTCAAAGGTACTTCCTAGAAATAAATAAATAAAATAAATCCCTTCTACTGTGAAGACTGAACAGAAATGTCAGTTCAGGATATCTATTTTTCCTCATCCTCCTCTGCACAGTCCCCCTCCTGCACTTTTTAATCTCACAATCCCTCCTCTTGTATTCCTCTTTTCACTTATATGCCTAAAAAAGGTCTTGTCCCCTTTAGTTACCCCTTTGGCTATCCTCTTCTCAGTTTGTGTCTCTGTGCTCCTCACTACTTTCCCTGTTTTCTTCTGCCTTTCCTGGTACACTTAGATACACGTACATAAGATGTGCTAATGTTTATTGAGAGACACAAAACGAAATCCATGATCTTTGCCCACCGCCAAAGCCCTCATAAGAGTGCACCCCTTATCATCTCAAACTCGCTGGGTTCTTGACTTGAGCAGGTCTCTTGCTTCAAATATCTGGGTGTCACACGGGACACCTCCCTCACCTACCTCTCACATATGCAACACCTTTCTTCGGCTGTTAACACTAGGCTGGGGATTCTATACAGACATAAACATTGCCTACCCCCAACGCCCTACGTCTCGCTGTATCAAGCTCAGTCCTATCCTTGGTGGACTACGGCATTGTGATTTATGGATCTGCAGACCAAACTACCCTATGCTGCATCAATTTAGCCCTCAATAAAGCCTGCCGAATGGTCACTGGATGTGATAGATTAACCCACATATGCGAGCTCTACAAGCTTGTGGACTGGCTAGCCTTCGAATGTAGCTTAAGTATCACACTTGCCTTCTTGTCAAAAAAGTACTCCTGAATCTAGCACCTAAAGGCCTTCACACCCTTATCCAGCCAGTCCCATACAGAAGGGCCCCATGATGCCCTGCCAGTACCTCTCTCATTGTCCCCCACTGTAGGACCTCTCTAGGACAAAGGACCTTCTGGTATCGTGCTCCCCTCTGGCTTAACAGCCTACCATCCTCCATCTCCCTGGCCCCCAGTCTTGGCCTTTTTAAGACTAGACTCAAGAACCTCCTCCTTAACTCCACGGCTTGTGGCTGCTATTGATACTCCTCCCCACCCTGAATCTCAAAAGGAGGACTACTGTAAACAGTACTAGCGCTAGTGCAGAATGATATTCTGGTGCAGTAATGACAACATGTTTTTGCTTTACCAATAACTACATACTCAGGTCCTACAATCTCACTGTATATAAACCCTGATTTGGGGCTCTGTTAATGACCCTTCGAAACTGTAGCCTGCAGTATCTCACAACTATTGACCTAAGGTCTTCTCTAAGATCCTGGATGCTGTTACCCTACAATGTAAATAATGTATATACCCCTGAGCTGTACGATTTATGTACTGTATAATTTCTGTCTAATGTAATGTTTTAACCATTCTTGTACTGACGTGGAGCCTTTGCAAAGGAGTCTATGACTCAAAAGATTGTGATTCCAATTCTCTTCAATAAACAATCAATAAACAATAATGGAACTGTTATGACAGCAGCCATCAGGTGCAGAAGCCTTAGCCTGGATCTGGTTGACATGTATGAACTGTTTACTACAGGCCTAGCTTGTGCTATCAGAGCATCTGCACCATCCTCTGGCAGAAATGCCCTGGCAGCAGTCACGTACAGCATCGCTGTTATATACTGCAGGCATTGGCATGGAGTTGATACTGATTTGGGGTTGTTCACCATGTGCTCAGTTGCTTGAATAGCTGGTGAGTGCAAGACAAGAGTGCAAAGAACATTATCCATAGGGGGAGCTATAAGAATCAGTTGTCCAGATAAGGGAAGACATACAGGCCTTCCCTCTGGAGAGCTGTGGCTACCACTGTCAAACATTTGGTGAAGACTCCTGGCACCGAGGACAAGTAAAAGGGACAGACGTAAAACTGAAAATGCTTGCGCTCTATCATATATCTCAGATTCTGTAAGTACCGGCAATGGATCTTGATACAAAGGTAAGCAATCTTCACATCAAGTGCACACATCCAGCTCTCTTGTTGAACTTTTTGTATTTGATGAATTATTTCAGATCCCTGAGGTCTAAAACAGCAAGAAGGTCCCCTGTCTATATTGGGACAAGACAGTATTAGGAAGAAAATACCTGATTCAATTCCAAGACAGGAACCAGTTCTACTACCTGTTTAGTCAGCAGTGACCATGCTTCTGTAGCAGAGACAAGTGTCCTAAAGGATGATTCATTAATTAATTTCAGAACTTTTATCAGGAAAGAAATTCTGAGCTGGTAACAACTCATTTCCAGATGCCTCACTGAGAGGTGGAGGAGGATGTACTGGAGGATGTGACAGAAATTCCAGTGTGTATCCTCATTCTATTATCTCCAGGACCCACTTATCTGTAGTGATCTCCCTACATTTTATTTATTTATTTATTTAGATTTTGGTAACTGGGTAAGCCCACTGAGACCAGAGATCCCTTTTTCAGGGGTGACCCGGAGTTAGTTACAAAGAGTACATAGCTTGGTGACATTGAACAGTAGTCTTGGATAATACATTTTAATAGATAAAAGAGAGATCCTGCCCCTACCTGTATCCCCTGCGTTCGAGGAGAAGGCAGAAGGGTGTCAGAAGGTACTGAAAGTGACAGCAGTGCCACCAGCTCTAAAAGAGGCTCTGGGGGAAACAGAGGGGGGTGCAAAAGTACACCATGGTGAATGGGTTTATGGCCAGAAGTCACAGGCTGAATTAGCAGCTGGTCTTTGAAATATACCCCACTAATACCAGGAGAGGGCTGAGGAGTAAGAGACTTCAAAGCAGTCTCATAATGTCATTTCTAAATCATGTCCAAACAGTTTCTGTCCACAAAATAGGTAATTAAAGACAGACTGTTGAACATCAGTGGCAAAGTCAGCAACCCGTAACTATGTGTAATGGCCCATGCAAATGCCCAAAGCAGTGGGATGAGCCGAGACATAAGAGGCATCATCAGCCAATTTCTGGAGATATTTTCTAGCATCCATGCCATCTGTAGCAGTCTGTTTAATGTCAAATCCCTCCTTGGTTGCATCTTTATTTATTTATTTGCTTTTGTTTACCAGGTAAGCACTCTAGACACCAAGTGCCTATTTTCAGGTGTGACCCGGGAGATTACAAAGGTACATTCAAGAACATCGGACAAAGAACAAGTATAAGGTATATGCAAGAGCAACAGACAAGGCAAGGTCAATACAATAAAATCAAAGGGATATACATTGCAAGCAAGGAGGACTACAACAGCATGATAAAGGCAGTAGACAACATACTAGGGCAACATCATCCTAAAAGGTAGAACAGAAGATAGAACAGTATCATAAACAAGAGCAGTATCATAAACACGACTAGTGAGTGGTCGGGCCAGTGTGGACCCATCACAGATATTTCAGCTGGTAGCAGAACCCTTCATTCGTGGATAAGGTGCAGGAACTCACCACCTAGGCAAAGAAGAAAGGTAGCTTCTCAGCCAGATAGAGTGGAATGGTTGAGAGGGTTAAGTGCAGTGTCAGGAGGAGGCTGATTTGAGGAAACCCCAAAGGGAGGCTTTAAAGCAGGATGGGAGGAGGAGGAGCGAGTGCCTGCTGGTAGGGAGTTCCATACCCTGGGCGTGTATGCAGCGAAGGCCCGGTCGCCCATCTGGGTGCGGGTTTTTGGAACCTGGAGAACATGAGAGTCACTGGATCTAAGATGGTAGAAGGGGGTAGCGGGTAAGAGGGATGCAGTGTGTGCAGATAGGGTGGCATTTCTGACCACGTTGTCAATGAAATTGCCTAACACAAAAGAACGGTACTTTTCCAGTGGGAGCCACTCAGGCCGGGAGTAGAGCTCACAGTGATGGTTGAGGCAGGGAGCTGACAGTGCAAAGCGACAAACACTGTTGTATGCCATGCCCCATTTAGAGAGACTGTTTTTTGTGATGAAGGCAAAGGTGACAAGTCCATAGCAGAGCGTGGGTAGAAGGACCCCCCCCTGACTAGTGCGAGTTGGGCAGCCTGGGTGAGGCAGCTTTTAGCTCTGTATGCAAGGCCCAAATTATGGTTTAAGGCCTTGCAAGTGAAGTGAGATCCAGTTGAGGGTCAAGTGTCACCCCCAGGTACTTGACAGTATCTGCAACATGAAGGAGGGACCCATTGGCACATGAGATCTTTAGAGGAGTAGGAGCAACTTTTGTTTTGGCTGCAGAGCCAAAGAGCATGGTCTGAGTCTTCTGTAGGTTGATTGTGAGCTTGTGGTCCCTTAGCCAGGCTTGAATTTGTTCAAAATCAGTGTTTAGCTTGACATTGATAACAGAGATGTCCTGAGAGCTGGTCAGGATGACTTATTCATCTGCATACAGAGTAGCTCACTCATGAGCCAGGGTTGAGGGCAGTTCATTTATGAATAGGGAAAACAGGAGAGGTCCAAGGACAGACCCTTGGGGGACCCCACAAGTAACCACAGAGGGCTCAGACAGGGCCTTGTTGAACTTGGTGTACTGCTGTCTACCTTACTTTAACACTTTCTTCATCACCTGTGCCCTTCTTCCTCAGCTGCAACTGCTGGCTTCTATCCCCCCACCCCACTCTCTTCCAACTGCTTTTATTTTTCTCCTGTTTCTCTGCTGGATACCCGTAATGCCCTTTCATCCCTCAATCTCTCTAAGGGATCTATCCCTGATGTACTTGGCCCTAAACTGCTCTATCTCTCTGCCGCTCCTATTGTTGTACCCCTTACCAACCTACTAATTGCTCCTTGTCCCTCTGCACTGTCCCACAGTCCTGGAAATTTACCACAGTACTTCTGCTTCACAAAGGTGGTGACCCTACCTCCCCATGCAACTATCATCCTATCTCCTTCCTTCCTACTCTTGCTAAGTTACAAGAAAAATTAATCTATTCCCAGTTTTCTGACTTCCTCTACTCCACCAATTTCACCTCTCCTTTCCAGTCTGATTTCCATAAGAACCATTTCACTCTATTCTCCATGCTGCATGTCACTGACTTCATCTTTACTGGGATGGACTGGGGACACATCACTGCCACTATCTTCATTGACCTAGCTAAGGCCTTTTGTTCAGTTGCTCACCACCTCCTTCTGGAGAAGCTGAGATCTTCAGGTCTTTCTGCCCCAGCAGTTGACTAGTTCAGATCCCTACCTCTTACGCCATCTCTAGTTGGTGCAGTTCAGCAACGCCTTATGCCCTCCTCTCCCCACCCAGGCTATAGTTCCCCAAGGCTCCATCTTGGGTCCCATTTTATTTTCCATTTTCCTAAATGATCCCCCCCCATCCATCTGTGTTGACTTCCATGTTCACATGTATGTGGAAGACACTGTACTCTTTGATTCAGGTGCCTCAGTCTCAACCTTGGAATCACTGGTACAGCATGACATTAAAATGTCCACTGCTGTCTCCACTCTAAACAACTTAGAGTCAACACAAAGAAAACTGTCTATAGACCTTTGGGACCAACAAAAACTCACCAGGCTCTCTTACCATCCTGTTTTCTCCACGCTGGATGGCACTCCCTTTGAAGTTATCCCCTGTTATCAATATTTTAGGGTGTGATTGGATAGTAGGCTTGACTTTTCTACCCATATCAATGTCATCCACGGCAAGCTTTGCCCAAAACTTGGTGCCCTCTATCACAAGAAAGATTGTTTCTTATCCCTAGTCTGCTGTAAGATCATCACTAAGATAGTGCTCCCAGTGATTAAGTGTGTGGATTTTGTCTGTGGTACTGCCCTGTTCTCTTCTCTTGCCAGACTGGACACTCTCTGCAATGCCTACTGCTGTTTTGCTGCTAATGCTGCTCCTCATACTCAGCACTGCACCCTTTATACTCCCCTTTCTATCCCTCCCCTCTCCTCCCATTGCCTCATGTACTGTGTGTCCCTTGTTTCTAAATACTGGTGTAACTCTCTGCCTCTGTATCTCTCCTCCCTCATATTCCTTCTGTCTCATATGCTCTTCACTCTTGCAATGCCTGTACCTTCACCATTCCTCACTCCATCTCTGCTGCTGGGAAATCTGCTTTCTCATTTCATCTTCCATCTGGAGCAATCTCCCTCCCACCCTCCACCTCTCACCCGCCCAACTTAACCTTGTTTCTCCACTTCCCTTTCTGCTCTAGTTGCCCCCCCACTGGATTCTACCCTCACATCTTGGTATACCCAATGCTGCACTTTCACCCTCTCCCACCCTTCCTACATTCCTTCTCCCCCTACCCTCTTCCCTCTCCCTATGACTCTGGCACTTCTTATCTGTTGTCTATTTTCTCTGACAAATGCCGCTGGCTGCCTTGTTACAATGCTACCCTTGAACTGTATTAATCTGTACTCTGTTTGCAATGTCCACATTGTTGTAATGCCTGTCTTGATGTTCCCCATAATTTGTATTTCTCTGACGTGGAACCTTTGTAAAAGAGCCATGGCTCAAAGGTATTTGTAATCTTAGACTTGATAAATAAAAAATTAAAAACAATTTTCCCTCAAATGCCAACTTAAACCTCTTACTGCTCCTTCCTGCTCCTGTCCTGGCCAAAGCTGATTTGACCATGTTATTCTCCCATACCAAGCCTTTGTGCCTCTGTACCAGTGCCTTAGCTTTGTTAACTAAACCATTTACAGTATTTTTTTTTAACTCGAAAGGTTTATTAACTTTCACAGGACATGATAACATTAACTATGCATTTCAATACATACACAGGTCTCAGTACCATCAATTAATAGATTTCAAAATAATATTAATATCAAGAGCAGTGTTCCTTGAAAACTCAGATTCTTTTTTTCACAGGTAACAGTCCATCTTCTTGAAGGATTCTTGAACATCCTGCTCCAAGTAACTAGTCCAATGTATCCTGGGCACTAAGCCACTCAGTCATGTATACTTTTTATGCTAAGAAGTAAAAAGAATTAGACTTGCAGCTATTATCCATCACCCAACTATAGAGTGATTATTATGTACCTCCGACCCTTATACCTATTTAACAATGTCCTATGTTATATAAAGGAATAAAAACAATCCTTATTAATAAAGTTTATAACCTTACAACTAAGTAAACCTAGTGTCCTTGATTACTTACTAGACTATTCATGTTTATCCTGAGAAAAATGATATAAAATTCTGTAGCCACTACAACTTCAGGGGACATTTCAGTAGATGGCTCTAACAAGATCCAGGTGCAATAAGAGGTTCAGTGCAGCCAGATCTCAAATCATACAAACCCAGGAGAGCTGCAGGATTAGGGCCTGTGCAAGTAAGTATTGTGCTAAGATGGGGATACCCCCTCTCTGTCTTCCACATAATCAAAGAAAGGGAGACATTTAGAGTTAAACTAGTCTGTGTGGAGCCTTAGGCGAGCAGTTATGGCCTCCATATCTCTGATAGAGGTCACATTTGTCCTCCACATAGAGAGGGACAATGAGTGAGGTGTGAGCCAGTGTTGTGTAATTACTTTCCATGCTGACACCACCAAAACAAAGAATAGATCTGTCTAAACTGATGATCTGACTCCCTCGGAGGTAGACCCAATGCTAAATTTACAAAGCTAGGGGGGGATCTTTCAACTGGAAAATATCCTAGATCATCAAGGACATTTCTGACCAATATGGCCTGATGCCTGGGCACTCTTAAAATACATGAAAGTGTGTGCCCCACATCCCACAGAGTCTCCAACATTTGTCTGTATGTGAGGAAGCATAATGTGAGGTTCTTACCAGGGTAATAAAGTATCTCACCGTCACTTTCCACCTTAAAAAAAAAAAAAATTCCTTCATGTGGGCGAGTTGGTGGTTTTATATATCCCACCCCATACTTTGCCCCACTTTTCCTCTGTAAGTGAGGATCCCATTTCCTCTTGCCATTTGTCTTCAACTCTTTGGACCAGGAGTGCCCCTACCTCTTCCTGCAAGGCCTTATAAATGTAAGAGAGGAAGTTCCGTGTATCAGCCATATAGCTCTTTTGGTATGATGGTCCATAATTCCTACAGTTGTGTTGATATAATGTTGGCACTGGAGAAACCTGAAAATGTCCTTATGGGGGATGTCAGAGTCCTGTTGTAACATTTCAAATGATTTAAGCACCCCATCCTGTAAAAACTGTGTGAGGTATCGTAGTCCCTGAGTTTCCCAGCAAGCAAAACAAGGGTCGTTCTGTGATGCAGGGAACTGTGGGAGCTAGGTCAAGGGAATGCAAGACCAAACAGGGGTAGGAATCTCACACCATTGTCTAGTATGTATCCAGGAGGATATGGTGTGCTTAGTCCATCTATTAGTAATGACCTTAATATCTGGAGACTACACCACTCAAGGCAGTATATTAAAGGGAATCCAAGGATGAGCCTATTTTTCCATCAAATACCACCCCTCTATACTCAGGGGATATCATCTTCAGGAATGGTAGCAGATGTGCTGCTTTATAATAATTCAGAAAATTTTGGACCCCCAGCCCAACCATCTCTTTAGTCTCTGTCAAAAGATAGTACAGTTATGTAGGAACTTACTGTAACAGTAGATCTTTAAGAGAGGTTCCTTCAGTAGGTCATCACATATAGGACTGGCACCACCTGGCATCGGGCCGCACAGCAGACTTTTCTAGCAATACCTGACGTCAGCGTGACTGTATATAGTGGACGGTCCCCACGCCTGCCCTCCAGTTCTCCCACCGGATCCAGAAAGAGGCCTTGCATCAGGAGCGAACAAGAATTGGAGTCCCTGTAAAAATTAAAAAGAGAGGATGGAGGGAGGGAAAAATATGACCTACTGAAGAAACCGCTCTCGAAGATCTACTGTTATGGTAAGTTCCTACGTAACTGTACTATCTTATTTTGAGAGGGTTCCTTCAGGAGGTCATCACATATAGGACAGAGTCCCAAGCAGTCCCTCCAAGGAGAGACTGAGAGAAACTAGGGAGGAGGAAAGCTAACTCCAACAGAACAACTGAACTCCAGAATGGACCCAGCCCAGGACAGAAGGCCCTGCAGGACGGCTAGACCAAAGCCAGCCCTCCGCCTAGAAGCAATGTCCAGACTGTAATGTTTGGTAAAGGTGTGGACAGAACTCCAAGTAGCAGCAGCACAAATGTCCACCATAGAAACGTTCAGTAGGAAGGCCGCAGAGACAGCCATGCCCCCAGTAGAATGACCTCTTATGGAACCCGAAGAGGCTTATCATACTTTTGGTAACAGTACCGAATGCAGTTGCCTAGCCATTTGGAAAGGCCCTGCTTAGAAACCGGTTTGTCCCTCGACTTCGGGGCAAAAGAAACAAACAACTGGTCACAGGAGTGAAACTCTTTAGGCCGGTGGGTATAACACCGGAGAATCCGATGGACATCCATCGTGTGAAGGAGTGCGTCACCCCTGTTAGAGGGGGATGGATAATAAACCGGAAGCTCTACTAATTGGTTCAGTGTGGTTTCCAACATCACCTTGGGAAGAAACCTCGGATGCGTTCTGAGGACTGCCCGGTCCCGATGGAAAATCAAATATAGTTCCTTGCAGACTAGAGCGTGAAGCTCCGAAATCCTTCCGGCTGAGGTGATAGCCACCAGAAAAAGTGCCTTCCATGACAGAAGCGCAAATCACAGCTCATAGCCGGTTAAAAAGGAGGAAGGGTGAGCTTTTCCAAGACGAAGTTCAAGTCCCAAGGTGGAGTTGGGCTGCGGATGGGGGGTTTCAGATGGAGGATCCCTTTCAGAAAGGTCTTTGAAACCTCCAACTGAGCCATGGGTTTACTGTCCACTAGCTTGTGGTATGCAGAAATAGCAGAGATATGGACCTTTAAAGAAGAATAGAACAGACCAGAGTCCAATAATTGAAGGAGGTATTCCATAACTTGGGGGGCTGAACAGGAGAAGGGGTTCCAACCCTTAGCAGCCACCCAGATCGAAAACCGCTTCTACTTTATGGCATAAGTGGAACGGGTGGATGGTTTTCTGGCCTCGATGAGGACCTAAGCAAGTCTAGAGGAGACGCCAAGGCAGGAAATTGTTATGTCTGTAGGAGCCATGCATGAAGATGCAGGGTCCTGAGCCCCAGATGAACCAACCTGCCTTGATCTTGAGTCAGGAGGTAGTGAGTCAGTGGAAGTGGAACCGGTGGTTCCCTGGAGAGCTGTTGTAACAGCGGGAACCAGATTTGTCTCAGCCAGAGAGGGGCGATGAGGATCATTCTTTCCCTCTCGGCTAGAAGTTTGAGGAGAACCCTCTACAGAATGGGAAAAGGAGGGAAAGTGTACAAGAATTTCCCTGTCCATGATAGAGACAATGCATCACTCCAGAAAACACCTTGCTCTGGAGCGAGCAAGCAAAACTTGGGAAGCTTTGCGTTGAATTGGGAGGTGAAGAGGTCGATTTCCAGATGTCCCCAATTCTGGAAGAAGGAATCCGCCACTTCCTGATGCAGTTCCCATTCGTGGGTGAGGGTCCGAGTTCTGCTGAGACTCTCCACCAGGATGCTGAGAACGCCTGAAACACGCACGGCCACCAGGACCAGATGATGCAGGTCTGCCCAGTTCCACACCCGTGTTGCCTCCCTGCAAAGATGGTACGACCATGTTCTTCCTTGTTTGTTGATGTTCCAAACTACCGACATATTGTCCATTTGGATCAGCAGTGTTCTCTTGGGTAGCAGGGTCTGAAAGGCCTGTAAGGCATACAGGACTGCCCTGAGCTCCAGAACATTGATGTGGAGAGAGGTCTCCAGGCCTGACCAAAGGTCTTGAGCTTGATGTTCCCCCAGGTGAGTTCCCCACCTCATATTCGAGGCATCCGTGGTGAGGGTAGCTGCTGGTGCAGAGTTTCAGAATGGAAGTCCCAGGGAAAGATTGTGAGAATCCTCCCACCACTGTAAATCCCTCTGGACCACTGAAGAGAGCAGGACTGGGTGGTCCAGGTCATCTAGGAGCTGATTCTACTGCACCTGTAATGACCACTGAGAGATTCTCATGTATAGCCTTGCTAGGGGAACGGTCATGATGGAGGCCGCCATCAGTCCCAGAAGACGAAGGACCTCCCGAGCAAGGATGGTCCAGAGGGAGGCTACTTTTTGAGCCTGACTGACCAGGGTCTCCACCTTGTCTGGAGGGAGGAAAGTTCTGCACTGGATGGTATCCAGAACTGCCCCAATAAACTGCAGTCTCTGGGCAGGGACGAGAGATGACTTGGGAACGTTGACTGTGATACTGAGTCAGCTGAATAGGTCCAGTGTGAAAGAAAGAGTTTCCAACGAAAGATCCCTGGACGGGAATAATATCAGCCAGTCATCCGGGTAAGGGAACACCGCAATACCCCTGCAGTGCAGGAACGCTGCCCCCACTGCCAGGCGCTTGGTAAAAACCTGAGGTGCCAAAGAGAGACCAAAAGGGAACGCCCGGAACTGGAAATTCTCCCCTTGGAAACAGAAACGCAGGAATCGGCAGTGGCCGGGGAAAATGGGGATATGCAGGTAATCATCCTGCATGTCCAGGGCACAGAGCCAATGATTCTTCATCAGTAGAGGAAGGAGGCCCTGGAGCATCAGCATGCGGAATTTCTTGTACTCGACATACTGACTGAGATGACTCAAGTCGAGTATGGGTCTGAAGTCCCCGGTCTTTTTTGGAACCAGGAAGAAATGGTAATAAAACCCTTTTCCCCTTTGCCCGAAGGGAACTCACTCGATTGCTTCTTTGAGCAAGAGTGAATTGACCTCCTCGTGAACGAGAAGGGCCTGGTCCCGGGAGCAAGAGGACTTCTGCGGAGGAGAGTCTGGAGGAATCTCCAGAAACTCAATGGCGTGTCCGACGGACACGAGTTGCAGGACCCACTCATCTGAAGTTATCGCCCTCCACTCCTGCGCATGGTGGGCAAATCTCCCCCCCACCTGCTCCCTGTCGCAAGACTGAGAATGCAGTGGGGCCGTAGAGTCAAGAAGTGGTGGGACATTCAGGAGGAGGTCCCCCTGAATGTTGCTGATTCTTGGGGGCAGGGGGTGTAGCGGTACCCATGGCCTTATGCTTTCCTTGGAGTCGCACCTGAGTGTTCTTCCGCTGCCTCTCGGTCCTTTTCCGAAAGGGCTGATGCTGTTGCTGGGTGCCCAATCGGTACATGGACCTAATGGATCTAAGGGCCACACCCTTGTCCTGTAGATCCGTTATGATGTCCTTGGTATCCCCACCAAAAAGAACTAAGCCCCTAAAGAGGATGTCCTGAATTGCCGACTGGACTTCGTTGGTGAGCCCAGAGAGACAAAGCCAGGAATGCTGCCTAAGGGCAATGACAGTTGCCAAGGTATGGGCCACTGAATCGACAGAGTCGTAAGTGGCTCGAAGAGCATGCCTACAGGAGATCTTGGAGAGGTGGAGATCCTTGGCAAGTTCCTCCTTGAGGGGCGAAGGGTCCATTGATTGGACCTTTGCCTCTAGCCTGGCCATAGTCTGTTTCTGGTGGGCCTTCATGTGGGCCATGTAACTAAGAGAACGAAGGGTGCACGTGGCCGATGAGTAGACCTTCCTCCTGAACTGGTCCATCAGCCTCAACTCTTTGTCAGGAGGTGTGGTGCTAATGTGCTTAGGAGCTGTGGAGCGGTCATGAGCAGCTGAAATGACCACAGAGTCTACCTTGGGATGAGCCTTCAGAAAAGGGGCATCCTTTAGCACCCGATAGAGCCTGTCCGCCCTCTTGGGGACAGCTGGGATAGAATGAGGCATCTGCCAGATGGTAGTGGTGAGGTCTTGATGAGGTGCCATCCATGGGGGGACCGGAATAGAGGGCAGAGACTCTAAGTCCAGGTGTTCCGCTAGTCTCTGCCGCATAGGATCCTGGTCCTCCGACTCCTAGTTGAAGTGGTCCCTTATAGCCCTCAAGAGGTCCGAAAAGAAAGGATCCTCCGGAGGGGACTTCAGGGAGGTCCTTCCTTTTGTATCCTCAGGGTCCTCCACATACTCCTTCTCTGAGGAATCTTCTCTCCCATTGGAACTATCTTCCACCTCCTGGACAGGACGACGACTGAAGTCCCGTGGGGGAACATCCTGGCGAGTCTTCCCCGAGACGTGGATGGTAGGAATAGAACTGCTCGGGGAAGGGGACCTAGGAAGCTGCGGCTGTGGGAGTCTAGCATCCAGATCCATAACCAACTCCGATCTGGCCCCCTTCCACCAAGACTGAATCATGGTCTTGAAATCCGGAACCACTGGAGGGAGGGGGAGCCGGCTGAGGTTGGGGGGGGGAGAGGAGGAGGAGGTACGACTGGAGGGGGATAGTACCCCTGGAAACACATATAAGGAGAATATGGATTGAATCCACGGTGGAACTGCCCAAAATGGCTCCAATCAGGAGTGGAACCCCCCAGGTTGGGATCCCCAGGATACCCAAAGGGGTAATGGGGGACAGTTCGGGGTTTGGAATAAATCTCCAACGTCGTATCTAGCGTCAGGGGTCCCACATCAGACCCACCATTGTATAGATTGGAGGAGGGTCCAGTGTAGAGACAGCCCATGTCAGAGGGACCGAAGTCGGCACCGGCGCTACCCGATCCGGTGCTGGAAAAGGATCCAGCGTCGGAGGGGCCAGCGTCGGGACCAGACGAGAAAGCTCCTGCATTGGGGCCAGGTCTGGCATCGGGGCCAGAGGTAAAGGCTGGTTGGCCAGTCCCGGCTGAGGGACTGTCATTGGGATCACTGGCATCAGAGAAGGCGCTGGTATCCCGCCAGAAGACAGAGGGGCCTCTACAGTTAGGCCCGACAGCTGTGAAGGAGCCTCCTGATCCGGGACCCCAGCAGGTGAATGCGGAGATGTGCCCAAAACATCGACAGGATCAATGGGGCCTCTGATTCCATCACCCGATGCGTCTGAGGGTGAATGCGAGGATGTGGGTGAGGAAGGAGGAGTAGGGAGAGGGGCTTTCTCCCTCTGGTCCCACCAGATGTCGGGAGAGGTGTCACTAGGCCCCGATGGGGGACCCGAGCCCATGCGGTCATCAGAGACGGCCGGCTTAGCGGGTAAGGTCGGGCGGTCAGGGGTGCAGCCCCCAGCCGACTTATCGACCCAAGACGGGTGACTGCCCCCGGCTGGGGGAGTCGGCTTATTGGCCGCCGTACGGTCCCCAGAGGAGCTGGGGGCCGACTTATTGGCAGAGGCGGCATGGTCACCAGAGGAGCCAGTGGCCGACTTATCCACTGGAGTCTTGTCCGACTTACCGTCCAGTTGTTTCCTGGGTGGTAGCTGGGCCTTGCTTGTCAACAGCCTGGTGTCATCTGCAGAGCGAGCCCGCTCCCTAGACTTCTTGTGTTATTTAGAAGGGGAAGTTTTTTTGGACGAGTCCCTGAGGTGTTACATCTTTTTTTCCAAGGAGGCCAAATGAGTTTTAAGAAGGTGGGCCTCCAATGCCTGCTGTCTCCATTTTTTGGTGGCCTGGTTAAATGACTGGCATTCTGGACAGGAGGAGGTAGGATGGTCTGGGCCTAGGCAGAGAACGAACTTCTAGTGACCGTCTTTGTGCGGGATCTGCATGCCACAAGACAAGCACTTTTTCTTCAGTGAAGACATCAAGTAGAAGGAACTAAATAATTTGAAAAACTGCTAGGTAAAATATCGACGCGATAGAAACTTTCACGGCGATCGCTAATGGAAGTCTGCGATGCGACTGACATGAGGCGACAGCGGGAAAGAACTGGAGGGCGAGCGTAGAGATGGTCCACTATATACAGTCACGCTGACGTCGGTCACGTGACATCGGGTGGGCGGTCCCCCGCCAGGTATTGCTAGAAAAGTCTGCCATGCGGCCAGACGCCAGGTGGCTCCAGTCCTATATGTGATGACCTACTGAAGGAACCCTTTTGAAGTAAGATCTTACCTTTTCCTGGGTCTTCGACCTGCCCAGATATATTTAGATAACTTTCTCTGAAGCTCCTTCCATTCTGCCGGTGGGGATGGAATTGATAAGTTAGTGAACAGAAATAAATACCGGGGTAAAATGTTCATTTTATTGGCTTCAATCCTGTTTATAAAAGTAAAGAGTAATGTCAGCCATCTATTAATGTCTGCAAATACTTGCCGTGTAAGTGTCATATAGTTAAACTGGTAATGTTTAGAGAGGTGTATAGGTATATGTATACCAAGATAATGAATTTTCTCCCTTACCCACTTGAAGGGGACCATCGACTGAACCTTGGTAGAAGGGGGACCATTTATACACATTACTTCAGATTTTTCAGAGTTTATTTTAAAACCTGATAAACTACTAAATTACTCCAATAGGTGCAACGGGGGATGGGCGCTCTTGACCCTCTAAATAAATTAGGGTATCATCCGCATACAAAGAGATCTTGTTGGTAGCTTCCTCAATTCTGGTGCTCCTTAATCAGTCGATGTGCCCTAATCGCCTGAGCCAGGGGTTCCATACTAAGGGAAAATAATAATGAGGAAGGGGACATCCCTGCCTAGTCCTCCTTTCTATGGCAAAGTAATCTGATACTGTCCCATTAACCTGAACCCGAGCCCAGGGTTCTGACAGCACAAAGAGACCCATTTGAGAAAGGAGCCACCCGCCCCCATGTGATTCAAAACCTCAGTCATATAAGTCCAATTTAGATGGTCAAACACCTTTTTGGCATCTAAGAAAATTGCTAGTTGTGGGCTGGCCCGCTGGTGCAAAGGCATGGCTGCTGTCTGCAACGCTGACAACCAGGGTTCAGGAATGGATCCAGGAGTCGGAGAGCTGTCTGGAGGGGAGTAGGATGAAGCATCCTATGGACTGCTCTCCTACTCCGGGGGGAGGGAGGTTGAGTGTTCAATGCACTGTGGACCCCTGGCAGAGGCCAGGAGTACCGCTGCGGTTGGTGCCATGACATACTGGGGGCAGGGCAGATGTGGGTCATCATTGCACATCCCCATCCCCCCCGATGGACTCACAGCAACAAAATATGCCAGCCCCCATTAATGAGCTGGCTCCGGTGCAGGCTGTTGGTTAACTAGAATCTGCGGCTTATCCAATAGGTAGGGAAATGGGCAGACTGGGTGGGCCAAGTGGTCCTTATCTGCCATCAAAGTCTATGTTTCTATGTTTCTATGGCCACTACAGTCCGCTCTGGCAGCCCCACTCGGGGGGGGGGGTAAGCCCGAGTATGAGGGGGAGGCTGCCGGAGCCTGGCGAGACCGCTCGCGGTGCTAGGGGAGCCCGGCAACAAAAAGAACATTAAAAAAAGAAAAACAATTGCTAGTTGTGGCATTTTAGAATCAAATATTTCGTAGCCTTCTAATATTGTCAGACATATGTCTGTGGGGTATAAATCTTGTCTGGTCTGGGTGCACCAGTAATTCAATATAAGTTTGAAGTCCTGTGGCAAGTACTTTTGTTAGTATTTTAAAATCTTGATTGAGCAAAGAGATAGGCCTGTATGCCTCACAATATTCACATGGCTTCCCGGTTTTTGGGATGATTGTGACCAAGACCTCTCTCCATGAGGTAGGAAGCTGGCCCTTGTCCAGTGTCACATTCAGTACCGTTGCCATTTTAGGGACCAAGACTTTTTAAGCTTTTTATAGAATTCCTCCAACAGCCCGTCTGGGCCTGGAGATTTGCCTGAGGGGAGCCCATTCATCACTTGGACAATCTCCTGTTCCGTAACAGGCACCAACAGGACTTCTTGGGCTTCCTGGGGCAAAGTAGGGAGTGACAGTGTTTCCAGGAATACCTTGGTCTGAATCGTTATTTCTTGACTGTGCTTATCCTCAGTGTACAAGGTCTTATAATTTTTTTTAAAAAGAGAGGTTATATCGCTTGGTTTCACAAAGAGTCTCTCAGGATTATTCTTTTCTTTTAAATAAGCCACATGCCTATCAGCCTGCACCTTTCTCAGATGGAATGCCAAGAGTTTTGCAGCCCTCCACCCTACCTCATCATACTTTTGATTAGAGAAGCACAGCAAACCCTCTGCTGATTTTGTTCCAGGTCTTGGAGCTCAGCTCAGGCTTTAGTTAATGCTTTCAGTGTCCCCGCCTGCTTGGGGTGTTGTTTATGGTTAACTTCTAGCACACTGATTTGACCCCTGAGCTCTTTTAGTTTTAGATTTGTATGTTTCTTTTTGGCAGAAGCAAAATTAATAATCTGTCCTCTGATTACTGCCTTCATAGTATCCCTCCAGAGGAGAGGGGAGCAATCTGTCATTGAGGAATCTAAAGCTAAATCTTTTACAGCCTGAGTGATCTGCTGAACAAAGTTCTTATCATTTAACAGTGAGACATTTAGTCTCCAAGTAGAATGTCTGTCTTCAGCTCCCCAAGACAACTTAAAGGAAATTGGTCCATGGCCTATAAGGTTATGGAATGAATTCGGGAAGCGGTAAACCAATGAAGGCCCGACTTGTGGGTCAAAAACAAGTCTATCCATGAAGAGGACTTTTGTGGTGATGAATAGAATGAATAATCCTTTTTCCTCCCTCATTAAGGCCTTAAGCCTTTTAATGGCTGCTCTAGCTGTAGAAGTCTGGCCTGAGGAGCGGTCCAGAAAAGAACAGACCACTGTATTAAAGTCTCTCCCAATAAAAATAACCCCTGTGGGACAGGTGCGATCTTAAGAAAGACCTCTGAAAGAAACTTTTCAGTGCCTATGTTGGGAGCATAAATGTTCACCAAATGTACCTTTTCCCACTGCAATGACCCAGATACTCTAATAAAACGACCCTAGAGTCCACCTTCCACCTCCTGAACTGTAAGTGGGCTGATTCTTTTGAGTATCACCACCCCTGCCTTTTTCTCAGAAGGGTGCAACGCTGCTTCTACCTGCCCCACCCATTGACGCTGCAGTTTAGTATGCTCGAGCTCTGAGAGGTGTGTCTCTTGCAAACATGCAATATCACATTTTAGATGTTTTAATTCTGTCAGTAGTCTAGTGCACTTCATAGGGAAATTAATCCCCTTAACATTGTAAGAAATTATGTTTAAATGAGCCATGATACCGTTGTTCTAAATAGGTTCTGACATCCCCCTGGCGCCCTCATTAACCCCCCTCCCACCCATTCCTGGCTCCCAGCAGCAAAGGTCAAAATACTGTATGTTCCCCCCGGGTTTAGGACAAAAAAAAAGGTTTCTATTCTTATAGTTAAAATAGTAACAATAAACTTGCAACCAGAACAAGAAAGAACAGAGTGTAAGAATCCAATGATATGAACTGTTTGACTTCCTAGGAAGCCCCAAAGCACTCGGCTGTAGGAGGCCACTAAAAGTGGCCATTTTGTAAACCCAGTGTTGCCCACACAGAGGGGTATGTGGCAACACCTGTAACTCCTCTTGGAATACATGTGCTCACTCAAGGAGCGGTCATCTATGTCATGAAATGGATAAAAACTCAGTGTAACCCAACCATGACTTTCCCCACTCCCCTCCCAATGACCCTTTATAATCACCACTCCTAGCCCTCTGGACCCATAATAGTTCCCGTAGATTCAGTTTCCCTTCTCTTCAGGAGCCCCCCCCAACACAAACAAAGGGGGAAACAGATAAAGACTTTATCCTCGAGGTTTTACTCCCTCGTTCTGTATCCATTTACATCAGCATAATTAGCTCAGATCATATGAATTATACATTCCAATCTATCTCAGGCATTGTCTAGTAGTAAAATCAGTGGGGTGTTTCAGGCTGAGTATAAAGTAAATACCAAGTTCCAGCATAGCCCGTACCTCCTGCACATCTTTTTACGAGAGGCTCATGGCCCCGAATCCCTTATACATTGCGATGCCCTTCTTCCTCAAACCTTCCCCCTCCCCAAAAGAACACTGCCCTGCCCCAGATCCCTTTCATTTGTTAATCATCCCTGAACCATCAAATTCTGTCCCGATGCTTAACCATGTACACATACGTCATTTGCAAAAGAGAAGCTGAAAGTATAGCTCAGTCACTGCTCTTCACTGAATAGAGCGAATCCCCAAATATACTGTTTACAGTACCTCATCTTTTCGGGGATTTAGATGTGGATGGGGTGGATCCCTTCACCGAAGCCCTATGATTTGCTCACTGGAGAAGTTTGGCAATGTCTGTTGTTGCTGCATGAGGAAGCGCTCCTGGAAAGCCCCTTTTTTTAGATTGTTCTTTGAGACTGCACTCCAGGCCCCTGCTGTAAGGTTTCTTGCTAATATTTCGACCTCCAAATCAGGCAACAGGATGTATAGCTCCTTTAGGAGGGGAACGGCATCTACCAGGGAGGGGAAGGTTTTAATTTCAGAGTCTAAGTGAATCTTCAATTGGGCAGGGAACGACAACTGAGCTTTGAGGTTTTTCTTCACTTTAAGCTCCCTGATCACCACATGAACTCGCTGTTGCTCTGCCTGCAACGCTTTCAGAAAATCTAGATCAAAAAGATTGGAGCCTCCTTGTATTTCAGGTCTTTATGCCTCCAGGCTCCTTGTAGGATCCAAGTCTTACTTTGGAAATAAACCATCTGCACTATTAAGGATCAGGGGTGTGCTGCAGGGTCCACTGGTTTGGGAACAAGTGAATGATGAGCCCTGTTGATATCAAGTTTCAGATCCGAGGGGAGAGAAAGTGTGGATCGGAGCAGTTGTTGAATGAAGTCTGTGGTAGTAGCAAACCCCTCTTCCGATCCCTCAGGCACCCCGTGAATTCTAAAGTTATTGCGTTGAGACCTATTCTCCATGTCCTCTAGGCGGTTTTGTATTTCATGATCCCTTTTGAAGCAGGTACAAGATCAGCCTTTCATTTGTATCTTGTGCTTCAGAGAGTTCAGTGACTCTGCTGGCATTGATTGTGACATTCTTATCCAAGGTACGTACATCTTGTTTAAGGTCTGCTACTGAAGAGTCAATTTTGTTAACAGTTGTTAGAATCCTTTGCAGGGTCGGAGCGGTAGTCTCCGGTTGTGCCATGCCTTCATTTTCGGGATCGAGTGAGGACTCCGATGGGGTGCGTCCAATGTGGAGTCAAGGCCGCAAAGCCTTCCACGGCCTCCTCGAGAACAAGCTGCTTAAGTTTTCCCCGACTCGTTATTCGATTATGGCCCTTTTGCTCTTGGTGGCTTCCCAGCCATCTCTTCCTAATAAGGAGCCATTCAACATGTTGCAAAAGAATGTTTAGAGCAAGGATTAACTAAGATTAGAGCAAGATAACTACGGGTCTGTTAGTGTCAACCTCCAGCCATTATGGTGACATCACCGGAAGTCCCCGTTTACAGTATTACCTTTTTTTTTCCCCTCTGCCATGGGTGAGGGGATGGTCTCCCCATTCAACACCCTGGACCATTCTCCCTGGTCCTCCATGGACTGCCTGCTGGGGGTGGCCCGTAGCTTACCTCCCATGTTGGGGCTCCCCAGGGCAACTGCTGGAGGAACCAGTTCAATCAGAGGCCCTAGCCGAGGCTAGCATCTGGGGCATTGTGTAGGAGGCAGCCCAGGAGCATCATGGAGCTCTGTGACAGGAGATTAATTTTTTCCCCTGTGGGCAGTGCAGACATGCAATGAATGCAGCCCACATGCTCCGCCTCTGTGGAGACGTGCCAGGGCTCTGTCTGCATGCCCTTCCCCATTTACTGAGCCTTGTGTGCTTCCGTCTGGACTCCTCCAGGTGGCAGCCCAGCAGCGAGCACAGAATCCCAAGGGAGGAGAGCTGTCCTCCAGACTCTCAGTCCTCCCTCCTCCCTCCCTCCCTCAGTCGACCTGAGTGACCCGAGTCCATTTCCAAACCTGGTTTGCCAGCATGGGATGAGGTAAGGCACTCACAGTGCCTCAGTCCTCTGCACCACTGGTCCAGCTCCATTTACAATACTACCTATTGTTACTTACTGCATTTTTACTGCACATTATCCATTTGTATATTTTGTCTCCCTAATCACTCCCCTCAGTTCACACTTGGAAATGAGCCTTGGCTCAGTGTGCTTTTCCCAGTTACCAATTTTTAATAAATAAATTTGGCAGAACCATCAGTCAGCCTGTCTACAACCGATGCCAAAGATTCTCAAAGGCTATTGTGATATTTAATCGTGTAAGCCTGATAATCTGTAATATGAAGGGCTAAGGACACTGAGGCATAGATCCTTTTCCCCATCACGTCAAGCATCATGGATTCTTTGCCAGGATGTAAGAAGCTCATGTAACATGGTGCTTTTGACCCGTCATGAGCAGCCATTATCACAACCGAATACGTTTCGTGTTATGAAAAATTAAAGGCCTTAGTGGTCAGAGCAGGATACTGCTTCTCAGCCTTCCAGAGCACAGCAGAAAGTGTGCTGGGTCTGTGCCAAGCAGCCATTCTCTGCTAGCCCTTTGGTACAGCAGTTTTTCTACCGCTTACGACACCGGTGAGCCAGGTTTGGAAACAAGTCTGGGTCATCATGGACCAGCCGGAGGAGGTTGGAGCATCCAAGGGAATGCTGTCGTCCTCCTCTAGGGAGGAAGGCAGACCAACTGCCACTGCTTGAATGCCACCTTCAGTGTCCTGATGGCACTAGCTCAGTGATGACTGGTAGATAGGGTAGTATCCTCCGGGCAGGGTAAATAGGAGGCATGACGGTGGAGGGTATAGTGTGCATCTCCAATAATTCACAAAGGTTATGCTTCGAGGTGTCTTCCTCCTCAGCAGTAAACCTTAAAGTCACTTGCATCTGTTTCATGAGGGCCTGAAAAGAGCTTCAGGAGAAGATCTGGGTGTATACACAACTGTCTCTCACTACAAGAGGAAAGGGTGACACTAGAGCTATATCATCAGGAAATCATATCAGCTTCCTCTTCATCTAAATCCTTCTTCATGTTAAGGAGGTCAGGATTGTACTCTACCTCTTCTTCATCATCTGGCTCAGGAAGAAGAACCTAGGGTTCCATAGGGCACACTGATGCTGACACTGTCTGTAAAGGAGAGATGTTGGGAACAGATGCTAAACCCATACTGGTATTAATGGCAGCTGTCAATGGAATTGCTGGATCTGCTAAAAGCAATGACGATGATGTGATCATTGGGGCCATGTAAGCAATAGCTATCTGAATAGTTTAGACACAGTGGCAAAAACTATTTTGGTGTTGATGACACCCTGCACCGGGGTAACATGACTGTCATTGATGGGATATTACCTGATGATGGGGTATGCAAACCGCCATCAGTGGAATAGCTAGAGTCAGACCCCTGTCTTGGTGTGACACTGACAGTCGGGGGGGGGGTGCAGAGCCCAAGGCCACAGCCACACCCTTGGATTATGACTTGCCTTCAGACCAGGAGCGAGAGGGAGAAGCAGGTGCCTTATCCTTATGTTTGGAATGATGCTGTTTGGATGATGCTGATTTAAGATATTTTAAATTTATACTTCAAAGATTTCTGAGGCAATAGCCTTGCAAACATCAAGGAGACTGGCAAGGTACAAAAGCAGAGTCTGGGGACTTGGAAGGCAAAGCCAGTGTTGAAGCCAGAGTGGGATAGGTAGTACTCCCTATTTTCCGGAGAAACTTTTCCAGAACCTTCCAATGGTGGTGTCTCTTCGTGGCCTGGTTGAAACCCTGGGAAATGGCACTGGCATTCGCATCACGTAAGAGGCCTGAACAGCAAACACAGACAGAATGAGCATCATCCTTGAAGATTTTCATGCTCCAGTGATAGAACCTTAAAAAGGGCTCCTTCAATGGAGGCTTACAACAATGTAAGATGAAACTTGAAAAAAGTAAAGAAAGTTGTTGTTTCTCCACGTGATCTGATGAGCAGCAGACAGCCAGAGAAAGAAATTAAAAAAATAAAAATGAAAAAAGAGAGAGTACTGCACTCGTGGATTCACCAGGAAAACTTCAATAAGTGCTTAAATCATTTATTGCAGTTCCAAAAGAAAGACCTGCTAGCACCCAAAGCCCCAGTGCTTCAACCCACAACAGGGTCTTCATCAGTGGGGGTGTTTGTTTGTTATTTTAGGCAGGCAGCTTGCTGTGCACCACCTCTCAATTGCCCTGGGACACACCACTTATTTGTGTTTTTTTTTTCACAGAAAGAACTTAGAAGAGGAAGGGCTGCCCATGTTATATAGAGGCAGCATCGATGTACGTCAACATGGGCAGCCCAGCTAGCAAAGGTTTCCGAATGGTCCTTATGCCATCAGCTTTAAGTTCCAAAGGTGTGGCTCAAGGGAAGGAGATGTCCTGAAAGATGGGATCCAGTATTGAGAGAAATAATGCACAATATCAGAGACAGCAGGAAGCAAGAGGGAAGGAGGGAGGAATTAACGTAGAGGGAGCAATGATGACTGCGGGGAGGGTCACTAGAGGCAAAGCAACAGAAGGCATGAAAAACGTGTCCAGTCTGGCTAGTGAAGAATTAAGGTGGCACCACAGGCCACAGCTGCATAGTCAAACACCAGTAGGATCATCCTGATGAAGATCTCATAGCAGACTGGGACAGGAGTGCAACATTTGCTGTGATCAAGGGCACCAAGCTTGGGGTGGAGTTTCTTGTGGATGGCAACAAAGTGGGTAAAAAAGTCCAACCATATCAAGCCACACACTGAGATACCTAAAGTGAGGAACAATTTCAAGAGGAGTACCATTCAGAGCAGCAAACACTAAAGGGGAAGATAACATAGTAAGCCTTTGGCTTGTACCAAAAGTCATAGATGCCATCTTTTTAACAATGATCATAAGTTGGTATGACCGGAACCAGAGTTGGACATTGTGGAAGTCATGCTGTAGCGATAATTCCAGTTCAGGGATCGAAGTACCCAAAGCAAAAAAGTAAAGTGTCTTCAGTGTACAGCATGTGGATGTGTGAGTTGACACAAGCAAAGGATAGGTCATTAAGGAAAATGGAGAACAGAATGGGGCCCAAGATGGAGCCTCAGGGGACCACCAATTGGATGGGAAGGGGGGAGACAGGGTGTTGCCTACCTAAGATAGTTACCAGGGATAGACATGCCACCTCCTTTGTAGAGGGAGATACTTTGGCCACTTTCCAAGGCTGGAAATTAGCGCAACGGTTCATACAGAGGTAAGAAGATAAGAAGAATAGCTATAGCAGGAGTTGATTGGAGTACAAGTTTATAGAGTAGAAGTTTGTAGAGTCTAAATGATCAAGGTTATGACCACTTGAAAAGTTAACGGAGCAGAGGGCCTGTAGAGTCTCCTCAGTGGTGATAGGTGAGAAAGGGGAATAAAGTAAAGGTAGTGGAGGGGGGGGGATTGAGGAAGGAGGGCAGGGGCAGAGAACTGAGGGAGAAGTGAGAGGCACAGGTGGTGATGAATTTGCTAAAACAGGAGGAAACTTGTAGGAGGTAGGAAGTAAGGGAACTACAATCCAGAAGGGCTGGAGAGGATGAATGGGAAGGGAGATGAAAAAGGGAGAGCATGACGATTCAGAAATTTGCTGGTGAATTCCGGTTGTTCTGAAGCTTGGAGGCAAAGTAGCTAGCTTTGGCCTGCTTGATAGCCTTCATGAAGGAGTTTCTTAACTGATTGTATCTCTGAAGGTCCAGAGGGGAGACATAAGTCTTAAAGAGGTACCAGGCAGAGTCACACACCATGCAAAGGTTGACAAGCTCTGCTGAGACCCAGGAAAGAGTGAGGAACAAGCCTTTGGTACAAGCCAAAAAATCACTAGGCTCTCTTCTCCTTTATTCTTTAGTAACACTGACTCTTCCAGTCAATGACAGACTCTGCAGCTAGCAGAAGCCCAATGACTATGTTGAGGAGCCTGAAGAAGACTGCTTCGATGGTCCATGATGGTGATGGCAACACTGTAATAGTTGTATTGATTAATAATTTTGTTTAAGAGACAGATGATTTGAGAGCAAACCATTGACCTCAGTTGAGAGAAAGCCCATGATTTAGATCTATTCTGCTTGTGCAGCCAGCAGAGCTTGAGCTCAACCAGAGATGGTGGCCAACCAGAAGACCGAGGGGGACAGTGACTACTGTGAAGTTGGGAGGACTATCATCTGGGCAGGAAGGCCTCATTGGTTCAACCCTGACTGACTCTGACCCCCTCACCCACAGGGGTGGGGTGTGATTGGCAAAGGAATGACCAGGGTGGTGTCAAGGGTAGTTGGCTCACCAGTGGCATCTTCCTGCTGATTGGCCCAGCTTTGACCTCTCTCAATGGCTTGACCAGGTCAACCTACAGAGAATGATTCAGCTGTCCTGACAGAATCTCTAGAGTGGCTGAGCGGATCCTCTGGCAACATGTCCCCTTTAAATGTTAACCAATGCAGCAGAGTTTCCTATTGAGAAGACAGAGGACTGCACTTTGAGTGGCTCTAATTCCTTGATCTGTGTGGGTGGGTGGGGAGAGGCAATTCTTTGTTACAGCAGATCATATATAGTTCAATCCACAGCAAAATGCCAACGAATGATGCAGATTCAACTGAACATAATCAGTGAAGTCCTGGAAACTCTGTCGTCTTTCTCAAGGGTATTCAAGTTCCTATGCTAGTCAAGTTCCCCTTCCAGAAGGCATACAACAGTAATGTTGATGGCAGTATAAAGGGTTTGTCAAACTCAACCCTTGCATTTACAATGCATCTTAGTAAAATGTGTGGGGAGGTACCTGGTGTGTGACAAAACAAAAGCGTATGATTAAGGTACCAGTGCTCCACCACCCCAACCCCCATTCTGCTGCTTTAAAGCATGCAATTTTTTCAAATAACTACAATATTCTTACTTGTTATAAATGATTGGAGGGGTTTTTAGTCTCATCATCCAGCTGAATTATGATCAAGTCAGAGAGAAAGCAGGGGGACCGCGGCTCAGAATAGTAAGATAAAATGTGATGCTTTTTCCTGACTGATGGAGGCGGTCACCTTGTTGTGGTGGTCAGGCTTGATCTGTAACAAAGAATAGTCTCCCTTCACCCACACACACAAGTTGAGGAGTTAGAGCCACTCAGAGTGCAGCCCTTTGTCTTCTCAATAGGAGCCTCTGCTGCAATGGCAAGATAAAGTGTGATTCTTTTTTCTAACTGATGGAGGTGGTCACCTTGTTGTGGTGGTCAGGTTTGATCATAATTCAGCTGGATGATGAGACTAAGAACCCCTCCAATAATTTATGACATGTAAGAATATTGGAGTTATTTGAAAAAAAAATTGCAGGCTTTAAAGCAGCAGAGTGTGTGTGTGTGTGTGTGTGTGTGTGTGGGAGCCACTGGTACCTTAACTACATGCTTTTGTTTGGTCACACACCAGGTGCCTCCCCACACAGTTTACTAAGATGCATTATAAATGCAGGGGTTGAGTTTGTCAAACCCTTTATACTAATTTGAATGCAGGAGAATTGTGGCCTGCTTCTAATTGGTGAGCTCCTTCATAAACACCTGTGAGCCTCTTACTAGCCAGAACACACTACATAAGTAATAAAGTCAGAGAGTGGTTTCCCCACAAGACAGAGAGAAAGCAGGGGGACCTCAGCTCAGTATGGCAAGATAAAATGTGATGCTTTTTCCTGACCGATGGAGCTGGTCAGAACCTTTTGTGGTGGTCAGGCTTGATCACTTGATCATAATTCAGCTGGATGATGAGACTAAGAATCCCTCCAATAATTTATAACAAGTAAGAACATTGGAGTTATTTGAAAAAAATGTTGATGGCAGCAAGGTCCTCCTGATCCGCTTCCTCCACTGTTACCTGGGCCTTGAGTTAAATGTCTGAATACACCACCACAGATGGTCCCTGACTAATCCCTGTCCTCCCCTGAAGTACACGTGCTCAGCAAGCCTCAATCGACTGAGAATGTGTAGTGGCACACCAGTGGCAATCATACTGACAGATGAATGCAAGCATTATGGTGAACTTGCAAATAACACACTTTTTAAGCTGGTTTCCTCTTGAGGGATATAGGCTTGAGGAAGACATGCGTATGCATTATGGTTCACAATACAATTCTGAGGAAAAATCCAAGCACTACTGAAAATGTACAATGAACAGTCTGAAAACCACAAAACTCAATTTACTAGCAGGAGTTGTGAGGGGGTGACCAGTATGTTCTAACAGAAAGAAAGAGGTGAGAGCAGTGAGGTGTAGGCCGAGAGCACATAACTAGATGTTAGATGGTCAAGTTTAAAGATCAATTCTGGTGACTGAGTATGCTCAGTGGATATTGCTTAAGAGTAGATAGTGAACTGAATCTAGGTAGTTAAACATATGTTATACAAAAATTGTACAGTGCATTAAAAAATGGATTCTTGGCTGACCTGACTGCACATTTAGGGAGCTGCTTGCCATACCACCAATCCAGGTTTGCATCCCAATCATGGAGCACTGTTTCTGGCTGGTAGGGTGAGGACTGAATGCCTGGCAAAATGCTCTCCTTCGAGTGGGTAGTGAAGCTGGAGTCAGTATGTGAATGCTCTCTTTTGTAAAAAGTGAGAGACTCTGAAGTGTAGTTAAGCCACTGGGTGGTGGTGGTGGGGGGGCACAGAAACACATGGCGGTACCACAGAATTACACTGCTGATGTGCTGGCACCAAAGTAGTAGAACAGTGTGTGCTGATAAAATGTCATATCTAATAGATGTCAATGCAGGTCCTCCTTGACCCCCAGCTGCAAAAAATAGACTGCTGTGGCCCAGTGTTAACCTTACAAGGGAGAAGCCATGAGGCTTTTTTGAGTGCTGTGGGCAAACATGAAAAAGCTCCTCACCTGAGCCCAAAGCACAGATTCAGGCATGCAGGAGGCTCATGATTCCTGCTGGGAGGGCAGGTAGCAACTCCTGCTGCGTACCCAAGAGTGTTAAGATGGACATATGCACAATGCATAAGCATGCTGACATGCCTCTGCATCCCTGTGCATGGGATCTAGGGTGAAGATAGTGCAAAGGGGTAGATGACATCACCTTTGTAAAACAGCTTTCAGTTGGGTCTGCCAAGGCACTTCACATCACCTCCTGCTCTTTAACCTTCCAGATAAAGGTCCCCAAAAGCACAGTATGAAAGGGTAAACTCCAAGAGTTACTTGGATGAGAAGTCAAGTGTCCAAGGTCGGGAGCCTACAGCGGTCAGAATAGCCAATATGTACCAAGAATAACCTTTAGATGTACAGCAAATCTTCAAGATAAGTTGGTTAATAGCCACTTTTATCAGATTACTGAACCAATAAGGACATGGTTGCCACAAAGACCAATGGGAAACCACAAATGTGGTAATTGTAATGTATGTAAATACATGAATACAGGTAATCATTTATTATTGCCCAATGGTCTTGAAATTGAAGTAAGGGAATTTATTACCTGTATAACCCCTTTTGTGGTGTACATATTATGGTGTACATGTAACCTATACTATATAAGAAAGACAATCAGACCCCTGAAAGAATGCATCCAGGAGCAAGAAGGGTCCATTGTTAAGCAGAAAATGTACACCCCCATAGGAAGACACTTTACCACTACACATAATAATAATGAGTTGCATTGTAAGTTTATGGGACTGGAACATGTGAAAGGGAATTCTAGAGGAGGTGACAGGCCTAATAAATTATTGCAAAAGGAAAGTGCTTGGATTTTTAAAGCAGATACAGTTGTCCCATCTGGTCTGAAAGAGAGATGGGATCTTAAACCTTTTTTAAGAACACAGATTACTGAGGTCTTGAATGGAAAAGTGTCACTTTCTTTGGACTTGTCTAGTGTGTGGGGGGAATTAAATGAACCCCTATTTAGATTTCGATTTAAAATGAAACTGGTATAAGTTTGTGCATATCTTTAATAAATAATGTATATGGGTGTCCTAAACTGACCAATATTTACTGTATTTCCATAGGTTGCTTAATGGAAACAACCATCTTTCTGGTACAGTTGGCTCCCCTGTATTCTTCTGGCACAGCTAGGTCCCATTACAATTCCTCTGTATCTATCTCTTCTTCCACAACTGTAAGATACTTTTAGAAGTACTAAAAGTATAGTGAGTGATTATAATTTTGTTTAGATGTGCTAAAAATACTTTTTTGTCTCTTTTTGCCATTGATCCGAGAATGAATTATTAATTCTTAATATTAGGATATTTGTTAACATGGTAAATTAAGAAACATGTATGCACTGTTATTAACACTTATTTATAATATGGTTCTGATTTGAAAGTATGGTGTATCCCTAGTGGCCCAGGAGAACCCCTTGATAAAAATAGAAATTCCATAATCAGATCATCACTGTGAGTATGAAATAACATGTTCATTGTAATCTTTAAGCTATAATGCTTCAATGTCTTCAGACTGCATAAGAATCTAAGGAAGTTCCTTTTTTGTCCCCCCCTCCCCCATTTTTTGTTTTCATGAGCCGTGATTTACAATGTACATTCATGATTAGGTAATCATTATGTGATGTCACACTTGTGTTCGTACTTAAATGGATGCTGTATATGGTTTTGTATCATGCCCCCTTGAACGCACTTTGTCGAGGCACTAGGGTCTCCCACAAGCAGTGCAAATAAATTCAACATTTTGTTGTTATGTGCTGTGTGCATTCTGTCCTTTTCTTTGGAGAGTGCAACCTCTTGGAAATTTGCTATGGGATGATTTGTGGTGGCTGACAGAGGCCCAAAGGTCCTTGACAGTCAGGAAAAACAGAATAGAGGGAAATGGAGACTCATCAAGCTACTTCTGTTCCTCACATAAGAACATATTTAATATTTTTACAAGCAAAGCAGTTTTTATCAATGAAATTTAGTAGTGCTTGTCGTGGGTTGAACAAATCAGGTCACACAGGAATCAACAAATTTGGTACAACATACCTAAACGGTAATAAACAAACACAACAAAACTTGAAAACAGCACAGCTTCCCTGCCAAGGTTTTAGCAGTGGAACATAATCTTGTGCAGTATGTGCAGTATAACAGAGAGCAGGAAGTCCTCACATGAACTCTCCCTAACTGCATCTAACCTGACGATCTAGGCTGGCTTCTTTTAAAGAGTGGAGCTCCACCCCTTAGCTCAAAGCCCCACCTAATTATTAAGCTATTTACAGAAAATCTTCTTATTTCTTTGTACAATCAATTACATAAAATACACATAAATGAAAGGCATAACAAATAATCCATTATTATGACATCAACATAAACACCCTAATGCTCTATCAGATATTATTGCACATTTCTTGCAGAGTGGGCTGCATTATAGACAACTCCTCCCCTTTTCTAAAGGTAGCCTAGGAGCTGCAGCATATAAAAGAAGGGAGAAAGGTGCTGCTGACTTTCTATAGGAGACAGCACCTTGCAAGGACACCAGCACTGATTGGAGACATGATACTCCTGGGAGTTGTGTAGGTAGACCACATTTTAGTTCTTCTCTATTATCCTATATTTTAGTTAATTTGCTAACTGTTTAACGTTTTCAAGAACAGGATATTCCAATCTGCACCTGTACATACCCTAAAGAAAACAACATTTAAACTGGCATTGGCAATTTCTTAAGTTTGACTGTCAATCCCAGCTTGCTTTTTACATTGTGAAAAAACCTTTGCCTACCAAGTCTGTTTACAGACCTTTAGTTACTTTCATTCTTTAAGTCTGCACAGCTCATTTAGACCATTTCTGCACATTTAAGGGCAATGCAGGGAAAAAGTGCTTATATTTAACTGGACCTTGACATAGAAGAGCAGAAATAGGAAGGGGATAAAAAATAGTTTAAATTGTAATACACAGCGTCAGATGGCCAGTCTGACTACAGCATATTCTGACTGTTTTACACAGAAAAGGGGGGATGGATTAGAAAGAGACAGGAAGACATAAAATGAAGGAGTAAAGTGCTGTTGCACAACAGTCTTTGGAACAGATATAGGAGAGAAGAAGAAAACGTCAGGTTCAGCTAAGCACTATTCACATGGGGGGAGGTTCAACTACCACAGTGCTCCATAGAGGCAGGGATAAATGTTTTAGTTGTGTTTTTATGTTACTTGGTAAACTAGTCAGCTGATCTTGTACTTGGAACCCAGTGCTGAGCCTGCTTCCGGATGAATAGATGGATGGATGGATGGATGGATGCAAACAAACAAACAAACAAACAGAAAAGGGTTCTTTCACCAAATAACCAGATGACCAGATGACCAGGAGTTACTGGCAACTGTGAAATCTTTGGATTCCATAGATGAATTCATGGAGTTGTAAAATGAGTGAAAACCAAACTCCCTTGCTGGGAAGATGCCTACTGCTCCCACTGACTTCCTCTGCTTGGCCTCCCTTCATGGCCTTCTGCTCCATTGCCCTGGTCTGTCCTCCTGACTGCCCCTCCTACTCTGCTGCTTTATGTGACTGCTTTCTCTTGCTTCCTAGCCTTGGTTTTCTGTGCTGCCTATTGCCCTGCCATCCGCTGCTGTTGCCCTGACTGATTTCCTAGATTCTACATGCTTTCGGCCTCTCCTATGGTGTCCTGCTGTCCCTACAAGTACTGCTCTTTTGTAGGTGCTGCTCATGTTTGGCTGTTGATCATCCTCTTCTCGTCTGTCCTGGATGTCTGCTTTGGCCATGCTTCACCCTCCTGGATGTTTGGGCTTTGGAACTGCTGTTCCTACTCCTAATCCAGCAATGCCCACCAGCCTGCACAGATGGTCATCCAGATCCTTTTCTTGGAACTCAGCACTCATATAACCCTACTTGTACAGGGCTACACACTCTATCATCATGATAAAATACTTTCATACCTTTGTGCACTTGTCCTTATGACCATCCAACACTTGCCCTAATGACTTTCCGGCATTTGTCACAATGACTACAGGGCTTTCACTCCAACAACTATCAGGCTCTTGCCCCAACACTTACCTGCCCATCAATAGCTTTTTTCTACCTTCAAGCCTTGCCCTCAAGAGCTTGGTGCCAACAATTCCCTCATGACCCTTGCACTTGAGGGAAACTGGACAGAATGGCTTGAAGCAGCTTTTACATAAGTCATCTCCTTCTCCATGGGATACATTTTTCAACCCTGGAGGTCCTATAGCACTTGGGCCTAGCCCTTTGTACAAATCTCTAAAGGTGGAATCCTCTAATGCAGGGACTCCTCTGGTTGCATGTCCAAGCCCTATGGCACATTTGCAAGGGTGGCAGTCTGATAGAAACAAAAGAAGAAAACAAGTTCATTCCTTTCTGTTTTAGAAATGGCATACCAGAGGTTTGGTGTTCGCTTTTCGTTGTTGATAAATACAGTATTAAGCTTAGAGGGATAGCAACCTAAGGTCTTGCATCCCTAGAGCTTTTCTTCCTTGGAAGGGAGTGCCCTCCCCTCCATGCTGAAGGTTATTAGAATAATCATCATAATATAAATCCACTGGGAGCTAGGTCAGGATGATGGCTGTCCCTTTCCATATATAGAGATGTTGTGAAATTAAATTTCGCCAGCGAAATTCCTGCAAAACTGGCAGTTTGCTTCGTGAAAATATTTCACATAATTCTGCCATTCCTCAAAATATTTTCGCGGGGTGCAAAACTGCAAAATTTCACACGAAATGCAAAATTTTGCTCCCAAAATAGTAAAATTTCACCCACAAGTGGCGAATTTCGCTGTTTCGTGGGTGAAATTTTGCACTGCAGGTGAAATTTCGCAATACATGGGCAAAATTCTGCATTTTGCTTCCACAAAACATTTTGAGAAATGACCGAATTATGCAAAATATTTTGCGAAACAAAATTCGGCAATTTCGCACATCTCTATCCATATGTATTATAATGTCATAAGTTCATTACTCTCCAGTTCCAGTCCTTCTCACCTTACAGGAAGTAGTGTGTGTCACCATTCTTCTTAATGCCTTCAGTTCCCACCTTTTTGGCATCTTCCCTAAAGTGCTTTTAGCCAATGGGAACTTTGCTCCTGTGATCCCTCTAGGCATGGAACCTCCTCTAGAGGGTTCTTGTGCTTTCATGGTGCCAGAAAGGGTGGTAGTTCCTGGAATGCGGCAGGGTATGTGAATGGCACATATACATTGCATAAGTCATCAAACTACCTATAGTTCAAGCTCAAACGTCCAACTCTACTAAGCATTCTACCTCACACTAATCTTCAGCACCAAGCTATGTACCCACCTGCAGTAACATTCAGTCTATGCTGCGCAAGCGTATTATACTTAGTTGCTCACTGAACCAGACAACCATGGAGAAAGACTACAAAGAGGACCTGTACTGAACATGAGAACCAAGGAGAAAGACTACAAAGAGGACCTGTACTGAACATGAGAACCAAGGAGAAAGACTACAAAGAGGACCTGTACTGAACATGAGAACCAAGGAGAAAGACTACAAAGAGGACCTGTACTGAACATGAGAACCAAGGAGAAAGACTACAAAGAGGACCTGTACTGAACATAAGAACCACAGAGAAAGACTACAAAGAGGACCTGTACTGAACATGAGAACCAAGGAGAAAGACTACAAAGAAGACCTGAACTGAACATGAGAACCAAAGAGAAAGACTACAAAGAGGACCTGTACTGAACATGAGAACCAAGGAGAAAGACTACAAAGAGGACCTGTACTGAACATGAGAACCAAGGAGAAAGACTACAAAGAGGACCTGTACTGAACATGAGAACCACGGAGAAAGACTACAAAGAGGACCTGTACTGAACATGAGAACCAAGGAGAAAGACTACAAAGAGGACCTGTACTGAACATGAAAACCAAGGAGAAAGACTACAAAGAGGACCTGTACTTTGCCTGGAGAAGACAGCAGGAGCAGTGAACAGCAGACTGAATCTGTAAAAAGATTTTACTCACATTCCAGTCATTTGAAATCGCCTATAGCTGCCGCTCAGCCATGACTTTAGCCCTGGGTGAGAGAGGGACAAAGGGCAGGAGAACTTCATTCCAAGATCAAACAGGATGGGAGGGGATGTGTTTCTAGATCTGCTGTTGAATAATAGAAGTGACACTGTCAGGACAGTCTTGGTGGAGAGTTGGCGGGCAACAGCAATGATAATAGAGTTATAGATGATAAGTGGAACTCCTTCACCAAGAAAAACGCCAGAATGCTGAACTGCAGCAGATCTAATTACGGCTGCAGTGGGCAGAGCCCTGCAGCTGTTTTGCGATTGGTGAGAAAAGGGAGCTCACCGAATACTGACCGTCCTTTTTCCTGTGTTTCCGGCAGTGGAGGTGGATGCGAATCCTCTAGTGGCTGGAACACAGCACTGTCCATCATGTCCATTATGGCTGCCGGAGTGCAGAGCACATGCACAACAACTCACGCATGCACACACAACTCTGGAACGCCGGTGGCACACTCAGCCATGTCCAAGATGGCAACTGTTGTTTACTGCACATGTGTGAGTTGCCGCGCATGCATAGCTAAGTCCGGCAGCCATCTTGGACACATTGGATTGTGCCACCAGCATTCCCGAGTTAAGTGCACATTTGTGAGTCATCGCACATGCACACTGCACTCCGGCGGCCATATTGGACACAGTGGACAGTGCTGTGTTCCATCTGCATCCTCAGCTACAGCCGTACTAGCTCTGGCCAGAGTTTGTTTTGATTAGCTACTGGAGATTGGGGGTCAACTGGTGAATACACCATGGAGTGCCAATGCCAAGTGTGAGGCCCTGCAGAATTTAATGAAACTAGTGTCTAGATGCATCCCTAAAGGTAACAAGAGCAAGGCAGCAAGACGCTGATGGTGTAGTGGCTAGAGCACAGGCTTGGAAACAGAAGATGCAGTACTCTCTGGTTCAAATCCCACTGGAGCCACTTACATCTTGTGTGACTCTGACTGACTCACTTAATCTCTCAGTGCTTCAGTTTACCCAGCTGTAAAGATAGGTAAAAGCAGGATGCTACTGAAAATATGGCAATCCAGCTGGGCTATCTGGGGTAAATAAACTGTTAAAAAAAAATCAAGAGGGCTAGGTAGCAAAATCGTGAGATGTCTAAAAGCCTGCAGGGGAAGTTTTGGAATGAATATGACAGCATATTATAGTGGAAAGATTCTGGAGATAAGGCCCAGGAAGAAGATCATACATCGATTACAAAGAGAATGCAGGCCTATGATCATTTAGAGTATGACAGGACTGGAATACAGGATTGTGCAACAGATCATGGAGAATAACAACTCTTCCTTTAATATACAGGGAACAAAAAACACAGAGTCAAGGAGACAAGGACAAGGTGGGGTACCTCATCGGGGAGGGGGCATAGAGGAAGACAGGCTATATGATAGTGACACTAAATATTCAGCTTGGAAATCAGGGGGTTTGACAGCAGGGGTAGGAATTTGTAAGGCATGAGCAGGCACTGCTGATCATGCCTGAACTAGTTGGTAAGTATCTGGAGATAGTTAAGCCAGGAAAAGCCCAGGGCTTGGATGGTATCCACCAGAGGATGATAGTGAAATTCAAAGGGGTTCTGGGCATCAGGGGACTGCTGTGGCACACTGGTGACATAAGATTGCACACCTGGGATGACAGGAGTGGAGGATGGCAGGGTATTTGAATCAGTTTCAGTGAAGATGGACTCTTCCAGGTGATGAGTTGAGCAGTGCATCACTCAGACAGCAGTTCATACTGGTGGCATAGAAATATAGACAATGATGGCAGGAGAAGACCGTTGGTTCATTCAGTCTGCCTGTAACACCTTTTCACACCCTGGGACCTTTTGTCTTTAGAGGATTTTAGCCAACACTATCCACTCCCATGCTCCCTGCTTTATGGCTGCTACCCTGAGTAACTACTAAGCCCTTTTAGCCTGTCCTAGCCATGCTTGAAACCATGAATGGTTTTGGTGCCCACCATATCTGGCATGGTGGTGGTTGTGACACTGAAGGAGCAGGTTTCCACAAGCTGTCAAGCACCCCCTCAGGATGCCTCAAGTGCGTGTGCTCTTGTGTAAGGTGGGGTGGAGGGAGGGAGAAACACTGGAGGCTCACTCGCAACTGCAATAATGCTCTCTTCCACTGGCAACATAAATTAGATATTTAAAAGAAACACTGAAAAAAGAGACACAAAGAGTGAGCGCATTGTCAGGTGATCTTAGCTGCAACCGCTACCATAGCTGCACTTGCATCATTCCAAAATCAGCGAGGTGTGGTAGCAGATGTCTTCTGGAAGCACACGTCCATCTCTGGGAGCTACACTCAAGAAAGTACTGGCAGTTTCAGTTTTTAAATAACAATTATGTACAAACTAATCCTCGGTTTTATAAAACAGTCATATTGTAGAAGTCTGAATATTCACTATTGTTAGACACTAAAATTTCTGACCCCATACATGCATGGGTTTGCATCATGCACTGCCATCTCAATGTCAGAGATGCATGGTACGGAGCAGACCATGGAATTCCGGTCGGACTGACCGACACTCATTTTTTAGCAAAAATACAGATTTCAACTATGTATTATTCACTGTGAGCAGAATCAGAGCAAACACTGAATTAAGCTCAATTAATCAGCCACACAAAAGCAGGGGCGCTGGAAGCAGCTAAGAAAGCTGACAGAATCCCTTTAAATCCTGAATCACAGCAGATAAATTTATCAGGTTGAGGTATTAACCTCACAGGTGCTGACTCTCTCTCTACAATCCGTTATATAACATTGGGGAGGAGGATAACCCAGAAGATATTTCCTGAAGTGAAAATATAATTAAATCAGAGCTGTTATATCCAATTTCCCCAGAAGATTCAAAGTCCAGGAAAGTGCCATCATAAGGTAGCAAATACAGGGCTTCTACTTGAGAGTCATTTAAAACAGGGGAATGAAAATTCACAGACGGTAGTCTGAAAGCGGAGGAGGAATTCTGTGGGTCCATAATTGGTGTACAAAGCTATCACCCCAGGGTTACTATTCCTCCAAAAATCTGTTATTTTAAGTTGGTTAGGGATCTCAACATTGGTGGTTTCATCCTCAGATAGGGAAATGGGTCCTTTGCTTATTTTTTTCCCCTTGTTACCATTTTGACCTTTATTTTTCAAAGGAGGGGAAATCATCATTGAACTATTTTTCCCACTTCTAGTACTAACCAGAGTGAATCTCTTTAAATTATTCTAACACTATAAAAACATTGTTTCAAAGGAGTTATCCCTTTACAATAAGACATTTCTCAAAATAATATCCACAAAATCCACCAGGGGTTCAGTAAGCAATAATACCTGACAGGGTGGGCGGTATTGGGCTATACCAGACCGCCCAGTGGTGTAATGAGGCCCGACGTTGGAGGCAGAGGGACATATAGCCCCTGGAAGGTCTGGTATGGCCCATGCCATCTACCCTGGAGGGTATTATTGTGCTTAGAAAATGGGACAATACTGTACATTATATGTTTGAAAAAAAAATGCATGTTTAAATCTTAACATTTTTAAGTGTTTCATTGATTTTGTAATAAAATAGTTCTGCTCCCCTGTTAGAATACTGTATTTTTCTATTTGAGCACACACACACATGTTTCAATATTGATTTTCTTTTTTTGTTCATTCCATGCTTTTGTTTTATAATTTATCATTGTGTGAATTCTCATCATCATCATCATCATCATCAAATCTTTATTTATTCAGGTGAACATCATTGAGCAAGGCTCATTTACAAGATGGACCTGATAAGGTCAAGGTTCAACAGTTGATACACAACAGACACATCAATACACTTATATAAAACAGTTATACATACAGGGGAAAAAAACGTTTATAAACACAGTGATGTACAGTAAATTCGCATGATAAAAAACGGTTACAGGAAAGTTAAGCTAATATTTACAGTATATACAGTATATACATATTGCATTACAGCCAGAGAGGAAGCAAGTGAGCAGGAGTAAATCTGTGACTGCTTCCGGAGATGAAAATGTGACAACTTTGTTACATTAAGTCGCCCCCCCCCACCCCATGGTAATATGAATCGGTTAGTTTTTTTTTTCCTTGAAGAGGACCAGGAAGTTCACTGCAACCACACATTTCAAATGGAATTAGCCATGGATCATCAGTTTAACACCCCCGGCCTGTCTAAACCTGCAGCTGAACACAGAGAAATCATATCCCAGCATGTCTGCTGACCACAATGCTGTGAGCTATGGAGACACCAACAGGACCTGTCAACAGTCCTGAGAGGTTGAGAAAATGTGCTAAGCAAGCTGAACAAGGGAAGCGGGAAGTGATATCGGGTGGCAAACAGAAAAATCAGTCACTGGAGTGCCAGCTGTATTCCACAAGTAAAACAAGGTTTTTTTTCTGTGAGGTGTTGTGTGTATGGCTAAGAGCACTTGTTTTATTACTGTATGCAGAGGCGTGCGCTGCAATTTTGACAAACGCACTGGTGATGTGAAGCTGATCAGAGTGACGACTTGCTTTTCAGTTTAAAATGTGGATTTGCTTTAATTTTCTGCAATTGTTTAATGCAGCAAGAAGTGAGAGCCACAGAGGTTGGTGTGTGGGTTCATGTGGCAGCTGGCACTGAACTGGGCAGTGTTGAAGGGGCAGGATCTCTCACTAAGCGACAGAAAAAAATGGCTGCAATTTCAAATTATTTGGGGTGGTTTTGGCCAATTAGCAAGCAAAGTGTGCACACTGATACTAGAATGGGTGAAGGGGCACTAGGGCTGGTACTTTTTATTTCCTGGTCATCTATGGAAAGTTAATGTATCCCCCCTGACAGGGGTATCAGCCAATCAGAGACCAGGAAATAAAAAGCCCATTTCTAAGTTAATTTATTTTTAATGGAAGTCTAAAACTTCCATGAGTCGAAAAGTGGAAGTCATTCCAGATTTTTGGAAGTCAAAATAATTCCTGGAGCCCACATTTTATAAGTCAGTATTCCGGGAAGGACCATTCTATAGATGTTAATATAAATATGAGTGGTAAAATACAATTTCTTTTAGAAAACCCATCATTTCCTGACTTCCATGCCTGTAATGTTGGAAGTTGTCTAATTTTTGGTTTACAACTGGAAGTCAATGACTTTCTCCCACTTTATTTTGTAAGTTTTTGCCTTATTTTTGGAAGTCAAATACTGCCAAAATGGTGTTAAATGAAGCCCTGCTATCCACCAACACAGAACAATAAAAAGTTCCTTATAGTTGAAAAATATCTGGTGCAAATACAGATACAGATCCTAATTTCCAGCCCGGTGAGTTCCAGCAACCAGTCTTTGTTCAGCCATTTAAGTTTACAATTTCAGATAAGTTCCAATGACCTTGTATCAACAGTCTTTTATCAGTATCCCTTATAGAGGCTTTATATTTCAAAGTACTCCTGGCTTTTCTCTTAAAAACAAAAACCAAAATCAGTAAAGAAATCCACAGATGGAACAACGCCCAAAATTTATCTTTAATTACTTAAGCTTTTAAATTATCTTTCCCCTTCTTATAGGAGGTAACAGTATATGCTACCCTTTAGAAACTGAATTAAATTAAATTGTTCCCTAATTAAATCTTATTTATACGTTTTTATAGATTCCTGGATTTTTTAAACAATGCGAGTAGTGGCTGTAAATCCAGGTTTTAATGTGCATTAAGAGCAAGACTTTTTTAACCTTTTTAGCCAGATGACTTAAAAACATTTACCATCCTTTTTGGTGGAATTTTTTATAAAAATCTGAAGGTGTTTACTAAAAGAGCAGCCCAGTAATGCACACACTGGAACAGCTGGCCGCACCAAAAATCCCAGTCGGATACCACAGCAACAATTTAGCAGGGTTTTAAAGCACTGGAAAACAGCAAGAGATGCCTTCTTTTAAATAGTTTAAGTTGTTGGTTTTAATAAACAGTAAAACAATTTCCAATTGATGCTACTATTGGTGAAATAATCTGATCTTTCACATACCTGTGTGCACCAAAAGAAGGTTTGCTCATTTAGCTGTAATGTCTATATCTCACTGAGATTTTTAAAGACAGCTTTTCAGTGCAGTTTTCGGTGTGGTTTGCAACTGAAACCTGACAGCAGGTCTGAAGACTTTTAAAAATTATGCAGGGCTCCACAGAATGCCGACTCATGTACACTTTGTACTTTAATTCTAAAGCCAAGTCATGTGAGTAGACCATGGAGAAATAATATATAAAACTAGTGTGGATTTAAATTCAGAGCAATCTCTCTTAAAGAGATATGTAAAAAGCACTTTATGCACCTTATGCATTTTAGATAAAATGGATGGTATTATTTATTGTACTCTATTTATTCAGCTGCTTAATCAATTTAATGATTTATGGGCTTATTTATATATTTTACTGATATTCACTTTATTTATTTATTTATCTATCTATCTATTTATTTATTTATTTATTATGTTGGAGACAAACTCTCCATGGTAGCTCCTCAAAAGATGTCAAATAGAAGCAACTAGATAAAAAAATAAAGCAAATAAGAATATACTTTACAAGGTATTCCTCTAATTCTAAAATAAAAATAAATATTCTGAGGTTCAATAGAATGTCACAGAAAGTGTTGCTTCCAGGAGGAGAGATGAGGGAGAAAAAATGGATGAGACTCCAAAAAATCAGGATACCAGACAACATACACCATAGTATCTGCACGGTAGCTGAGACCCTGCCTTTACCTCTGCAGGTTTACCAACAAAAGAAGCCGTCCGCCTGGCCACAGCCACCACGGACTCCTCTGGCAGGGCTGGCTTCTAGTCAGAGCAGCTGTTCAGGAATCATCCCATTCCAGCAACACAAGTGGAAAGATGAGATCCCCCTCCCCCACTGGAGCACTATCAGGTGTGAAGGCTGACAGGCATGTGTGGGCTCCAGTGTATCAGTATAGAAGGGCTGCTGTCTTACAGTATGTTTCATCCTTCTGACAACTGCTTCAGGTAAATTTACCACCACCTTTTATTTTTAAGGAAAGTGGAGAAGAAGGGGATGGAATAACAACTTCAAATTCAGGACAGAATGCAAGAGGGAACTACAAACCTAAAAGAAAGAAATCTCACAGGAAAAATAAACCCCGAGAGCAAAGTGATATTATCACGCAGAAAAACTCTTCAGGTGCCACAAAACAAAATGAAATGAATGGGTCAGAAATAAATCAGAGGATCTGTAGTGAGGGTCTGACTGGTCTGGAAGACATTGTTGTCTCTCAAGTTTCACCTTAGTTAGGGACAAAGGCTTTTTTGGATGTCCAGAGGGAGACTGAGGAGCAAGAATCTTCTTTTAATCTGTCCCCTAAATCAATCAAATTTTTATCAAGCACAATTCCAAGAGATCAAAGCGCTTTACATCCTAATACAAATAAAACTTACATAAATAAACATAGATAGAATCACAGTGTCGTGAATCTTAATATACCATCTTAATCAAATTCCTCAGAAAATGCTTGCCTAAAAAGGTATGTTTTTAATTCAACTTTAAAGGTGTCAGTGGTCAGGCACTCCCTAATCTGATGAGGCAGAAAATTCCACAAGGTTGGGGCCACAAAACCAAAAATGAGGGCCCCAAATGTCTTCAAACAGACCCTGGGAACCTCCAGCAATCCCTTGTCCGAGTGAGCGGAGGGGGCGGTAGGGGAACAGAAGATCTTGCAGGTAGCTGGGTCACTGTCCATGTAGGGCCTTGTAGGTCAGCAAGCCAACCTTGAAGGTGATCTGCTAATTGACCGGCAGCCAGTACAGATAGCGGAGCACAGGCATGATATGGCAAGATTTTGATGAGCCAGTCAATAGCCTGGCTGCTGCCTTCTGCACTAGATGTGATCAGCAGAGATCAACCCCTGGTAGCCCTAGGTATAGGGTGTTGCAGTGATCAAGGCATGACGTTATGAAGGCATGAACCAGGGTTGACATATTGCCAGGCAGAATCAGGCGCTTGATCCAGGCGATGTTCCTCAGATGATAAAATGAGGTCCTGACTATGGCCGACACTTGGGATTTTAGTGTCAAGCCACTATCTAGTACAATGCCCAGATTTTACACCTGATTAGAGGCAGGCAGCTGGACATCTCCGAGCCTGAGTCCAGAGGACTGACCAGCTTGCAACTTCATGCCTTGGTGACCAGGTTCTACAACCAGCACCTCGGACTTGTCTGGATTCAACCTCAATCAGTTGACACTCATCCAGCTCTGGATCTCGGTGAGGCAGTTGTTAAAGACTGAGACTGCCTTACCTTGCTTGGGCTCAAAGGATATGTGGAGCTGAGTATCATCTGCATCGCAGTGAAAACTCAGCCTATACCACCTAATAATGTCCTCCAACAGCAGCATATACACTGTGAACAACTGTGAACAACATGGGGGGATAAGATCAAGCCTGTAGGATCCCACATGACAGGGGGAGAGGTGCCAAGGAATAAATCCCCAGCACTACTCTCTGCATCCTGCCAGTGAGGAATGATCTAAACCACCTGAGGACTGTACCTGACAGTACACAGAAAACCCGCAGGCGCTCCATCAACACCCTGTGGTCCACAGTGTCAAATGCCACAGAGCGATCAAGAAGAACTAAGATGGTACAGCTCCCTCAATCCCTCACCATCAGGAGATTATTCAGAACCCAAATAAGGGCAGTCTCTGTACTATGCCTCTTCTTAAAGCCAGACTGGAGAGGATCGTAGAGATCATGTGTTGTTAAATTTTCATCCAGTTGTGTGGCCACCACTTTCTCGATAACCTTGTCCACAAAGGGCAGGTTAGAGACAGGTCTGTAGTTTGCCAGGCAGTCTGGATCTAGAGGTTTTTTCAGGAGTGGTACCACTACTGCTTCCTTCAAAGGTTCTGGAAAAACCCCAAACCCTGTCTCTAGCGAACATCAAACTAACCCAGCAAGGACCGGACCGATGACTTCAACACATCCCACTAGGAGGCATGTAGGGCCCAGGTCCAGACTCCAGTAGGTTGAACGCAGTCCCTGTATGACCTGCACAATATCCACAATCGCCAACTGGCCGAAATTGGACCAGACAGGCCAACTGCTCGCAACATCTTGCCCATCACTGCAAAGCCCATTAGAGGTGTTGATTGGATTTCCAATCTGATAGTGGCAATCTTATTGGCAAAGAACTGAGCAAACTCATCACATCTAGCTTGTGAAAAAGTTTCCTGTGACTGAAGGCAGGTTGGATTGCACAACCTGTCCACAGTCTGGAAGAGCTGAGCTGGTCTGTTCCTTGCTGTAGAAGTCTCCTTGGACAGGAACTCTGCCTCCTTACAGGAAATTTCCGATTGATAGTCTTTATAATGGGCTATCAATCTAAGTTTGTCAACTTTCAGACCAGATTTCTTCTAACTCCTCTCCAACTTTCGACCCCCTTACTTCATCTCCTTCAAAGTCCCATCAAACCTTGAGGACATCTGGTGAAGGGAGAGGGGGTAAACACAGACAGGAGCTACAGAGTCGAGGGTCTCAGTCACCACCCTATTATAAGCTAATACCAACTCCCCCAGCTCCTTGCATACACTCATTAAGCCTGATAGGTCCAGTATGTCCATAAGACCATCCAGGGTCAAGCCCCTTAAAGGGTGGTACCGGACCATCTCCATAGGGGCATGTCTATTGAAGGGGTGCCTCGAATCTGAACCTTATGGTATGGTGGTCCGACCAACAGACCAGATCCACCATCAGATTGGAGACCTCCATCCCCAGTAGGAAGATCAGATCCAGTGAATGACCGTGAATGTAAGTTGCAAAAGTAACCACCTGTGTGAGGCCCAACAAACTCATCAGTTGGAAGAAGTCTTCTCCAAATTGCAAGAGTCCATCATCAATCCAGGCATTGAAGTCCCCCAGAATTATCCATCTGAGGAACTCCAGCACCTAGTCGATGATGAAGTCTGCAACTTCCTGCAAGAATTCCTTCCCATCACCAGGTGGACAGTAAATGAGAAAGATCCTCAAATACTAGCTGCATTATTTTAGACTCAAACCTACATGTCCTTAGACTGTTTGCATCACTCAGAATTGCCTTTTGAATACTTATTTGAAATTTCTACTGGGTCAAAATGTTGCACGCTCTACAGTGCAACGACATGACCACGAGGTAGGAACAACAGTGTAGTAAGACCGAGATGGTGCAAAACCTGAGAAAGGAAGATTGTGCAGTAGTGCACCCTCTCACTCTTCCCAGTGCAGGATAAGAATCCTGCTGGGATAGGGGTCCACCAAGCAGCTGCCATGGCTTGATGGGATGAGCCACTGACAGCAAAGGAGGCAAGCAGTGTGCTTGGGACTGGGTTTCGATTCCCGGTCCCAGATACATGGAATTTTTTTTCATACTTTGTGAGATATTAAGTGTTAAACCGCCCCCCCCGAGTTAGTTATATTAGTTGGGGGGTTTCGGGGGGCACAGCCCCCTGTAACAGGGTGCAGGGTAGAGCCCCCTGCAAAAACAAGAATTATGCCATTTGCAATCTATCACGCTGTATTGGCAGCATGGTATATTGCTACAGCATCACGTCTTGCAACATCATGACCCCGTGCCTTTGAAATTTATGGGATACCTAGATTGGAGGTGTAAACCCCTGAAAAATTAAGTATGTGGTTAGCCCACTTGTTACTGATAACAGAATAGCCTGATGTTTATGTTACCCGCCCTCCAAGCCACCTCTTCCCTGATTGTGTCCTGCTGTATTGTAAATCTTCTAGTACAGCGGGGACAATATGGGAATGGGAGGGAACATTTAAACTACATAGTATTAATATGTTGACACCTCAAAATGTTCCAACCCCAGTGGGTAGTATGGACTTTCAACAATTGAATGATAGCAGGGAAGAAGACCTTAAAAAGAGAAAGAGAGTATCAGAGGTGATTCACAGTCACAACTGTACTGGCTCACTTTCTCAGTCCTGGGAAAAAAAGAACTTTATCCTTGTTTGGTTGACTGATTTCAAAAGGAGAAACTATTGGCTCTATCAAGAAAGAAATTGCTGCCTTTTTATCATGTACTCTTCATTTAGATTTACAGTGTAGTGCAGTAGAATGGATTACAGTCCATCATGGAGTCTCAGACTCCCCTCAAATAAATATAACCTTTAAAAATGTAAAGTTGGTGGCCCAGGTTTTGAAATTTTCACCTGTATTAGATCAAACTGAGATATTATTAACTAACTATGTAATTTTTGGAAATGATAAGAAAAATGTGTCTAAAAATAATGCAACAGATTTTACAGTAAATAATCGCTTTGCCATACTAGATCCACAATGACAAATACACACAGACATGACACAAAGACATATAGAAGATCTAACAATCCTCTCCTGGAACATAGAGGGGCTAATGTATAAATTAGTGGATGAGGAAGTAAAGAAATTCCTGGCAACTTTTTTATATTTTATGTTTTCAAGAGACCTTGTATCAAACTGATCCCCCCCCCCCCGTGATACATGGATATACAGGATTTGGAATAGCAGCAACTAGGGACAAAAAGTATGGTAAAATTAAGGCAGGCATTGCAATATATGTCAGAACCTCTCTAAATTATAAAATAACCTTATTAAATTATCTATAAAAAAAAATTATTCTGCTACTATTAGAATGTCCAGTCAACAAAATGATTATTTTTAACGTATATTTTCCTCCAATCACTAAATCTAACTCTGTTTTTTTGATGACTGAATTGATATATTTCTCAGAGGATCTTAAAGAGGTAGTTAATAGCTATGAAACTTATCCTGTTGTTGTTCTTGGAGACTTCAATGCTAGAATACAGGAAAAGGATCTTTCAGAGATGTTTGAAAATGAGCTCATTTCAGCATTACATATCATTAATCCTATAGTAAACATGATCCAAAACTCTAAAGATAAAAAAACAAACCAATAAGGTAAGAGTCTGGGAAAAACGTTGAGCTAATTAGGCCTCATATTATTAAATAGTCATGCACCAGGTGACCATCAGGGAAACTATAACTTTATGGGCCATTTTGGCTCATCTCTGATTGACCTGGTGTGGACCGACACGGATGCTCTGAAACTCTTTAAAGATTTGGCAATTTTGGAACAGTTCGACACTGCTCATTTCCCTCTACTAACCCATTGGCAAACTGCAGGCAATACTGATGTGGATGAGACTAGATTAAACACTGATGGCCTTGAAATTTTTTAATTTAAAAAGAATTAGATGGGGAAGGGGCTGTAGATTTATTCCCAGAATTATTTTATTCAGATTATTTGTTATCATTATGGAATACCCTCATGGAAATTAATGATGTTCAGATAGCATATAACAAATGGACAGAAATTATTGACTACATTAAACCTTTTTTGAAGAACAAATACCATCTCTAAACCATTTAATGTAACCTGGTTTAATAAGATCTATAAAAAATCTAAAATAACAAATAGGCAAGCACAATACTGAAAGAAATTCCCTTCGAGATAAAATTTGAACATTCTTAATAGAGTTAGGAAAGACTATAGGAAAACTTTGCAAAATGAGAGAAATACTGTACATACTGTCAAATCATGTGGGATAATCTGTGAAATACTGTCTTAAAAAAAGACTGTAAGACTTTTTGGTCCCTGGTTAGTCATGGTTACAGCCAGTATTCTAGGTCGGTGGAAGCTTATATAACCATCTTAACCAGTGAAGCACATTTTCACAATCTTTATTTTTCCACTTACGAAGACATAGATCATTTTTATTAAGACTATCAAACCTCAGAAGATAATGCTCAGTTTCCCCCCAGATCTTTCTTCATTTACAGAGAAGAAGTAATTCATGCTATTAATTCTGTCTTCAAATAAGGCCACAGATCCTGATCTAATCTTGTCAGACATCTATAAGTCTTTTGCTGACTGGTGGCTTTCGATTCTTTTGATTATTTTATATTTTTTCATACAAAAAGGAGACTTCCCCCGAGTTGGAAGGATAGTATTATTTTCCCTATATTTAAAAAAGGACTTCCAACAGACCCAAGTATATATAGACTTATTAGTTTAAATGATACCTTGCAGAAAATCTTTTCTAAAATAATTCTAATCAGGCTTCAAACTTGGATTTCAGAAAATAATCTTCTTAATGAAGTTCAGAATGGTTTCAGAAGTGATAGGTCGACGATTCAACACTGTTATGTCTTGTCACATTTCATCTGGAAATATGTTAACATAAAAAATTCCAAATGTTTCTGTTGTTTTATTGATTTAAAATCCGCATTTGATAGTATAAACCATAAATTACAATGGCGAAAACTTCAAGCTTTAAATATTGATCCAGATTTATTGAGAATCCTAATAGGGTTATATCAAGATACTTGGACTAGGGTTCAGTATAATCAGGCAGAGAAAGTTATTATTGCAATTAAAACAAATCTGGGAGTCCATCAGGGCTGCCTTTTGGCCCCCACTTTATTTAATTTGTACATCAATAATATAATAGACCACATGGAGCAGTCACCAATACATTCTCCAGCAACAGCTAACAGAAAAGTTTCTTGTCTTGCCTATGCAGATGACATAGTGTTGATTAACTTCTACTTTATTTTTGGGATTACAGAAAAAGGTGGAGCTCTTTTCTAAACTATGTACAGAAAGTAGGTTAACTATTAATATAAACAAAACAAAAATGGTTGTCTTCAGTAAAAAAAAGACTAGGAACCTGACATCAAAAAACAGAAGTTGGTTATAGAAAATACTATGATTATCTTGGGGTCAGATTTTCTGAAAATTGCCTATGGAAAAATTATACCCACCTGATGGAAATCAAACTTCAAATGGCCTTTAATGCCTTTAAAAGATTTCATGCTACTGTAGGTTGGGTAAGGGCTCCATAAGGGGTACACTTAAAGTAATAAATGTAAAAATTAAAACAAGTATATTACATGATGCTGACATTTGGTCTTTCACTAATTTAAAAAGCTTGAAATCTTATTGAATAAAATTTATCATTATATTCTGACAGTCTCTTGATCAGTGCTGGCTGAGGTACTAAGATTTGAACTAGGCCAATTATCATTGACCACCCACATTATGGAAAAAAATTAGTCTTTCTGCTGAAAATGTTTCTTCTTTCAGAAGATTGTCTTCCTAGACAGTGTCTGGAAGAAGAAATAGATTATTCCAGAAGGAGTTTTATTTTCCCCATGACTAAAATAATTAAAGAAATCTTATTTCCACCAGGATTAGGTTATGTGTTGTACACAACATATATGAGACCAATTGAGGAGCTCATTCTTCAGATGAAAAACTGTATAAGGGACATTGCTATTAAAAAAGATTGATCATGAATAATTATGCTTAAGAATTATAAGTGGTATAAGAAATTAAAAAGCAAACATTTCCTGAAACACTACTTAACAATTCTAGAAGACCCCAGTTGCTAGAAGTGTGATAACCAGATTTAGGATGGACTTATATAATGCTAATAATATTTTTTTTTCAAACAGAATCATGCCAAGGTATTGAATTCCTATTGTAAATGTGGAATGAATCTGGAGGATGACCTCAAACATATTACGTTAGTCTGTCCCTTATATTCTAGGAAAATAAATATCTGGTTGGGCCCGATACTTGCAGACCTCAGTCTCCCTCTGGACCAGATAATGCTGTTTCTAGACAGTACCCGGGATAAGTTTATCCTGGATAGACTAGTGGGTTATCTACTGACTATGAAATGGTATCATGACTTAGATATAAGTCCTTTTCACATTTCTTATGTATTATCAACCCACAGTGTGTTAGGAATAAGTTTGCTCCCATTTTAAATCTCTTTTACATGTCTATGGGATACACTATGGCTGAATATTTTAATGATTTAGGAGGTATAATAATTGCGTCCTATTTTTAGCTTAATGCTGTTAATATTGTTATTGTGTACGATGAAATTGTAAAGGCTTATGGCTGATCAATAAACATGATATGGTGGTGGTGGTGATGATGTAATTTGACAGGGGATGAACCCTGATCCTGCAGATCAGGGCTGGCAGTATAGCCTAGAGGTTAGAGTAATGATCTGTGAATGAGCTTGGTACATCCAGCAGGCAGATCTGGATTTGATTCCCACAACCTCCACTTGCATGCTGTGTGACTCTGAACAAGTCACTTAACCTTCCAAGTGCTCCGAGGCCACCCCTGAAAACAGGCATCCATGCCTAGTGAGCCTTACCCAGTTACCAAAAAATAAAATAAATAAATAAATAAAATACAGTGGAGCCCTCTTAAGTGCACACACTCGGGACAAAAGATTTATGTGCATTTACGCGGGCTGTGCATTTAACCAGAAAATTACTTCCAGGCACATTTCACTTTCTGAGATGCATTTTATTAACTATTGGGTGCTCAAGTTAAAATAACATTACTGCACAATCCTGCAGCACAGTAATACTTGAAAACAATCGGTAATCTTCTGTTTTGTGTGCTTCATTGTATAATTTCTAATTAAACAGAAGGCTAAAGTCAGTCTTTTCTTTTGACAAATTAAATTTCCTTACTGTGTAAGGCCATACTAGACAGCACAGCAACTGCAGTTACAGTGGCCAATTAAGATGTTAAGGTGTACTGTTTAAGGTGGCACATGTACAAAATGTGCACTTAAAAGTTGGGTTGGACTGAAAATCAATAGGCAAAGTAAAAAAAATGTGCTTTTAACTGAAATTTGCTCTTACATGTAGTGCACTTAAGAAGTAAATTTAACATTGGATGAACAGGAAGAAATTGGAATATGGAAAAAATGTGCATTTAAGTGGGATGTGTACTTATCCGATATGCACTTGTGGGCTCCACTGTAAATATCTTAACTCAGAAAACACGTCTAGTTTCTGAAGAAGGTCAGAATGCTGACTGAAGCGCTGAGGACTTTTGCTCCATGTTTGTAAAATTTGCCTGGTCTGAGATGCTGTTTTTTGTATGTTGCACTTAGCACTTTTGAGTCAATATACTGTAAATGTGCTCATTTTGAGTTTAAATACATATTCTAAGGGCTGCCTTCTGTTTGGTGCCAACCAATGTTGTCATTTGGTTTAGTTTCTGAGTCATACTAGCAACCAGCCCTCAGAATGTACTTTTAGAGTGGGCCATAAAATTCATTATCTAAAGAATGCTTTATTTCCTATGAAGTGTTACGTCCTGTTGTTTCATGGAAAAAAAATACAATGCTGAAATGCAGAAAGGACATTGGTAGAAACAGCATACATGGTACAAAATGAAGCAGGCATTAATTCCCTAGTAATGTCCATTTCATAATGTAGTACTGTTTCTAGCCACATCACAATCATCACCAGACAAATATAAAAGGAAAGCAGATGTCAATTCCCACTCACCCACCCCGTGGTACTCATACAATTGCTGCAAACAGGCCAGAGAATGGATAAAGTAGAAAGAGGAGTGCTTTCACTTTGGTATTTTTGAAATAGCTTTTCTTATACCAAATTGCAGGCTGCAATATGTAAATAAGGAATCCCAAAATGCAATGCACCTGTTTTCAGACAGTGCAATGAATGTTTTCTGAGTTGTATAGCAAAGCTATTGCTGAATGTAAGCAAAGTTTGTTATTCTTGATGAAAGTTAGATAGAGTGACTGAACAAATCCTGGTATGTGTCACTATTAATACAGTCACAATATAAATGAATGTTAAAATGCAGAAAACACAATAAAAGTATTGAAATGCTGCACACCTGTCTCTGTGTTATTGTTTTCAAATCACATAAGTCTGTATTATTTTTTGCAAGTGTTTGCCATGTTACAAGTACATTAATCCACTTCAAAGTCGAGCTCTACTAGGAAATTAATGCCTGGTTGGTGGTTGGAGGCACTCGGACTGCGATCTCGTGCCCCAACCCCCCCAACCAGGCATAATTCTCTAGTAGAGCCCTCCTTTGTCATGGATTAATGCTTACTTCATACTTCTGATATTAAGGGAGGCAGTAGAGTGCAGTGGTTTTTAAGAGCACTAAGCTGTGAACTTGAGGAACTGGGTTTGAATTCCACTACCACCATCTGTCTACTGTGTGACCACAAGCAGTCATTGAACTTTCCTGTGCTCCCAGGACACACCTGGAAACAAGCCTTGGCTTAGTGTGTCTTTTCTGGCCACAAACAAACTGTTAGAGATTCCCAGGGTGCGGCTGAAGACCTCCGGAACTCTTGCTTTTATGTATGTAGCTCCGACCCTGTGGAATTGTCTACCTTGTCAGATTGAAGAGTGCAGGACCATGGAGAGCTTCAAGATGGCCTTAAAAACGTACCTATTTCATATGGTGTATGGTGATTAAATAGAATGATTTGGCTTGTATTTAGTACGCATTGTCGGAATCTGGATGTTTATTATTTATTTGTTTTTAATTGTTTTAACTTCTACAGCACTTTGATTTCAGAATTATGCTCTATAAATAAAGTTTACTATTATTACTAAACTGTAAAACAAAAATAAACAAACAATACACAAGTGTATTTAACTTCCAACTGCCAAACAGGTTAAGTACCCAGATTTGTCTGCAGGATCATTAAGAACATTTGTAAAGTTTCAATATGCACCCACCTCTCCAGACCCCCATCTTCTAGGTCACGATACTCTGGGTTTGTCCAGGTTGAAAATTTCTCCAGGATATAAGCAGCCAATCCCACAGGGGAGTCATTCAGTCCGTAACCTGAAACAGGAGAAGTCAGCTTAACTGCAGCCAAATGAAAATCATATCCATGCCTGTGTGACTGGAATCATTAGTTAGTTCATGGAAACAACATTAAAAGAATTAGTCTCCTGATCCTCATGTCTTTTTACAAACATACGAAATTTGCCAGCAGATAAAGGCCTAGAGGTCTATCAAGTCTGCTCAAATGTGCAGCTAGCACCCCTTATTCTGCAGCTGCCCCTTCCTTCCACCCTTCCCCTTCATTAACCCTTCCCCTTGTCCTGTCCCATCCTCGTTTGAAGCAGTCCACTATTCTACTGGATACCACTTCTGCAGGTAACGCATTCCACCCAGCCACCACCCTCTCTGTAAAAAAGTGTCTCCTCATCTCCCTCCTGAACCTTCCTCCCTCCAGTCTCATATCATGGCCCCTGGTGGCCCTCCCTTCCCTTACTTTGAACAGCTCCTCTGTGCCTGTCTTGTTTATTCCTTTCATGTATTTAAAGGTTTCAATCATGTCACCCCTGTCTCTCCTCTCCTCCAGTGAGTACATGTTCAACTCCTTCAACCTCCTCTCGTATGATAAGTCCCCCAGCCCCTTGATCATCTTTGTCACCCTGCACTGCACCCCCTCCAGTAACTTAATGTCCCTCTTCAGATACAGGCACCAGTACTGCACATAAATTATTCTGGATCACTCTTCTAATCTGTAACATCATCTGGTGGAAGCAGTGTTCTTTCCAGGCTGTAGAAGCTCAGTGACACTGTTTGTTTTTGGTTTTTTGCTCCCTCCTCTCCTAAGCACAATGGCATCATATGACACTCAGTCCCCAAGCTGCCTGTGACCCTCCTAGCAGAGTGCAGGATCAGGTGGGGGTCTGCAGGGGCAAGCTATCAGAGAATGTGCAGGACAAGGCTCTGAGAGTGTACCACATTTGTTCTATTCCTCTTCACGAGGCCCTGGGGTGTAGTCATGTTCACAAAGGTCTGTGTCCCAAATGACATCTTTATCACCCCACTTCCCGCAACTGATGCACATACACCCTCTGCCACCTACCCTTCCCCCCATGGATATAATGCAATTGCACTATAACCCAAACCACCAGGAAGCCCCATTAATAACAATGCCTCTACTAACCCCCCACTGCAGGGATCTGAACCCAGGTTACTCTGGGAGGTCATCTACTGTAGGCAATTGATTTCAAATGTTTATATGAACAGTTCCAACATCTCTTATGTATGTTAATATGGCCAGGACACAATTCTTTTTTTTGTACTTATATTTTATTGATTTATGTAACACACTGCATTACATTTCAACACCTACAGGTAGGCATACACGTAGATAATTTTTAAACATCATTTTTACGGTTACGTTACAGCCAATGCCCCTGTTTGTTGTTACTGCACATGGGTCTGAGAGTACGTGCCAGTTATGCTCCCAATATAAACAGTCCATATATTCCATGTCCAACAGTTACATTTTGCGTGAAATTGCATATGCAGCCATGAGCAGGGGTGTCCGCATCGCTCACCCTATGAAAGGGCCAACATCCCCATTTATAATCGGCAGCAATAGAAATATATGCAGCCATTCCCACGGTTCACCACGTCTGATTTACCCAAACAACAAACTAGCAAACCTCCATAACCATGTGATTATTACAATTAGCATTGTTAAGAAAACCGCATTAACAATGGCCTCATATTCCAATCTAATTTGAGCTATTTTAGCTATTCAGGCCAGAAATAACCAAAGGCGAGAGAAATAACTTTTTTAAGATAATACAGTGTTTAAACAGAACTTTCTCCAACCCAGCCCATCTCTAAATATGTAAAGTCCCTCTTCCTGTTTCATCCTACATTAGTTCAATAAATGAGCACTGCGTGAAAGTAAAAGTGAAAAGGGGGTCACTACATTAACATTTTCTATGAGCATGAAACAGTACTTTCTCTTCCCCTCTATGACTCATATTAAGGTACATCACATCACGTACCCACTCATTTTGCCAGTTCCTCTTCAGAATCTATAGCCTCCTCCCTTGCTGCAAATTGAATCTCTATTTTGTCTAGAAGTTTGGAGGCTTCCGATGACACAGAAAATTGATAAGTCTTACCCTCGTAAACTATCCTGAGGCTGGCAGGCATTAGGAGTACTTGGTGAACCTCCAGGGCGCATAGTTTTTCCCTTATGCCATCAAAGCTTTTATGACACATTCTCAAAGCATAACTTAGATCCGGGAATAGGTGTATCTTGCATTCGTTCCAAGACAAAAGGAGCAAGATTTTTAGCCTGTTGCAGAAGAAAGTCTCTCTCCACCGTTGTATGAAAATCAAGCATGTGAGAGTGCGTGGAAGTACAGAACCAAATGCAGCCTTGCGATGGCCACCACGAGGATTGATCTGGTAGGCCTTAATTAGTTCAAAGGGTTGCACTGTTTGCAACAAGTCCTTTGGCCATTCTTGTAAGAAAGCTATCGGATGCTCCCCTTCTGGTAGCCCCAAAGATGCATGGATCTGACTGCATTTTCCAGATTCTCCAGTCATCTCTGAAGTAGGTCGTTTTCTCTGGTTAGGCCCGCTGTTGCCACAAGGGCCTTGTCAGCTTTCCAGGTCACTCCCTTTGCTTCCTCTGCAACTATGTCCACCTTGGAGTGGAGTTGCTTCAGTTTGGACCTAAATTCCTCGATCTTCCGATCCAGCCCCTGGATCGCTCGTAAGAGTACCACATTAGATGGCTGGGACCCTTCATGTTGCGGCGCTTCGGGATAGGGATCCTTACTGCCTCCTGCTTTCACCTCTCTTTCTGATGGGTTCCTTCCAAAGGTGCTCCCACTTTTTTAGTACGGTCCATGGTCTTCTTGCCGAAGGTCGGACAGCTAAAATGTTTATATCTAACTGTAGCTCTTGCAATGCTCTATACTTGAAAGCTGAAGAAAAAAGGGGTGTTCTTGTAGAAAAAGTCAGTTTATGGCCTTTAAAGTTGCTCAGATGAGGAGCTGTGGAAATATGCTACTCACAGCTCGGCTGCTGGCCACGTCCCCCCAGAACATAATTCTTATAGTTGCAACAGTGGTACCATATGCATTCTTAGGGTGTGAGAACTGTGTACCTTAACAGTGGTTTCCCCAGCAATATTAACATATTACTGAGGTCAATCCATAATATACATAACCAGTTCACCGTGGATGTTGAGGTTACTGCCCCTGCCTTGTAAGCTCAAACAAGGTTGAGGGGCCTGGGTTCTTGTTTTCCTGATTGGGGGTTCATATCCAGATAGTTTTGATTTGCATGGTGCTTCACCCAGAGTTAAGTTAAAGTGGATCTGGTGTGAGTGGGGTACAACCTTCTGGTATGCAGTACCTCCCCACAATGTTCCTCTACACATGAAAAATCACAGTGCAACTTTAAATTCAACAAATATGCATTTAGTGACTTAAATATGCTCAAGAGATAAAATGTAAAATAACAATAAAATCTTGGTGAATATTCACAAGGGATCAGGGAATACAAATCAAGACTCTTTTTGCAACTGTAGTGAACCTTAGAGAACCAGGGCCCAATTCAGGTGCCTGTCTTGTCTCAGCCCTTTTAAACAGTGTAAGCAGTAGTAGCACAGTAGTTTCCACCCCCCACCAGGCAATACAATACAGTGGTTATAGACCTTTGGCATAACCGGTCTGCTATACTGGGGTACTACCCTCTGGTACTGGTTTAAAACCCCTTTAAACCTTATACAAGCTCCCTATGCTTCACTGGGTGCAGTGTGTAGGAAGAAATTCCTCCCCTAGGAGTGGTGCTGGCATTGTTGATGTCCTGCCTGACGAATTAACTGCTACAGTTAAGGCTGGTTCTTACGACAGTAGAGATGCAGTGGTCAAACTCACCAGCAGGAAAGGCAAGAGATTAACTTCAGTAGAATGGAATGGAAGATATGTTATTGAAATAAGATGGGATACAAGGAGTATGGCAATGCAATCACTGTGATAACCAACACTGTAAATACTTTGAATGCTGCAACACTTACTTCAGCACGTTATAAAAACTTGGACTCTATTTCAGACTGTATAAGTAGTAGAAGTAGTAAATTTATTTGTAAGACACCCTTTCCCAGAGGCTATGGGCGCTGTACAGGTATAATCCAAATCTCAGAAATGGCCATGCTCCTTGGAGATGTGCAGCTGGGGGGGGAGTGCTCCCCCCCAGCAGACAACAAAGACAAGCAGCAGTGCATTCAAAGAAACACCAAAAAATGAGGGTTACTCACCTGTAACTATAGTTCTAGGAATAGTATATGGTTTACATCCACACTTCTGGCAGTCTCCCTTTAAGAGCTGATTTGCCAGACTGTCTTTAAGAGAAGTTCCTACCACCACCCGGGTGGTGTATCCCTCGGCTCATCCCCATGATGTCATATCCCGCACGATGGTAGCAGCAATCTGTGTGCCACTTGCCAGGGGAGATTGGGTGGGTTGTGTGGATGTGAACCATATACCATTCCTAGAACTACAGTTACAGGAGAGTAACCCTCATTTCTAGGGATGTCAATATGGTTCACTTATCCACACTTCTGGGAGATTTCCAGCAGTTCTCTGGGAGGAGTAGGCAAGGCGTGCACCCCTATTTGGTGAACAGAGGTTGAAGAACTGAGGCCCCAAAAGCAGCATCACAGCATGACTCAAGGTCGATGCTGTAATGGAAGATGAAGGTGTTTGCCAATTTCCAGGTAGCCTCCCTATAGAGCTCCTGTATGGAAATGTCCCTATAAGCAGCCACTGAGGTAGTAGTATATCTGGTGGAATGAGCCCTGAGCCCTATGGGAGGCTCCCTACCAGACAACCTGTAGCAGAGGTCGATGCAGGAGGCAGTCCATCTGCCAATTGTCCTCTTAGCTGCCAGTCATGTTACAAAGAGCTGGTGAGCCTCAGCCTGAACTCCAGCCACGCGTTCCCTATAATAAGAGAGTGCCCACTGCAGGTGCAAAGTATGGAGCCTACGGTCAGCCTCCGAAGATGGGTTGGTAATGTATACCAGAAGGTTAATCACTCGGTAAGGTGAAACTCTGACACCACCTTCGGGCAGAACTCCAGGTGGAGGCAAAGGGCAACATTGTCATTGCAGAAGACTAAGTTTGTAGGCTCCACCGAGGGTACCTGGAGCTCACTGATTCTTCCAATGGAGGTGACAGCCATCAAGAAGGTGGCTTTCCATGACAGGTGTGACATCTCACACCTATATGTGGACACAAGAGGCTTTCCCATGAACTCTGTCAGAACCAGCAACAAGTCCCAATGTTGGTGGTGGTTCATGCACCGGTGCATTCAAGTGGTCAATGTCTTTGAAAAAGTGCCCGACTACCTTCTCCTGCACCACTGTTGGCATACAAGCCCATGCCCGGTATGCAGAGATGGCAGCCAGATGCACCTTGAGGGTTGCCAATCCTGATGAGTCAATTCCTTCCAGGATGCCTCCACAACATGGAGCACATCTTCTGAAAGAGCCTGGAACCCTAGCCCCTCAGGAACCTAGCTGTGACGTGCAAGGATTGAAGATGCAGGGGCAGGAAGTTCCTCTGATGACAAGACAAAAGAACCAGGCACAGAAATGAGACAGCCTGGTTTGCTGAGTGCTCCAGGCCCTCTTGAGTGAGGCCTGACAGGACCAGGGTCCTGGAGGTCAAATTATCTTCAATCCCCTCTGACAATGAGTCAACAAGGTTAAGAAAAAGTTTGACCACCTGTTCGACCTGTGTCGAGGTTGACAAACTGAAAGGGGGGCACCGTGGAGCTAGCGGCCTGTCCCATGACCAAAGCAGGTTTGGTCAAAGCAAAGTGCTCGACAGACATCAAGTGGTCAGGGGAGTCGAGGGAGTGGGAAAAGTACACCCCTTCTCATTCCTATGACTGATGGCAGGATTTCTTCAACCTTTTTTCCCCACAACTGTCATGGCCCCACTCCTTTGGGCTTTCATACTGGACCTTCCCCTTGTCCGGCCAGGCGGCATCAACTTTCACTGCTTATCGCCCATCAGACCGGTAGGGTTTCTGCAGGCATTCAGAGATTTAATCACCGGCCTGGTGTTGGAGTCTCCAAGAAGGTTAATTCTGGGGGATTCAATGACTGGGTTGGTGATGGGCTCTCACCATTTAACCATGATCTCTTGAAGATTATGGTGGCCCTGGGCCTGTCACAAATTGTCACCTCTGTGACCCACTCGCACGGCAGCACTCTGGACCTGGTGTTCACTTTGGGTCTTTGGGTCGACCACCTCAAGATTGATCCGGTCATTTGGTCAGATCATAGCACCATGAGGTTCACATTTAGGGCCCACCCAAAAGGTCGTGCTTCTGTGGAGATGGTCTGGTATTGCCCTTTAAGGGGTTTGACATCAGCAGGAATACAGGCGATGCTGGACCTATTAAGTGTGGAGACTGCATGTGCGATCGGGCTGGTGGAAGCTGTGGTGGCTTATAATGGGAGCATTGGGGCGGTCTTCGACTTAGTTGCACCCATCCATGTCCGACCTTTGTCTACTTACTGAAGGCCCCCCTGGTTTGATGGGGAGCTTATGGAGTTAAAGATTAAGGGTCAGAGTTTAGAGTGGTGCTGGAGGAATTCTGGCCTGATGGAGGACAAATGGGCCCTGAGGACACATTATGTTTTCTATCGGGGGCAATCTCCTGAAAGAAGGCTGATTTTTTGTCTAGGGAGATTGCCATGGTGGAGAACAGACCAGCTCAGCTCTTCCACACAGTAGATAGGCTATTACATATGGCCTGTCTCTGTACGGGAAGAGCGGGTTTAAGCATAAAGTGCAGTAAGTTTGCTCTGTTCTTTGCCGAAAAGGTGTCCTCTATCAGGACTGAGGTCTCTTCCAGTACCACCCAAAGGGATTGTGGGGTTCATCCTGAGCTATGCCAGGGCATCCTTCTTGCCTGGGCTGAGTTCTATCTGGTTGGAATGGAAGAGGTTACAGACTTAATCCTAATGCCACAGCCAACATATTGTGACCTTGATGCAGGTCCAACCCGTCTTTTGGTCGGATGTGTGGACCTGATAGGGCCTGTGGTTGCAGGGATTGTCTGGAGTTCACTTGAGAGTGGGGTCTTTCCTGGAGCTGGAGGTTAGACCTCTACTGTGAAAACCTCCGATGGACCCGGAGTGCCTCAGCAACTACAGGCTGGTTTCGAGTTTCCCATTGTTAGGGAAGGTTCTAGAGAAAGTGGTGGCCATTCATCTAGGAATGCATCTTGCCTCCTCTGCCACTTACGAGTGCTTCCAGTCTGGGTTTAGGTCTGGGAATAACACCAAGACCACGCTGGTGAGGGTGCTAAATGATTTTCTAATGGTGAGGGATAGGGCAGAGCATACCATCTTAATCCTCCTTGATCTCTCGGCAGCATTTGACACCATTGATCATGAGGTGCTGCCGGACCACCTGCGGAACTGGGTCGGTCTAACCGGAACAGTCATCAACTGGTTCAGGTACTTCCTCGTAGACAGGGTGCAAAGGGTGACAATGGGGTTAACTTCATCTAACCCGATGCCACTGTCCTGTGGTGTCCCACAGGGGTCGGTCCTGGCACCCTTGTTGTTCACGGTGTACATGCTTCCATTGGAAGACATTATCAGGCAGTATGGGTTGGGTTTTCATTGCTACGCTGATGATACCCAGCTGTACCTGTCCTGTGCACCCAGAAACTAGATGGTGGACTCAGTGATTATTAACTGTCTGGAGGAGATTCAGAACTGGATGACACACAACTGGTTAAGACTCAACCCTGATAAGATGGCAGTACTAGTGGTGGAGCCAGGTCATCACTGTGATGGAAGGGGACTTGGGGATCCCCCTGGGCTAGTCCTAGTGGGCATGCCCCTGGTTCCTGCAAATTGAGTAAAGGATCTGAATATGGTCCTTGACAATGGCATGACACTTGAGGCTCAGCTGTCAGCCATCATCAAGAGTGGTTTCTACCACCTGAGGAATATCACTCGGATCAGTGCCCTGGTACCATCTGATGATTTACCCACCCTGGTGCATGCCTTCATCACGTCCAGGCTGGATTACTGCAATGCCCTGTACCTGGGGCTATCTGAAGGCAACCTCCACCAGCTACAGCTGGTGCAGAATGCAGTGGTGAGGTTGTTGATGGGTGTCAAGACATTTGACTATGTCACACCTGTTTTCTGTGAGCTGCACTGGCTGCCAATGAAATGGAAAACTGCTTTCAAGGTTGGGTTGCTGACCTATAAAGCCCTGCACGAGGGGGGTGGGACCAGCTTACCTGCTAGACCTTCTGATTCCTCATCAATTGTCTTGGGCTCTTCGTTCCTCTGAGGGTGGCCTCCTGGTGGTTCCTAGGGCTAGGCTACAGCAATCTGGTGACAGGGCATTCTTGGTTGCCACGTTAGCCCTGCAGAACTCTTTACCTCAACATCTCCAGGAGGCACCCTCAGTGGAGGCCTTTAAAAGGGGCCTAAGAATGCTGCTCCTTCAGCAGGCATTTAATTTGATTTGAGTACTGACTACTATCCTGCTTATATTAATTATGGGTTAATTTATTTAATTATTAACTTGTTTTTTCTGAAACATTGTTTAAATGCTGAACGTGGGATAGGTAAAACTGTTTTAATGTAAGTCTCTGCTTTATATGCTATTTTAAATACGTATGCTGTTATTTTGTTAAACGCTCCGAGCCTCCGGGGAGGAGCACTATATTAATAAAGTTCCTATCCTATCCTAGGTCTGACCCATCAGGCATGCCTGTTGATTCTGTCTGATCCTCGGTGGGGGGCTTAACTGGGGATGCTGGCAGGAGGGGCAGAAATGGTCTGTGCTTCGGGACCTGGAGCGGCACAGACTGAGTCCGCCATCTAGTTTCTGGGTGCACAGGACAGGTACAGCTGGGTATCATCAGCGTAGCAATGAAAACCCAACCCATACTGCCTGATAATGTCTTCCAATGGAAGCATGTACACCGTGAACAACAAGGGTGCCAGGACCGACCCCTGTGGGACACCACAGGACAGTGGCATCGGGTTAGATGAAGTTAACCCCATTGTCACCCTTTGCACCCTGTCTATGAGGAAGTACCTGAACCAGTTGATGACTGTTCCGGTTAGACCGACCCAGTTCCGCAGGTGGTCCGGCAGCACCTCATGATCAATGGTGTCAAATGCTGCCGAGAGATCAAGGAGGATTAAGATGGTATGCTCTCCCCTATCCCTCACCATTAGAAAATCATTTAGCACCCTCAGGGGAGCCAACCTGAGGCTGTTATCTGGGGCCATGGCAGCCATTTTTCTGTTTTTCCTGATCCTGGCCATCCCTCTCCCCTATTGACTGCGCACACTCACGACTGGCCTGGGGCAACCTGCCTGATGGCGTGTGGTCACCTTCACCATCATCGGCACCACCACTAGCCACCACCAGGAGTTGCAAAAGAGTGATGCAACAGTCTTCCTCCCTCCCAAAAGGAGAGCATTCATGAGACACTCTTGAGCCCTCCCTGCTGGCCTTCACTCCTGACATCCAGAGTCGGCTCTTTGACCTTTTCATCTTGCCATCTGAAGGTCTGGAGGGTCTTGCAGATTTCATGGAAGTTACCTGCAAAAACAGTGCTGATTCTGACCCCTAAAAGGAGCAGCACTGAAACCAGTGAGTTGCCCACCATGGCCTTAGCCACCACCTCTTCCATAGCTGCCTGCTGCAGCTGTGAGGACCACTGTGTCCGCTTCTTTGGATTTCACTGGAGGATCCCGCTCAGTTGAACGGCCGAGGAGCAAATGAGCATAGCAGTCTTTGAGGGAAGTGGGAAGCATAGTCTGACACAGGCTGCAGGCAGCAATGTCATGCTGTTCACCTAAACAGTAAACACACGACACATGTGGATCCATCCATAACAGTTTTTGACTCCACTAGATGCAGCACTTGAAACTGGGAGCTGGTTTAAAATCCCACATTCCACCGTATGCACTGGGGATTAAAACAGAACCGAGGACTATATCCAAATACCGATTAGAAAGAAGCTTGAACAAAGTTAGCCAACTGACACACAACAAAAAGTTTGGTCCTACACCGCATGCAGAGTTGCGAAGAAGGAGACCTGACTTCCAGCAAAAAGAAAGATCTGACATCATGGGATGGAGCCAAAGGACATACCACTTGGGTGGTGGAAGAAGCTTCTCTTAAACACAGTCTGGCAAATCAGCTCTTAAAGGGAGACTGCTAGAAGTGTGGATAGGTGAACAGTATCCATGTCCTTAGAACAGGCAATTTTAATGCAATTTGACTTACTTCACTGCCAAAACATCATATGCAGACAAGCACCTGAACTGCAGGTTAGGAACATCTAGTCCCTAACAACAGGAGGCAGTATAGCATAGTGGGTAAGGGCACTGAGCTGCATACCTGGATAGCTGAGTTTGAATCCCACAGTCCCCACTTGCATACTGTGTGACCCTGAGCAAGTCACTTAATTTCCTTGTGTTCCCAAGTCAAATCTGGAAACAAGCTCCAGTTTAGTGTGCCTTTCCCGGTTAAACAATTTCCCCTTCCCTTCCATTCCAACATGGGGGTCAACCAACTGTCTGCATGAGCTGGACATTCAAACAAATCTGGCACTGGCTTGTTCCAGCTGGGGGAAGGGAAAATGTTTTACATGTCCTGGTGTGGGGAAAACTGCTGGGGAAAGCTGACAGGAGGGGGAACTGCATGGGAGGGAAACTGGCAGGGGAAAATACTTGCAGGGAATTCTGGCTGCACAATATAAATGAACCCTTGCTTTCACAGAACTTTACAGTGGCACACAATTACTGTGGACCCATTTATTACTAGGGGACCCTTCCTTTTACTGCACTGGGGGACCTTTACTAACTGTACTGGGAGGAACGTAATACTGTATTAGGGACACTTGGGAAGCAGGAACTAGGAGGCTGGCTGGGCCCCAAAACTGTGTGCTATTTTATTTTATGTAAGCCCCAGTCCTGGGGCATTACATGGGTACCCAGCTGGAGAAACAGTGTAGACCCAATGGAATTGCAGCTGGCTGGCCAGCGGTGGTACACTTTAAAACAGAATAAACACTTTCTTAAACCCAAACCCCACAGTCCATACAATTGCTCAGATGATCAACCAACCTCAGAGGGAGGTACTTTCAGATGCTGGCCCAACAGCCAAATCTATAGCTTTGGTGGAAAACTGGTGTTACCAACTCCCCTGAAAACTTGGGTTCCTCTTCCATTTTCAGAGGTGCAGATCTTTTCGAGCAGTTGATCAGTGGTTAAGATGGGGGGGGAGATCAGCTCAACAGTGCAGGTCTCGGGTACCTCAAGCTGAAACCGAGCTTTCTGCTCTTTCAGTCGTCTGGACCTTTCTAGCTCCTCTCTCGTTGTCCTCCACAGAACAGACCAGCTTAGGGAACAGGGGTCCACATGCTGCACACAAATATCTAGTCTTCCAGATCCTTATCTGGAATGTTAGTTAGAGCCTAGTGGTAGCAGTAATTGTTTCTCTCCCCAGTAATCTGCAGTCTTGATGCAGGCTTTAACACAACAGTACTCAAGCTATTTGCCCTGGCACCATATTGAGAACTTCGTCTATTTAAATGCACAGCAGTTGCGACTCAACTCCTTTTGGGAGGCCTCCACAAAGTGAAGCAAATCTTCTGAAAGGCCCAGAGCCTGGAAATCTAGCCACTCAGGAACCAGGCTGAGAGGTGCAGAGACTGAAGGTCCAGGTGCAGGACCTTCCCCTGTTGTCTGGTCAGCTGATCCTAGTGAAGAGGCAACCACTACAGAGGCCAGCTGCTGAGGCTGTGGAGATCTGGGTACCAGAACTGTCTGGGCCAGTTTGGAAGTATCAGGATCATCTGCACCTTGTCCTTCCAGGCCTTGTGAAGGTATTCCCCCAACAGTGTCTCACACTGTGTGTGTGTGTGTGTGTGTGTGGGGGGGACACAAAACAGCCTCAGCTTTCTGTTCTCCCAGGAGGCAAAGAGGTCCACTGGAGGAATGCCCCATTGGGAGAACAGGTGGCTTACCACTTCCTGATGCAGGGACCACTCATGCGGTCTCTCTCACCCAGCTGGGCACATCTGCCAAATGACTCTGAATTCCCATGACATGGATCGACAGGATATCTGCACCCAGGCTATGTATGAGTTTCCAGATGTGGAGAACCTCCCATCACAGAGGAACAGAGTGTGCTTTGCAGTGCCTGTTCGGGTAGAACATGGTCATGGTATTGTCCATCTGGACCCATGCGATCTGACCCTTGATCAGAGGAGCAAATTCAGTCAGAGCCAGACATACTGCACAGTGCGCTAACAGGTTGATGTGGTGATGGGACTCCTGAGGTGACCAGAACCCATGGGATCTGTGGTCTTCCAAGTGTGCTTCCCATGCCACCAGAGATGTGTCTGTCATGAGAGTGATGGAGAGTTCTGGGCAGACAAATGGGACTCCTTCCTCCACATGTTGCAGATCCAGCCACCATTGGATGGCATCCCACATCAGCTGGGTCACAATGACTGACTGGTCCATGTGACCTAGGCAGTGAGACCACCAGTGACCAGTTCCCACTGCAGGTGGTGCATCTGTCAATGGCCCCAGTGGACCATGCTGGTGGATGATGCCATGTGCCCCAGCAGCCTCAGGAAGTCCCAGGCAGGGTTCGAGAGCTCAACCTGAAATGACTGGGTAAAGGAGGTAAAATTCTGAGCCCGGTCTGGAGGGAGACAGACCTTGGCCTGCAGGGGTCTAGCTCTGCCCTGATGAACTTTATCACATGTGAGGGGACTAGTTTGACTTGTACAGGTTAGCTCAAGAGGCTCAAGTCTCTGCAGGGTATTGCATGACAGATCTCTGGACTGCTCGACGATCTCTGTGGATGACCCAGTTATCAGCCAGCCATCCAGGTAGGGATACATCCTAATGTTCTTGGGCTTCAGGAAGGCTGCCACTACTGCCACGCACTTGGTAAAAACCCTGGACTCAGATGAGAGGTTGAAGCGCATGACCTGGAACTGGTACAGTACCCCCTCTGCACGGAACTGGAGGTACCACTGATAGGAAGGATGGACTGGGATGTGGAAGAAAGCATCCTGGAGGTCCAGAAAACAGAACCACTTGCCCTGCTCCAGGGATGGTATGATCTGGTTCAGAATGACTATCTGGAACTTACACTACCACATAAATGGATTGATATCATGCAGATCCAGCGTGGGGCACCAGCCTCTTGTCCCTTTTGGGACCAGGAAGTACCTGGATACATACCACTGACTTGCCATGGCATCTGGGACACAGGCTATGGTTCCTTTGGCAAGGAGTTGAGCAACATTTTCCCTGAGGGTAAACAGTGTGTCCTGTGACACCCTGGACTCCCCAAGGAGCATGGAGTTAGTACGGCATGACAGCATCAAAATCCAGAGGCAACCCTCTGCCGAACTCCTCTAATACCTACTTGTCTGTAGCAATGATGGACCATTGTGGCCAGAATGGTGCAGCTGACCCGCTACTGGGAGTTGAGTCAGGGACTGCATAGGTGGCAGGATGACACCCCCTGACCTGTCACAGTGTAGCTCTGGAGGGGGCATTGGCCACGAGGGCTGGAAGTGCACCACTTACCCTGTCCCCACCTCTTTTTGGTCCGTGGTCCTGGAACTTCAGGGTCAGGTGCCAGTACTGATATTTCCCCTGCTGAGGCTGAGGTAAAGGTGGCTGCAAGGACTTGTACTGGAAAGTTGTCTTCTTAGGTTTCTGAGCCTTCTTGGATAATGCCACAGAATCTAGAGTGGCACTAAACTTTTCAGTCATAGTAAGATGTCCTTTCACCCCAGGGCCAAAGAAGTCAGTGTCCAAGAAGGGGACATCGGCCAGTTTGTGGTGGGTATCCATTGTGAAGGTGGAAAGCTGCAGCCAGGTGCTGCAACACATCGCGACAGCTGTTGCCATGTCATGGGTACGGGAGTCACCCATCTCCAGAGCCATCTGTCATCGAGGCATAGGTCAGGAAGCATAGGAAAATCAGGAGCAGTTATAAAATTCACAAGTAGTATTTTATTATTATCAATAACAGTTAAATGAAAAAAAAAATATTTAGGATAGCTATTTACAAAGGCAAAACAAACAAACAAAAAAAGTCCTTCAACTGAGAATATTTCTAATTCCTAGTTTCAGTCTCTCCAGCAAAAATATTGCTGCTCTTTTTATAACAAGTCTTTGCCAGGTAATTAACTTCATCCTGTGCTCGTTAAGGAGACATCCTGTTTCTCACAAAATGTCGTTGTCAGTTTCTTTGCAGGTGCAACAAATAGAACATTGCAACCCAGAACTGACCTCTTGTTGACAACTCTGCAAAAGAGTTTGTGCTGCTTCTCAAAGTTAACCCCATGAGTTCCAAATAGCTTTTTGCAATCATTTCAACCATATAACTGTATACATTTCAAGCCAAGGGATCCCAGTTTCACATAAAAATTCACATATATTTTACAATCACAGATACTCAAGGGGGAAGAAAAGACAAAAACAGCAAGGAAAGGCAGAGTGATAACGAGAGGCGGAGAATCATGAAACTGTCAGAGTGATCAATTCCTAGGTCTCACAAGAACATTTGGTTGCACAACCAGACAGACAAAAGACAGAAAAGGAGAGGACAGAATAGATCCTTGCATTTAACTCTTTCTGCATGACAAATAGGACACGGCCTTATTCAACCCCATCACATACACCCCCTCTTTAAGAGAGAACCTGTTTTACAAAGACGGGTTTCAAAAACTTTCTATTAATTCTCTTCTAACATTAGTTTATAACCTTTACAATTCAGTGAAAATGCAGTATAGCAAACAGAGAAGTTTAAACTCACACATTTTGTTTTTCCAACCTTTGGAATTCTCAATTCATGATCCATATCTTGACAAAATTTAGCAATGCCTCTTTTTGTGGGGGCTGTGCCTCCCACACCCTTCTTACTAAATATACTAATGGGGGGGCTGCTAAATCAGATTCCTGTAAATAATTAAGTCTGATATATCTTACATTGTGTGTGATTTTAATACTTTGTGTTATCTTAATGTCCTGTGCATTGTATTGTGTTTCTGACATGGAACCTTTGTAAATGAGCTCTGGCTCAAAGGTTGATTCCGAATTAATAAATAAATAAAAATGAATAAAATAAAAAAATATCTTGACAAAAGATCAGCATTGACATTCTCTTTCCCAGATTTGTACATCACTTTAAGTTTAAATGGCTGTAGTGCCAGGTACCACTTTGTGATTCTGGAATTTTTACCCTTCATTTGGTTAAACCAACAGAGAGGACTGTGATCTGTTTATAAGTAAAAAGTCAGCTTCTAGCAAATAAAACTTGGGGGACTCTATTGCCCACTTTGCCTCAAGGTATTTCTTTTCAATGGTGGAGTACCTTTTTTCTCTGTCATGCAGTTTCCTACGGTAGCATGTTAAAAGGGTGAAAGCAGAACGGTGACTGCTAAAATGGCTTATGGATAATGCAGAATGACAAATTTGGTGATGTCTATGTACCCCCTTCCAAAGGTCCACCCCCCTGAAGTTAGCATATTTAGTAAGGAAGGTGTGGGGGGCACAGCCCCCCGCAAAAAGAGACATTGCTGAAGTTGCCATTCAGCATTATCCATAAGCTATTTTAGTGGTCACCGTTCTGCTTTCTCCCATTTGACATGGAACCGTTTCCTTGTGATATATAGAATAGGATGTTCTTTCCCATCTATATTTTGACATAGGACTGCAGCTATACCTACCTCTGATGTATCTGTCTGTGACAAAAACTGTTTCTCAAAGTCTGTGCTCCTTAAAACATTGGCTGAACATAATGCAGCCTTAATGGCTCAAAAATCTTCATCACACTCTGGGGTCCATTTCACATTATTCAGGAACTGTTTCTTCATGAGTTCAGTGAAGGGAGTTGCTAGCTGGGCAATGTTGGGAACAAATCGATGATAATAACCAGCAAGCCCTAGAAATGACCTGACATGCTTCTCTGTTTTAGGAATAGGACTGTTAGCTACAGCTTCTATCTTAGAAATATCTGGCTTTACTTCTCAGTTTCCCAGAACATAGCCCTAATATCTGGCTTCCTGCATGCACAATGCACATTTGGTAGGATTAATTGTCAGACCTGCTTTTTTGATAGATTGGATAACTGCTTGTAGGTGTTCCATGTGGCTTTTCCAGTCTAGACTGTACAGTCTCAGTTTGGACTTCTGCCTCTGCTAGTTTGGTTGACATTCTTCTGGTAATGACTCCTGGACTTGCTGCTGCAGAATCGATACATTTCTACTATGCTTCCCTGGTAACAAGTCTAGTATCCACACACAAAATTCCTGACTTAGAATACACAAGGCATAAATCCCACTTCTAAAACCATCCGTCATCAAGGCACAGGTCAAAAAGCAGAGGAAAACCAGGAGCAGTTATAAAATTCACAAGTATAAAACTTATTCAGGATAACTATTTACAAATGCAGAACAAACAAAAAGCAAAGTCCTTCACCTGAGGGTATCTTCAAGTTTCAGTTTCTACAGCAAAAATATTGCTGCTCTTTTTATAACAAGTCTTTGCCAGGTAATTAACGTTATCCTGAGTTCATTAAGGAGACATCCTGTTTCTCAAAAAATGTTCTTGTCATTTTCTTTGTAGGTGCAACAAATAGAACATGATGACCCAGAACTGACCTCTTGTTGACAACGCTGCAGAAGTTTGTGCTGCTTCTCAAGGTTAACCCCTTGAGTTCCAAATAGCTTTTTGCAATCATTTCAACAGTATAACTATATACATTTCAAACCAAGGGATCCCAGTTTCACATAATGATTCACATATATTTTACAACCACAGATACTCAAGGGGGAAGAGAAGACAAAAACAGCAAGCGAAGGCAGAATGATAGCAAGAAGCAGAAAATTGCAAAACTGTCAAGAATTATCAGTTCCTAGGTCTTATGAGAACATTTGATTGCACAACCAGACAGACAAGAGACAGAAAAGGAGATATAGAACAATTCCTTGCATTTAACTCTTTCTGCATTACAAATGGGACATGGCCTTATTCAACCCTGTCACATCATCTATAGCTGGTGTTTAACCAGGGACTGACCCTGGTCTCTGATAAACTTACCCAGCAGCAGATGATCAGCAGAGAGGTGGGGGAGGACTTCATCCAGCACTCCCAACAGGTAGTAAACTAAGTTGGCCATCGTCATGGCTCAGCTTGCCTGGCCAAAGACCTAAAGATACAACAACACAGACCCAAGTTCAAAACTAGCCCTTTGGCTGAAGGGTGATTGGAGACTCCTGAAAAGGACCCATCAGGAACCATGTACTTGTGGACCATACGGGTGGAGGGTACCAGGCAAGATGCTGCCAAAGCTCCAGGGCCTGTCCCAAAATGGCCCCAGTCAAAGAAAAGGCAACCCCAGGAGAGTCGTCCCTGTCCAGGATGTCAGTGAAGATGTACGGCATTTAGCTGTCTTCTTAACTGGATCTAAGGGCACATGTATGGACTCCAGCACTGGGTGGAGTAAAGCCCCAAATGACACCAGCCCATGGTCCATGGGAAAATCCTCAATTGAGCCATGGTTGAACATGTAAGTCCACAATGGAAGCATGGAAGATCCATCTGAGACATCAAGAGACTCTTCAAAAAAGAATAGTTCCATACTTACTGTAACAGAAGACTTTCAAGAGAATCTCTTCCATTAGACCAACTTTTGGAACTATGCCCACGTCAGCACAAGGAAACTTTTTCTAGCCAGGGGCTGCACACAATGATGTCATACATCATTGTCTATATAAATGTGGCAGCCTCATTTCTCCTCAGTTCCGCACCGGAGATCAGACTCTGAGGACCTCCTCCCATGAAGAACCCAAGAGACAAGACCAGTCAATGTATACAAGACAATGCATAGGGCTGGATATATGATGCACGGATTAGGTTCAGGCACCATATCTGATGTAACCCTGACTGAATCAGAAGGGGGGTGGAGGAAGGGACTGCATGGCCCAACGGAAGAGAGTCTCTTGAAGATATAATGTTAGGGTACATACGTAACTATTCTATCTTCTTTGAGGATATCCCTTCCACTAGGCCACACCTTTGGAATGATTGCCACACAGTCCCAACACATTAGAGGGAGCCTGGTACAGTCTGACATATTAAAGACAGCAGGCATTGCAGCACAGCAAGCCTGAATGCAGCATATCTGTGAGAGACTATATCTGGACTGTAATGTTTACTGAGGGTGTGGACAGTGTTCCACATGGCTGCAGTGCAAATGTCAGCAGCCAAAACATTTCTGAAACAGGCAATAGACATGGACATTCCCTTCGCAGAGTGATGATGAACCGCACCAGGAAATTCCTTACTGTACTTCCTATAACAAAACGTAATACAATGTGCCAGCCATTTGGACAGGCACTGTTAGGCACAGGTGTGCCCTCTTTCCCGGGGTTAATGAAACAGAAAGCTGAGAGAACTTTCTACAATCTACAATCAAGGTCCCCTGGACTGCCGATCCATCTTTCCCCCCTACCCCTTTTTATCTACCCCCTTAGGTTTATACAAGGATGTATCCCACTGCAACTCCAGAGAAATTATATATCTTTAATTGTAAATCTGTATTTTATACCAACACGTAACTAAGTGTATTCTGTGTTCAATGTCTGCACCTGTAATGTTGTCCAATGTTGTATCTGCACAATGTTTTATTGTCCTGCCCTCCCTGTGTCGAGGTGCCTTTGTAAATGAGTCCCTGACTCAAAGGTTGTAAATCTGACTTGTTCAAATAAATATGTATATTAATAAATAAAAAGTTTTGGCGCAATTCACATAGTGTCTAAGAATTCCATGCACATCCAAAGTACAGAGTAATGCCTCACCTTGATTGGCATGCTCAGGGTAATAGACAGGAAGGCGCATCATTTAATTCAATGTAAACTCAGATACCATCTTTGGTAAAAACTCAGGCTTGCCAAACCGCTGGCACAGTGGTAGCACTACCACTTGCGACACTAAGTACCCGGGTCCAGAAGTGAGCCTGAAGAGTCAAAGGGCCAGCCAGGGGAAGGAGAATCAAGAATCTGCTGGACTGCTCTTCTCCTTCGGGAGGAAGGTTGGGAAGTGCCTGACGCATGACTGTCTCCTGGCGGAAGCTGGGGAAAAGCAGTCTGGGCTGGCAAGGCTGGAGAAACATGGTACATGTGCCATGATGTCACTGCACATCATTTCTCCTACAAGGGATGAACAGAGAAAACCCCCGGTTGCTCAAGATGACCTCCAGCTTCCACAGGCCTCACATCCAGCGACTCAGGCTCCTCTCGGAAATCTGGATCCCAGACCTGGCTGGTGGAGGGACTCTTTGTCATGGAAGTCAAGCCATGGGGGACTATGGGGGGAGGGAAGTCTTAGGGGAAGCTGGGGTGATGGGGGGCTGGGAGGACCAGTAGGAAGGAGGGCTGACCGGGGGGTGGAGAAAAATATAAAAAAGCAAGATTTCTACACAAAGAAACTCTGTCTTTGTGGAAAATCAAATATGTAGGCTCACACATTACAGCCTACAACTCTGAAATCCTTCAAGCAGAAGTGGCTGCAACTAAAAATAATGTTTTCCATGATAGGAAATGTAAGCCACAACTTGCGGCAAGCTCAAAAGGAGCCAATGTCAGTTTCTCAAGCACAAAATTCAAGTCCCATGGCAGGACTGGATAGTAGGTTTCATATGCAGACTACATCTCAGGAAAGTATGGGACACTTCCAGTTGTGTAACCATATGACCATCAACAGGGGCATGGAAAGCTGATATAGTGGCCAAATACACCTTAAATGAGGAATACTGTAGACCAGTTTGACAGGAAAAGTGAGTATTCCAGCACTGTAATTACAGGACATATAAATGGGTCTAAATTCTTGAAAGCAGCCCACAAAGTGAACCGGCTTCCATTTCAAGGAATAAGTATGTCTGGAAGAAGACTTTCTGGCTGCAACCAGAACATCAGCAACCTTATGAGATGCCCTAAATCGTGATGGCTATGTTCTCAGGAGCCATGCATGCAGATATAGAGACTTCAGGTCAGGATGAACCCGGGATCCTTTGTCCTGTGACAACAGACCCAGACACTGAGGTAGGGGTATGGGAGGCTCCATGGCTGTTGTTTGACTACAGGTCTACATAAGCTGGATGTCCTTTATCATCGAGCCATCCGATTTATCACTAATGCTCCATTCATGACGCACCATTGTGACCTCTGTGCTGCAGTTGGATGGATATCTCTTACCACCAAATATCTATCTCTGGACATACAAAGCCTTGCTTTGCAAGCTACCGCCGTATATCTCAAGTCTGCTTCGCTGCACCTTTGCTCCTATGCCCTTAGAAAAAATTCGTACATCATGCTCAAAGTCCCTAAATTCCGCACCAGTTGCAGTACAGCCACCATCAGTCATGCTATCCCCCTTGCATGGAACAAGCTGCAATTATCCATCAAATTAGCCAAACTAGTCCCCTTAAATGTGTTTAAAAGTCTTGTCGCCAAGTATACCAATGATGTCTGCCACTGTTTCTCATCGTAGATCCTCTAGCCTTGTACTCCTTCTCATCCTTACTCTGTTCCTATCATGTGACTCCTCCCTATTGCTTCCCCAAATCCCTCAGTTTTCTCCCTGTATGAATGCCCCTTTCCTTTCCCCTTGATGTCCTATCCCACAAGCCCAAAGTACCTCTGTACTTTGATTGCCAGCTTAGTATGTACCATTTCTACGAGTTACCCTGTTTAGTATTATTTACACATTATGTGCTGTGGTCTGTCATTTTTGCACTTGTCTGTAACTATTGCACTTGGTTTTAAATTGTACCTGCCTTGTTATTTGCATTCTATTTGTAAGTAATTTGTCCACATGAGACCTCCTTGTAAATGAACGTGCTCAATGGAGTCTTCCTAGTGAAATAAACTTGAACTGTTGCAGAAGTGGAAACCAAATCTACGGAGGTCATAATGCAGAAATAAGGATAAGAGTGGCAATCTCCACCCATTGCTTGATCAGCAACCTCTGTATTAGAGAAATTGGAGGAAATGTTTATTGGGACAATGTATCTCACCAGAAAATTCCAGGACCTGGATCGAGTGAGCAGAAACTTTGAACTTTTGCACTGTGTGGGGACGCAAAAAGGTCCAACTCTGGATGACCCCATCTTGCAAAGAGGTTGTCTACCAGCGAGGTCATCAGTTCCCATTCGTGCATTCCAGACTGTGATCTGATTAGACTGGCTGTCATTTTGGAGAAACAGGAAATGCTTGGCAGACTGCTGTAGGCCGTAAGATAGAGCCAAGTACCATACTCTCACTGTTTCCCTACATAGTGCATAAGAATTAATTCCTCCTTGTTGATGTAATGCATCACACTGATATAGTCCATCTGGATTAATAGAGGACTGGGGCACAAATGCTCATGAAATGCTTGGAGGCAGTAGAAGATTACTTTAATCTCCAGGACATTTATGTGTAACTTGGCCTCTACCTTGGTAAATAACTGATAAGGGCCAAAGTAAGCTCCCCAGCTGGAGCCTGAGGCATCCTTGGAGTGAATCTACACAGGAGCTCGTGCAAAGAATGGAATGCCCTTTAACAGGTTTCGCGATCCATCCACTACAGCAATGATCTTCAAAGTGGGGGGGGAAGGGGAGTGACGAGAACCATTCGGTCCAGTTCATTCATCAGCTGATCCAACTGGACCCTAAGTGTCCACTAGGGAATTGTAGGCAGGCCAGTGTCACTGTCAGAATGGTAACAGGCGTAAGAGCCAGGAGATGTGACACTGTTCTCGCAGAAACGTAGCAGCTGCTGTATATGAACTCCGCTTGAGCAATCAGGGTTTTGCTCTGTCCTGAGGCAGAAAAGCACATCCCTTCTCTATGTCCAAGACTGCCCCTATGTATTGCAGTCTCTGTCAAGGAATCAACGCAAACTTTGGCACATTTACTGTGATCTCCAAGTTGTGGAACAACTGACATGTCCAGCACAAAGTATGTTGTAGAACTTGCCTGGAAATGATACTTGGCAGCCAGTCATCCAGACAGATCACATACAGGTCTTCCCCGCGAAGGGCTGCTGCCACTACTGCCAAGCATTTGACAAAGACTTATGGCACAGATGAACTGGTAGTGTTCCCCTCCAGCACAAAGCGGAGGTATTTCCTGTGAGCTTTCCTTACATGAGGGTAAGCATCCTTCAGGTCCAGAGAACAAAGCCAGTCCTCTGATTGCAGATGGGGGAATTAGGGCTTGCAGTGATACCATTCAAAACTTCTTGTATTGTAAGATGAAGCTGAGATTCCTGAGATCCAGCTCAAAATGCACATCTGCTGTCCATTTTGGGACTAGGAAGTATCTGGAAAAGGAAGAACAGTTCACCACACTGCATTGTGTGTAAAAAATCTTTTATTAGTAGTCCATGTCTAAAAAAATCCATTAAAACCAGGCTCCACCAGCGACAACAGCCTGACATGTTTCAGATTCCACAGAATGCCTTCTCAAAGGCAGAGGTGCTGTGGCAGTGATGAAAATGGAAGGGTCAGTCTTAAAGTAGAAGAAAGGGTTCTGAAAGAACTCCTAAAACTGAAGGTGGACAGAGCAATGGGACCAGATGGAATTCACCCCAGAATTCTAAAAGAATTAAGCAGAGAACTAGTGACACCGCTGACTACCCTTTTTAACAAATCATGGGAGGATGGTGTGGTACCTGAGGACTGGAAGAAGGTTGATGTGATTCCCCTTCACAAAAGTGGGACCAAGACAGAGACAGAAAACTACAGACCTGTCAGTTTGATCTCTGTGGTAGGGAAAGTGATGGAATCACTTCTGAAGGAAAGAATTGTTGAGTACTACCTAGAGGCCGGTGGGGCACAGGACCCAAGGCATCATGGGTTCACAGCGGGAAGGTCATGTCAGACACATCTAATTGATTTCTTTGACTGGGTGACCAAAGTAGTAGACCAGGAAGGGGCTGTGGACATGGCCTACCTAGACTTTAGCAAGGCATTTGACACAGTCCCACACAAAAGATTAGTAGTCAAATTAACCAGCCTGGGAGTGGGTCCCAGGGTGGTAGCCTGGGTAAAACATTGGCTGAATGACAGGACACAGAAGGTAATTGTAAATGGAGTTCACTCTGAAGAAAGAGGGGTTACTAGTGGGGTACAGCGGGGTTCCGTACTGGGTCCAGTCCTTTTCAATGTCTTTATAAGTAACATTGCAGAGGGACTGGAAGGAAAAGTATGCCTCTTTGCAGATGACACAAAGATCTGCAACAGGATTGATACACAAGGAGGCATGGAAAGGATGAGAAGGGACTTGGCAAGGCTGGAGGAATGGTCAGAAGTATGGCAGCTTGGATTCAATGCAAAGAAGTGCAAAGTAATGCACCTGGGAAGCAAAAACCCAGGGGAAGATTACACAATGGGGGAGGTAGTAACAACAACACAAATGGAAAGGGACCTGGGGGTAAACATATCAGATGACCTTAAGGTTGGCAAGCAATGTGAGAAGGTGGTTGGGAGGGCTGGGGGGATACTGAGATGTATAGGGAGAGGTATCACCATCAGAAAACAGGAAGTTGTTATCCCTCTGTACAGACAGTTGGTGAGACCCCATCTGGAGTACTGTGTCCAGTTCTGGAGACCCCATCTCTGCAAGGACATAGACAGGATGGAGGCAGTCCAGAGGAGGGCAACTAAAATGGTGCAGGGTCTGCGAGAGAAGCCATATGAGGAGATATTAAAGGAGCTTAATATGTATACCCTTGAAGAAAGGGGGACATGATAGAAACATTTAAGCACCTCAGTGGAATCAACAAAGTCCAAGAGGGTAGCATCTTTCAGAAAAAGAGATGTGCAAGAACAAGGGGACACAATTTGAAGATAGCGGGCGGACGGCTCAGGGGCAATATGAGAAAGTATTTTTTCACAGAGAGGGTGGTGGATGCATGGAACAGCCTTCCTGAGGAGGTTGTGGGATCTAAAACTGTGGGAGAATTCAAGAATGCAAGGGACAGACATAAGGCAATTTTTGTGGCGGGGGTAGGAAGAAATAGGCTGTTGGTTAAATAGGATCTGCAGCTTGTCCTCTAGGTAGGGAAGTGGGCAGTCTAGGTGGGCCAAGCGGTCCTTATCGGCCATCAAAGTCTATGTTTCTATGTTTAAAGTGACCGTGACCCACTTAGTTAAAATTACAACAGTAAACTGTCAAGCAACATGTAACACATAACTAACAATCTATAAACAATCACACAGTATAATACAGCTAAAACACACAACAGAAAATGTAAAGATCTCGAGTCCAATCCTAATTCAAAAAGTGCATATATTGCGTCTATATAGGGAGGTCATGCTCAAGGTCAATCTGAAAAACAAATGTTACATAAACAATCCCTGCTTGCAGATAGTTAATGTACAGTAGGTGATGAAGCGTATCCATAAATAAAAGTGGTCTTCAAAAATGGTACTCAAACACCTCCATATTAAGTAGGTGCTTTTAACCTTTGTCAATCTAATCTTCATAGAATCTGGCAATTTAAAGGCAGGACTTTTCTTCTTGTCTCCCTTTTTCTATTCACAGCCTAGTTTCCTGTCTTTAAATTTTCAAATTCTGTAAAGATTAAACTGGTAGAAGTCAGAAGCACCTACTTAATATGGAGGTGTTTGAGTACCACTTTTTTTTTTTCAGTTATGAGTTTTCTCTCCCCACTGCCGGCTATCTCAGAAGGGCGTCCCCAACCCCGTCCCTGGTGTCTACCAGCCATGCTGACCTGACCCAGGGCTTTCCCCAAGCGAAGGGTTAGCGAGGGTCCCACTCCCCACGGAAGTCTGGATATGGTTGGCCAGTGCCGTGGCTGGCCGAGGGTAGAGCCTGCGGCGCCTCTCTGCCATCCTGCGGAAGCCTATTTTTCCTCAGTTTTTTCTCCTTAAGTCGGTAATGTGCAATGTCGCCAGTAGAGGGGGTGCACACACTTCCACATGCGCTTCCTCCAGGTGTCTGGCCCAACTTCTCCCAGCTTGTGGTACGGCGCCCTGTCCTACAGCCTCCGCTGGGGGACGAGCAAGCACCGACCATCAGGAACCCCCTTCCCCGGAGAAGGAGAGCAGTCCATCTGACGCTCGATTCTTCTACTCCCCTGCCGACCCCTGACGGCCCGTGCTTGTTCCTGAACACAGGTCGCAGGCATAGCGCAAGGTAAGGCACCAGCGCCTCAGCCCTCAACGCCACTGGGCCGGCTTGAGTACCACTTTTGAAGACCACTGTTTTAGTTATGGATATGCTTCATCACCTACTGTACATTTACTATCTGCAAGCAGAGATTGTTTATGTAAGATTTGTTTTTCAGATTGACCTTGAGCATAGATGTGTCATTTGTAGTAAAACAGGAATGAAATTGACAGAATAGCCTTCTTATTACCCAGTAATGAAAATTTTGAAATCCCTGCCAAAATATGATTCCATGCCACCACAACGTCATTGCATGCCACAGGTGCAAAAACACAATTTGGCAAGGGTTTGAAAATGACAGCTGTCACATTCATGAAGTGATGTAAAAAGATGTGTATGTTGACAATTTCGAGTCAAAATATTTGAATTGCCAAAATTACAAGGGAGCGTAGTAAAATTTCAATGTATCAGCATAACTTTGGCATTTTTTACATATTCTGACCCCAAAATCTCACCATAGCCTTCTTATGACCCCACCGGATGAGCAAGGGTAGTGAAAATTTTCAAATCCGACACAAAAGGTGATTTTGCCAAGTGACTGCAAAATTACCTTTATAGCCAGATTTGCATACTTCCACTGCCATTGTTCATGAGGTGAGGTTTCATAAAAGCCATGTTGAAAATTTGGTGTAAAAATATGAACAAACGGCAAAGTTATACACAAAAGTTGAAAACTCCATTGAAATACACTGATTCCCCATAAGAAAAAATAACTTGTTTTGTATCTTGTCATACAAAATAAGATCTTAATTCATACAATGTGATACAAAACAAGGTTTATAATGTAAAAAAAAAACATATTTTAATGGGATTTCTGTAACAGATAAGTGCAAAATCCAGCTAAGGGGGTCCTGATAAGCAAGCTACAAGTGTGGTATGCACAAATGTTCAAAACCCTACTGAAATACATTGATTCCTCATACGAAAAAAGAACTTGTTTTGTACCTCATCATACAAAACAAGATCTTGTTTTGTATCACGTGACACGAAACAAGATTTATAATGTTAAAAAACACATGTTTTAAGGGGATTACTGTAACAGATAAGTGCAGAATCCATCTAAGGGAGCCCCAATAAGCAAGCTACATGTGTTGGTTCCTCCCCAGAATATCATTTTTTGGGGTTTCTAAATTAGAATTTTGAGGCAAAGCTGAAAGCAAGATGGCTGTCAAACAAAAAAAGATTTTTCTCAAACAAAAAAGGATGATGTCAGTATGACACAAGAATTCTTTTTTCATTTCATACAGTTATTTTGAGGTGCTTACTAAGCATGCTCAGAACCACTTTGTGAAAATTTTAAATCTGAATAACTTTTGACTGGATCAATATTTTTTCACCAAATCAGCAAAAGGCACATCTGTGAATCAGTCCCTTTCTACGCTGAAAATGTCAGACCAAAATTCAAAACAGTTTAGGCTGTAGCCAAATTCAAAGAAAATTCCATTCAAACCGATGGGAAAAATTATGTTACTATGAAAAATTAACTTTTTTCACTATCCAGATCTCGGAAACCGCATATCCAACCAGAATTAAACTTGGTACATTCAGAGACCTACAACACAAGACTGCACATTTGTGAAGATATTAAAGTGCAATATTTTTTGTTTAACATAGAAACCTCAGTTCAACCCTAACTATAGTGGTGCTACTGCGCCACTACAAAAAAAAATATATACATATATATTATATATATATACAGTATATATATATACACACACACACACACACACACACACACATATATATATATATATATATATATATATATTTATACAATAGGGTGAAGGATAAATGAGTGTGATAAAAATATGTATCTTCACCAGAGTGAGATAAATGTAAGGGTTGACATTTATCTTTATAAATGCAGTTTTTACTTTCACAAATGGCCCTTTTACTGTCGCAAATCCGCCATGGCATTTAAATTTGGGACCCTCTAGCAACCTAATTATTTTTGTATTCACCTAGTCGGACCCTGAGGATGCTAGCCATGTCTTTGTTTTGGGGTAAAACACCCCAGAAATATGTTTTTCACATTTCTGGAAAAAGTACTTTCGCACTTGCTACACAGTCGAATGAATTTGCGAAAGCTTTCGCAAATTGCGACAGTACTTTTCTAGGCTGTGGGAAACTGACAGCAATTCTTTGGCACCCCGCTGCAAAAGAACGGTTTGGTGTTTTGGGCTGAAATTTGGAGGGAACACAGCCAACATCTCAAAGATGTGCCTTTCAGTGTTTTGTTGAAAAAATATTGCATGGCAGCAAAATTATGGCACTCCAAAGTTGACGCTTTTTCCCATAGGATAACATTATGGCATCCGATGCATTGCAGCAATCCTTTGGTGCCCTGCTGCAAAATAACGGTTCAGTCTTTTGGGCTGAAATGTGGAGGGAAGACAGCCAACATCCCACAGATGTGCCTTTTAGTGGTTTGGTGAAAAATATTACAGGGAGCCAAAGTTATGGCACTCTGAACTTCTCTTTTTTTCCCATAGGATAACATTACGGCGTCGCTCGCCTTTCAGGGCCCATATCTACGAAGCGGTCGCGAGATACAGACTTTTCGTCGGAAAAATGCTTAGCCCCCCAAGTTTCACACTTAGCCCCCTAATGGGGGCTAAGTGCGAAACTAGCCAGGAAAGTCATAAATCATATGACTTTAAATTTTTTTTTCTACATCATACGGTTCCTGAGATACAAGCAATTTAGTCTTCCAACGCCTCAGTTTCTGCTCCGAGACTCATTATTATGCATACATTCTTTGTACTCACTGTCTTTCTCTATGAAGCTTTTGGGGAAAACCAACCTGTGCGCTTACATTACTGTTACCGTTGTCCTTTCTGCTTGCGGTTCAGTACCCGTTTTACTTACCGTTCACGTCTACGCCACCAAGTGCATTATCCTTTGTGTTTTCATTTGCACTTGTATTTCTGTTATTTTTTACCATTTGTGTCTACAGTACTGTTTCTCTTTCTGTTTCGCTTTGCGTCACCATGCCCATTACCATTTGCGTTTGCGGGCACCATGTTACTATGTGACAAGACATCACGTGGCGGACCGTTCCTGTCTACACCACCGTGTGCATTACCCTTTCTGTTCTCATTTGCACTTGCGTTACCATGTGCGCCACTGTTAGCGCTTCTGTTTGCATTGCTGTTCCTGTTACTATGTCACAAGGCTCCCGACGCTGCATTACATTCACTATTTCTCGTTATCATTCTTAAAAAGAAGGGAAATTAGAAGCAAAAACTCCATTTAATGCATCAGTTAGGGTTGTTCCACAGCTACAAAGTGAGGAAATTTGGTGTTAGGGTTGAAAACTCATGGACCCCCAGCCCCAACCCGGCATTGGAGTGCGCATTGGGGTCTTGGTCCTAACTCTCACCCCATTCTCCTATACCTCTGCTTCTTTACACATGTGATGGGGTGAGAGTTAGGCTGATGACCCCAATGCACACCCAATGCAGGTTGAGGGTGAGCTGGGGGTCCAAGGGTGTTTTCAACCCTAACACCGACTTCCTCACTTTTGTTGTTGTGGAAGAACCCTAACTGATGCATTAAACAGAGTTTTTTGCCTCTATTATATATATATATATATATATATATATTGCTAGTTATGTCTTACATTTTGCTTAGCAGTTTAGTGTTGTAAATTTAACTAAGTGGGTCACGGTCACTTTAAGACTGTCCCTTTAAATTTTCATCACTGCCACAGCACCTCTGCCTTTGAGAAAACATTCTGAGAAATCTAAAATGTGTCAGGCTGTCTCTGGTGAAGCCTGGTTTTAATGATTTTTCAGACATGGACTACTAATAGAAGATTTTTTGCACACACGGTGTGGTGCTATGTTTTCAAGTCGATGGCAAGTGCTCCATTTTATGCTTTTACAGACTGCATAGTCTTTACATGAGCACCCAGTCCTTGGTGTGGTTGCTTTGTTTGTTTGCATAGAAAGAACAGTTACATATTTATCATAACAGGAGATCTTCAAGAGAATCTCTTCCCTTAGGCCACACCTTTGGAACTATACCTGTGTCAGAGCTTGGACCACACAGAAATATTTTCTAGCTGGGGAGCCGCCCATGACGATGTCACGCATCAGCGTCTACATAAAGGCGGGCAGCCCCATCTCTCCTCAGTTCCCTGGCAGAGGACTCTTTTCTTGGGGAACCAAGAGATTATACCAGTGCCTCTGATATTAAATTAAACAGATGTAGGCACCAGAAATAGCAGCCATGAAAAGTCTCAAGGCAGAACTGGATGCCATATTCCCTTACAGCTGATAAAAAAGGGAAGGAGGGAGGACTGGCAAGGCCTAAGGGAAGAGAGTCTCTGGGAGAGCTACTGTTACAGTAAGTATGTAACTGTTCTATCTTTGAGGATATCTCCTCACTTAGGTCACACCTTTGGAATGAGTCCCAAGCAGTCCCAAAAGCTAGCTAGAAGGTTGCTGAAATCTGTTCATGACAGTAATCCCTGTAAGACAGCAAGGCAGAAGCCTGCTTGTCTACAAGAAACAACGTCCAAACTGTAATGCTTATTAAAGGTGTGGACAGTACTCCAGGTTGCTGCAGCACAGATGCCAGCCACAGAGACATTTCTGAAGCAAGCAACGGATATGGCCATACCCCTTGTGGAATGACCACGAACAGCACCAGGAAGTTCCTTACTGTACTTCCTATAACAGAATGTAATACAATGTGCTAGTCATTTTGACAAGTACTGCTTCTTTTTTTTTTTTCCATATTCATTTTTTACCTCCTTGGCTCTGCAGGCATGTATCAGTCCCCTCTCCAGTCTCCGGTCACAACCCCCATGTACCCCCTGTGCCTTATTTCCCCCATGGATTACCCCCCATGGTGGGGCAGGAGGGGAGATGGACCATTCTCCTCTCCTCCCGTGACCATACCTGGAGCAGGCTATTACGGGCGGTCCCGAGGTGGCGGCGCTGGCTTGTTGGGAGGGACTTCAAGGAGCCTGCAGCCATATTTTCCTGCTATGTTTTTCTGGTCCCTTTCCCTGTGGCCGTGAACATGCACACATGGAGGCACGTGCGTCATGAAGCCACATTCTTGTCTCTCATGGTCTGGCACTGCCTTCTATCCTCCACCAGGAGGCAGCCATAGAGCGGGACAATGTGGCCACCCTTCTCTGGGAGAGGAGAGCTATTGTGGGATGCTTGATCCTCTCCCTCCCTTGCCAACCCCCGGTGGCCCGAGGTCGCTCCCAAACCCAGGTCACCGGCGTGGCGTGAGGTGTGGCGTCCAGCACCTCAACCCTCAGCACCACAGGGCCGGCCTAGGATAAGCACTGTTTCTAAATAGGTAAGCCTTCTTTCCCAGGGGCAAATGAAACAAAAAGCTGAGAGGACTTTCTGTAGTCCTTGGTGCATGCCAAGCAGTATCTCAGGATTCTGTGTAAACCCAAAGTGTGGAGCCTCACCTTGATTGGCATGCTGAGGATAATAAATTGGAAGGTGGATGGTTTAGTTTAATGTGAATTATACAATGGCTTTTAAATTCTCACTCTCTGATTGGCTGACTGGCATGTCCCAATCGTGGTAAATTTTGACATTACCCATGGGAAGAGGTGCCAGCAAGTTGCATTTTAAAAATCACTCCAGCCACCAAAACCAGACCGAGAAACCGCCATATTGGCTCACCAATAAAGCGGTAAATTTCACATTTTTTAACACGGATAACAGAGTCCCCCATTAATCTCCAACGGCACAATGCAAATCTCATCACTCCACAAGTGGCAAACCCTACCTATTACATCAGTCCATTTAAATGCACACCTGTGAGTTAGAACCGCGCCAAAAACTCTGCCAACTAAAAACGTACAACAGCTTGAACTGACCATGTCTGCCACCACCAGAAAATGTGCACACATTGCACCAGCCCCCAGCAGCTAAACAAATATTTAAATAGTTTAAACAATGCTCAAGTGGGAGAAGTGTTTTTGAATTAAAAACAAGTGCTGGATGTTATGGAATTCACGTCTGAAAACCATAGCTGTGCTACTGGACATGCGTCTTGCTTATACTTGGGGGCATGCCTAGTATCACAGCTTGGTTTTTCGGCTGTGATTTTCTTAAATTCTAACTCTCATTTTTAATTCAAAAACACTTCTCACAGTTCAGCATTCTTTAAACTATTCACATACTTGTTCAGCTGAACTGGGATGTCAGGTGCTTTTATACTTGTTACCTCTAGCCTCTGCGTCCATCACCAGTCACGCTCACTCCAGCTCCACAGCTTAAATCTCCGGCTCACTCTTCTTTCTGATATTGGCTTTGCCATCACTTCCACCTCATCGGAAAACCCCAAAGCACTCTCATTTAATACCCGTTGCTCCCGCACCACACATCATTTCACAAGCTGTCTCCATCTCTATGGAACAACGTTACAAGCATGGCAGTAGGCAGCAACCAAGAACTATTTTTTATTGCGCAAGAATAAACTAAAACAAAATTAAAAATACAATAAAAAGAGCATTTTTTTTGTTTTTTAAACCTAAAAAAAAGGACAACCTTGTATAATAGCAAAATAACCCACTCCAGGGTGTTGGTGATGCTGGTTTTACCCACGCCTGGCGAGGTTTACTCACTCGGCCTGTGGCCTTGTGACCGAATCATGTCAGGTGTGGGTAAAACCAACATCACCAACACCCTGTCATGGTTTATTGCTTAACTCAGGCACCGCCTTTGGCAAAAACTTAGGATTAGTATGTAAAGACACCCTGTCTTTATGGAAAATCAAATAAGGAAGCTCACACATTAAGGCCTGTTCGAGTCAAAGTAGCTGCAACTAAAAATAACACTTTCCAGGAAAGAAAGCTTAGGTTGCAACTCGCGACTGGCTCAGAAGGAACCAATCTAAGTTTCTTATGCACACAATGTAGGTCCCACAGGAGGACAGGATTGTGATTATGAGGTTTCATGTGCAGAATACCTCTCAAGAAGGTAGAGGAGACCTCCAATTAGGCTGCCGTAAACCAGGAGCATGGAAAGCTGATATACCAACCAGACATTCTGGCTTTAACAGAAATCTGGCTGTCAGCCAAGACACCAGACTCATTTGTCTCTGTTCCTGGCTACTCTCTCATTAGACTTGATTCGTAACGGCAAGAGAGGCGGTGGCTGTGCCTTCTATGTAAATAACTCACTGCATTACCGAGCCCTGCCTGTGCCCTCCCTAGACCATGGTGCCCAAGCCCTCTCAATAAAACTCTCCCCTGACCCAAACCGTGCTCCTTTGATGCTCACCGTAACATACATCCCATCCTGCAGCCAATCTCCTGCCTGTAACGCGCTCTCTAACTATCTAGCCAGCCAACCCCACAAAATGGAACAAATCCTAGTTGGGGATCTCAACATTAACTGGCTGGCAAGCTCATCAACACATGCCAAAGATACCTTTGCTGCATTAGATATGATCCAACTGGTATACCAGCCTACCAGGGCCAACCCCAGTAGTGGAACCCACACCCTACTAGATATCCTGCTCACTAATCGTCCCCACCATATTACCAACCTGGGTGTTCTACCCAATGCCTTAAGTGACCACTCCCCAGTCATCTTCAGCTGGTCCTGTCAGCTACCTAAACCACCACCAAATATCACCTTTTGTCATCGACTATGCCCAGGAGGCATAGTCAAACTCAAACAATATCTAATTAACTGGGACTGGTCCCCTATTTCCCAAGCCCAGCACATAGATGATGAATTGCACTACTTCACCACCACATTTAATACTGCCTGTGATGCTTTTGCACTGACCATCAAAGTGACCACTAAGAAACGTAAAGCCCCCTAGATCACCCCAGAACTCCTACAACAGTTCAAAATACGTGACAACCTCTGGCATCATGTCACTGCCTCCGGTTTGCTAAGCAATAGACAAGCCTATAATGCTGCCCACAAAAAGTGTACCTGGGCAATCTGCAAGGCCAAGGTGGAGCACTACAGAACCTCCCTAGCCACCTCCTGGGGTAGCACAAGAAACTTCTAGGATAACATGAAGGAGCTTAATGGTAAATCCCACTCCCCCCTCATAACTTAGTGTTAATGATACTACCACCACAGACACACTTCACATATCTAACTGTCTTAACTCCACCTTCTTAGACCTCAGCTCAGTCCTCCCTAGCAACTTTTTTGATCCAATTTAGCCTACCCCACCACCTGAGCTCCTCCACCCCTTTCAAACTCAGAGTTATTATCCCTACAGAAGCAAAAGCCTACCTGTCCAAAGCCCTCCAGAGCTCCAATTACTGCAAAGACGCCTTCAATATGCGTATCCTACACCTTGCACTAGACTCAGTTATCTCCCCAAGCACGGACCTTCTAAATCTGTCCCTGCGCCTGGGCCAGTTCCCAACCTCATGGAAAACGGCAGTGATAACACCAATATTGAAATGTGGTGACAGCTCCCTCCCAAACAACTACTGGCCCATCTCGATTCTCCCACCACTCTCTAAAGCCCTTGAAAAGATCATGGCCAATCAGCTCACTAACTACCTCCTCACACACAACCTCTTATGTAGGGAGCAGCATGGTTTCAGAGCTGGTCATAGCACTACGACCGCCCTCACAGAATTCGCTAACTCCTTGCACGCCACACTTGACAAGGTGCACCTCGCAGGGGTCATGTTTATAGACCTCTCAAAGGCCTTCAACACGGTTTCTCATCCTCTCCTTAACACATTACAACAAATTGGGGTCTCTCATTGTCCACTGTCATGGTTCTCCAGCTATCTTTCATCTAGAACCCAATGTGTTAAAATTACTAATACCATATCTACTATGCTGCCTGTGCACGCAGGAGTTCCCCAGGGATCTATCCTGGGTCCCCTGCTATTCAGCATCTACCTCAACGCCCTGCCTAAATCCTGCCCCAGCAACCTTCTCCTCTACGTGGATGATGCTCTTGTTTATGCCACACATCCTGGTCCTCTCTCTCTCTCTCCAGCGTACCTTACAAAACTCCTTCTCTTAGATTGAACACTGGTTTGCTGAACGCAGATTGGTGGTCAACATTAAAATAACTAAGACAATGCTCTATGCCCATCTCCAAAACAGATCAAAGGATTTCCCCCTGGAAATACTCTTCACCTCTCTCTTCCCACTGGAACAGGTCCAAAAGCATAAGTATCTAGGTATTACATTTGACTCTTCCCTCTCATTCCACGAACATATAAAAATCCTCACCTCCGCCACCAACACCCGCATTGGTCTCCTTTACAGACATAAAGACTGCCTGCCACCTGAAGCACTTCACCTAGCCATTACCTCCTTACTCTTATCGCTGGTGAACTATGGCCTCACAATCTATGCTGCTGCCGACCCTACGTTGCTTCATCAAATACAAGTAGTCATTAATAAGGCCTGCCGGCTCCTCTCTGGTGCCGACAGAAATACACATACCTGCACCCTATATGCGCTCACCAATATCCTCTCCCTTGAGGAAAGACTATTATACCAGACCTGTCTCTTCACCAAAAAAATCCACCTGGGTTTAACCCCAATAGATGTCAGGGCTTCTCTTCAGGCAGCCACCATCTCAGCATCCCCACGGGCTGCCCCAAAAACTATCTGGAAGGTGCCTAGGGTCAGGACCACTCTGGCCCAGCGATCCTTCCCCCTTAGAGCTCCATCCTGGTACACTGCCCTCCCTCCAGCTGTCACATTGATCACCAATCTAGGTCCTTTTAAAGCTGCCTTAAGGGCCCATATCCTCTCCTCACGTCAGTACCAGTGTAACCAGTAACCTGTGGATCCTGCACCACACCGCTAAGCCACGCACCCGTCCTTGGCCAGGCAGTGGAGAGCCCTCATTATTTCTAGCCTACAGGCTCCTCACCTCCATCGGTTACCACATAGTTGCACTGGACTATGAATGCATTGTATTATGTATAAGACAAGACCTCCCTGAGGTGGCTTACTACCAGTTCATATCATGCATTGCTTTAGCTACCAATTGTATGAGTCTTAACCGCTCATTAGGTACATATGTCAATAGCGCTGTGCTGTTTTAGCTACCAAATGTATAGGCATTAACCCGTGCTCATTGTACTTATACTCTGTATGATTGCTTACTCACATTTATTCTGTGTATGTACCGTATGAATATCTATGTTAGATTCTGACGTGGAGCCTTTGAACGAGTATATGACTCAAAGGGTTGTAATTCCGATTTCCTAAACAAATAAATAAATAAATGTAGCTGTCAGATACCTGGCATCACTAATACTGATCTTGTTTGGGACACAGAGCTAAATCTCAGCCCCCTTCCCTCTAATATAGGGTTTACTCTCCAGCCGATTGTTGTTGGTCTACAATCAAGGGCCTCAAGCCGGTCCATATGCATATCAGTAGTCTAAGGTGTAAAACGCATGACCTTGAAAGCTGGATAGCCATTTACAGACCTGATGTGATTGCCATATCAGAGACTTGGTATAAGCCGCAAGTTCTCCTGCATGAAGTGGATCTTCCAAGTTTTAATGCCTTCAGGAAGGATAGGATTGGTAGGAGAGGGGGTAGGGTCCTTATCTATGTTAACTCTACTTTTAGTGCTTCCATCACTGATATCTCCTGCCTGAACGATGTAGAAAGTGAAACAGTTGGTTAAAATCCTGCTTGGCAACACAAAGCCAGCATACCTTGGATGCATATACATCCCACCACGTGTTGCAACTTCTGCCTTAGATTTCCTGACCAAAGTGCTTGCCGAGCACTCATCTGGCAAAATGGTCATACTCGGTGGCTTCAACCTAAACTGGACTCCAGATACCGGAGCTGGCTTGCAGGTCCTTCTCCTTGATGTTAACTTCATGCAAGTCATAAGTGAGCCCACCAGACTCAACATTAAATCTGGGAACCACACCCTCCTTGACTGGGCAGTAGTAACTAATCCTAATAGAATCCAGGCTGCAGGAATCTTCTCTGACTCCTTAAGTGACTATTCACTGATCTTCTGCGTTTGGAAGAATAATTTTCCCAGACTCCTCACTAGAACCTTTATGGCCAGGGATTATTCTAAATTCAAACCCGAATCCTTCATATCCACACTTTCTGACATCAACTGGTGCCCTATCAAAGAGCTCCCAAGTATAGATGATGCTCTTGAATACTTTGCAAACAATTTTCTCTCAGCAGCCAACCTACATACCCCCTTTAGGAAGCTCCAAGTAAAGGGCAAATGTCACAAATAGCTTGACCCTGAGCTCAGGAAATTAATAGTTCAAGAGACAAGGCCTGTGGCTCTTTAAGAAAACTGCCCTGAAGGCTGATTGGAAGAATTACAGAGATCTGAGAAATCGATGTAAAAAAGGTGCTAATGCAAACAAAAGCCACTATTTAAGAAGTCTACAAGGAAAATATCTAGCCAACCCTGAGAGGTTTTCGTTCCAAATTAACACCATGCTAAAAGGCAGTTCTAGCACTCCGGATGGTACAATTAAGACTAATGGCCAGGATATCAATGACCCCCTTACGGTCACCAATACCCTCAACTGTTTTTTTACAGATTTAAAGCAAGTCTCTGGCTTAAGGTATTGGGCTTCATAGCCCAATACCTTATGCCAGCACGAGCTAACTTTAGCAAATATAAAAAATGTTTGCTCACTCTCTTAAGTAAACAAAGGGATCGTAGCTGGCTCTGTAGCCACCGCCAGCTGATCCCTTCCAGCTTCCAAGTATGCCTGCTCCGCCCCGGCACTCAGTGTTTTTGTGATGTGTGAGCAGGGAGAGTGTGGGTGCAAGCCCTATGCAAATCTATAGGGCATTTTTTAAAAGCAGTTTTAAGCAGCTTTAAGCAATTTCAGAGGGCAATGAAAGCTACCACTTGGCTAATAGGGTTCCTATTAGCAGAGCGGTGGCTTTCATTGCCCCTCTCTGATTGCTTTAAGCTGCATAAAAATGCTTTTAAAAAATGCCCCATAGACTTGCATAGGGCTCACCTCACGCCTCCCTGCTCACATCACAAAACACCGAAAAGGGGCAGAGCAGACATACTAGAAAGCTGGAGGGGATCGACTGTCGGTGGCTATGGAATCAGCTATGATCCCTTTGTTTACTTAAGAGAGTGAGTAAAAAAATTTTATTTTTGCAAAAATGAGCTCACTTTGGCATAAGGTATTCATTTTGGTCGGAAATTCATTTTAAGGTTGCTGCCCATGTGATTGCCCTCCTGGTCACCTTGCTACCAAACTGGTCCTTTCAGGAAGAGATTATCCCAACTAAATGGAAAGTGGCTGTGGTGATGCCTGTCCATAAAGGAGGACCTCAAGAGCCTGTGGAGAATTTCTGGCCTATCTCTACCCTCAGCCCATTGGCAAAGGTTCAAGAGAGGCTGGTATACAACCAATTCCAAGCATACCTTGAACAGCACCATCTGCTCTGTGACAAGCAATATGGCTTTAGAAAATTCCATGGTGCTAACACAGCACTTGTAAAATTTACAGCTGATGCCTTGAGGGCCTTGAACAAAGGGTTACTGACAGGAACCATCTTCATTGACCTTACTAAAGCATTTAATCAGGTCAGTCATGGCATGCTCCTCAGTAAACTGTCACTCTTGGGATTAGACAGCCCCTCCCACTCCTGGTTCTCTCACTACCTTGCAAACAGGTCACAGATGGTTAAATGGAAAGGGACTCACTCAAGTCTCCTTACCATCACTGGTGGGGTCCCCTAGGGCACTATACTCAGTCCATTAATCTTTTCCATATTCATCAATGTTATGGACAAAAGTTGTGGTGAGGGGAACCTTCTATTATATGCTGATGATGCAGTGCTATATTGAAGTGCTGTTGATGTTAGTACAATTGTTTCCAGGCTCTCTGCTAATTTCAATGCACTTGAAACTTGCTTTGCTACAAACATGTTGGCTATAAACAAACAAAAAAAAAAAAGCAGTCCTAGCTGGACCCAAAAACCTTGGCAAGATTAGGCAACACCTGTGAACCCTTATGATCACTACAGGCACACTAACTGAGGTAGTAGACAAGGTAAAATATCTTGGTGTCTACATTGAGCAAGAAATCACATTCAAACACCACGTGGACCATATCACAAAAACCATCCATCAGAAACGTGGCTTGCTATACCAACTGGAAAACTCCCTGACTACTGGGATCAAGCTTGCCATAGCAAATGGCATCTTACTCCCCATGCTGCTGTATGGTGCCACTGTACTTCAGTCCCTCAGGAACTCAGAGACCAACAAATTGACTGTCTTGTATAATAAGTCATTTTGCCTCTGAGTCTCCTCCTAGGAGACACCACCTTGAGGTTTTCTCCTTGTTAAGATGGCCTACTCTGGAAGACAGGATGACCTATCCCTTCCACTGCCTCACCTTCAAGCTGACTAAGGTTTACATCCCTCCAAGCCTTAATGGTCTACTAGCACTCAAGCCCTTGAGTTGATCTCTGGTTCCTTCACCTGCAATTTGCTTGACATTCCCAGAGTGCGGACTAGCTTGGGCAAAAGGTCCTTTACCCACTCCTTTCCATCCAACTGGAACTCCCTTTCTGATATGTTACTTAACTCCACCTCTCTTGGAGGCTGTAAGAAAGGGCTCTTGAGGCAATGTCCAGACTGTAGTGCTTGGTGAAAGTATGGACGGTATGCCAGGTGGCAGCCATACAGATGTCAGTGGCTGAGAACCCTAGGAAACAAGCCACAGAGGCAGCCATGCCTCTTGTGGAATGACCTTTAACTGCTCCAGGCAGTTCTTTGCCCCACTTGTTGTAGCAGAACACAATGCAATTTGCCAGCCATTTGGATAAATATTGCATAGAAACTTCTCTACCTAGAGCGAAGGAAACAAACAATTGCTTCAACTTTCTACATTCCTTGGTGTGAAGCAGACAGTACTTCAAAGTTCTGCTCACATTTAACGTATGGAGCAGTGCTTCCCCTGGATTGGCATGCTCAGGAAAATAAACAGGAAGGTGGATGGACTGGTTCAGGGTAAACTCAGACAGCACCTTAGGGAGAAACTTAGGATCTGTGCACAAACACTCCGTGTCTTTGTGAAAAATCAGGTAAGGTTCCTTGCACCAGAGGGCCTGAAGCTCTGAAATTCTTCAAACAGAAGTAATGGGAATGGGCCAGCCCGGTGGCACTGAGGGTTGAGGCGCTGGATGCCACACCTCGCGCCACGCCAGTGACCCAGGTTCAGTGACGGACTCAGGTAGCTGGGGGTCGGCAGGGGAGGGAGAGGATGGAGCATCTGGGGTAGCTCTCCTTTCCCTGAGGAGGGATCCAGGGTGGCTCGGTGTCCTGACAACCCCAATGGAGATCGAGAGTATTGCAGGTACACCAGTGAACGTATGGGCCGGAGTGCGGCAGATGTCAGCAGGGGAGCCATGCGCAGGCATTATTGCATGCCACACTCCAAGGGAGAAACAAGGAAAACCCCTGGTGGCCAGGTGAAGCAATGGCTGGTCTCCAGGGGCAGCCACTCCACACACTCAGTGCCGACCATGATCCCAACCCCACCCCCTGGGGATCCTAGGTCTCCTCATGTATGGGTCCGGCAGGAGAGGAGGGGATCCTGATCCTTATGTCTCAGTCAGAGGGAGTGGTTTAGGTGAGCAGTTGGGGGGGCACCGAGTAAGTCATCCTGAGAGATGCCCCAGACCACCAGGTGAGAAAAATAGTTCGGAAAAAAAAAGAAGTAATTGCAACTAAAAATACCACTTTCCAAGAGAGAAAGCGCTGCTCGCAAGTTGCAGCTGGCCTTAAAAGGAGACAGGGTCAACTTTTCCAAAACAAAATTTAAATCCAAAGCCAGAATAGGAGAACAGATTGAGGTTTCAGATGCAGGATTCCCCTTAAAAAGGATGTATAGGGAGAGGCATCATCAGCAGAAAACCGAAAGTTGTTATCCACCTATACAGACAGTTGGTGAGACCCCATCTGAAGTACTGTGTGCAGTTCTGGAGACCCCATCTCCACAAGGACATAGACAGGATGGAGGCAGTCCAGAGGAGGGCAACTAAAATGGTACAGGGTCTGAACCAGAAGCCATACGAAGAGAGACTAAAAGAGCTTAATATGTATACCCTTGAGGAAAGGAGGGGAGATGGGGGACATGACAGAAACTTTCAAGTACCTCAAGTGACTCAACAAAGTCCAAGAGGGTAGCATCTTTCAGAAAAAGAGATGTTGCAAGAACAAGGGGGTAGTATTTGAAGATAGAGGGGGGATGGCTCAGGGGCAACGTGAGGAAGTATTTTTTTCATGGAGAGGGTGATGGACGCATGGAATGGCCTTCCTGAGGAGGTCGTGGGGTCAAAAACAGTGAGGGAATTCAAGAATGCATGGGACAGACATGAGGCAATTATAGTGGGAGGTAGGAGGAAGTAGGTTGTTGGTTAACTAGGATCTGCAGCTTATCCAATAGGTAGGGAAATGGGCAGACTAGGTGGGCCAAGTGGGTTCAAGGGGTCCATCCACCACTGGAGCACTTTGCGGACTGGGGAGGAGACCAGCACCAACTTACCTAACTCATCCATGCGGTGGTCTCATTGCACTCTTGAGAGTCCACTGGAGGATGCACATATGGAGTCTGGCCAGTGGAACAGTGGGAATGGAAGTCGCCATTAGACCCAACAGCCTCAGGTACACCCTGGCAGGAATGAAATAGCTCTGGGCCACCTCCTGAGCCTGGGCCATAAGGCATTCCCCCCTGTTCTGAGGCAGGAAAGCCTTCCTCTGCACCAAATCTAGAATTGCCCCTATGTACTGCAGTCTCTGGGACAGAACCAGAACTGACTTGGGCAGATTGACTGTAATGCCCAGAGAGTGGAACAACTGGAGAGTTTTTGCCAGAGTCCGCAGGAGCTGCTCCCAGGATGGGGCCTTTAGGAGCCAATTGTCCAGGTATTTTAATTTTTTTTCAAACTCTATTTTTCCTTCCCTCCTTGAGACCCACTGAACTCTCTCTGGTGACCACCCAGTCCTTGGACTCTACCTCCCTGTGTGACTGTGACTCATCTCCTCTCCCTCCTCAACACCGGACATTCTCCGGGTCTACCCTGTGGGGAAGGGCCACCCCCGCCCAGGGCGCTTTTTCTCATAGGGTTGAGTACTGGGCCAGGGATGAGACAGGACGAGGAGACAGCCGTGTCCAACTTCTGGGAGTGTGTTCCATTGAGTGGGAGGCGCCATTGCCTATGAGTAGGAGGAGTGAGTTATTTACTTGGTTGGATCCCCTGTGGAGCTCGGCTATCAAGGCAATGTACTGCTGCGGCTCCACCCCCAGGCATATGCCATGACGCTGCATTGGGCTACCTCCAGGCGCCGCCAGAGGTCGCTCCTCAAGTGAACATTACCCCGTCCCTCCCTGGGAAGAGAGAGCAGTCCTCCAGATGCTCAATCTCTTCCCTCCCCTGCTGACCCCTGGTGCCCTGGGCTCTTTCCTGAACTCGGGTTGCCGGCATGACATGAGGTGTGGTGTCCAGTGCCTCAACCCTCAGTGCCATCAGGCCAGACACCAATTGTCCAGGTAAGGGGAAAACATACAGTTCCTCCCTTCTGCAGACCACAGCTACTGATGCTAAGCACTTGGTAAAGACCTGTGGCACAGAGGAAAAGCCAGAAGGCAGCACCTTGAATTGATAATGCTCGCCCTGAAACAGAAAATGGAGAAATCTCCTGTGAGGGGGAAAGACCGAGATGTGCATGTAGGCATCCTGCATGTCCAGTGAACAGAGCCAGTTGCCTGTTTTAAGAAGAGGCATCAGGCCTGACAAAAGTTACCATCCTGAACTTTTGGTACTGGACGTACAGATTGAGGTCCTCTAGATCTAAAATGGGCCTCAGATCTCCAGTCTTTTTGGTGACCAGGAAATGCCTGGAATAGAATCCCTTGTTTCTCTGGCACCTGGGTACTGGCTCGATGGCTTGCTTGTGCTGAAGAGATTGTGCCTCCTCCTGGAGAACAGACAAGTGAGCTGGGGGGTAAGAGAAGAGCAGCGGAGGGGTTTCTGGGGGCTGCTCGATGAGCTCAGTGACCCCATTCTATGATTTACAGAATCCAAGCATCCGAAGTTATGGTTCTTCATTGATTCAGATGGAGGAAGAACCAACCTCTGACCACCACCTCTTGGTCAGGGACCAGAAGAGGGGGTCTGGCAAGGAGTCAAACAGAGGTGGATCCAGCCATGGGGGCTGATCCTTCACTTTGTGGACACTTGGCCACAGCTCCTACACTGGAGAAGGTGGACATGGCGATGGAGGCTCTTCATTTGCTCTGTGGACAAGAGGCTGCTCCAGGCCTGTTGGGGGCAATAAGCACCTCCTGATGAACATCAGCAGCAAAGCCAGGGACTCTCAGCCAGGAGTGCTGATGTAAGCAGATGTCAGTGGCAGCAGCCCTGGCAATTTGTCTGAAATATTATAGTGAGCCCTGAGGAGGTGCTTGCTATCATCCTCAGCAGTCTGCAAGCACTTGAGAACCTTCTGCTTCTGTCTGCCATCTGGGAGGGCCCGAATGGCAGCTTTGCCCTTCATCCAGTTGGTGTTCTGGTATTTTACTATATGAGACAGGTATTTGGCACTCCTCAGCCCAAGGGTGGAAGAGGCATAAACCCTTTTTGCACCAAAGGTCTATCCTACGAGACTCTTTGTCTGGGGGAAGAGAACTAAGGTACTTAGGCGCCTTGGACCTGTCATGAGCTGCCTTGATGACCACTGAATCAGTCTCTGGCTGGGCAGCATAGTAAGGAAATCCCTGAGGGGCATAATAACGTTTGTATGCCCTGTGGGGCATAGCTGGCACCATGTTTGGCCTGTGCCAGGCTGCAGTGGCAGCATTCCTCAGTGTTGGAAGTATAGGAGGAATGATCTTTGGGGGAGACTCTGGGATCTCCAGAAAGTCCACCAGATCTTTTCTGGTGACATCCTCTTCCTTAGTGTGGAAACCCATGACTGAGGAAAATTGTTTCATCACACTGAAAAAATGTGGGGTCCTTAGGAGGAGACCTAGGGATGTTTGACAGATTCCTTGCTAACAGAGGAGGCTGTGGACCTGTCTGAAGTAAAGGCCTCCTCTTCCTCCTCAGGAAGAATCATGTCAGGGTGGTACTCCTCTTTAGCGTCGACCTCTTCCAAATCCAGGTCTGATGCAGGAGACTCTGATGACAGCTTGCAGGGGGCTTCCCGTGGTTGATGAGGAGGCATCAACGCTGAGGCTGCCATGAACAGCACTGGAGAAATGGGCCTGTATGCGTCCAATTGGTGAACAATTATTTAAGTAAACTTGGTGAGAATTTCATTCTGGTCGATGACCGTCAAAGGCTGTGTCAATGGAGGTGGGGTCGTCAGTAAAGGGATCGATGACCTGCCTGAGGGGCCCTGCAAACCCAAAGAGCCTGTAGCACTGGAAGAAGAAGGGGCAGGCCTTGATGGGAAGGTCATCAATGATGGAGGAGGGGCCGATGACCTGGAGGTCAACGATTGGCCACCCTGAGCATCAGGTGGATGTGCTGCCGGTATGGGTCTGGAGGGCACAGAGACCTGGACAGCAATTTTGTGCGTCGGTGCAGTCGCAGCCAATGATGAACCCCTGGATGAAGGAGAGAGGCCGTCAGGGAATAAGACCACCACTTGGGAATGATCCCGGATCTTGGTCTTTCTTATGACTCGAGGGATTTGTCTCGGGCCTTCAAAGCCTGGGAGCTCGACGACCCTGTTGGCGACTGAGAGGCTGGGACCCCAGAGGACCCCAGCCCGGAACTGGCTGCTTGCTGTTCCAGTATAACATTTTTTAAAGCCTTTTTGCATCGCCTGAGGGTTGTTTGATTAAACTTCTGGCACAGCTCACAGTCAGAAGCTACGTGGTCAGGCCCAAGACAGCAGACATAGAGAGAATGTTCGTCTGTGGAGACAATGTTCTTCCAGCAGTGGCAGCGATGGAAGAGAGAGGTTGAAGAATTAACTCTCAACATAAGCAAAATAAATGAGTCACTTGTAAAAAAGAGATTCTACAAGTAGTAGGTAAGAAAAAAGCCGTAGGCAAAATGGCGTGAAACTGCGTCGGAGCTTTCGTGGAGATCCATGCGAACAAGTCGACGGCGGGAAAGAACTGAAGAGGGAGCTGGGCCGCTCATGCCTTTATAGGGTTGATGATGTCGACGGACGTCGATGGTGTCGTCGGCCCCAGTTGTACTACTGAAAATCTTCCATGTGGATTCCCCTTCACTGACTGTGAAATTCCTACGGTGTGACTTGATGACTGAGATACCCCCGAAAAGGATCCTACCTTCTAGAGCATTGTCAATGCAATGGTTATCGTTGATCCCCTCATACCTGAGGTATCAAAATAGCCTTCCTCAACTACCTTTGCACTTCTCACAGTGTATGTTTAATTGCCTGCTGGTGTAATACTGCTTCTCCCTTGTATTTTGTATACTATGTCCATTATTGCATCTCATACACATTATCCAACATATGAGTTATGGTCTTTCAGAATTACAGTGCAATATACTGTACATACTTGATTCCCCTCATTTTTGCTTACAGTTGTACTGTGACAGTGTCCTGTGTCCTTGTACTTGCTTGTAATTAATTCTGGGTCACCCCTGAAAAAGAGACCCAAGGTCTCAGAGGGCCTACCCGGTTACCAAAATTCCATAACTAACTAACTAACTAACTAAAGATGCACCTTCAGTGAGAAATATTGCAGACCGTAGTCTGACAGTGACAGCAAGTATTCCAACACCGCATTGGCTGAACAGGTGAATGGGTCCATATTTATTTATTTATTTATTTATTTATTTATGAGGTCTAGGATTACAATACCTTTGAGCTAAGGCTCTTTTGCAAAGGTTCCATGTCAGAGAACATCATTACATGAAAAAGGCAAGGATAATCAACACACAATGGTTACGACATACTGTAATACCAAAAAATTACAACAGCCAAATGGGGGAGGAGGTGGAGGTTAAAGTACGTAGGCAGCCAGAGGCATTTGTCGTGTGTGAAGGTAGCTAGTAAGTAACTAGTAAGAGCATACACTTATGAGGAGTGAGATGGGAGAGAATCCCGAGGAATTGTCTCGAAGTACAGAAAGGAGAGCCAGGTACAGAAGGGGTACAGAAAGAGGCGAATTAGTTGTAGCAGTCGCAGGAGCTAGTGGCAGCAAGATGGTTCCAGAGCCTAGCTTTAAACGCATCGAGTGTGTTTGCTGAGGAGATGGTGGGGTCAAGGTCGTTCAGCCAAAGTGGTGCTCCGTAGGCAAAAGATTGTTGTGCCTGGGAGGTGCGACAATAGGGGATTTTAAAGAGCTGTTGATTCGATCTCCTAGTGTTCTGACAGTTTGTGTTTGTCTGCAGAAGGGTAGAGACACCTGGGGGCACATTCCCCAGACAGATTTGCTTTGCCAAGGTACAGGTGAGATACTTTATGCGATTTAATAGGTGAAGTCATCCAGTCTGTACATATAAGTCACAGGTGTGGGTGAGCCTTGGAAGTGGCCCACAAAGTGAACTGCTTCCACTTTAAAGAGTATGTTTGTCTGCTGAAAGGCTTTCTGGCTGCAACCAGTACATCAGCAACTTTTGGTGGCACCCCAAACTGTGCTATGGCAGTCTTCTAGAGCCATGCATGTACAAGTAGGTGCAGTGACTTCAGGTGGGAATGGATCAGAGCCCCTCTGTCCTGTGGCAACAGGCCTCTGCACAGAGGCAAGGGGACTGGAGGCTCCATTGTTAGTTGCTGCACCAGTGGATACCATATTGGTTGAGGCCACAGAGGTGCAATGAGACAGAGGGTTGCTCCCTCCAGCTGTAGTTTCAGTAACACTATGTATTAATGGAATGTGAGGGGAAACCTTCCTTTCCAAGAGAGGTAAAATGCGTCTTGCCAGAAAACTCCAGACCCTGGAGCGAGCGAGCAGAAACATGGCAGTTTTGAATTGTGTGGGGATGCAAAAGGATCCAACTCTGGATGACCCCACCTTGCAAAGAGGTCATCCATCATGGAGGTCAGCAGTTCTCATTTGTGTATCTTGGACTGTGACCTGCTTAGCTGATCTGCTAAGACGTTTTGGACATCTGGGAGATGCACAGTTGAAAACCCCAGGCTGTGTTCTAATGCCCAGGACCACACTGTTATTGCTTCCTGACACAGGATAGGAATGAGTCCCCCCTTGTTTATGTAATGCATTGCACTGACATTGTTCATCTGTACTAGCAGATGACCCAGAGTCAGATGATCCTGGAAAGCCTGGAGACTGTATAGCTCTCATCTCCAGGGCAAGTATGTGCAGTATGGCTTTCACCTGTTACAAAGACCTGTGGGTCTGATAAGGGCTGATAAGGGCTGAGGTGTGCCCCCCCAGATCCTGATGCTTCTGAGGTGAGAATTTGAGTAGAAGTGGGAATTAAGAACAGAATGCCCCTCAAAAGGTTGCTGTGGTCCATCCACCATGTCAGTGGTATGTGTAAATGGGATGTGATGAGTAACTGTTAGTCCATGTTGTCCGTCAATTGGTTCCAATGCACTCTCAATGTCCATTGTGGTATCCACATATGCAAGCGAGCCAGTGGCACAGTCAGAATGGCTACTGCCATAAAGCCCAGCAGGCATAAAAACGTCATGGCTGAGACATACTGACTGCTGTACACCACCTGTGTTTGAGCCATGAGGCGTTTTGCCTTGTCTAGGGGTAGGAACTCTCTACCCTGTGCTGTGTCTAGGACTGCACCTATATACTGCATTCTCTGACAAGGGGATAGTACTGACTTTGGTACATTCACTGTAACTCCCAGGTCTTCAAACAATTGCCTTGTGCAGGTCAGGGTGTGTTTGAGCTGGCTTCTGGATCAGGCTTTCAATAACCAATCGTCCAGGTATGGGAAGACATAGAGACCTTCCCTGCAAAGGGCTGCTGCCACCACAGATAAGCATTTGGTAAAGACCCAAAGCACAAAAGAGGATCCAAAGGGCAATATTGTGAACAGGAAGTGCTCCCCTTCCAGGACAAACATCAACTGCTGTCTGGGGTGCTGTTTGATTTTGATATGAAGGTATGCATCCTTCAAGTCCAGGGAGAAAATCTAGTCCCCTGTTTGCAACAGGAGAATTGGACTCTGCAGGGAGACCACGCAAAACTTCTTGTAATCTATGTAGAATTTTATGTCTCACTGGTCTAACACAGGCTTGAGCTCTCCTGTTCATCTGGAGACCAGGAAGTATCTGGAGTAAAACCCTTTGCTGTTTGTCACGAAGGCACAGGTTCTATAGCTGATCTGCTAAGACATTTTGTACATTTGGGAGATGCACGACTGATAATTCCAGGCTGTATTCTAGTGCCCAGTACCACACTCTCATTGGTTCCTGACACAGATGATAGGAATGAGTCCCCTTGTTTGTTTGTTACGGATAATACTGACTGTCAATCTGTACTACCAGACGACCTGGAGCCAGATGCTCCTGGAAAGCCTGGAGACTGTATGGAACAGCTCTTATCTCCAGGACATTTATGTGCAGTTTGGCTTTCACCTGGGTCCAATACCCATGGGTCTGATAAGGGTTCAGGTGTGCCCCTCCTCAGATCCTGATGCATCCAAGGAGAGAATCTGAGCAGGAGTTGGGATGAAGACTGGAACACCCTTCAGAAGGTCGCTGCAGTCCATCCACCACACCAGTGTTTTGTGTAAATCGGATGTGATGAGCACCTGTTGGTCCATGTCATCCTTCAATTGGTTTCACTGCACTCAATGTCCATTGTGGTATCCACATATACAAGCGAGCCACTGGCACAGTCAGAATGGCTGCTACCATGAAGCCCAGCAGGCACAAAAATGTCATGACTGAGACATACTGACTGCTGTACACCACCTGTGTTTGAGCCATGAGGCTTTCTGCCATGTCTATGGGTTGGAATGCTATGCCCTGTGCTGGGTCAGGACTGCACCTATATACTGCAGCCTTTGGCAAGGGAATAGTATTGACTTTGGTACATTCACTGTAACTTACAGGTCTTCAAATAATTGCCTTGTGTGGGCCAGGATGTGTTCGAGCTGGCTCCTTAATCTGACTTTCAATAGCCAATCATCCAGGTATGGGAAGAGAGATCTTCCCTGCAAAGGGCTGCTCCCACCACAGCTAAGCATTTGGTAAAGACCTGTGGCACAGAAATCAAATCAAAGGGAAATACTCTGAACTGGAAGTGTTCCCTTTGTAGGACAAATCTCAAGTACTTTCTGTGGTGCTATCTGTTTCAGATACGAAGGTATGCATCCTACATGGCCAGGGAACAAATCCAGTCCCCTGTTTGCAACAAGGGAATTGGACTCTGCAGGGAGACCATGCAAAACGTCTTGTATTCTATGTAGAAGTTTAGGTCTTGCAGGTCTAGCACAGGCTTGAGACCTCCTGTCTATTTGGGGACCAGGAAGTATTTGGAGTAAAAACCCTTTGCCTTTCTGGCATGAAGGCACAAGTTATGTGGCAAATTTGGTGAGTAAGGCCTGTATCTCTTCTTTCAGGGATAGATGTCTCAGGGGATAAGTTGAAAGTGATGGAGGATGCTCTGGAGGGGTGTCTAGCAACTCCAGAGCATGTCCCTTTGCAATTATCTCCAAGATCCATTCGTCTGTAGTAATCTCCCTCCACCATGTTAGATGAAGGGAGAACTGACTCCTTACCACCACCTTGTGCCCCTGAAGTGGTTTGGGGGGAGCCCTGAACAAGTCATGCCGAGCCGGAGGGCCCGGAACTACTTGCTTTGGAATGGGCCCTTGGGGATGGGGAGGTGGCAAAGCTCCACCACCCTTCCCTCGGCCCTGCTGACTGTGGGCTTGATGGCCACCTTTGGCAGCAGGCTGGCATAAGGATCCTCTACCTCTACCAGGTGTATGGTACAGGGACTTAACTAACCTCAAAGTCGTTCTGGATGTTTGGAGGCCTTTCATAGCCTCTTTTATGTGAATGCCAAACAGTTTGGTGCTTCTAAGGGGAGCATTCAGCACAGTTTGTTGCATCAACCCAGCCATTTTGAGACAAGAATACCTTTTCATACAAATACCAGTGGCAGCTGCCCTGGCAGATACATCTCAGACATCATAGGCTGAGCATAATGAATGTTTTCCTACTTCAGTACCTGCATTTTAATTTTTCAGTAATTCATTCTTGGATGGGCCTGAGCTACAGCTCTGGCAGCTTTCCATAGGCTGTTTTGATGCCTGATTATGTGAGATTGATAGCTGGGACTATGCAGGCCTAGTGAGGAAGTGGTGTATGTTCACTTGCCCATCATGTTCAGACTCCTAGATTCTTTATCAGGTAGCAGGGTACTCGTATGCCTTGGTGCCCTGGATCTATCATGGGTAGCCATGATGACCCAGAATCAGTTTCTGGCTGGTTGGCATAATAAGGCTTGGCAGCCTTTATAGGCACAGCTGGTATGATATTTGGTCTACACCATGCAGCAAAAGTGGCATCCTCTACGGCAAGCTAAATTGGCGGTACAATAATGGAGGGAGTGACGGTCATCTCCAGAAACTCCATCAAATTGTTTTCAGAAGAGTCCTCTCTTTCTACTGCAAACCCCAAAGCAGTTTGCATTTGCTGCATCACTGTCTGAAAAGTGTGGTCTGCAGGAGGAGATCCGTGTGTGTTTCACCACAGAATCCTCACTGTAAGAGGATACAGTGGAGCTGGAACATAGAGCAAAATGTTCCTCTTCATATCCCTCCCCCTCTTCATAATCCTCCATTATGAGGTCAGGATTATATTCCTCCTCCTCATTGATGTCCCAATTGACAGTGGGAATGCAGGACCTTGCCGGTGATGCCGCAGGCCTTTTCCTTGATAGGCACTTGCTGTGTACCATCGAGGGAGTCAACAGGGTCTGCAACGCAGTAACCCTCATCAAAGCCAGTGTAGTCTGCAAAGGCAAGGCTGGCAATATACTCTGTATCATATCTGAAAATGATGACAGCACTGCCTGCACGTTGATGACACCCTGGCCAGGGGGTCAGGACCACTGATGTCGACAATGGGTCTGCTCCTGTCAACAAACACAATGTACTGTCCATAGTAGGTATTGTAGTACCTAAGCCAAGCCCCAACCTTGCTGTCTGGTCGATGGTCTGGGATGTTGTCACTGCTGCCAGGGTGGATAATGATGATGCAGGTTGACTGAGTACAGGCTGCAGTGGCAACCTGGACCTCGTCAGGGAAGTTGAGCTATCTTTATCCTTATGTTTATGCCTATGTCCCAATGACCGCTCTTTTTCACTGTCTTTGGACTTCAACAACCATGACTCGGTTGACAGGGTAGGCGATGCTTCCTTCTGACCCTGGCCTCTTTGCATGGTTGTTAGAGTTTTTTCTAATAAAAACTTCTCAAGCACCTTTTTATTGTGTCACCTTGTTGTTTGATTGAAGCTCTGGCAAATCTCACAAGTCCTGATGTTGTGAGAGAGGCCTAAACAGCAGACACACACGTTGTGTGTGTCATCCTTGTATATTTTTTCACCACAGTTGTAGCACCGGAACAACATCGATGGTTTCGGTGGCATACAGCAGTCGATGGTATCATTATCATCATATGTTCTTCATTGTTTGGCACATGACATTACAATCTTCCTAAACATATAGGCCCGGATATTCAAACTGCGTCAGGCTGTGGTGCAAGCCTGGGTGCAGCGCAACATGGCTGCGCAGGGGTGTTGACAGAGTGATATTCAACGGAGCTGCGCCTTGGCACAGCAACATTGAATATTGCCTGGCCACCCGCAGTGCACATGGCGCAGTGGCACTGCGCCAGCACAAGTGGCCAGAATGGAGCAGGGGAATGCGCTAGCGCAAGTTCTATTGCGTTAGGTGCAAAACCAGGATATTCAAAAGTGCACATTCAAATGGGGCCATAATGCATGCAAGGTGCAAATGGGTCCATTTGCATGTCATTATGGCTCCATTTACATGCAGGTGTGCCGATCCCGGGTGACTTGCGCCTGGCGCCCTGCCAGGCTGTTGCCGTCAAGGACCGACACTCCCTGCACATTGCGGCAAAGTGCCCCACTGCCTGATCGCGGGCATATGTAGAAAATAATAATCGTCCAATATCTCTGGTGGCCCAGTGGACTGCTTCACGCCTGATCGTGGGCTTAAGTATAGAAACATACCGTCCAATATCCCTGGTGGTCCAGTGGACCGCTTGCAGCCCAGTAGCAGGCTTAAGTATAGAAACATACCGTCCAATATCCCTGGTGGTCCAGTGGACCACTTCACGCCCAATCGCGGGCATATGTAGATGAAAATATTTGTCCTATATCCCTGGTGGTCCAGTGGACTGCTTGCAACCTGATTGTGGGCATATGTCAAGGAAAATAATCGTCCTATATCCCTGGTGGTCCAGTGGACCACTCGCAGCCCGATCACAGGCTTGAGTAGTAAATTAAACTGTCCATTATCCCTGGTGGTCCAGTGGGCTGCTCGCAGCCCGATCGCGGGCATAAGTAATAAACAGGAGATGTCCAATATCCCTGGTGGTCCAGTGGTACCCCCCTCCCCACCTGCCCACTGAGCCCCACCATCCTGTTCCCCCCTGGTCAGCAGCAGGGCGGCAGCACCCCACCCGCCTGCCACCCCGCCACCCGCCGACTGACACCGTATGGTAGGGCTGTACGCCCATTGGTCCACAGTGTGAGCCAATGGGCGTGCAGCCAATACCATGACTACAATCAGATATGTGAATGGATCCATTCATGTATCTGGACTGGTAATAATGCGATGCACGCCCATTGGCTCACGCTGTGAACAATGAAGCGCTACCACACGATATGGTCGGCGGGCGGCGAGGCGGCAGATGGTGGGTACTGCAACCCGCCACTGACTGGGGGGAGCGGGGTGGTGGGGCTCAGTGAGCGGGTGGGGAGGGGGGTACCACTGGACCACCAGGGATATTGGACCTCTTCTGTTTATTACTTATGCCCACGATCGGGCTGCGAGCAGTCCACTGGACCACCAGGGATAATGGATGGTTTAATTTATTACTCAAGCCCATGATCGGGCTGCAAGCGGTCCACTGGACCACCAGGGATATAGGACGAATATTTTCAGCTACATATGCCAGTGATCGGGCGTGAAGCGGTCCTCTGGACCACCAGGGATATTGGACGGTATGTTTTTATACTTAAGCCCACGATCGGGCTGCAGGTGGTCCACTGGACCACCAGGGATATAGGACGTTCATTTTATTCAACTTATGCCCGTGATCATGCATGGGGGGCGCCGCCACGAAGGTGCAGCTCGAGCTCAGCTGGCCACCCACAGATGGCAGCTGCCGTGTTGCGCTCTGCAATATGGCAGCTCACCTGTGGGTGGCCAGCCATTGTTCCTTTTTGTTTTTATTCACCTGTGTGCAGCGCAGGTAGGGGTTGTGCATGCATGGGCTCAGCACATCCTGGGCTGAATATCAGGATGTGCGGAGTATGCATGGGCATGCCCCCCCTACCTGCGCCGCATACATTACTGATGTACTCTGGGGCATTGGGATTTGTGCCAGGCTCAATCCCCGTTTGAATATCGCGCCGGGGTGCATCAGTGGGTTGCGCATGGCGCAACACTGTTGCGCCATGTGCAACCCTTCTGAATATCCGGGTCACAGTATATAAAACTAACCAGGATAAAATATTGTATTAATAACATTATTATATGTATTCCAACAGTTATACCATATTCATCACATAAATAGTTATATATGAATCATAACATCAGTACATACAAGTATAATTTAGTAGAATTCATATAAGATATCGATCCATTTTGTATCTCAATATCTCTTGAGCTAAATAGCTCTAATAATAGTTGATTCGGAGGGAGACAGTTGATGGTATCACCAAATTGTTAGTGATTACTTTATAGAAAATGATAAATGACAGCTGCTAAGCATATTCATTTCCACAGCAGGTCCAGCAAGTACAGTCAATGTCGGGAAAAGAAGGAGAGATGGAGCCACCCAGGTTTATGTAGACACTGATCGCGATTAATAATGGCGGCCCCCAGCTAGCAAAAGCTTCCGTGCGGTCCTAACGCTGACGCGGGTAAAGTTCCAAAGGTGTGGCCTAAGGGAAGAGATATCCTCAAAGAAGATCTCTTTGTTCTTCTGTCATGGAGGAACTAGTTCTAGAGCACGTTTTTGGAATAATGACTGCACTTCTTCTTTCAGAAGGGACAGATGTCCCAGAGAATAACAGGAAGGAGGCAGAGAATGATCTGGAGGGGTGTCTGTTAGCTCCACAGCATGCATACTTGCAATTATCTCAAGGACCCATCCATCTGTTGTAATCTCCCTCCATTGTGCCAGATGCAGGGAGAGTCTGCCCACTACAACCATCCCTGGAGGCATCCATGGACATGGGAGTGGATGAGGTACAAGACAGGCTGAGCCGGTGGGGGCACTGCCAGCAGCACCTCTTGCTTTGACTGCTTTTGTATGGGCACTTGGAGGAAGGGGACTTGGCAGGGGGCCAGTCCCCTTACCTCGGCCTTGTGGATGGAAACCGTAGCCACCTCTAGCAGCAGGTTGATGAAAGGATCCCCTTCCATACTCCCTAGCAGAAGTGGGATACAGGGTTTTTATAGACCTTAGAGTCATCTTAGATGTCTGAAAGCCTCTTAGGGGCTCTTTCATACTATATCCAAAAAGTTGTGTCCCTCTGAAAGGGGAATTCAAAATGGTCTGCTGCACATCTGTGGCAAATTCAGTAACTCTGAACCAAGGATATCTTCTTGTACAAATGCCAGATGCTGCAGCCTTGGCAGAGGCATCAGAGCTATCATATGCTGAACAAAGCAAATGTTTGCCCACCTCAGCACCAGAAGTTAAAGTTTTAAGCAACTCATTCTTGGCCAAGCCTTCAGGCAAAGCCTGAACTGCAGTCTTGGCAATTTTTCAAAGGCTTTTCTGGAGTTTAATCATATGGGCCAGATACAGTAGTTTGCAATCCTAAGGCCCAGTGAGGCAGAGGCATAAGTGCACTTGTCCATCATGTCCAGCCTCCTACATTCCTTATATGGAGGCAATGTACTCATATGTCTAGGTGCCCTAGATCTATCAGGAGCAGCCATGATGACTACAGAGTCAGTTTCTGGCTGATTAGCATAATAAGGCTTAGCAGATGGAGCAGGACACTGCTCACCAGCCTTTCTAGGGACTGCAGGCAGTGAGTTAGGTCTGCACCACGCAACAAAGACAGTATCCTTGAAGGGGGAGCATGGGACCTCTAGAAAGTCCATCAGGTTCTTCTTTGTGGAATCTTCTTTCTGAGCAAAGCCCATGGCAGCTTGCATTTGCTGCATCATGGCTTGAAAAATGGGACCCTTAGGAGAAGATCTCAAAGTATTTACCACTGAATCCTCACTGCAGGATGAGAGAGTAGAACTAGAGTTGAGGTACCCCATAGTGCTCTCCTTCATATTTCTCTTCTAAACCATGTGGTCAGGATTATATTCTGTTTTGTCATCAACATCTCTGTGAATGATGGGAGTCCCAGAGTGTGCTGGTGACACTGGTGGGGGCTAAGAGGCAGGAATCTGCAATGTGCTGGTAGCAGATGTCAATAGGGGTTGAATGCCCGTAGGCCCCATCAATGGTATAACTGCTGCCATAGGTAAGCCAGGCAGAATGCATCACATAATTTCTGAAAATGATGCCAGCACAGCTTGAAAGTCGACAACTTCCTAGACAGGGGCCGTGACTACCTGTGTCAGCGATTGGTCCTTGCCTGACCACAATGGCATCATACCATCCATAGTAGGTATGGTAGTGCCTAAACCAAGCCCCAACCTTGGTGTCTCATCAACGGTCGGGGGGCTGTTGTCAACACCATGTGAGCTGGCGATGAGGCGACCAGTCTACCTCATCTCACTGGTGACTGGCAAAATAGACCTTTCTTTATCCTGATGCTTTTGCTTGTGGCCTGACGATGAGGGTGGTCATGTAGTCCACCTTTCTTTGCCTCAGTCCTTCAATTTCAGTGGCTGTCTCTCAGCCAGTGTGGAGGGAGACATCAATTTTGGGCCCTAGAGTTTTCTTGCAGCGTCGCCTTGTAGCCTGGCTGAAGATCTGGAAAATCTCACAAGTCCTTCAAGTTGTGAGACAGGCCCAACAACAAACGAAGACCTTGTGGGTGTCTTCCTTATAAATTTTATCTCTGCACTTATAATATCGAAATAAAGCTTTTGGCAGCATGCAGTGACAAGGACTCACCTGTAACTGTAGTTCTAGGAGCAGTATATGGTTTGCATTCAGCACTCTGTCAGTTCTGGAACAATGTTATTGGTTGGAATGTCTTTGAGCTAAGCTCCTCTCACTACCCGGGTGGTATAACCTGCAACTCCGCCCCATGACATCAGCTCTCACATGCTGGAAGCAGGATCAGGTGCCACTTGCCAGGAGAGGCCAGGTGGGTTGTGTAGATGTGAATATATACCACTCCTAGAACTACGGTTACAGCTAAGTAACCAATTCTTCTAGGTTGAATATGGTTCACTTATCCACACTCTGGCAGACTCCTAGCAGTTCTCCAGGAGAAGGGGGCAAGGTGTACACCCCTAGTTGGTGAACAGAGACTGAAGAACTGAGGTCCCAAAACTCACATCCCAACATGACTCAAGTTTGATGGGGGTAATGGGAAATTAAGGTGTATGCTGACTTTCAGGTAGCAGCCCCGCAGACTTCCTGTATTGGGACATCCCTGGAAGCAGCCACCAAGGCAGCGGTATGTTTATTTCTACTTATCTAGTTTTTGTTTACTGGGTGAGGTGCTCTAGCCATATAAATGACTATTTTCAGACACAGCCCGAAAGGTTACAAAGTAACAGGATACATGACAAAATAAGTAAACAGTACAGAAAGTGACAGTATGTCTAGTTGAATAAGCCCTAATCCCAACAGGAGGCTCCTGACCAGCCAGCCTACAGCAGAGGTGATCCACCTCGCAATTGTCCACTTTGCTGCGGGTTTGCTAGGTGCGGTTTCAGCATAGGTGACAAACAGATGGAGAACCTGTCCCCAAACTCCAGCCATACACTCCACAAAGTAGGAGAGTGCTCTCTGCAGGTCCAAGGTATGGAATCTGTGTCTGACCTCCAAAAATAGGCTGGTAAAATATACCAATATGTTAATCACCTGGTTAAGGTGAAACTCTGATACCAATTTTGGGAGGAACTTTGGGTTGGGGTGAAGGATGTCTTTGTCCCTGTGGAAGACCAGATAGGGATAGTCCAGCAAGAGCACCGGGAGCTCCCCAATCCTTCTGGCAGACAAAATTGCCACTTTGAATGCTGTCTTCCATGACTGGTGTGACAAGTCACACCTGTGCTTCGGCTTGAAAGGCTTGCCCATGAGTATAGCCAGGACCAGCAGTAAGTCCCATGGTAGAGGTGGTTCATACACTGGAGGAGACAAGTGGTAGAGGGCCTTGAAAAAGCACCCAACCACCTTCAACTGGGCCAAAGCTGGCATACCAGGCCATGCCTGGTAAGCAGAGATGGCTCCCAGATGCAGCTTAAAGGTCATTGCTCGCACTCTCCACTGGAAAGGGACTAGAGGTAGTCCAGGATGCTAGCCACAAGGCAGGTAAGGAGATCAAGCTCCCTGCCCTGACATCAAATGGAAAATCTCAAATATTTAAAGGCATAGCACCTATGAATGGACTTTTCCATGGAGGCCTCCATTATCTGGAGGACATCCTCAGAGAGACCAAGGCCTGGAACTCTAGCCACTCAGAAACCAGGCCATGAGGTACAGGGACTGCAGGGCTGAGTGCAGGACTATCCCCTGAAGTCTGATCAGCAGGTCTGGGTGAAAAGGCAGTCACCATGGAGACTTGCTGCTGAGGCTAAGGAGATTCAGGTACCAGAACTGCCGAGGCCAGTCTGGAGCTATCAGGATCATCTGCGCTTTGTCCTTCCTACCTTGACCAGTACTCTGTATATAAGGGGGAAGGGAGGAAAGGTGTACATGAGGCCTGGGGTTCAGGGCCTCATGAAGGCAGCCCCTATCAGTGTCCCAGACTGTGAAGAACAGACAAAAAGACCGCCTCAGATTGGCATTCTCCCAGGAGGCAAGCAGGTTACCGAGGGTGAGCCCCACAGGGAGAACAGGTGATTCACCACCTCCTGATTCAGAGACCACTCATACGATGTTTCTGCTATGCAGCTAAGAGCATTTGCCAGCTGATTTTACTCCCCTGCAACATGAATCACCAGGAGGTCGGGGCCCAGGCTGCGCATGAGGGTCCAGGTGCAGAGGAAGGGAGTGTCTGCTGCCCTGTCTATTCAGGTGAAACACGTTTGTAATGTAGTCTGTCGGGACCTGAATGACTTGACTCCTTATTAGCAGAGCAAATTCCATCAGAGCCAAGTGTACTGCATGGCGCTCTAGCAGGTTTATTTGGTGATGGGGCTCACTTGGGTGACCAGAACCCGTGGGCCATGTGGTCTCTCAGGTGTGCTCCCCAACCTACCAGAGACACATTCATTGACAGCGTGATGGTCGGCTCTGGGCAGACAAAGGGGACTCTTTCTTCCAGATTTCTTTTTTTTACTAGGTGTTTTTTGTCTCTCTGCTACCCGTTCAGTTTCTCCCATAGTTCCTCGGGACTCCCAGGCACCTCCTGATCCCCTCCTGCTTCCAGTTACAAGTACCTACCTCCATGAAGCCATTGTTTCACCCCCAGGTGGGATTGGGGTGGGGGAGGGACTCCCTCAGACATTGAACATTGTGTCAGGTGGTGCACAGGCTGGAGGCAGGGGAACCCGGGCAGATGGAGGGTGCCATTGTCACGGAGGTACTGGGGGCCACAGTGGTATTTTTTCCCTCTGGTTTCCTTCCCACAGGGATGTTGTGTGTACTGACGTCAAGGTGCATCTATGCACACTGTGTGGGCATCCACATGGCGTTGTCCACAACAACCCTCCCACCTACATCCTTCTCCATCTGCAATGCCACCTGTGAACTCCAGGTGGCAGTATCTCAATGGAGCTTGGAGCCCTCTCTTCCTGGAAGAGGAGAGATTCCATCTGGGATGCTCAATCCTCCTCTCCCCGGCCAGCCCTCGAAGACCTGAACTTGGGTTGCCACGCCGACAGACTGGCCTTCACCCAGATGTTCCAGGGCATGCCATACTGGATGGCATCCCACATAGGCTGGGTCACTGTGACCAGCTGGTCCAAGTGGCCTAGGCACTGGGACCACTGACAGCCCAGCTCCTACTGAAGGTGGCACATCCACCAGCAGGCCCAGTGAATCATGCTGGTGCAGGATGCCATGTACCCCAGAAGTTGTAGGAAATCCTGGGAAGGGCAGAAAAGCCCTATCTGAAACGATCAGGTAAAGGAGGTAAGATCCTCTGCCTGGTCCACTGTGAGGCAGGCCATGGCTTGCAGGAAGTCTAGTTCTGCCCCAATGAACTTAATCATCTGCTTTGGTACCAGTTCAGACTTGTCTGGTTTGACCAACAGGCTCAAGTCTCGACGGGTCCGGACAGCCAGGTCTGTGGATCTCTCCATGGCCTCTCTGGATGGACTGGGTATCAGCCAATCATCCAGGCAGGGGTACACTCTGATCCCTAGGCACCATTGGTGGGCTGCCACCACTGCCATGCATTTTGTGAGGACCCTGAGTGAAGAGGCAAGACCAAGGGCATGACCTGGAACTGGTACAGGACCCCTTCTGCTCGGAAACGGAGATGAGGATGCAGCATAAACTTTCTTTGCTGTATGGTCAAGCTTCATTGACTCCTGGTTGGGGGGCTTCTCCATGTTCCCATTATTCCTGGATTTCTGGAAAACAGAGTCAGAGACCAGGCCCTCGGTCAAGGGGTGGTCACAGAATCCAGGCAAGAAGCATGTAGGGATTATGTATTTGCTGACCATACAAGCAGTGGGTACCGGGCATGATGCTGGATGCTACCAAAATGCCAAAGCCAGTCCTTTAATGGCCTTGGCCATGGGAAAGGCAACCCCCCACCCCCGGGATTCATCCTTATCCAGGATATCAGTAAAAGGGTATTTAGCCCTTTTTTGAACTGGCTCCAAAGGAACATTCATGTACTCAAACATGAGCTGAAAGAAAGCCCCAAAAGACACTGGCCCATGGTTGGTGGTCAGTTCCTCAACTGATTCCTGGTACAATGCATCCATCCTTGAGGAATTTATGGAGGACCCACCGGATCCATCTGAGGACTTGTCAAAGACGGCCCTCAACTGCTTTCCACCATGAATCATTCTGGAGTCATCCGAGTGTGAAATTTCACAGATAACTGGTCTGGTAAGCCAGTCCCCAGACAGGAGTCTTTGAAAAGGGCTCCCACATGGGCTCCAGTGGAGGCAGTTCCACCCACAAGGGTGGAGAGACACACCAGAGAGAGCTGTCTCAGGTGAACTGGTGTGGGCTTGACCAGCACTGGCCAGTGAACCATAGGGGTCTGAGGTAGAGCACTGTCCTGCTTCACCAAGGTTCACTGTTGCCAGAAGAACTCCTCATAGCACCTCCGCATCCAGCAGTGGAGCCTCTCCTCATCTGAAGATGAGGAAAATGAGAAGCGGCGAAAGCACCACCTCCCAGATGAGTGGGATCAAGAGCTTGAGAAGCCTCTTGATCATGACCCATACCTTGACCTAGACCTCGACTGTTGACCCAGAGGCTGATGACAAGGATTCACAGCAGCAGTGTGAAGTAGTCTACCTGCACCAGTTTCAACTGCACGACCTCGAGTAGAGGCTGGTCCCAAGCAAGAATGGCTGGGGATACTGACCGCTCAATATCCTCCTGAGTGAGAACTGGGTCTGGGAGATCGACTCATTGTTGACCCCCTCTGACAATGTGTTGACCTGGTCAAGAAAAATCTTGACCACCTGCCTGACTGGTGTCAAGGTCAGCAAGCCTGATGGGGGTATCATGGAGCTAGCAACCCACCAGTCTGCCAATTCAGGCTCAGCCAAAGCCAAGCACTTGACAACCTTTGAGCAGTTGAGGAAGTCAAGGGAACGGGAGGAGCATGATATCTCCAGGTCCCACAACTGACAGCGGTGCTTCTTACTCCTGTGTTTCTTATTGTGCTGGGCAGGGTTTTCTGATGGTCTTGAGCACCCAACACGGATATGTTCTTCACTGTTAGCTGTCAGAGCCCGCGATCCTTCACCCAACACAGATCACAGAACTTCCCCGTGAAGGATGCTCCGGTGCTGGCCCCAGTCAGGAGCAATGCTGAGGCCAACAAGGTGCCCACCATGTACTGAGCCACCACCTCTTCCATTGCTGCTAGTTGCAATGCAGACCCACTGCAATGGAGGCTGCCTTGTGGCCACCCTTGGCTTGCAATTTTGGGTCTCCATTGAGAAGGCGAGCCTGCCTATGTTCGAGTGAGGAGAGGAGCATCATTTGGCAGAGGCCACAACTAGCAATGTCGTGTGTTGAGCCCAGGCAGTACAGGCACGACACATGTGGATCCATCCATGACATCTTCTCCTGACATGTGACATACTTTTTCAAATCCGGCGCAGGCGTCTCTTCCTCATGATCCATGAATTTGATCAACGGTCAAGAGTGGGACTGAGGAATATACGAAAGGTTTTAAGATGAAAATCTCGAAGTTTGTCAAAGGCGCACTTACTAGGGCCTACAACACATGGAGCTGTGAAGGCAGAGACCAAACTCTTCCAGTGGAAAGGAACATCAGACATCACAGGGCAGAGCCGAGGGATATACCACCCACTTGATGGGAGAAGCTTTGCTTAAAGACATTGCGATGAATTAGCTTTTAAGGAAGAACTGTCAATGTGTGGATAAGTGAACATATCTTCGCCCCTGGGACCGGTATTTAGAGAGGAAGGAGGCACAGTAGGACTGGTGACATTTATTTTTTATTTATTTATTTTATTTTAGTCTTTGGTAACCAGGTAAGGCCAACTAGGCACAAGTGCCTGTTTTCAGGGGTGACCTGGGAGCATTGGGTGGATAAGTGACTTGCTCAGAGTCACACAGTATGCAAGTGGAGTTCGTGAGACTCAAACCAAGGTCTGGTCTGCTGGATGTACTAAGCTCATTCACAGCTCATTACTCTAACCTCTAGGCTATTCTGCCAGCCCATGAAGGGAGTGGGAGGATGGAAAGGGAAGAATAGAGGCAGCAGTGATGAGTAAGAGGGTGAGGTAGTAGTAAAGCAGTAGAAAGCACTGCAGAGGGTATCCAGTCTTGCAAGGGAAGAGGAAGGGGTGTCGGCATAGATGACATCCACATAGTCGAAGACTGGGAGATAAATTTGGGTGACCATCTCCCAGCAGAGCTGGGGCAGAGGCAGTCCTTGTTGCAGTACAGGGCACTGAGTCTGGAGCAGAGCTTGGCATGGATGGCATCAGTGTGGGCAGAGAAGTCAAGCTTAGTATCAAGCCACACACTGAGGTATTTGAAGGCAGGGACTACTTCAAGAGGGGTACCATCCATGGAGAAGACAGGTGACGGTGACAGCCTGACCAGTTTCTGGCTAGTGCTGAAGGTCATGGACATTGTTTCTTTGGTGTTGACTTGGAGTTGGCAGGCGTGGAACCAGCGTAGTATGTTATGGAAGTCTTGCTGGAGCAGACCTTCCAGTGCTGCGGCTGAGGAGCCAGAGGCGTAAATGACCATGTCATCTGAATATATGTGGGTATGTGAGGAGACACAAGTGGAGGGCAGATCACTGAGGAAAATTGAGAAAAAGACAGGATCCAGGATGGAGCCCTGTGGGACTCCAACTAGGATGAGAAGTGGAGAGGACAGGACGCTTCCCATCTGTACCAGCTGTTGATGGCCCATGAGGTAAGAACAGAACAAGCTAACAGTGGGGGCTGAGAGGCAGCACAGTTCAGCTTTTCCAGGAAGAGCCACGGCCAAGGTGTCTGTAGACTACCTAATTTCTGCACTGCACTAACCATGGAGCCACCTAACTGCACTTTCTAATTGCTGTGATAAACACACTGCCTCATATGGCACTTTTCATGTGTTTGGTTATGATCTGGGGATTACATAGTAAAAGAAGGGCATTTAAACTTAGAGTGGGGGGTGGCAAGTGGGCAGGAGGCATGCAGAATTCACAGGAAGGGAAGCCGAATGAGCTTACCCCCCCCGTCCTAGAAGCAATGGAAAAAAGGGAGTACTAGAGGGGATGCTAGAAAGGGAGAGGGGAAGGAAAAAGGGTGGAGGGTGGTCACCTTGAATGCTAGGAGCCTAGGGAACAAAACAGCAGAGCTACAGGCTCTCATGGTAGAAGGGGAGGTGGACATGGCAGCCATCACCGAAACATAGGCCACCCATTACCAGGACTGGGACCTGGCAGTACCAGGGTATAAGATATTCCACAGAGATAGGGTAAATGGGAAGGGTGGGGGGTGGCACTGTATGTGAGAGAAGGACTGAAGTGTGTTCAGGGGGAGAAGGGTAGTACAGAGTCGTTATGGATGCAAATCCAGGATTCCAAGAATAGGACTTTCAGAATGGGAGTGTACAGGCCACCATCTCAGACAGAGGAGTTGGACAAAGAACTAGCGGGACAGATCACAAGGGCCTGCGGAAAGTGTAGCACGGTGATTGTGGGGGACTTCAACCTGCCGGGAGTAGATTGGAATACCCCAGCCACCACGAATAGAAGGGAGCAGATACTTTTGGACGTGTTCCAGGATAGCTTTCTAATGCAAATGGTCAGTGAGCCAACCAGGTTAGGGAACACCCTAGACCTCATACTGGCAAATGGGGAGTTTGTGAGGGAGCTGGGGGTGGAAAAATCGCTGGCAGGGAGCGACCACCATTCAGTGTGGTTCATGTTGAAAATGGGTAAGGAGGGAGCAGAAACAAGTACAAGAGTGTTGGATTTCAGGAGGGCCAACTTCAGGAGGATGAAGGAGGTAGTTAAAGGGTATCTAGCCAGAATCCAAACTCATATGGACACTAACCAGAGGTGGGAGGTCATAAAACTGGGGATTGAGAAGGCAACAAAAACCTGCACCAGGGTCCAGAGTAAAAGAGCTAGGGCCAAGAAACCTAGCTGGTTGAGCAAGGGGGTCATGGAAAAAATAAGAAATAAAAGAGCTGCCTTTAGGAGGTTCAAAAAAACAGGGAGAGGGGAGGACAGAGAGGATTACCTGAAGAAATCGAAGGAGGTGATGAAGGTAGTAAGGGCAGCCAAGGCATCTAAGGAGCTCAGGCTAGCTCAAGGCATCAAGATGGGGGAGAAGGAATTCTTCAGGTACATCAGGGAGAAAAGGAGATGTAGGGACAACATAGTAAGGATTAAGAGGGATGGGGTGGGTGGAAACAGGGGCAGAGCAGGCAGAAGCGCTTAATGAATAGTTCTGCTCACTGTTTACTAAGGAGAAAGGAGGGGCACTACCAATGGGTGGTTGGGAGGGCAGGCTCAGGGGGGGAGGAGGTGACAGGTGGAGGAATCACAGAGGGCAGGGTACTGGAAGGCCTGAGGGCACTGAGGGTGGACAAGGTGCCAGGGCTGGATGGCATTCACCCCAGGGTAATAAGAGAGCTGGCAGAAATCCTGGCGGGGCCCTTGGCAAACCTGTTCAATGCCTCCCTGGTCTCAGGAAGTGTACCTCAGGACTGGAGGATGGCTCATGTGGTACCCCTCCATAGGAGCGATCCCAAATACAAACCGGGAAACTACAGGCCAGTAAGCCTCACATTCATCGTGGGAAAACTGATGGAGACAATCCTGAAGGAGAGGCTGGTGTCCCTTCTGGAGACCAATGGGCTGCAGGAGATTAGGCAGCATGGGTTTGTCATGGGCAGATCCTGTCAGACCAATCTGGTGAATTACTATGACTGGGTAACTAGACAGTTGGGCAAGGGCCATGCAGTGGATGTCCTGTTTCTTGACTTCAGTAAAGCATTCGACTCAGTGCCACAAGGGAGGCTGGGTAGTAAGCTGGCAGGTACAGGTGCAGGGGAGGAAATGGTGGGATGGGTAGTAAACTGGGGTTACAGGGAAGGCAGCAGAGGGTGGTGGTAGTGGGAGGGGAGCTCTCATCTCTGAGGACAGTGATAAGCGGAATACCACAGGGCTCAGTGTTGGGACCAGTGTTGTTTGGGTTGTTCATATCAGACATCTCATTGGGCATCAGGAGCAAGATCAGTTTTTCTGCAGATGACACCAAAATTGGAGCAGTAGTGGATGACCTAGTAGGGTGGCATGGGTTGCAGGATGATCTGTAAAAATTAGAGACCTGGTTGGACACCTGGCAGTTGGGGTTCATTGCCAAAAAGTGCAAGGAGCTACATTTCGGGCCAAAAAACCCAAGGATGAGCTACCAGCTGGGGGGAGAGGGTTCAGCTAGCCATGACAGAGGAGAAGGATCTGGGGGTGATTATAACGGACTCAATGAACAACTCAGCACAATGCAGGAAGGCAGCTGCAAAGGCCAACAAAATGCTGGGTTGTATTGCCAGGTGTATATCTTCAAGGAGAGGGGAGGCGATCCTGCTGTTTTATATGTCACTGTTTAGGCCGCACCTGGAGTACTGCATGCAGTACTGGCAACCATAACTGAAGAGGGACAATAAGTTACTGGAGGGGGTGCAGTGTAGCGCAACAAAGATGATCCAGGGACTAGGGGACATAACCTACATGAGCAGGCTGAGGGAGTTGAACATGTACTCACTGGAGGAGAGGAGAGACAGGGGTGATATGATTGAAACCTTCAAGTACATGAAGGGACTAAACAAGAGAGGCACGGAGGGTCTATTCAAGTTAAGGGGGGTAGGAACACTCATGATCACGATCTCAGATTGGAGGATGGAAGGTTCAGGAAGGAAATGAGAAGACGCTTTTTTATGGAGTGAGTGGTGTCTGGGTGGAACACATTGCCTGCAGAAGTGGTCTCCTGTAGAACAGTGGACTGCTTCAAAAGAGGATGGGATAGGTAAGAGGGAGGGTCAGGGAGGGAGGGAGGGAGGGAGGAGGGCAGCTGCAGCATAAGGGTTGCTAGCTGCACACTCTAGCAGACTCGATAGACCATAAGGCCTTTATCTGCTGGCAGAGTCGTATGTTTCTATGAATGTTCGTATATATTAAAACATAGCATTGCATCCAGCAGGTCTGGAACAGAGTGCCACAAACTAACTAACGCACACGCACACACACACACACACACACACATTCTCTCTCTAGCATATGGCATTGTGCCTAGTATGATGTGAGCAGAGAATATACACTCTGTTGTTCTTTCTGCTCCCTCTGTCCTTGGAACAGACTGATGCAACAACCCTTCTTAGTTTTAAACTAATTGCTGAGTTTGTAGCTCTGAACCAGTTTGGACCATCCTGCTGTGGACAAGTGGACCCAACCTCCTAGGTGTGGTATGTAAGAAATTAACTTCATACTTACCGTAATTTCCTTTTCTGTTAGCTCCAACATTGTCAATGGGTAATCATAGCAACGGGGTATAGTGCACCCCTACCATGGGAATGGCACAGCCCAAGCTTTAGAATGTTGGGCACATGAGGATTCCATGCAACAGCAACTCCTCAGTCACTACTGACCTCACAGTGCCATAATAGCTACACATTTTCATACATTATAATCAATTTTCTATATGAAACACACTTCAACCTGTAAATAAAAAACTGTCTTACTTTCCAGGCAGACGTCCAAGGAGGAAATGCTTCCATTGGACTTAAGGTTTGGACAATTCGATCCTCTCTGCAGGAAGAACCATCTGGTGAAAAGGCAGGTTCCACACGATTTGCACATCTGGAAAACTGAGTCTGATCACCCACTAAGGTATAACTTCCAGGTAAATGACTGGATGCAGTGAGACTACCTGTAACAAGAAAAACACCTCAAGAGTTATCAGTAAAGCTGTTAACCTGCGGTCGCAGACTGATCGAAAAATAATCCTTTTTTTTTTTTCAATATCTTTTTTATGAGTACAGTGCAGCAATAAAGAGGAATGTCTGAAAAGAAAAATAGTAGGGGATTTTGACAAATAGGGCATCCCTCCTAGCATACAGGATAAGATTCTCTCGCAGGAGCCATTGACAATGTTGGCACTAACAGAAAAGGAAATTACTGTAAGTATGAAGTTAATTTCTTCTTTCTGTAGCGCTCCACATTGTCAATGGGTAATCATAACAATTGAGTTATAAGAAGCAGTACCCAGAAAAAATGGGAAGGGGGAGAAGATTATCTCATATGCCAGATGCAAGCACTGAGAATTCCTTGAGAGCTGCTGTCTGTAGCACACTGCAACCAAAATGGCATCAGTCGAACTCTGAACATCCAAGATGGATGTTTTTTGAACATGTGGATAGGAGATCACATAATTGCCTTGCGTAACCTTAAAACCATTGCTTCACCTGTCTTGCCCCAGGTGTCACCCTAGCCCTGGAATGGTGAGCCTTGGGGAGAACCGGAAGCCTCCTGTTACTACAACATTGGCCTGAACAATGCAGGCCCGCACCCTTTTAGCGAGGGTGGCCTAAAAAAAGGCCCTTTGACCCTGCTTGTCTGTTCTATGAGAACAAACAAGCCTATCTGACTTACGAAGCACAGTTGTCCATTTAGAATAGATCCTAACGGTGAGTGATAAATCCAATTTGTGCAATTTTCTCCCTTGGATTGAGGAGGTTGTAGACAGGAAGATGCAAGCCTATGTCCTGCAACTCCTGGAAGGCAATGAGCACCATAGGGATGAAACACAGTTCTGAGTACCACATGTCCCTATGCCTAATAAGGCATGGTTCCTTAGGTGGAAGCCTGCAAAACAACACATCCAGCGATATGGCTGGGAGCAGTTCAAAAAGCTCCTTGCAAGGAGTATTCTGAACCCAATTCAGGTCCCACAGAGAACTGGAGATCAGGACACCAGACATGTCCTACTAAATACGTGCCTAGTAATTCCTAGGCCAAAACCCCAAGGTGCTGCGAAGAGTATAATCTGGCCTCTCGGCGGACTCAATGTCAATGTCAACCTCTTCGTCATGCCTTCTTGTAGAAACCCAAAAAACTGCGGAATAGAAGCCGTTGAAGGTGTAACCTTCAATAGTGGCCCCAAGTAAAAAAGATAGGTGGCCCCAACAAGAGCGTAGGCTGTGGACATGGAGGATTTTCTGGCAGCCATTAAGGTGTCAAGTAGTTTCTCGGAGAAATATATATATATATATCTGTGTGTATATATAGCCAGGGTGCAAACTGTATCTTCCTGGATTTTTTGGTGGAGGGAGAGACCCTGATAACAGGTCTCTACACATCAAAAGGTGGAAGGGTGCTTGCTTAGCAAGATTTGCTAAGTCCGAGGACTACAGTCTTCTTAGTCACTCTGCAGCTAATAAGAGGCAGCTCCCTCCAGAGCGTCTTTTATGTTTATTTATTATTCTTCCTTTTAAAAAAAAAAAAACTTTGGAAGGAGAGTTAGTATAGGAAGCACCGAAAAAGACTGAAGAACCTTCTCAGATCTGTGCATTGCTGCTGGATGCGAACAGATTGATCTGAGGTCATCCAAATTGGTTGCCCAGGAGTTCAAAAATGTCCGGGTTCAACCTCCACTCCACGGGATGAACATTTTGCGACTTAGCCAGTCCACCTGAAGGTTCAGCTCCCCTGCCAGGTGAACTGTTGACAGGATGACGACCTCTCGAAACATCTCCCATGCCTTAATGGTTATGTGCAATGTACGCCATGTGTAGCAGCATGGTGGAAACCTAAGGAAAGTTAGGCAGACCTTCTCCATCTCCTGAACATTGAAGTGGAGATACTGATCCTAGACTAACCGAGTTCCCTGAGTGGGAAGTTGGCTCCGGCCTGCCACCCATCCATGTAAGCTGACATCTGTTGTGAGAATTAACTCTGAAAGTTCTAGTGGAACTCTGCTCAGATCCTGTACATCCCCTTGCTAACTCAGGGAGTGATGAAGCTGAGGGGGAAGGGAAAACTGGCTGATAATCCTACAATGAGGGGTCCCAGGCTGACAGTAAACCCATTTGAATAGGCTGCATCTGGAAGCAGGCCCACAGGATTAAAACTATAGCTGCCTAACCTGAGGTCCAAATCACAGCAGACCAAGGGCAGATGCCGATGACCGCATTCTGAGCCAGCGGACTTCTGACAAAACGTCACCTTCCAGGAAGGCAAAAACCTTCCCTGGTTTCATGCCGAAAAATTACCACCAGACATTTCAAGGTCTGAAACCTCTCAGGAAAGTTCTTCTCCCAGTTCACCCTTAACCACGTGACTCTAGCATATTTAGAGTGCTGAGTACTGACCTCTTCCCAAGGACAATGTCGGTGCATAAATAAGCAGGTCATTCAACTTGGATAGACATAAAGCCACCAGGGCTATCAACACCTTCAAGGAACTCAGTGGGGCTGATGCTCGGGTGAAGAAAAGCACCCTGTGCTGGAAGGTTGGTCCAGCATCAAAAACCTGAGATACTATGAGTAGGACTGATGGAGGGAATGTGGTGGCAGGCATCCATCAGATGTACTGGGGCTTAAGAAAACCCCTTGATTGAGCAGACCGGTGATAGACTTCTGGGGCTCCATCCTAAAAGGTTTGTTGAGCACCAACTTGTTCAAGCACTTGAATCTAGAATGGGCCTAACACACACTCAACTTCCTGGGGACTATAAAATAAAACTAATAGGACCCCTGACCTTGTTTGATCAGTGGGACCTGTACTATGGTCCTGAAAGAATGAGGTGTCAGGAGCTCTAATGACATCAGGCCTTTTCACCATCCTTGAGAACTGGGGCAGAGAAGTGACCCCTAATAAGGCATCTGACATTGTTCTGGACCATTTTGAGGAAAACTCCTCTAAACTACCACCAAGAAAAGGAGTCAGGGATGGGCCCGCATGCTTTATTTTGAGGCACCAGGCTTGTGGTGCTGGGCCTCCTGCACGGTACCTGGCCAGTGCTCCTCTGATATTGTAACCTTGTTACCTACGTAGGCTCCTGCATTCTCAGGAGCCAGTTTCTGAAGGCACAGAACCCCCATCGGAACTGTCTGTGCTGCCCATTAACTTGACCTCTTCCGGTTACAGTAGTCTTGCTCTGTTGTTTGACACCAGAGATAGACCTTTACACCACATATCTTTTTTGTTTTGTTAAAGTATCAAGGGCGGAATCAAAACATAGGCCTCCCTCAAGGGGAGGTTAAACAGCTTAGCCTATGAAGTTTTATCAGACCCAATGACTAAGCCACTTGGCCCTCATGGCTGAAAACAATGAAGAAGGCTGAGCAGTCAGACTTGAAGTTCTCCAGTGAACAACCAACTGGAAAAGTGGAACCTCTCCAGTGAACAACCACCTTGAAAAGTTGAACCATGGCCATGATTTGCAAACAGGCTCACACCTTCATAAAGGTGGAATGAAACTGGCCAGGATAGTTACCCATTGTTGAAGGCTCCGGCCAATGGAAGAGGTATAAGCCATACAAGTGTTGTGTGCTGATAGAGGCAAAACCCCTCTGACATGCAGTGTCCAACCACTTGACATGAAAGACTGTAAGGGCCAGAGCCTTCTATAGGCAGGGCGGTGTCTTTCCAGAAATACAAACAGCCTTGTCTTTCAGTGGAGGAGCTTCCCACCCGCAAGACCTTTTCCTTAAAAGGGAAAGATCTGTGACATGGTTGGGAAGACACTTTTTCTGATCCACACCTGCCCAATGTTGCGTAATAATTTTGGTTACATAGTAGTCAAAAAAAGATGCAGACAGTTGGACTGACATTCGCCATCTCCACCGACTGTGCCCCCTGAGCTGTAAGGGACTACATGCCTCTGCTGCCCAAAAAGACAAGAGCTTATTTTAAAGTGGGGAGAAAAACATCCCTGATAAGGACTCTGTACATTTAAAAAAAATTAAAGTTAAAGTCAGGAACTTCCCCAAGATTCCCGTAATCATCATCCTGGTCTTCAAAAAGGCAGGGTTGGGGTCTGCCTGCACATCTGTTATCGTAGCCTAAGTTCAGTGCACCACACCTGGACATGCTTGGATCCCCCCCCCCACGACCTGAGCAGCTCAACTGGGGTCCCGTGTATCTGCGGGGATGTCCTGCGGGACATCGGGGCTCAAGCTCACTCAGGAGCCACAAAGGCAATTTCCTCACAATTCTGTTGTCACTGCCGAATAAAGAACCAGGAGCTCCCCCTCCCCAGGTCGGAGAACCGGCTAGAGGGTACTGAGCAACACAATGAGGGCAAAAAGAACCCATAGGGGAGGGCCTCACCACCATATTTGCAGGTCTTATATCGTTTCATGATTAATGGTCTCCGACAAATCATGGTGCCAAGGAGAAATATAATTGTGCCAAATAACAATTGTGAGGTAAAAAAAAATAATTTGCCCCAATATCTTTTCTGGGCTAAAATTCTCCACTGAGCTTTCTTAAATAACTTTCTCAGAGTCACACATCACTCAAGTGCAGTTGGGGGAATCAAACCCAGGACTGCTGAATGTGCTGAGCTTAAAATTCTCCATAGAACTGTACACACCAATTAGCACACCAAAAATCAGAAAAAAGACATGCGTGCTCACTAGCAGGTGCTCGCACAGACATCTGCGCGTTTGCATGGGTGCACCAGTATGTGCGATAGTGCAATTTGCACAATGAAATGAATAGGCATTAGCACAGTACAAAGCCCTTTAGCCATGTGCAAGGAGCACACAACACAGGTGCAAGCCTGGCAATAGGCGGGAAAATGGCCAGACGGAGGAGTGCGCCCCTGGCCCAAGCACACAGAAGAATAAAAGTCTGAGGAGAATAAACACCCCAAATCACCAAAAACTTAGTTTATACACAAAATTATCAAACAACACAGAAAACCTGAGGTTGGGGGGGGAGAGAAAAGAACTGATGCCAATGCCGAGGGACCCCCCCCCCCGAGACTCAAACTCCCAGAACAGTAAAATTGTACCTACCTGTGGCACCATGTTGCTTTAATATTTTTATTTTTCTTTCTTTTTTTTCTTAAACAGAGACCATTAAAAACACTCTAACAAGGCAGAAAAAAGGCTCCCAAACCACACAGGGAAATAGGAATGCAAGTTATTAAATTTGAAAGCCGCAGCTTAACAGGCATGATTTTAATTTAGGGGTGCTCCCTGAAAAACAGGTAGCCCCAACCTGCTGTGCAGAACTACAGCCCCAAAGAAGTCCTGAAATCTTGAATCTTCAAAAGATTCTTGAGAGAGGATAAAAGTAGCTCTGTCCCCTTTGAATGGCACAGCTTAACTGGGGAGCTGCTGCTGCATTGAATCCTCATGTGCCCAACATTCTAAAGCTTGGACTGTGCCATTCCCCTGGTAGGGGTGCACTATACCCAGTTGTTAGGATTACCCATTGTCAATGTGGAGCGCTACAGAAAGAGAAACATCAAAATACACCTACCAATGGGAGCATATGTGAAATCATGTATTTTGCCTGTTTGGCAGCAAACTTATTTTGCGATAAGGAACTGTTTGTGATGTATAAGAACAAACTGCAAACATCACCTAACTAAGTCTGAATGCTATAAGAATGTAAAAACTGGTGGGTCCTGTGACTCCCTAGCAGGTAACATTTGTCGTGCTTGTATTTTGTGTAATCTGGTAATAAACTGTTCATTACCAGCGACACCTTTGGTCTTGTGTTGTGTTTCTGCCTACACGTCATAGAATCTGCCAACAGACCAGCGATGTAAATGACCGTGTGATCCACATACATGTGGGTATGTGAGAAGACACAAGCAGAGGGCAAGTCATTGAGGAAAACTGAGCAAAAGATATGACCCAGGATGGAGCTAGGATGGGGAGGGGAGAGGACAGGATGCCTCCCACCTGTACCGACCGTTGATGGCCCATGAGGTAGGAATGGAACAATTAACATTGGGAGCTAAGAGGCTAACACAGTTCAGCTTGCCCAGGAGTAGAGGATGGTACATGGAGCCAAAGGCTTTGGCCAGATTGATGAATATAACTGTGGTGATGTGTCCCTGATCCATCCCAGTGAGGATAGTTTTAGCTACACGCAGCAAGGAGGAGACTGTGGAGTAGTGCTTCCTAAAACCATACCTGAAAGGGGGAGAGGAAGCTGGAGGAGTGAAGGAAGTCAGCAAGCCTAAAGTAGATTGTATCCTCCTGCAGCTTAACAAAAGAGAGGAGGAGTGTGATAGGCCGGAAGTTGCTGGGGGTGGATGGGTCACCCCCTTTGTTCAGAGGCAGAATCTTCACAATCTTCAAGGCCTGAGGGAGAAGGAGAGGTTCATAAAGAGAGAGAGTTGAGAGGCAATGGCAGAAGCTGAGATACAGAGAAGTTTGGGGTCCAGCCCATTAGGGCTGGAGTTAGCGGGGTTAAGAGAGGTAAGGGCGAGGAAGATTTCCTGAAGGGAGACAGGAGGGAAGTGGAAGCCCTTGGGTGAGTGAGACCAGTGAGACGCAGCAAAGGATAGTGTGGGAGAGGAACCAGAAAAGGAGAATGAACAGGTGGTAAAAAATTCATAAAAAAGAGTGGCAACAGAGGGAAGCTCAGAGACTGGGGGACCAGACTGAGTGGGGAGAGGTCAAAGACAGAGTGGATAAACTTTCCAGAATTTTGCTGGGGAACTACGGTTAGAATGGAGGCTAGATGTGATGTAGTGGGCTTAGCAATGTGGACAGCCTTCGTGCAAGAGTTCCTGAGTGACCTGTAGGATAAGCTGTCAGGCAGGGAACAGGAGAATTTGAAGCATACCCAAGCTTGGTCCTGGGACTTACACAAGTCAATAAGATCAGGTGTAATCCAAGGGTGGTGGGCGCTTTAGACCCTGAACTTTCTTGGGGGGGGTGCTTGTCCCAGATGTGACTGAATTTGACACAGAAAAAGTAGAGGGTCATGTCAATGTCCAGGGCAGAATAGACAGAGGACCAATCAGTGGCAGCAAGGTCATTAGAGTCAAGTGACTGGATGGACCTGGACTAAATGGATTTTGGGGTGGAGGGAGTGGACCTAACTTTCTGTGATACAGTGTGTCATACAGTAGTCACTGAAGGCATCTGGCAGAGTGCCTGCTGCAATAATATGATGGGGTGGGAGGTGAGCACCCAGTCCAGAACAGAGTGGTTAGTGGAGAGAGGATTGTGCCAGGTGGGTTCGGAGATTATTTGAGTAAGAATTAGGGACTCAATCCAGTGGAGGGTGGATTTGAAGGCAGGGAAGAGCCAATTAACGTTGAAATCCCCAAGGAGGAGGCGCTCACTGGAGGAGGAATGGGAAACGAGAAATGAAAGAGAGTCAACCAAGGAGAAGAGAGATTTTAGGTGAGGCATAGAAAACATTGACAAAGATGGAGACAGTGGATGGGAGGGATAGTTTAGCTAGAAAGAGCTTGTGACAGGAAGGCACAGACTGTCTGAAAGTTATGGAGCAGGATATGTTCTGACGGACATGCAAGGCAACACCACCACCACACTTACCATGGTTCTGCTGGAAGACAGGACCCTTGACAGGAATTCTGGGCCCTGGAGAAAGTTCAGACTCTAGGGCCCCTACCAGCTCACAGCCCCTTCCCTGCATACAGTATGCTGGGTGGCCTAGGCCCCTCTTGGCACTGGGCTCCAGGAATTATTCCCATCTTCCCCAACCCTCTCAAGGGCCCTGCCAGAAGAGGTGGTAGTCAAGGAGAGCCACACATGAGTCACGTACCCTAGATGGGAGCCAAAATTCAGAAATATACAAGAGGCCAGAAGAGTGTTGAGAGATCCAGACAATGGGGGGGAGGGTCAAGTTTAGGGAGAAGGTTCCTAGCATTAAGGTTAGGCCTTTAGGGAAGGTAGGGGAGAGGAGGGAGGAGGGAGGAGACAGGGGTCCAGGGTTGGAGTCAGTGTCCCCAGCTAGGAGGAGGAGGAGAAGGAAAATGTGTGGGACTTCCACCCCTTGACGGGAGGGAAGGGAGGAGATGGCACAGTGGAGAAGTTCAAGGTTTGGGAAGGGAGGGAGAGGATCCCAGGGTGGATGGCATGGGTTGGGGTAGGGTGGAGGGAAGGAAGGAAGGGAAGGGGAGGGGACTGAGTGGAAGTGGGAAGAGGGAGCAAGGGAGCAGAAAGGGGATGGGGAAAGGGCAAGGGACGAGAGGGGAAAGTAGGGGGAGGACCGGGGAAGGGGATAGGGATAGGGAAAGGAAAAGAAGGGGGAAAAGAATGAAGTAGAAAAGGAGGGTAAAGAACATAGTTAGGTACAAACCAGTTGCATGGACTTCACATAAGTGAATCAATAGTAAATACTGATACAGTGAAACAAGATGCAGCAGCTAAGCAGCAAGGTCAGGCAGAGCTACAACTAGTAGGGGTAAACTAAGGAAAGCAGGCTAGGTAAACTGGATTAAAATGAGCGGCAGCAGTTACTAGAGCAATAAACCAAGCATAGTCAGGTAATTATGAGTTATTAAAAACTGACTAGAGGAATGGAGCTGCACAACTGAAGCTAAACACAATGCAGGCTTACAGAATGAAATGAAAATGTTGGCTAGATAATGCAACAACTAAAAGGTGACAAAAGCAGGTTAGTTGCCCTTTGCAACAGCAGCAAAAACTTTTAACAATTGGGCAAGCAAGCTAGGAGACCTGTATCACTGTAATGTGGGTTGGAGAGCAGCAGCATGAACTATGCAACACAGCTACGTGAGCTAGCTGAGGCAGAACTAGAAATAATGGTTAAAAGGAGCAGCACAAATCCGAAGCTGAACAGTCACAAAGGCTAGTCTTACATGCAAAGTTCAGGGTGACCCAGATAGGGTGTGAGTAAGAACTAGCGTTTCAGCAGTACGAGGATCAGGTTGCCTTACAGTCTCTGAAACGGTCCAGCAGAGTGGAGGGGCAGTCAGTATAATCGGGGCTGTGCCAGCATGTCCGGCCGATGGCTGACACTGGGCAGACTCCTCAGGTTGATGTCCTTTGCACTACAGTACTTCGCACGGAAGAACTGCATTGGTGGATCGCTTGAGGGGGGGGTCTGAAATAAATGGAGAATCAAAGCTCCTGAGATGGCTGGTGGCAATGATCTGATTGGCCCATGGAGGTGCAGCTTATCTGTAAGCAGCAGCAGACTGGTGCATCTTACGATTCTACTGCAGACAGGAAGCGGTGGTGGGAATCAGTGGTGGTGGGGGGAGACGGACTCTAATTTACAGTACTGAAATCTCCCTTCCACGAGCTAGAGCAACTAGGTGACAGTATCCTGGAATGGCTGGTGGTGTCCAAAGGTCTAGGGCAGGCTGAAGCAATGAAGGGAGAGCAACTGATTTTAAAGGTCCCAGGCTGACTGATGGCAGTGATCCAACTGGCCCACGGAGGAGCAAAGGTGCAGCTTGTCTGGATGCAGCAGCAGATTGGTGTGTCTAGCGATTCTACTGCAGACAGGAAGCAGCAGCAGGAGGAATCAGGGGTGACTAATTTACAGCAATGAAACTTCCCTTCCCTGAGCTAGAGCGATAAGGTGGCGGCTTCCTAGAATGGCTATTGGCGTCTGAAGGTCCAGGGCAGGCTGAAGCAACAAAGGGAGAGCAGATGATTTTAAAAGTCCCAGGCTGACTGGTGGCAGTGATCTAACTGGCCTACGGCAGAGCAGAGCTGCACCTTGTTTGGAGGCGACAGCAGACTGGAGTTGTCCTGCAATTCTATAGCAGACAGGAAGCGGTAGCAGGAATTGGTGGGAGATTGTAATTTACAGTAGTAAAATCTCCTTTCCCCAAGCTAGAGTGATGACAAGGCAGCTTCCTGGAAAGGCAGTTGGCATCTGAAGGTCTGGGGCAGGCTGAAGCAATAAAGGGAGTGCAGCTGATTTTAAAGGTCCCAGGCTGGCTGGCAGCAGTGATCCAACTGGCCCACGGAGGAGTGAAGGTGCAGCCTGCCTGGAGGTGGCAGCAGATGGGATGACTTTGGGTCTGTAACCACCCTCAAGATAATAGGACTAGAGGGCACCCTCAAGATAATAGGACTAGAGGGCATGGGATGAAGTTGGAGGGAGGACGATTCAGAGGAAACATGAGAAAGAATTTCTTCACAGAACGGGTGGTGGACAAGTGGAACACCCTGCCAGAGGAAGTGGTGGGGGCTGAAACAATCACGGGATTTAAGAATGCATGGGATAGACATAAAGGAATTCTAGAGGTCAGGGGTAAGGGGAAGTAGACTTCTAGGAAAACAAACTGAACTTACAAGCTCAAATGGGCAGACTAGGTGGGCCATAGGCCCTTATCTGCCGACACTGTTTATGTATCTATGTATCTATGTAATAGGGCTAACCTCCCCCACACACACACACACAGGAATTTAGATTTGTTTAACAGAAACATAGAATCTGTCAGCAGAAAAGGACCACTTGGTTCATTCAAGTGTTTCCCTGCCTATTCTACCTCCACCGACCATTTGACTCCGTGACCCTCCCCGATCTAATATACACCTACATTTACCCCACCCATGCTTGACACACTCCACTGTTCTAGCCTCCACCACTTCATCTGGCAGTCAGTTCCATGCGTCTACTACATTTACAGTGAAGAAAAACATCCTCACAACCTTCCTGAACCCCTCCCACCCTCCAGCTTTACTGCATGCCCCCTAGTCCTGGAGCTTGTCCTTATTTAGAAAGAGCTCCCCTCCTGTACCCCATTCACCCCTGTGAGGTACTTATAGACCTCAATCATGTTGCCTCTTGCTCTCCTGTCCTCCAGGATGTGCATGGTGAGATCCCTCAATCTCTTCTCATAAGGCTTCCCTTACAACCCCTGCACCATTTTGGCTGCCCTCCTCTGGACTGCCTCCACCCTGTCTATGACCTTTCTGAGGTGTGGTCTCCAGAAATGAACACAGTACTCCAAGTGGGGGCGCACCAAAGAGTGATACTGTGGCAGCACCACCTCCCTCCTCCTGCTGGTGATGCCCCTCCATATGCACCCCAGCATCCCACTAGTCCTGCCTATGGCCTTGTCATACTGTGATGCCACCTTGAGGTTCTCTGACATAATAACCCCAAGGTCCCTTTCCTGTCTAGTAAATGCCAGTACCTTCCCCCCTTCCTATCCGCCTAGACGCTCAACAAGATGGCGGCCACACTGGGCTAACCATCTGCATAGTTTTCTTTTGTAGAGTTTTATTTCACTTTTGCAGAGTTTTAATCTGGTTTTATTTATTTGGCAGTTTGCGTTTATTTGCAGTGCAGTTTAGCAGTTCGCGTTTATTTGCTTAGTCTTGGTCCCTGGATATCGGTCCTATATTGAAGCTGTCACCGAAACTGTTATTGAGCCCCATTTTGGATTGTTATCGAGTCTGGGGGCTGCTGTGGTCCTGATGGCGGATCGGGAGACCGGGGAGAGCAGTGCTGGTTGTATGGACTTGGAGGGCAGGCGTGACTTGATCTGCATTCCCACTCGGGTGTTTGGTGTGTCGGGTGGGCGGGCATTGCAGTTTCTGCTCCTTATCGGACTGTGCACCGTGTTTGGGGTGCTGCTGTTGTCTCGCTGACAGACTGGTGGGACCGAGGAGGAGAGGATCGGTTTTTGGACCTGGACATTTGTGTTTAGCCCAGAAAGTGAACCGGGAAGTCATTCCATCTGAGGAGGACAAGTATTGAGGGGTCACACTGGGAGATAAGTACCTTGTGGTTGTTGGACAGTAGTTTTTGTGAGTTCCTTCAAGGTACTGCTGGCATGTTATGTTGGCAAGTTTATTTTGTATGTTCACCACGCTGCTTTTAATCAGTGGACTTGCAATGCTTGATTGAATTGAGGACGATTTGGGCACTCGGTATTCCTCTTCCTACTCGTCCTTTGAGGGGTGCCTGTGTGTGCATTGGGGCTGCTACGGGAAGGGGTGCCAATGCATGTCTAATAAAGAGTGGATGTGCTATCGGCGGCCTCCAGGTCTCTCAGGGGAGTCTTCTTTTTAGCGGTCTCCAGCTGGGGACCATAGTCGCGGCTCCTTAGCACGGGGTATTTCCCTCTTGGGGTGAGTGGTGGAGGGTTTTTTTCTTTCTGCCCTGAAATTCCAAAAGCAAGATTCGATCTCCAAATAAATAACTTATTGGGAATTTATTTGCTGCATTTGAATTGCATTTTTGCTTCAGAGGCAGTGAGAGAACCTCTGTGGTTTTAATGACTGTTTGAAGGATCTTCCTATTGGCAGTGAGACTGCCATTTGGGATACTCATCTGCGGATTGCTTTTCGGGACTTGGGCCCCCGTGGACTTATTGACTGGGGGGGCCTAAGAAATTTCTGGGATCTTTCTAGAGGTCCCAGCGGCTGATGAGAGCGGTGCCTTCCTGAGGATTGTATTTCGGATTGTATCTTGGGAATTGACTGCCGAAAGACTTTGGAAATTTTGAATATAAAGTGACTGTGCCATTCTGAGTATTGGCATTTTTTATACGATTTGCAGTTTGTTTCGTGAATTCTTTTTGAAGATCTTATCTTGAGTTTTGTTTTAGTGGGTTGTTTTGGGGGGGGTTTATTGGTGATTTGACTTGTGCGTGTGTGTGTTTTGAGTGTGTGTGTGGTTTTTTGTGTTTGATTGAGTTTTGTTTTGTTTTTGGGATTACGTAGTTGGGGAGGATGTGTCTGGAAATGCATGTAGACCTGGGTCGGGCCAGGATAGTATATGGGACATCCCGGCTGTTTGATCTTCGGCCCTTTTTCAGTCCCCCAGTATCAGATACTACAGCTAGGCACTGTAGGGAGGTTGGAATTGGGAGGAGTCATAGGATTCGATCAGGGCTGGGTGCCCTTGCACTATGGGTGGTAGGATCAAGGTGGTGGGGTGCAGAAGGCGCCCTGGGATTAGACCGGACTTGGGGAGAGGCCCGACGTGTTTAGTTCCTGTCACCAGGGTTCCCACCAGACCGAGTGGGCAGGTAGCCAGAAGGGCTGCATTGTCCACTAATCCCCTGAGGGCAGTGCTTTGCAATGCCAGATCAGTCAGAAACAAGACTGCAATTATAACGGACTTGATTTCTCTGACCGATCTGGCTTGCATTACGGAGACCTGGATTGGTGATGATGCTGGCCCAGTTTTAGAGGCTGCCATCCCGTCCGGGTATACTGTAGTGCACTGCCCCAGAGTGGAATCCAGGGGTGGTGGGGGCAGCCATCTGTTTTAGATCTGAGCTGGGCTTCACCGTGCACCCAGTGAGAGCACCACATTCATTTGAGTGTGTGGCCATCCGTGGGACAGGCGACGGGTTGCTTGGTCCTTCTGATTTATCGCCCTGCTGGGGTGATGGGAGATTTGCAGGAAGTGGCCGATTTCATCGTCGGTGAAACATTGGAGGCCCCCAGATGTTTAGTTCTGGGGGACTTCAATGTTTGGGCCAAGGATGAAACTTTTCAGCTGGGTCATAATTTCCTCCAGATGATGTCATCTCTGGGCTTTGTGCAGGGAGTGTCTTCCGCGACTCATCAGGGTGGCCACTTGCTGGATTTGGTGTTCTCGCTGGGGCTTGAGATAAATAGTCTCAGTGTTGATAGGGTCGTTTGGTCCAATCATTGCACAGTGAAATTCCGGTTCGGGGCCCCCCTCAGTAGCCCTCCCCCGCTGAGATGGTCAGCTGCTGCCCTTTGAGGGGGCTTACCCCCGAGGGTTTTTTGGCAGTAGCTGACCTATCTAGTGTGGACAATGCATGTGAGGTGTGTGGTAGTGGTAGCCTATAATAAGGCGCTTTCGGTGCGCTTGACTCTCGCACCAGTCCGTGTATGACCCAGGTCTTCTCACTTGAGGTCCCCTTGGTTTGATGGGGAGCTCAAGGAGATGAAGACATTGGGTCGGAGATTAGAGCACTGCTGGCGAAAGTCTGACCTGGGGGCAGACAAACTGGCCCTGCGTATGCACTATGGTGCATACCAGGGGGCAATCAACCGTAAGAAGGCAGAATTCTTGTCCAGGGAGATTGCTGCTGGGAGGAAACGACCAACTGTGCTCTTTCAGACTGTGGACAGGCTTCTTCACCCTGCCTGTCTACAGCCGAAGGTAGCTTTTTTGAATGCATTGTGTGATGGGTTTGCTTGGTTCTTCTCAGACAGGGTGTCTGCCATCAGGCACGGGGTTCCGCCAGTGGACCAGAATCTAGTCGACAGTGGTCGCCATGGGCTTCCGAAGAGCACTGCACCTGTTTGGGGTGAGTTCAGACTGGTGGAGGTGGTTGAGGTCATTGAGATCGCCTCCAAGCTTCGGCACACCTTTTGTGAACTGGACCCGGTGCCAACCCGTTTCTTAATGAGATGTGTTGACTCTGTTGGCCTGGTGTTTGCCTTGATTGTCCGGTGTTTTTTGTTGGAGGGGTCTTTCCTGATGTCTTGAAGGAGGCATTGGTGAGACCTCTTCTGAAAAAAACATTGTTGGATCCTGACGTCAAGGTAAATTACTGTCCTATCTCCAATCTTCCATTTTTAGGTAAGATTGTTGAGAAGGTGCTGGCGCTTCAGTTTGAGGAGCATCTCGTGGCCCATAATCTTTATGAACCACTCCAGTCTGTTTCATGCAAGGCACAGCACAGAAACTGCACTAGTTTGGGTGCACAATGACCTCCTTAGGGCTAGAGATCGAGGGAAGGGGACAAGTCTTGTTCTCCTCGATCTCTCTTCAGCATTTGACACGGTGGACCATCGAGTGTTACTTGACCACCTAAGGGTATTCTGTGGACTCGCCGGCTCTGTCATCCGCTGGTTTGAGTCTTTTTTATTCAACAGGAGGCAGAGGGTAGTGATGGGGAATTTCTCCACCTCCCCTGACCACCTGTTGTGCGGAGTTCCCCAGGGTTCAGTCTTGTCACCGATGTTGTTTGCCGTGTACATGCTACCCCTGGAAGAGCTCATTAGGAAGTATGGCTTGGATTTTCACTGCTATACTGATGATACCCAGCTGTACTTTTCCTTTGCCCCTGGAACATCTTGTGCAGTAGAAGTGCATAACAGTTGCCTTGCTGAAATCAATGACTAGATGGCCTCCAGCTGGTTGCGACTTAACCCCAGTAAGACGGAGGTACTGGTGGTGGAGTCAAACAGAGGATGTGATAGGTTGGCCTCGGTTGCAGAGACAGGACTTTGCCTTGGCTCTGTACCATTGAAGGCCTCCTCTAGGGTGCGTGATCTGGGTGTTATTCTTGACAGCGGTTTGACACTTGAATTTCAGGTGTCTTCCGTTGTACGTACTAGTTTTTATCATCTGAGGAATATCGCCAGGATCAAGCCCTTAGTTCCGCCTCTGGACCTCCCCACTTTGGTGCATGCCTTTGTGACGTCCAGGCTTGACTACTGTAATGCACTCTATCTCAGGGTCTCTGGGGGTACCCTGTGCCAACTGCAGTTGGTGCAGAATGCGGCGGTGAGGTTGTTGACAGGACAATCTAAATACTGTCATATTACCCCAGTGCTGTGTCATCTGCACTGGCTGCCGGTTAGGTGGAGGGTCCTCTTTAAGTTGGGTTTGCTCACCTTTAAGGCCCTACACAGCCTGGGCCCTGGCTACCTGAATGACCTTCTCACACCTGCTGTCTCAGTCCATTCCCTATGTTCCTCTTCTCGGGGCCTCCTTGCGATTCCCAGGATGAGGTTAAGAACTGCAGGTGACAGAGCATTTAGTGTCGCCACTCCCATCCTGTGGAATTCGCTTCCTTTAGTTGTTAGGGAGGCCCCGTCTGTTGAGGTTTTTAAGACCCGACTCAAGATATTTTTATACAATCAGGCATTCCTTGACTATGTTTTATAGCTTATATTGTCTAATTTTTAAGGTTTATTTTAGTTTTAGAAAATGAAACAAATTGTGTAGTAAATTATGCTTTAATTGTTTGACGCTGTATATTTTATTGATTGTTATTGTGTTGTGTTGTTTTTATTTGATTGATGTATGGCACCCAGAGCCTCCGGGATGGGCATCTTTTTAAATAAAATTTGCCTTGCCTTGCCTTGCCTGTACTCAGCACTGAGGTTCCTTTGCTCTAGGTGCACGCTTTTGCTTTTTTTGGCATTGAAACCAAACTGCCATGTCTTTGATCACTCCTCAAGTTTCCCTAGACCCCTGCGCATTTTCTCAGCACCCTCTAGAGTGCCATATTGCAGATTTTGGTGCCAACTGCAAAAAGGCATACCTTTCACGGGATTTAAGAATGCACGGGATAGACATAAAGGAATTCTGGAGGTCAGGGTTAAGGGGCAATAGACTTCTAGGAATACAAAGTAAACTTACAAGCTCAAATGGGCAGACTGGGTGGGCTGTAGGCCCTTATCTGCCGACATTGTCTATGTATATATTCCCTACAGTTGTTCTGCAATGTCTCCAATGAAGATACTGAAGAGGACTGGCCCAGTGCTGAACCCTGTGGTACCCCCTTGGTCACTTTCCTGTCCTTAGAGTGTGTGCAGTTAATAACCACAATCTCTCTCATCTGTTAACAAGTTTCTAAGTAAATCTACCAGTTTGGACCCCCCTCTTAAGCTGATCAACTTCCTACTCAGCCTCCTGTGCGGCACAGTGTCAAAGGCCTTGCTGAAGTCCAGACAGACTATGTCCACTGCCCTTCCTGATCTATTTCCCTGGTCACCCAGTTAAAGAACTCCATCATGTCCTTTTTCTTTATGAATCCACACTGCCTGTGGTCCTGCAGCCCACTGGATTCTAGTTGCTCAACCAGCCTTTCTATCAGTAGGCTTTCCATTAGTTTCCACACCAGTAAAGTTAGGCTGACTGGTCTGTAATTGGTTGCTTCCTCCCTGCTGCCACTCTTATGCATAGGAACCATGTCAGCCCTTCTCCAGTTCTCCTGAACTATTCCTGTTTCTAGTCAGCTGTTGAACAAGGCTGTCAGCAAATCAGCTAGCACTTCCCTGAGCTCTTGCAGTACCCAGGGGCATACTCCATCCTGTCCCATATCCTCATCCACATTCAGGGCAACGAGTCCTTTCAGGATTCTTTCCTCTGAAAATGAACTTGTGCTCACCCCCCTATTCTTGCTTCTCCCTGGTGGCCCATCTCCCCTCCTCCACTGTTGTGACCGAGCAGAAATACCTGTTTAAGATGTAAGCTTTAGCTTGGTCCCCTTCTGCACAGTCTCCACCTTCCACCCTTCTAATCCTCATTATCCCTCCCCCTTGCTTTTCTCTTCTAGCTTACGTATCTGAAAAAAAAAACACTCATCACCTTTAGACACCCCTCTAGCAATCCTTTTCTCTGTCTGTGCCTTTGCTCCCATAACCACTTTACCTACTTCCTTCTGCCTGCCTTGGTACACCTCCCCATCCTCCTTTTCTGTGTTTCTTCGTACCTCTTAAATGCAACCCTTTTTTCTTTCACCAACCTTGCCACTTCTTTGGAAAACCGTAACAGTCTCCTTTTCCTTCTTCTTTTGCTTACCTCTTTCTCACTGAGGTTTCTTGCCCTAACTATATCCTCCCTTATGCTTCTACAGTAAGACTCTACTCCTTCCTGGCAATCTCCACATTTGCGTCATATTCTGAGGTAGCCTCCCATTTCTTTAAAATCTGCCCTGCTGAAGTCCAGGACTCTCGATCCCATGTGGCTGGCCTCTGCTCCTCTGCTCTTTTCCTTATGTTCAACGACACTGTACAGTGAAGACTGGTACCTAGGGGGACTCCTCAGTGCAACATCTGCAATGCTGTCCCTGTTTATTAGCACTAGATCCAACACTGCCCCATCTCTACTGGGTTCTTTTATTAGCTGCCTGAGAAAAGCTCCCTGTAGGGAGTTAAGGATTGCCTTGCTCCTTGCCAAAGCTGCAGTCGGGAAAGTCCACTCCACACCTGGCAGACTGACCTCTCCAACTAGCAGCACCTCCTTCTTTCCTGACATCCTGATTAGGGCCTCCCCTAATATGGACAGCGATCCTGGAGCCCATCCCAAGGATGACCCACAGCACCTCCAGTCCCTCCTCATCTTGGTGCACATGCACCTCAGTACTTTTATTCCCTCCCTCACATATCATGATGCCCCTCCTCCTAGCCCTGTGTCTCTTAAATTGTTTAATTGTTTAATTAGTATTTCGGAAAGACCTTTAAGCATGAGCTCTTTTACAAAGGTTCCACGTCAGGGTGGACAATAAGACAATACACATATTCAGTGGTTACAGAGGCCTGATCATTAGGCATTAAAGAGCGATTACATGACAATTAGACAAACAGGAGAAAAAAAGAAGCAGTTGTAATTAAATACTAAGCTATTTCTAATCGGTTGCCCTAGGTAGCACACCCCTGGAAATAGAGACTAGCCTGGGATATCCATGTTCCAGTTGTGATGCTTGGTGCACCATGATCCCATTATGGCCACCAAATCCAGGTTAGCCTCTGCTATGATAGCCTGTAAGGCTAGGATTTTGTTTCTGAAGACCCTGGGATGGCTCTCGATGCCTTCTCACCCCTTTGCTTGATGCCCTGTGTCTTGCTCCCCTTCCTGCTTGTGATGTTACCTGAAGCTCCCTCTGACTCATCCCCTCCATTTTGCTTTCTTCATTTCTGGTCCCTTTTGATCTCCTCTGCTCCCCTATCTGAGTTGTAGCCCTGTTTCCTTTCTTCTTGTCCCTGATTTCCTGAGCCTCTGTTCTTGCGGTGTTTTCACCCCTCAAGCTCTCTCATTTTACCATCTTTGGAGGGGGTAACTGTTGCCTCCGACAGTTTTGCCAACCTCCTCTAGTTAATTTCAATGCTCAACCAAATAGCATCTGAACATCCCACCAAGGACTGCAGTCCCCTTCCTAGAAGGATGCAGGCTGTCTTCCTTATAGAGGCCAGATCTTCCCAGGTTGGTCCCCAGTCCCTGGCGAAGTCAAATCCATCCTCCATGCACCATGCCATCAGCCAGTCAGTAAAGGTTCTGGTGTGGAGTACTTGTCTGCCCCCTGCCCTCTGCAGGTCAGCACCTCAGAAATGTATAAAAACAATACAATAATATGGAAATAAGTATAATGAAATAAATTTCAAGAAACGCTTCAAGAATAAAAGTGCCATACAGTAAATACAGTAAATTGCATAACAGGCAAAAGGACACTGAAGAGTGAGCAACAAAACAACAATATGAGGAGCAGGTAGCAGTGACTGAAGACTGGGAGAGAGGGGCTGTACTAGTCTCCATGTAGGGTGGAGGGAGCTGGCAAAAGTCCACTCCAATATTAGAAGCAACTGCAGGAATGGTAGAGAAATGATGGAGGAGAAATTTCAGAACGAGATTGGAAGGAGCAGAGTGAACTTAAGGGGATCACAGTGATAAGGGCTGCTATCCACACATCTGGCATGACCAGGAGTCTCAGGAGTTAACTGAATAGCTGCAAGAAGATAGGTATCAGCAGGTCCTGGCATTTCTTGTAATATTCTCCTGCATACCCATCCATGTCGGGGGGCTTTTCCAGCCTTAATACATTTTATGGCATGTCTCAATTCTGAGGCTGTTAAAGATTCATCAAGCACATTTCTGTGTTGTCCTTTGAATGTTGGGAGCTTTACATATGACAGGAAGGATCGCATAATTAAATGTCTGTCAGAATTACTATTGCCCCAGTACAGATCCTTGTAAAAGAGTTGGAAAGCTTAGATGATTTGGATGGGGGGGGGGTCACCTTACTATTTGTTGGGGGGAAGCTATTAAATCCTGACTGTTCTTTGTGCTGACTGCTTCCGTATGCAGAGTTCGAGTAGCTTGCTCACCCTGATACCTTGATCATAATGCTTTGGATTTATATGTCCCAATTTCCCCTCCATCTGTGAATTCAGCTATTGGGTTAGTTCCTCTATAATTTTTTTTGAACTCCCACAGAATCTATCCTCCTGCCCTCATCTTATGTTACTGTTTTGGTTCTGAGATCCTAGTGCTGAGCTGCATCTGTAAGGAGGCTATCCTGTTTCTTGGTAACAAAACAATTTCTCCTCTGGTGACCACTTTCAAGCTGTCCTATCTATATTTTAGGGCCACCTCTGCTCCAGAATTTAAGTTGAGGTAGTCCTTGACAGTTTTCTTGATCTTGGTAATGAAGACTACATCATTTAGATGTGAGATGTTTAGTTTCCAAACAGACTTCTACTCTTTTGGTCCCAAATTAAGATTTAGCCCAATCCAGACGTGGTCCAACAATGTGATATTATGTATTCTACTCCGCAGCACTCTGTGCATCTGATCTCATTTTTAATTAATGGGAAGGCTATAAGCCTGAAGTTCGATTGGCTGGAGCAACTACATCACTCCCCCATCAGGCTTGATAAGGTAGCTCACCCTGGGCCTTTCCAGGATTCATTTCTTTTGCAGCCGGAGGCACTGCTCTTCTGCTCTCTGTCTGGTGTTTTACATCATTTCCATTGCCTTGCTCTCGCTACTGCTTCTGGCTGCAGGTTTGTCATTTGTTTCCTCCCTAGCTCATTCTATTGGCGGCTTTTCACCACTCTTCTCTGGCATCTGCCTTACTCTTTGCTCAATTTCCCTCCTTGGCTCTCTTTATTGTACCAGCAGCGGCTGTTCTGTACAATGGGGGCCGTCCTCCTCTTTTCCCCATATCTCTCTTCCTCGTCCCATGTTCTCTTGGCAACCCGGTCCTGTTGCTGGTTCCCTCTCCCCTCCCGTGTGCTGCTTTGGTGGCCAGCTTTCTTGTTCGGTTAGCTGCCTCCCCCCCAGTGCCTCCTGTGCCATCATCTGCCTGCTCCCCACCCACCCTCATTCGGGCGCTTTGTCGTGCCTGGCTTCCGTTGTGGCACTTGCAGGCATTACTTTCCTGCTTCGGCTGCTCTTTGTGTGTCACCCTGTGTTCGTGCTGCTGCCCGGTTTGGCTGCCCGGTGTGCCCGATTCCTGGCTTGCTCCCTCTTTCGTCTCTATCTCAGTGGCGTTCGGGCTTTGGGCATTCGGATCTCTTCCCTGGTTTTTCATCGGCTGTCAACTGGTGGGTACTCTGCTGCTGTACAGGTCCTGCTGCTCTGTATACTGCAAACAAAGTAGGCACTTATTAAATAAATAAATACATTGTTTCCCTGACTTTGTGCATGCGCTTCTCTGGGGTCAACCCCCGTGCCTGGGTTTGGCCCCTGGTGTTGTGGCATTCATTTGGGCTGTCTCCATCTTCGGCATGTCTCTCTCTAATTTTTGCTACTTCACTTGGTACCTAAGAATAAAACAAAAAAAAAATGTTAATGACCCCTACATTCGTTTATGTTCACTCAGTGCTTTCTTTTGGGGGTTTATTCCTATCCTGCCATCACATTCCCTACTTGCATCCTTCTCTTTTTACCATTCGTGTCCAGGTATTCTAATCCGATCTTTTCCCTCATTCTGACCTCCTTGTTTCTCCATTTTCTTCACTTCCTTCGTATACCTCTCAACCTAGCCTTCCAGTTCCAGTCTTCAAGGCTTCCCTCTCATCATCGTCTTCACCTTCCATCTTCATCATGCCTATAGTTCATTATCTGCGCATGTCTCAGGCGAACGATTGCCGCCTCCTCGAACCACAGCCCTCATGCTGCATTCCTCAAGTTCCTGACTTTGGTTGTCATTTGGGCTTCCCTATCAAGAATCATTTCCACCTCATCAAACCACGGCCCTCCTGCCTCATTCATCAAGTTTCTGACTCCTGTCATCATTCACTCCAGGATACCCCTCTTGGGTCCCTGCTACCTCGATTTGACTCTCTCTCTCTCCATTCCAGGCCTTACCTTCCTGTCCATCGTCCTTTGCTAAGAGCCGGCTGACTGCTCTCTGCCATCATTCAGGTTCATTTAGAGTTCCTTTCCTGTCTCCTCTTCCTCAGTCTTCTCCTGTTGTACTGCTACACTTCTGCAGCACTCACCATCATCAGTCTGCTTCCTTCTCAATCTTCTCTTGTGAGCATCTGGATGCCCATTGCACCTCTGGCTTGCACACAGATCTCCTACTTCCTATCGCCTGCTCGAGCATTTCCTTTTGGGTCCCCGGTCCCTCTTGTTCCTTTTTTGATCTGTGCTTCTTTTGGGGGTTTTCCCTATCCCATCATTACCCTCCCTACTCATCTTCTTCTCTTTAATGAATCCTTCTCTTTAGCGACATGTGTCCTTAAATCAAATGTCATCAGCCTGGAGGGAAGGCGACCTAGGCCTTGGATCCCCAAAGGTTTCCTCCTAAAAGGGTTTTTTTCCTCTCCTCCATGCCAATGGTCATAATATTAGTTAGGGCTAGTGCTTACTTAGGTCAATGTGCTGTCTTAGGTTAATTAGTTAGGTTCCGCTGTTGGATGGAGACGGATGGTGGCCCCAGCTTTCTCCTCTCTCCTTAGGAAGTCCGCCTTAATCCTCTTCTCAGATTTCATTCATTCATCATCCTCGCCTCTTTGATGCTCGACACCCAAATAGGTATTCTTTTTGGGCTTGTTCCTAAGTTACCTTTAGCTGACGGAATCATTCCTGAGGCACCTATTGGGGGGAACCTCCTCTAGGGTTCCTTGCGTCGTACTCTAATAGGGTAGTATATCCCACGGATAGAGAGGCGGAAAGCTGCAACATAAATCAAATCCACAATGTAAATCAAGTCACACAACCATCATCTCATCCAGTTGCATAAGCACAATCGAATGGGAAGACTACAAGCCTGAGGTTCGATTGGCTGGAGCAACTACGTCACTCCCCCATCAAGCTTGATAAGGTAGCTCACCCTGGGCCTTTCCAGAATTCGTTTATTTTTTCCCACCATCCTCTCCTCCTCCTCCAGCAGCATGACTCTCTTACCTGTGGGCTTCTTCCTAAGCTACCTTTAGCTGATGGAATCATTCCTATAATTTATGGGGGAACCCCTCTAGGGTTCCTTAAGGCGCACCCTAATAGGGTGGTATATCCCATGGATAGAAAGGTGGAAAGCCACAACATAAATCAAATCCACAACGTAAGTCAAGTCACACAACCATCATCTCATCCAGTTGCATAAACACAATCGAACTTTTGTTAACAGCCTGCGGTACTTAATGCCCAAGTGCTGCACTGGCTGAACTTTGCACATCAAGCCTGTAATGTTTGGTGAAGGTGAAGAGTGAGGATCATGTGGCCTTCCTGCACAGTTCTAACACAGAAGTTCTTATTTTTTTTTTAACTTTATTGGCTTTCGGAAAGAAGAAGAAGAAGTCAGTACAGTTACAAACAAGGATGCCAACCTTAATGTGATAACATCACCTTACATTCACAAGGTCCTTTTGTTAGGAAGAGCAACAAGGTTATATAATAGGTGTTCACTCTTTTTGGTATAATACATATAGTTAAGTACCCAGATAACTTTCGTAGGATCTAATGGGAGGGCTTTAAGCCCAAGGTTTGATGGTCGGAGCAACAACATCACTCCTCCATCAGGCTTAAAAGGTCATGCATCCTGGAGCCAATCCAGGATTCATTTTTTTGTTGCAGCCGGAGGCGCTGCTCTCCTTTGCCTGTATGGCTTCTGCTGCATTTTCTCTTGTCCCTGCTGCTGCCTCTGGCCACCTGTTCATTCCTCTCTGCCTGTTTTGGCTCATTTTGCTCTCAGGGTGTTCTGCTGCTTATGTATTTCTATCACTCCTTCAGCTGCTGTTCTATCCCGCATTGCCGATCGCTTTCGGCCCTTCATTCATTCCCCTCCTCACTCCCTCCCCTCTCTCTCTCTCTTCCGTTTTCTTCCACCCTCCCCCCCTTTTTTCTGTCTGGTGCCTGTGCTTGCTCTCTCCGGCTTTCATTCTGCGCTGTTTTCTAGTCTTGCCCCTTTTTTTTGGTGGCCCTCTGGCGGCCTTCACATTCTGTCTGCTCTTCCACAGGGTCCCGTTGCCATCCACTTCATTCCCTGCCTCAATGCACGTTTGCTCCCTTTCGTTTTTCTGCCCCCCGCCTTGCCTGCTGACACTATGGTTTTTTCTCAGATGTTGCCTCCTCCTTTGCTGCCTTCTCTTTGATCCGTTTGTCTCCTGAGGTCCGTCCTGTCCCTTGCCTTGGCTCTGCCTTCTCCTGCCTCGTTGCCTGGTGCCCTTCTTGATCATCTGCTGGGTCTCCTGGCTGTAGTGGCCACATCCTGTTGCCATCAGCCACCTTCAGGTATCTATTTTCTCCTGCCTGCTCCGTTTCCTATTCTGGGCTTCTCCTGGCTTGCTGCTATCTGCACTGCTGGGTGCACCAAGACGGTTACCTCTCCCTGTTCAAGAGGGACTATCACTCTCCGATGCTTATTTTACCCACAGCAGTCTTGTTCAGCATGTGGGATTGTCTTGGACATGATAGCCAGCTGCTCTTCAACATTTTCTGTTATCAGGTACCGAAACTATTTTGTGTCTTGCTGGTAACCCTTATTGGTGGTCTGCTCCTCCTGGGTTTGGATTTGTTTTTCTTTCTCGGTTGGTTTCTTTCCTGCTCTCGCTTCGTTTTCTTTTGTGGTCTTTTGCCATTGTGTACTCCACAGGTCTGTACTCCATCAGCTCTCCCAGCTGCGGCTTTATTTGCCTATTCTGTGCTCTTTTTCGACTGCTGGGTACCTCCCCTTGTCCCTTGCTATCGAGGCTGCCCTCCTGCTTTTTCCAGGCCATGCTCCTGTGAGCATATTTTGCCCTGGATTCCTGATGCTGACTGTACTGTTATGCGGTGCGGTGCTCTGAGCTCATCCTCTGTGATCATTGCTGGTTCCTCTCCTTCCGCTCCTCCAGCTGGCGTGTGGTTGGGGGGTGGCTCTGTGTCGTCTGCTTCTTCATGTCACCTTTGCATCCCCTGTTCTCTCATCATGGGGACTCGTGTATATGGGTATTTGGCCTCAGTTTCTCTTTTTGCTCTGGCTGGTTCTCCTGTTTCCCTCACTCGCTCCGTGTGCTTCTCATCTCCTCCTCTGCTTCGACCCATGCCTTTCTTTTGGGGTTTTCTCCCTATCCTACCATCTCCTTTCCCCCTCACTTTCACTGTGCCAGCCTCCATGGCTTCACTCCGTCATCTTTCATAATACATTTCATTCTGCACCTTACCTCTCCGGCCTTCCTGGCTTCCCTCATATCTGAGCACCATCTCCAGCTGATTCCATCTGGCCTGCAATCAATATTTCTTTTGGGCATGCATATCGTGAATCTTATACTACCTCATCGATGTATGGCCCTCCTGCCGCACGTATCAGGTTCATGTCTCCTGTCATCATTCACCATGCCTTATCTCGTACCAGACATCAAGGATTCACTCCAATCTTGGCTTCAGTCCATCATCAGCCATCAAGGATTCACTCCAATCATAGCTTCCATCTCTCATCCTACCTTTTCTCCTACCATCCATCATGGCTTCTCTCCACTCTTGGCTTCACTCTTCATCATCCATCATCCAGTTTGCTTCTCTCGATTGCTCCACCCGAGCATACCCTCTGCTTCCAGGCCTGCCATCTTGGCATTAGGGGTCTAATTCTACCTTGTTGAACTGCTGCACTCTTGCGGCCATCCTCAACAGTCTTCATCATCCTCTGTCTTCTCATGAACGCATCTGGATACCCCTTTTCTCCTCTGACTTCCACATAGACCTTTGCTTTCCAATTTGCTACTCATGCATTTCCCTCTCGGGTCCACGTTGCTTCTTGTTCCTTCTTCGATCCGTGCTGCTTTCTACCATCATTCAAGTTGAATTTCAGGTTCCTTTCCTGTCTCTTCTTCAACCTTCTTCAATTTGTGCCTTCTTTTTGGGGTTTTTCCCCTATCCCATCATCTCCCCTACTCATATCCTTCTTTTTAACGAATCCTTCTCTTTACCGACATACGTTCTCCGATCAAATGTCCTCAAATCAAACATCATCAGCCTGGAGGGAAGGTGACCTAGGCCTTGTATCCCCAGAGGTTTCCTCCTTAAAGGGTTTTTTTCCTCTACTCCGTGCCAATGTTCATAATGTTAGTTAGTTAGTGCTTTCTTCAGATTAGTTAGTTAGCTTCTGCTATTGGATGGAAGCAAATGGTGGTCCTGGCTTTCCCCTCTCTCCTTAGGAAGTCAGCTCTTATCATCTTTCCAGAATTCATTCATCATCCTCACCTCTTTGATACTCAACATCTTTGGGTATTCTTTTGGGGCTTCTTCCTAACCTACCTTTAGCTGACGTAATCATTCCCATGGCACCTGTAAGGGGTGATCCCTCCTCTAGGGTTCCTTGCATAGTACCCCTACAGGGTGGTATATCCCACGGATAGAGAGGTGGAAAGCCACAAAGTAAATCAAGTTACACAAGCATCTCGTATCTCATCCGGTTGCATAAGCACATCAAATGGGACAGCTTTAAGCCTGAGGTTCGATGGGTGGCGCAACAACGTCACTCCCCCATCAAGCTTTAAAGGTCATGCATCCTGAAGCCAAACCAGGATTCATTTTTTCGTTGCCCACCATCCACCCCTCCTCCTTCAGCGGCTCATCTCTCTTACTCTTGGGCTTCTTTCTAACCTACCTTTAGCTGACACAATCATTCCAGCAGCACCTGTAGGGGGGAACCCTCCTCTAGGGTTCCTTGCATTGTACCCCTACAGGATGGTATATCCCACAGACAGAGGTGGAAAGCCACAAAGTAAATCAAGTTACACAAGCATCTCATATCTCATCTGGTTGTGTAAGCACATCGAACTTATAGATACTAAATCTGCTATTCAAACGTATCTATGTATCCATGGCAGATTACATCTATGTTCTTATAAAATCAGGATACACTGGAATTATTTGCTAGAACACACAATTTGATAACCAAGTAACTGTATTTTGTTAATGGTTTAAGAAAGTTGATGGAGATCCCAGTATTACTTGCTAATCCAACCCGACTTTGCTTTTTAGTCCATATCCTGGGGAAAATAATCATTACTTGTAGAGAAAGTGAAGGCAACAAGCAAGGAGAGCGAACAGAGAAGCCAGTGCATAGCAGAGAGCTAGATAAGTAAAGAAAGCTTCCACTTTTTCAACCCAGGAAGCTGCCACAGCCCTGATAGAATGTGCTCTGATCAATGCTGGCAGCTTCGATGCTGCTTCTACATAAGTCTCTGTTATACATGATCTGACCTAACTTGCTACAGTGTCCTTGAACATCTTTTTACCCTTTTTTGCTGCTCCAAAAAGCACACAACAATTGTTAAGTGATGGAAGTCCTCGGGGAGGGTGCAGAGGGCCAAGTCTTTGTCTACACTTGATTGCAAGATTGATTTTAACCATGCTTCGAATATCAAGTTTATGTTACTCCTTTTCTTCTGGATTACTTAACTGTGGACAAAAGGAAGGAAAGCATACCTCTTGGTTCATATGAAAAGTGCTGAGAACTTAAGGAAGGAAAGGAGGGCTCAAAAAGACTACCTTGTCCTTTTATATAATGAGATGAGTCTCCTTGCAAGTGAGGCCAGAAACCAACAGATGCATCTGGCACAGTAGCCAGCTATCAAGAAGTAAACTTCCAAGACAGGATACTTTCTGAAATGGTGGATAAAGGCTCTAAAGGTGACTTTCAAAGAGCTGAAAGGAGCCACATTAAAGTCCCATGAAGGAACCAGACAGCAGTGCAAAGGTCTGGAATGGTTAACTTCTCAAAAGAAGCAAATAACAATAGAATAGGTACCTAGGGAGAACCCATCAAAAGACAAAGCATGACCCTAGTGGTGAAACCCGAACTGGGAGGGTGCAGACAGCCAAGTCCTCGTCTACTCTTAATTGAAAGAAATCCAAAAACTGTAATGGTGGCATTAGTGGACTTAGAGCTCTGTTCCTAGACACAGAGTCAAAAAAGATTCCAGGCCCAGCTGTTTGTCAATGAAGTTGAAAGCTTTTTGGACAACACAAGAGTGCCCACGTCTTCAGTACAGCAAACCTAGCTTTAGAAGCTTTCTCCTCTCAGAAGCCAGGCTGGTAACTGAAATGACTCTGAATTTGGATGCAGTGGAAGTTCCTGACCCATTAGATCTCTGTGTTGAGAGAACCGAGATGGCTCCAAAATTGGGAGATTTATCAGATCTAAGATCCACTGCCTTCTTGGCCACTCTAGTGCTATCAGAAGGAAGCTTCCTCTTGACTGCTGAATTCTACTGTTTTTTTTTCCACCAAAAATCTGGTATCCTGAGTACTTTCCCAGAATGCAAGCGATCTGTCTAAGGTGTTCAAACTGACTGCACAGAAGACTGAACACTTCAAAGATTACAGACCACTTTTCAGGAGGGACAATCCGACAGCTGAGCCAATCCGTCTGAACAATAAGATCACCCACTAGAAAAATGGCAGAAAGAGACAGAAGAGTCTTATTGGTCCACTAAAGAACTCGTGGAGCTTTCAGGAGCACATTTTTGCTTCTTATTCCTCGTCTGTTGTTTATGTACATGACTATCACTGCATTGTCTGAGCTGATCTTCACTGATTTGGACCTGAGCTGCTCCTGAAAATGCAGGACAGCAAGAAATAACACTGCTCGCACATCAAGACATTTATCTTAACACTTATTCCTCTGGACTCCAACACCCTGGACTGAAATCAGGTCCTGAACTGTGCCCCATCCCTGAAGGCTGACATCCAGTCAGAATTTTCACCAGAGGGAAAATAGTAGGAATCTCTGTCAGATTCTCCACATCTTCCCACCAAGCAAGAGACTGACAAGCCAAGGAGGGAATCTAAGTGGGAGTCTAGCACTGTCCAAATGCAGAGGATCAAGATGAGAGCAGGTAGGACTGGAAGGGCCTCATCTGGAGGTAAACCCATGCAACTACTTCCACAGCAGTGGTCATAAGACCCAAGTCCATGAGCAAAGGTGAGCGGAAACTACCTTCTGAGCACCAAGATGCCCAAAGTCTTACTGGAGAGATTCCACTCTGGACACTGAGAGGACACACAACCCCACATGAAGGAGACCTATTCATATCTCACATAAATAAGGCCCCAGAGGAAAGCCAGTTCTTGGGATGGAGAGGACGATTCCTCTATGAGAGAATTATATAACCAAGAAAAGCCAGGATCTGTAATGTCCAGGTCATAGATGGTCTTGCTGATTGTTCTAAAAGGTTCTAAACAGGATATCATTCAGGCTAGGGAAAACAAAGTACCTTCATAGTCGGGTAAGACAACAGCTCTGTTGTAACTGTAATAAAAATCTAGAGACATAGGCAGACCAGAGGAAAGGCCTGGAACAGAAGGTTGATATTAGAATGCACATGTTTGAATTTTTCCAGAAGCAGATGATAGCAAGAGTAGGCAGGTATATGACAGATCAATGGAGGTTAGATAGCTCCCCTTTCCTCTGATCAGTTTGGGTCTGGATAGACTCCAATAAAACTGGGATGACTACAGATCTGTTCATGTGTCACAGAACTTTGGTTTGGGGAATGAAACAGTCCCCATTTCTTCAGACATTACAAAATCAAGCCATGTAGAACCCCAAATCTCCTTGTAGGGGATTATTGCCCAAACAGAATCTGCAACTTGGTGGGACAATACAATGCAAAACTGAATTACCTTTTCCTTAGCTTCTACAGGGTATGGTAGAGACTCTTATTTTAGCAAAGAAAGCCAAACTTTAGTACCCAGGAGACTGTTGAGGACCAAGTCCAGAATTTGAAAAATTTTGAGGACTTCTCCCAGTGCTTCTAGTAAAAGTAGATGCTGGCAAAAACCCATGGGGGCTGGGGTCCACCAGCTTGCTAGCTGCTAAGGAGCATGTTGAATAAAAATGTTGCTATCTGAAGATTAAAGACCTGTAGAATTAACCTGTCTCACAGATCGCAAAACTTATATCAAGTGCAATCAAAGCCCCCTCCAGATGAAGGTGAGGTTGGCATGATGTGATCTCTGCTACCCTCTGATTAATTGTGACTGACTCTGTTACAACTTTAGAGTTTTGCTTTTGAAAAGAAACACTTCTGCCTATGGTCCTGGGGGCCTGGTCCACAGATCAATGGTGTTTGTTTTTATTTTGATGACCAGGTGAGGTGCACTGGTGCCACAGGCACTTTTTGCATGACCCAGAGTACAATAGTACGATATCACGGTATAATACCAAACAGATGGATTACAGTATGTACAGGTACTACAATACATATTTGGGGCATGGCTGTGTTATAGGACAGATGAATTACAATATGAACAGGTACTAAAATACATATTTGGGCATGGTTGTGCTACAGTAGAAATTATTTTTCAGCACACAGATAAAGGTCAGTAAAAGGACAGAGAGAGAGAGAGAGAGAGAGAGAGAGAGAGAGAGAGAGGCAGCAGTGTAAGACAAAGGATGTCAGCCAGAACACATATAGTCATTCAATGTTAAGGCATGCATTTTCAGTTCTTTAGAAAATTAGTCAGTGTTCTGCTTGGGACAGGGATAGTGTTCCACATAGAGGGGGCACAAAAAATGAATGATTTCTGTCCCATGCTTGTGGACATTCGTGGAACCGATAAGCAAAGATTTTGGGTTGATCTTGAGCTGAAGTTCAGTGCAGCCAGTTTAAGTAGGCATGCCAGGATCGCAGGCTGTTGCTTGTCTAATAGTCTGAAACTGAAGTTTGCCAGAGCTAGTTTAGATTTCATTTTCAATGTGGGCCATCCTAAACCTACAAGAACGGAGCAGTGGTGTACTCTGTTATCATGCTGACCAGCATACTTTGACATTTTATGGTAAAGGACTTTTTTTACCTCAAGATTGACTTTTGGTGCTGCATCAACAACCAAGGAGCCGTAATCTAATAGGGAAAGTAAGTGGTGTCTTGCAATATTAATCCTGGCATCGTGTATCAGGAATTTGTTAATACGGTAGAGCTGACAACGTTTTTGATGGATTTTGCAGATTAGGTTTTTAATATTGTGGCCAAAAGTCAGGTTTGAGTCTAAAAGAACACCAAGGTATTTAAAAACATTAACTGTCTCAAGGGGTTCACTGTTATAAGTTGATACTAATAATTTATCAACATTTGCTCTCGTTTTTAAGACTGCCCCCAGAAGCATTGATTGTGTTTTTGTGACACTAATGATCATCCTACTCTACTCGACCCTCCTATGTAGTGAGCCTAGATCAGTCTTTAGATTTGTATTGATGATCGCAGTCTCTTTTGTCTGTGTGAAAAGTATGGCATCGTCCGCATAAAGAAGCATACTAGTATTGGTGTAGACTGAGGGGGCATCATTTTCGGGGTCTGTACTTCTATACACTATACTTCAGGGTCTGTAGAGGGACCCTCCACTGGCTGCAGTTAGTGCAGAATGCAGTGGCCAGGTTTCTGACAGGCCTTCCTAGGTCCTGTCATGCAACCCTGGTCCTGCGAGATCAGCACTGGATGCCTGTCAGGTGGAGGATCATCTTCAAAGTGGGCTTGTTCACCTATAAGGCCCTGTACAGATCAGGTCCTGGTTACCTGGTGGATGTCCTTACCCCTGTCACTCTAGGTCTGTTCCCTTCACTCCTCTACCGGGTGCCTCCTTGCGGTTCTGAGGGCCAGGCTGAAAACCTCTGGTGATCGTACTTTCGAGCTGGCTGTCCCAACCCTCTTAAACTCACTTCCTAGATCTATAAGGGAGGCCCCGTCAGTGGAGATATTTAAGAGGAGCCTAAAGACACATCTATTTAAAATGGCCTTTCCAGACTACCCATAATGTTTTAACTCTGTTTTATTGTTTTAATATTTATTCATTATTTATAATTAGTTTATGTCTGTATTTGAAAATTTTTAAATAACCCTGTAAGAGCATTGTTTTATTGCTATTATTATCCTCCCTGTTTTTCATTATTTAAGGTGCCCAGAGCCTCTGGGATTGGGCACCATATAAATAAACCTTACTTACTCACATTTATGAAAAGTGAAAAAAGTAGAGATCCAAGTATGGACCTCTGTCACACCCTGCACGTGACTAGCCTTATATCTGACAATGCTGATCCCATTTTGACCCACTGCCTCCTGTTATCTAGGTAGTTGGTGAACCAGCCAGCTACAGGGGGCACAAAGCCCATTTTTTTTTAGTTTAACAATTAATAGATTGTGATATACCAGGTCAAATGCTTTTGCAAGGTCCACGAACACTGCTCCTGTTATCAAGCCTTTATCCATAGCTCTGTAAACAGTGCCCGTTAACCCCACCAATGCAGAGTCTGTTCGATGATTATGAGGAAACCCATGCTGCTGTTCACTCATTAATTGATACTGCTCAAGGTAGTTTGTCATTTGGGTATGAATGACCCTCTCCTGAATCTTGCACAGCACTTACATAACAGAGATGGGTCTGTAGTTCTCAACTAGTTTTGTATTACCCTTTTTGAACAGTGATACTAACTACGTGCACTTTCAGAGGTTAGGTGCTTGCTTGAATTCGTGAGAAAGGCTGATAAACCTTGCTACTGGATAGGCTATGGCTGGAGTGGCTAGGTGTAGGAAAGTGGGGTGTAGGCTGTCAGCCCCGGCAGATTTGTCTATTTTAATACCCCTTAGTAGTTTGTATACCTGTGCGCTGGTGACTGCCTTAAAATAAAATAGTGATTGGTTAGTAATGGGTGGTTCTAGGGATTGTGCGAGAGGCTAGAGTTAAGGCAAGAGTGATGCTTCTCAAAGTCATAAAAGTAGTCATTAAATAAATTGGATATTTCTAGTGGATCAGTAAGTTATTGCTATTTAGTTCCCGGCTCAGCTGAGGCAGCTCTTTAGCTGGGTTTAGTAGGTTATTTAAACATTTCCATAAACTCTTTGGGTCAGATAGGTTAGTGTTCTGTTGCTCCCTGAGGAGATTGGCTTTTGCTAAATGTATTGCTTTTTTGCAAGTGTTTCACAGCATTCTGTAATGCACCCAGTCAGACTTCAGGCTGGTGCTTTTGAATTTGGTCCAGGCCTTCTCTCTGTCTTTCATAGGTTTAAATATTTATTTCATTAACCATCTAGATTTTAAACCTTTGAACCTCCTTCTTGTTAAAGGCGCGCGCTTATGTACTGCTGTGGAGAACTCAGTAATGGAGAAACACAGTGCGTGATTAATGTCTGGCACTGACTCTAGGTAAGACCAGTTGATGTTGCGGAGATCTTCATGTGAACATGCTCTTCTCACAGGCTAAATATGAAGGAGAAAAAACCTAGTAAAAAATGAAAGGTTGACAGCAGGTGCCGCTCCAAAAAGGGAGAATGTTAAAGAAAATGCAAGACAGGCGTAAAACGCCTTTACTTCTGTTAAATCAACCAATTAAAAGTTGCAAGCCAATCACAGAAGGAACTTGCCTCCAGACAGAATCAATCTTATTATTCCCTTTGGAAGAAAGAGACATTTTCCCTTTGGCTGAGCGTATAGAGGGTTGAATCATATTAGCCACTGTAGCTTGAAAGATCAGTGGGATGACCTCTTTACTTAGCACAGTCTCTCGAGCAGTCAGCCCTTTGCTGGAAATTTTGCCCACTGATTTTCTTCCTCATTTATATAAAACTGCAACTAGTGAACACTGCGTGGCAATGCAAAACGTTTGTAAAATATGTCTATCAAAAAACAGAAATTAATGGTGTCACTAAACTTGGTGCCACATATGGGACATCTGTAGCATTTAGTCTTATGGATTCAGCCATCAGTAGGAATAAACTGACATCCGAATGAAAGTGGGAATGAGGGCCACCAAAAACCCTTCAGTCCATTACGTACATATTCAGATTTTGTAAATATATATAAGCCCCCCCTCTCTCTTGAGAGGGGCTTATGCTCTGCTTAGGGCACACCTTCCACCTTCTACTCCCCCAGAGCTTGGGGATTTATTAGTGCTCTGGGGGTTTCATTCCTGCTGGATGCCTTAAGGTGGCAGCAGACAGCAGGTTGAAGGGATATAAATAGGGTTGGAACAGGAAGTTCTGGGTTTTTCCAGCCCAGGTGGTAGGCCTGAGGCTGGTGGGGTGGCTGGAGGAGTAGGAGACACACCCAGAGGTGGCACTTTCACTAATGAGTGGTACTCCTCCTCATCTGTCAAATCAAGGAAAAAGGTATGTTTAAAATTAGCAACACGGCCCAGTGGCGCTGAGGGTTGAGGTGCTGGACACCACACCTCATTTTACACAGCTGACCCGGGTTCAGGAGCAGACTCAGGTCACTGGCGGGTCGGCCGGGGAGAGATAGTATAGTATTTACAGGGAGGCAGTATAGCGCAGTGGTTTAAGGCTCTGAGCTGCAAATCTGAAGACCTGGGTTTGAATCCCACAGCCCCCACTTGCATATACTGTGTGACCCTGAGCAAGTCACTTAACTTCCCTGTGCTCCCAGGTTGCACCTGTAAAAAAGCTTTCAGCTTAGTGTGTCTCGCCTGGTTAAACAATTGGAAAAAAAAAAGATAGGCTTGAGCATCCCACGACAGCTCACCTACTCTGGGGAGGGTTGAGGCCATAGTCCGCACACTTGTCTGACTCCGAGCGGAGGCTTGGAGTACTACAAGCCCCTAATTGTAGGGGATGGGCGACCACCATACAGCATGACATTGGTGCTCAACGCCTTGATGTCAGGGGTCTCATGCTGTAGGGGAGGGAGAAAGAGGAAAAATAGCCTGCCATCGCCGGGAAGATGGAGCTATGGAGATGTGCCCTCTAGGTGCCTCCGCCCGCCTTACGGCCCCGGACCGACAAAACATAAGTGATGGGACACAGGGGCCCTGCCCCATCCCCACTCGGGGAGTAAGCCGTAGCTCCATGGGGATCCTGGGGTCGATCGGGTAGGGTGGAAGGCAGAGGGATGTCTGCCTTGGGGCTCCTGAAGGGTCGGGGATTGCAGGCTGGGAAGGTGGAATAAACAGATATTTAAAAAAAGAAAATTAGCAACAATATGGGATAAATAGGGGAAAAACAAGGAATGGGGTACTTATTTTCAAAAAGTGCAGATGAGCATGGATACCACTTTATATTTTGAGTGTCACCACCAGGGAGATGCAGGCAGGGAGGGAGCTCAATGGTCTGGGTTGGGCCTGAGAGGGACCCCCCCCCAAAGTCAGTGGTCAGGGATGGTTGGTATGCAGCGGCGTGGTGTCAGAAAGTAGGGATGATGCTCCAAGGGAGGTTGGTCAGCTAGCCAGTACTGCATCATTGGGATGGGGGGGACTGGATAGAAAGAAGATGGTAGGGCATGTAGGAACCCCTTCGATCCCTATTATGGTGTTGCTTGGACTACCAGGGCTGAGGGAACCATGGCAGGGCTCCCACAGGGGAGGGGCCAGTGGCAGAGGTCCTCTCCTGTACTTAGTGTGACAGGGTAGCCCAGGCTTAGAGGGGAAACCATGAGTGTTCTTCACCCATTTAAGGGGCCTGCTTGGAGGGCCAGGTCCTCGGGCGCCGGCATTTTAAGGGACGGGTGGGCTGCAAGTCTTAGGACAGGCTTCAGAGGATGTCTCCAGGCCAGGAATTGAAGTCAAGCTCAGGAGTTGTCGCAGGAATGTAGAGAGGAGGCTGGAGCCATCCTGGGATGGTCACTGGGGGCACAAGACAGGGGAGAAATGGGCACCGGGGTGCCAGAAAAGGGTTTGAGCTGCTTGGAGGGCCTGGGTGGTGGCAGAGCTCAGGTTTCTCTCATGGCAGCTCAAGTATGGCAGTGGGCATTGGGGGCTGTGGCCTGGGTACGCTGTGGGCAGGTCATGTATCAAGGTTTGGGCCATCCCCGGGGTCACCATTTATTAGCTGGCCTTTTAGGCCCATTCAGGGTTGCAGCTCCAGTGGCAGGAGACAGCAAGAGATTTAGGAGATTTAGGAGGCATTGCAAAGCCAGTGGGGGCCACTCAGGTGAAAGTGCAGGCTCAAATAAGGGTTACAAGGCTGGTTCGGGGAGAAAAATCCTGGTACCCCTCTGTAGGATTCAGGCTGGGTCCAAGGTCCAGGTGGGAGAAGCTGCTCACTTCTCTGTGCTGGAACAGGGCATGCTAACCAGTGCAAAGAAAAAGCCAAGGGAGAAAACTTTAACAAAGTAGATAGGTGGCTTACCAGCGCCAGAGGGAAAGGAGCCTGATGATTATTCAAGGATAAAGTGATCTGCTTAGATACAACAGCTGAGCTTCCAAAGTAATGATGACCTTGCAGATGCTGCCTGTTAATACCTTACTCCTGCTCAAGAGTTCCAGCTGGGTGAGCTTGTTAAAGTGTTTATAGCCCCATGGACCTGCTTTATTTTTGTGCAAGCAGGTACCCCTGTGTCTCTGCAATCACTGGGGCACAGGCGAAAATAAAGAGCTATTCTGGGAAAAGGATTGAGTGGTGATTTTCTGTTAAGTTAAAGAGGGTAAATGAAATGAAGGGCCCTCCATTTTATTTCTTCCATAAGTTTTGTATTTCCAGAAGGTTCTTTTCAGTAATTTGCACTGGGATTGAGGGACTCAGAGGTCCAGTGGTAGCCGTGGCAGCAGATCAACGTAAGTGCCTGGTTCCAGTGGCAGAGGTTTGGTGGCGAAGTCAGTGAAAAGGAGAAAGATCCAGGGTGCACTGAAGAAATGAAGCCATCAAGAGGTAGGCTAAGTTTTCCTACTTCACCGTGCAGTGAAATGCTCGGAGATGTTTCACTATGCTGAAGACCCTTTCCGCCGGTTCATCAGCGATTCCTTCATTCCCCTAGACAGTTCAGGGAAGGGGTGGCTACATATATTTTTTTATTTAAATCAGTCTGTGCATCAGTGAAGGTGCTCATGCTATACATTTGTGATGTTGGGGCTTCCTTATGGTTATACAAAGGAATTTAGCTATTTTACTAGGCTGATTTTCAGTAACCAACTCTCCTCCCCTAAGTGACAGCAGACGGGAAGGAGGACTCAGCTAGAGATTAAGAAGCAGTTATCTATTTGGTTAGTGGATGAGCTCAAAGTTGACACAACCTCTGGATCAAGGGAGACTGAGCTGGGGCGTCCCTCAGAGGCAGATGGCACATCAGAGCAGTTAATCATGTAGAGGTGTGAGGATGATGGGTCATTTAGATACAGAAGGGAGGTCTTAACCTATAGGGCAATATGGAGATAGGTATCCCATATGGGACAAAGCTGTCATCTTTACTCATAACATGCAAGAGCCAACCAGGCTATCTGGAGATGAGCATAGCTCCTCCTTATCATTTAAGGAATCTGTAGGTGTACAAGACGGGGGGTGTCCTCTTTCCCTTTTGCCTTAGTAATCGAGCCGTTGGTAAATGCAATAAGAGAAAATGCATTAATTACAGGATTTAAATATGAGGAGCAGAAGTGCCTGAAACTATCTTATTTGCAGATGATAATTTGCTATACTTGAAAAATCTGAAATTAGAACTGTTTACATCCTACAGTTGGTTAATAAATACAGAAAATATTCAGGATATCTGGTAAATTGGAAGAAATCTGAAGAGCTCTTTGTTCATCCAGATACACTTAATATTAATCTTCAAAACTTTCCAACTGTATTTAAAAAAGACAGTATGATTTATCTAGGAATACACCTTAAGAATAGGAGTAACCAATTGTTGGATATTAATCTAAACCTATTAATTGGTGCCGTTAGTCAGGATCTACAAAGATGGGGTGATCTTCCCCGTCCTTACAGCAGTGTGTTCAGATTATAAAGATGAGGGTTATTCACCTGTAACTGTAGTTTTAGGAGTGGTATATGGTGCATAGCCATACTCCGGCAATCTTCCTTTCCCTTGATTTCAGTCAGAACGTCTTCAAGCTAAGCTCCTCCCACCAACCCAGGAGGTATACTCCTTGGCTCCACCCTGTGATGTCAGATCTTGCACGCTGGAAGCAGGGATCCGTGTGCCACTTGCCAGGGGAGGTCAGGTGGGTTGTGTGGCTGTGCACCATATACCATTCCTAGAACTACAGATACAGGTGAGTAACCCTCATTTCTAGGGACATGAATATGGTGTACTACCACACTCTGGCAGACTCCTAGCAGTTCTCCAGGAGGAGGGACAAGGTGCATACCCCTATTTGGCAAACAAGGATTGGAGAACTGAGGTCCCAAAACCAGCATCCCGGTGTGATCCAAGGTCAATGTGATAGTGGGAAATGAAGGTGTGTGCTGACTTCCAGGTAGTAGCCCTGCAGATCTCCTGTATAGGGAGACCCCAGGAAGCAGCCATCAAGCCAGTGGTTTGCCTGGCAGAATGAGCACTAAGCCTAAGGCTCCATACCAGCCAACCTTTAGAAGAGGTCAATGCAGGAGACAATCCACATACCAGTTGTCCACTTAGCTGCCAGTTTGCCAGGTGCGGCTTCAGCATAGGTGACACATAGCTGGCAAACTTCACCTTGAACTCCAGCCATGCACTCTTTATAGTAAGCAAGTGCTCACCTCAAGTCCAAAGTATGAAGCCTGTGCTTGGCCTCCGAGGCTGAATTGGTGAAGTATACTGGGAGGTTAATCTCCTGGTTAAGGTGAAACTACAACATAACCTTCAGGAGGAACTTCAGGTGGGGGAGAAGGACAACCTTCTCCTTGTGGAACACCAGATAAGGAGACTCTACCAAGAGTGCCTGGAGCTCACTGATCCTTCTAGCAGAGGTGATAGCCACCAAGAAGACGGGCTTCCACGACAGGTATGACATTTCACACCACTGCATCAGTTCAAATGGCTTGCTCATGAGCATTGCCAGTACCAGCAACAAGTCCCAAGGTGGTGGTGGTGGTTCATGCAACAGCAGGGACAGGTGGTTAAGGCATTTGAAAAAATGCCCAACCACCTTCTGCACCACTGTCTGCATACCAGCCCATGCCTGGTATGCAGAGATGGCTGCCAGGTGCACCTTGAGGGTTGTCAACCTCAGGCCCGACTGAGAAAAGGACCATAGATAGTCCAGAATGCTAGCCAAAGGGCAGACCAATGTGTCTAGCTCCCTGCCCTGGAACCAAATGGAAAACCACTTTCATCTGAAGGTGTAGTACTGATTGGTCAACTCTTTCCGGGAAGCCTCCACAATGTGGAGAACATCTTTGGAGAGAACCAAAGCCTGGAACTCTAGCTGCTCAGGAACCAGGTGCAGGGACTGAAGGTCTGGATGCAGGACCTTCCCCTTATGACAGGACAGCAGGTCTGGGCATAGGGGCAATCACCACAGAGGCCTGCTGCTGAGGCTGAGGAGATCTGGGTACCAAAACTGGTGTAGCCAATCTGAGGCTACCAGGATTATCCATGCCTTGTCCCTCCACAGCTTGACCAACACTTTGTGGATAAGGAAAAGGGAGGGAAGGCATAAAGGAGGCCTGTAGACCAGGGCCTCACAAAGGCATCCCCCACCAGTGTCTCACACTGTGGAGGGTGGGCTAAGAACTTGGTGTTCTCCCAGGACATGAACAGGTCGACTAAGGGAGTATCCCACTGGAAGAACAGGTGGTTCACCACCTCCTGATGCAGAGGCCTCTTATGAGATGCCTTGCCCACCTGGCTCAGGGTGTCCGCTAGCTGGATGGAGGCTCCTGCTACATGAATCACCAGAGAATTGGCATCCAAGCTGTGCATGAGGGTCCAGGTGTGAAGGGCCTCCTGACACTAACAAAGGGGGTGCGTTCTGCCCTGCTTGTTCAGGTAGTACATGGTCCTGGTATTGTCCATCTGGATCTGCATGACCTGACCCCAAACAAATGAAGTAAATTCTGTCAGAGCAAGGTGCACTGCATGTAACTCCAGCAGGCTCATGTGGTAACGGGACTCCCGGGAGTGGAGAACCCATGAACCATGTGGGCCCCCAGGTGTGCTGCCCATACCACCAGAGGCATGTCGGTTGTCAGGGTGATGGTCAGCTATAGGCAGAAGAATGGGACTCCTTCCTACAGATGTTACAGGATGAGCCACCACTGGATGGCATCCCACATTAGCTGAGTCACCATGACTGGCTGGTCCAGGTTACCTAGGCACTCAGACCACTGACAGGCCAGCTCCCACTGCAGGTGGCGCATCTGCCAGTGGGTCCATCTGACCACACTGGTGCAAGATGCCATGTACCACAGCAGCCACAGGAAGTGCCAGACTGGGCATGGGCACCCAATCTGAAATGATCGGGCAAAGGAGGACAGATCCAATGTCCGGTATGCAGACAGTTGGGCCTTGGCCCTGAGGGAGTCTAGCTCCACCCCATAAAGCAAATCACCAGTGAGGGGCTGAGTTCAGATTTGGCCAGGTCAACCAGAAGGCCCAAATCTTTGCAGGTCTGGAGGGCCAGGTCCCTGGACTGCTCCAACACCTCCTTGGATGGCCTGGCTATCAGCTAGTCATCCAGGTACGGGTAGACCCAGACTCTTTGGTGCCACAGGAATGCTGTCACCACTGCGATGCACTTGGTGAAGACCCTGGGGGCTGAGGAGAGGTCAAAAGGCATGACCTGGAACTCGTAGAGAATCCCCTCTGCATGGAGATGGAGGTACTGCCAGTGGAACAGATGGACTGGAATGCAGAAGAAGATGTCCTGGAGTTCCACAGAGCAAAACAACATGCCCTGCTCCAGGGATGGAATGATTTGGTTCAGAATGACCATCCAGAACTTGGCCTTCCTCAGGAACTGATTGAGATCATGAAGATCCAGTATGGGGCACAAGCATCCTGTTCATTTTGGGACTATGAAGTACCTGGACATGAAGCCCTCACCAGCCGTGATGTTCAGGACATAGGCTGTGACTCCTTTCTCTAGGAGTTGAGCAATGTCCTCCCTGAGGGCTGATAGCATGTCCTGTGACACCATGGACTCCCATGGAGTGTGGGGTTGGTACAACAGGAGAGCCTTGAAGTCAAGAGGCAACCCAGTGCCCACCACTTCTTTTTTATTTTGTTATTTGTACTATCTGCGCCTTGTTCTCCCCGTGGCAGCCCCTATCCAACCAAACCCCCCCGGCCCCATCACCTGGTTCCTCTGGGATCATACTTTGAGCCATTCTGGCCACAGGATCGGCTGCCCGGCCACCTGTGCAGAACCTGAGGAGGGTCATTTCTCATCCTGCCACTGCAAGGTGTTTTTCTCCATTATTTCTCCCATTCCTCTCCATTGCTGGGGTGCAACTTGTCAGCGATGCGACAGGGTAGCCAAGTATCTCTCACCAGGTGAGGAGAGCTGTCCTCTGGATGCTCATTCCTCTCCCTCCCTAGCCAACCCTTGGGGACCTGCTCACACCATGAATACAGGTCGCCAGCTGGCAGGAGGTAAGGCATGGATGCCTCAGCCCTCCGTGCCACTGGGCTGGTTCTGCCCACCACTTCTAGCACCAATTTGTCTGAGGTGATGGCAGACCAGTTGTGCCAGAAATGGTGAAGCCAGCACTCCCACAAGGAGCTGAGACAGGGACTGGACAGGTGGGAGGCAGACACCCCCTGAACTGTCACTGGGCAGCCTTGGAGAGGGCACTGGCACCAACTGCCAGAGTGACACCACCACCCCTACCCCAGGCGTCTTGGAGCTCTGGCTGTTGAACTTAGTCTTAGGTTACTAGACTTGCAGTTGCCTCAGCTGGGACTGGTGTTGCTTGGTCTGCTGCAATGGAAAGGTCAGAACATGAAAGAGTTTCTTCTTTGGCCACTTTCCCAACTGGTCTTTCTGTGAGGACATCACAGAATCAAGGGTGGCATTGGACTTTTCAATCCTGGTAAGGTGCCCGTCCACCCCAGGGCTTACAAGATCAGTGCCAAAGAAGAGGACATCAGCCAGTTTGCGCTGGGTGTCCACCGTAAAGGTGGAAATCCATAGTCAGGCCCTGAGATGCATTGCAATGGCTTCTGCCATGGACCAGGCATACAAGACGGTGATGTCCAAAGCCATCTGAAGCTGGTATCTGGCAAACACTTGATCCTGGTCTCTGACCACCTTAACCACCAACTGCAAATCCACAGAAAGGTGTGGGAAGACATGGTTGAGGACTCCCATTAGGGAGTGACAGAAGTTGACCATCATCAAGGTGTAACTCGCCTAATGGAGACCCAGGAAAGACGCATCATACACTTTCTTTGCTGTGTGGTCCAGCGTCTTGGACTCCTTGTCAGGAGTCTTGTCCACATCCTCGACATTGCCTGTCATCTGGTAAACGGAGTCAGCCACCAACCCCTCAGCTGAGGGATGGTCTGAGAATCCAGACAAGGAACCGGCTGGGATCACATACTTGTGGACCATACAGGCTGTGGGCACCACAAAGGAGGACAGATACTGCCACAGCTCCAGTGCAGGTCCCAGGATGGCCTGTGCCAGCAGGAAAGTGAACCATGGGGAATTGTCCGGGATTCCCATGCGGGAGTACTTAGCCTTCTTCTGGATCAGTTCTAAGGGGAGCTCCATAGATTCAGAAATCAAATGGAGCCCCGAAGGACACTGGCCCATGGCTAGTGGTCAACTCTTTAGCTGATTCACTGTCAAAGCCTGGGGTCCTCAAGGATTGCATGTAGGACCCAGAGTCCAAAGACTTTTCAAAGACTGCCTTCAGTTGCTTTTCACCATGCACCACCCTGAACTCGCCCAAGTGAGCATTCTCTACCAACAGCTGACCTGGCAGGAGCTCCTTGCAATAGTTGCTTGGGAGGCAGTTCCACCCTAATTGGGGGAGAGAACAGTGCTGGAGACACTGGGTACAGCAGGACCAGGGTGGGCCGAACTGGGGGTGACCAAGGATGTGTTGGGGTCAAGGTACAGCCCTATATTCTGCCCGAGAACCCATTGTTACCACATCAGCTCTTCATAGCGCTGATGCAGCCTGAGATGGAGCCTCTCCTCATTTGAAAACAAGGAGGAAGGGGATTGCCTGTGGCACTTCTGGGCTGAGGATCAAGAACAGGAGTGCAAGGATTCCCTTGACCGTGATCTTAATTAAGAATGAGATCTCGACTTCTGACTTGTTCATTGATGGTGACAGAGAGGCGGGCAGAGGGGCCATGTAAAGAACATGAACTGGCTAATACCATGGGAGGCCAGAAGCAGACAATTCCAGGGAAGAGACAGCTAGGCTCATGGACTGCTCCCAACCTTCCTGAGAGAGGGTCAAAAGGATCACAGTCATGGAGATTGAGTCATCCTCTGTCCCATCAGACAATGAGTTGACTGGGTCGAGAAAGATATCAAACAACTGGTCAGCCTGTGTCATGGTCAACAAGCCTGACAGGTGTACCATTGAGCTAGCGGCCTGGCTCTAAACCAACAGATGCTCAGCCAGTACAGAGTGCTCGATGGCCATCGAGTGGTTGAGTGAAATGTGGGAGTAGGAACAGCATGCTTGTTCCCAGTCCCATGATGAATGGCTGTATTTTATAGACTTTTTCTTCTTGCTACAGGAAGAGCCCTCCCTAAGGGTTTGGAGGGATCTGCACATCTTCCTGAATGTTCCCATGAAGGATGCCCCAACACTGGCCCCAGCCAGGAGCAGTGCTTACGCTGAAGAAGCACCCACCACAGCTTGGGTTGCCACCTTTTCCATGGTGCAAGCTGGGCTGCCCAGAGCACCACAGCAGACACCACCTTATGGGCCTCTTTCCAGCAGAATGGGAGGGTCCTGTTCATCTGGCCAACCATGGAGGAGGCACACATAGTGACCCTTGATGGATGAGGGCAAAAAAGATTTTTTGCAAAGGCTGCAGGCCTGAACGTCATGCTCTGTCCTGAGGCAGCAGATACATGATGATTGGGGGGTCCATCCTGGACATTTTTTTGATTGCACTAAATGCAATGTTTAAAACAGGGACCGAACCAGGCTTCTTCTCAATGCATGGTGCGAAGTGGAAACAAAGAAAACCAACAAACTCAAAGATAAAACATCAATGGCGCACTTAGGAATAGACAATCCTTAACACTGTCGGTCTTGCAGAATACACTGCACATAGAGCTGTGAAGGAGAAGACCTGACTCTTCCAGCAGAAAGGAAGATCTAATGTCACGGAGTGGAGCCAAGGCATATACCACCCAGGTGGGTGGGAGGAGCTTAGCTTGAAGACATTCCGGCTAGAATTAAAGGGAAATGAAGATGCCAAAGTATGGACTGTGTACCATATTCACACCCCTAGAAATGAATATTCTCCATCGTTTTCTGTATTCATTTTGGGTGTTGCCTGTGGTAATTCTGAAATATACATTTGACAAAGTAGATAAAATAATCTGCAAATTTCTCTGGCAAAATGGGTGACCCAAGTTAAAAAAAATGGTTTATGAGATATGAACAACTCGGCCTCAAATTTCCCAACTTACAATACTATCATTGGGTTGTGGTAACCAAACCTTTGAAAGAATTATGGTACGCTTCTCCTTCTTCTTGGGCTTATTTTGAGCTTGGAGAACCTTCCCATATGAATATTATACAACTACTGTCTCAAAATATGAATTCCAAGAATTGTAATGGACCAAAATAGTATATTTTTTAAACATACCTGCACAATATGGAATAAAATTCAGTCCATAATGGGGTGTAAGAATAAAATAGGCAAATTTTCTCCCATTTATGGTAATAATTTCCATTCAATTTTTAGTTCTCTACATATTAAAAATGGATCAAATTTAATATCTCATCTATAGCAGATCTCTACAATGGCCAGACTCTTAAATCCTTTCAACAATTACAGAACCAGTTTGATATTTCTAAAAATATGTTCTTTAGTTACTTGCAACTAAAGGCAATATTAACGGATTTGACAGATAATGGTAAAGTGAGCTTTAATAATACAATCATGGACATGATGGACATAGTACCAAGCAGAGAGAAATGAATATCTAAATTATATACTCTTGCTATTAACAATTTAAAGAATAATACACAGATACTAAAACAGAAATGGGAAAGAGATTTACAAATCAGTATTATAGATCAAAAATAGAAGACAATTTGTACAATGTGGACTAGAAGCATTAACAACAGAATGAATCAAATACAGTTCTATATTGTGCAAAGAATATATTACTCCACTCATCATAAATTTAATCCAGAAATATCATCTTACTGCAATAGGAGATGTAAAGAGAGAGCTAATTCCACACACGTTAGCGTTGTGCTCTTGTATTAAAACATGTTGGGTTCAAGTTTTGAATTGATTAAATGCAGTTTTGGGAACTTTGCTCAATTCTGAGCCTGAGCTTTGTCTCTTTACCACTTCCTCAGCTCAATATATACCAGAAAACAAAAATGTATTTTCATTACATGTAGCCTTTTTGAATACAAAATGCCGTACTACTTGAATGCAGAAGGACTCCGCATTCCTTAATACTGAAATGTGGAAAATTTATTTTTTAGATAGCATGAGGCTGGAAAAAATCATTATTATACTAATAAACAGATCTCTAAATACTGGGAAATTTGGGGCCCAGTCCACAAAGTGATGGAAGAATTGAAAGTTTGAACATTTAATGTGGGACTGGAAGGGGAGAAGTGGAATATGTATTTAAAATGACCCAAAGCATGACTGTTAGAGCCAAGTCATTGCCTCTATTTGGTTATATTTTCTAAAATGAATTTAACTATATTGTATGGTATTTGCTGAAATGCACGGTTTCATGTTTTACATATGATAGGTGTTTATAAATTAATCTTACCTTTTCTGTGTAATTAAGTATTTTTAGCATAGGCATTCTGAGAAGGGTTTCAAACCTATTGTGAGAGTATATATATATACACCATCTATCTACATTCATATTTAGTCAGATCTGTTGTTCCAGCTTTTTTTAATATACGTAATGAAAATTAAAAAAAAATAAGTAATGTGTGATTTTTTTTATCATACAATATACCTGATTTGATTGTGTTCCACCAACCTACATCTTCAGTAGGAGAGAACTCAGTGTTCAGTGGCTCAGTAGGAATTGCAAAGCCAATGCTTTTTTTTGTTTTACTACATCTTATATTTCTCAATAATAATATCTACTCATTGTTTGGTTGCGTGTTTGAAAATAACTTTGAAAACCCATGGACTACCTGCAAATCAGTTACAGCATACTGTACATAATTCCCATTGATAAAGTGCAGTGACACAGAAGGTGTTATACTCTATGAAGTTAGGGGCTTCTTGCTTTCATGGAGAGTAGTGTACTGTACACTCAACTCTCCTCCAATGTCAGCCTGAACTTTGGTTGGGACTGTAGGCTGAGAGAAGACATCCTGCATCTATAGCTTGAACTTCACATGAGGTCTTGGAGTCTTGCCATCATTAGCTCATGTTAAATATGTATTATAAAAGGGGTTCCAAAAATCCTGCGGTGTGATTGGATGAGAACTGTTGTTTAGTCCAGCACAAACTATTGTTTGGTCCTGTGTCAATGAATTCCAAGCAAATTACACTCTCAAAGCTACTAAATCCCTTCACCTGTTTCACTGTTTTGAGACATCTCAATAACAGCAACAGAAAAAAGTTGTCTGTTTCCAACAGCAATCTCTACTTTTTCCCATTTTATTGCTTTTTCTTATCTTTTTACTTGTAAACAGTAACTCGCATTTTATAAATGCAACAATGCACTACAGTTTTTGTGGGTTACACTGGATTAAACCATGGAGGCAAGCATTTGAATACCTGTATCAATGGTTTGATCCAGCAAAACCTACAACCTATCCTGTGTTATTGCTTACTTATAGGAAACATAGAAATTGATGGCAGATAAGGACTGCTTGGCCCACCTAATCTGCCCATTTTCCCTACCTACAGCAATACCAAAGACCCTGCTTGATCCCAGCTTCACCCTCCATTTTACTACTGCTATGGTTCCCCTATGTCTATCCCATGCATTTTTGAATTCCATTACTGTTTTTGCCTCCACTGGGAGGCCGTTTTATGCATTCACCACCCTTTCTGTGAAAATATTTCCTTATTTTACCCGAGTCTACCCCCCCAGCCTCATATCATGACCCCTTGTCCTTTAACATCTTTTTTTTCCAAAAAATATCATACCAGGGTACACAACCTACAAGAGAGACAGGGAGGGGAGAAGAGGGGGCACAGTAGCTCTCTATGTAAGGGAAGCAATAAAAGCAACTGAACAAAAGAGTAAACAGGGAGGAGAGGAGGCACTGTGGGCCACCTTAGAGACTGGAAATGGCACCACAATCTGCACAGGGGTTGTATACAGACCCCCATGTCAGGGGGAGGGAATGGACAAGGATATGATAGAAGGCATCCTTAGCATGGCAGAGAAAAGGGAGATACTGTTGATGGAGGACCTTAATATGCTAGATGTTAACTGGAGCACCTTTGCTGCAGCCACATCCAAAAGCAGAGCCATTCTCGATGCCCTTCAGGTGGCATGCCTCAGACAGCTAGTTTTGGAACCCACTCATGAGGGAGCAATATTAGACCTCATACTCTCAAATGGGGACAGTGAGAGGATCTCAGATCTAGAAGTGGGTAGCCATCTGAGAACAAGAGACCATGAAACAGTGTGGATCACAATAAATTCAGCTACAGAGTCAAGCCATACAAAAGTGAGGGTTCTGGACTTCAGGAGGGCTGACTTTGGCAAGATGGGAGAGTGCCTTAGAAAAGCACTAGCAAAAAGGCTACAAGGAGGGGTAGAGCAACAATGGGGAAACATCAAAACTGCCATCATAGAGGCAACAAGCCTTTGTGTGAAGCAAATAAACAAATCAAAATGGAAAAAAAAAGCCATTATGGTTCTCAAAAGAGGTGGTGGTAAAGGTTAGGGAGAAAATGATAGCATTTAGGAAGTATAAGGAAACATAGAAGGAGCAGGACAAAGAACTGTTAATGGGCAGACTAGATGGGTCAAGCGGTCCTTATCTGCTGTCAAAGTCTATGTTTCTAACTGTACCAGTTAAGGCAGAAGGAAGCAGGGAGGAAAGTCAGAATAGCAAAGGCCAAAACCGAGGAAAAGACAGACAACTCAGTTAAGAAGGGGGATAAAACCTTTTACAGGTATATCAGGGAGTGTAGAAAGACAAAGGGAGGGATAGTGAGGCTGAATAGAATGGACGGTGGGTGGGCAGAGAGGGACAGTGAAAAAGCAGGGCTACTGAATGAATATTTCTGCTCAGTATTCACAAAAGAGGAGGGGGAGGTGCCTAATCTAATTAACAGAAGCGCTCTGGATATGGAGGTTGATCCCAGTCCTTTCACAGAAGAAAAGGTTCTGAAAGAACTCCTAAAACTGAAGGTGGACAAAGCAATGGGGTGTGATGGAATTCACCCCAGAATTCTAAAAGAATTAAGGAGAGAACTAGTGACACCACTGACTAGCCTTTTTAACAAATCGTGGGAGGATGGTGTGGTACCTGAAGACTGGAGGAAGGCGGATGTGATTCCCCTTAACAAAAGTGGGAGCAAGACAGAGGCAGGAAACTACAGACCTGTCAGTTTGACCTCTGCGGTAGGGAAGTGATGGAATCACTTCTGAAGGAAAGAATTGTTGAGTACCTAGAGGCCAGTGGGGCACAGGACCCAAGGCACATTGGATTCACAGTGGAAAGGCCATGTCAGATGAAGCTAATTGATTTCTTTGACTGGGTGACCAAAGTAGTAGACCAGGGAGGGGCTGTGAACATGGCCTACCTAGACTTTAACAAGGCATTTGACACAGTCCCACACAAAAGATTAATAGTCAAATTAACCAGCCTGGGAGTGGGTCCCAGGGTGGTAGCCTGGGTAAAACATTGGCTGGACAACAGGACACAGAAGGTAATTGTGAAAGGAATCCACTCTGAAGAAAGAGGGGTTACTAGTGGGGTACCGCAGGGTTCACTACTGGGTCCCATCCTTTTTAATGTCTTTATAAGTGACATAGCAGAGGGACTGGAAGGAAAAGTATGCCTCTTTGCAGATGACACAAAAATCTGCAACAGGGTTGATACACAAGACGGTATGGAAAGGATGAGAAGGGACTTGGCAAGGTTGGAGGAATGGTCAGAAGTATGGCAGCTTGGATTCAATGCAAAGAAGTGCAAAATAATGCACCTGGGAAACAAAAACCCAGGGGAAGATTACACAATGGGGGGAGGTAGTAACAACAACAAAAATGGAAAGGGACCTGGGGTAATCATATCAGATGACCTTAAGGTTAGCAAGCAATGTGAGAAGGCAGTAGGGAGGGCTGGGGGATACTGGGATGTATAGGGAGAGGCATCACCAGCAGAAAACAGGAAGTTGTCATCCCTCTGTACAGACAGTTGGTGAGACCCCATCTGGAGTACTGTATCCAGTTCTGGAGACCCCATCTCCGCAAGGACATAGACAGGATGGAGGCAGTCCGGAGGAGGGCAACTAAAATGGTGCAGGGTCTGCAACAGAAGCCATATGAGGAGAGACTAAAGGAGCTTAATATGTATACCCTTGAGGAAAGGAGGAGAGGGGACATGATAGAAACTTTAAGTACCTCAGTGGAATCAACAAAGTCCAAGAGGGTAGCATCTTTCAGAAAAAGAGATGTGCAAGAACAAGGGGACACAATTTGAAGATGGGGGGGTGGCTCAGGGGCAATATGAGGAAGTATTGTTTCACAGAGAGAGTGGTGGACACATGGAACAGCCTTCCTAAGGAGGTTGTGGGGTCTAAAACTGTGGGAGAATTCAAGAATGCATGGGACAAACATAAGGCAATTTTTGTGGGGGATAGGAAGAAATAGGCTGTTGGTTAAATAGAATCTGCAGCTTATCTTGTAGGTAGGGAAATGGGCAGACTAGGTGGCTCAAGTGGTCCTTATCTGCCATCAAATTCTATGTTTCTATGTTAAATGCTTCCCTCTTGTACTGTACCTTATTTATACCAGTGAGGTATTGAAAAGTCTGTATCATGTCCCCCTGTCTCTCCTCTCCTCTCATCTCCTCCAGGGTATATATCTTGAGGTCCTTCAGTCTCTCCTCATAGGCCTTTTGGTGCAGACCCTGCATCATTTTGGTTGCCCTTCTCTGGACTGCCTTTACTCTGCTCCTTACTCAGCATATCAATACTTCCATCACTTGTGTAACAGATTCAGGGAATGATCAAATGTCTCACCCATATCATGTTTTCACTTGCCAGCTGTGGATCATTCTCTCTTGTGGCACATGTATGCCTTTTAAGTAATAGAAACATAGAAACATAGAAACATAGAAGTTGACGGCAGATAAGGACCGCAAGGCCCATCCAGTCTGCCCATTTCTTTTTCTACCTTATAAATGTGCCATCGGCCTTTGCGATGTCAGTGACCTATCTATTCATAGTCATTTGTATTGCTCCCTTATGCCTATCCCATGCCTGCTTGAAGCCCTGCACTGTATTCATAGCCACTACTTCTTGTGGTAAGCCATTCCATGCATCTACCACCCTTTCTGTGAAAAGAATTTCCTCACATTCCCCCAATCGGCCTCCCTCTAATCTCATGCTGTGTCCTCTTGTCCTGCTATTTTCTTATATTTAAACATGTTAGACTCTTTCACCTTGTTTATGCCCTTAAGGTGTTTAAATGTCTCGATCATATCACCTCTCTCCTCCTTTGCTCAAGGGTATACATATTGAGCTCCGTTAATCTGTCCTCATATGTCTTCTGATGCAGTCCCTGCACCATTTTGGTTGCCCTTCTCTGGACTGCCTCAATTTGGTTAATGTCCTTGTGAAGGTGTGGCCTCCAATACTGCACCAGTACTCCAGATGGGGCCTAACCAATGTCTTGTACAGAGGGATTATTACCTCCCTCTTACGACTTGTGATACCCCTACTAATACACCCTAACACCCCCCTAGCCTTACCTACTGCTTTAGAGGTCTGCTTGGATGATTTCAGGTCATCAGTGATGATGATGCCCAAGTCTCTTTCTTCCTTTGTGATGCTGTAATAATGCTTGACAGGCTGTATGTTGTTTGATTTACCTATGCATCACGCGGCGTATCATAAGATGCAACCAAGTGACTTTTTTTAATGACTTTTTATTCCCTTGCTTGGCGGCCAGGAGGTGGGGATCCTCTGCTTCAGCTTGGGGCCCAGCTCATGTTGGGATGCCACGTGTCACAGGGCTCATGCCAAGGTGGTTTTCTCTTGTGCATAATCCCCATGGCTGCCAGGATGGAAGCAATCATGCAATGACCTGAGCACATGGTCGGGTGCATTCCAGCCTCCGATGTATAGAGGTCCACCGACTTCCATTCGACCGGCCCCACCAACTGGTCTTGGACTGCCAACCCCTTCCCCCAAACACCACTGTGAGTCAGAAGGTGCCGGGCACCAGGTTCCCTCCCTCCCCAGAGAAGGCGAGAAGTCCCCTGGATGCTCAGCCTCCCCCCTCTAGTTGACTCTTTGATGCCCAAAGTCTGCTCCTGAACCATGGTCGTTGGTGCTGTAGGTGGCAGTAATACCAGTGCGCCAGTGGGCCAGCCAGCCAAGTGACTATAACCAAGGCCACTGTTTTTCGGTTTTTACCGGAAAATCCGGTAAAATTCCGGAATTAGGGCTGCCTGAAAACCGTTAAAAATGAAGATTTCATGGAATCTGGCATTTTCTATCAGATCAGTAAATCTATAAAAAAGTCTGTTTTTCTTTTAATTCCTTCCTGTACTATTTTCAGTTTGCTTTATTTAATGCTCTGTATATTAAGCCTTCTTTCATTCTGATTATTTATGCACATACTAAAAGAATAATAACAGAATCCCGGTAAAATCCGGAAAGTAGAGTAACAATCACCGGTGAAATTCCAGAATCTTAAGTCTTGAAAACGGAATTTAATTGTTTTAATCACCGTAAATCAGTGGCCTTGACTATAACCACATAAGAAGTGAGCAGATCTCATTACTACACATGCCCTGGAGTGCACTATTCTAAACTGGATCTGAATAATAGTAAAAAAAAAAAAAAAAAAAAAAATTAAGTTCTTATTCAGTAAACATTTTTCCATGTAGGTCAGCTGGATCTTTTCTCATTGTGTGTTGCAGGATTTACCCACAGGTAAAAATCCAGACTGACCAGTCAGCTTCCAGGATTTTTCTTATCTATTTTATAATGTACTTTTATAAATGTAATAAAATTAAGTAAAAAAAAAAAAAAAGCTGGAATTAGTGAGAAAGGAAGGTGCATTACCAGCCGTGTCAGGCTTTGTGGCCTGAATGTGAAAGTAGCCAGACTCCTTCATTATGTAGTAGACTCTTTTTTCCATAAAAGGAAACATCAACTTCACATCTTCCTCCTGGAAGCCAAACAGGGCTGGGAAAGACTGACCCAGAAAGACTGACAGCAGTTGGGTCAAGAGTCCGCCGATCACCCCAACCATGTTGATATGGAGGCCTTTTATGTGACTGTAATCAAAACACAAGATGTCATACTATTAGCAGGTGTGAGTTCTATAGATGTTTGGGAGCCAGCTTTTCTCAGGTTGAGCCTGTAACTTACACAACTGGGACTTACCTGCCCTCAGTGGGGTCAACATCCAAAATCAACTGTGGGCTTCAAATATCTAACATATATGTAACGCAGAAAGTACAGTTATGTAAGAACTTACCGTAACAGTAGATCTTCGAGAGAAGTTCTTGCAGCAGGCCACACCAGTAGGACTATGCCGCCAGGCACTAGGACCACATGGAAAACTTCTAGCTAACAGTCTACCACAGGGGACCCCCCCCCCCGCCGATGTCAGTACAGGCTGTATAGGAGGGCGGTCCACCACACCCACCTCAGTTCTCCCACTGGAGACTCTGCACAGCCAGCTGAAGGAGAACCAAGGAGGTTATCCTGAGAGCCAAAGAAGCTGAAACAAAAGAAACAAACTCTGTCCAGAGCCAACAGGTGAAGAATTTGGGGTAAAAATATGAAAACTTATTAAAGTTAGGAGCTTGCATTTGCAAAATGTAGTATTAGGTTCATACATTTGTTGTTTTGTAATATTGTTACACCAAATTTTTAACTTAGTCTTCTTGTGCCCTGCCTCATGAAGGACAGAGAAACTCCTGGCCTAAAGGTGATTTTACACAGGGACTGCGAAATCAACTTTCGGGATGCAAAAACACATTTTGGGCAGGAGTTGAAAAATGACAGCTGTGACAATCATGATATGCTGTAAAGAAATGGCTATGTTGAAAATTTTGGGTAAAAATATTGAATATTACCAAAGTTACAAGCCTGCGTTTGCAAAATTCAACATAGGCTCATAACTTTGTTGTTTTTTAAATATTATTACACCAAATTTTTAACTTAGCCTTGTTATTCCCTGTCTCATGAAGGACAGAGGAACTCCTGGCCTAAAGGTGATTTTACACAGGAACTGTGAAATCACCTTTTGGGATATAAAGAAACATTATGCCCAGGATTTGAAAAATGACAGCTGTCACATTCATGAGGTGCTGTAAAGATATGGCTATGTTGTGAATTTGGGGTAAAGATATTGAAGCCTGCATTCACAAAATTCAAGGTGGGCTCATAACGTTGTTGTTTTTTTAATATTTTTACACTAAATTTTTAACATAGCCTTCTTATAACCCCACCCCATGAACAAGGGCAGAGAACATTTTCAAGTCCTGCCCAAAATGTGATTTTATACAGGGACCACAAAATCCCCTTTTGGGACAGATCTTCCCAATGACAGTGCAATTGTTCATGAGGTGGGGTCCCAAGGAAGGCATGTTGAAAATGTTGGCCAAAAATATGCAAAAATTGGGATGTCATGCCACTAAGTTCAAACCCCCAATTGAAATGCATTGAACTGCATACCTGTTTCCTCAGCTTGCAGTCTGGCTTTGAAGAGTGAAGACATGTGTGCAGTCCAGAGAAGATTATGGCCTTGGACTCCTGATAGGCAAGTATGGGCTTGGGGGGGTGGGGTGCTGGGTGCTGAGTGGGAGGGTCAGATGGGGGTACAAAGTAACAACTGCAAATAACAACAATGGATGGTTTTCTTTTTACAGGTTTAAGAAAAAAAAATGGACCTAGGATTCCGGATCATGACACTGGGGTATTGGGCACCCCCAGTGTCACTGTTATGTTTCTGGGAGAGTGGGTGCAGGATGCTGAAAAGGAAGGTCAGGTGGCAGGAGGGGCAAAACATTTTATATATATAAATAATAATAAAAGTAAAGTACCTGATCGTGATACTGGGGGATTGGGCGCCCTGTGTCCCTGTTATGTTTTTGGGGAGGTGTGGGTGGATGCTGAGAGGGAGGGTTGGGTGGGTGGGTGGATAGGAGGAAAAAATATGTATGTATAAAAAAAGGTTTAGCAGGGCAGGTCACGGCAGAACACGGTACAGTACGCCATGACCAAGATGGCCGCCGAAACCTATTGCACATGTGTGATCACATACACATGCGCAATAGAGTGCAGTGGCCATCCTGGACATGGTGAACTGTGACGTGTTCTGCTGTAGTCTCTGAGTAAAATAGTGCTCTGCAACTGGAGTCAATGAAGAGTGTGGAGTGCTTCACAGTACGTAGACGAGACCGTGAAGGAACTCTAAATTGACTCCATATTGTTCTTCGGTTGGAATCTTCCACTTAACCCTCTCCTAGCAAGAGGTCTGCAGCTCTCTACCCAGTGCAGCCCTAAAAATGGCCTTGTGTTTTCCCCCTCCTCACCCCAGTGCCTACTTTTACACGTTAGTCTACACCCCATGAAGACTGAGTAGAAATAATCTTTTAAAATAGTTCTAGCCCATCTTCTGATCTTCACTATACCATCCCTTGCCTTCCTCTTTTTGCTCAAGTACCTGAAGAAAGTCTTAGTCCTTTTTTTGACCTTGTTTCCATCTCCCTTTGTTTATTTACATAATCCCCCCATCCTCCTTCATTTGGATCTTTTTTCCTTCCTAAAACCTGTTTTTTTTTTCACCCTTACCACCTTAGCCACCTCTTTTGGAAACCATTGTGGCCTCTTCCTCCTCCAACCCTTGCTTATTTCCTTCAAACAGCTTGCCATTGCCCTAGTTATTCCCTCCTTTATCCTGTTCCATTGTGCTTCCACTCCACTGACCATCCCCTCTTTCAAGGTTTTTACTCAGGAATTCTCCATTTTCTTTAAAATCTGCTGTCCTGAAGTACAGGACTTCATCTTAATGCATTTCTTCTCCTGTCCAGTTCGTATGCCAATCCACACTGCATGATGATTGCTTGTACCCAGTGGGCTACTCACTGTGATGTTCACAATGCTGTCCCTGTTTGTAAGTTCCAGATCCAACACTGCCTCCTCTCTAGTGAGTTCTGTATCCAGCTGGCCAAGAAATGCCCCCTGTAGGGAGTCTAGGAAGACCTGGCATCTAAATGTAGCTGTGGGCAGAATCCTCCAGGATACTGTACTAAAATTACTAAACTGAACTACTACTGAAAGCTGCATGCTAAAAAGGGTCAAGCTGTGGAAAACCACTCGTAAATCTCAGCTTGATAAAGACTGGTGTCTTTTCAGAGCTGCTAGGAACTCTTGCACAAAGTTGACCAGAGAGGCCAAATCCAACTACTACCGTACTGAGCTAGATGCCGCTTCAACTTGACCAATCAAATTCTGGTCAACAGTAAAAGACCTCTCTGGTCATGCGTCAGGAAGCACACTCCCTGCTAAAATCTCCTCCAACAATGTCCTTCTTAGCGACAAAAAGGAAATTTTTGCAAGCATTTAACAACCACTTCGCTTCAGCCGGACTAGCCTTCGATAACTCTCCTGCCTGCAACCTGCACTCTCAGATGCCTGCACCACCACCTGAACCAAATTTAACAAATGCTACCTTCTCCTTCTCACCTGCTTCTCTGAAAGAAGTCGAAGAGTTACTCCTTCACTTGGATACCAAGAAAAGTGCAGAAGTGGACTCGCTAGACCCCCTACTTCTTAAAGGTGGCCAGGTATGTATTGGCAGTGCCCATTAGGCATTTGTTCAACTTATCACTATCCCAGGGGTCTCTACCTATCGTATGGAAAACTGCCCACAATTTCCCATTATTTAAATCTGGGGATCCCTGGATTTAAACAATTACAGGCCAATTTCATTACTCCCTATACTATCTAAACTGTTAGAAAAAATAGTGAATGCACAGCTACGAGCCTTCCTGGAAAACTCAAACTTCCTAAATCCGTTACAGTCAGGCTTTCGGTCAAAACACAGTACAGTTACAGCGCTGGCCAAGTTAACAAATGATTGGCAAAATGATCTTGATAACAAAAAATGTGTTTGCTCTGTGTTCCCTGACCTAAGCAAGGCCTTTGACACCGCAGATCACTCCCTACTCTTATCCTCTTTAAAAGCCCTAGGTCTTGACTCTACTTTCCTTGGATGGTTCCAGGACTATCTCACGAACAGGCTCCAGCTGGTTAAAGCAGATGGGGAGCTATCACTCTCTAAACTTAGTAAGAGGTGTCCCCCAAGGCTCTATCCTGGGTCCAATACTCTTCTCCATATACATCAATGGCATAGACCTAGGCATAAAAGAAGCTAGTATCCACCTGTTTGCGGACGACATAGTTCTATACCTAAGTCGGTCAACCCCAGAAACTGCCCGCACAGACCTGCAACAAGACTTTGACACTCTCCAATACCAACTACTGGAAAAAAAGCTACTTCTGAATGCTAAAAAAACCAAGGCAATGATCCTTTCCCCCGCCAACACTCAACCTTACCTGTCCATTGGCACCTTACCCCCTATCATCACCTTACTGGGGGAAAACTGGAGTATATCCCCAAATTCAAATATTTGGGAATTTGGCTAGACAACAAACTTTCCTTTGGGAGACACCTAGAGGACATGGTAAAAAAGCTAAAGCAGAGGCTGGGGCTCATCTACCGAATAAACCATCTCCTGACACCTGTAGCAAAAAAACAACTTGTCCAGACCACCTTCATCCCCTTGCTGGACTATGCCAACTTCATCTACAGCCACTGCAATACCGCTCTCCTGGACAAACTAGACATGTTATACCACAGAGCGTTGCACTTCATTACCGGCCTCCCCTCCTCTACCCACCATTGCTCTCTATACACTGCTGTGGGGTGGAGCTCTCTGCAATACAGAAGAAAAAGAAACGCCGCAGTTTGGACCTTAAAAGTTATTACCTCAAAACTACTACACTATATCTCCGACCTCTTACCTCTAAGCAATCTTTGAACCTATGCCTTCAGGAGCTGCTCACTAATTTCCCTAAAGATACCCAGGGCCTGCACGCGCATTGGGAGAGCGGCCATAAGCGTCTCGCTGTCAACCCTCTGGAACAAAATACAAAAATTACTGAAACTAAAAACCCCAATAAGTGTCTCATCATTTAAAACTTTATATGCAAAACTAATCAAAGAGGTCTGTCATTGCTTCAACCGTCTATGATTTACGGCTCACATCCGCCAGGCCTCCTTACCGACCGCCTTGAACTGTCTTGGCGCGTTTACCAGACAGCGGGCGCCCCTGAAGCCGGCCTTGAGTCCACTATGCCTGATCCAAATTCAGCAGAGTCATGGTAAAGCCATAAAGTGATGGAGGGTGAGGGCCTTTGCCGAGCGCACCCCCAAGTACTCCTGTACTCTAGACTCCACCTGTTCTCCTCTCCCCTGTCCACTCTCCTAACCTGCTATGCTTATAACTAGTTATTTATACAGATCCTCCTGGTTTATAGGGATGCGTTCACCATTTATTTGCATCTTTGTCTGGTTTCTCCCTCTTTTTTACCCAAATGTATTCCTTATTGCATGTAACTATGTGTGGTTTTATTTAGCATGCATGTGCTCCTCGCTCATTTCACTGCTGTTCTTCCTATGTATTACATTGTATCATTTATGACTTGTGAGATGCAGGTCCATCTTGCAAATGAGCTTGCTCAATGGTGACTGCCTGGATAAATAAAGATTTTGGATAAATAAAGATTTTGATTGATTTTGATTGAAAAGACAGTGCAATATATAATGAGGTTAGCCCAAGAGAGCGCACCAAAAACAAAAGGGGATTGGTGTGTGGGTGAAACCCAGATAGAGAGGGTAAGTGACTGAAGTAGATGTGAGTTACACACAGATAGGGTAGAAATAATGGAGGGTGGATGGGTATGTGAGCTATACCCAGATAGGGAGTATTCTAAAATTGTGACGTAGTTTGGGTGGAGGTGAACAATGACACCACACAAGAGGGAGGCTACAATCGGTAAGGAGCATCAGAGTGAGAGCATTAAACAGTGCAGACAATTAACGGGATAACTAAGGCAAGGCAGTGCAATGTAAAGAATGTCATCATAGCTATACAGGGCAGTAAGCAACAATGATCAGACAGGCAGAGCAAGCAGCTAGTGCAACCAAATAAACAACTGTGTTCAATGGAATTCAGATGACAAGCAGATACCTGGGTGAAGGCAACAAACAGTGCAAATATTTAACAGGGTAACTAAGACAACACAGATTCAATGTAAAAGTTGATACCAGAGCTTTGCAGAACAGTAAAAACAATGAACAGAATAGGCAGAGCAAGCAATGAGATCAATCAATAAACAACTGTGTTCAATGCAGTACAAAAGACAAGTTGAAATACCACAGAGCAAGCAAATCAGGAGACCATAGAGAACTTACACAATGGGCAAAGTGGCTGACAACTGTTTGCCTCATGGCAGACACTCAAGCACAATACTCCACCCTTTGCACTGTGGCCCTTAGTGCTCCAGACTGCAGCATGGAGGACCACTAGAAGGGAGGGAGGACTTAAGAGGGGATGGAAGCGCCACCCATGGAGACCATATCTGCACTCCCAGTTGGCTGGAGTGACGAGTTGCTTAGGTACGACCAACAGCACAGATTCGGAGATCTCTGGAGGTTGGCTGGTTCAGGTGGAGGAAGAGAGCAGGAATCTGCCCTTGTGACCCCAAGCTGAATAAATGAAGTACATGCCAGAACTAGAGAGAGCAGATCAAATATGTGATTAAATATCCCAGGCAGAACAAGCCAGTATGCCATAGATGAATTAGTGCTTGTGTCAAAACACCTATTTTTGACAGATATAGTCCCCCATATTCAAAGTCAGCTATTTCCACCAAGAAGACAGGAGCAAATAGCTCACAGCTGGCTCAGAGGCAACATTCAAATGGCTAACATGCTCCAGTGAGAGCATTCTAACTCTCTGAACATGGGTTTGTGCCAGTGAAGTGCATAGCTTCCCTAAGACTAACCATCATGCATCACGGATCCTGTGGACCCCCACAGCATTCATAGAAGGGGCATGGGCCCCTTCTGCACCTGATCCCCTGTTTGTCCACAGCTATGCATGCGTGGACTGACTGGGAGAGTGGCCACAGGGCAGTGCTACACTCTGCATCATGCACCAAGGTGCAGAGTGCTGGCAGAGGGGGGCAGCATAGGTATGTGGGCAGGGACCCTGCCATAACTGCTGTGTGCACCCTCAAGCACCAACTGCCCCCATCAGGGCTAGTTACATTCCTTGCCATGCCACCCCAGCCCTATAGATGTGCAGGGAGTGGGTTCTACCATTGGAATGAGCCCATGACACAGAGCTGGGCAATTAGGGTGCCAATCAGCAAAGTAGCCAATCACGTTCCTTGTGGGGGGCTGGGCTATGCCCCCCACCCTACACCCACTGATAGATTCCTACTCCAGGAGTGGGTGAACCTCAGGAAGGGGGGCACATCCTGCATTTGGTGCCCCAATTGCCCAGGGCCGTAATGCCAGTGCTCTGAGCGCCATAAAGGCAGGGAGTGCTGGTTCAACCTTTGGGGTACTCACCTGGTCCTGTTACATACCATTACTTACCAGGACCTGCCATGTCCCTCAATCACTTGCTCTGCACTTGCAGGGTGGGCATCTTGCCTGTGTCCACTGGTCTGCCCGAGCACCAACACACCAGAGCGGTGCAACCACTGACAGGCAGCCAGAAAAAGGGAATGGCATGTCATGTGCACCTGTCTGGGGGATGTGGGTGGGCATGGTCTGGATATTTTTCCTATCATGCTTGCCTACCCTGCATTAGTACATAGGCAGTATCGTGACTATGCGCTATACTGACACAGGTCCAGGCATGAAATGGCATAAAGGAGTCCAACGGAGATAGCGCAGCCCAAAAGGGATAGCATCAGGGCTCCTGTGGACCATTTTCAGCCCTATCAAGCTAATGAGCCCACTGGGGATTGCATGGTGCTATGGGCCATGTGCATGACCATTATGGGTTTTTCATCATGCATACCCACCTACCCACTCTGCCTTTCCTGTATCCTAGAATCATTTCATTGGAAGTCTAGTGGTCCCCAACCCCCCAATTGCTCATCTTGATCTTAGTTTCATTCACTGGTAGTTTGGCAGTCCCATACTCCCCCATCTCCCATCCTGTATGTTAGTATCATTCCCTAGTAGTCTAGTTGTCTCCCACCCCCAATCACTGTCCTTTATCATAGTGTCATTACCTGATAGTCTAAAGGTCCCCAACCCCCAATCACTTAACCTGTAATACAGCTCCTGTACCAGGTGTTCTAGTAGACCCCCTAAAAGTGTTACTGACCCACCACTCAACTGTCCCACTTAGCACCCTCCTCCCCACACCTTGCACTTGCCCCAGGCACTTCAGCTGATATATGGCATCAGAGATTGCAACTGGCACAGATCTCCACTCACCATCTCATCCAGTCACTATATGAATGTCAGTCAGCTGTATAAACAATATAAATAATCTTTTTCATTCATAGTTGACATCTGAGTCCAATCATGGATGAAGAAAAAGGATTTTACCATCTCTCCAACTCTACTTAAACTAGCAGTTGTGTGCCACAACCCCCTATCAGTACAATTACTGGCAGTCAGGTGTCCAACAATTGCTCCCCCCCACCAACACCCTTCCCTACCTACAGTCTGGGAAGTGCCTCCCATCATCTTTGCCCCACTCAGCCTATACAACCATAACAACCACCCACCAATGCACACCTCTAGCACCCATGCCACCCTCCTCCCCCCAAAGCCACCCCAGTACATGCATATTTTGCTATTCTGTGGTGGTCAACTGGCATATCCCTACCTCCACCTCAACCAGTCATCATCATCTGTTCTCTCATGTCAGCTGCAGCCACTAATTAATGTTAAACAAAAAAAAGTCCCCCCCCAAAAAAGAACTAATGCTGAAAAAATATCTACTGAGCATGTGCCAGGACTTTTTGTCCCCCCCCAAAAAAAGCTTAATTTTGTTGCCCCCCAAAAGTATTTGGGGGGCCAAATTCATCCTGAAAATACTGTCGTCGCAAAAACAGCTAATAAATAATTCATGAAAAATAAGCTATATATGCATGAAAATTATATTTTATTTTATTAATAATTTAAAAAATATATTATTTTTCACATTTTCAACCTTCTAGAACTTCTAAACCACAGAATCTATCATTACCAGAGATACTAGCACTAAGAGTGTGTATGACAAATTGCAGATTATTCTATCCAGAGAGGGCTGTTGTATTAAGATGCCCCAGGTCTGGGTGAGGACACACGTGGGCACCCCATCCCAGGTTGGAGGCATCCATAATGAAGACCACTGAGGTTGAGGGTGCTGAAAAGGAGCAGCCATGAACAGGCACTGCCCTGCCACCACAGCAGGGTATTCCATAAAGCACAGTCAGCTGAAATCAAATTGTATAGGGATTGAGAGACTGAGTTTGCAACAACCCCTGCAAGCGAGCCAGAGGAACCATAAATAAAGTGGCCATAAGACCCAAGAGATGGAGTATGACCTGGTCTGAAACCTAGTCGCTGTGGCTTACCAAGGCCACTTGAGCCACTAAGGCAGGCACCCAGTCCTCGGGTAGAAAGGCCTTCACCCGGACTCACATTTACCAGTACTCCTTGTCACCAAGGCACAGGTCAGAAAGCATAGAAAAACTAAAAGCAGTTATAAAATTTGCAGGTAGTGTTTTATTATTATCAACAACAGTAAAATAAAAAATAATACTGTTCAGTATAACTATTTACAAAGACAATACAAACAGAGAAGACAAAGTCCTTCTGAGGGAATCTCTAATTCTAAGTTTTAGTCTCTCCTTGTCTAACAAAAACATTGCTGCACTTTTTATAAGAAGGCATTGCTTGGCAATTAATTTCTGCAACCTCACATTGTTAAGAGTCATCCTTTTTCTCAAAATGTATCAGAACTTTGTCAATTTCTGGTGCAACAAAATAGAATATAATGTCCCAGAACTAACCTCCTGTTGACAACTCTGCAAAAGAGTTCGTGGAGGTCAAAGTGCATCTCAGAGTTAACCCCCAAAGTTCCAAATAGCTTTCTGCAATCATTTCAACAATATAACTACATACATTTTCAAACCAAGGGATTCCAGTTTCACATAAAGATTCACATATATTTTATAATCACAGATACGCAAAGGGAAAGGCAAGACAGAAAAGCAAGAAACAGCAAGTGAAGGCAGGGAGATAGTGGGAGGGGGAGAATCGCAAGACCATCAGAGGGATCAGTTTCTAGTTCTCACAAGAAAATTTGACTGCGCATTCAGACAGGCAAGAAACAGAAAAGGAGAGCATAGAACAGATCTTTGTGTTTAACTCTTTCTGTGTAACAAATGGGACAAAGCCTTATTCAACTCTGTCACACTTCTAAGTAGTACAGAGTTCATATATCTCGTCAAATGTTAAATTTCAGCCAATCAGCATGTGCCACGTCATTTGACAGGTGAGCGTAGCCTAAAATGGACCAATCAGAATCGTCCCTGTATTACGCATGAAGTTCCGCCCTCTATGCAGGAAGTCCCACCTTAAATGCAGGATGTCCTACATCAAACACAGGAAGTGATGTACGAAACACAGGAAATGACATATTCTCGAACCCGGAAATGACACAACATTCCTGTTGTACGTCTCTGTGTCCTTCCTCCTCCATCTCCAGTCCCCTCAAACCTCCATGACACCATCCAAGCTCAAACCAAGTCCATCCTCCATCCCCTCGAACCACAACCACCCCTTGCTAGCTCAAACCTGAATCCATCCTCCGTCCCTCTATCCCCCGCCACAATATCTTGGCATAAACTCTCCCATCCTCCCACCTTGTCCCACCACCACCCTTGCACCCATCACTTAGCTCAAACCTGAGTCTCTCCCCTCCTCTCTCCTTGCCCACCACCACCTACATTGCACCCCATCACCTCCCTGGAACCAAAGTCTCTCCCCTCCTTTCACCTTGCCCCACCATCACCTACCTGGCACTCCCTCAACCTCCCTCTGTCGATTTGTGGTATGTCTGCTGGGTGCCTTTTTACTTGGGAGAATTTTTGTGTGAAATGTGCTTTGAAGCTTGGAGGACTGTAAGAACATTTGTCTCTTCAGTGTAAGGAAGTTCTTTTAACACAATGCATTAGAAGTATTTATGAAAAAACAGTGATTTCTTTTTTTAATGTGAAAAAGGAAATGAGTTCTAACTTTAAAAGCAGAGACAGCGTGTGTGTGTGTGTGTGTGTGTCCAGTGTTGAAGCTGATGTTTCAAGGGTTTGTAGTCTAAGTAGACTGCTTCAAATGCTAAAGTCTGATTTAAAAACATACACGCATACTCTCTGCATTGCTTTTCTCAAGCTTAAAAATAATGGAACAGTATTCTGATATTCTGAGATCAGAAACTAAATATATTTTACTATTTCCTTTGAAAAAAGATAATTTACAAATATCTTGTCATCAAAAGCACATATTTCTATTAAATATATACTAATGTTACCAGTGAAAAGTATTCAAGAGGGTTTTATCCTCTCTGCATTTCCTGTAAGAACATTTTATCTTTGTTACATAAAAAAATTATGTTGAAAGAATGCATTTTAAGTATTTATGAAAAAAACAGTGATTTCTTTTTTAATGTGAAAAAGAAAATGAGTTCTAACTTTAAAAGCAGAGACAGTTTGTGTGCGTGTGTGTGTGTGTGTGTCCAGTGTTGAAGCTGATGTTTCAAGGGTTTGTAGTCTAAGTAGACTGCTTCAAATCCTAAAGTCTGTTTAAAAACAGTCATACTTTCTACATACATTTTCTTTTAAATTAATACATCAGAAATCTGGTATTTTGATGTCAGAAACTAAACATACTTTCCTATTTCCTTTGAAAAAGATCATTTACAAAGATCACTGCTTTTCAAAAGCATATATTTCTATTAAATATATATTAATGTACTGGTGAAAGTATTTAAGAGCGTTTTAACCTCCAGAAACCAACAAAAAGTGATCTGCATTACCTATGTAAAACTGAAAAACCAGTAGACTGCTTCATGGAGACTTTATACTCTGAGAAACTTAAGAAAATTCCTATTAAAAGTTCCTATTAAACATGCCCTGCCCAACATTACAGTATAAAAATCACATACTAGTCATTCTATGTATCACAAGAGATGACATAACTATATTTATCAATGGGAGCTGTCTTCTAGAAACCTTGTGATGGTCATATAGATGATAGTTGATATTAATAAACTCCTACTAAACATGCTGATGTGTGCTGCTAGTCAAAAGAGATGACATGACCATACAGGATCAATGGGGTCTGTCTTCTATAAACCTTTTGCCATTCTTGTGATGGGCACATAGATGATAGTTGATATTAATAAACTCCTACTAAACATGCTGATGCATGCCGCTAGTCATAAGAGATGACATCACCATACAGGATCAGTGGGGTCTGTCTTCTATAAACCTTGTGGTGGTCAAATAGATGATAGTTGACATTAATGAACTCCTACTAAACAAGCTGATGCATACTGCTAGTCATAAGAGATGACATCACCATGCAAGATCAATGGGGTCTGTCTTCTGGAAACCTTGTGATAGTCACATAGCATGAGTTCATCTGGCTGAGTCTTGTATATAGTCAGGGTCCCAAAGACCAAAAATTTGTAGTTTTTAAAACTTTATGATCATGAACAGCTTAATTGTTTTTTAGTGTAAGTGTGTGTGAATGATCTTTGGAAGATGTCTTCATAATGATGTAAATGAAAGCTAGGCAGCCTTTGATTGGTAGTTCTTCTTTGGGGGCAGACATGATGGATCTAGAGACCCTTTAGACCTTACAATGTTACTCTATAGATACCCCTGTAATGTTTAAAATGCTTAAGTGATAGGTTGATGCTCTGCTTTTTTTTTTGTCAACAGTTCAAACGTGTGCTTCAGGGAAAAGACAACATAAAAAGAGACATTCAGAAGTTTGTGAAAACAAACAGAGGCCTACTGAAATTGCCACTACCAGCACTGAAAGTTTAAATGCAATAAATGACATTTGTTTAAATTTTAACCAGAGGGTACAACTCAGAGCTGAAGCATGCTGTGCAGGTAGTAGAAATGTTCAAACAGTCAAAGCGCTGGAACTGAAACTGTCTCAGAAACAGTGACAAGACAGAAAATCTCACAGGCTGAATAAAAAGGGGGTCAGCACTAAAAGAATGAAAAAAAATGTAGACATTTGTGACACCGTAAAAGTGATTGTTATGATGTAATACAAACAGTGTTTTAGGATAGCTCCCAGACCCCATTGAAAATGTTTGCCAATTTCCTTCATTATGATATAGAACCTTAATAGTTACTCCTAAAAACTGTTCCAATTGTGGCACATCACTGAAACTGACAGGTGTGTGTTCTGACAAACCTATCTCAGCATGCAATATTTTAGCCTTACTGATCAATTGATTGTTGGTCAGGTGTCTGGTTAGGAGTGCAAGTACACTTCCAGCAAAACATAAAACATTATCACTATTGTTTAAATCAATCAAGTACATCTCTTTTTTCTCAATTATTTTGCTATAGAGGACAGAACTCACTGTACGTCTACTCCCCACCCCACCACCCTCCCGGTTTCTGATGGTTGTTACCACCAACTGTAAAGAATCATCAGCAATGACTTCAGCATTGCTTTGTAACATGTTGGCTATGTGATCTACGAATGTACTAGCATTTAACTCTTCAGGGCGTGTTCTCCTTGAGAACAAGGGGTGATTTAAAGAGCCAGCACTTAAATGCAATTGTAGAAAGTCATGTACCCCTAACTGAGGGAAAAAGTGATCTAAAAGTTCTTGAATTGCTGATTGCTCAGGTTGAATGGCCTGGCTGAATGATGCTAGTCTATCAAGATTTACAAACCTAAATGTCTGATACAATTCTGTTGCTCTTAAGTTTCGTAGCTCATGTTCATAATGCTGAATTCTTTCTAAAAAAAACTGGAGGAGGCTGCTGGTTTTCTAATTCAGCATCTGGCTGATTTTTAACAAGCTGCTATGATGCCTTATGGTGTAATATGATTTTGGCATGCCTTATTTTCTTTCTCTGATGTTTTAGGGTTCTTTTATTTTTATCCCATGTAATTCTTTTCATTCTTTTAGTGCTGACCACTTTTTATTCAGCCTGTGAGATTTTCTGTTTTGCCACTGTTTCTGAAACAGTTTCAGTTCCAGCACTTTGATTGTTTGATACATTTCTGCTACCTGCAGAGCATGTTTCAGCCTGAGTTAAATTCCTTAGCTACACATATCAAAGAAAATACATGTTTTATCACAGTACCTTTTAAAGGGTCATTTTTAAAAAATGATGTCCTCTGTAACCTGTCATGATCCACAAGTCCTTCAAACAAGGCACCAGCTATTAATGGAAAAAATTCCAGCAATGACTTCAGTGCAACAATGTCCCTTTCCTCGATCCTGAGGTGAGGCACAGCTCTGTCTGCAACCCCTGAACTGGTGGAAGGTTGTACCCTTTGGTTAAAATTTAAACAAATGTCATTTATTGCATTTAAACTTTCAGTGCTGGTAGTGGCAATTTCAGTAGGCCTCTGTTTGTTTTCACAAACTTCTGAATGTCTCTTTTTATGTTGTCTTTTCCCTGAAGCACACATATGAACTGTTGACAAAAAAAAAGCAGAGCATCAACCTATCACTTAAGCATTTTAAACATTACAGGGGTATCTACAGAGTAACATTGTAAGGTCTAAAGGGTCTCTAGGTCCATCATGTCTGCCCCCAAAGAAGAACTACCAATCAAAAGCTGCCTAGCTTTCATTTACATCATTATGAAGACATCTTCCAAAGATCATTCACACACACTTACACTAAAAAACAATTAAGACAATATAAATGTATGTCAAATGTTTTCTAAAACTACAAAGCAATTAAACCATAACCCCAACACAAGCTAATCCCATTTTACTCAAACATATGTAGTAAGACAGATGTCCCCTAATAGATATATAGCATTGTATTTATCACACACACACACACACACGCACACACACACACACACACACACACACACCAGTCAGACAGAGGCTACTTATGTAGAACAATGTAAATGCATGCTATTTTCTCAAACTTGCAGTATGAACCATTTAAGCCAATATAAATACATTTTTTTTTGTCAGCAAACATTTAAATAACCCCAACACAAGCTAATCCCATTTTACTCAAACATATGTAGTAAGACAGATGTCCCCTAATAGATATTAAGCATTGCATTTATCTGACACACACACACACACACACACACACACACACCAGTCAGACAGAGGCTACTTATGTAAAGCAATGTAAATGCATGCTATTTTCTCAAACTTGCACTACAGAGCATTTAAGCCAATACACATACATTTGTTTATTGTCAGCAAACATTTAAATTAATACAACACAAGCTAGCCCCCCCAACTACAATATACAAAGATTACCCCCACCATTTTGCAAAACATATTTAGTAAGACAGATGGTCCCTAATAGATCTATAACATTGTATTTATCTGTCAAATCCCTTATAAATCTGACAAAAAAAAGCAGACTGGCTTTTAGTTGTAATAACAAGCATACAAGTAGATACATTTTACACATTTTCAGCAACAATACATACCTTGTGGTTCTGGTATTGATAGACCGGCTTCCATTATCTCACTATCAGATAGATCTTCTGAATCAGACCAGCTGTTCATGATCATAAAGTTTTATAAACTATGCCTTTCTGGTCTTTGGGACCCTAACTATATACAAGACTCAGCCAGATGAACTCACGCTATGTGACTATCACAAGGTTTCCAGAAGACAGACCCCATTGATCCTGTATGGTGATGTCATCTCTTATGACTAGCAGCACACATCAGCATGTTTAGTAGGAGTTTATTAATGTCAACGATCATCTATGTGCTCATCATAAGGATGGCAAAAGGTTTCCAGAAGACAGACCCCATTGATCCTGTATGGTGATGTCATCGCTCATGACTAGCAGCACGCATCAGCATGTTTAATAGGAGTTTATTAATATCAACTATCATCTATGCGACCATCACAAAGTTTATAGAAGACAGACCCCATTGATCCTGTATGGTGATGTCATCTCTTATGACTAGCAGCATGCATCAGCATGTTTAGTAGAAGTTTATTAATATCAACTATCATCTATGTGACCATCACAAAGTTTCTAGAAGACAACTCCCATTGATAAATATAGTTATGTCATCTCTTGTGATACATAGAATGACTAGTATGTGATTTTTATACTGTAATGTTGGGCAGGGCATGTTTAATAGGAACCTTTAATAGGAATTTTCTTAAGTGTCTCAGAGTATAAAAATCTCCATGAAGCAGTCTACTGGTTTTTCAATTTTACATAGGTAATGGAGAGCACTTTTTGTTGTTTTCTGGAGGTTAAAACGCTCTTAAATACTTTCACCAGTACATTAATATATATTTAATAGAAATATATGCTTTTGAAAAGCAGTGATCTTTGTAAATGATCTTTTTCAAAGGAAATAGGAAAATATGTTTAGTTCCTGACATCAAAATACCAGATTTCTGATGTATTCATTTAAAAGAAAATGTATGTAGCGAGCATGACTGCTTTTAAACAGACTTTAGGATCTGAAGCAGTCTGCTTAGACTACAAACCCTTGAAACATCAGCTTCAACACTGGACACACACGCACACACACACACACACACACACACAGTCTCTGCTTTTAATGTTAGAACTCATTTTCTTTTTTACATTAAAAGAGAAATAACTGTTTTTTCATAAATACTTAAAATGTATTCTTTTAACAGAATTGTTTTATATAGCAATGATAAAATGTTCATACAGGAAATGCAGAGAGGATAAAACCCTCTTGAATACTTTTCACCAGTAACATTAGTATATATTTAATAGAAATATGTGCTTTTGATAACAAGATATCTTGCAAATTTTCTTTTTCAAAGGAAATAGAAAAATATATTTAGTTTCTGATCTCAAAATATCAGAATACTGTTCCATTATTTTTAAGCTTGAAAAAAGGAATGCAGAGAGTATGTATGTATGTTTTTAAATCAGACTTTAGCAGTTGAAGCAGTCTGCTTAGACTATAAACCCTTGAAACATCAGCTTCAACACTGGACACACACACACACACACACGCTGTCTCTGCTTTTAAAGTTAGAACTCATTTTCTTTTTCACATTAAAAAAGAAATCACTGTTTTTTCATAAATACTTAAAATGCATTGTGTTAAAAGAACTTCCTTACACTGAAGAGGTAAATGTTCTTACAGTCCTCCGAGCTTCAAAGCACATTTCACACAAAAAATCCACTGAGTAAAAAGGCATCCAGCAGTCATACCACAGATTGACAGGGGGGAGGTCGCTGGAGTGCCAGCTAGGTGATGGTGGGGAAAGGTGAGAGGAGGGGAGAGACTTGAGTTCCAGGTAGGTGATGGGGTGCAATGTAGGTGGTGGTGGGGCAAGGTGGGAGGATGGGAGAGTTTGTGCCAAGATATTGTGGCAGTGGGGTCGAGGGACGGAGGATGGATTCAGGTTTGAGCTAGGATGGGGTGGTTACGGTTTGAGGAGACAGAGGATGGACTTGGGTTTGAGCTTGGATGGTGTCGCGGAGGTTCGAGGGGACTGGGAATAGAGGAGGAAGGACATAGGGACGTACAACGGGAATGATGTGTCATTTCTGGGTTTGAGAATATTTAATTTCCTGCATTTCATATGTCACTTTCTGTGTTTTACGTGGAACATCCTGCGTTTAAGGAGGGACATCCTTCGCAGAGGGTGGAACTTCCTGCGCAATACGGGGACGATTCTTATTGGTCCATTTTAGGCTATGCCCACCTGTCAAATGATGTGGCACATGCTGATTGACTGAAGTTTAACATTTGATGAGATATATAAACTCTATACTACTCCTCTAAACTATCCAGTAGTTGTCTGGTGCAGTATAGGGTGTACTCTACCCCAGCCGGTGATTCCCCCTCAGGTGCCAGTCATGGGAAAACATATAGTTTCACCTAACACAGTGTGGTGGCTACCACAGAAAGGATATTTTAAAGACATGCAGTGCTGAGGATAATCCAAATGGCAGTACCCAAAACTGATAGTGTTGACCTTCCATACAGAAGCAAAGCTACTGCCTGTGGCACTGCCTAATTTTGATGTGCAGGTAAGCATCCAGCATATTTAGGGTGTACTTGCAATTACAACAAGAGATGGAGAGGAGATCCTAGTGATAGTATGCAAAATTTTTTGTAGGCAATATGCTTGTTCAGGCTGCTGAGGTCCAGAATGGGGCAGAGGCCTCTGGTTTTCTTGGGTACCAGGAAGTACCCTGAGTAGAATCCATGATTTATCTCAGTTGGGGAAACTTGCTGGATAGTCCACTGGTGCTGCATGATCTGTACCCCTCATCACAGGACCGCTACATGCTCAGGCTAAGACAAGGTCTGAGAGGGGTCACAAGAGGTTGTGATACTAACTCCAGGGCATATCCATGCAGGACAATTTCCAAAAACCACCGGTCTGTGATCGTTTCTCAATAGCTGGGCAGAAACAGCAAGATCCTGCTCTCACCACTTCCAAAGCCCCCAGCAGGGGAGTCAGACAGGTAGTTTGGAAATCAAAAGTAGGAGGAGCTGTGGCTGATGGCCCCCTTTACCCCATCCTTTGGGAATACAAAGGGTGCCCCTGTTAAAGTACAGTTACGTAAGAACCTACCGTAACAGTAGATCTTCGAGAGAGGCTCTTGCAGTAGGTATTCACAGATAGGACTAAGCCACCAGGTGTCAGGACCCCACAGAAAACTTCTAGCTAGCAGTCTCTGGTGGGGGACTCTTCCATGTCTGGTGACCGGTGTCATTCATCGTCGGTATAAAGGGGCGGTCCCCCACACCCACCTTCCAGTTCTTTCCCACCAAAGGCCAAAAGAGGCAAGATGAGAGAGAAGAGAAGAGAATATGCCCCATGGAAAGGAAGAAAAGAGACTTAGGAGGATGGAGGGTGGGAAAGTAATATCTACTGCAAGATCCTCTCTTGAAGATCTACTGTTCCGGTAAGTTCTTACATAACTGTGCTATCTTACTTTGAGAGGGCTCTTGCACTAGGTATTCACAGATAGGACTGAGTACCAAGCAGTCTGGAACAAAGAGAAACCCAGGAGGAGGATTGTCACCCACAACATAAAATCTCATGGCTGAGCAGGCCTCATGAAAGGAGACCCTGCAGAACAGTCAACCCGAAGCCTGCTCTACGGTCAGAGGCAATGTCCAAACTGTAGTGTTTCATAAAGCTATGGACCAAAGTCCAGGTTGCAGCTGTGCAGATGTCTGCTGCGGACATGTTCCTGAAACAAGCAGCAGAGGCAGCTACTCCCCTAGTGGAGTGACCTCTGATCTGACCCGGGGGGGGTCTTGTTGTACTTGTCGTAACAGAAAGTGATACAATTGGCCCACCATTTGGAAAGGCATTGCTTGGAAACAGCATTGCCTTCTCATTTGTGAGTGAAAGAACCAAAAAGCTGATCAGTCTTCCTGAGATCCTCAGTCCGATTGGTGTAGTATCTCAGGATTATGTGAACATCCAGAGTATGTAAGAGGTACTCCCCTTGATTGGAGTGTTGCATAAAGAAAGCCAGTAACTCAATGGATTGATTCAGCGTAGATTCAGCCACCACCTTAGGAAGAAACCTAGGGTTGGTGTGTAGAGGAACACGTTCCTTATGGAAAATCAAATACAGGATTTTACACATCAAGGCTTGAAGCTTGGAAATGTGTCGAGCAGAAGTGATGGCCACTAGGAAGAGTGTCTTCCAAGAAAGGAACTTTAAGTCTGCTTCCACTGCCGCCTCAAAAGGGTGGTGTGAGCTTCTCTAGGATAAAATTCAAGTCCCATGGAGGGGCAGGATTGCGGATAGGGGGTCTCAGATGGAGAACCCCTTTAAGAAAAGTCTTAGAGACTTCCAGCTGAGCAAAAGTCCTGTCTCCAAAGGGAATGTGGTAGGCTGAAATAGCTGCCATATGGACTTTTAAAGAGGAATGGCTGAGACCCAGGTCAAAGAGATGACACATATAATCCAGGACTTTGTTGGCTGGGCACGAGAAAGGCTCTAAGTCTGTAGAATATGCCCAGATGGAAAATCATTTCCACTTCATAGCATAGGTGGACCTGGTGGAAGGCTTCCTGGCCTCCACCAAAATGTCTGCTATTAAGGGAGAGACTCCGAAGCGAGCTTTGGCTATGTCTGCAGGAGCCACGCATGAGGATGAAGTGATTTGAGGCCTGGGTGAACAAGGGTCCCCTGATCCTGGGTCAACAAGTGCTGCAACAGAGGAAGAGGAGGTTCCTCTGAAAACTGTTGCAGAAGAGAGAACCAAACTTGCCTGGGCCAGAAGGGGGTGATGAGAATCATTTGAGCCCCTTCTGATCTGAGTTTGTTCAGGATCCTTGCAATCAGAGGAATGGGAGGGAAGGCATAAACTAATCTGTCCCTCCAACAGAGAGACAGAGAGTCCCACCAGAAAATGTCTCTCCCTGAAGCGAGTGAGCAAAAGGCGGGAAGTTTTGCATTTTGGGGGGAGGCAAAGAGGTCTACTTGAGGTGTCTCCCACTGCCGAAAGATGTCATTTACAACCTGTTGGTCTAACTTCCATTTGTGAGTCCTAGCTGAGGATTGACTGAAATTCATCTGCCAGGGTGTTTTCCACTCCTGGAACATGAACTGCGGTCAGGTGAAGGTCATGCTGGGCTGCCCAATACCAGACTCTCATCACCTCCCAGCAAAGGGGATAGGAATGTGTTCCTCCCTGTTTGTTGAGGTGCCAGATTACGCATATGTTGTCTTATTGGATGAGAAGATGACCGGGAAGAATAAAGGGAAGAAGAGCCTGTTGGGCATATGGGACTGCCCTCAGTTCAAGCACATTTATGTGCAGTTTCTGCTCGAACCGGGACCAGCTGCCCTGAGTCCTGTGAGACCCTAGATGGGCACCCCAGCCATCCCCTGATGCATCTATTGTCAACGTCTGGGAAGGAGGAGCAATGCAGAATGGAACTCTTAGACACAGGTTTTCCTGAACCATCCACCAGTACAAGTCCCTGCTCATGGGATCTGACACTAGCACCTCTTGGTCTTGATCATCGGTGGTTTGGTCCCATTGTGACTGAAGCGTCCATTGAGAGATCCTCATATGAAGCCGAGCAAACAGAACTGTCAGAATGGCAGCCGCCATGAGCATGAGGAGGAGGAGGACTGACCTGGCTCTGACCTGTGTTCAACCGGACAGATGATGAGCCTGATTCTGAAGGGTCTCGACCCTGTCCGGAGGCAAAAAGGCGTTGTCTGTGGTCATGTCCCTATAAATTGCCCCTATAAATTGGAGGCAATGGCAAGGGACCAAGTGGGACTTGGCCTGGTTGATGGTAATACCCAGGCTGGTAAAAACCTGCAGGGTAAGGGAAAGGGAGTGCAGGAGTTCTTCCCTGGATGGGGCCACCAGGAGCCAATCGTCCAGGTACGGGAAGACCTGTACGCCCTGGCTACGCAGGTGGGCTGCTACCACCACCAGGCATTTGGCAAATACTCAAGGAGCCAAGGAAAGACCAAATGGGAGGGCCTTGAACTGGTAGTGGTCCCCCATAAAACAAAAATGGAGGTATTTGCGATGGGAAGGGCATATGGGTATAGGCAGGTACGCATCCTTCATATCTAGAACACATAGCCACTGTCCAGGCCAGACTAACAGTAGAAGGCTCTGCAAGGAGAGCATTCTGAAGTGTTTGTACTCCATGAACATGTTCAGGGAGCTGAGGTCTAGAATTGGCCTCAAGTCTCCCGTCTTCTTTGGAACTAGAAAGAAATGGGAACAGTAACCCATCCCCCAAAGATGAGTGGGAACTAGTTCTATCGCCGCCTTTGACAGAAGGGATAGGATTTCCTCTAGAACCAGAGGAAGATGTTGTGGGGAGCAAGATGACTGAGGGGGTGGTTTTTGAGGAGGTTTCTGTAGAAACTCTATCGAGTGTCTGGCAGATATTAGCTGGAGCACCCAAGCGTCTGATGTTATCCTCTCCCAGTCTGGCAGATGGGAGGAAAATCTCCCCCTACCAGTTCCTCTGGAATGGCCAGAGGAAGAGGGAGAGGCAGGGAGTCAGGAGGTGTGGGGCAGCACATCAGCTGAGGTTCCCACTGACTTTTTACTGGGGAGAGTCTTGGTTGTTGGAGTGGCCCGACATTTGTTGGAGCGCTTTCCTTGATTGGGCTTTTGTTTTTGTCAGGTTTGGCGATGAAAAGGACATCGCTGCCCCTGAGGGGGCCTGTACAAGGTCTGGACTGACTTTAGTGCAGTTCCCTTCTCCTGCAGTTCAGTTATGATGTTCTTGACATCACCCCTGAACAGCATTGAACCCCTGAAGGGAGCATCCTGTATAGTGGACTGTACTTCAGGGACCAATCCTGACACACGGAGACAGGCATGATGCCGTAGACCTGCGGCGAAAACCGAGCTCCTGCCAGCTGTGGTCACCACATTGTAGGTGGCACGAAGCATGTGTCTACAGGCTGAACAAGCGGAACGGACCAGGTCTTCCAGTTCCTGCTTAGTCTGTGAATCAGTCAGGGAGTCCAGCTTGGATTCCACCTGGCTAAGGATGGACTTCTGGAAATCCCCCATCTGGCCGATGTAGTTGAGGGCCCTGATGCCTAGGGTCAAAGAGGAGTAAATCTTCTTTCCATACTGATCCAGAAGTCGGGATTCCTTGCCAGATGGGGATGAGCTCAGATGTTTGGGGTTAGCGTAGCAGCCGTGGGCGGTACTGATCAAAACCAAATCTACCTTGGGGTGAAGACTAAGGAAGTCTGTACCCTCTGGAGCTTGGTATAGCCTATTCACCTTCCTGGGAAGGGGGATTAGCACAGATGGTTGTTTCCAAATAGCGGAAACAAGATCAGTGTGAGGTTCTATCCAGGGTGGCATCAGCATGGGAGCAGTCTCGGGCAAATCCAGATGAGCAGCTAGCATCTTACACTGTGGGTCTGGCTCCACCGATTGCAACTGACGTGTCTCCTGGATCTTCCTCAAGAGCGCCAGACAAGAAGGGTCCTCCGGAGAGGACTTAAGAGGGTCCCTTGACCTTGGGCGTTCTGGAGTATGGGGCTCGTCTCCATGATCAGAGTGGTCGAACTCCAAATCTGACTCAGATGTCTCTGAGGTAGAAGAAGAAGACTCCTCCCTGGGAGGGGGAGGAATGACCCCTCTGGGAAGCCCCTGGGAGTGCGTGTCCTCCCCACCCTGAGCGCCAGAAGGTTCTCCTCTGACATCGAGTAAAGGGAAGGGAGTCTCCAATGTAGGGGGTCCGGTGTAGGGACCGATGTCGGGACAGCTATCGACCTTCTTGGTGAGCTGAACCTTGGCCTCAGTCCACCAGGAGGCCATGGTCTCCTTCAGATCTGCCGGCAGCTGCGGAGTGGGTGGCGGAGGTGGAGGATGAGGAGGAGGAGGGGGGCTAGGATATGGGTAGTGTGGGTACCCATAATAAGTGTATCCATAGCCTGAATGCAGGAAGCCCAGCCTCGGGTACTGAGGTGTCAGGTACTGTGGCACCGGGTAATGCAGCGTTGGGTACTGTGGCATCGGATACTGAGGAGCCAGGTACTGTGGCACCGGGTATTGGGGTGTCGGGTACCCTGACATCAGGGGCTCTGATGGAACAGAGGGTCCTGGAAAAGGCTCTGCTGGTGGACCGGACAGAGGAGGCATCGGTCCCGGCATAGGGAGACCGCCAAACAGGTCCGATGGTCCTGATGGAGCAACAGGTCTTCCACTGGGCAAAGGGACACCAGTGGGCATCGTCAGGTCGGCCGGTGTCAGGTCCGGCATTCAAGAGTCTGGCATCATAGGGTCCGGCGTAGGAGGGGGAACCCCTGATGGCAGCGACCCAAGGTTGTCGGCCTCAACCGGGGAAGAAGGGTTGAAATCCCTGGGTGTGAACTGAGGGGATGCGGGGACCTCAGTAGGCAATGGGGTTATCTGTTGCGGAGAGCCTTGGCTTCAGGCATGACGATAGGGTCGGATGCAGGCAGGCTGACCGGGCGGTCATCGGAGGAGCCGGCAGCCATCTTGTCAGCAATGTCTGGGTGGATGTCAGAGGAGCCGGTGTCCAACTTATCGGACTCCCTGTCCGAGGAAGGCCATGAAGAAGTGGCGATCTTGTTAGAAGGGGGTGGGCTGGGTGATCACCCACGGAGGTGAGTGGCTTAGCAGCTCTGTCCGGGCTGCTGTCCGTGGGACTGAAGTCTGACTTACTGGACCCACTCAGACCGGAAGGCCAGGGTGGAGGAGTGGCCTTGATGGGAGTGGAGGCCTCCTTTGCCCCAGAGGCTCCCAAAGGGCCCAAGCGTGAGCCCGACGGAAGGGGTGACATCTTCTTGGTAGCCACCAACACGGCTGTCGACGAGTGATCCCCCGGAGGGGATGATACCTGTAAGGCCACGACTCCAGCTGATGTTGCAGCTGCTGTGGAAGATGAATCCTGCTTCTGGTGCTTCTCCTTCTCACGCTTCTTTTTGTGGCCTTCGGGGGAAGTTGACGCTTGCCTACGTTTCTTCAACTCCTTCTCCATGGATGCCATTTTCTTTTTGAGGAGATTGGCTTCCAGGTACTGCTGCCTTTGCTTGCCAGTAGCCGAGTTGAATTTCTGGCAGTGCTAGCATTTCTCCATGGGGTGGTCTGGGCCTAGACAGAAGAGGCACAAGGAGTAGCTGTCCTTGTGTGGAAGCTGGGAACCACACTAATCACACTTGTTTTTATGTGATTCGGAGGGTGTCGGGGATGACATACATAGCAGATGGTATGAGAAAAAAAGAAGAAATTCAAGAAAAAAGGTTGAAAAAGTTGAAAACTTTACAACTGATGAAGGTACTGATGAGCACTGTTCTACCGCAAGGAACTTTCACAAGCTGACGGCGGGAAAGAACTGGAGGGCGGGCGTGGGGGACAGTCCCTTTATATTGATGTCGTATAACGCCGGTCACCTGACATGGGGGTGGTTCCCCACTAGAAACTGCTAGCCAGAAGTTTTCCGTGGGGTCCTGATGCCTGGCAGCTTAGTCCTATCTATGAATACCTACTGCAAGAGCCTTCGCGAAGTAAGATCTTTTGTTGCTGCTGTTGTACAGAGCACCAACCCTGACTACAGGAAGGGAATGGGCAGAAGCCCCACTGAAAGGAGCCCCTTGAAAAAAAGCAAGCACACTCAAAAGGGTTTGCTGTGGCCTTTAGGCTACCACTGTCTCCTTTCAGCATGCTACTATTATTTTTTAACTAAATAAAAATATAACACAACTCTGCCAGTATAGCATCAGGACTGTTAATAAAGGCCACTGATGATATTCATCATTGCTGACGGGCTAATCCCTATTAGCAAAGCTCAAAAGGTGCCAAGCCTTTAGCTGGATAGGGTTCTGGCTTTCTGAGAGCTGAACCCACTTGTTTCACCAGCAGACTGGCACCAGTAGACTTACAATCCTTTTAGAGAGCAAAGATATGGGTCACTGACACGTACGAGGAAACATGGCTGTCTCCCCAACTATTAGTGGTCCAGCTGTCACTGCTCAGGTGAATCTCTGTCGACAAAGATAAACCCGACTGGGTGATGCTTTAGTTGGCAGCCATGCTGTCGATTTACACGGTGATCATGGCGTACCCCATTTCACCCTCAGTGACTTCAGTGTTAACAGTTTCTGCAGTTTGTCAGGCACTGCAGTATCTTTGTCCATTTTCTCCAAAAGATGCTCCAAAGCCCTACACCTGCGTTACCAGGTGGCTTGGTTAAACCCTCAATAAATCACGCAGGTTGCACATCATGGGATGGGCCAGCAAATGTACACCTCATAGGTGTCTTCTATGTAAATCATCTTTCTGCAGTGACAGTGGCAAAACAGTGCTTTACTTGGTGATGATGTACACTGACAAGCACTGATCCCAAAGGAATGGCTATCAGAAAGAAAGAAATTCAAATCGGCATAAACATGACAATAAAAAGCAGCTTCTGGTGGTCCAAATTCACTCTCTTTTTGGCAGAAAATAAAAAAAACTGAAGTGGATGGGGCCAGCCAGATTATATAAGAGACACTGTACGCCACCAAAGTGCACATAGGCTCACCATGAATGAGCAAGTCATTGCAAAAGATTTCTGTGAGGTCCCAACGCCAAGCTTACAGTCCAATGTATTATGGCTCACTGGAGAAACCCTCGAAGGTATATACATTATCCATAAATCATACATACATACATATTTTAAGTGGAAGAAGATAATTGGTTCATTGAGTTTCTCCCTCCCACCAACGGAGTAGGAAGTCCCTATCACCCAGTTTTCTTTAAAATAGTTGAGTCAAGAGTAAAGCACCATTGCGAAAAAGTTTAATGGCAATGCAGCATGAGCAGAATGCAATGGAATGTTTTGTGCTTTAGATTTCAGAATGTTTCCTTTTTTAACATAATGCAAATTAAATATAAAGAACTGCTCTTTTAGCCAGATATTTCAAACATTTATGTGTGCAGTATGGTTGTTCTGGCAAATTTGTAATTATTCTCTTGGGCTGAAAGACTGCTGCACAGAATTTCTCAAGACCTTACCTCCTGGAAGGGCAGGTCCAGAAAAGTACAGTTATGTAAGAACTTACTGTAACAGTAGATCTTCGAGAGAAGCTCTTGCAGAAGGCCAACACCAGTAGGACTAAGCCACCAGGTGCCAGGACCACAAAGAAAATTTTCTAGCTAGCAGTCTACCGTGGGGGACCACCCACCACCAATGTCAGCCTCTGACATCAGCCTATCCTTTAAAAGCTGGCTGTCCCCTACACCCTCCTCAGTCCTCCCACTGGAGACCCCGAACAGGCAGCGAATGAAGAACCGAGGAGGTTTCCTAGAGCTAAAGCAGGAAAAATAGAAGTGCAAGAAGAACAAAGAACAGCAAGGGGAAGGAGGGAAGGAAAGCAGGGCCTGCTGCAAGAGATTCTCTGGAAGTTCTTACATAACTGTACTATCTTACTTCAAAGAAGGCTCTTGCAGCAGGGCAACACCGATAGGATTGATTCCCAAGCAGTTCTGGGCATGATCAGGAGAACAGCACCAGGAGGAAGACAGATCAGCAGCAAGAGGTCAGGAGAGAAGGCCCTGAAGTACTGCTAGGCCCAAACTGGCCCCGCGCCTAGCGGCAATGTCCAGACTGTAATGCTTGGTGAAGGTGTGGACAGAACTCCAGGTGGCAGCTGCACAAATTTCTGCAGCAGACACATTTCTGAAACAGGCCATGGAGGTAGCCATGCCCCTTCTGGAATGGATCTTAACCACTCCCGGAAGGTCCTTGTTGTACTTACATTAACAATAAACAATGCAATTGGCTAACCACTTAGACAAACACTGTTTGGAAACAGGAGTGCCTTCCCTCTTGGAGCGAACAAAACAAATAACTGCTCGGTCTTCCTTGAAGCCTTGGTGTGGTGTGTATAGCACCACAAGATTCTATGTTCAGCCAAAGTATGGAGCAAAGCCTCCCCCTGATTCGAGTACTCAGGATAATAGACTGGAAGGTGGAAGAATAGCTTCAGTACGTAAATTCCAACACCGCCTTGGGAAGAAACTTAGGATCAGTACATAAAGACACCCTGTTTTTGTGAAAAAACAAATATGGCTCCTTATAAATAAGAGCCTGAAGCTTGGAAATCCTTCGAGCAGAAGTAACAGCAACTAAAAAGAACACTTTCCATGACAGAAAGCGAAGCTCGCCACTCACTGTTGGTTCAAAGCGAGGTAAAGTGAGTTTCTCCAGCATAAAACTTTGGTCCCATGGAGGGAACGGGTCCTGAATAGGAGGTTTAAGATGCAAGATGCCCTGCAGAAAGGTGTGGGACACCTCAAGCCAGAGCCCCACCCTCGATAGGCATATGGTATGCAGAGATGGCAGAAAGATGCACCTTGAATGAGGAGTATCCAAAGCCTGAATTTAAAAGGGGGAGAAGGTACTCCAACACCTGATTCAATGGGCACGTGAAGAGATCCATTTGGCGGGAAGCAGCCCAAAGGGTGAAATGCTTCTATTTCATGGCGTAAGTGGCCCTGGTGGAGGGTTTGCTAGCAGTCACCAGGACATCTTCAACCCTAGAGGACACCTGGAAGTGGGTGACAGCAAGGTCCGCAGGAGCCATACATGGAGATGCAGGGACTTTAGATCCAGATGGACTAGGGTGTCCTGGTCCTGGAAGATCAAGCCGGTGCACGGGGCAAGGGCACTGGAGGTTCCACCGCCAGCTGTTGCAGCAAGGGGAACCAAATCTGACACATTCAGAAGGGAGCTATGAGAATAGACTACCACCCCTTCCAACTGGAGCTTGAGCAGGACCCTCTGCAGAAACAGGAAGGGAGGAAAGGCATACAGAAACCTCCCCTTCCAAGTCAAGGACAATGTGTCTCACCACAAAACTTCAGGCCTGGCATCGAGCAAGCAGAAAAGTGGCAGTTTTGAATTGAGCAGGGATGCAAAAAGGTCCAACTCTGAATGACACCACCTGTCGTAGAGATCTTCAACCACCAAGGTCAGAAGCTCCCACTTGTGAGCCTGTGACCTGGAGTGACTGAAACTGTTGACCAGGACATTTTGGATGCCCGGAACATGTACGGCCGAGAGCTCCAGACCGTGCTCGGTGGCCATATTCCAAACTCTCATCACCTCCGGACACAGTGGATAAGAGTGCCCCCCCTACTTGTTGATGTAATACACCACACACATGTTGTCCATCTGCACCAGCAGTGGACCGGGGAGGAGATGAGTCTGAAACACCTGCAAAGCATACAGAACTGCTCACATCTCCAGGATATTGATATGAAGACCCTGTTTCAATTCCATCCAGGTGCCCTGGGTCTGGTTATCGGGCAGATGAGCACCCCATCCCAGGCAGGAGGCATCTGTCATGAGAATCTCATGGGGGGGCTGAAAGGAGACCCCCCCGAAGGAGGGTGACAGGCTCCAGGCACCACGACAGGACTCTCCTGACTGGATCGGAGACCATGACCAGGTCGAGGTCCAGGTTGTCTGTGCATTGGTCCCACTGGATCCTAAAAGGTCCACTGAGGAACTCGCATGTGCAGGCGGGTGAGGGGATCCATGGTAATGGCCGATGCCATGTGACCCAGGAGGTGCAGGAATACCCTGGCGGGGACCTGGTGACTGGAGGAAACCAAACGGGCCTGCTTCATCAGTCATTCTGTCCTGTACATGGGCAAATAGGCCAAACCCTGGTTGGTGTCAAGAACCACCCCTATGTGTTGAAGACACTGACAAGGAGAGAGGCAGCACTCCGGCAAACTGATGGTGATCGTCAAGGCCTGAAATAGACAAAAGGTGTATTCCAGGGTTTGGACCAGGTGATCCCTGGAGGGGGCTGTTATCAGCCAAGCATCCAAGTAGGGGAACATGCAGAAGCCCTGCCTTCTCAGAGCAGCCACTACCACCACCAGGCACTTGGAAAAGACCCTGGGGGCTGAAGAAAGGCCAAAAGGCAGGGCCTGGAATTGAAAATGGGCCTACTGAAAGTGGAAGCAGAGGAGGGGATGATGGGAAGGAAAAATTTAGATATGCACATAAGCATCCTGCATGCCCAGAGAACAGAGCCAATCCCCTTGATGCAACAGGGATAACAACCTTGAAAGGTGACCATCCTGAAACATTTATACTCTGTGTACAGGTCCAGATGACTCAGATCCAGGATGGGACGTAGATCCCCTGTCTTCTTGGGGACAAGAAAGAAGTGGAAATAAAACTCCCTTCCCCATTGAACTGGAGGAAGGGGTTCTATGACCCTTTTCTGCAGAAGAACCTGAATTTCCTCCCAGACAAGGGGCAGATGGGCTGGGCTGGGGGATAGGAGTAGTTTACCAGAGGATCTTCTGGAGGCCACTCTAGAAATTCTAGAGTGTGACCTTGCTTTATGATCTAAATCACCCAGTTGTCCATGGTTATGTCCCGCCACCCATCGAGGTGGAGTGAGAACTGACCCCCCGATAGCCTCCCCCAGAACCCTTTCCAGAGGGATGTGGGCACCAGGAGGGCAGCCACCGGTGCTCGAGGGGCTCTGGTGGCAGTGGACTCTGGGACCAATGTTGCCTTGCATTTGTTTGCTCTGACCTTTGGAAGGCTAGTGGGACTCTTTGTGGGGGGAGCAGCAAAAGGAAGGATGCTGACCCGGTCTAGGCTGAGTATGGTAGAGTGAGCGAACGAACAGTCTGAAGGGCATGAACCAACTCATGGAGGGTGGAAATTATGTCCTAAATGTCTCCACCAAAGAGGACAGAGCCCCAAAAGGGGGCATCCAAGATGATGGACTGCACATTTGAGGCAAATCCGGAGACCCAGAGCCACAAATGGCACCAGAGGCAGACACCAGCAGCCACGCCACTGCCTGAAGCATCCACGGTATCATAGGCAGCCTGAAGAATGTGATTTCCAACTTAAGGAGCTGGGCAAGTTGTGTTTTAGTGGGGTCCTCAGGTAAAGTCTACACTAGGTCCCTGGCTTGGTCTCAGAGGACATTCTTATATTGGACCATACAGGCCAGATAATTAATGGCCCGAATAGCCAAGGCAGTGGATGCAAAGACGTGTTTACCCAAGTGGTCAAGCTGTCTAGACGTCCTGTCTGTGGGAAGAGCATTAAGATACTTGGGCTCTTTGGTACGGTCATGTGCTGCATTGATGACCATCAAATCAGCCTTAGAGTGGCTCCTTAAAAAGGGTTTACCAGCAAGAGCATGATAAAGACAGCCCACCTTCTTAGGTAAGGGAGAGCTAGACGAGAGATTATTCCAAGCTACCCATGTGACATCCTCATAGGACTCAATCTGTCAATCTGGGGTGGCACCACCACTGGGAGGGCCATCCCACTGACTCAAATAAACAGCCAAGTGACACCTCTCTGGGTCCTGCTCCTCCATATCCCAGACCATAATGGACTGGATGTGGCACATGATGTTCATGAAAGATGGATCATCAGGAGGGGGACTTGGGAATCACCTTGGAGGGTTCTTTGTCCTCTGAAGATTACCCTGGTGAGGAAGAAGACCCCGAGCCATCTGAGTCATCCTCATTGGTCTCATCCTGGTCACTCTTGGGTGACAGGTGCTCATCCTGGCAAGAGCCAGAGCTGATGTTGGGTTGGGACCTGGAGGACCCCAAGATCTGGGGTTCACTGGCCCCAGATCAGCCTGGGTCCTGAGGTGGCAGGTCCCTTTTAGGACACTGGAGAGAGGCCAGAGATGGGCCTTGAGGGGCAAGGGGCTGCCTCTGAATGAAGGACCAGCAAATGAATAACAAGACATTGTAATCCACCGGAGGGATGGGGAATTACAGATCAGTGGGTATGGATAAGCCAGAGCTGGGTAAGTATACAATGGCAGCGGGGTTGGCATAGGGTATCCCAACAAAGGACTACCAGGTGCTGGATGGGGGTCCAGCACCGGGCCCGCATGAGTTGGCAAAGGTGCAAGCTGTGGGAGAGGTGATGCCAGCACTGGCCCCGAAGGCTGGGGCAATGGCAGGACTGGTGGTGGTATAGCGGGTGTTGGCAGGGAATGCCCAGGAGAAGAAGTCACTGGTGCTGGGAAGGCTAGAGAGGCTGGTGCCTGGGAAGAAGGAAGAAGAGATCTCCCTGGGTGAAGGCAGAGGTGACACTGGGCTAGGAGAGATGGCTACAGGCTGCTACAGGCACTGCTTGGAAGGACTAACATCGGGTCCTGCAGAAAGGACTGACATAGGCAGAGCTTTGGCCTTGGGGGGGAGGGCGATGGTCAAAGAACCAGTGCCTGAGACACCAACACTGGCTGAGCCTCCTGGCTGATAGCCATGGAAGAAATGGGCCTAAGCATCAGGGGCTGAGGACAGTAGATAAAATCCCCTGCCCCAAGGAACCACTACCTGTAATGGCAATGAGGGTGGATGGCTGAGCCACCGGGAGCCTGGTAGAAGAAAGGGCTGGTGCGGCTGACTGCCCGCGGGAGGATGACCCTGATGTGGTCGAAGGTCTGTGAGGTGACCGTGAGTGGGAAGCAGACCGTTCCTGGTGTTTGTTCTGGTGCTTATGCTTCCCAATGGATTCTGGAGAAGAAGAAGACACCCCAGAGGACTGAGCCTGCGAGGCTGAGGCGTTCCTGGCATGCACCTCCTTTTCTATCATGACCAAATTCTGCTTAGTAAGGTAGTTCTCCAGAATCTTAAGATGATGTCTCCGAGTGGCCTGGTTGAATTTCTGGCAAATCTGGCAGGCTTCAGTTTCATGGCTGGGGCCTAGGCAAAAGATGCATGCAGAGTGGATGTTTTTTTCAGGAATTTGTTTGCCACAGGCACACTTCGTGAAGTGGTTGGAAGATGAGGCTGGTGGAGAAGACATAAACCCAACAGCTAAAACATTGAAAATTCAATGCTAGACTACTTGAAAAAAAAAAGAAAAAAAGCACGGCAAACACGAGCAATGACGGTCAACTGTAGCTGCGGCATCTACTAAGGTCTGACGTGCATGGGTCGACAGTGCGAAGATAACTGAGGAGGGTGTGGGGGACTGCCCACTTTTATAGGATAGGCTGCCAGCAGAGGCTGACATTGGTGGTCCCCCGTGGTAGACTGCTAGCTAGAAAGTTTTCCGTGTGGTCCTGGGGCCTGGCGGCTTAGTCCTACCAGTGCTGGCCTGCTGCAAGAGACTTCCTTGAAGTAAGATCAGAAATTTAAATCCAATGCTTAAGTTAGGGAAGGGATTGTATTTAGGCTCCCTGGAGCTGGCAGCCTGATCCTTTCCACTTCACTATTAGTCAGCTCACCCCACCCTTCAGATGTTTCAGTTGATTGATTGATTGCATTTTGATAACCAGGTAGGCTCACTGAGACAAACTGTCCCTTTTTAGGAGTGACACAGAATTAAATTACAAAAAAAAAAAAATACATTGAGGAATACATCCTGACAATGTGACAAACAGTACATAAGTGAATGACAAAATACAACACAAAGGACATACATCAATCGATCAATCACGGTTTATTTCTATTACGCTTTTCAAATACCAAAGCGCAGCACATAAAAGATACATCAATAATAAATAATAATTAAAATATAGCACAATTAAAAGGCAGCAAAAAAAGGGGGCTACTCAAAGGCTGAAGTAAACAAAAAACTTTTCAATGAAGCCTTGAAGGATTCTGTGGACGGGCACTCTCTAGTCCGACGGGGTAGAGAATTCCACAGGATTGGAGCCACAAAAGGAAAAGCTCTGGCCCCCGAAGATTGGAGATGAACCCTGGGAATCTCTAGCAATCCCTCGTCGGCAGAGTGGAGTGGGCAGAGAGGGCGGTAAGGCCGTAAGAGATCTTGCAAGTAGCTCGGTCCCTGTCCGTGTAGGGTCTTATAGGTCAGCACTACGACCTTGAAGGTGATCCTCCATTGTACCGGCAGCCAGTGCAGTTCATTCATGCAGAACAAGGTGCTTTATCCGGGCTATATTCCTCAGATGGTAAAAAGAGGACTTGACGACGGCCAACACCTGACACTTAAGTGTCAGCTCGCAGTCAAGTATTACGCCCAGATTCTGCACCTGCTTGGAAGATCTCAACTGGTTACTCCCTAGCACAAGGCCAGAGAGAAATCCAGGAGTCAATTTCTCTACACGATGACCAGGGTCCACCACCGGCACCTCAGTCTTATCTGGATTTAGCCTCAGCCAGATGGCACACATCCAGTCCTGAATCTCAGCGAGGCAGTTGTTAAAGACCGTAAGGGCATCATTTTGTTCAGGTACAAAGGGCATATAGAGCTGAGTGTCATCTGCATAGCAGTGAAAACTCAGCCCATAATGCTTTATTTTTTTTTTTATGTTAAGTAAACTTTATTGATTTTTCTGCTATCCTCTTTAGACATATTCATAGCAGTTTCAGTTACAGAAAGGAGAGTTAACAGTGAGAAGCTGTGTAATAGATATAGATACAAGAGTTACAAATATTGTTTACATCTAGTATCTTGAGCATTCCTCCCAATGTTCACCATTTTCTAGTATAATAAAATAAAATAAAACCAGGAAAAAATATCAAGAAAGACCCATTTAGCAATGATACTACATAGTGTAACGTAACTGTTCCTTTCCCACCCTCCCCCATCCCCCTCCCTTCCCTCCCCTCCTCCACCCTATAACTCTCCCTCCTCCCCTCAGGTACACTTCAACTGCTCGAATTAATGTGGAGAGTGTCATCTTTTCTTTCAACTGTCCATATTGTAAAAGAATTTATATTGTTAACAAAGTTTGCAGAGGGGCCCAAACTTCATTATAATAATGCAGTCTATCCGACAGCTGGTCTATCATTTTTTCAGCCTGTAGGGCAAATAGAATCTCTTTAATCCATTCAGACCTGGAAGGTACTGCTTGATCAAGCCAATGTCGTAAAATATTTTTTTTGCACACAGAGATATCATAGCTATATGTTTGCACTGCTTCCCAAGTAATACTGACCCGTAATTACCTAAAATACAAATTTCAGCTGTGAACGCTTCAGAAAGACCCAACAGGGGATCCAAATTATTTTTAATATTTGCCCAAAAAGGTACTACTGTATTACATTCCCATAATATATGTAAAAGATTACCGGGCACTTCTCCACATCTGAAGCATAAATTTGAAGAAAGTAGCCCAATTTTACATAATTTCACCGGGGTGTAATATAAATCATGTATAACAAAAAATTGTAGTAATCTGTATCTATCCCACTTCACATCTTGGTATAAATGTTGCCAGATCTTATCCCAAGGCCTTTTTTCGGGAGTAGAGATTGGCAGTACCTGATCCCGCACATATTGTGGGCGGTATTTATGGAGTTCGCGATGATCTCTCAAACTATGGTAAAAATAAGAGATAAACTTTGATGTAGGTGGTGATGAGAACGATTGTAGCACTGGTCCGGCTAAATACTGGTCCCAGGGGCCCACCCCAAAATGTGAATGCAACATATGGGACAACTACAAATACTTAAAAGCAAATTCTGTCGGTATTTGATACTTGTTTTTAACCTCCTGAAATGTCAATAAGTGATGGTCCCTTACTAAATCAACTACTTTAACTATATTATTAAAAGGACAGAATTTCTCATTTAAAGATTTACCACCGATCTTTAAATTGGGATTTCTAAGAATTGATTGTGAGATGTCCTTCTCCACAGAAATCTGAAGCTTAGTATTTATCCTATTATAAACTTGCAGAGTAATCCCAATTGTAGTATCATATAAAGCTCTAGGAATATTCTTAAGAGATACATAACTGAGTGTACTTATATCTATCCCCTGGGAGGCACACAACGTTCTTTCAATTTGGAGCCATTGTGGAATATAATTGTGATGATCTTCTATCCACATCCCTCGGCTCCATCTAAGTATTGTCGAACATGTAATTGCATAATAATAAAGAAGAAGGTCCGGCAACTGCAGACCACCACTTGCCTTGCTACACTGGAGTTTTGCTATAGCCCTTCTCGGTTTCTTTTTATCCCAAATAAAATTCGTTATTATACGATTCACCTGTGAGAACCAAGATTTGGGGAGAAACAAATTAGTCATATATAGGGGATACAATAACCGGGGAAGTACATTCATTTTTATTACATTAATCTTTCCCCACAAGGAGAGAGGAAGTGTACTCCAACGATTAAGATCTTTACTAATTTGGGCAAGAGTTTTATCTAAATTGTTATGTTTCATTTGTAAACAGTCCATGGAAAGATATATCCCTAAATATTGCATATTATCTTTAACCCATCTTAATCCGAATTGGGATATCTCCGCTGAGTAAGTATATTTATTTAGAGGCATCACTTCTGTTTTGGCTATATTAAGCTCATAATTTGAAAATTTTCCAAATTGTTCGATAACAGCTAAAGTCGATTTTATTGAAGAAGAGGGATGTAGAATATGAAGAAGGATGTCGTCCGCATACACTGATAGTTTATATTAGTGAGGCCTGACCTTGATACCTTGTATTGAAGGGGAAAGATTAATGTAACGAATAAGTGGTTCTAAGTAGAGATTAAATAAAAAAGGGGATAAGGGGCATCCTTGTCTAGTGCCCCATCCTAACTCCACAGCTTTAGAGAGCATTCCGTTATGGAGAACTCGAGCTGTCGGTCGGGTATACAAGACCTTCACCCTTTGTGTAAATTGATGAGGAATGTTGTATTTGGGCATAAGATAGAACAAGTAGTCCCACGATACCCAATCAAAAGCCTTTTCTGCATCCAGGGACACCAGAGCAGCAGGTACTGAAGAATCCCTGGATGCAGAAATAAGATGGCTTAACTTCCGCATATGATCCGCGGAGTGCCTATCGGCCACAAATCCTACCTGTTCTGGGCTTATTAAACCTTGCCACACTTTCACCAATCTATTGGCTAAAATCTTTGCCAGTATTTTTAGATCAACATTTATCAAAGAAACAGGTCAGTAATTAATTACCAATAGAGGATCTTTTCCTGGTTTCGGGAGAATTACCACTGTGGTCTCTGTAAGGGAGTAATCTGTAACACCATGTTCATAGATATAATTATAAGTTTCTAAAAGAATAGTGGCTAACTGAATTTTATAGGCTTTATAGAATTCTGCAGTATATCCATCCAGACCCGGAGTTTTATTCAGTGGTAATGCATCGGTAGCTGAGCATATTTCTGACACCAGGATAGGGGTTTTAAGATATTCCACTTGTTGATTATCTAAAGAGGGGAGTGTTATTCTTTGCAAAAAATGCTCCACATCTGTAGAATCAAACGGGGCACCCAACCGGGAGTACAGATCAGAATAAAATTGCTGAAAACAACAAAGAATATCCTGTGGTGAAGTAGCCAAGGAGCCGGCGGCATTGTATATAGAAGGGATTATTCTATCTGCCGCTTGCCCTCTTAAACGGAGAGCAAGTAATTTGCCTGCTTTATCTCCTTGGTCAAAGTATCGACTCTTGGATCTCTGTAAAAGATACTCTGTTTTATCTGTCAATAAGGAATTGTATCGATCCCTGAGGATTTCCAAATTAGTAAGGGAAATTTGATCTGGGGAAGAAGGAATTGATAATTCCACAGCTCTTATTTCCTGGAGAAGATGGGACATTACCTGTACATTTTTTTTTTTTTAATAGTAGCTAGTCGAATTATCTCCCCCCTAAGAGTACACTTTAGTGCTCCCCACAGAATATCTAATTTGAACATAGATGGTCTATTGTTTTTGATAAACGTTAAAAAGAAATTTTGGAGATGAGAATAAATCTTTTTAGATTTTAACAGCTAGTGATTAAACCTCCATACTTTATCGTGGACTGTATTAAGACCTGGGTCCCAGTGTATCAAAATAGGGTGGTGGTCTGAGATAACCTTAGCCAGATATAGACAAGATGAAACCAAAGAGAGGTGCCCAATGTCCACCAAAAATTAGTCTATCCTAGAAAATGAATTATGTGGTATTGAGTGAAAAGAGTATTCTCTCTTGGAGGGAAAAAGAGCCCTCCAAGGATCAATTAATCCCAGAGTATCCATCATTTCCCGAATGGCTATTTGTGCCTGTGAAAGGGTGGGACTACCAATCCCGGACCTGTCTAGTATATTACAAAAAGTCAGGTTCCAGTCACCTCCAAGCAGCACTGGGTATTTTTCCCACAGTACCAGACTTTGCATAAGACTAGTAAAAAAACCAGGATCGTCCGTTGTCGGTCCATAAACTGAACCCATTACCACTTCGGAGTGACCTACTATAGCTTTGATTATAATAAATCTATGATGCCCATCTATTATTGTATCAAGTAGATGGAATGGTAGACGGCGTGATATAAGAATAGCCACCCCGCCGCTACGAGAAGTTAGATGCTGTTCCGAAAACTTGTCCCACCCAATTTCTCCTAAAAAGGAGCACCTGGGAGGGAGGTAGATGGGTCTCTTGAAGAAATACTATGTCTGTTTCTAATTTTTGTAAGTGCAAAAGTATTTTTGTTCTCTTTGTTTGAGCTTGGGCACCACTCACATTCCAAGAACATATTTTATATACTACCATATACACTCATCCACTTGAGAATTCCTCCATAAATAAGTAACACTATTATCACTTTTTCTCCCCCTTTTAAACTGAAATGTGTGTACCCTTTCCCCTTATCCTCTTTCCTATGACCCTTCCCTCCTTCCGCATGTAAACCCCACCGATATTTAAGATCTTGAATATCAAAAACCCCATATTTCACTCCATCTATCCCCCAACCCCCATCTCCCTCTCCCCTTCTCTAGCCACAGCCAAATAGTAGAAATTCTCTTTCAGTGGCAATAAAAGTCCACCAACCCTCGAGATTTGGCATATAAAATTAAACCCAACACGATTTGTAAATAAAAAATATACGAGTGTTTCAGCTGTATAATTGGCCATAACCAAATAATGAGAACCTTCTTTCGGTTGCACTAGCCTTTTATAAACCATTGGGGTTGGTCCTCTAAGAAAGAACACAATAAAATTCAAAGTCCAGTAGTTTATATAAAAACTAGCTGTGGCGACCCTCCACCCTCTTATATAGCACGTAATGCTTTGCAGCCCTTCAACAACTACCAATCGGCTCCCGTTCCAGGAACCAGCCTAATTTAAACACATTTAAACCATTAACACCAAGAAAACTAAACAGTAGCACATTTCTTGGCTCTGAGAAAAAATGAGCCATTCCCTTTCCTCGTTCATAATAATAACCTCTTCTTAACCTCCATTTGGCCAGTATGCACTAGAACCCTTTTGCATTCCCACGCTAGTGCAGACCCGAGTGGTATGTTTTGTTTTTGATCCAGCCAAATTCAATAAAAGTAACAAAATAGAATTATAACTGAAGAGACAGGAACCGTGCAGTCACTCTTTAACATTATGCTGCCCTCTGGTGGTCATGATGTAGTTCCACTTCGTTTCTTCTGTTTAAACTTTTAAAGTTTGCCAACTTTAGTAATACCCCCCTTTCCTGTCCTTGTAATCTTCATCGAGAGGGAAAAAGATCTGGGAGTAGAGATTGCAGCGCTGGTATAGCCTGCTGTGCAGACTCATAATTATGCCAAACTCCAGAAACCAATACTGCTAATTTTGAGGGATACTGCACTTTATATTTTATGCTTGCAGCTATAAGTTTAGATACCAAAGGTTGATATTCCACCCTACATTGTCGGACTGTAGCAGGCAGATCCTGTGCAAAACGAAGCTGCTGACCTTCCCAAAGCACTTGTTGCATATCTCTAGTCTTCCCCAAAATATGAACCTTATCTAGATAATTCAGGAACTTTATTATTAACGGTCGAGGTGGTCGGTCAGGGGCCAGTTTTGGCCTCAATGAATGGTGTACCCTCTCAATAACATAGATGGTATTATTAGGAGAAGGGCCCACAATCTTGGTAAACATCTTTTGCAAGAACAAAATGGGTGCTGATCCCTCTGCTTCCTCCGGCAGCCCGAAGATAATGATATTGTTCCTTCGACTTCGACCTTCTAAGTCTTCAAGCTTCCCTTCTATTTTATGGACTCATTGCCTTAGTGAGGTAACTTCTGGTTCCATCGTGGCCTTCCAGCCTTCCAGTGATGATACTCTAGCTGCTGTGTCTGCAATAGTTCTACTGGTGTCTGCCAGCTCCCCATGTATATTTTTTAATTCTGCAGTAATTTCCTGCAATGCTGCTTTAAAGGGATGTAATTCCTCCATAAATTTTTTATCCGTAAGAGGTGATGAGGAAGATGCTGAAGTCGATGCAGCCTGCATTTTAGCTACTGCCCCAGTCTGGCTTATTGGCCTTTTTGGCCCTTTCTCTGGTGACTGTGGGGGAGTATGAGAAGGGGGCGCCTGGTGCATCTCTGCTTCCATCGGGAAGGTAGGCCTCGTAGACCGCTCTCCCGTAAGTTGCAGTAGCGCTTCTCTTTTACTCAAGATTTGTGCTTCCAGTCATTTCAGCACTAGACCAATTACTAAATCAAGCACTTTTCAGTGGAGTAATGCTTTAAAAAAGAGCGATTTCTCCCAAAGCGGACACTTTCTGAGCAGGAGCCGACTTAGGTGCTGCTAAGCAGCCATGCACTTCATGTGATCTCTCACCCATAACACTTTATAATGTCTCCCAATGGTAGCATATACACCGTGAACAACATGGGAGAGAGCACAGAACCCTGCGGCACCCCACAGGCAGCGCAAAGGGAGCAGAGGAAAAATTTCCTGATACTACCCTCTGGAATATGCCTGTGAGGAAGGAGTGAAACCATCTAAGGACTGTCCCTGACAGACTGCAGATCAGCCACAGGTGTTCCAGCAATATCCCATGGTCCACGGTGTAAAACACAGCAGAGAGATCAAGGAGGACCAAGATTGAACGGCTCCTCCGATCTCTCGCGGTTAGTAGATCATTAAGTACCTGAACTAATGCCGTCTCGGTACTATGCCTCCTTCTGAAACCAGACTGGAGAGAACCATAGATGCCATGGGTGGTAAGAAGGTCATCAAGTTGCAGTGCGACTACTTTCTCAATAACCTTACCCAAAAAGGGTAAGTTAGAGATCGGCCTGTAGATTGTGAGACAGTCTGGGTCAAGGGAAGATTTCTTCAAAAGGGGTGTCATGGCAGCCTCTTTCAAGGACTCTGGAAACACCCATTGGTGCAATGAGCACCAGACAATCTCGACAAGGACTGGTCCGATCACATCCGCGCAACCCATAAGGAGGCACGTGGGACCAGGATCCAAGCTACAGCAAGTTGTCTGCAAACTCTGGACAATCTTCATGACATCCGTGATTGCCGGCCAGTCGAAGTCCATCAAGACAGACCAAGGGCCTGTAACCATGCATCGATCTCCGCTGTGCTCATTTGAACGCATCCTGCGGATGTGAGATCTGATCATTGACACCTTATCATCAATGAACCGAGCAAACTCCTCACACTTTAATTGTGACAAAGCTCTCCAGCCCTGCAGACAGGCTGGATTGAACAGCCTATCGACAGTCCGGCAGAGCAGAGCTGGTCGATTCCTTGATACAGCAATCTCCCTGGACAGGAACTCTGCCTTCTTATGGGAGATTTCTGATTGATAGCCCAAATAATGGGTGATCAATCTAGGCCTGTCACTCTCAAGACCAGACTTCCACCAGCCACGTTCCAATCTTTGCCCCTCTCTCTTCAACTCCCTCAAAGTCTCATCAAACCAAGGAGACTGAGGGCGAAGGGAGAGGGGGCAAACACAGACAGGAGCTATGGAATCCAACGCCCTCAGCACCACACTATTATAGAGATCTACTAAGGCACTTGGATCCAAGCACTCCATGGGCCAACTCAATAGGTCCAGCACCGCCATCAGACCTTCGGAGGTAACACCTCTTAAAGGGCGGTACTGGACCATCTCCGAAGGGCAGGTCTCAAAGGGGGGGGCATAAAATTGAACCTTATGGAGTGATGGTTGGACCACCTGACTGGTTCCACCACCAATACGGAGATCTCCATACCAAGGGTGAACACCAGATCCAGTGAATGACCCTGAATATGGGTAGCAGTGGTAACAACCTGTGTGAAGCCCAACAAGTTCATTAGATGGAGGAAGTTTTGACCAAAATGCGAGAGTTCATCATCAATCCAGGCATTGAAGTCTCCGAGGACCAACCACCTGGAGGGCTCCAACACCAGGTCGACAATGAAGTCCGCTACTTCCTGGATAAAAACGTTCTCATCACCGGGTGGATGGTAGACGAGTAGAATTCTACAACCCACACCTGCTCCCATGATGCATTCAAAGGATCTGGGGGACACCACTGGAACCTCCACAAGGTCCAATTCTGATCTAAAACAGATAGCAACCCCACCTTGATCCAACCTTGGGCAGTGTATCACCGAGTACCCGGCTGGAAAAAGCTGACGCCAAAATGGGGCCAGCATTCTCATCCAGCCAGGTATCGGTGATGCAAGCCAGGTCAGATGACGCAACAAGATCAGCAATTATTGCTGTCTTGTTTTTTATAGACCTGGCATTAACATAACACCACCCAAGTTGGATGAGAGGTCTTGGAGGAGTGAGCCACTTGCCCACCATCAGTGGAGCCCTTGGGTATGGGAACCAAGCATCGGGAACCCCTGTCCTGGACCTATTTCACCCCAGGGCATCTCCCTAGCCTAACCACCCTAATCCACCTCTTACGTTCCTCCCTCCCCGACTGGGGGACCCACCTCACCCTCAGCTTCCTCAGAGCAATTCCCAGGGCCTGACAACACTGATAGACCTCAGGCCACAATGGGGGGGCAATTGAAAGGGGTTAGTTAGGTACAGAACACAGATAGGAACTCAGAGGCAACTAGTACTACAGAAAACAAGGTCAATAATTAATGTCAAGTATGGTGAGTGAGAATTAACGATGAGCCAGCTAAAGCAGTCACAGGCTTTGTTAACAAATAGATACTCCTTCACGGTTTCATGTCATCTAAGTCTGGAGATCATTGGCGCACGCTCATAAAAGTAAATGGCAACTGTTTTATAAATTAGAGAGCCATTTTTTGAGCATGTAAGCCGCCACTGAACTCCTAAGAGTCAAGAAACATCTAGAGCACAAAGGAAAGCTGATTAACAGGGAACTGCAAGGGATCAGACTGTAACACCATGGAGTCCAAATATAATCTCTTCCCTCCTTCCCTTAAACACTGAGATCCTACTGGAAATGATGTTCCGGTTGTTGTTTTTTTCTTTTTCTTTTTAAAGTAATTGAGTGTGGCTTTACGATTTGCTGGAGCAACCAAAACCCATGTGCAAATATTCATATGGTATTGGTGCATACCAGGTCACGTGAGGTAAGACACAGAAGTCATGCATGCAAATCAGAAGCTGACAGGGATTTCATCCAGGGGTCTGGTTAAGGTTTTCTCTTCTGATGTGCCATCACAAACTAGCCTAAAGTGGTGCAGTGGCCACAACCTGAAGATGGAGGGGATGGGATATTGAGGATAAAATGATAGAGGGGTTGGTCGGATGACATCTGTTCTACCCCTAAGCCCAGTTAGGACTTCAGAGAAGTCTGACATTCCCATGTCAACTCCAACATTTGTTGTGCCTCCACCCCTCTTCCCCCAGTGGCCTGCAGCTGCCTCCCCACTCAGCAGAATGCTCTAGGGATGTTCCATCCTTCTACAGGACCCCACCAGAGGAATTGCGAGGGTATATCCTAGACGTAATGGAGGTGGAGGGGACCTTACTGAAGTGCAGACCAACTAGGTGAGTAGAGTCAGCAGACTCCCTCGGTGGCAGAGAAATCATAAGTCCACCCTTGATCCAGGGGAAGAAAATGTGGAGCAAAATATAAATAAAAAAATTATGCATTTCTTCAAATGTGGGACTTTGGAGAGGTATGGTAGGTGGATTGCCAGATGGACAATCTGAGAGAAGGATGGATAGGATCATTTTACCTTCAGCTGGTGACTTGTCTTGTATACAGTCAACAGGTTGACAGTGAACTTCATAGCTGTATGCAGTAAAGAAAGCAGAAACATGGTTCTTCTCTGTTAACATCTTAGCTGCAATAATTATGTCATTGAGGCACAGGTCGGGAAGCATAGGAAGACCAGGAGCAGTTGTAAAATTTGCAAGTAGTGTTTTATTATTATAAATAACAGTAAAAAAAATTGTTCAGTATAACTATTTAAAAAATCAGTACAGAGAAAACAAAGTCCTACGTCTGAGGGTTTTTTTTTCAACTCCAAATCTCAGTCTCTGTCTCTCACTCGCTAGCAAAAGTATTGCTGTTCTTTTTATGTCTTTTCCTGGGAATTCGTTGAGTGACATCCTGTTTCTCACAAAAATGTTCTTGCCAATTTCTTTGCAGGTGCAACAAATAGAATATGGTAACCCAGAACTGACCTCTTGTTGACAGCTCTGCAAAGAGTTTGCAAACAAGCCTGAGAGGAGCTCAAACTGCATTTTAGGTTAACCCCCCTAAATTCCAAATAGCTTTTTGCGATAATTTCAACAGTATAACTATATACATTTTCAGACAAAAGGATCCCAGTATCACTTACAGTATCACGCAGAGATTCACATATATTTTATAACTGTAGATATGCAAGGAGGAAGAAAAGACAGAAACAGCAAGTGAAGGCAGAGAGATAGCGAGAGGCAGAGAATCGGGATACCATCATAGTGATCAGTTCCTAGGTCTAACAAGAACATTTGGTTGCACAACCAGACAGACGAGACAGAAAAGGAGATGATAGAACAGGTCTTTGCATTTAACTCTTTCTTCGTAACAAATGGGACAGGGCCCTATTCAGCTCTGTCACAAGTCTGGGTTGTTTTGTGGGCAAGACCACTATTTGCTCCTAGTAAAAAATGCCACAGTGTGTGAGGGTGAAACTGTCCTCCACCATCCTTACCAAAATCACCTGCAGCCTGAGTGACTTTTATTTCCTTCATGTTCCTCCAGGTCATTGCTAGCTGCTGAGGGAAGCCCAAGGGCATTAATCTCTCCACTGGTACTCATGTAGCAAGTCTCAAGCTGCAATGAGAGGAATGGCTTTTTTGACTGCCCTCCATCAAGCTACTGATGGGTCGCCGGAAGGGTGGCATTACTGGCAGTCTCAAGGTAGAAGAGAACTAAAGGGGTGGGTGTTTGACCTGCCATGATTCAGCTCCCTCATTCACTGCAGTGTTCACTTGTCATTTTGCCACCAGCACAGGCAACATTGGTGCACTGAGTGAGAGTGGAGCACTGGGAGATCAGTCAGGTAGACGACCCAGAGTGGCAATATGAGAAAAGGGTTTTGTCTAAAACACAAACTATCTTTCAGATTTGTGCGATATCATTTCCCAGCAGAAGGATAAACTGACTTTTCCACTTCTGCTACTACCATTCTCCTACTTACAGCTTAACAGCCATTGCAAAGCAACACTGTGCAGCAGAAAAAATCAGAGCAAATATGCACATTTTTTGGAAGATGAAGTCCAGGCTGGTTAGACAAGAACTAGTTGCACTCCTGTCTATTTAATTAGTACACCTAATACCAGGTAGTATAAAGTGTTGATTAGATATTTTCTGATGTTGATAATAAAGCAGTTCCAATTCCCACAGAAACAGCTATTTAATTGGCTAGTTTTATTACTAAATCCAGAAAGTACAATACCATAGTGACAAAAGGAAAAATGGATGTATACGAACATATGAATGTGCCAGCAGAAACAGACCTCCTAGTCTATCAACGTCTGCTCAAGTGTGCGGGTAGCACCCCTAAGTTGCAGCTTCCCAACCCCCTCCCCTTTTGTCCACCCTCAGCTGTTCTCTGCCTCACCCACCCATACTCTCTCCTGTTCTCTGTCCCATGCCCTTTTTAAGCTACCCACAGTTCTGCATGATAGCACCCTCTCTGGTAGGGCATTCCACTTCGATACCACTCTCTCTGTGAAGTAATGCCTCCTTATCTTGCTCCTAAATCTTCACCCCTCTATTCTTAGCCCATGCCCTCTAGTGTCCCTTCCCTTCCTCAGTTTAAAAACCCTGTCTGCTCCATCCTTGTTGATTTCCCTCAGATACTTGCAAGTTATGATCATGTCCCCCCATCCCTCCTCTCCTCCAGGGTGTACATATTCAGTTCCCCCAGACAGTTCTCGTAGTCTCTCCCCTCCATTCCCTGTATCATCGTTGTTGCCCTCCACTGCTCTCCCTCCATTAGCTTGATATTCCACCACAGGTATGGCCTCCAGAACTGCACACAATACTTCAAGTGCGGCCTGACCAGTGACCTGTAGAGGGGCAAGATCACTTCCCTCCGCTTCCTCCTGTGTGAAAACTTTTCAACTGTGTGATTCCATCATAGAGATGGCAGACCTGGATCAACCCTGAAAAAGGGACAGTAATTGTTTCAGTGGTCTTACCCGGTTACCAAAATTTCAAATAAATAAATAATGAAAATGAAATCCCAAAGTTATGACATTCCTGTCTAAGTTGTCGCACTGCTTACCTGGGAGCCATTTGTGCCAGAACAGTACAGATGAATGCTCCCCAGTCTCCACCCTGGATATAGAATTCCATGAACCCCAGCCTCCGCATTAACTTATAGAAAATCCGAGCAGCAGCCTCAGCATTAAAACCTGTAGTGGGGTCAGGGAGAAAAAGAAAATGCAGATCAGCTTTCATGAGTTACAAACTTGGAAATGCACATAAAAAATGCAGCATACTTTACAACTTTATTTAACTACAGTATAATCAGCACGCACCAAATTGTTTTACTTTTTTTTTCTCTTTCACCTGCAAAAGCAAGGAAGAATTGGTGCCACTGGGGCGGGACTTGAATGCTCACCACTAAAGTTAAGGCACAAGATAAATGTTTATGAGCATTATAGTTATATAGACACTAATTAAATTATGGGGACTAATATCAAAGGTCAGAAAAAGTGCAAAATTATTATTTTTCTAAATTGTCAGGAAATTTTCCATGTTTATGTTTAAAAATGTTTCTAGAAATACCTTATCATTATGGAAAACATATAACCATAACAGTTTATTTAAAAATCTCTGTCTTGATGTAAATATATACAGTATATATAGAATAAAGTATGGATTGGGGTGTGTAACGAGATTTTACACACACCTGAGTTGTGGGATGCTACAGCATCCTACAATGAGGGTGTGTGTAAAAATCGAGTTTGACACCCCCGACCCATTTTTTTATTTTATATAATTGTCGGGTTTGCCTTTTTTGCCTCAGCAATTATAGAAAATAAAGAGGTCTGTGTCTCCTGCCAGTGTATGCCAAGGTCAGTCCTTTTACTTCGGTGCTGAGATTTTTGTATTTTAAATTATTTTGTTTTTTTTCCCGATTTCTTCAGGTCTTTCTGTGCAGGGTATAATGGGGGAGAAAGGAAGAGGACTTACCGCCGAGTTGTTCTGGCGGTTCGGTTTGACCAACAGGCGAGGAGTACTCATGGCTGGTAGCGCTTCTGCTGGGAGTATGCGCGAGGAAGGGAATGCGCGTGTTTGCCGTTATAAACGCTCCTTTATAACGGCAAATTACGCCACGGTTTCCCTATGGGAAAAAGGCAGAGCCGGTAATTATATCCATATAACAAACTGTTTCTGTATCAATAACATAATTACTACTGTTACATGATAACGATATAATAACGACAGCATGTCTTAAAGACTGGACTCCAAGCTTTCATTTAAAAATAAATAAATAAATAAGTTTCTAGCCCGAAAAGTTCCAGAGTTAGACCTTTCAAAATACATTTTCTTTAAAATGTGATAACCTTGGAACCACTGGGGTTAGAGATTTTTTTTAAGGGAAAGCTTGGAGTTAGCTAAGTAAATATATTATTAGGATACCACAACAGCAATTACATATTGACAAAAAAACAGGTTACTCACCTGTGACAGTAGTTCTAGGAGTGGTATATGTTGTTCATCCACACTTCTTGGCATGTCCCCTTCCACTTTAAGATCAACCGGAAGTCTTCAAGCTTGCTCCTCCCACCCACCCAGGTGGAATATACCTCGGCTCTGCCCCATGATGTCAGATCTTAGCCCGCTGGAAGCCAGGTGTTGTGCGTCTGCAGCCGGGGAGGTCGGGTGGGTCCGTTTGGAAGAACAACATATACCACTCCTAGAACTACTGTTACAGGTGAGTAACCTGTGTTTCTAGGGATGTGGATATGTTCTTCATCCACACTTTTTGGCAGACTCCTAGCAGTTCTCTGGGAGGAGGGAGGCAAGGTGCACATCCCCTACTTAGGGAACAGAGATTGGAGAACTGAGGCCCCAAAACTAGCATCTTGGCGTGACTCAAGGTCAATGTGGCAGTGGGTGATGAAGGTGTTTGCTGACTTCCAGGTAGCAGCTGTGGTGGAATTATTATATATTCTAATGCCTATAACTTTATATCCTAAAGCTTACTGTACCTTAGGGTCTATAACTGTTATATATGCAATTATAACCATATAGTCATTTTGCTTCTCATATGCTTTAAAACTATCTGCTTTGTAAAACAGCCATAATGAATGTACAGTTTTGTGCTGACTAGAACAAAGGAGATTGTTTGACAGAGATAAGGAAACCTTGAAAATTGAATGAAGCTAAATACAGCTGGTTGTAACTAAGATAAAGGGGAGATACATAGTAAGTGGAAAAACAACTCCTTATACGGAAAGTGCTGAATCTGAGGTTTTTGCTAAGAGATAAGAAGATGGAAAAACAACTCCTTATAGGGAAGGTGCTGAATCTGAGGTTTTTGCTAGAGATAAGGAAAAGCTGTTGCACGCATGTTTAGAATGAGATCACTGTTAAACTGCAAAGGTATATAAGGTGCTGTGAACAATGATCGAGGAGCTCTCTCCTTTAGCTGAGGCTCCCACATATATGTGCTGACAATAAACTGAGTGTTATTGGAATAATCATTGGGTGTGGTTATTGAGTACATCGAAAAACTAAGGTAAAATATAGACAGTAAAGAGAACTTGCGACGACAGTTTTGGCGTAGTCGGCAGGATGGCTTCGCCCCTCCGTGTCGCGACTGGATCGGACTACCTAGTCCCAACCACAGGAAGGTGCCCCTGTGTTTTAGTCCCATCACTTGTGTGACGCCTAGGGATTGGGCGACAGCCATCATTTACTGTCTAGGTGCTAGGTGGCACCATAAGTGCTGGGTGGGCACTAGGCATCAGGGACGCCGTGAAATTAAGTAATTAGGGGCCATTAGGGACAATGGGAAATACTGGGGTCAAGCAAGAAATTGGGGTGGGAAGTGGACCAGCTAAATGTATGCTGGATAAGTTTGGTGAGGACTCGGTCTGTCAGCTAAAAGAATGGAACAAATGGACGAAAGGGGTTTTCCCTTCGTTGGGGACACTTAGTGTAGATGTTCTGAAAGAAGCACGGTTCAGCTTAGAAGAAAGGGAGCACAAACATAAGAAGTCAGCAAGGATAAAATGGCATGTGTTTAGAATGTGGGAAAGAGAAGCGGAGCATAGGTTAGAGAGCCAACAGAGGGGTATAATGTTAAAGGAAGAGGAGGAAAGGGTAGGGAGACAAAGTAAGGTGTTTAGGCATCATGATACACCACTGCCATATCGGCCCCCGCTGACGGCGTCTTCGCCGCCGCGGGTGCCGACGCCACCACCGCCCGATCAGTTGCCTGATCAATCGGCAGCATCTGGGTCGGGGTTGCAACACGGGATTTATCCAGACCCCCAGTCCTCCCCGACCCACGAGGTCAGTTCGTCCGGCTTGGACGAAGGACAGGAGGATGACCCTGCCGGGTCAGGAGGGACCGAGGGGAGGGGTGCGGTGGGGGTGACCACGCGGTCGGCATCAACCAAACCCCAACAATTGATGCCAACCTCATTCATGAAGTCAGGGAGAAAAAATCAGCTACAGCAGTTTCCTTTGATACGATATCCCAACCCCCAGCCCGGTGCAGGCATGGTGACAGCCACCGGCGAGGTACCCGTACCAGCATACATAGAAGTAGAACATCCCTGGAACCCCGAGGAACTGAGGGAAGCCCTGAGGGAAGTGCCCAAGCCCCAGGAGAATATGGAAGATTACAAAAAAGAGCTAAGCAATCTCATTAAAATATATGAACTATCCCCCAAGGAGGTAGAGGAGTGCTTACGGCGGACGCTAAAAGGGCAATGGGGGGAAGTGAAGGTAGCTTGGGACCCAGCAGTCGGGAGGGACTGATTGGCAGCCGTGTTCGACATGGTCTGCACAAAGTTACATGAGACGTTTGCAGCAGTGGTGGACTGGGAGTGAATCCGGGACACCCGACCAGTTGGAGGGAATCAGTACGTGACTACAAGGAAAGATCGGAAAAGGTTTTTCGCCAATATTCTGGCATCGGTCCCGACAACCCAGCATACGACAGCCAGCTGGTGATGGCATTTTGTGCAGGGCTATTGGAGACTGTCCGGTCAGGGGTGACCACAGTTTGTGTCGGATGGGAGACACAACCGCTAAAAGAACTATTCCGCTAAGCCGAACATACGTCGAAAAGGCAAACAAAGGTGTGAAAAGGCAAAGAAGGAAAAGCTAGAACAGGCACAATTGATGTACTCTCGAGGACGGGGTCCAGGACTAACAGGCGGGGGTGGTCGAGGACAAAATAGAGGAAGGGGGGCGGCACGAGGTGGCTACGCCCAGAACGCTGGTCCGGGCTATCCACTCCAGCAGATGCAGACGGGACCAGGTGGCGGACAGAGAGGAAGAGGGGGTGGACGAGAAAACAGACACATTGTTTGTTTTGCATGCCAAGGAAAGGGACACATTGCTCGAAATTGCCCTCGGGTGCAACAGCAGTGGCCACCTCGGGACCAAAACCAGGGAAACGGATACCCATTGCCGCCCCCACTCCCGCCAGAGCAGCAGTGGTCTGAGCAAGCGGGACAGTGCCAGTGGGGACAGGGGACACAAGGTGGTCCTGATCCCCGGAACCCCCAGTTCTGGTCCAACACGGCAGGATTCGCAAATGACAGCTGATGGTTACAGGAACACTCATTGATGTTGTGTGCTTCGACAACTCCAGCAGGAAGCCCACTCATGAAATTGACTGTAATGGGGACATTGTTAACATTCTTAATTGACACTGGAGCTTCTGTTTCTGTGATACAACGTCGCTACCTGGCACCCCCTTTGTCTGACAAGATTGTGACGACAATAGGAGCTTCGGGTATACCTCAAAAGGAACAGATGACCATCCCCCTGCCAGTGGAATGTGGAAATACTGTATTGCATCACTCTTTCTTAAGTAGCCTAACCTGCCCGGTGAATCTGATGGGCGGATCTCCAGCAAGGTAAGTGCCCAAATTAAATGTACTTCTGAGGGAATAACAATTGAAGCGCCAATGGTGGGAATATACGTGAGTGAAGAGGGGAAGGGGGATTGGCTGTATAGCTGGGATATCACTAGTCCAGAAGATCAATGCTGGCTGGAGGGGTGGGCAGACGAGGTGACACATGGTAACATGCAGTTTAGGGTTGATTTACACTGCACAGCACATTATGCCATGGGGGCACGGGATTACGAATACGAATGTGGGGAATGGGGAAAACAGCAAGTTGAACAGTGGTTGTGGGTGCATAACTTGTATGTGGGCAAGGATCGGTGGGAGCTTCTGTAATGCTAACGAAAGAGCAGCAAAGAATTTTTAAAGTCTCTGGCTCATACCCTCACATTTCCCTGGCCAGAAAACCGCCACTAAAGTGGAAGGATTTGGGACCCTGGATGGCGGAGATGGTGCAGTTACAAGACTGGGTGGATACTGAAGGGGGCAAGGTCTGAAAAGGGACAGTGTAAACGTTTTAGTTTAAGCTTGCTAAGTACAAGTAGTTAGTGAAAGCGAGTGAATATAAAGAGATGGTGGGAGAAAGAAAAAGAGTGCAACAAGAGCCCGAATGGATAAGGGAAATTCCAAAAACGTTGTGGGCAACATCTAAATATGATGTGGGGCTAATGAAGGGGGCCCAGCCGCTAGTGGTAACACCTAAGAGTTCTTACAGACCGAGCCGACACCAGTACCCACTGGGGAGGGAGGCAGAAGAAGGCATTGCACCGGTGCACGCTGCCTTGGTACAGCAGGGAGTTATTGTTCCCTGTCCAAATGCAGTGGTGAACACGCCTATACTGCCAGTGAAAAAGGGAAATGGGGATTATCGTTTTGTACAAGATTTGAGGGCAGTAAATGAGGCAGTGCATGTGAGAACACCAGTGGTACCAAATCCAGCTACTATTTTGTAAGGAATTCCTTATACCGCCACGCATTTTTCAGTAATAGACCTTGCAAATGCTTTTTTCAGTATACCGGTAGACCTTGGTAGCCAAGAGTGGTTTGCTTTTACATACAGGGGCCAAAAATGGACCTGGACTCGCATGCCCCAGGGCTATGCCGAGTCACCAGCAGTTTTCTTGGCGCAAATGCGGGAAAACCTGCAGGGGTTTGTTGTCCCACGAGGCAGTACCCTAATCCAGTATGTAGATGACTTGCTGCTCGCAAGCCCCTCCCAGGTAGCAAGCGAAGAGGACACAAAAGCCCTGCTGTTATTCTTAGCCCAGAACGGCCACAAGGTAGCCAAAAGCAAGCTCCAATTATGTGCTACACAAGTGCAGTACTTGGGGCATGTTCTATCAGCAAATGGCAGGCAGTTGGACCCAAGCATTCATGCCATCACGACTTGGCCCCGTCTGCAACAAAGCCGCAATGATGTCCTTTGGGCATGGCAGGCTACTGCCGTGCTTGGATAATGGACTATGCCTCTATAGTCCAGCCACTGCATGATGCGATTTATGGGACCCGTATGAAAATGACAGAGGAGGTCAGATGGACTCCAGGGCTGGAAACAGCCTTTGCCAAATTAAAGGAAGCCCTGGTCACCAGTCCCTGCCTGGGTCTCCCAAATTATGAAAAGGGTTTTAACCTGTTTGTAATGGGTCAGGGAGGGTACATGTCTGCCATTTTGACACAGGAGCATGGTGGAAGCCAGAGACCAATTGCTTACTACTCTAAAAAGTTAGATTCAGTAGTGTCTGGAATGGTGTCCTGCTTACAGTCAGTAGCAGCGGCAACGGAGGCAGTGCTTGCGTGTGTAGATTTGGTGGAATTTTGCCCTCTTACTGTTCACATTCCCCATGCGGTGCAGGCAATACTACTGCAGGCTTGAACAGCTCATCTAACTCCAGCCCGGTGCTGCAATATCAAAATGTGTTGTTAACAATGTCCAATGTGTCTCTGAAATGCTGTACCACCCTGAACCCAGCCACCCTGCTGCCATCCCCAGACGATGGGGAACAGCATGACTGTGGGCAAATAATTGACTTTGACAGCAAGCCTAGACCTGACATAATGGACGTAGCCCTGACTAATGCGGATGTTGAATTCTTTGTGGATGGTTCTGCTTTTAGGGATCAGAGGGGGGTGGCACGCGCAGGGTACGCTGTGTGCACAGTGTCTAGTGTGGTGGAGAGTGGTCCACTGCCATCAAACTTTTCCGCCCAGGCAGCGGAATTGATTGCCCTGACGAGGGCATGCGCGCTTGAACAAGGAAAAACAGCTAACATCTATACAGACAGTCGATACGCATTTGGGGTGGCTCATGATTTTGGGACGTTATGGAAGCATAGAGGGTTTCTTACAGCTACGGGCAAGCCCATTGCGCATGCGAAGTTGGTCAAGGATTTGCTGTCAGCTATTCAATTACCCGAAAGCTTGGCAATTGTTAAATGTACTGCACATACATCTAACCAAGATTTTGTTTCTGCAGGTAATGCTACAGCGGACGCTGCAGCAAAAACAGCAGCTCAGTCAACGAGTGTTCCATTGTTTCAGTTGAATGTTACTAATGAGGAGCCTTGTAATTTGTTTCTTCCACAAGATTTGATGGTGCTGCAACAAAATGCAACAGTGACAGAAAAGCGCCATTGGCAGTCGCATTGTGTATATAACTCTGACTTAAAGGTGTGGGTTTCAGGGGATGGGAGGCCATGTTTACCGAGTTCGGTGTTTCCGTATTTGGCAAAGTTGGCTCATGGAGCCGACCATGTGTCAAAAACGGGCATGGTAGATTTTGTAAATAAATACTGGTATGTGGTAGGATTTTCTGCTTATGCTGATGCTTTTTATGGTAAATGTGTGATTTGCATGCAATTTAATGCGGGCAGGGGACAGCAGCTAACCCCCTCTGCCCACCCGCTTCCTGCTGGTCCATTTGAGCATGTTATGATGGACTTTATAGAGCTAACGCCATGTCAGAATTATAAATATTGCCTAGTTATCATTGACATGTTTTCAAAGTGGGTGGAGGCATTTCCCACTCGCAAGGCTACTGCATGCACGGTAGCCAAGGTGCTAATTCATGAAATCATACCCCACTGGGGATTGCCCAGGCGCTTGTCTAGTGACAATGGGTCACATTTTGCCAATGAGGTAATTAAGTCTTTGTGCGAGGCTCTGCAAATAGACCTTCGCATGCACTGTGCATACCACCCCCAATTGGGTGAGGCAGTAGAGCGAGCAAATCAGACTCTAAAGCTTAAGCTAACTAAAATCATCGCTGAAACAAACTTGACCTGGGTTGCTGCCTTGCCCTTCGCTCTCATGGCTATGAGAGGGTGAGCAGGGCACCTGGGTCTCTCCCCACATGAAATCCTCCTGGGAAGGCCTTTATGAATGCCAAATGCCCCTTAACCACAGAGCCGTATAACTTTGCATGGAGTAGACAATGAAATGGTTACCTATTGTTTATCTCTTAACGCTGTCTTAAGATCTCTCTACCCTAGGGTAAAAGCCGCACTCCCAGTGCCAACAGAAGTTTCGTTACACCGTATACAGTCAGGAGACTTCGTGCTTGTTAAGGATTTCCACCGGAAAAAGTGGTGTTCCCCGAGGTGGCGAGGACCGTACCAAGTCTTGCTGACGACAGCCACTGCCGTGAAGGTTACCGAATGGGACACTTGAATCCTCGCATCGCATTGCTGTCTGGTGACTGCTTCTCGTACTGCCTCCACAACAGTGAATGAACAATGATTTGTGCTGCTATATCACATAGACTATGGACTGTAATTTTTCTATTGTCAGTATGCCATCCAGTGAAACCACTACACACCACTAACACTTGGTGGAGCCTTATGAATCTGTGTGCATCCAACTTAAATCTCTCTGACTGTTATATTTGTGCCCAACCCCCACTGTGCACCACAGTGGGGCTTCATTTGAGCCCTGAGCCTTTGCCCCTAAAAGACACCACCTTACTCTATCGGGTGCTAGCAGATGTTTCCTGGTACCCGGACCAAGCCTACAAAAAGATTGTACTTTGGGCGGACCGCGTCCTCCAAAACGTTACTGCATTTGCTGGAAAAAACTTTATTACGTGGTATGCACCAGCAAACCCTAACGTAACCGGAGAGCCATTGCAAATACGGGCCCGGCCCACAGGGGGGCAACAGGTGGCTTGCATCTGCAGCACCAGCACGACTGCAAAAGCCCGTGCTGGGCCTCTAACTGTACTAAGAAGTGGGAGATAGTAACAAACCTCTCCACTAACTCATTACACAATCCATCGACCACTCACATAGGTATCTAGGGGCACTGCCTTTGGAACCCTGACTGGCCTGTACTGGGTATGTGGAGCAGAGCCCATGTTCTTACACAACAATGGACTGGGTGTTGTTATCTGCACACACTACACCCAGTTGCCAGGGTGTATAAATTCCATAGTGACAACCCCCTGCACAACCAAGTCAGATATAAGAGATCTTTCTCAGAAATTCCAGAAGGTTCAAAGCGAATACCAGTGGGTGAAAAATTTGGGGCTGGTATTTTTCCTTGGTGGGGAATAGTGCAAGCAATGCATTATATAGATCAATTAAGTTATGAGTTAGATACACTGGTCAATGACACACTGCTATCCACCACTTTGTTAACTGCTGAAATAAAAGCACTTAGACTTGTAGCTTTGCAAAATAGGGCAGCATTGGATTATGTATTGGCCTGAAGGGTGTGTGCTATTGTGACGATGACTGCTGTCATGTATATCCTGATAATTCAGAAGAATTGGAACATGTAATAGAAGGGGTGTACAAATTGCAACAGCGCATTGTAAATGAGCATGCACCGAAATCAGTGGGTTGGGACCCCTGGTCATGGTTCTCGAGCATATTTGGAGACTGGGGGGTTACCCTCCTGCATTGGATGGCAGTCATAGTGGTGGTTACACTGGCATTTTGGCTCCTAATCATGTTGTTTAAATTTGTTTTGCGGCGCCTGTGCAGCTCATTGTCACCACATGCCATTACCCAGCAGCACCCCTTGTTGCGCACCAAAGAGCTGCACCCCAGCGAATTAGTTGGGGTACTTCCCTTCTATGATGAGCCAGATGTAACCAGAATATAAAATCTAGCTAAGTTGATACAAAGTATCAAGAGGGGGGAGTGTGGTGGAATTTTTATATATTCTAATGCCTATAACTTTATATCCTAAAGCTTATTGTACCTTAGGGTCTATAACTGTTACATATGCAATTATAACCATATAGTCATGTTGCTTCTCATATGCTTTAAAACTATCTGCTTTGTAAAACAGCCATAATGAATGTACAGTTTTGTGCTGACTAGAACAAAGGAGGTTGTTTAACAGAGATAAGGAAACCTTGAAAATTGAATGAAGCTAAATACAGCTGGTTGTAACTAAGATAAAGGGGAGACACATAGTAAGTGGAAAAACAACTCCTTATACGGAAAGTGCTGAGTCTGAGGTTTTTGCTAGAGATAAGGAAAAGCTGTTGTAAGCATGTTTAGAATGAGATCACTGTTAAACTGCAAAGGTATATAAGGTGCTGCGAACAATGATCGAGGAGCTCTCTCCTTTAGCTGAGGCTCCCACATATATGTGCTGACAATAAACTGAGTGTTATTGGAATAACCATTGGGTGTGGTTATTGAGTACATAGAAAAACTAAGGTAAAGTATAGACAGTAAAGACAACTTGTGACGACACAGCCCAACAGATTTCCTGGATAGGGATGTCCCTGGAAGCAGCCACTGATGCAGCAGTATGGCAGGTAGAATGAGCTCTTATCCCTCTGGGAGGTTCCTTGCCTGCCAACTCATAGCACAGACCTATGCATGATGTGATCCACCTTGCAATAGTCCGTTTAGCTGCAGGTCTGCCAGAAGTTGCTTCAGCATAGGTGACAAACAGCTGGTGAACCTCTCCCTGAATTTCCACCCTCCTCTCCTTGTAATAGGAGAGAGTACATCTCAGGTCCAAAGTATGGAGTCTGTACTCAGCCTCCAAGGTGTAATTAGGGTAGGATTCTGGCAATGTTAACACCTTGTTAAGGTGAAACTCTGACACCACCTTCGGAAGGAATTTAGGTTGGGGGCATAGGACAACCTTGTCCCTGTGGAAGACTAGATAAGAGGAGTCCACCAAAAGCACCTAGAGCTCGCCTGTCCTTCTGGCAGACGTGATAGCCACCAGGAAGGCCATATTCCAAGACAAGTGTGACAACTCACACTTGTGCATTGGTTCAAATGGCTTGCCCATGAGCTTGGCCAGTGCCAGCAGAAGATCCCACGGAGTTGGAGGTTCATGCACCAGAGGGGATATGTGATCCAGGCATTTGAAAAAGCACCCAACCACTGTCTCCTGTGCCAACATTGGCTGACCGGCTTGTGCCCGGTAAGCAGAGATGGCTGCCAGGTGCACCCTAAGGGTCGATGACCATAGACCCCCTTTGGAGAGAAACCAAAGGTAGTCGAGAATGTTAGCCACTGGACAGGATAAAGGGTCTAGGCCCTTGCCCTGACACCAAATGGAAAACCTTTTCCATTTGAAGGCATAACATTTCCTGGTCGATTCCTTTCTGGATGCCTCACCATGGTGTCGACATCTTCAGAAAGACCCAAAGCCTGGAACTCTAGCCACTCAGGTACCAGGCTGTAAGGTGCAGGGATTGAAGGTCCAGATGGAATACCTTCCCCTGATGGAGTGATATCAGGTCCGGGTGTGCTGGAAGTCACTCCGGGGGCCTGCAGCTTAGGCTGAGGAAATCTGGATATCAGAACTGGTGAGGCCAGTCTGGGGCTACCAGGATCACCTTCACCTTGTCCCTCCTCACCTTGAGGAACACCTTGTGGATCAAGGGAATTGGAGGGAAGGCATAGAGGAAGCCTGGGGTCCATGGCCTTGAGAAGGCATCCCCCTGCAGTGAGCCCTGCTGAGGGGAGCGGGTATGAAACAGCCTCAGCTTGGTGTTTTCCCTGTAGGCAAACAGGTCCACTATTGGTTTTCCCCAGTGGGAGAACAGGCTGTAAGCTGCCTCTGGATGGAGAGACCACTCGTGGGATGTCTGGCCTAAGTGGCTGAGAGCATCTGCCAGATGGTTTGAGGCTCCTGCCACATGGATGGCTAGGAGATCTGCCTCCAGATGGCTCACCAGGGTCCAGATGCGGAGCACCTCCCTGCACAGCAGATGGGAGTGCATGCCGCCCTGCTTGTTGAGGTAGTACATGGTCATGGTATTGTCTGTCTGGACTTGAACCACTTGACCCCGGAGCTGAGGAGCAAAATCTGACAGTGCCAGTCTGACTGCTCTGAGCTCCAACAGGTTGATGTGGCATCGGGACTCCTTGGGGGTCCAGAGCCCATGGGCCCTTTTGTCCTCCATGTGGGCTCCCCAGCCCATGAGAGAGGCATCAGTCATAAGGACGACCATCGGCTAGGGGCGGACAAATGGATTGCTTCCTGCAACTGGTCTGGGGCAGTCCACCATTGGAGAGCATCCTGCATCTTCTGGGTTACAGTGATCAGCTGGTCGAAATGACCATGGCACTGAGTCCACTGAGTGTCCAACTTCCATTGGAGGGGGCGCATGTGCAACCGGGCCCAATGGACCACTGAGGTGCATGCCGCCATGTAACCCAGAAGGTGCAGAAAGTCCAGGGCAGTGTGGCGATGCCAAACCAGAAATGATTGGACAGAGGAGGAAAGAACCTCCGTCCTGTCCACCAGAAGCTGATCTCTGGCTTGACAAGAATTGAGCTCTGCCCCAATGAAGCCCATCACCTGAGAAGGCACGAGTTCTGACTTGGCCTCATTGATCAAGAGGCCGAGTTGGGAGCAGGTCTGGAGGGCCAGGTCCCTGGACCGCTCCATCTCCTGTTGGGTGGAATCTGCTAGGAGCTAATCATCGAGGTAAGGATAAATCCCAAACCCCCGATGCCTGAGATGGGCCGCCACCACTGCAATGCATTTGGTGAAGACCCATGGGGCCAATGACAGGCCAAACGGCATGGCTCAGAAATCATACAGGGTCCCTTCAACCCTGAAGTGGAGGAACCGCTGATGGGACAAATGGATTGGGATGTGAAAGGACGCGTCCTGCTGATTCAATGAAAAGAACCACATGTTTCGCTCCAAGGATTGTACGATCTGGGACAGAGTGACCATCCGAAAGGTGCGTGACCTGAGATATTGATTCAGGTCGTGCAGATCTAAATTGGGGTGCCAGCCCTCCTCCCGCTTGGGCACCAGGAAGTACCTGGAGACAAAGCCTGGGTATGCTGGAGGATCCACCACTGGAGCTACTGCCTCCTTGAGAAGGAGCTGAGCAATGTCGTCTTGAAGAGCCGACTGAGTCTGAGCGGATACTCTTTCCTCCCAAGGGGCACGGGCTCGGCTGGAGGGTACTGCTTGAATTCCAGAGGCAGTCCCTGACCAACCACTTTGAGAACCCACCTATTCAAAGTGACAGCAGACCAGGCAGAAAGGAAGTGGCAGAGCTGGCCCCCCATGGACCAGGGTGGGCTCAGGGAGGGAGAGGATGGTGGAACAGAGTTGCATCCCTCCAGCTGTACCTCTCCACAATTCATTCGCTCTTCTGGTGGATAGTGGTTCCTCTATGGAGGCACCTGCAGTGGAGACCAAGGAGGATGCTGGGAACTTTCACAAAGGAGACCCACAGGAAGGTGGCATGGGACCCCACAGGGGAAGGAAACAACTCCTGGTGGGGGACTCAATCATTAGGGGGTAGCTATGGGGGAGGAAGGGGAGAGGGAGGGAAGGTGCCTTCCTGGCACCATGGCTTGGAGGGACAGGAAGCGAATTCTCAGGATCATGGGAGGAGCTGTATGAGGGAGGGAGCTGGATGTCATTGTCCACCTAGGGACAAATGACCTGGCTAGGAATGGGATCAGAGCAGTGCAAGAGGAGTTTGTAGAGTTGGAAGGGCCTTAGACAAGTAGCACATACGGTAACCTTCTCGGAGGTGCTGCCTGTCTATGGCAAGGGAGATGCTAGGGCACTCCTCACCAGGGAATTCAATGAGTGGTTGAAAAACTGGTGTGGAGCTCAGGGTTTTGGCTTCATTGGGGACTGGGGAGCCACCTGGAGGGAAGCAGACCTATACTGGTGCAATGGTCTGCATCTGTCCAGTGGGGAACCAGGATCCTAGGTGAGAGGTTTAAATGCTTCATTGGCAAGCATTTAAACTAGCCAAGGGGGGAGGCACTGAAAAGGAGCAGGGAAATCCCAGCCTCCCCCCACAAAACATGGTGATTAGTGAGTTAAACACCAAGGTACAGAAGTTATTAGGGAGCAGAACAGATATAAATGTAAAAAAAGACAAAGGCAGTAAGGACAGAAATGGGGCTAAAAGGGTAAGCTATCAAAAAGTGGAGGGTGATGAGTACCAATGCCAGTAGTCTGTGTAACAAGCTCCCTGAACTAGTGGCCTTGATGGAAGAGGGTTGCCTGGATATTGTGGCAGTCACAGAAACATGGTACACAGAGAACCATGACTGGGATGTCAACATACCAGAATACACAATCTACAGGAGGGACAGGGAGGGTGAAAGAGGAGGAGTAGCTCTCTATGTAAAGGAAGAGATCAAAGCAACAGAACTAAGGAGTAAACAGGGAGCAGATGAGGCACTTTGGGTCACCCTGGAGACAGGAAATGGCACCACAATCCGAATGGGGGTTGTATACAGACCCCCATCTCAGGGGAAGGGAATGGACAAGGAAATGATAGAAGGCTTTCTTAGAATGTCAGAAAAAGGGGAGATATTGTTGATGGGGGACCTGAATATGCCAGATGTTAACTGGAGCACCTTTGCTGCAGGCACATCCAAGAGCAGGGTCATTCTTGAGGCCCAAAAGGGGCATGCCTCAGACAGCTAGTATTGGAACCCACTCGGGAGGGAGCAATCTTAGACCTGGTACTCTCAAATGGGGACAGAGAAAGATCTCAGATTTAGGAGTGGGTAGCCATCTGGGAACAAGCGACCACCAAACAGTGTGGTTCACAATAAACACAGCCATACAATCAAGCCATACAAAAGCAAGAGTACTGGACTTTAGGAGGGCTGACTTTGGGAAAATGAGAGAGTGCCTCAGAAAAGCACTAGCAAACAGGCAAGAAGGAGGGGTGGAGGAACAATGGGGAGTGATCAAAATAGCCATCACAGAGGCAACAAGCCTTTGTGTAAAGCATAGAAACATAGAAACATAGAAGTTGACGGCAGATAAGGACCGCAAGGCCCATCCAGTCTGCCCATTTCTTTTTCTACCTTATAAATGTGCCATCGGCCTTTGCTCTGTCAGTGACCTATCTATTCATAGTCATTTGTATTGCTCCCTTATGCCTATCCCATGCCTGTTTGAAGCCCTGCACTGTATTCATAGCCACCACTTCTTGTGGTAAGCTATTCCATGCATCTACCACCCTTTCTGTGAAAAAGAATTTCCTCACATTCCCCTTAATCGGCCTCCCTCTAATCTCATGCTGTGTCCTCTTGTCCTGCTATTTTTCTTATATTTAAACATGTTAGACTCTTTCACCTTGTTTATGCCCTTAAGGTGTTTAAATGTCTCGATCATATCACCTCTCTCCTCCTTTGCTCAAGGGTATACATATTGAGCTCCGTTAATCTGTCCTCATATGTCTTCTGATGCAGTCCCTGCACCATTTTGGTTGCCCTTCTCTGGACTGCCTCAATTTGGTTAATGTCCTTGTGAAGGTGTGGCCTCCAATACTGCACGCAGTACTCCAGATGGGGCCTAACCAATGTCTGTACAGAGGATTAATACTCCTCTTACGACTTGTGATACCCCTACTAATACACCCTAACACCCCCTAGCCTTACCTACTGCTTTAGAGGTCTGCTTGGATGATTTTAGGTCATCAGTGATGATGATGCCCAAGTCTCTTTCTTCCTTTGTGACTGCTAGCAACTCCCTCCCAGCCTATAAGTGGCTTCAGGGTTTCTCTTCCCTATGTGCATGATTTTGCACTTCTTTGCATTAAATCCAGTTGCCACTCTTCTGACCATTTTGCTAGTTTATCCAGATCTCTTCTCATTCTGCCCACCCCATCTGGATCATCTACTCTGTTGCAGATCTTGGTGTCATCTGCAAACAGAAGCCTTACCCTCTAGTCCATCTGCGAGGTCACTAATGAAGATGTTGAATAGGACTGGCCCCAGGACTGATCCCTGAGGTACCCCACTTGTGACTTGCATCTCTTCTGACTGTATACCATTTACCACCACTCTCTGTTTTCTGCCAGTCAACCAGTTTGCCACCCAGTTGACCAACTTCTGACCCACCCGAGCCTACCTAGCTTATTTATCAATCTTCTATGTGGAACAGTGTCAAAAGCTTTGCTGAAGTCAAGGTAGGCGACATCAACTGCTCCCCTTGGTCCACCACTCTGTTACCCAGTCAAAGAAATCTATGAGATTAGTTTGACAGGACCTTCCTTTGTAAACCCATGCTGTCTTGGATCCTGTGCCCTATGGATTCCAGGTGTTGCACTATCCTTTCCTTAAGGAGTGCCTCCATAATCTTGCCCACTACTGAGGTAAGACTGGCTGGTCTGTAGTTCCCCGCCTCCCTGCTACCACTCTTGTGGAGCGGGATCACATGAGCCCTCTCTCCAGTCTTCTGGGACCTCTCCTGTGCTCAGAGACTCACTAAACAATTCTGCTAATGGCTCTGCTAGTTCCTCCTTTAGCTCCTAAGTACCCTGGGATGTATGCCATCAGGTCCCATTGCCTTATCCACCCTGAGCTTAGCAAGCTCTTGTAGGACCCTTTCTTTGTGAAGGAGTAGTGCTCACCTCCCTCCCCTGTGTCCATGATGCTTGAGCTGTGGGCCCTGCCCTACCTTCTCTTCAGTAAATACTGAGCAAAAGTATCTATTTAGGATAGATGCCTTTACAGGGTCCTCCTCCTCACATGCTCCCTTTCTCCATTAAGCTTAGCAATACCCCTCTGGACTTTCTCCTTTCACTAATGTATCTATAGAAAGTCTTGTCACCTTCTTTACTGTTCGTGCTAGTGTTTCCTCAGTTTGGGACTTTGCCTGCCTTACTGCCTTACCTGCTTCCCTTAGGGCAGTTTGGTATGCCTCCTATCTTCATCCCGCTGTGTTCCCTTATATTTTCAAGGCCAGCCTTTTGGCTCTGACCTTTCTGCTACTGTATTTGAGAACCAAAGTGGTTTCCTTCTTCTTTTGCACTTCCTTTTCTGTCTAACACAATGGGATGTTGCTTCAAGTATTGTATCCTTAATGCTTGCCCACTTTGCCTGTACCTCCTCACCTGTGTTTCTTTTGCCAGGGCTAGCTTAACTCTGTTGGCCATCTTATCAAAGTCAGCTCCTCTGAAGTCCCATATTTTTGCCTTGGAATGGGATGATTTAGATGTAGTAGCCAAATTGAACCATACCATGTGATGGTCACTGGACCCCAGGTGACCTTCTACCTGGAGATCTGTGATCCCTTCTTTGTTAGTCAGTACTAGATCTAGGATAGCCCTGTCTCTTGTGGGTTGCTGTACCAGTTGTTTGAGGCCCTCCCCCTGCAGGGAATCCACTATGAGTCTAGTTCTGGCAGATGTTCCTGCTGGTATTGACCAATCTATATCTGGCATGTTGAAGTCTCCCATTATCAGAACCTCCCCTTTAGCTGTCATGTTTTGTATATCTTCTAACAGTAATGTGTCTATGTCCTCCCTCTGGTCTGGGGGCCTGTAGACAACCCCAGTTCTTATGGCTGTCCCATTTCCTCAATAAATCAATAAAACACAACAAAGGAAAAAAACGCTATGGTTCTCAAAAGAGGTGGCAGGGAAGGTTAAGGAGAAAAGGACAGCATTCAGGAAATATAAGGAAACACAGAAAGAGCAGGACAGAGAACTTTATCAGTTAAAGCAGAAAGAGGCTGGGAAGGCAGTCAGAATAGCAAAGGCCCAAACCGAGGAAAGGATAGCCAATTCTGTTAAGAAGGGGGATAAAACCTTTATAGGTACATTAGGGAGCGAAGAAAGACCAAAGGAGGATACTGAAGCTTAATAAAGGGAGGAATGTGGGTAGAGGTGACAGTGAAAAGCAGGGATACTGAACGAATATTTCTGCTCAGTATTCACAAAGGAAGAGGAGGGAGTTACCTAAACCAAACAAGAGAAACACTCTGAAGATGGGGTCGATACCAGTCCATTTACAGAAGAAAAGGTTCTGAAAGAACTAATAAAATTGAAGGTGGACAAAGCAATGGGGCCTGATGGAATTCACCCAAGAATTCTAAAAGAACTACGGGTAGAACTAGTGACACCGCTGACTACTCTCTTTAACAAATCATGGGAGGATGGGGTGGTACTCGAGGACTGGAGGAGGGCAGATGTGATTCTTCTTCACAAAAGTGGGAGCAGGACAGAGGCAGGAAACTACAGACCAGTTAGTTTGACCTCAGTGTTAGGGAAAATGATGGAATCACTTCTGAAGGAAAGAATTGTTGAGTACCTAGAGGCCAGTGGGACACAGGACCCAAGGCAGCATGGATTCACGATGGGAAGGTCATGTCAGACGAATCTAATAGATTTCTTTGACTGGGTGACCAAAGTAGTAGACCAGAGAGGGCTGTGGACATGGCCTACCTAGATTTTAGCAAGGCATTTGATACAGTCCCACACAAGATTAATACACAAGATAGCCAGCCTTGGAGTGGGTCCCAAGGTGGTAGCCTGGATAAAAATTGGCTAGACAACAGGACGCAAAGGGTAGTAGTAAATGGAGTACACAGTGAAGAAAGGAGGGTTACTAGCGGGGTACCGTAGGGTTCAGTACTGGGACCGGTCCTTTTTAATGTCTTTATAAGTGACATTGCAGAGGAACTGGAAGGAAAAGTATGTCTCTTTGCAGATGACACAAAGATCTGCAACAGGGTTGATACACAAGATGGAGTGGAAAGGATGAGAAGGGACTTGGCAAGGTTGGAGGAATGGTCAAATGTATGGCAGCTCAGATTCAGTGCAAAGAAGTGCAAGGTAATGCACATGGGAAACAAAAACCCAGGGGAAGTGTACACAATGGGGGGTGAGATACTGACAACAGTAAAAATAGAAAGGGACCTGGGGGTAATTATATCAGATGACCTAAAGGTGGGCAAGCAATGTGAGAAGGCAGTAAGGAAGGCTGGGGGAATACTGGGATGCATAGGAAGAGGCATCACTAGTAGAAAACAGGAAGTTATCCCTCTGTACAGACAGTTGGTGAGACCCCATCTGGAGTACTGTGTGCAGTTCTGGAGACCCCATCTCCACAAAGACATAGACAGAGTGGAGGCTGTCCAGAGGAGGGCAACCAAAATGGTGCAGGGTCTGCACCAGAAGACATACAAAGAAAGACTAAAGGAGCTTAATATGTATACCCTTGAGGAAAGAAGGAGAGAGGGACATGATAGAAACTTTCAAGTACCTCAAGGGAATCAACAAAGTCCAAGAGGGTAGCATCTTCCAGAAAAGAGATGTGCAAGAACAAGGGGTACAATTTGAAGATAGAGGGGACGGCTCAGAGGTAATGTGAGGAAGTATTTTTCACAGAGAGGGTTGTGGATGATGGAACAGCCTCCCTGAGGAGGTCGTGGAGTCAAGAACAGTGGGGGAATTCAAGAATGCATGGGACAGGCATAAGGCAGTCCTAGTGGGGGGTAGGAGGAAGTAAGCTGTTGGTTAATTAGGATCTGCAGCTTATCTGTTAGGTAGGAAAATGGGCAGACTAGGTGGGCCAAGTGGTCCTTATCTGCTGTCAAATTCTATGTTTCTATGGGAGGACCCAGAGCTGAGGTGACGGGAGAGGGGTTGACAGCTCCCCGCCTCGTCACTGAGCAGGCTTGGAGGAGGAGGCTCCAGGACCTGAACCTCTGCCTCCTTTATGGGCCTGGGAGGGCCCGGGCTTGGGCTGGGGTGCCAAGCCTGGGCCTGCTGCTGTTGCTGGTGCTGCTGTCCACCTTGAAAGGAGGATTGCTGAGCTGCAAGGGAAGAATGCCGAAAAGGCTTCTTCTTTTTCTTCTGCTGGTTCTTGCCCGAAGAACCCTTGGCAGAAGTAGTGTCCAAGGTGCCACTGGACTGCTCAATGCACTGAAGAAGACCAGCCACTCCTGGGCTGAACAGGTTGGTCCCTAGGAAGGGCACATCAGCTAGTTTGTGCTGGGTATCCGCCGGGAAGGAGGAGAGCCTCAGCCAAGCCCTGCCACGAGAGGCAACTGTGGCAGCCATCGAATGGGCACAAGAATCCCCAATGTCCAGGGCCATCTGAAGCTGCTGTTTGGCAACAACTCAGCCCTGATCCCAGACCTGCTTGACCATGGTCTGCATGTCCGTGGGGAGATGTGGGAGGAATTCATCCAGAGACCCTAGAAGGGAGTGAGAGAAGTGTGCCATGATGATGGCTGAACTTGCCTGACGAAGGCCCAAGGAGGAAGCCGCATAGACCTTCCTGGCTGAATGGTCCAAGAACTTGGACTCTTTATCAGGAGGTCGGTCAGTGTCAACAGAACTGCCAGTACACCTAAACACAGAGGCGGTCACCAGGCTCTTGGCTGAAGGGTGTTCTGTGAACCCCGCAAGGAACCCCATGGGCACCGCATACTTGAGGGCCATGTGGGCAGATGGAGCTAGACAAGAGGCAGAGCACTGCCAAAGTTCTAAGGCTGGGCCAACAATAGCCTTGGCCACAGGAAAGGCCTCCATCGGGGTATTCCCTCTCTTAAGGATGTCCGTACGTCGGTACTCTGCCTTTTTCTGGATTGGCTCCAGGGGCATCCCTGTGGACTCAGAGATGAGGCAAAGAATGCCCTGAAAAGACAAGGGACCTTCCTCCGTCTCTAAGCCAACGGCTGATTCGTCACCCCAGGATGAGAATGCAGGCTGGTGACATCTGAATCCGAGGAATCCGGATATAACGGCCGACCGCCCAGGTCACCTTCGAATTGCTGAGGATGGTCAGAGGTGACTGTGACCAGCAAACGCTGGGGAAGCCCGGTGTCCGGCCTGTCTTCCTTGGAAGGAGCCCCTCCCACAGGCTGCTTGGGCTTTGGTTCCACCACTATCGGTGGAGAGACTGTTTTAGGCTGAACTGGAGGTTTTACTGGCTCCAAGGTCTGAGGAACCAACTTAATTGGCTCCGAAGGAGTCAGTTTCGGCCTAGGAGGCCAAAGCCAGGTAATGGCCAGTGTGAAAACCGGAGTTGGCTTGTGCCCAGTCAAAATCAGCTGTTGCCACATGAGGTCCTCGTAGCGCCAACGGAGTTTCCACCAGAGCCTCTCCTCACCCAAGGAGGACGAGGACGACTGATGGCGTCGCCTCTTTTTAGAGTGTTTATGCTCTTCCTCGGCATTTCACTCGAGGGGGTCCGAGACCTTGATCGAGATCAGACAGGCTGACTCAGTCACTCAGGAGACACCGCCGGAACCGGTGATTTCCCGGGGTCAGGGACCACTTCCTTGATGGGAGTCCCAGCAGGCTGGGTCTCATCATCTGGGCAGACCAAATTAGGAGTTTGATCGAGGGAATCGTTGACCGGAGTCGGCGATAAAGGATCAATTGGATCAATGATGATCTCTACATCGTTGATCGACTGTTCGGTCGACTACCAGATGGCAAAGCTGAAAAGCCAGCGGCCGAAGAAGCAATCTCGACTGAAGTCAAGACCGCATGTTCCAGGGACCGAGATCTCTCCTGCTCCCAAGAATGTCTCCATCGAGATGAAGATGATCCCGGATCCTTCTCCCGCTTACAGGATCGAGAGGAGTGTGTGCCCGCAGGTGTCTCTCCCTTGGTCAGGAGAGACTGGCACAACTCTTGGAAGGAACCCGAGAAGGTGGAGCCCAGGTTGAGCGGAATGAAGAAGCTCCAGTGTAGTCTCTGCAGCATGAGCCACTTCCTCCTCGACCGCTTGCATGCATTCCAATTGCTCAGCGGATCCCACAGCTGCAGAAACCACCCACCGAGCCTCCTTGGATTTCACCGAAGGGTTCCGTTTCTCCAGCCTCCCCAGCTTCAGGAGTGCGAGACAGTCGTTGAGGATGTTAGGATGAAAGGCGAGACACATATCGCATATCGAGGTGTCATGGCCGACACCGAGGCAATGGATACATGTGATGTGGGGATCGGTGCATGACATTTTCTGGCCACAAGGGCACTGACGAATTCTGGAGGAAGACTTGTCTTCCATAATTGAAGAGATAAACTCACGGTTGCTAACGCGAATGATACGAATTTTCAGAATAACCGAAGGTTTTAGAGCCAGGGCCTACAAAATGCGTGAGCACGAGGGAGGCAACCTGAATCTTCCAGTGGAAAGGAAGATCTGGCGTCATGGGGTGGAGCTGAGGTATATACTACCCAGGTGGGTGGAAGGAGCCAGCTTGAAGACTTCTGGTTGATCTTAAAGTGGAAAAGGACATGCCAAGGAGTGTGCATGAACAGCATATCCACGCTCCTGGAAAAAATGTTTCTTATCAATATAAAACCCCAAAAATGGTTCACTAGATTTTTCACTCCTTTCACTCCTGGTTAAACAATTGGAAAAAAAATATATATATATATATTATTTCAACATGTACGTATAGCAACACAGAAGAACTGTATCACTAGGGTCTATACATGTTGATCTATCTCCAACAAGCTGGTTGCTACAGGGGGACATTAGAGGGAACACCCCCTGTAAACGTCTTTGCCCTCCCGTGTGTGTTCCAGCTTTTTTTCCAGTTCCTTAGACCATACATGAAGGCAAGCACAACTGCCCCTTCTCATGCAATCTGCCACCTACCTGTGTGTCGATGTCCTAGCTAGCTATGGGCCTGATCTCCAAGCTTTCTTAAAAAAACTGTTTTTATGGTTAGTTCAAATGTTATAGCTTACAAAAGATAATTTCAGATAGTTTCAAGCATTATAAAAATGTGATATAAGATCATGTTTGGAAACTGTCAGAAGATACTAGTGGTTGTTCTAAGAATAAACACATTTTTTTCAAGTTTTAAATGTCTGAATGGGGTAAACCACAATGGCATCAAATGCCCATTTTTATGGGGAACCCAAAAGACATACAGTAACAAGTACATAACCCAAAAAAAAATGACATGATCACAATACCGCAATCAATCAAAACCACAAACTGAGTTATCTTTGCAAGTGTTGCATTTTGTTTTTGAATGCTTTTCTGGAAACACAATTTTTTTTTGTTTTTATTTTTGATTAGGGATTTTATTTCATTTGTCAACCGAGTTAGCACACTGAGTCCAGGCCCACTTTCAGGAGCGACTCGGTCTTCAAGGGCACATAAAAATCAAATACACTTTATTATGAATTTAACTTAAGTATCAAATGAGTCTGAATTGTACAGTTCTTCACCCACTACCTTTTCTTCTTAAGTCTATCAAATACCTTCCCTAGACTCACATGGCACATAGGTTACCCTGTTTGCACAGGTAGTCATTTTATCTACTCAAACTGTACGGTACATGTGACTTACATTACGTTGCCACTGTATTACTACTATTCACTGTGTACCTTACTGTATCATAGTATATGGTTAAACGTTCTGTATAAAAAGGAGCTTGCTCAAAATCCTTACAGTGTATAATGGTTAATGGAACATACCGAAAAAAATAGTTCAGTGACAGCACCAGGCTGTTGTGCCTGGGTTACAGTTGTCAATCATCTGTTGTGTATAGGAATGGCCCACTGCTGTGCATGGGTATCTTAGCCAATGAGTATTTTAAAACAGACGGTTGGCAGAGCACTACCATCCCATAGCATTCCACAAACTGACATAACATCAGCATTCCATAAATAGTAAGTTTACATTTAAACACTGTTTCATCCCCATATATGTTTTACTGTATGTAGTTTGAATGTGTTATGGCTTAATAATTTGCAATCTTTTTCCTTCACTGTTTGGTCCAAAGACATGCGTACTGAATAATGTTTAACTTTAGTTTTGCTGAAACAGATATCCTATGCCATCATACACTACTGTATAGGAAACAGCGGCAGAGGAAAAAAACCCACAACAGTGCTGTGATCCTGTCTCAAGCTTCTTATGATATCAGACCACTAGAGCTTTGCTGTCGTGATCTGTGATGTCATCAGAATCCCTTGATGGAACTATAGTTCTGCTGTGCATGTTTCCCCAATCACGATTCTATATATAGAGTATGGCTGAACACTGTTGTGCATGGAAAGCCCTGCTTAGAACAGCCTTTTTGTGCTGCAGTAGTGACACGGAAATGTTGGTATGCTGTATTGGCAGCGTCACTACTGCAGCAAAACAATGTAGAACATGGTCGCTTGGCTGCCTTCCTCTCAAACAAGTTAGCAATCATGACAGAAAGTCCTTTTTTTAACTTTACAATTCCTTTGAGTTAGAGGGTTACCCTATGGCCACTAAATCTGGAGTTGGCTTAGGAGCTCAGTGCTGCTGCAACTCGGACATCGTGATAGCAGCAAGTGACAGAATATGGCCAAACATCACACAAAGTAAGACAAAAGTTTTTAAAATGTTGTTTTTAAGCACTTTCAAGCTTATGGCTGCCCATACAATATAAAATTTGTGTATGTGCAACCATACATCTACAAGCCTATAGTTAAATCTTGAGGTTTCTATGGGAACAAAACACATCAAGAGCGCAGTCTCTTGTTACCGTGGAAACCCTTCAATTCAAACACAGGCTTGTTGTGTAGGGTTGCTCATACACAACCCTCTATGCTGTGCACTAGATACTCTAAACTATTGTGTGTGTTCCAAAGTGGTGGTGTGCACATTCCAAACTGCTGTTCAGCCCAATTCAAAGGTCATAACATTTAAATTCCTCATGCAGTCCTCACCCAGCTGCTTACTGACCACCCATTGTCTAAATCTGTACCTTTTTAAGTTGCAAAAGTCTGTAAATTTCATTTTGATTATAGAACTGAAGAAAGAAATGGCAAGCTTTTTTACTTGTAGGGGGTGGGCTTCTATGACTTCATCTTATACTCGATAGAGGACGATAATTTCAAATTTTTTGACCTAGAAGAGCCCAACAAAATGGCAGCCCCTTTTGTTTTCATGGTGCTCTGCTTGCACTTCCATGCAATTTTAATGCTGGGAGAATGAAAGCTTAAAGATATAACTTGATCCATCCAAGGTCATACATTGGCTAACATGCTGGTTTATTTATTTATAAAGGGTGATTAAGGATGGAATTCAATGAATTTCTATCCTTGTTATGGTATTGTTGTGATGTCAAGAGGTTGTGGTGTCCTCTTGACTATGTCACAATGATACCATAACAACACTGGTGCATTTGTGCATGCGCGTCTCTCAGGGTTTATGGCTGCTTGCTTTGAGACAATTTACATGCTGGAGAGTAATAAGGTACACAAACCTGCAGGGGGACCGGGTATGATCTAAAAAGTGCTGGTAACAGATCGGGGCTGGAATATGGCAGGGGACTGAAAACAGTCGGTGGTATAGGGGCTTGAACATGGTGGAGGGGGGACTGAAATCAGTCATTGGTTGAAACTGAGGATTAGAGGCAGAGCAGGATGGGCAGTATGGGAGGGTAAACTCAGAGTGTAAGTTGTGATTTCATAAATGTTCAAGAACCCATACACTATAAGAGCTAATGTATGGGCTTTGATTAATAACCTCGCTGAAATCACTTCTCAAGGTTGCCATGATTACTGTAAATCTCTTGAACTTCACTCTCGAGGTTTACAGTGTTATCATGGCAATCTCTCATAGTGATTACAGTGTGGTTATTAATCAAGGCCCATACATTATTGCTTATATTAATTTATTTGGTTTCTGCTTACCGGGCAGGTACACTATGCAACTAAATGCCTATTTATAAGTATCACCCAGGAGATCACAAGAAACAATATGCATACATTAACAACACAAATTGTGCTAAAACAAATGCTGTACAAAAACAGCACAGCAACAGTACAGAAAATAGTATAAATATGCATTAATGCTTCCAGCTGAGGGGAAAAGAAAGTTAGGCAAACAATATGCAAAGCCAGGTTAGGACGGACCTGAGACAAATCTTCTGCCTCACTGTTCTGTGCTTCAGCCATCACACCATGTCTCCTCCCTCATTCCATCTTTTTATACCAGTCCAAGTAAACAGTGGCCACTTACACCCCCTGTCTTTTGTGGACATAATTCTGCCCTTGAGATGACATACCTTTTTTATGAGGTGCCTCTGAGAAGCCATATCCTGGAATGGAGGGACAGATTACCTCGAAGATGTGCTCCCCTCTCTGCCCATGGCTGGAAGGGTCTGTCAAAAGTGGAATTATCTGATAGAACTCATAGAAAGAGCCAGGCCACCCGTGAACCATCAGCAGTGGCTTCACTTTGCTTCCCTGTGGCACATGTGGAGGCTTGACATGAACAAAATGCACATCAATCCCTGAATGGAGGGGAAAAAGAAACAGTTTGTGAGACAGCTGGAACTTCAGTACTACAGTATATATCATAGAAGAGGCCATTACGTTGCTTAGTAATTTATTTTAATCAGGTATTCTAAGATGCTTCACTTACCCCATTAGATTCCTACTCATGGTGGTAGCAGAGCTGCAACACCGCTAGCTAGCCTACCCCTCCTCCAACTCCTCACAAGTGAAGGCAATCTCAGAAAATCCCTTTGGCAAGGTTATTGCATGATGTTCCTGTTTAGCTGTCTAACACACACCCCCCCCCCGCCGAAAAGAAAACACACACAGAGGGCAGAGCCTGGAATTTTACACAGGGCTGCTAAGTGACCTGGTTTAGGCACCTTTTCATTACTTATTTATCGGAAACTGATAACTGGGCAATGCACACTGAGCCAAGTCTCATTTCCAGGTGCAACCCAGGGGAAGGGGAACAGAAAAACGACTACATACAATGAAAACAAAGTGCAGATATGCTGCCAAGGCAGAATAAATAATTTTACAAACAAAGCTTCTCACTGAGCTTGACAGCCCACTATGTCAGCTGCCACTGTACGCTCAGCAACACCCTACACAAGCCAAAGACTACTATACAATACTCTAATAATAAAGGGAATGTTGGCCAGGACCCTGGGGTTATTCCCTGCTCTGCTTTTTTATACTTCAGTTTATTACAGACAGCTTGAACAAACCATACATGTTCACAACAGTCGTCAACAGAGATGAAGAATTCAAATTGTACCGTATACATGAGTAACCAAGAACAGCGGCAAAAAATAAAAGAGATAGCAATATATATACAGAGCCACGGAAGTCATCAGTGTAAATCAATGCAACATTTCTCCACAGCTCAGGAACCAGTGGTTCTAATAAACATAGAATTTAAAATGCACCTGTTTGCAAATAAGGTGGTCCCTTCCCCCCCCAGCCTCTGATATACAACACTGTGAAGGATTTACAGCCCTCAAGTACTTTTAAGCATGGTGTCTCCAGCAAGTTCTTCTGGTCCAGAGGAATCAGACTCGGCATCCCCGAGATCAAATATCTCCCACTAGTCTACCTGTTTAGGAAGGCAGGCATTCACTGCTGTACCAAAAAGGTAACACTTTCCATCTTCTGGATCTGTAACAGTATCTCCCTCCATTCATGTCTAAGGGTGGGGATTCAACCTGCAGCCATCTCCTAGTAATTGCCTGTTTGGCAGCCGCCAGGCCAACATGCCACAAATACAAGCCCTCTTAACTCGTATGGTGCATGGGAGATCCCCAAAAATATATTCAGTTCCATTAAAGGAGATATAATATTTAATATCCTGGCTATAGCTCTTCTGACCCCATCCCACAATTCTCTTAACTTTGGGTATCTCCAAAATATATGAGTATGAGAGACCCTCGCCGCATGACCTCCAACAACTTGGATGTACATTTGGGTCCCACTTACTGTGGAATAAAGGTGCTAAAAAATGTCTGCTCTGTACTTTCAACATAAATTCTTTCCAGAGAGGAGGAAGAGGTTTTGCTTATACCTTCCTAGACCTTGAGCCAGAGTTCAGCCGGGATGGGGATCCCTAAATCTGTCTTCCACCTAAGTCTAACACAGTCTGTGGAGACAACTACATTCAGAAGAAAAAAGGGGTATAACTGCAAGATCAGACCCTTTACTGTAGAGGCGTTTTAAGTGAGGGGAAATATACTAAATCCGGATCTGGCATCTCCACGTCTCTTCTCCCAAGCCTGGCATCATTAATGTGAGCTTTAAGCTGGAAACAACGAAAACAATCCTTTTTTCTGGAAAGAACAGACTTGTCTCTGTCCATCATTTGCTAAAGGGGCATAAAAACTTAGTTGGGCCTGTGTCCTGTACCAGAGGTCAGCTCGTGCTGGTGCAAATTGATCATTCCAAGCCCATCATCTCTACCCCCAGAGGTCCTGCTTAAGATTATTTCCTCAGGATTCACATGATGGCACACTGAGGAGATGCAGCTCTCTGTTCAGCTCCTCGAGGCGTGTTAAATAAACATTCATCTTTTTGGCCAAATCTACTTAATCAGTTCTACAGCAGCATCAACCAGTTGTGATTATAGCTCTGCACCAAATGGTACTTTTTTGAAAAAAGAATAGCAGCAGAAGCAGAATGAACAGACACAGTTAACATGCCACCGCCTCTCCCAGCATGAGCCCAGGCACCAAAGCAGCACAAACAAGATGACTCACCACTAGCATCCCTGATTTGAGAAGCCAATCCTACCACCACAAAGAGGTTCCTTAAGGAATTAGGATCTATTAAGGACACTCTGTTGGACTTTGCTACAGATTTTAAAACTATGAAACCCGCCCTCGGAGCACTAATGAGGTTCATTTTGGATAATGAAATCAGAATTATCTCTTTAGAAAATCAGGCAGAGAGAATGGAGCCCAACCTGGTGGGAATACGGAGGAAACCACAGAAATCAGAAGACAGGATTGAAGACCAGGAAGGGTGCAGAAGTCGCAATAATTTAGTAATTAGTGGTCTTCCTAAGAGAGCCAAAGGGCTATACATAGTCAAATTCATTCAGAAACTACTGGAAAAAGTCACTGATACCTCACCACATGGCCCCCAGTACATAGTGGAGCATGAACATCAGGTCCTCTCACCCATGCCCAATCCAGGGGATAAACCTCGGCCCATCATTCTATGCCTACCTACCCACCCCGATAAAATTCATGTTCAAACAAAGGTGGGGGGGGAGGGTTGTGCTAAAGAAATCTGGTGAGAGGGTAGCAGGCTATCAATCTTTAATGACCTCAGCTCACACGTGCAGGCTTGACAGAATGAATATAGAGAAATTAAGAGCAAGTTATATGCAGCAGGGGTGAAGTTCAGGATGTTATATCCTACTGGTGTCGACAACCAAAGGAGACAAGCAATTTTTTATGGCAGCAGATGCCAAATGCCAAAAGGTCCCCCTCTCCCTCACTTCTTAACATCAATGGTACTGTCTCCACTGATCCTACCCTCATTGCCACTCACCTCAATAACTCCTTTATTGACCTTAGCTCAGTACTCCCTGGCAACTTCTTCAGTCCTCCACCCCCTAGTTCTGCACCACCCATCACACTCCCCTTGTTCCACCTGCGTTGTGTCACCATACAAAAACTAGGCCATATCTGCTTAAAGCCTTAAAAGGTAACGCCATGAAATGTACGATTCCCTTGATCCCTGCCTCCTACGTCAGGTCCTGGATCAGGTCATCGCACCTATCACATGCATCTTTAACAAATCCCTCTGCCTCAGACAATTTCCTGCTGTCTGGAGGGTTGCTATGGTTATTCCTGTCCACAAAAGTGGCGACAGGACTCTGCCAGGTAATTACCGACCCATCTCAATCCTCCCCCCCTCTCTAAGGCCCTGGAGAAAATTGTTGCCACTCAAGTCTCTAACTACCTCTCGAAGTACAATGTTCTTTGCCCTAAGCAACATGGGTTCAGAGCTGGACACAGTACCAATACGGCACTCCTGGAGTTTGCCAACTTCCTCCACACCTCCTTGGACACTGGCACCCTGGCTGGCGCGGTATTCATTGACCTGTCTAAAGCTTTTGATACCGTATCGCATCCACTCCTGTTAACCACCCTTGACCACATAGGCTTTGCCACGGGACCAGTCTCCTGGTGCGCTAGCTATCTCTCAGCCCACTCCCAATGTGTGGAAGTTAGTGGAACTCTCTCCAGCACCTGCCCTATTCGCTCTGGAGTCCCCCAGGGCTCTATTCTTGGACCTCTTCTCTTCTCCTTCTTCCTCAACTCACTACCCAGTAAATGCATGGGTAAGATCCTGCTATATGCTGACAATGCTGTACTCATTGCCTCTGATAGTAACCCTGCGTTGCTTCAGAGTTCTCTCCAACTTGCTTTTGATTCCGCTGAAACCTGGTTCTCCGAGCATCGACTCGTAATCAACTTAAAGAAAACGAAAACAATGCTCTTCTCCCACCCCCAAAGCAAGTTCAACAAATTTCCCCTAACTGTCCACTCCACCTTCAAAATCCCCATCGAACCTGTGCAGTCCTATAAATATCTGGGAATTATCTTTGACCCTGCCCTCTCCTTCCATGACCATATCTCCACCTTGAACTCTGCCGCTAACTTGCGGCTGGGCATTCTCTACCGGCACAAAAAATGCCTCCCTTTGGATGCCCTATGCCTGGCTGTCACCTCTTCTGTCATATCTCTCATCGACTATGGCCTCCCGGTCTATGGGTCAGCACAGCAGTCAGCCCGCAGCAAGGTTCACCTTACACTTAACAAAGCCTGCAGACTTATCACCAGTGCACCTAGACATACACACACTTGTCAGCTGTACGCCTTGGCTTCCCTACTCAACCTGGATGAGAGGCTCATGTATCAAACCTGCCAGCTCACCTTTAAAGCCCTGCATGGCCTATCTCCCACTGGCCTATCTGGCTCTATTCACCGAACTCATGACTGTGAACACCCGCAGCTCATCCAAAACAACTCTGGTCATACCAAGAGCTAGGACTTCACAAGGCCAAAGGGCATTCCCCTACAGAGCACCTACCTGGTATAACTCACTCCCTATCAGTATCACTGACTCCCCCACATTAGCAAGCTTTAAACTCAGCCTCAGAAACCACCTGTTCATCTCACGCAGGTGCTGCTGCCACTAAATAAAAAAAAACAAAAAAACTCTGACAATGCTCGCTGAGCTGCACTCCCCCCTTCCCCCACTTACCTCCTCCCATTACCACCCTCCTTCCCTGGCCTTCCCTCTTCTTTCTGCTCCCCAGCCCTTCTCCCTCTTACCCCACTCCTCTCCTACTCTCACCCCCCAACCCTAACTTTTAACTTATTTACTATCATATGTATTGGAGTCTACTGTAACCCTGAATGGTATCTTTCTTGAATCTGTATTAACTGTTGTTTCTTGTGCTGCTGTCTGCTGTCCTCTATGTGATGAGGTACCTTTGTAAATGAGCCCCCTGGCTCAAAGGTCATTAAACTGATGTTTAAATAAATAAATAAAATAAATGAGACCTACCAAAATTGTACCCGAACCTTTTTCCTGCCTAGAGAGCACCAGCACGTTGAGAGTGTCCAAGCCTAATAGGAATAAGTTTTTGTTCCTGCCTTAGATTCTGAAGTTTACTGTGATAAGATACTGTGTTCTGTTCAAAATAATGGGCCCATCTCACTAGTTACATTCGAATACCCCATCCTGCCCAGGTCTACATATCACAAGTCAGTTACACAAGCAGATATTTAACACCTGCTCAATGCAAAACTTGCAGGCCTGTGATGCAAACCAGTGATGCAAACCAATCTTGAGTACATACTCCAGGGCAAAGCCATGTTATTCACTGACCATGCCTTAATGCTTTGCCAACCTCCTTGAGACTGTTCCCTGTTCAATGAAGGATAAGGCGAGTCACCTTCAGATTATTTCACTGCACAGACTGACGACAGAGCACCAGCTACTGTAGTGCTTACCTCCTCCTGATTCCCTGAGACGTCGAGGGACCCCAGAAGCGATCCTGTCTGGATGGAGGCAGTACAGACAAACTATAAAACTGCACTATCACATTTCCAACAACTGCGTATCCTTTAAAAACTAATTAGCCAACTAAATAACTTTACTTATGAATTGTGCAACAACTTTGGAGGGGGAGATGACCCTATAAGGTGCTCCACACATGTAGAGCTCCAGAGCTCTGTCTGAAAGTGCAGAAAACACCTAGGGAATTATCAGTGAAACAGCAGGAAGCCTTTCCACTGTTGATCATTTAACCACTTATTATAAAAAAGATCTAAGAAATAGAGCTTTCTGATTGGTTGTAAACATTCTATTAGCCCTATGTTAATCTTTGATTAACATACATGTACTGCTTAATCATATGCTGAACAAGGTTTATCACTATTTAAAAAACATTTGTATTATAATAGCAATAAGGCAGTCCAAGGGGTTATGTTAATGGTCAATTAATCATCCTCTAGCATGCTAAGCAGCTAAGGACCCATATTTTTTCTTACAAGAAATGCATATGATAGCCACAGAGTCTACTGTATTTAGGAGGGAATGGGTAGTGTAAGCTAATGGGGCAGGAGATTGCACCTGGAAAAAGGCAGTTGCCATATTAGTGAGCAGATTCACAAGGTTCCATCTCACCCAGAGTATAAAGGATCCCAAGGGTAGGTTTGTTCTTCTAAGAGGTTGCATAGACTACACAGTATGGGAAACATATACGGCCCTAACAATGATTCATCTGCCTTTTTCATGTCCTTAGCTAATGCAATGTCTTCATTTTCACACCTACCTTTTGTGCTGGGGAAATTGAACCTGGTTTTGCCCCTGATATAGGCAGAACATTGTTTACTGGAGCAGGTTTGTCCTCAGCACAAGGAGCACTCAGAGACATGAATGATTCCCCATGAGTGTGTGACCCATGGATGATTCTTTCCCCCACCGAAAAAGAAAATGTGTTTTACTCACCAGTTCACAATTCCAACTCCAGGATCAACTACTTCCTTATAAGCCAGGACATCCTCCATTGATTACACATGTGTGGCATGGGTGTAGGCAGGCATACTCCAAGCACTCCATGGTGTGCAATTTTATTTAAGGGGGCTAGCAAATAGGCTCTGAACTGCTTCCCTTTTCCATGAAAACTAACAAAGAAAATACTGAACCTTTCTGTAATTTTATTCATAGGAGTTGAAACTAGAAGGACTGGTCATTTATACTCTCTTTGCATCCCAAGGACAATACAACTTTACAGGCTCTGGGCTGGTATGTGGGTGTCTTAGGGAATAATGCATGGCATTTGTATTTACCCATGCATGGCAACAATCACTGTCATGAGATACAAAAGTTGTATTTATTGTGCCAAATGAGGCAACAAACATGGTCCTGGTGCACATTTGTATATTGTCTAGCTACATCCGGGGGTAGCTCACCCTAACGGGGGGGGGGAGTAGCAGTGAGTCCACTTGGTGTGCAGATCTGAAATCCCTGGCTACATCCCTGATGTGTGGTATATCCTCTAGGGTCCCCACAGATCATTCCCTGGTATGGCTTCGACACGCCTTCACTCAGGGATCAGAAAAGGATGTCTCTTGGAAGCTGAACAACCAGTTACTGAAAGACAAATTCATAGCTGATAAAATCAGAGAATCAATCAAGACCTTCACACAGCAGAACTCAGGCTCAGTTGAAAAACTGGATTTAGAGTGAGCGGCTTGCAAAAGTACAATGTGTGGGGAGTTCATTAGTTATTTACTAAAAGAAAAAGGGGCAAACAATTAGAGACAGATATCAGAGGTTGTGACAGTGTAAACACTACACTGGGAAACAAGAGGTTAACCTCTTGTTTGAGGCTGAGGAAATGCAGAGAATGCAATATGAACAGACAAGGGGGGGTGCCTCTCCAGGTGTGGCTAATTAGAGGGATGGCTGAAAAGGCAGAGAGAATCCAGCAAGGAGTTAGTTAGAAGCTGGAAACTGCTGCAATGTGAGACAGGAACCAGAGCTGAACGCCAAAGAGAATGATTAAGTATTGGAGAGAGCCTTTGGGGAAAAGCTGAAACCTGCTACTGAGAAACAAACCGTTTCTAGAGCAGAGAGTCCTGAGGTAAAGGATCAGTCTAGCCAGCTGGGCCAAAAACAGTGAGTGGAACGTACTGCTGATAACCGCCTACAAATAAGGCAACAAGGGAAAACTGTCTGTGTTTTATTTGAGTCTGTGCATTCAAAACTGTTGGCCCACAAACCGTTTGTTTTGTTTGAGACTGTATATTGAACAGGCTGCTGGTCCACATAGGTGGTTCAAAGATTCCTTTGTCAAGTCAGCCTGAAAGAACTGTTTTGTGTTAACCTTTATGTTACCTGACAAGGCTGGAGAAGTTGAACTGACTGATTATGCTTTTCTGGAGCAACAGCTTACATTTGAAGCAATAAAAGTACATTTTGTTTTATGAACTTTAAGCCTACTGTGTTGCCTCTCCATCTACCACAGGCCAGCTTGTCACAGAGGTCTAGAAGCCAAACTGAATCCCTCCACTCTGGACCATGTCAGAACATCACTATATTGTTTAAGGGACAGATATATCGAACTGCTCAGAGAAAAGGCAGAACATGCAATTTTTAAAACTTGTACAAAACACATAGAACATGGCAAGAAGGCAGAGAAGCTAATGGCCAGCAGCTTAAAAAACAGGAAGCCTCCTGCCTTATCTCGTTGATTAGAGCAGAATATGATGGCACACCCAACACCTCACCCAGACACAATGCACAGCAATTCTTCAAATTCTACAAGTTATGTGCACCTATATCATCCCCCATTGACTCCCTAGAGATATCCTCATATCTGCATTCTACCACATTGCCGTCTCTGTTACCCAAACAAAATATTAAACCAGCCAAACCAATTACACAGGCTGAGATAATAATAATAATGATAATAATAATAACTTTATTTATTAAGCGCCTTTCAAGTTTGTCAAGGCGCTTTACATAAAATTAGTAAAACAGAAAGAATAAAACAGCTATATAAAACAGATATTCAATAAAAATCCAATATTCAGTATTAATAACTAGGATAGGCTCGATGCCATAAGAAAGCTTTTAACGCTTGTTTAAAGCCCCCACAGTCACGCACCCCCTAAGCTGACGGGTAGAGAATTCCAAAGGGCTGGGGCTGCGTACATAAATGCATGGGCCGCTGAAGATTTTAAAAATACCCTTGAAATCTCTAGCAACCCCTCATCAGGTGAGCGGAGCAATTGCTTGGAGCAGTAAGGGGACAGAAGCTCGGTTAGGTAGTCTGGGCCAAGTCCATGTAGGGCTTTATAAGTCAGTAGTCCGACTTCGAAGGTGATCTGCCACTGAATTGGCAGCCAGTGCAGTTCGCGCATCACCGGTGAGATGTCCGGGGAGTCCCCGTCAACCTGGCTGCAGCATTCTGCACCAGCTGCAGGCAGCGGATATCAACCCCCGGTAGCCCTAAGTAATGGGAGTTGCAATAATCAAGGCGCTCGGTCACAAAGGCATGGATCAGCGTGGGAAGGTCACTGGACAGAACAAGGTGCTTGATCCTAGTGATGGTCCTTAGGTGGTAAAAGGATGACTTGATGACAGCCGACACCTGAGATCACAGTGTCGGCCCATCATCAAGCATCACCCCTAGGTCCCATACCAGTTCAGAGGTAAGGAGCTGGGAGGCCCCCAGGAAAAGCCTCATAGGCTGACCAGCCCCTGACCCCCCATCTGGTGACCTGGATCCACAACCATCACCTCAGTCTTTCCTGAGTTCAACTTCAGCCAGCTGGAATTCATCCAATCCTGGATTTCAGTGAGGCAGTTATTAAATACCAAGAGTGCACTATCCTGGTCAGGTGTGGAAGACAGGTAGAGCTGGGTATCATCAGCATAGCAGTGAAACCTCAGCCCATACTGTCTTACAGTGTCTTTGAGGGGCAGCATATACACCACGAACAACATGGGGGACAGCACTGAGCCCTGAGGGACTCCATATGACAGAGAGAGAGGGGGTTGGAGGAATAAATCCCTGACACCAACCTCTGAGTTCTGCCAGTGAGAAAGGACTTAAACCACCTGAGGACAGTACTAGTCAGGCCACAGATGAACCTCAGCTGCTCAAGCAGCACCCCATGGTCCACGGTGTCTTGAAGACAGATCAAGGAGCACCAAGATGGAACACCTTTTCTGGTTTCTCACCATCAGGAGATAATGGCTTCCATTAAAGCCCTGTCCCCGGATAAACCCCCTGGGCCAGACAGCTTCCCGTCCAATTTTTGTAACACATTTTCCTAGGACTGGAACCCTTATTAACTAGAACATTCACATACGATACATATATGTATATATATATATACAAACATATATATATGATAAAGTGGAGGCAGTCCAGAGGAGAACAACTAAAATGGTGTGGGATCTGCATCAGAAGCCCTACAAGGAGAGATTAAAGGACCGAAATATGTACACCCTGGGGAGAGGAGGGGGAGGGGATGTGATAGAGATCTCGAAATACCTCATGGGAGTAAACAAGGAACAGGAAGGAAGGAAGTATTTTTCAGAAAAAAGGGTGCTCAAGAACAAGGGAACATGCTATGAAGGTGAGGGTAGATTCAGGAGAGATGTGAGGAAGTACTTCTTCACAGAAAGAGTGGTGAATTCTTGGAACAGCCTTCCAGCAGAGGTGGTTGGGGTAAAAACAGTGGTGGGGTTCAAGAATGCATGGGGTAGGCATAAGGGAATCTGTGTGGAAGAGGGGGAGGTAAAATGGGCCAGAGAACAAACAGTACCTGTGGTGCTACTGTAGGTAGGTTAAAATGGGCAGACTAGGTAGGCCAAGCAGTCCTTATCTGATGGCAGTTTCTATTTTTCTATAAGGGGAGATCTGATGCAGTGCTATCAGAAGCCACGATCACCTGTTCCTGAAACCCAAGAAAAGACCAGATAATGTAGAAAATTACAGGCCTATCTCCCCTACCGACCAGGATATGGAGATTCTGGCCAAGGTATTGGCTGAAAGCATTAATGCAGTGTGTGCAGGGGCCTCATCAGAGATGAGCAAGTTGGTTTTATGCCCACTAGAAATTCTGCAGACCACCTCAGAAAATCAGTACACATCTTCTGCATATCTGAGGACCTGGCATCCCCCTTGGCACTGGTGTTCTTGGACATGGAGAAGGCTTTTAACAGGGTGTCATGGCCCTCTTTTCTTGCCATCTTAAGAAAATTTTATTTCCCAAAAGAATTTACGCAGTGGGTCCAGATACTATATTTTGACCCAAGTACTTGCATTTACTTCAGTGGAATCTTCTCTCCCTCCTTCCCTTTGCACTGTGGTAGGAGACAGGGGTGCCCCCCACACACACACACTTTTTAACTTATATTTGGAACCCCCGATTAGGAATTTGATATCAAACCTAGACCTCACAGGTATAACAACTGGCATGAAGGAATTTAAATGATTTGTTTATGCAGATGATATCCTGTTGCAGCTCACTCATCCCAAAACATACATCCAGGCAGCCCTAGCCACCACAGAAGATTCTGGACATCTGTCAGGATACAAACTTAATACCAACAAACCAACTGTATAGCCACTGAATGCCTTGGTAATAAAACAGGATATCACACATACAGGCCTGGAATGGTACCCCCAAAACAGTTTAGAGATAACCAGAGACCCACAAACACTTAAGAAACTTAACATGGATGACCTGCTCCTGAAATTCAGCTGAGATTTAGATCAGCAGAAAGCTTTTCCTAGAAACATAGAAATACAGAATCTGTCAGCAGATAAGGACCATACAGCCTATCTCGTCTGCCCATTTCCCTACGTGGTTTAGCAATCCCTAGTCTTATCCGGACTGCCTTTCCCCTGCTCTGCTGTACAGCACGGTGCCTTTATGCTTATCCCATGCACTTTTGAATCCCTGTACTGTTTTCACTTCCACCACCTCCGCTGGTAGGCTGCTCCATGGATCCACCACCCTTTCTGTGAAAAAATACTTCCTAGCATTCCCCTTAAGCCTCCCTCCTTCCCTCCAGCCTCATGTTATGTCCCCTTGTCCTTGTGCACTTTCATCTCCGAAATATGCTCCCATCCTGTACCCTGTTTATTCCTCTAAGGTATTTGAAAGTCTCAATCATATCCCCTCTCTCCCTTCTCTCTTCTACTGAATAGATATTTAGTTCCTTGAGTCTTTCTTGTGGTGCAGTCCATGTATCATTTTTGTTGCTCTTCTCTGGACTGTTTCCATTCTGTCTATGTCCTTCCTGAGATGCAGTCTCCAGAATTGGATACAGTATTCCAGATGAGGCCTCACCAGTGATCTATACAATGGCATCACCACTTCAATCCTCCTACTGGTTATGCACCTTCCTATGCACCCCAGCATTCTGCTTGCCTTCCCCGCTGCTTTTTCACATTGTTTGGCTGACTTCAGGTCATCAGATTTGATAACCCCCAGGTCTCTCTCTCCTGACTTGTGGTGGCTAGAACCTGTCCCCCCATCCTGTATTCCTCTCTTGGGTTTCTGTGTCCCAGGTGCATTATCTTGCACTTCTTAGTGCTGAAACCCAACTGCCAAACTATTGACCATTTCTCAAGTAGTCTTAGGTCGTTTCTCATTTTATCTAGCCCCTCCTGTATGTCAACTCGGTTACAGATCTTGGTGTCATCTGTGAACAGGCATACTTTCCCTTCCAGTCCCTCTGTAATGTCGCTTATGAAGACATTTAATAGAACTGGACCCAGCACCAATCTCTGTGGAACCTTACTGGTCACCTCCCCTCTTCTGATTTTATGCCATTTACTACCACCCTCTGGGCTCTGCCTTTCAGCCAGTTACCAACCCATTTTACCACTTTAGAGCCAACACCCAGATTCCCCAATTTGTTAAGCAACCTTCTATGAGGAATGGTGTCAAAGGCCTTACTGAAATCAAGGTAGGCCACATCCACTGCCCCTCCCAGATCCATCACCCTAGTCACCCAGTCAAAGAAATCGATAAGATTAGTCTGACAGGACCTACTCTAAGTGAATCCATGCTGCCTTGGATCTTTTGCACCACTTGACTCCAGGAACTTCACTACCCTCTCCTTAAGCAGAGACTCTATCAGCTTCCCCACCACTGAGGTCAGGCTTACAGGTCTGTAATTGCCTGCAACCTCCCTACTTCCAGTCTTGTGCAGGGGGACCACCTCTGCCCTCCTCCAGTCCCCAGGTACCTCCCCCGACTCTAGTGATTGGTTGAAGAGGGTTGTCAGAGGACCTGCTAGGACTTCCCTGAGTTCCTTCAACACTCTAGGGTGAATCCCATCTGGCCCCATTGCCTTGTTTGTCTTTACTTTTCCTCATTCCTCCAAGACTCTATCCACCATAAATGGGCTGGTGTCCACCTCTCCCCCATGTACATTTTTCCTCATGAGTCTTGGCCCCTCCCCTGCCTCTTCCTTGGTAAATACTGAGCAAAAATATTTGTTCAGTGCCTTAGCTTTTTCAAGGTCATCCTGCACCCACCCACCCTCTCCCTTCTTTAGCCTAAAATACCGTTTCTGGTCTTCTTCCTCTCACTTATATAATGGAAGAAGGTCTTGTCCCCCTTCTTAATAGCCTGTGCTATTCCTTCCTACATTCTTGCCTTAGCCCCTCTGACAGCTTTCCCAGCTTCTCTCTGCTTCTCCAGATATTTCAGTCTGCCTTCTTCTTTCTGTGTCTGCATACTAAGGTTCATATTAAGGTGAAGGAAAAGAGCTAGTAGACTGAGGCCCATAATGTTCTTATACTAAGCCAAAGGGTAATATGATAAATTATACCCAGAGTTAATTAACTTGTCCAGACGATGTTTAAAGATATTCTTAGTATCAGTCATGACCACAGTAGATGGAAGTTTATTCCATGGTCCTATTGTACACAGAGTGAAGAAACATTTCTGATTATTATGCTTAAAAGATTTCCCAACCAGCTGAAATGAGTGACCTCTACTGTTGAGTGTAGAATACCTGAATTTGAGACCTAACTCAGTCATGACATAAGGACCATGCATAACATCATATAGAAATAAAAGATCACCTCTCAAGCATCTAGTAGAAAGTGGCATAAGCTTCAGAGTTTCTAACCTATGTTCCTAAGATACAGATTCAAGACCAGATTTTTTTTATTAAATTTTCTTTGAAATTTTTCAAGGGACCCATCATCAGATATTTTAAAAGGGCACCATATCTGTGAGGCATACTCGAGATGAGTTCTGACACATGACCTAAAAACGGGCATCAGCACTTCACGATCTCTAGATCTGATGTTGCGAAGGATCAACCAAACAACCTTGCTTGATGTACAAATAACAGAATGCAAATGTTTAGAGAATGTGAGATCACTGGAGATGGTAATTCCTAGGTCCCTCTCATCAGTAGTGGAACTAAGCAATGAACCATTCAGTGAGTATGAAAAGCTAGGATTATTTGATCCCAAATGCATCACTTTGCACTTGGTGTTGTTTAGTATCATACCCCATGTATTTATCCAGCTAAAAATAGTATCAAGATCATGTTGGATAAGAGCTATCTGGTCAGAATTAGAACAAAGTCTCCCAATTTTCACATCATCTGTGTATTTTTTTTTTTCCAATTCTATTTATGCTCCCTACCTTTGGGGCATCTCTCAGGTTCCCATGCTCAGCTCTGCAGCTCCACCGCCTGTCTGAACCATCCTCCGTGATTCAGGATACCGGACTCTCCCATCCCCTCGGAGAGGCCCCAGGATCCCCAGTGAGAGGTGAAGGTATGGCCGACGTTGGACATGTGACCTTGGGCTCCTGATGGCCGCCGTCACCTCACCCACTGAAAGGGGAATTTTTACTTTTTGATTGTTTCCCCCGAAGCTTGGGACATGCAATGACATCCAGCTCAGCTAGTGCATGCTTCCGTACACCCCTGAAAGACGTCTGCCGCAGCTTCGCTCCCCTGCAATCTTGCAGCCGTGTACTGTAGTACCTCCAGCCACCGCTAGAGGTCACCAGTGCATCAGCTGGTGGAAACTCTCCTCCCGGGGAAGGAGAGCTGTCTGTAGGACACTCAATCCTTCACTATCCATACCAACCCCTGATGACCCGGGCTCGTTCCCGAACCCAGGTCGCCGGCGAGGCGTGAGGTGTGGTTTCCAGCACCTCAATCCTCAGTGAAACTGGGCTGGAACATCATTTATTTTGTTGTAATAGAAATGCATGTTGAGTTAAGTCAGCTATGAAAGCTTAGAAAAGACAAGGACCAAGAACACATCCTTGCGGTACACCGTTCAAAACCCTACCAGTGTTGGAGAGGTTACCATTGATAGTCACTCTTTGAGTTCTATCACAAAGCCAATTTTCAATCCAGACTGTTATATAATTATTTATATTGAGTCTCCTGAGTTTGTGAATTAAAGCCCAATGTGGCATGGTATCAAAAGCCTTGCTGAAATCTATAAAAATTACATCACATGGTATCCTACTATCCAAAAAGATACTAAAATGTTCATAGAAACAGAGCAAAGTAGTTGAACAGCTTCTATCCCTTCTGAAGCCATGTTGCTCTAAATCATTTGCATCTATAACAGGTGCAATGATATCCTTAAGGAGGCTCTCCATAACTTTGCAGATAGAAGAAGTTAAACTTATGGGCCTGTAATTTTCCCAGTTATCTTTAGAGCCTTTTTCATGAATTGGTACAACTGTTGCGTCTTTCCATTCAGTAGGAATATAATTATTCAGTAGCAAGAGTTCAAACAAAAGCTTGAGTGGCAAGGAAATGTGGTCATCCAGTAAATATAATAAATGGCCCGCTATATTATCTGGATCTGAACAAAATTTTCCTTTCAGTGTACATAATTTTTTTTGAATAAGTTCCTCAGTGAAGATAATTGGTGGATCAGAATGATTTGGAATAGGTTGTGGTGTATAAGTATCAGATGATGTAAAGATCTTGCAAAATTCAGTATTAAATACTTCAGCCATAGTTTTAGGGTCATGAATAAGATGATTTTCTGTTATAAGAGGCCCCACCATAATGTTTTTCTTAATGAGTTGATATAAGAATAAAATTATTTTGTGTTGGATTTATTAGCTGTCTTAGCCAGTTTCAGTTCCCATCTGGATTTAGCTTTTTTAGTACTGGATTTGCATTTCTTGTTGGATTTAATATAGGACTCCCAATTAGGTGTAGTCTTGTTTTTAAGAAATTTCTGATATTTTTTGTTTTTATATCTGATAAACCTTTTGATGTTATAGTTCATCCATTTTGGTATCTGTTTCCCATCTGTGTTTTTTATTTTTGAAGGGATCCCTTAGGCCAGTAATGAGTGATGTAAATGTAGCCCAATTTTGTTGAGGGGTTGATGAAGGAAGGCAAATACCCAATCAAAATTCTCTAAATTCTGTTTAAGAGCAGTAAGATTAGCGTATCATACAAATAAATAATAGAGGAATTATGGTTATAAGTAAAGTGATTCTGTAGGGTGAAAAGAACTGAATTATGATCACTGTCTCTGACTGGGGAGGGTATTTTGATGTCCCTAATTTCTAAATCAGCACTAACCAGGACAAGATCCAAGATATAATTGCCTCTAGTGGCTGATGTAACCCATTTTTTCATATGAAGTTCAAGACGGATAGCCAAACACTTGTTGCCTTTATAACTAGAAGTAGAAGAGACTGCCAGTCAATACCAGGGATATTAAAATCACCAGAGATGATAACATTTCCCATTTGATTGGCAAATTCAAATTCTGACAAAATAGCATCCAGGATTTGAATGAGTGAATTAGGGGGAAGGTAACATGTCCCTAGGATAATAAAATCCTTATTTGAAAGAAAAGTTTCAATCCATAGAGTTTCAGTTGGAAGGTTATGTGTTTTTACCATAGTGGAAATGTTCACAGCATTGATTTTGTTGTTGATAAATACAGCCCCCCTCCCCCCAACACATACACCCTTCCTATCCTGTCGATTTTGTATGTAGGAAGCAAAACCAGGTAGATGCCTAACCCAAACGAAATTCTCATCTCCCCAGGTTTCACAGACAGAGATGGTATGTATATCATTGTTGACTGCCCTGATTTGTAGTTCATCATATTTCTTATTTAAGCTCCTAGCGTTAAAGCTAAGGAATTTCAAATATTGACTGGAAAATTTACTTGAATTAAGAGAGGAGGAACTGATCCTCGACTCCCCCCCCCCCAAAATCTAGTTTAAACAGTTATTAATTATTGACAGAAACTGCTTGCTCAGTAAGGCTTTTCCTCGTCTACTGAGGTGTAAACCGTCAGAGCAAAAAAGTTCAGGTCGGTCTGAAAACTCCTCCCAATGGGTGATGCAGGTGATGTTTTGATGCAGACACCACTGTCAGAGACAATTAGTGATGATTTTGATTTTTAAATTAAGGGAAAAAGAGCATCTGGGTACAGGTAAAATCTCTGAGAAGCAGATGTCACACCCAAGTTCAGTTAGTTTATTAGTCATAGCAATGAAGGCTGATTTAATATTTTGAATAGAATCCTTGTAAATATTTTTGGCTCCCACGTGAATAATACAGAGTGGATTAATATCCTGAGAACAAAATATATTATCAGCCATGCGTGTGATGTCAGCAATGATAGCTCCACTGAAACTAGAGCAGGTCCTATTGTGTTTATCTGGTTCACAAACAGCCCTGTCCAGGTGTTTCACAATAGTCACCCACTACGAACATTTGTCTAGAATATGTGTCATCCATATTATAAATGGGTAAAGGTATTGCATTTTCAGGGATTCTGGTTAAGACATTATTGGATGAAAAATGAATTAATGGGATATCCGAGGTAAGTATAGGGGCTGGAATCTGAACACTAGGATTTAACATGCCCACATTACTAACTGATATACCTATGTGGGTACTGTCACTAGTTGTGTCCTCTATAAGTGAGCCCACTGGCCCAGTGGAAAGAGGGGACAGAGGATCAAAACTATTATGCAGCAGGATATTAAAATACTCCACCCTTCTTTTTTTACTGACTTTTGACCTCTGAACATTATACCCAGTGGAATCTTCAGCACAGTTATCATGACACAATTCGTCCTCTCTTGCTCTTTTTTTTGTAGATTCTACTGGAAGAATACAGGGATTACTAATAGGGATAAGGCAACTGTCGCCTACTGATGTCAATAAGACTGAGGCAGTAGTGGAGACAGGATTAGGTGAGGCTGAGACAAGGCACATATCAGAGCAGTCACTCACCTAATGGAGCCTTTTGTACAAATTATTCTGACTAGACTCAAGTGCCAGCAAACGTTTGTAAAACATGCTGATCTCGCATTGCAGCACCACATTTTCAGTACATTTAGAACACTGGAATGGGTGACCGTCATTAGTTATAGCCTGTAGATTGAACATATTACAGGTCATGCATTTATAGGCAACTTCACCCGTGGTGGTAGTGATAGTAATAGTATCGCACGGTGGACTTAGGGTGGATGCCATGATTCCTACTAAGCTATTGGATGTGCAACAAGCACACATAAAGCACACACCTGAACTGACCGAGCTACTCTGCCTAATACACCGTATACTTGTAAGTGGACCTTAACCAGCCCAACACCGCCGAATGCTCTTAACACATGCTAGATGCGCGTGTCTTAGTGCACGTCTTCACGCACAACGCTGTGCATGCCCTGCTCAGTGCTCGCCCTGCTCGCACTGGGAGTGTTAAAATACACCAGAGTGACCTGGAAGTGCCCCAATAAGGTCACGCAGTCTCAGAGAATTAAAATGCTTCTAAGTGAGACAAAACTCTGTGGATATTTGGTTTTATATTTGTTGTTTTTAATATTGTGTATTAAATTGCTTATTTGTTGTTTTAACATTGTATAAGCACTTTGATTTCTGAAAAGCACTCTATAAATAAAATATGATTTGATTTGATTTGAACACACACAACAAGTGTTTAGAGGTCAAATGAGCTAATAATAGTGCATTAAATACCCAAGTCGTGACCCGGAAGTGCCCCAGTAAGGTCACGCAGTCTCTGAGAATTAAAATGCTTCTAAGTGAGACAAAACCCTGCGAAGTCCACTCATGCGTGGAGCTGGCAGTGTCAGAATGTCTATGGTGCCTTCAAAAATAAAAACTAAATGCCCCCACTTGAGCAGTATTTTCTGGGTGTAAGGCTGGAAACTACGGCTCACTCTTCCTGCTTCCTGTGTCAGTTTGCAGGGCTCCAAACACGCTCCAGCGCGGTGTATAGGTTTAAATGCACACAAGAATAAAGCAGGAGAGATGCAGTTTTAAAACGCAGAGCAGTCTCTGCACAACACACACAACAAGTGTTTAGAGGTCAAATGAGCTAATAATAGTGCATTAAATACCTGAGTCGTGACCCGGAAGTGCCCCAATAAGGTCACGCAGTCTCTGAGAATTAAAATGCTTCTAAGTGAGATAAAACCCTGTGAAGTCCTCTCATGCGAGGAGCTGGCAGTGTCAGAATGTCTATGGTGCCTTCAAAAATAAAAACTAAATGCCCCCACTTGAGCAGTAGTTCCCGGGTGTAAGGCTGGGAACTATGGCTCACTCTTCCTGCTTTTTGTGTCAGTTTGCAGGGCTCCAAACACGCTCCAGCACGGTGTATAGGTTTAAGTGCACACAAGAATAAAGCAGGAGAGGTGCGGTTTTAAAATGCAGAGCAGTCTCTACACAACACACCCAACAAGTGTTTAGTGCCTCTTTATATTTCCTGAATGCCTTACTTTTTTTCTCGCACTTTCTCGGCTACTGACTTAGAGAACCACAGTGGCCATTTCTTTTGCTTTTGCTAAGCAATCTGACACATTGACTTGTCACTTCTGCGATGGATCTCTTGAGCCTCAGCCACTGTTCTTCTACCCCCTCCCCCCCCCCGTATCTTCTGTGGCCAGGGCAATTTTCAGTTGTTCCCCCATCTCCATGAAGTTGGCCTTCCAGAAATCTAGGATCTTAATCTTTGAATGGCTTTCTTCTGCCAACGTGTTTACTCTAAACCACACAGTTCTGTGGTCACTGGTACCAAGGGAACTGCCCACCTCAAAATCCATGATTCTGTCCCCGTTTGTCAGCACTAAGTCCAGTACAGCTCCCTCCCTGGTGGGCTCAACCACCAGCTTCTGTAGGTTTGCCCCATACATGGCAGACATGAGGTTCCTGCTCCTTGATGTACTTGCAGTCTGGGTATTCCAATCTACATCCGGCATGTTGAAGTCACCCCATTAGTAGTACTTCTCCCTTGGCTGCCATATTATGGATGGCTTCCACTAATACTAGATCTGCATCCTCCCTCCCTGTGCGGGAGGCCTGTAAACTACTCCAGCATGGATGGTTGTTTTGTTCCCCGACTCCAGAGTGACCCACCAATGCCTCTGCTTCTTTCCTGGATTCCCGAGTCTCCATAGCTTTAATCCCTTCCTTTACATACATAGCAACCCCTCCTCCCCTCTTCCCTTCCCTATCCTTTCTAAAAAAGTGTATACCCTGGTATGGCTGCATCCCAGTCATGGTTCCCTGCGTACCATGTCTCCGGAATAGCCACAATGTCCAGATCTGTGTCTGGCATCAGTGCCGTTAGGTCTGGTATTTTGTATCCCAGACTGCGGGCATTTGTGTACATGACCTTCCACTCTGTGTATCCCCTTAATGTTCCTTGTTTACTGGTCTTTGCCCTGTGCCGCATTAGTGATGTACCTTCAATTCTTTTCCCCTTTGTAACCATGGTAGTTTTATGGTTAGATATTGTGCTAGTTATTAGGTTCTCACTGCTTTCAGTTATGTCCTGAAGGGGAGGCTATGATAATCCCCCTGATTGTCTATGCCTCCCCCCATGGCAAGTTTAAATGATCATTAAGGATGCACTTAAACTTCTCAGAGAGAATACCTTTGCCTCCCCTGGATAGATGCAGGCCATTTGGAGAATATAGTCCTTCATCCCTTCAGGTGAGGTTCCAGTCCCCATTGAAGCCATAACCCACCTCTCTGCACCATTTCTTCAGCCATTTGTTGAATTCAGTGATGTGACTGTCCCTCTCTTCCACCTTGCCATGGACAGGTAGCACCTCTGAGATGGTGACAGAGTGTGCTACTTGCCCAAGTCTCCTCCCCAGCTCCCTGAACTCTTCCTGTACTCTTCCTACATCTACTCCCCCCCAGCTAGGTCATTAGTCCCCAAGTGAATAATGACATCCAGCTCCCACCCTCCTTGCTACCACCCTTGCAATCCTAAGAATTCGCTTGCCCTCCTTTTGAACTGTGCCTCCAGGTAGGCACATTACCTCCCTCTCACTATTTCTACCTGACCCCAGCTCAATCCCCCGGATAATGGAGTCCCCAATCAGGATTTGCTTCATCCTCCTGTGTGTTCTCCTTACATCTGCCCTTGGGGTTCCATCCTGGATGACCCCTTCATCCCCCATGGTGTTCACTTCCGGAGATGCTGTGCAATCTCTGTAATCTGCCAGGGCGGCATATGAGTTTTGAAGTGCCACCGGCTGGGGGATGTGCCTCCGTGCTGCCTCCTGCACTCTCCCTGAGCCCACCATAGCCCATCCTTCCCTCTTTCTTGGCAATCTCTGAGGGAGCGGTGGTGGACATGGTGGTCTCTGTATGGGGGGAAAGGTAGCCTTTATCATTGCCAACTCTGCTCATAACCCAGCTACCTCCTCCCTCAATACAGAGAGGTGCCTTCAGATAGGGCAGCACTGCAGTGTCCAGAAAGTCTTTCTGAACACTGTTGCTCCACATCTGCTGCAAAACACCACACCCATCATCTTCCTTCTACTATCCTTGCCCTAAATGCCCCTTATTGCCCTGTACCCTCTGCTGCTCTTCTATACCATATCCAGTGCCCAACTATATATGTTTGTACTGTCAATACTCTTTGGTGGTATAATGTATCAAGGAATGTAGATTTATGTCAGGGTGTGGTGTGTGCTTACATTGTGTACTGAAATAAGATGTCTAACAGTGTGTGTGTATGCAGTCAGCTGGTACTGTATGATGTCACAGGTTAACAGTAAAAAAAATAATGCGCTAAGGGTGGATGGGGTGTGGGGTGGGGGGATGGGCCCCTTCTGACCACTAGAGACAATCAGCCACACCAGCAAACTCCCACAGAAACACTCAGCTGCACCTACAAAATCCCCCAATCAGGTAACTTTCCAAATGAATCCAGAAAGCAACCTGGTACCAACTGACTCACCTTATGGGCCAGAATTAATGTAATTAAAATGCACGCTCTGCTGACTCTACCCCTCTGCATCTCAGTATGTTATCACCAACCTCCTGGTTTGATAAGATCTACTCCACCATATCTAAAATGATCTGGGCAGGCAAAGCTTCATGCCGTGCATATCACAAACTTGCTGCCCCCAAATATGCAGGAGGCCTTAGGCTCCCTCATTTTAACCTGTATTACTGGGCCAGCCATGCTAGCAAATATCTATGACGGGCAGCACCAGGTGCGCCCGAGGAGGATAACTCATATAAACCATTGTGGCTCAAAACAGAAAAGCAAAAAGTGACAGAAGTCCACATAGCCCTTTACGCAATATTATTTGTATCATATAAACAACTACCAGCCAAGATCAAGAACTCAGTTGTTAGTACCACCAGCTCTCTCTCCCCAGCTGCTCACATACCCCATCCTCGCCGTTCCTGGTCACTCTCAGCTCTCTTTTCACTACCTCTCCCTGCCTGTTTCTTTTTTTTCTTTTCTTTCACCCTACACCAGCTATGAGTTCCCTCCTCCATCTGCTCCTTCCCCTTCTTTCCCTCCTTGTCCTTCCTCCCTTGTTCTCTCTCCCAGGACCCTGCCACCCCCAACCCGTACCCACTATCTACTTAATCAATACCAGCAGCACCTTGGGAATGCTCCACTTCTCGACCAGTCCTCCCCATGGGCCTCCACTTGGAAATATCTGGCTGCTTCTTAACACCGCTAAGATTGGTCTTAATGCCAGCCTATCTCTACTGTACCACATTGCATATCATCAGGGCTGTCGTATGGACTCTACTGCCCATACCCTAAAAGGAAACACAAATTATCACTCGGTTCAATGAAGCTCCTCATACTTCTCCTACTGATCTTGGGCAACGTCCATCCAAACCCTGGCCCGGGCTGTTCAAGCCTTCTGAAAAAGGCAGGGGCCCCTCACCATCGCAACCATTAACATCTGCAGGCTGTTACCAAAGCTTGATGCACTCCAAGCCTTTATCAGCCACTATAATCCTGACATCCTTGCTGTAGTTGAAACATGGCTGACCCCAAAAGTTCCTGATCTGTCAATTACCTTACAGGGCTACAGTGTTTTCAGACTGGGCTGTGTCTCTAAAAGGGAAGGGGGGCTGTGCCATCTACATTAAGGATAATCTCCTGGGGCACCTTGTTCCAACCTCCGTCCCTGTCTCCTCGGCCCAGCTTCTACCCATTAAAATTCTTCTAGGTCCCAATCAAAAAGCCCTCACCATCATCTCTGTATATATTCCACCTCAAGATCAAGATCTTGGCATCAAAGAATTTCTTAAATTCATCAGCTCCCAACCTCCTGGCTCTGAACACATTCTGCTTGGTGATTTCAGTATAAACTGGCTCGCATCTGATGTCTACACTCATAAGGATGCCCTTGTAGCTGCCAACCTCTCACAATTGGTCACCACACCAACTCGGATAAATTACAAAACTGGCACCAGTACCCTGCTGGACTTGGTTCTCACTTATCACCCTACCAGGATCTCTCATACCTCCATTCTCCCAGACTCTCTCAGTGACCACTCCCCGGTTATATGTGAATGGTCTAATAAATTTCTAAAGCCACCCCCATAATCGTTACCAGCAGAGTCCTCCCCCATGGTCAACTTACCCATCTCAAACAGTACCTATCCTTGCAAGACTGGCTGCCCATCTACAAAGCGACGGATGTTAACCTAGCCCTAGGCTACTTCATCACCGCCTTCAATAAGGCCGGTGACCTCTTTGCTCCTTCAAAAAAATGGAAAACAAAAGCCCTCTCTAACCCTTGGTTAACTGCGGAGCTCCTTTCCCAGCTGAAATCTAGGGACCACCTGTGGGCAGTGGCTAAAGCCACAGGCAAACAATCTGAAATCCAAAAATACAAACATGCCCATAATGCCTGCACAAAATCCATTCGTCTCACGAAAAGCTCATATTATAAGGATGTCCTCGCCAACACCTGGGGAAATGGTTGTGCTTTCTGGGACAATATCAAGGACATCACTGGGAAACAATCAAAGTCCCCTCCGGCCATGTTAATTGTTGAAGGGTCCACTACCCTTGATCCCATGGTCATTGCAAATACCTTTAACACGGCTTTTACTGACCTCAGTACTGTTCTACCACCTGATTTCTTCACAGTCAGTCACACCTCCTCTAACACACCCTGCACTCTGTCAAACCACCCTCATTTTTACTTCAGGGAGATTAAGATGAATGAAGCTCTCTGCCACATTGCCTCAGCCATCCAGAATCAGCAGTGACACCCTGGACCTTAAGCTACTATCATTTACACTTGACGAGGTCCTCAGTCCCCTAACTAAAATTCTTAACCTCTCTCCACACCAGTACATTCCCTGAAGTATGGAAAACTGCCACTGTGACCCCGGTCCACAAAAGTGGAGATAAGACCTGCCACTCTAACTACTGCCTGATCTCCATATTGCCACCACTATCAAAGGCCCTAGAGCGTATTGTTGCGGACCAGCTCACTGATCATTTGGACAAATATAATACTCTGTGCACACAACAGCACGGTTTTAGAAAAGGGCACAGTACCACCACTGCCCTGCTTGAATTTACCGGTGCAGTGCATAGTTCCCTTGGTAAAGGTCTTCTTACTGGGGCTGTCTTCATCGACCTCTTGAAGGCATTTGACATGGTCCATCATCGGCTGCTGTATGACCAACTGCTCCTTGCTGGCCTTGCACCGGACTTAGCCCGCTGGTTCAGAAGCTACCTTGACAACCACTCTCAAAGAGTAAAAATTGCCAATGTTATCTCGGACACCTTGCCTGTCCACTCTGGAGTCCCTCAGGGGTCCATACTGGGCCCTCTCCTTTTCAGCCTCTTTTTAAACTCCCTACCACAATCCTGCTCGAAACAAAGCATCCTGTATGCAGATGATGCTGTTGTCTTTTCTATGCACAAGGACCTTTCACCACTACAACACAGTCTCCAACTCATTCAGTGCTGTTGAAACATGGTTCTCCAATCATAAACTAGTCCTCAATCACAAGAAAATCAAGTCATTGCTATTCTGCAGTTCACATAACTGTTACAAGCAACACCCCCTTGCCTTCTCCACCAAGCAGGGGACTGTCCTCGAACAAGTTTACTCATTCAAATACCTAGGGAGTCTGCTTGACCCCAATCTCTCCTATATGGCTCACATTGACAGTGTAGCTAAAGCTGCCAACACGTGCCTTGGATTACTCTACAAACACAGGCAGCAACTCACCCCAGAGGTCCTGAAGATTGCCGTCCAGAGCTCTGTGGTGTCAATTATTGATTATGGCCTCATTATCTATGGCTCCACCATGACGTCCACCCTCTGACGTATAACAACTGCACTTAACAAAGCATGCCGACTCACAGCTGGTGCCCACCGCCTCACCCACACCTGTGCCCTTTATGAACAATCCGGATGGCTCCAACTCTCCAACCGTATAAAGTATCTCACATGTGCTATGGCGGGAAATATCAACCTTGACCTCACACCCCCCCAGTGTCACTGCCTTGTTACATCAAAACACCAACCGACAGAACACCAGGAGCTCGACAACCCAGATTCTACAAGTCCCTCGCTGTCGAACTATGCAGGCCCAATGCTCCTTCGCCTGTAGGGCTCCTCTATGGATGAATGGTCTCAGCCACACCATCTCCTCTGCCTCAACACTAGGTCTGTTCAAAACCAGGCTCCGGGCCCATCTCATTGCCTCTAGCTCCAGTGATTGCCTCTCCTAGCTGATGACTTACACAGCTTTAATCCTAATGTACTGTATATACTGCTTAACCCCAGGCCCCCAGTCCCCTCCCCCCAGCTCCTGAGGCGCCACTTCAAATCTCAGGTCTTCATACCACCTCATTGGTCTCTCCTTGCCCCATTATAGCACTTATTTCCCCCTCTCACCCTGCCCCCTTTTTCTCTTCTATCACTCCTTCCCATTTATTTTTCGACAAATGCCTCCGGCTGCATCTTCATCCTCCCCCTCTCCTCTCATCCCTGTTTCTCTGCCACCCCCAGGCACCTGACCCTACCCATTCCTTGTGAGCACATGCGTCCTAGCTGTGTTCACCATTTTACTATAGCTGCCTCTGTTAACTACCTACACTTCTCCTCCTGCTCCTCTACACCTTACTCTTCCTATAATTGACCCCTTTCAATAGCACTGTTGTACATGAATTGTTTACTGTTATTTCACTGATGCTTCCTTGTTGTTTGTTATTTCTGATGTGGAACCTTTATAAAAGAGCCTTGGCCCAAAGGTACTTGTAATCCTAGAATAAATAAATAAAATAAATAAAATAAAATACAATCAAAATTTGCAACTAGCTGGAGAAAGCACTAAAGACAGACTGGCACTGTGGCACAGGGATAATGGTCAGACAATCTTTTCAAACCCTAATTTTAAAATGGTGGGTAAAACACTTCCAAATAAATGGCTGAAAAACACTTCCCACAGCAGCTTTATCAAGCCTTTCACTGGAGAGCTGCTTTCTTCCCTTTAACTGCATAAAAACCACTTAACCTGCCAGACAAGCTGTTTAGGTAATAAGCACAGGTAAGAGGAGGAAGAGGACACTTTGGTTCTCAAAGGAGGTGGCTAAAGTGGTAAAGGAAAATAAAAACTGCTTTCAAAAAGGGCAAGGAGACCCAAACAGAGGCGGACAGGGAGGTATATCTCTAGAGAAACAGAGGAAGGCAGGAAGGAGGGTAAGGACATCAAAGGCTCAAACTGAGGAAAGGATTGCCCAGGAGGCCAAGAATGGGGATAAGACTTTCTTCAGGTATGTGAGTGAGGAGGAAGACAATGGATGGTATAGTGAAAATTAGGAGATCAGGATGGGGGACTGTGCAGAAGAAAACCAGAAGAAAGTTAAACTTTTAAACAAATACTTCTGTTCAGTATTCACAGAGGAAGGGGCGGATGGGCACATATGCATTAACAGGTACCAGAGGATGGGGTGGTGGACACAAGTCCATTTACAGAAGGGAGAGAGTCCACAGGTTGTTGGAAGCCTTAAAGAAAAACAAGGCGATGGAACCGGATGGGATTCATCCAAGATACTTAAGGAACTGAGCACAGTGCTAGCTGCCCCTCTAGCAGCTCTATTTAGCACCTCATTGGAGGTGGGGTTGGTTCCACCAGAATAAAGGTGGGCCGACGTAGAGAAGCCAGAGAGTGAATCTCTTCACAAGGAGAGACCGCAGCCACCTGCCAGGGCTCCCAGAAGGACAAAAAGCTCTATAGCAAAAAAGAATGGAGGTAGGCCAGTTTGCCCCTTTACACAAGAGTGTCAGCAGGGAGGAGGCCAGCAATTACAGACCAGTCAGTCTCACATCAGCAGTAGAAAAGTTAATGGAGTCCCTACTGAAGGAGAGACTGATGGAGACTGGAGACAGATGGACTGCATGGCTTCACTTGGGGGGAGGTCATGTCAAACAAATCTCATAGATTTCTTTGACTGAGTAACTAAGGAAGGGGATTGGTGGGGGGCAGTAGATGTAGCCTATCTGGACTTTAGCATGGCCTTTGACACTGTACCACACAGGAGACTGATAAAGAAACTTAGCAGCCTGGGGGTGGGTGAGAAGGTGGTGTGCTGGGTATCTAAGTGGCTGAAAGATAGGAGCAGAGGTGGGGTGATAAACAGTAGTCACTGGGAGGATGGAACAGTGATCAGTGGATCTGTACTGGGCACTGTCCTCTTCAATGTCTTCATAAGTGACATTGCTAAAGAACTGAAGGGGAAGATGTGTCTCTTTGCAAATGACAAAAAAATCTGCAACAGGGTCAAAACCCAGGAAGGAGTGGAGAAAATGCAAAGTGATCTGGAGAAACTAGAAGAGTGGTCTAGGAAGTGACAGCTGGGTTTCAATGCCAAAAGTGCAAAGTCAAGCGCCTGGGATGAGGTAACCCCAGGACTGTGTATAAGATGGGGGAGATACTTACAGTTACCAAACAAGAGAGGGACCTTGGGGTGATTATATCTGATGATCTTAAGGTGGCAGGGCACATTGGGAGGGGGACCTCTAGCAGGAGAAGGAAGGTGATGTTGTCTCTGTATCGCTCACTAGTGACACCCCTCCTGGAATACTGCTTCAGTTCTGGGGGCCACACCTTCACATGGACATCGACAGGGTGGAGACGGTCCAGAGAAGGGCTACTAAAATGTTACAGGGTTTGCATGAGAAGCCGTATAAAGAGAAACTACAAGAACGGGGCATGTACTCCCTGGAAGAGAGGCAAGTGAGAGGGCACATGATTGAAACCTATAAGTATCTCAGGGGGTGAACAAAGGGCAGGAGGGAGAGCCTCCTTCAAAGGAGGAGGAGCACCAGTACACCTAGGCATGCTATGAAACTTGGGGGGTGGGGTTTAAGAGGGATATAAGGAAATACTTCTTCAGAGTAAGGGTGATAGATGCCTGGAACAGCCTGGTAGAAGTGGTAGGGAGTGAAGACAATGGGAAGCTTCAAACATGCATGGGACAGGCACATGGGTATTATAAGTAAAGGTAAGGGAGGAGGAAGTGACACCTGTGACCAAGTAGGATCCAGGGTGTAATGTTTGGCAGAGAAAAAGGGTAGCCCAGATGGGCCTGCTGGTCCTTTTCTGTTGACACTTTCAAAGTTTCTATGTAAGCAGGACAGCATTTCAATTTCTACAAAAAACACATACCATTGCAGCGCACATGAGGCCAGCCCCCTGGTCATAATCTAACTGCAACCCCCTTCAGTCCTGTAAATAAAAAGCCACAGAACCTCAGGCAATTTCACAGCTCTACACCCACCCATTTTCTGAAGTCTATCCCACCTTAGGCAGCACCTGTTACTAGTGAAGAAACAACTTTTCTAGAAATCCACTTTAAATGGGACAAAATCTGGAGTAGTTGATATACTTGCGTTAGTTCAAGTTCATTTGCAGGAAAACTCCATTGAGCATGCTCATTTGTAAGGAGGTCCTGGTAGGACAATGTAATACATTGATACAGAACTAAACAGTGAGTAAGTGCATGGCATAGACAGGTAAATTCAACAAAAAATTTTGACATATACAGGCTATATCAGCAACATTTTGACATAGTAGTTTCTGCAGTGAGAGTACAACAAAAACTGGGAACATTGGGAACGCAAGGGATTAACAACAATCAAACAACAGGAGACAGGTACAACGGGATACTATGGTGAGACAAGAGGTCGAACCCTGCAGGAGGTGCAACAATAACTGATGACATTCAATGTAGAGGTGAATCTAAGCAATGGGTAAAACATAGGCTGGAGGTTGGGGAGGGTTGGGGAAGCTAAGGGTGGTGATGTGCTAACTGTTGGCTGAGTCAAGGAGGGAATATGGAGATAAGTACTGACTATTGGGTCGGTCAGAGAGGGATGACCTACCCACTGCGGCAGTGGTAGGTTTCCTTGAAAAGCTTATTGTGCAATGATTTAAAGGAGTTGACAGTGACCAACTCTGTGAGCTTGAGAGAGGTTTGTAATTTGTTCCAGGAGGCTGGGATGGCATAGCTAATAGCAGTTCTGCCATGAAGTGTGCATGTTCTTGGCACATCTAGTAGGATATAATTATTTTTAAGCAGGAAATAGCAGCTGTGTGATAGAGGGAGGTGACGTAAGGTGGCAGTTTATCCAGCAGGATTTTCAAGGCCCAGGTGCCAGTGTGGAGCATCCTTCTTGTTGCAAGGGAAGATAGCTCACTGCTGCATAGAGGGTGCAGTTGTGTGTTCAATAAGGCGCTTTGGTTATGAAGCGTAGGGCACAGTGGAATAAGATGATAAGCTTGGGCAGGTTAGATGCAGCACTACTATAGTAGATAATGTCTGCATAATCGATAAACAGAAGGAAGGTGGCTTGTAGTTACCTTTTCCTGACATCTTCAGGAAATAAGGATTTGTTCCTAAAGAAGAAACCCAATCTTATTTTCAATTTTATTAGATAGTGATTCAATGTGGGCAGCAAAGGATTATTTGCAGTCTAGCCAGACACCTAGATACTTAAACTTATCCACAACCTCAAGGGTATCGCCTAATAGTGTGTTAACTGGTGCTGGCATGATCTGGTTGCAGAGGGATGTATGAGTGTAACCCCTAAGTGGCACTATCCCAAGGGCTACTACCCCGTCTGCTTGGCTAGTTGCAGGTTAAGGGGCCTAGGTTCTGATACAGGTGCCTCCACCCGGAGGTCAGGGTTGGTAGTGGTCTAGCTGACCTGGGCACAGCCCTCCGGGACACTGTAACCCCCCTTTTCTCCTTCTAGTGGCCTGAACAGTACACAATAATCACTATCACAATGACCCTTATTCACCAGGCAATTACCCACACTGTTTGCACTAACCACCAGGGCTGGTTCCTCTAGTTTGACCCTGGGGACTCCCTGTAAAACAAAGTTAAGCACAACAAATAACAACAGTACAATACTCTTGGCACAAACTGGAACCACATTCAGGTTAAATGCAAACAAAGTTAAATCTGATTTATTCAGGGGACTTGAACAAGGGAGGGGCGTAATCAGGTTGATTTGCTTAAAAGCTATATTAATCAGACAGTTATGCATGCAGTTCAGAGTCCCTACATAGTCACACACTCTGGGTACCCAGGTAGGAAAACTGTGGGCTAGCCAGGAACGTTGCAACTGGTTGGGGCCCTGTGATGGAAGAAAGCAACATGCACAACACACACTATTTGTAATCCGGAATGGAGGGCTCAGTTCTTGAAAGAAAAGGCAACAAGACAATCAGATGACAACACTTTTAGATTTAGCTGTTGTTGCAGGGAGCTACCCTGATGTTTACTCATGATACCCAATACTGGACACAAGCAGGAAGAAGTCAAAACTGCAGGCTGTTGAGCTGGAGTGCCCAGAGAAGCAGGGCCCACACGAATCACCAAGGTATCATTCCTGTTCAAGGCATTGAGCAGGGGGCTGATCCCCAGGCTGGTCTCTCGTCGATGACTTTCTCTGCATAGCAGGTATTCTGGCTGGGCCAGTGTAGCAGGGCCCAGGCAAATGGAAATGGATACAGATTCAGTCTGTGGAGCTGGATACAGTCTCCAGCAAGCAAAACTCAGTTCAGGCACACAGTGGGGAACCAAATCACGACCCAGTATAAGAACATAGCACATTCACATGTCAGGAAATTCCACTGTACCAGGCAAATGGCTCTCAGGTCACAATTACAGAGTCTGAGCACAATCCGGAAGTTCAGAGGTAGCTGGAAGTCCTGACAGGCCGATCGCATTCAGCAAATCTTCGGTCTTCTTCAGGTTAAAGCCTGGTCACAATTCAGTGGCTTAATTCGCTCTCCAAGTTCGGAAGCAGTCTAAAAAAAAACACAAATTCCCTCTCAGGAACAGCAGGCAGGCATGCAGGCCAAACTCAGGCCTTTTCACAGTTCTCCCATGCAAATCCACTATGGATTGCTGCTCGAACTATCTCGAGATGTTACTTCTTCACTTCAAAACTCAGATCTAACTGAAACTGCAAGCAGTGTGGGACTTTCCCCAAGATCCAAAAGGTTTGGTTGGCTGATCTGTCTGTCAGTCACAACAAGTGCACCCCCTCCAGGTTATATTAGGTGCCAAAAGCCCAAAACTACAATTCCTACATGTTTTGGCCCCACCAAGCCCCTGTTAGCAGGTTCCATTTTAGAGTCCCAAATGTACTGATTGGCCCATTCTGCAGTCCAGGACCAAGATGATGGAAACAAACAGAACTGTCCATGCTGACACTGTGTTGTGTTACGCCTGAAACCTGATTGTAGGGGGTTGCATAGGTTTGAGTTTTTGAGATATTCTTTCAACTGTGTATTGACAAGTTTTTCTAGTAGTTTTGACAGGACTGGGAGGATGGAAATTGGTCTGTAATTACTGAGGTCACATGGGTCACCTGATTTGAACAATGGTATTATAAAGGCTGTTTCCCAGCAAGAGAGAACAATACCAGTGGAGATCGACAAGTTGAAGGTGTGCAATATAGGGGTGGTTAGGCGGTGGTACCCTAGTTTTAGGAATGTGGCCTCAGTACCGTCTGCACCAGTGCCCTTCTTTAGATCCAGTGTTTTTAGGAGGTCCTTGACTTGCTTGCATGTTACTGGGGTGAGGCTGAAGGACTTGTGAACATTTGGGTCCAGGGGGTTATCCACTGGTATGGAGCAGTCGACAAGTCCAGCAGCCAGGGAAGAGTCAAATGCCATCCCCACTGTCACGAAGTGCACATTTAACCTTTCTAATATGGCACCTTGCTCAGAGATTGTGATACCATTGGAGGTGATTTTGCTGGGAATGGAAGGAGGGGGTGGTTCAGTCGGTCTCAGCAAATTTGAGTGTCCACCAAATTTTTGCAGAGTTACCTTTGTCGTCTTCTAAGGATTCCACATAATATTTGGATTTGGCTGCTCTGATTAGTTTAGTGCAAGAGTTTTTTAAAGTTCTGAATGCTGTCCAGTCAACAGAGGCTTTGGTCTGTCCTGCTAGCGCCCAGAGTTTGTCTTGTCACACTGAGGCTGCCTTAAATTCAGTGGTGAACCAGGGGTATGATGCCTTTTTTACTCTACATTTTACCAGCAGGGGATGTTTGCTTGCTAATGTTGTGAAGTTACTGTTAAGGGTATCTACAGCCCCGTCTGCTGATTAAGAATAACTAACTATGCTGACACAATTTCAGATTTTGAATAACATTTATTATACACCAACTAAGTTAGCAAAAATAGGTAGACAACAATCCAACATATGTACATGCTGTGGAGCAGCTAAAGGTTCCCTTATCCACATCTCTTGGCATTCAGTGAAAGTGCAGGATTTATGGAATAACAAGAGCAAGGCTGATTCTCTTCTTGGACTGGATGACTTGTTCACACCACTAATTTTTCTAGTAGGAGACTACTCCAACATATGGGTACCTGTAAGAGAAAGGTGGGCAGACTAGGTGGGCCAAGTGGTCCTTATCTACCAGCAAATTCTATGTTTCTATGAAAGATGTTAACAGATAGCTATGAATTCTCTAACTGCTAAAAAGCTGGTATTACACCATTGGCTTGACCAAGAAAAAGTACAGGTATGTAAGAACTTACTGTAACAGTAGATCTTGGAGAGGATCTCTTGCATCAGGCCACACCTATAGAATTACAGTTGCTAGGCACTAGGACCACATGGAAAATTTTCTATCTAGCAGTCTACAAGCGGCCGCCCATGATGACATCAGATGCAGCGGCGTCCCTCCCATATAAGCGTAGGTGGGCCCGCGCTCTCCTCAGTTCTTTTCCTGTCCGATACCCCATTCAGAGGATCTCTGTTTGGGGAACTGAGGGGAGCTAGAGGCTCCTGCCAGAAGGACAGGTGAAACAGAAGGTGAACCATCCTGGAGAGAGAAAGGCAGGCACAGGAAAGCACAAAGGCCAAGGGGGATGGAGGGTGGGACAGCATGGCCTGATGCAAGAGATCCTCTAGAAGATCTATTGTTATCTTCATCAAGGGTATCTCTTGCATCAGGCCACACCTATAGAATGAATCGGAAATAGTTACCCTGGTGGCGCTGAGGTGCTGGATGCCACACCTCATGCCCAGCGGTGACCCGGGTTCAGGAGCAAGCTTAGGTTGCCATGGGTCAGCTGGGGGAAGGGTGCGGAGTTGGATTGAGCTGCCGACAGGCAGTTCTCCTCTCTGGGGAGGTATCTGGAGTCTCCCGGGCTCTTGGCTGCCACCGAGTGGAGGCTTGGTGGTAGCACTAAGCCCAGTGGGAGACTTGGCATTAAGCCAGGTGGGGGAAGGGACCATCACTGGAGCCACAGGGTGCGTGCTCACCTCCAAAGGTATGTATGACCATGTTCTGGGGCACTAGGAATAGGAGAGAGAAAACTAGAAAATGCTATGTCTCCCCGTTGCTGAAGCAGGTGGGATGCAGCAACGGGGAGCAAAAAGCTCTATAGAAAAAAAAGAAAACCCCATGCCCTGGAGTGAACGAGCAGAAATGCGGTAGTTTTGCATTGAGTGGGGATGCAAAAAGGTCCAACTCTGGATGACTGCACCTGTGAAACAGGTCATCTATGAGTGAGGTCAGCAGCTCTCACTCGTGCATCCAAGACTGCAACCGGCTAAGCCTGTCCGCCAGGATGTTTTGTACACCTGGAACAAGGATGGCCAACAGCTCTAGGCTATGTTCTAGAGTCCGGTACCAGACCCTCATTGCTTCTCGACACAGAGGGTACAAGTGGGTTCCCATGTGTGTGCTGATGTTGTGCACTACACTGATGTAGTCCGTCTGCACCAGTAGATGGCCTGGGGACAGATGGGTCTGGAAGGCTTGTACAGCATACAAGATAGTCCTCATCTTTAGCACGTTGATGTGGATGGCAGGCTCTGCTCTGGACCACATCCCCTGAATCTGGTGAGGCTCCAAATGAGCCCTCCCAGAACAACTTTGAGGCATCTGAGGTAAGAATCTGCTGAGGGAAAGGAATGAGGAAGGGAATCCCTTTCAACAGGTTGCTGGGTTCCATCCACCACAGCAGGACCTTTTTGACTGGAGAGGAAACTAGGACTTGTTGTTCTAGGTTGTCAGTGCGCTGGTCCCACTGGACCCTCAATGTCCACTGGGGAATCTGCATATAGAGCCTGGTTAAAGGCACCATAGCAATAGCTGCGGCCATGAGGCCTAGACACCACAAGAAGATTCGGGCCGTGACATATCTGCTGCTGTAAAGCAGCTGGGCCATCAGGAAGTCCGCCCTGTCTAGTGGCAGGAATGCAAAACCTTGAGCTGTGTCAAGGACTGCTCTGATGTTCTGGAGGTGCTGGCAAGGAGTCAAGACTAACGTGGGCAGAATGACTGTGATTCCAAGGGCACAGAACAACTGCCTTGTACATTCCAAGGTCTGAAGTAGTTGCTCCCAGGACTGTGCCTTGAGCAACCAGTCATCCAGGTAAGGAAGATGTACAGCCCATCCCTCCTGAAGGCAGCTGCTACCACCGCCAAGCATTTGGTAAAGACCTGAGGCACAGAAGACAAGCCAAGGGCAATGCTCAGAACTAAAAGTGCTCCCCCTGGAACTGGAACTAGAGGTTCTGTCTATGAGAAGCACACAACCTGATATGCAAGTATGCATCCTGTATGTTGGGGGAGCATATCCAGTCTTTCTGGTGTAGCTGTGGCAGCAGGCCATGTAGTGTCACCATCCCGAACTTCTTGTACTGGATATAGGAATTCGGGTTCCTCAGATCTAGGATGGGTTGTAAATTCCCTGTAGATCTGGGGACTAAAAAGAAGTGGGAATAGAACCCCTTGTTCTTCTGATCTATGAAGACAGGATCCATGGCCCTGTTTTGCAGCAGCGTGTGAATTTCCCCCAGCAGCACTGGAATGTGGTTTGTAGGGTATATGGGATGAACTGGAGGTTTATCTGGAGGCCACTCTTGAAGTTCTAGAGTGTGGTCTTGTTCTATGAGCTGTAGAACCCAAACATCTGTGGTGATCGTGCTCCACCTGTCTAGGTGTGGGAGCGGGGAACGGCCTCCTACCACTGACTCCTGCAGTGCTGGAGGGTGTGATCTGGCAAGGAGTCATGCTGTGGTACCCACAGCAGCCAGAACCACACCCCGTCCTCTGGGGGCTCTCCCAGTGGTGGAGGTAGGGGCAGGCAGGACTGTTGCTGCCCAGAGTTTGCCTTGGGGCCTGATGCCCTGTTTGGGCTTATGGAAGGCCCGATGAAAGGGTACCCACTGGCCACTTTTTGGCTGGGTGTTTTATAGGGTGTGAACAGACTGCATAGTCCTATCTCAGGCCAGCAGGTTAGAAAGAATGTCCTACATATCTGCCTCGAAGAGCTTGTAGCCTCTGAAAGGGGTGTTCAGGGCAGAGTGTTACACATCTGTAGCAAAGCCAGACACCCTAAGCCAAGAATGCCTTCACAAGCAGATACCTACTGCTGCTGCTGCTGCCCTAGCAGAAGCATCAGCAGCATCATAGGAAGACCACAAAAGATGCTTGCCAATGTTGGCCCCAGACTGAAGGGCATTAAACAGGTTCCTGCCTCTGGGGACCCTCTGGGAGCACCTGAGCAGCAGCCTTGGCCTTCTTCCAGAGAATATTCAGAAATTTAACCATGTGTGCAACATAATTCAAGACCCTTTTGGACAGTGTAGCTGAGGCAAAGGTCCTCTTCTCCATGAGATCCAGCTTTCTTAGACTCCTTATCTGGGGGAAGATAGCTGAGGTGCTTAGACTTCTTGGTCCGATCATGGGCAGCTCTTATCACCACTGAATCTGCCTTTGGTTGCTCAACAATGTATGGTCCTCCTGAAGGAGTCTGTCCACCTTTCTAGGCATGACAGGGATAAAATTGGGTCTGTATCAGGCAACCAATGTGGTATCTTTAAAGGCCGTCATGAGAGGAGGAATAATAAGGGGAGAAGAATCTGGCAATTCCAGCTATTCAGTCAAATTCCTCCTGGTAACATCCTGCTCCTCAGCATTGAACCCCATTGCAGTTTGTAATCACCTCTTCATGGAGATATAAGAGGGGTCATCAGAGGGGAACCTTGGGGTATAGGCAGTGGAGTCCTTGCCCCAAGAAGAAACTGTGGAGGTAGAATGGAAGGGGCACCCACATTCTCATCATCATCCTCATGGTGGAGGAGATCAGGATGGTATTCATCCTCATCTCCAGGCTCTGAAATGTTTACTGATGGCGTCGAGGAGTGACAGCAAGCAGTGCATGGTGCCAATGAAGGCATAGGCATGGGAGCAAGTCTACTAAGCCCCAGCATCGTTGGCTTCAGGGGGGAAATATGATGCATAAACTACCAGAAGGAATACAGCATGGCCAAGACATCGAAAAGAGGTGGTGTTGGAATGCCTAGCAGTGTTGGCAGGGGAGCCTGAGGTTCTGGTGTTGATGGCACAGCCTGTGGAGTTGATGGGATGAGCCAAGGCCCTGGCATTGATAAGTTGGCCTGGGACGTTGGCGGGGCAGACTGAAACTCCGATAAGGATCTGGTAACTGGAGGCGATGACAGGGAGGGAAGAGTGCCCGATGGTGAAGTGGAAGCCAAAGTACAGGCCAAGGACATTGTCAGGATAAGAGGAAGCCCCAATGACAACATGCCAGCATCAGCTGAAGCCAATCCAGTGAAGCTCCCTGTCTGGTGGCCCCTGAAGAACAGGGTCCGGAACAGTAGGGGCTGGAAGGTTGGCAGAGGTGAGGGGAAGCCCAATGCCAAGAAGACATCACTAGCAAAAGTTAGACAGGTGGGAGAAGCTGCCAAAACCGACCCCATGGAAGATGGGGTGTGGAAGGCAGAGGGGGCTGCCACTGCAGCGGATAACCCTGCAGTGGCCAACAGGGGTGGGGATGGCTCCTTACCCCAGTCTTTATCTCAGTGTTTGTGCTTCTCGGCTGACTTGTCCCAGGCCTTAGATGAGTGAGAACTTGAGAACAGTGCCAAGGAAGCAGAGGAGCTTCTGGCCTGGAGCTCATTTTTAATTTTCATTTTTATTGGTTATACTGGAAAGGCATGTGAGCATTGCTGCCCGTTTATGCAAGCGTCCAGTTACATACAACAATCATGAGACATGACATAGGCTTAAACATTTAACTAACAGTGAGGGTTAATGAAATGGTACAAATTTAGGATAATATAGACTAAAGGGCAAACCATGAACTAGCCTTGGTGAATTAACAAACACAAGGTGACATTAAGCATTCAGTGAGGATTTAACAAAAATATAATTTAATACATGGATTCTGTTTTTAATACTGTTCAAAAGCATAAACAAAAAATTCCCGGTAATAGTATTGAAAACTTACTGGTAATACCACACTTGTCTAGTGGTCATACCATCATTTAGAAGTGATAATACTATCCTTCCAATCTGAACAATAGTATTATCACCAAAAGATATTAGTGCATGTGCTAGTTTTCCTTCCTACGTCTTCCAAAGCGTGCCTTCCGATTGGCCGCTTTTCCTATGTGGGCAGGCACAAGACTTAGCAAAACATGGTGGCCAGTCTCTTGCTTAGCAAGAGAGTTTCTAGTCAACAAAATGTCCCTGTCTTTCTCTTCACAAAATGGATATATCTGGTTGATCCTGCATTCTCCGTTCCCAAAAAGAAGAAAAGGTAGGACTGCTAACCGATTTTACTATTCCATGCTGTGAGCGAGCGTGCGGCAGGGAAAGAGGGGATGAACCAGACATCACGATGCAGTGGGGTGTTTCAGCCAGGACTGAGACAGTCCTTAAACGGCTGGCCGCCCCTAACACAATAAAATCCCATCCATATTTTAAAAAAAATTACAGATCTGTCACTGAACATTACCGGTGACATACCATCTTGAGGTTCTGGACACAGGAACCTCTCAAGCTTTGCTCTCAAGGTTCTTATGTGTCCAGAACCTCTCGATGGTATTATTCACTGGTAATGCCCACTGACCTATCTGTTATTCTCTTTACAAAAATGGGAAACATAAAATTTAAGTGCAATCTAAAAACTAGCCTAGGTGGATTAACAATACTACAAGTGTTAGAAAGAGAAGGTAAGTGCCTGAGGCAGATAACCAGAGAAAGAGGGGAAAAAGTACAGAATAGGAGCCAGATTAGGGCAGCAAGTAGATGCGAGTGGGAGAGAAATGTCTCCTGATATTGTGTTTGAAGGCATATGTGGAGGGACAGAGTTTTAGTTCCGGAAGGAGAGAGTTGAAGAGCTTGGGTCCCATAAAAGAGAGTGTCTTCTGACCTTGAGTGGTCCGTCACAAAGAAACAGTGAAAGAGAGAGTGGAGGAGAGTCTAGTGGTCCTGGTGGTGGTGGCAGCTGTCTGGAAGAGAGAAGTGAGGCAATCAGGGAGCAGTCCATGGGAGAGTTTGAAGAAGAAGGTGGCCATCTTGCAGTTGAGGTGGGCCTCAAGGGAGGGCCAGTTGGTGAACTTATAAAGGTCACAGTGGTGTGTGAGTTTAGGGAGATCAGATTCAAAGCAGATAGCGTTGTGGTAGGAGCTTCGAAGTCTGGAGAAATTTTTGATGGCGAGGCTGGGGAGGGAGACAAGTGAACCATAGTCAAAGACAGGAAGGAGGAGGCTGGAGACTAAGAGGGATTTGGATTCCCTGTAAGGTAATGCTTGGTTCTGTGGAGGATACTGAGGCAATGGTGGGCTCCACCTCCCATTTAGCCCTCAGGTTGTCTAGCACATGGTAGTCTGCACCCATTAGGGCTTTACAGGCTCCGGTTATCAATACCCTTTGGCCCCTGATCATCGCCACCCAATATAAGAAATTCTCTAAGGGCATCAACTCTCTGTCCACTTTGGGTATTAGGTGGTTCCCCAGTAGGTAGTGTTTGATCTGTAGGTACCTGTGAAAATCTGTTTGTGGGAGACCATATTTTGCTTGTAGATCACTAAATGATCACAGATTGGCATCTGCGCAAGGAGAGCCTGTTCTATCTGGAGAAAGCCTGGGTCTTCACAGGGAGATGGAAATTTGGATCACCAATTATGGAAGTAAGAGGACTTACCTCATTTGGGGTCTGTGTGAGCGTTTGAGCTTTCACTAGAGTTTTTAATGTGTGCCTGGTCAATCAATCAATCAATCAAAATCTTTATTTGTCCAGGCAAACACCATTAAGCAAAGCTCATTTACAAGATGGACCTGGTTAGAGCCGGGTCAAGGTACAGTTCATAAAAATTACAACCAGAGACAGATAAACATAAATACATGTACAAACAACAAAAAATACAATGAAAACCGTACCAAGTGACTGAAACAGTGACACGGCAGGCCTACAACAGATCAGAGGGCGAACGTATTGTATATATAGGTAGTACAGAGATACTTTTGGGAAATATTGGCAAGAGAGCCGGGTTAGCTACTTGATGAGTGAATAGCAAGGATATGTAACAGCTACAGTACCTAGCCGCAGCCAGAGAGACACAGCTAAGTTGAAGGGAGGGAGGGAATTACCAGAGAGACTATGGCAAAAGAATGGAGAGGAGGAGGAGGACGCAGGAGGGGGAGGGAAAGTATAGTAAGTACACAAAGGGATGTGGGGGGATGGGAACCAAGTGGCCATGGCCTGATGTACAGTCAGGTAGGATGCTGGTTGCCTAGAATTCAGAGGCAGGCTAAGGATGGGGGAAGCAATTACAGGGTACCATCACAGATCGAGCATATAAAGTCTTGAAGGAATCCAAGCTGATGGGGATGCTCAGTTTTCAGCAATTTTTGCAGTTTATTCCACAGAGAGCTGAGTGCCTAGGGTCCAAGGGTTCACAATCTCCTTCCAGACCCTGAGTTTTTGTGATTCCATTTCTCTCCACCCTGAATCCCTGCTTTGTGTGATCCATGTCACTACTGAGGCTAGTTGTGCCGAATACTAATACAATTTCATGTCTTGCATTGCCATACTCCCCTTCTCTCTTGGTTGGAATATCACTTTATTATTAATTCTGTGTCTACCTTTCTTCCAGACAAAGCCCATAATAGTTTTATTTATCTGTTTCAAAAATGATTCTGGAATATTAATAGGTAGGGCCTGGAATAAGAATAGAAATCGTGGTAAAATATTAATTTTAAAAGTGGCTTTTCTGCCCCCAGAGAGGTTGGCAGCAATTCCCACCTTACCAAATTCACCTTTACCTCTGCCCATAGTTTACTGTAGTTGAGCTTGAAGAGTGAGATTATTTGGAGTGTTATTTTAACTCCCAGGTATCTTACTGTATTATTGGTAGCTCATTCAAATGGCAAGTTTGCTAGGAATTCTCTAGGAAGACTCCCTCCTAGTTAAACTGCTTCTGATTTTTATGTTAGAGTCTGTTGTCGCAGGCTGAATATTGATATGAGTTGCTAGAGAGGTGTGAGAGATGCCAGCCCAATGGCCAGCGGTGCTGCAGGGGCCGGTCTGTGGCCAGCAAATCAGCAGGCAGTGTCCTGATGACACTAGTTTGCTGAGGGGGCTCATCTCGGCAAACATTTCAAAGGACAGAACCAATGCTGTGCGTGGCTCTGTCCTTTGAAATGCGAGCTCATCAGCTGCCACTTAGTGTGTCTTTCCTGGTTAAGCAATGCCCCTTTTCCCTGCTGCCACTTAGTGTGTCTTTCCTGGTTAAGCAATGCCCCCTTTTCCTGCTGCCACTTAGTGTGTCTTTCCTGGTTAAGCAATGCCCCCTTTCCCTGCTGCCACTTAGTGTGTCTTTCCTGGTTAAGCAATGTCCCCTTTCCCTGCTGTCACTTAGTGTGTCTTTCCTGGTTAAGCAATGCCCCCTTTCCCTGCTGCCACTTAGTGTGTCTTTTCCTGGTTAAGCAATGCCCCTTTCCTGCTGCCACTTAGTGTGTCTTTCCTGGTTAAGCAATGCCCTCTTCCTGCTGCCACTTAGTGTGTCTTTCCTGGTTACAATGCCCCTTTCCCTGCTGCCACTTAGTGTGTCTTTCCTGGTTAAGCAATGCCCCTTTCCTGCTGCCACTTAGTGTGTCTTTCCTGGTTAAGCAATGCCCCTTTCCTGCTGCCACTTAGTGTGTCTTTCCTGGTTAAGCAATGCCCCTTTTCCCTGCTGCCACTTAGTGTGTCTTTCCTGGTTAAGCAATGCCCCCTTTCCCTGCTGCCACTTAGTGTGTCTTTCCTGGTTAAGCAATGCCCCTTTCCTGCTGCCACTTAGTGTGTCTTTCCTGGTTAAGAATGCCCCTTCCTGCTGCCACTTAGTGGTGTCTTTCCTGGTTAAGCAATGTCCCCTTTCCTGCTGCCACTTAGTGTCTTTCCTGGTTAAGCAATGCCCCCTTTCCCTGCTGCCACTTAGTGTGTCTTTCCTGGTTAAGCAATGTCCCCTTTCCCTGCTGCCACTTAGTGTGTCTTTCCTGGTTAAGCAATGCCCCCTTTCCCTGCTGCCACTTAGTGTGTCTTTCCTGGTTAAGCAATGTCCCCTTTCCCTGCTGCCACTTAGTGTGTCTTTCCTGGTTAAGCAATGCCCCCTTTCCCTGCTGCCACTTAGTGTGTCTTTCCTGGTTAAGCAATGCCCCCTTTCCCTGCTGCCACTTAGTGTGTCTTTCCTGGTTAAGCAATGCCCCCTTTCCCTGCTGAAATCTAAATTTAGTAGTTGCCGTATTGGTCCTTGCAAGAATAGATCCAGAAGCAAATGATTTGATACCTTTTAATGGACCAACACAGATGTAACAACAAGAACAAAATGCTCTAGCTTTCGGACCAACCAGTCCTTCTTCAGAAGCTCATGGCAGTTGTTTAGAAAATACAATACTTATAACAGCTAGATAATGCAGAGAAAAACAGAAAAAAATCCCCATTGGTTTAAAATACTCATTTAAAAAAAAAAAAAAACAGAAGATGATGTCAGAGAAGTTTAACAGTACAATACTGCCTTCAGCCAGAAAGACCCTTGGGTCAGATGCGCTTGGTGGAACACACATACAAAGAATCCTACTGCATATAAATTTAATTGACATAAGATAACACTGCTGAAGCAGATAACTCCTAAATCAAGCTATGAGTGTCACAGTTAGTATAAGGATGTGACTACTGAAAGGCAACCCCCACCCAGATTAAAGACAAACTAAGATTGTTATAGAGCTCATGAAATTTCAATGTTAGCATTATAGACAAGAATTTACCAGTAAAGTTGCCTTAAAAACATCAATGCACACTGTGTGATGTGTAAAACCTAGCTGGACCTGTCACCCAGCTGTATTCTCAAGCTAGATATAAGGCCCAAGAAATTTCAAAAACCTCAGGACTATATAAATGATAATTTAAATATAAATTGATAATATTAGTGTCAAACAAAAAACTCTAGTCGAGGAACCTCAAGGAATTAAGACCATGTAGCCTGATATGTACTGATGTCAATATATACTGAGAATGTAGCAACTTGATGTACCACAAGTGTCTAAGGAATCTGAAAAAGAGAGATAAAAATGTAATTTCTCTCCTCCTCTTCATACAAACAATACAACCTAACCCACACCACATCACAATAATGTGGGTGGGGGAGATACATAGCTTAAAGGAGATGTTGTCTCTCTCTCTCTCTCTCTCTCTCTCTCTCTCCTCCCCTTTTTTCTTTCTCTCTCTCTCTCTCTCTCTCTCCCACAGACACACACACACACACACACACACACACACTCTCTCTCCCTAGTGAACCTATATTAACTTCAGTCACTACAATTGTTCCCAAAGGAATTCAACATGTCATGAAATCCTGAGTAAAGGGCTTATGTCTCCTAATATCTACAGAGTAAAATGTAACACTATATAACCGTACTACTATCTGCAAAGTAACATTTCCAAGGATACTAGATAGAACTACCATGAAATAAACTCACACCTTCCCAAGATAAGGTAACTAGAAGTAAATATAAGTATATGTGTAAGACCAGAGGTCTAACATACCTACATATCCACAAATTACTACAATATTAGTTGAATGTAAAAGATCTGTGCAGGACTCCCATGCAAATGAGATCACACACCCCAATATGTACAGAGTTACAAAAATTATATATAACAGTATATGATAACACTCCTGTATGTACACTAGCAGGCTGGGTAATCTGAATATGGTGCAATGGAATCAACCCTCCCCCCCCGGCAAAGATAAAAAGTAAGGAGGAATTAATATTCATTATGTGTGTGAAATAAGAATAGTAACACACTATAACTTCATATATCTAAATAGAGACTTACCTCAATGTGGCAGCAAGCCCCACATCTGTTATATCACATACCTCACAACACATACCCACACACATACATACAGACACGCATCCACAGCCCACACATGCTGAAGTCCTATAATATGTCAGTTTGAAGAAGAAAAGGTCTGTGGATGTTAGTTTCTGTAGTGTCCCATAAAGCCAAGATCAACATTCATCCCATCTGCTACCATATTGAGATGCAAAATAAGTTTAATCTCAAAAGTTCGTCTCTGTTGTGTGTTTTTGAGATTTCCTTTTAAGGCCATTACTGACATATCTGAGATTGAGTGGTCAGGCTGGGAGAAGTGGTGCCCCACTGGTTTTTCAGTCTTCTTTGCTGTAATAGTACGTCTGTGTGAGTTCATTCTAGTCGAGAACTGTGGCGTGTCTCTCCTACATAACCTGTTTGTGGACATCTCTTGCACTGAATGAAATAAACAACATGTCGTGACATGCATGTATAACTCCCATGCACCTGGAATTGTCTGTTTTGTGATGTAACCACACAGTCCGAGGTAGAAATGAGCCCACAAGTCTTACAGGGGCATTGATTGCAGGGTCGTGTGCCATTGTGTGACATGGTATTCTGTTCCGGTGAAAGTTTGCTCCTAATAATTAGGCTGGATAAATTTGGTGGTTGTTTAAAAGATAGTAGTGGGAGTTCCTTAAAAATACAATTAAGGGTTTCATCCTCACTAAATATTGGGTGGAGATCTTTAATAATCTTACACAGACGTTCAAGGTCTGGATGATATGTGACTACCAAGGGTATTCTGTCTGTAGCTGTCTTTCTTTATATTGAAGTAGTTGTTGTCTTGGTACTTGCGTTGCCGTTCTGTTATCCTGTCAATTTCCCTGGAAGAGTGTCTCTGCTCAATAAAGGTGTTTTTCAACATAGCCAAATGTGTATCTCTGTCATCCTCATTTGAACAAATACGGAGACAACGAAGTGCTTGACTGTATATGACAGATTTTTTTGTATGGTTTGGGTGGTTACTTTTTTTGTGCAGGTATCTCTGTCTGTCTGTTGGCTTCCTGTAAATACATGTATGTAAAGTTCCATCCTTAATGCTGACTGTGGTGTCCAGAAAGTTAAGTTGGTGGTAGAGTACTCCAGGGTAAGCTTTATGGTAGGGTGGAGATTATTAAGTTTGTGATGAAAATCTTTGAGTGCATCTGTGCCTTCCATCCAGAAGATAAACAAATCATCAATGTAATGGAAATAAGCTAGTGGTTTGTGGGGATACTGCCTTAAAAAATCCTCCTCCAAGTCAGCCATAAAGAGGCTAGCATACTGTGGAGCCATTTTGGTGCCCATTGCTGTTCCCATAGTTTGAACATAATGTTTACCATTGAAGTTGAAGTTGTGATGTGTCAAAATGAATTCCATAAGTTCCCCCACCACTCCAGGGTTGATGTTTTGTTCTGGTCCTTTCTCATGTATGTATTTAAGGCATGCTGCAATGTCATCTGTGTGTGGAATATTAGTGTAGAGGGATGTTACATCCATTGTCACTAAAATGGTATCAGGTGGTAAATCCTTATAACCAGAAAGTACACGCAAAAAGTGCGTAGTGTCCTGGATATAACTGTCTCTTTCCATAACCAGCGGTTTCAAAATGGTCTCTACAAACCCTGAGATCCCCTCAGTCAAGGTACCATTACCAGAGACTATGGGTCTCCCTGGATTGCCAGGTTTATGTATTTTAGGCACCTTTCCCTGCTGCCGCTTAGTGTGTCTTTCCTGGTTAAACAATTTCTCCTTTCCCTTTCTGAGACTGGGATGCCCACTCCCAGTGGTGGATGCCCCCCCTCAACCCGTCTATATTCCTAGCTGACATCGGGGTGCCCAATCCCTGTGTCGGCATCCCCCCCTCCACACCATTACTGTGGTACACTGGGAGCCCACCCCTGTATGCCTAAATTTATATTGATTTTTTTTACCTGTACATGAGGAAAACCTTCCCTCATGGACTTTTTTTTTTTTCACCTGTAAAAACGAAAACCGTCCCTCGTTGTCTCCCCCATCCCTGTCTCCTTCCCCCATCCTGATACTCCTTCTGTGCACCCACCTCCCCGCACCCCCTCGCACCCCATACTTACCCTACGAGGTCAGCGGTCGTGATCTTCTGAGGAGCGGGACACGTCTGCACTCTTCAAAAGCGACCGGCAAACTGAAAGAATAAAAGGTAATCCATATAATGGGAGTCAATGGGGGTTTCAACTTATGTTGATATCTCAGTCATTTTTAGGAATTTTGGCCCCAAATTTTCAACATGGGGTTCTTGGGACCCCACCTCATAAACATTTCACTGTCATTTCATTCCTTGGTCCTGAAAGGTTATTTTGTGGTCACTGTGTGGAATCACCTTTTGGGACAGAGTAATGAAATGGCAGTGCCACTGTTCATGAGGTGGAGTCCCAAAAAGCCCATGTTGCAAATTTGGTGAAAAAATTCCAAAAAATGACTGTTATAAACGTGCATTGCGCAGTTTCTGTGCACACTCATAACTTTGCCAATTTTTTATATTTTCACTCCAGATTTTCGACATTGCCATTTTCTCACTCCTCCTTACAGCTGTCATTTTTCACATCCTGCCTGAAATGTGTTTTCACTCCAGTTGCACAGAATGGTGTGGTCGATGTGCGAAATCAACTTTCGGGATGGAGTAACAAAATCACAGTATCACTGTTCATCAGGGGAGGTCCCAAAAAGCCCATGTTGAAAATTTGGTGAAAACATTCCAAAAAATGACAGCATTACGGGCATGCGTTGCACAGTTTCTATGCACGATTGTAACTTTGCCAATTTCTCATATTTTCACTCCAGGTTTTCAACATTGCCATTTTTTCACGCCTCCTCATAAACAGTACAACTGTCATTTTTCACATCCTCCCCAAAATGTGTTTTAGCACCTGTGGTGCCGAATGGCGGAGTCGCTGCATGAAATCACCTTTTGGGATCGAGTAACAAAATGATAAGTTGGAGCAAAAATACCAACAAATATCTGGGGCATTAGGGTTTCCAATTGTAATGCCCCACCCCCCAACCCTGTAGAGACTGACATGCGTCGGGCATGTGCCTTTGGGTCTTTGGCCGTAATGCTCATACCATTCCACCCCCACCCCCACCCTGCATCCAGTAACAGGCATTAGAGTGTGCCTTGGAGTCTTTGGCTCAAACGTTCACCCCATTCTCCTATACTGTACTCATCTCAGCTTATTTCATTATGGAATGGGGTGAGCATTAGGGCCGAAGGCCTCAATGTACACTGCAATGCCTGTCAGTGTCTGCAGGGTGGGGGTGGAATGGCGTGAGCGTTACAACCGATGACCCAAATGGACACCCCCAATGCCTGTCAGTCTCTGCAGGGTGGGGGTGGGGCATTGGGGTTGGAAACCCTAATGCCTCATTAAGGAAGTAAATCAGGGAGGGACATTTGATGTCACCTACCTTGATTTCAGTAAAGCCTTCAACAACGTCCAACATAGAAGGCTGATTAACAAGATGAGTAGTCTGGCAATGGGCCACAAGCTGATAAACTGGGTTAGAAACTGGCTGTCAGACAAGAGGCAGAGGGTGGTGGTAATGGGATCCAATCTGGGGAGAGGAGGTGACCAGCGGGGTACCTCAGGCATAAGTCCTGGGACCAGTCCTGTTCAACGTCTTCATTACAGACATTGCGGAAGGGCTAGAAGGAAAGAGCTGTCTGCCTGTTTGCAGATGACACCAACATCTGCAAATACTCCAGAATGGGTGGAGAAAATGAGCAGGTACATGGAGACGCTTGAAAAATGGTCTGAGGAGTGGCAACTGAGGCTCAATGCAAAGAAGCCCAAATAATGCACCTGAGAAGAGGGGAACCTGTGGAAAGTTACAGGATGGGGTGGAGGTGCTGATGATCACCAAGGAAGAAAGGGACCTGTGAGTTATGAGTTCTGATGACCAAAAGGTGTCAAAGCAGAGCACAAATGTTGCAAGGATGGCCAGTGGCATACTGGGGTGCATAGGCAGAGGTATCGCTAGCAGAAGGCAGGAGGGGGCGATGCCATTGTATAATGCACTAGTGAGGCCACACCTGCAGTACTGCGTGCAATTCTGGAGGCTGCAAATGTGTAAGGACATTGACAGGGTGGAGGCAGTCCACAGAAAGTCAACCAAGATGGTACATGGTTTGCAAGACAGAATATATCAGGAGAGAGAAAGAGGACCTCAATATGTACTTATTGGAGGAAAGGAGGGAGTGGGGGAACATGATAGATATGTTCCAGTACCTCAAGGGCATAAACAAGGTGCAGAGTTGGACAGCTTTCAACACACCAAATGTTCGGCATTGACAAATGATGTTTTTTTATCCTAAAAAAAAGAAAACCATCCATCATTGTCCGCTGTGTAACCCCCCCTCCCCTAAACAGTATACAGACACTGGAGGCACCCAGTCCCCCAGTGTCTTCATCTGTCCATCCATTGTTGTGCACTGTGTAACACCCCAAACAGTATGCAGATACTGGGGGTGCCCAATCCCCCAGTGTCATCTGTCTGTCCATTGTTGTGCACTGTGTAATCCCCCCAAACAGTATACAGACACTGGGGTTGCCCAATCACCAAATGTCCCCATCTGCTCAGCAAACTTCCTGAAAAAAAGAACTGTCCCTCATTGTTTTTTTTTTGCCCTGTAAAAAAGAAAACCATCCATCGTTGTCTGTTCCGCCATTACCCAACCCCCTACCCTCCCACTCAGGACCCACCACCCCACACCCCCCATACCCCATACTTACCCACCGGAGGTCCGTCACCATAATCTACCTTGGACTGCATCAACATCTTCGCTCTTCAAAGCCCAACCATGAATTGAGGTAAGTGCTTCAATGACTTTCAATGGGCGTTTCAGTGTCAATGTATTTCAATAGGGTTTTCAACTTAGTGGGACAACTTGGCCATTTTTAAATATTTTTTCCCCAAATTTTCAACATATGTTTTTTTGGACCCCACCTCACAAACAACTTCACTGAAGCAATTTTCAAACATCTCCTCCTCCCCATGACACCAGTGCACACGACAAACACTCAGCATTGGCAAATGCTTGTTTAATGTTAATCTTGTAGCCTGAAAAGTGTCCGTCTTTATCTAACTCTTGTAACAATGCTGGCACTGATGTTTGTGGTGCAGCGAGGAAGAAGAGGGAACCATCCACATACAAGATATTTCATGGATTCTACCTCCCACTGTGATCCCATTGATACTGTCATTGCTTTTAATGGCAGTTGGCAGGGATTCAATGCATAGTGCAAAAGGCAGAGGGGAGAGGAGGCAGCCCTGTCTTGGTCCTCGAGTTAGGTGGAACCTTGAGGTCAAGATGCCATTCACCTTGGTTGTGGCTTGGGGTGAAGTGTACAGTGCATTAATGCTCTCTTGAAATCTCAGTCTCAGTCCCATCTCCCCCGGGTCCTGTGTACAAACCTCCAATCCATCCGATCATCCGATCAAGCACCTTCTCAGCATTCATAAATATTGCCAAAGCTATATCTTTTGTCTGGTTTGTCATGATATGAAATTCAGAAGATGTCGTATACTGTCATAGAGTAATAGTCCATTTATTAATCCCATTTGGTCCAGGTGGACCAGCTTCCCCACGCAGCCCTGGAGCCTACAGGCAAAGATAGATGTGAAGATTTTTTGGTCCACATTTACTAGGGAGATAGGCTGGTAGGAGCCACACAAGGTGGGGTCCTTTCCTAGTTTGGGGATAATAGATATCTGGGCATATTACCATGCTGGGAGTGCCCCTTCTCCCTCCTGCACCACCCTAAATACCTTACCCAGATGAAGTATGAACTCTTCCTTAAAGGTTTTATAGAATGCTGATGTAAGCCTGTCCCTGGAACTCTGATAGGGTTGCTTCTACCTCATCCTCTGTTATGGGGGCATCCAGCAACTCCATCTGTGCCTGCATGAGTTTTTTCTCTCTCACTGTGTCAAAAAATGTCTCTAGTTTCTCTGGGTAGTTTTCAACCCTTTCCTGAAAACACAACTTCTTACAAAAGTGCATGAAATCTTGTGATATTTTAAGAGGGTCTGTCTCATAATGTGTGGACTGTGACAGGGTTGAATAACACCCTGTCCCATTTGTTATGTAGAAAGATTTGTTATGTAGAAAGAGTTGAACACAATGATCTGTTTTATCCTCTTCTGTTCTGTCTCTTGTCTGTCTGCACAGTCACATTTTCTTGTGAGACCTAGGAATTGGCCACTCCGACGGTCTCCTTATTCCCCCATCCTGCTGTCTCTCTCCCTTCACTTGCTGTTTCTATCTTTTCTTCCCTCTTGCCTATCTGAAGTTATAAAATATGTGTGAATCTTTATGTGAAACTGGGATTCCTTGGTTTGCCAATGTATATAGTTGTATTGTTGAAATGACTGCAAAAAAGCTGTTTGGAACTTAGGGGGTTAACCTGAGATGCTGGCTTGCAAACATTTGCACAGCTGTCAACAGGAGGTCAGTTCTGGGACACCATATACTGTTTTGCTGCACCTCCAAGGAAGGAAGCTGACAAGAACATTTTCTGAAAAGCAGAATGTTCTCTTAATGAGTTCCCAGACAGAGACTTGTAGAAAGAGCAGCAATGCTTTTGCTAAAGAGAGAGAGACTGCATCAGCAAGACTAAAATTTGAAATAGAGATACCCTCAGATGATGGACTTTATTTTCTCCATTTGCACTGCCTTTGTAAATACTGTATATACCCACGTATAAGCCGACTCACATATAAGCCCCCCCCCCAAATTGTGAGCTTCCGTTTTAGGCAAAAATCAGTGACGCGCGTATAAGCCGAGGCAGATTTATTTATTTAACAACCTCGGACAACATTGCAGAGCCCATTTAGCAACAGCGGGACATGATTAGAAAACAAGAACTAATGCACACACAGCAGTATACAGCTCATTTAGCAACAGCAGGACATGATTAGAAAACAAGAACTAATGCACACACAGCAGTGCAAAGCTCATTTAGCAACAGCAGGACATGATTAGAAAACAAGAACTAATGCACACACAGCAGTGCCGAGCTCATTTAGCAACAGTGGGACATGATTAGAAAACAAGAACTAATGCACACACAGCAGTGCAAAGCTCATTTAGCAACAGCAGGACGTTTTTGCTTCCTGTGTGGGGATTTACTGGATACCCCTCTAGAAGTATTGGGCTAGCATAACCCTAGCAAAAAGTTCTCTCCTCAGGACCTGGGTATTGGTCATAATGTATTGCTTTTGTACACCCAACCCCTTTTTCTGACCTCTAGAAGTAATGAGCCTGGTATACATTCCCAAAGCTAGGGATGGTACCAATTTCTGAAGTAGTTTGTGCCCAGTCAAGGGTACCAGGGTAGCTAACTGTGTAAAGTAGTGAGGGGTGGTTACATTAATAACAATAAAACACTCATTGTGAATTTTATAACTGCTCCTGGTCATCCTATGCTTCCTGACCTGTGCCTCGACGACATGGACATTTGATCTTTCCTAATCTGTAGCCCTAATCTGCTTGCTGCTTCCTTATGAAGCTGCCAGTCCAGTCTAACGATCTCCCTGCTTGATTCCCTGCCTCATAATATCTTTGCCTGGAGTATCTCAGGGCTCCCCCAATCTTGTCATCTAGTAGTTTGTTTAATTTAGCCTTACATTCCAACTTCTTCTTCACCTCACAATTCAGAACAATCTTATGTCTAGCATCTAGAGTGAATAGTTTTTGCTTCAAGGTCAGATTGTTCTTTTAGTCTAGCCTCCTTCACTCCTGCAGCATAACTTATTGCCTTGCCTGTCACCACTGCCTTAAACCCATCCCACCATATTGCTGCTGAGTGTCTTGGGCAATGTACTCACTAAAGCAAACCTTAATGGTAGCCTGTGATGATAGCGATTATAAATGAGCAACTGTAGAAACAGCGACTCATTTATAGCGCTATCATCATCAGCTACCTGCAACATTAACGATGGTATAGTGCCTAGAGCGACCGGAAGGAGAGGGATGGGGAGCTGTAGGGGAGGGATAGGAGGGAGGGTTTAGAAGGGGAGGTGAACCTGCTGCAACTGAGCCAGCCCTGTGGTGTGGTGGTTAGGGTGGCTGGCTACAGTGCAGTAGGCACTGGTTTCAGGACCTGCTTGGGGATAGTGTTTTGCCACTGCATGTGGCTGTGTATTTTTTTTTCTGCCACAGAATTTCACCCCCTCCTTGACATGCACCCCCCTGGAGTTGAGAAACTTAAGTGAGGGAGGTGTGGGGGGCAAATGGGGGTGTGGGGGTGCACCCCCCCCACAAAAACACTTTATTTTACCAGAAGTTGGGTCGCTGACAATTGTGTATCACCAAAATGTTTTTCAGCGATATACATTTGCAATGACAGCGATCGCTGTTTTTCAATTGCTATCATCACAAGGAACTATCTTTAACTAAGTTTTTGCAGTCTTCATGGTTTAAAAGAGAGACATTTAGTCTCCAGGTGAACTTTTGATGATGGGGTTGGGGAAGCTCCATACATACCATTCCGTAATCTGATATCATTCTAGGGAATATGTGGGCTGCTTATAAAGTGTATATCCAATCTGTAGGGATAAACAGAAGATCTAGTGTGGAGCAGGCCTGGTGTGATGTGGACCAACATGTGTAGTCTCTAACCTTCGGGCTGATGAATCTCCATGCCTCAACCAAGCCAAAATCTCTTACCAGACTCACCAAACATTTCGCAGCTGGGCCTAGGGTTCAGATCGAGCCCCTGACCTGTCCAAACTGGGGTTCAGCACTGTACTGAAGTTACTTCCAATTATATAAAGTTCACCTGGGGGTGGAGCATACTTCAACACACCCTGCTTTAGGAATGGAGTGTTCTCCCTCTGCTGATTAGGGGCATATATATTCAAGAGGGAACAGGGGATTGATCTGTAAGTCCCTTTAATTAGCAGGTATGTGCCCAAGGGATCCTGCTGAGTCTCTTCTACCACTAGTGGGCAATGCTTGTGGATCAGTGTCGCTGCTTCCTCCTATGAGGGGGGTCCCAGTATGTGGCGTGGAACACCTGCCCTACCCAGGATCTTTTTAACTTCAAGCTCTCTTCCTGGGTTTATTTTATTTATTTATTTCATTCTCAGATTACAGTACCTTTGAGCCAGAGACTCTTTTACAAAGGTTCCATGTCAGGAGAGAACAGATAATAGCAACAAACAGACATTTGATAAGCATAGTGACAATTAGACAGAAGGCATTATAAACATTAGGGCAAATATAATCAGATATGGTTAAAGTTAATACAGTAGGTAACTAGCAGCAGCATAAATGCCATCAACAGGATAACCAGTGTTGGGGAAGTTACTTTTTCTATTACTTTCTATTACTTTTGGAAACTTGTTCCAGGAATCTCTGTGCAGTCACTAGCTAGGATAGAGAAGTACTAGAAAAAGTAGTACACCTTACAGTTACAGTTACTTATTTCTTTTATTACAAAAACAATACAAAAATGATAAATAACAGTAACAGATTACATTTATTTGAGAGTAATAGGTTAGTTACTAGTTACTTTTAAATAAACGTAATCAATTACACTTACGTATTACTTTTGTATAAAAGGGCATAAGTAACTGTAACTGTGAGGCATATTACTTTGTCCAGTACTTCTCCCACCTTGCTAGTGACTGCACAGAGCTTCCTGGAACAAGTTTCCAAAAGTAATAGAAAAAGTAAGTTACCCAACACTGAGGATGACTTTGTCCTTAGCAGAGTGGTTGGAAGCAACATTGGCAGCTGGGTTCATAGTCACATTCGATATTAAAACAGAAAGGTATAATTGGTTACAGATAGGTAACATGAATTAAATGTAGTACATTAAAGCAGTCAGCACATTGACTTTGTCTGTACAATATAATGGGTTACAGATAGGTAACATAAATTAAATGGTGTTACATTAAAGCAGTCAGCACATAGACTTTGTCAGTACAATAATGGAAAAAAATAGGGGGGAGGGAGTAGGAGTGGCACAATAAGTGGCCACTGAGACAGGCATTGAGTGGAAGTTGGGAGGGGGGAGCTAGTGGAGGGGAGTAGTAGGTGGGACGCAGACTTCTTGGTGGACAGGATGTAAAGATTAAAGAGGGAGTTCGGCCAAAATTGCTAGCATCAATAAATTCAGAATTGTATTTATTTATTTTGTATCTATTTATTCAATTATTGATTGATTTATTTATTGAGATCTAGGATTAACACCTTTGGGCAGAAAGCTCTTTCATAGGTTCCACGTCAGATATGACACAAACAAGAATACAGATATGTTCCACAGATACAGATACAGCAAAAAATAGTTGAAAACTGTCTCCAGGCATAAATGCTAACAATAGTTACACAATCTAAGCACATACAGGGTGCAGAGTCAAAACAAAGGCTAACATTTCACTAGGTAACAGTAACGTAGCATGAGGACGCTTGTTTAAAATGGAGAACTGTACAACTAAGAACACAGGCAGATAATTGAATTGTACCTAAGTCAAAGAAAGAAGGAAGGTCTTGTACCAGTAGAGAGGGACAGGGAGGGAGGAGGGAAGCAGAGGTGGGGGGGTAGGATGGGGATAGATAGGAGGGAAAGGGAAGAATAGCTGTGTGGTCAAAGTGGAATAAAGGGGGAGGAGGGTGGGGGAAGAAGAGTAGGGAGGACAAGGTGGTGTCGGTAGTGGGGTGATGATGAAGATGTATTAAGGTGGCAGAGAGAAAAGATATATGGAATGACGGAGGGGCAAAAAAGGGAAGAGGAGGTGGAGGGAGGTAGGAGGGAAAATAAATCATTTAGGCAGGGGTAGAAAGCCCATGAAAGCATTAACTTGACCGGTGGCCCAAGAAACAGACATGAAGAGAATTTGGATCAGCATTTCCCCAATCAGCCTCATGCCAAAAATGAGTTACTTTGTTTAAATGTTACAAGTAATTTTGTAACCCTAAATTCATTGACTGCTTGTTTAAAAAAGCCAGTTTCAGTAAAGAGCTACTGATGATGTCATAACCAGAACTCACAGCCTAGTCCTTCTTGCAGGCTACCTTATATGACTTATTTCTTCCACATTACATACTGCAAAACTGCAGTTCAATTGTGCTTACGCAACTAGATAAGAAGATGCTTGTGTGACTTGATTTGCTTTGTGGCTTTCCGCCTCTCTATCCATGGGATATCCCACCCTGTAGAGGTATGATGAAAGGAACCCTAGAGGAGTGTTCCCCCTTACAGGTGTTGCAGGGATGATTGCACCAGCTAAAGGTAGGTTAGGAAGAAGCCCACAGGTAAGAAAGATGAGCTGCTGGAGGAGGAGGGCTGGATGATGGGCAATGAAAAATGAATCCTGGAGAGGCCCAGGATGAGTGACCTTTTAAACCTGATGGGGGAGTGACGTAGTTGCTCCTCCCATTGAACCTCGATCTTAAAGCCTTCCCATTCAATTGTGCTTATGCAACTAGATGAGATGATGCTTGTGTGACTTGATTTGCTTTGTGGCTTTCCGCCTCTCTATCTGTGGGATATACTACCCTGTAGGGGTATGATACAAGGAACCCTAGAGGAGGGCCCCCTCTTCACAGGTGCCATGGCAATGATTGCATCAGCTAAAGGTAGGTTAGGAAGAAGCTCAAAAAGAATACCTAATTGGGTGTCGAGCATCGAAGAGGCAAGTATAATGAATGAATGAATTCTGAGATGATAAGGGCAGAATTCCTAAGGAGAGAGAGTAAAGCCAGGGACCACCATCCGCCTCCATCCAACAGTGGAACCTAACTAATTGACATAAGTAAGCACTAACTCTAACTAATATTATGATCATTGGCATGGAGGAGAGGAAAAAGACCTCTGAGGAGGAAACGTCTGGGGATCCAAGGCCTAGGTCACCTTCCCTCCAGGCTGATGATGTTTGATTTGAGGATGTATGTTATTAAAGAGAAGGATTCATTAATGAGAGGGATATGAGTAGGGAAGATGATGATGACAGGATAGGGAACCCCCTGCCAAAAAAGCACAGATCAAAGAAGGAACATGAAGCAGCAGGGACCCAAGACAGGTATGCTCGAGTAGTCGATGGGAAGGAGTAGATCCAAGTAGAAATGAAAGGAACAAGGGTATCCAGATGTGCTCATGAGAAGACTGAGGAGGATGCAGCTCAATGATGATGATTGTCACAGGAGTGCAGCATTCAATATGAGAAGACTGGGGAAGAGGAGACAGGAATGAACGTGAAATTGAACTTGAATGATCGTGGAGAGCAGTCAGCCAGTCCATAGCAAAGGGCGATGGAGAGGAAGGCATGGCCATGAGTGGAGATAGTTCAAAGTTCAAAGTTTATTAGTGCAAAAGATGTATAAAAACAATACATTTTATCACATCAATTCATGGAAAAACACATAAAAATATCAATCATCCAATTAAAATAGGACATTATATAGCATAAATAGCAGGAATATACCCAAAATTTACTTTTTCAACTTATTAATACAATTTGCCATCCCGTACATTATCTTAATATTTTCCAGACCAAGCACACAATTATCCATACATTTGAAATTATCCACTATAATCAATGGTGTCATTCATTTACCTCTTTCTATCTTCAGCTCATCACATCCAGTAACTTGTGGGACAAGCTATCTATGTTTTCATTATTGCAATTACATCTCCTTCTATTACCAGACTGACCCCACCATTTATTATATTGTAAATTCATAATACCCAGACTTTCAAGCCTCATATTACAAAAATTATTCCTATGCTTCTTATTTTCACGACAAACCAAATATGTTTCCATTTTTCCATTTACTTTTATATCGGAATAAAACCCATAACTATCTATCTCATGCATTCTTGCAAGGTCAGTTTGGAGTGGAACATCAGTAATTCTTTGGATAGCTTCCTTTACAAGCAGGTTTGTTTCTAGCAGAGCTTCATTAGACCAAATATCTTCCAAACCAGAGCTCCTTAACAAAACATTCAGTCTTTGGAACCACCCACTCATGCTTGCTCCTCCCTGTAGTCTAACAAAAAAATCAACCCAACATAAGTTAGAGAGTCTCTCTGTAGACATCCTTACCATCTTTTCCCGGTACTTAATAACTCTAATTTCAATTTTTACACTTAAAGGAAGCATACCTGCTTCCAGTCTCATAAAAACTGATGGGCAATCCCGAGGGAGCTCTAGCAGGTTTCTGAGGAAGACATTCTAAATGGGTTCTATTTTTGAATCCCCAGCCAAAAGGCCCCACACTTCACAGCCATATAATGTCTGGCTGATGGACTTAGCTTCAAATGTCCTCTTGAGAGCCACAAAGGAATTATTCACAAACCTGTTTGCAAAGGCACTTACAGCAGCCATTGAGCTGTATGATATGCTTTTTATCTCAGACATATGAGAATTCCACCTCAGATTATTTTCAAATATGATTCCCAAGTATCTGAATGACTTCACTTCTACTATTCTTTTATTATTAATTTCCCAAAATATTTTCACAAATTTTTTTTTTTTGCCAAATGATATTATCTTTGTTTTTCTACATTCAACTCTAATTTTAATTTGGAAAATGACTCCATCAAATTTGTCATCGCTCTCTTTAAACCCAAAGATGTTTGTGAAATAACTAACACATCATCTGCATATAATAATATTTGGAATCTTTCCTTATTTATTGAAGGACAAAATGCATCAATTTTTGCCATATCCCTAATTACTGTTTTAATATATAGATTAAACAATAAAAGGGCCAACAGGCAACCCTGTTTAACCTCCTTTCCTACTTTTATTTCTCTTGATAGTGCACCATCTTTAGAATAACGGACTAAAACAGCTGTATTATAATGTAAACTCTGTAACACCTTTAGTAATTATTTATCTATATTTAGGGTTGCCAAAATCTCCCACAATTTCTTTCTATCCACAGAGTCAAAGGCGGCCCTTATGTCAACAAAACAGACATAGAGCATTCCTTTCTTCCTAGTTACATATGATTCCAGCAGATAATTCCACATAAAAATCAAATCTAATGAATTACACTTTTTCCTAAAACCACATTGATATTTGGAAATCAATTTATTTTCTTCCACCTATACTGATAACCTTTGCAATAACAGATGAGTAAAAATATTTTGCGAAATTGGCAACAAAGTTATCGGTCTATAACACATAGGGTCATGTTTTGAGTCTTTCTTAAACAAAGGTATAATCACCCCTTTATTCCAGTCTGATGGCAGAACGAAATATTGGACAATTGCTGCAAATAATAGTGTCAAAACCTCTACCCAATGATCAATATTAAGCAAATATACTTCAGCTGGTACACCATCTATCGTAGGTGCTTTATTTCTTTTTTGTGCTTGTGTTGCTTCTTTTATTTCCATAGGGGAAAAAATAAGTGATCCCATATCCCCTATATCATCACTTATACAACTAAAAGGTAGGCCTTTATAATTACTATCATAAATTTTACTAAAATGACTCACCCATTGGTCTTCTGATATCAGCCCCAATAGATTATACTGAATACTACTCTCACAGCAGCCAAAAGTCACTCGTGACCAACATGCTTGGCTATCTTTCTTTTTAAATTGACTCTTGTAGTTTGCCTCATAATAGTAAATTATAATTCCTCTTCTTTTCACATATCATAGTTCTATATTCTACTTTCAAGTTTTTAAAGGCCTTCCATATAACTGGGGAGGTATTTCTTACCCTTACCTTACCCAATCTTTTGATCTCTTTTCTTAAATATAGACAATCATGATCAAACCAAGGCTAGGTGCTACCAATATTGGATTTTATTGCACTTCTTCTTTTAGAACTCACTGCCAGAATTTTCTGCTGCATATATAATTCAAAATATTTGATTTGTGCAATTGTCCCTATAACAGTCATCATAGCAACCGGATGGTCTATCATATTTTGATTTTGAATCAACTTATCAATACATTCTTTTGTATATTCATTCTATATAATTTTCTTTCCATATTTAATACACATATTAAAATCTGCCTCCTTCTCTACCTTTTAATTTTTTATTTTTCGATTAATATTTAATTAAATAGAGCAAGATAAAGGAAAATGGTCACTATCCCACAGCTTATTAATCCTGAAATAGTTCACCTTATAGTAATCTAGAGCTTCTATGATACCCTGATCAAAAACACAACCCCCTTTAATTGGGGGAAAGACACCTCCCGCAGCCAATCTGGAGATAGAGTTGAATCGAGGTGACTGAGGAAGATGAAGACGGATGATGATGATCGCTGCAGGTCCATTAGGTAGCATGAGACCTAATGACAGGTAGTCCAAAAGAAATATCAGTTGCAGACCAGATGGAGGCAGCTGAGGCATATGAGTCAGCCAAGACATATGGATTGAGCAATTGAAATAGATGAGCAGGTCGAGGCGAGGTATTGTGGACCTGAGAGGGCTATGATAGGTATGCTCAAAAGAATTCTTGATTGCAGGCTTGAGACAGTGCTTGAGTAAGCAATGGAAATGCATTAACCCGGAGGTAAGGATGAGGGAATGATGACTGGAGTCATGAACTGGATACATGCAGCATGAGGGCCGCTGGTCGATGAGGAGGCATATGATTCATGATAGGTATGCCCAAAAGAATATCAATAGCAGGCCAGACTTGACCAAAGGCCAGACAGAGTCAGACAGAGATGACCAAATTAAGTGGATGGCAGCAAGTGGGCAACGAGAGGACTGAACGACAAGTATGCAGGATTGAAGTGAAGGCTTGAGCGAGCGATCGGAGTGAAGTGGACAATGATGGAAAAAAGCCATAAAGGCCAGAATGGGTAAATAGTGATTGTAGGCCTGGATTGGAGGGAATCCTTGATACCTGGTGAGAAGACGGTATTCAGGAACCTGAATAGATGCAGCAGGAAGGCTGCAGTTCGATGAGAGAGCATAGGATTCATGATAACTATGCCCAAAAGAAATATTGCTCACAGACCTTGAGCAGAGCTAATCCTGAATGTCTGGTACGGGATGAGAACTGCAGGATTGATTATGTGATGACTGATGGCAATGATCGGTGAGAAAGTGGACCCTGAGGGCCCAAACCAAGGTGAAAAGGTATGAAGGTGCTTAGGAGAATTTAGAGAGAGAAGAAATCCAATTGGAATTTAATGAGAGGTATACTGACTGAGTCATGTAACTAGAGGTGCAGGTCGAGGTGAGGTAGCATGGACCCGAAAGGGTCATGCATGAGAAGTCGATGTGAAGGAATGGTAGACACATTGCAAGCGAGTTGAGGGAAACTGGCAGAAACTGAATGCAGGGAGAATGAGCAGGAGAAGCAGGGAAACAAAACAAACCTCCTAACCTCACAGCCGGAAGGAACACAGCACTGGCCATCAAGAGCACAGCAAATGGCCAGAATGTGTATCACAGTCTTGGGAAACTTTTGTTGTTGTTGTTGTTGTTTTGACAGTGTCCCTTTAACAGTCATGCTGAGAAAATGCTGTAAATCTTCAAAAATGCTTACATTTAGCCAGAAGAACTTCAGAATATAGAATAGTGCACCATGTAAGACACAGTCAACTGTACATGCTGAACTCAGCCCAGAAGAACTGGGCACCAGAAATGATTCATCGGTAGTCTCACAGGTCCCAAGTCCACTGAAACTTAATAAAAAAGTACAAAAGAGTCTGAGATTGTGCAGCGGTAACAGTGCTGCTGAAGAGGACATTGACACAACGTGTCTTAGTTATTGTTAAATTAATTACAGTGCAACTGGAGCCCTGCATTATGAAGCATGCTGGATATGATAGACCAGTCACATGAGAAAGCAATGTCCTGAAGTTGCAAAACGGTGGGTCTGGCAAGCCATTCTACTGATAGTGCGGCTCAAGGGAAGAAGATGGCCCCATCGGGAAAAGTGAAGCAGGGCTCGAAGCCGGGAGGTAGGAAAAGCAGAGTGAGTAGGGCCACAAAATAGAAATGATGGATTGCTGGACATATGAGGTCGACATGGGGGTAATGACAATGTGATCAACAGCACATGCTGAACCTGAAAGTTCAGGATGCTGTAACTGAGCTAGAGGTGCACCTGCAGTGGATGCTCCAGGCAGTGAGCATGAATGCAGTCAGTGGAGCAGAGTAGGGTAGGGAAATCAAGCAGGCACAGGGGGATGTTGCCACACCTGGAAAGACGGGGCCAGCACACAAGAAGAGCGATTGCAGGAGGAAGAAGCAGGGTGGGGAACACAAAACAAAGCAGCGGAGTGGCAAAGAAACAAGGTGGGGGAGAGAAGGGACAGGTAAATGGAGAACAGATGGAGCAAGTCCAAGGAGCGAGCATGCAGAAGCCAGCAACCAGGGACCGTTTACTCCAGAGCTGCCACTTGCCAGCTGTAGGGAACGCGGTGAGGGAGCAGAGCCGAAATGAAAACACAACACACAGCAAGAGAGGCAGGTGTGAGTGAGCACAGAGGAGCTGCAGGAAAGACAGAAAGAGAAAAAAAAATTTGTGCTACAGAAACGGTGGTAGGAGTTGGTTAGGCAAAGTGCTGCCGTGGGGTCAGACAGGACAAACAAAGGAAAAGCAAAACAAATGAGGGAACGGAGAGGGAGAACAGCCAACGGAGCCTCCGGCTGCAATGAAAAACGAATCCTGGAGAGGCCCAGGATGAGTGACCTTTTAAACCTGATGGGGAGTGTTGTAGTTGCTCCATCCATTGAACCTTGGGCTTAAAGCCCTCCCATTGTAGTATATATTTGAAAAAAGAAAGCTGACACTGGGTGGGTCAGGGCATTCATTTCCATAATGTGTAGATGCAAGGTACACTACTTAAAAATGTGACTGGGGGTTGGAATACAGTGGCAAACATGACTTCAGAATGACAAGAATGTGTGCAATTTTTGGAATACCACAGGGATGAGATTTTGAAATGCCATCAGATTGCAACTGTGAAATACAGCAATGACACAATCTCAGAAAGTAGCTGGGACACACAATTTTGTAAAGTGGCAGGGATGCTAACATTCATAATGTGGTGGTGTCATATACTTTTAGAATGTGGCAGAGATACACAGTTTTGAAATGCATGAGACACATAGTTGTGGAAGATGGCAGGGATATGTAATTTTGTAGTGTGTCTTGGATGCATTAATTTGGCATGTGGTGGTGATGCACAATTTCAAAACGTGGTTGGTATGCTTGATATTAGATTGTGGTGGCAACATTCAGTTTCAGAATGTGGCATGGACATTGAATCTCAGAATGTGGTGGTGACGCAGTTTCAGAATGTGGTAGTCACATGCAATTTCAGAATGAGGCTGGGATGTATAATTTTAGAATGCAACTTAGATATGCAATTTTTGAATGCGGTAGTGACTTATTTTCAGAATGTGGTGGGGATGTGCAGTTTTGGAATATAGTGGGAATGCACATTTTCAGAATGTGACAATGATAGGCAATACTGGAATGTTGAAGTTTACACACAATTTCAGAATGTGGCAGGCAGGTACAGTTTTAGAATGTAGAGGAGACATGCAGTTTGAGAATATGGTGGTGCCTCACAGTTTTGGAATGTGACGCCGATGCACAATTTCAGAATGTGGCAGTGATGCACAGTTTCATAATGTAGCGGTGATATACAGTTTTGGAGTGTGGTGATGGCGCATAGTTTTGGAATGTGACAATGACGCACAATTTCAAAAATGGCAGTGACGCTCACTTTCGGAATGTGGCGGTGATGCTCAATTTTAGAATGTGGTGGTGATGCACAGCTTCGGACTGTGGTGGTGGCACACAGTTTCTGACTGTGGCAGTGATGCACAGTTTCATAATGTGGCAGTGATGCAGAGTTTCAGAATATGGCGGTGATGCACAAATTTGGAATGTGGCTGTGAAGCTTAGTTTCTGAATGTGGTGCTGATGCTCATTTTCAGAACATGGCAGCGACACACAATTTCAAAATGTAGTGGTGATGCTCAATTTTGGAATGTGGTGGTGACGCACAATTTCAGAATGTGGCGGTGATGCAGTTTTGGACAGTGGTAGTGATGCACAGTTTTGGACTGTGGCAGTGATGCACAGTTTCGGAATGTGGCAGTGATGCACAGTTTTGGAGTGTGGCGGTGACACACAAATTTGGAATGTGGTTGTGATGCACAAATATGGAATGTGGTGGTGAAGCTCAGTTTCGAAATGTGGCACTGATGCTCAATTTCAGAATGTGGCAGTGACATACAAGTTCAGAATGTGGCCCTGACGCACTGTTTCTGAATATGGAGGTGACGCACAGTTTCAGAATGCAGTGGTGATACCCACTTTCGAACGTAGTGGTGATGCTCAGTTTTGGAATGTGGTGGTGATGTACAATTTCAGAATGTGGCACTAGCACACAGTTTCAGAATGTGGCACTGACACGCAATTTCCGAATGTGGCAGTAACACACAATTTCTGATTGGGGTGGTGACACTCTATTTCGGAATATAGCAGTGAACTGATGCTCAATTTCGAAATGCGGCAGTGTTGCAAGGTTTTGGAATGTGTCAGTGACAGACAAATTTGGAATGTGGCAATGACGCTCAATTTCAGAATGTGGCAGTGACACACAATTTCAGAATGTGGCACTGACACACAATTTCTGAATGTGGTGGTGACGCAGAGTTTCAGAATGTAGTGGTGATACCCACTTTCAAGTGTAGTGGTGATGCTCAATTTTGGAATGTGGCAGTGATGCACAATTTCAGAATGTGGCACTAACACACAATTTCAGAATGTGCCGGTGAACTGATGCTTTGTTTCGAAATGTGGCAGTGTTGCAAAGTTTTGGAATGTGGCAGTGACACACAAATTTGGAATGTGGTGTAATGCTCAATTTCAGAATGTGGCAGTGATGCTCAATTTCGTAATGTGGTACTGACGCTCAGTTTTGAAAAATGGCAGTGACGCACAGTTTTGGAACATGACTGTGATGTGCAGTTTCAGAATGTGTCGATGACAGACAATTTTGTAATATGATGGTGACAATTTCAGAATGTGGCATTGAAACACTGCTTTGGAACATGGTGTGGATGTGCAGTTTTGGAATTTGGTGGGTGGGCATGTGCAGTTTTGGAATATGGCTGGGATGCACAATGTCAGATTGTGGTGAGGATGTGATGCACAATTCTGAAATGTGGTGGGTGCGTACAGTTCTGGAATGTGGCAAGGACAAGCAGTTTCAAAATAAAATGGTGTGTCCTGTCACATTCCGACAGTGTACATCCCTACTATATTCTAGCATTGCCTGTCCCCGCTGAATTCCATGATGTGTGTCCCTGCCACATTCTGAGATTCAGTGTCCCACCACACTGCGAGGTGGTGCAACCTTGCCACACGCTGAGATTGCATGCCCCCCCCAACATTCTAAAATTGTGCACCACTTTGACACTCTATACCTTGGATCAGTGCTGCATTCCAAAACCTACTCTTGATGCATTCTAGATACAGTACCATGCATCTGAACATTCTGGAAATGCAAGCACCACAGATAACCCATTTTTTTTAAAATGATTATTACAGCTACAGTTTCTATAACTTTGGAGAAACAGGTTCTATAAGGTTGCTGACAGGAGTACGATTCTGTGAGTTCTGGTTGTGACATCATCACTGGCTCTTCACTGAAACTGGCTTTTTGAACAGGGAATGAAATCAGGGTTACAAAGTAACTTGTAACTGTAAAATAAAGTAATTTGGAAACCTAATTTTTGTTGTGAAATTTATTGGGGTAGACGGATTCTAATTCTGCAATGTAGTACTTCAGACTGGACTCCCTGTTTAAATATAGAAGGGATGGTGGGTTGGAAGTATTAGGGGTGTGGGGGAGAAAATGTCACAAGGGAGGATAGGGTAGAACCTAAGTGTGGGCAGTTGCTAGGTGGGGTTCAATGAGTGTCTTGTAAGAAGACCACTTCCGCTTTTTTTTTCCTTAGCTCGTTGAGTACCCCTGTTTGTTTAAAGAGGTTGTTGAGGCCCCTCACATTATAAGTGATTATTGTACCTGCAGCCATCCTAATTTCCAAAAAACACTGAAACTGAACTCCTCTTTAAAGACTGCCCTCCAAATTTTAAAACTAATAACATATTTACATAACAATATTAAACTGAACACATTTAATCCTCTTTTGGTACCTTGAACACCCTGATTACCGATCTGTTGTCACCTGGTCATCAGGGTGAGAGTCCTTTTCCAAGGGCCTTGCACTAAACATGTGCATTCGAGCTGCCCTCCACAGTTCTCTTCAACTGGTAGCTCTGTTCACTACTCCATCTTGTGCCAGAGGACTTTCGGATGACTTCCTCAATTTTTCACCTATCCCTCCCCCCCCATACACTTTATTGCAATTAGGCCTTAGGTCCAGTCCAGACCAGGGCTAGTAGTGCCGCTCCCAAGACTGGTATCTCTGTTGGGATGATACTCACTCCTTTGCTGTAGGCCATCATATAAGTATCCCGACCCCCCCTGTCCCCCAAGTAGGTAGGCAGGTTGCTATGCCAGGACTTCCCTACCTGACAAACATTCCACTCTACTTGGGGGGGGGCACCCTGTCCACCAGTCCCACCATATGATACCTTAATACGGGGCCCAAAACTTAACCACATGCCTTAAATGTCTTTTCTGTTGTACAGTCACGTATTTCACTATGTGATTTATTTTTAATGGGTAGAGATGATGAGCTCAGTAAAGGACATCACACCCCGGACCCTTGACCCATCAGTTCCAGGTGGCATAGTGCATCCTGACTGAGGGTAGTGCTTCTACAATTAAGCTGTCTTTCATCTACTGAGGCAAAACTGAGTCTGTGTGTCTGACCTCCCATTTCTCTGTACAGGCCTGGACCTTTCCATTCTCCCCACAGTCTCAACTTGCTTCCACCTTTGCAATAATCAACCACTCAGCAGTCAGGTCACCCACAGTGGATGTGGGGACCGCTATCTTACCCCAACAATCAAAGCCTCGACTTCTCTTGCCGTAAGATTTGACTCCAGACTCTCTATGTAACCTTTATCAGCTGAGAGCGGGGGGGGGGGCTTGTTATATCCACGTGCTAAGTGCTACGTTGTGTGCATCTACAGCATCACAGTGAATGGGGGGGCTTCCCCACTGGCCACTGTGTCACCTTGAAAGTGATGGGTAAACTCATCATATATGGGCCATCTACCTCTCTGTCCCCTCCCCGCCAGTGTGAAAATTTCTGCTCCTGTTACTTCTATTTCTCACACATTTTGTACCTTTCCAGCACTGGGCCAGCACTTCTGGAATTATGCCTACCTGCATGTGCTGCTATTGCCCGGTAGATGTTGCTGGTAAAACTACCACATTGGGTCCCCTTGGTTGCATGCTCCACAGGAACACTCTGAAACTCAGGAGAGACAGGGACCAGCCAACCACAGGCCACTAACACTTCTGCTGGGTTCCTGTTTTTTTGTTTTGTTTTGTTAATCTGCACCTGTTTAACGTGAGCTACTGAGACTGATAGTCATCCCTTCCCCCCATCTCCACCAGGATGCAGGTCACCTACTGGTATTTCTTGATTATAGCATGGCCCTGGAGCCAAATTATTCATGGAATGATACTGGGGGAGGTCAAAGTTGCATGACCTGAGCTCCTAACTAATGCCTTGGGCTCGAATCCCACCTGCTGGGCTGAAATCCCCCCCGACCCATCACATTTACAAATGTTCCGATTAACATTCCAAACAACCTATCAGTGATTTTAACATCATTTTAAACTAGAATACCTTGATAAAAAATAATATAAATGCCCCAGTCTCTACGCAGATGAAATGTCTGTGATGAAGGTGGCGCCATTACCTCCAGAATGCCACGAGGTCTGCTACTGTGAGCACAGACGTCCCTCCAAATTCTGCTTGTTGGTAAGTTAGTACTACTTGTTCAGCCCTTAGAATTTGCAGGTGCTGGGTTGAGGGTCACTCTCAGTCCAGGTTGGCGATTTGTTCGGGGGGCTGGAGGTGCAGTTCTTCTTCCTCGGTCTGGTGGTCTTAGTCCAAGGAGTTGGACTGTTGAGTGCTTCCAGCATGGGCACTTCAGGGCAGGCATAGAGGTCGGCTGGGACCCTGAGTCTCTGCAGTATGGGTTTTGCCTCAGTTAGAGTTTGGAAAAAAAATGGGCCTTCAGGCAGGAAAATCTTTAGCTGTGCTGGGGCTAGAAGATGCGTGGTGCTAAGATACTTTTCAATTGCAAGCAGGTTGCGTCTCTTTTGCTGGGTAAGGCATATATTGTAGTCATGATTATTTATTTATTTGCTTTTGTTAACCGAGTAAGCACACTAGACAACCAAGTGCCTATTTTCAGGTGCAACCCGGGAGATTACAAGGTACATATATGAACATCAGGCAAAAAACAAGTGAAAGGTTACATTTAAGAGCATTAGCACACATTAAAGTACAATTTTTGTCCCCAAACACTACTTCTCTTTGACCACGCTTTTTGCAGGATTTTGTCTTGGTGTGGAAATCCAGTAATTTCATTACAATGGAGTGTGAGTTGGCTTTAGGGTCTGCTGGTTTCTTAGCAAGGGATCTGTGTGCTCTCACGATGTTAAGGGGGTTTTCCGCTGATAAGTCCCGAATTTCTACCAGAAATGCTTCCATCTGCCTGGTCTCTGTGTCCTTGGGCAGGCTGTACAACCTTAAGATGTCTCTCCTTGACCACAGCTCCAGGTTCTCAGTTTATCAATGAGCTCCTTTGCTCTTTTCCATAGACTTTGATGGCAGGTAAGGACTGCTTGGCCCACCTAGTCTGCCCATTTCCCTACCTACAGGATATGCTGCAGATCCTAGTTAACCAACAGCCTATTTCTCCCAACCCCCACCACCAGAATTGCCTTATGTCTGTCCCATGCATTCTTGAATTCTCCCACAGTTTTAGACCCCACAACCTCCTCAGGAAGGCTGTTTCATGCACCCACCACCCTCTTTGTGAAAAAATACCCTCATTGCCCCTGAACTGCCCCCCATCTTCAAATTGTGTCCCTTGTTCTTGCATATCTTTTTCTGAAAGATGCTACCCTCTTGGACTTTGTTGATTCCACTGAGGTACTTAAAAGTTTCTATCATGTCCCCCTCTCCCTCCTTTCCTCAAGTGTATACATATTAAGCTCCTTTAGGCTCTCCTTGTATGGCTTCTCTTGCAGACCCTGCACCATTTTAGTTGCCCTGCTCTGTACTACCTCTATCCTGTCTATGTCCTTGCGGAGATGGGGTCTCCAGAACTGGACGCAATACTTCAGATGGGGTCTCACCAACTGTCTGTACAGAGGAATAACAACTTCCTGTTTTCTGCTGGTGGTGCCTCTCCCTATACATCCCAGTATCCCCCCAGCCCTCCCTACTGCCTTCTCACATTGCTTGCTTACCTTAAGGTCATCTGATATGACTACTCCCAGGTTTCTTTTCTTTTTTGTTGTTGTTACTACTCCCCCCCAGTTGTGTAATCTTCCCCTGGGTTTTGTTTCCCAGGTGCATTATTTTGCACTTCTTTGCATTGAATCCAAGCTGCCATACTTCTGACCATTCCGCCAACTTTGCCAAGTCCCTCTTCATCCTTTCCACACCTCCTTGTGTATCAACCCTGTTGCAGATCTTTGTGTCATCTGCAAAGAGGCATACTTTTCCTTCCAGTCCCTATGCAATGTCACTTATAAAGACATTAAAAAGGACTGGACCCAGTACTGAACCCTGCAGTAGCCCACTAGTAACCCCTCTTTCTTCAGAGTGGACTCCATTTACAGTTACCTTCTATGTCCTGTTGTCCAGCCAATGTTTTACCCAGGCTACTACCCTGGGACCCAATCCCAGGACTGTGTCAAATGCCTTGCTAAAGTCTAGGTAGGCCATGTCCACAGCCCTTCCCTGGTCTACTACTTTGGTCACCCAGTCAAAGAAATCAATTAGATTAGTCTGACATGACCTTCCCACTGTGAACCCATGCTGCCTTGGGTCCTGTGCTCCACTGGCCTCTAGGTACTCAACAATTCTTTCCTTCAGAAGTGATTCCATCACTTTTCCTAACACAGAGGTCAGACTGACAGGTCTGTAGTTTTATGCCTCTGTCTTGGTCCCACTTTTGTGAAGGGGAATCACATACACCTACCTCCAGTCCTCAGGTAATACACCATCCTCCTGTGATTTGTTAAAAAGTGTAGTCAGTGGTTTCACTAGTTCTCCCCTTAATTCTTTTAGAATTCTGGGGTGAATTCCATCAGGCCCCATTGCTTTGTCCACCTTCAGTTTTAGGAGTTATTTCAGAATCCTTTCTTCTGTGAAAGGACTGGGATCGACCCCCCTATCCAGAGTGCTTCTGTTAATTGGATTTGGCACCCCCCTCCTCCTCTTTTGTGAATACTGAGCAGAAATATTCATTCAGTATTCTTGCTTTTTCACTGTCCCTCTCTGCCCACCCACTGTCCATTCCATTTAGCCTCACTATCCCTCCCTTTGTCTTTCTATGTTCTCTGATATACCTATAAAAGGTTTTATCCCCCTTCCTGAGTTGGCTATCTTTTCCTCAGTTTGGGCCTTGCTATTCTTACTTCCCTTCCTGCTTCCTTCTGCCTTAACTGGTATAGCTCTCTGTCCTGCTCCTTTTGTGTTTTCTTATACTTCCTGAATGCTTTCTTTTTCTCCCTGACCTTTCCTGCCACCTCTTTAAGAACCATAGTGGCTTTTTCTTTCATTTTGATTTGTTTATTTGCTTCACACAAAGGTTTGTTTCCTCTGTGATGGCAGTTTTGATGTTTCCCCATTGTTGCTCTACCCCTCCTTCTAGCCTATTTGCTAGTGCTTTTCTAGAGCACTCTCCCATCTTGCCAAAGTCAGCCCTCCTGAAGTCCAGTGCCCTCACTTTTGTATGACTTGTCTCTAGCTGAGTTTATCATGAACCACACTGTTTGGTGGTTTCTTGTTCTCAGATGGCTATCTACGTCTAGATCTGAGATCCTCTCACTGCCCCCATTTGAGAGTATGAGGTCTAAGATTGCTCCCTCTCGAGTGGGTTCAAAAACTAGCTGTCTGAGGCATGCCACCTGTAGGACATCGAGAATGGCCCTGCTCTTGGATGTGGCTGCAGCAAATGTGCTCCAGTTAACATCTGGCATATTCAGGTCTCCCACCAACAGTATCTCCCCTTTCTCTACCATCTTAAGAATGCCTTCTATCATATCTTTGTCCATTCCCTCCCCTGACATGGGGGTCTGTATAAACCCCTGTGTGGATTGTGGTGCTACTTCCAGTCTCTAAGGTGACCCACAGTGCCTCCTCTCCTCCCTATTTACTCTTTTGTTCAGTTGCTTTTATCCCTTCCCTTACATAGAGAGCTACTCCTCCCTCTCTTCTCCCTTCCCCTTCCTGTCTCTTCTGTAGGTTGTGTACCCTAGTATGTTAACATCCCAGTCATGGTTCTCAGTGTACCATGTTTCTGTGACTGTTACGATATCCAGGCATCCCTCTTCCATCAAGTCCACCAGTTCAGGGAGCTTGTTGCCCAGACTACGAGCATTGGTACTTATTACCCTCCATTTCCTGATGGCCTTACCCCTTTTGCCCCATCCCTGTCCTTATTGCCTTTGTCACTTTCTCCATTTACCCCTGCCCTTCTCCCTATCAACATCTCTAACTTGGTGTTTACCTCACTTACTACCCTGACTTTTTGGGGGGGGGGCTAGGATTTCCCTGCTCCTTTCCAGTGCCTCCCCACTTGGCTAGTTTGAATGCTTGCCAATGAAGCAGTTAAACCTATCACCTAGGATCCTGGTTCCTCTCCTGGGCAGATGCAGACCATCACACCAGTATAGGCCTGCATCACCCCAGGTGGACCCCAGTCCCCAATTAAGCCAAATCCCTGAGCTCTGCACCAGTTTTTCAACCACTGATTGAATACCATGGTGTGGAGCACCCTTGCCTCACCTACACCATAGACAGGCAGCACCTCTGAGAAGGTTACCATGCGTGCTACTTGTCTAAGGCCCCTCCCCAACTCCACAAACTCTTCCTGCACTGCTCTGATCCCTTTCTTAGCCCAGTCAGTTGTCCCTAGGTGGACAATGGCATCCAGCTCCCTCCCCTGTGCAGTTGCTCTGGTGATCCTGAGGATTTGCTCCCTGTCCCTCCAAGCCATGGCACCAGGCAGGCAGCTTACCTCCCTCTCCCCTTCCTCCCCCAGTTCTACCTTCCTAACAATGGAGTCCCCTACCATGAGTTGTTTCCTTCCCCTGTGGCATCCCATGCCACCCCTCCTGTGGATCTTCTTTGTGGAGGTTCCTAGCATCCTCCTTGGTCTCCACTGTGGGTGCCTCCACAGAGGAACCACACTTTGCCACAATGGCATATGAATTGTGGAGAGGTACAACAGGAGAGATACACCTCTGTTCCACCACCCTCACCCTTACTGTCCCTGATCCCACTGTGGTCCAACCTCTCCTCTTTTTTGGCAACCTCTGAGGCAATGGCAGTGACCCTGGTGGTCCCTGGATGGGAGAGGAGGTCCCACAAATACTGGCCAACTCAGCCTGGAGATGAGCAACCTCCTCCTCCTTCAGCCCAGAGAGGTGCCTCCAGATGGGACAACACTGCATCCTCCAGAACGTCTCTGGGAAGACTGCTGCTCCACAGCCACTGCACTGCACCACTCCCATCATGTCTTATTTCTGGCCTCTTCACTGTTGTTTGGAATCCTTACTCTTTCCTCTATTTATTTAATTTTTTCTCCCTACTTACTTACTGCCTCTGTGCCCTTTAAGCTCCTGATCTTCCTATTCTGAGACAAGAAGATCCTATATTTCTCAGTAGTCCCCTTACTTGCTCAAAGGCAGACCTCCAGCAGCTGGGGGTGATGGAGAGCTACTCTTTTCCTTCTAGGATGGTGAGTCTTTGGTGGCTCTGTGATCACTCACTTCCTGCTCCCAAACAGGAAGTTCCTGTTGTCAGTCAGCTCATATGCCTATAAAAGTAGAACTGGCTTTGGGTGGAGGGAGGGAAGGAGGGCAATATAGTCCCAGTAGAGAAGTCCAGTCATAACAGCAGCTCCTTGTCCTGGTGTTCTCTGCCAATTCTCTGGCAATTTGACAATTTAAGCAGGTATCTGATGGCTGTATTGTCTTGTTAAACCACCTCGGAGGTATCAGTGAAGCTGGATTCCAGGTCAGTCATCCTCTGTGCAATATCATGCACAGTGAGGCTGGATTCTAGGTCAGTCATTCTCTGTGCAATCTCATGTAGTCCCCGGGCCATATCTGTTACTGCTTTCTCCAACTTTGACATAGTATCGCTGATTTTTCCCAGTTCATGGAATAAGTATTTCGAGGTAATTGTAAATGCCTTGGCCCCATCTTCGTCGCTTCCATCACTATTTCAGTCTGATGCTGTAGAGGTGGAGCAGCTCCAGCTGGCAGCCCTGGTTCTCATGGCTCCATTAAGCTGTTCGGTTTTAAGTACTTCAACAAAGAGTCTTTTTGCTTGGATTTTTTTGGCATCTCAGTGGTACTCCTTAATTTTTGCTGTTTCTCTGTGGTTGTGGATGCCAATTGAGTGGACTGATGTTGATTTTGTGTCCAGTGAGCAGGAGCTGAAGTCCATCTCGTCCTCATTGGGTGAAGGCAGAACTGGAAGTCTTCCATCTCAGGAGGAGGAAATGGACAAGGAAATGATAGAAGGCATCCTTAGAATGGCAGAAAAAGGGGATATATTGTTGATGGGGGATCTGAATATGCCAGATGTTAACTGGAGCACCTTTGCTGCAGCCACACATCCAAGAGCAGGGTCATTCTTACTGACCTACAGGGGGCATGCCTCAGACAGCTAGTGTTGGAACCCACTCAGGAGGGAGCAATCTTAGATCTGGTACTCTCAAATGGGGATGGAGACAGGATCTCAGATTTAGAAGTGGGTAGCCATCAGGGAACAAGCGACCATCAAACAGTGTGGTTCACAATACACATAACCATAGAGTTAAGCCATACAAAAGCAAGGATACTGGACTTTAGGAGGGCTGACTTTGGCAAAATGGGAGAGTGCCTCAGAAAAGCACTAGCAAATGGGCAAGAAGGAGGAGAGAAGAAACAATGTGAAAAAATCAAAACTGCCATCACAGAGGCAACAAGCCTTTCTGTGAAGCAAATAAACAAATCAAAATGAAGGAAAAAAAAAAAACCTGTGGTTCTCAAAAGAGGTGGTGTGGAAGGTTAGGGAGAAAAATATAGCATTCAGGAAGTATAAGGAAACACAGGAGGAACAGGACAAAGAACTGTACCAGTTAAAGCAGAAGGAATTGGGGGAAGGCAGTCAGAATAGCAAAGGCCCAACTGAGGTAAAGACAGCCAACTCAGTTAAGAAGGGGGATAAAACCTTTTATAGGTACAGTAGGGAGTGAAGAAAGACCTAGGGAGGGATAGTGAGGCTTACTGTAATAAAGGGAAGGGGGTGGGTAGAGGGTGACAGTGAAAAAGCAGGGATACTGAAAGAATACTTCTGCTCAGTATTCACAAAAGAAGAGGAGGGGAGGTACCTAAATCAATCAATAGAAGCAATCTGGATAGGGGGGTTGATCCCAGCCCATTCATAGAAGAGAGGGTCCTGAAAGAACTTCTAAAACTGAAAGTGGACAAGGCAATGGGGCCTTACGGGATTCACCCCAGAATTCTAAAAGCACTAAGAGAAGGACTAGTGACACCACTGACTACCCTTTTTAACAAATCACGGGAGGATGGTGTGGTACCTGAGGACTGGAGGAGGGTGGATGTGATTCCCCTTCACATAAGTGGGAGCAAGACAGACCTGTTAGTTTGACCTCAGTGGTAGGGAAAATGATGGAATCACTTCTGAAAGAAAGAATTGTTGAGTACCTAGAGACCAGTGGGGCACAGGACCCAAGGCAGCTTGGATTCACAGCAGGAAGGTCATGTCAGATGAATCTCATAGAGTTCTTTGGCTGGGTGACCAAAGTAGTAGACCAGGGAGGGGCTGTGGACATGGCCTACCTAGACTTCAGCAAGGCATTTGACGCCGTCCCACATAAAAGATTAATAAACAAGTTAGCTAGCCTGGGAGTGGGTCACGGGGTGGTAGCCTGGTTAAAAAATTGGCTGGACAACAGAACACAGAGGGTAATAGTAAACGGAGTCCACTCCAAAGAAAGAGAGGTTACTAGTGGGGTGCTACATGGTTCAGTACTGGGACCGGTCCTCTTTAATGTCTTTTATAAGTGACATTGCGGAGGAACTGGAAGGAAAAGTATGCCTCTTTGTAGATGACACAAAGATCTGCAACAGAGTTGATACACAAGGGGAGGTGGAAAGGATGAGAAGGGACTTGGCAAGGTTGGTGGAAAGGTCAAAAGTATGGCAGCTTAGATTCAATGCAAAGATGTGCAAAGTAATGCACCTGGGAAACAAAAATCCAGGGAAAGAGTACACAATGGGGGGGAGGTACTAACAACAACAAAAATGAAAAGGGACCTGGGGTTAGTCATATCAGAAGACCTAAAGGTAGGCAAGCAATGTGAGAAGGCAGTAAGGGGTGCTGGGACGATACTGGGATGCACAGGGAGAAGCATCACCAGTAGAAAACAAGAGGTTGTTATCCCTCTGTACAGACAGTTGGTGAGACCCCATCTGGAGTACAGCGTGCAGTTCTGGAGACCCCATCTCTGCAAGGACATAGACAGGATTGAGGCAGTTCAGAGGAGGGGAACTAAAATGGTGCAGGGTCTGCACCAGAAACCATACAAAGAGAGACTAAAGGAGCTTAATATGTATACCCTCGAGGAAAGGAGGGAGAGAGGGGACATGACAGAAACTGTCATGTATCTCAAAGGAATCAACAAAGTCGAAGAGGGTAGGATATTTCAGAAAAAGAGATATGCAAGAACAAGGGGGCACAATCTGAAGATGGGGAGGACAGCTCAGGGGCAATGTGAGGAAGTATTTTTTCACAGGGAGGGTGGTGAACACATGGAACAGCCTTCCTGAAGAGGTTGTGGAGTCAAAAACAGAATGGGAATTCAAGAATGCATGGGACAGACATAAGGCAATTCTGGTGGGGGGGTAGGAGGAAGTGGGCTGCTGGTTAACTAGAACCTGCAGCTTATCCAATAGGTAGGGAAATGGGCAGACTGGGTGGGCCAAGAGGTCCTTATCTGCCGTCAAAGTCTATGTTTAAGATGCACACGCTTTACTTGCTCCCCAGAGACCAAGCCAATCCTCCCTAATACCAATAGGCCTACTATATGTAACTCATTAGTCTGTCGTAAAAGGTTTATGTTTTTTTCTCTTTGCCACATGTACCTGATGAAATTAGACTCTGTGTATCCAAAGTCCCCTACAACTGTACATATCTGGAGATGTGTCTAGCTGTTCTGTATTGTTGTTCATGTACACCATACTGTTTATACCTGACACTGAAAATTAATAAAATAAACAAAATTTAAAAACGAGTTATTTACTAATAACCCCCTTTTCCAGCCTACCAGAGTAGAACACTCAATGGTGCTGTTGCATTTCTCCATTCATCAGAGGAGACATCAAAAAGCACGGCCAACAAAGGGAGCTCTTCCCTAATCTACAAGTCTGTTGTCTTCCATTGTGCCTGATGTGATACTGTACCTCACAAGAGAGCAGTATGGTACTGTGCTGCTACCCAATAACCTTCCAAAAGCAGGATTACCCATCCCCCTAGGCTTTTGGTAGACATAATGTAGCTTGCGCATCCTGGACCTTGCTCCCTGCCAGATAAAGGAGTGGAACTAGGCTTGCCAACTTTAAAGAAAACCTTTCAGGATCTGGCAGGACACTGATTGAAAAAGGTACAACAGACGTGGTAGGGCTTTTTTTTGTAACTCAGACTTATTGTGAGAAGATATGGCACTACAAATTCATACATCACTCATCACATGAGAAACAGTTTTCTTTTTTGCTGTTTGGGTTTATACTGCTGTACAAGTGGCTTCCTTTTCTCTGTTTTCTACATTTCATTAACTGATACTATAACTTATTACATGTTGTCTTCTTATTGGAAAGACTTCCCCTCACAAACTTTAAAACATTCAATTAAACCAGCCAAGAAAAAGTGTATAGCTGTGCCAGCTGTTGCATAACTTTGGCTCTGTTACACATGCAGACATAAACAAGCATTTGTCAATGCCGAATGTTGCTTGCTTGTATGTGCTGTTTAGGTATTTGGAAGTGATAGTTCCGTTCTTTCCTCCCAAGACATCCACTGTGTCTTTCCATTCAGTTTTCACAGAATAGTGGGAGGGGCAAGGGCCACAGCAGTACAGCAGTTGCCAAGGGGATGAAGAGGTGGGCAATAGTCCATTCAGAGGCAAAAGAGTCCTGCAGGAGCTCACTAAATTGAAGGTGGACAAAGCGATGGAATCAAATGGCATACGCCCAAGGATATTAAGAGAACTGCGAAGGGAGATAGCAGTACCTCTGGCAGCCATGTTCACTGAGTCATTCAACATGAGTGAATTGGAGGAGGGCACATGTGGTCCCTCTACAGAAGTCCGGGCAGCAGGAAGGAGGCGGGGAACAATAGGCTATTCAGCCTCACCTCAGTAGTGGGGAAGATCATGGAGACATTGCTTAAAGAAAGGATAGTGGGGCATCTAGATGCCATCGGAACCCAGGACCATAGACAACATGGATTCACAGCGGGGGCATCATGTCAGATAAATCTGGTTGATTTATTTGACTGGGTGACAAAGGAAGTGAATCAGGGTGGGGCAGTGGACAACGCTTACCTTGATTTCAGCAAAGCCTTTGACACCATCCCACATAGGTGGCTGATAAACTAGCTGGGTAGGCTGGGCATGGGGGAAAGGGTGGTAAACTGGGTTAGAAACTGGCTAACAGACAGGAGGCAGAGAGTGGTGGTAAATGTGGTGCAGTCTAGGGAGAGGGGGTGACCAGTGGGGTGCTGCAGGGATCGGTCTTGGGGCCAGTCCTGTTCAATGTCTTCATTAGTAACATTGCAGAACGTCTGAAGGGAATTTTTTCACCAAATTTTCAACATAGCCATTTTAAGACCTCTGCTCATGAACTGTGTCACTGTGATTTTCTTAATCTGTCCCAAACATTGAATGTGCACACCGATTGCGCCACTGTGTGCTAAATGCACGGAAACACATTTTGGGTGACATGTGGAAAATGTCAGCAGTACTGCTCATAAGGAGGTGTGGTAAAATGGCAATGTTGAAAATCTGGAGTGCAAATATTAAAAATTTGCGAACTTAGAAGTGTGCGTAAGAACTGCTCAATGCACGCTCGTAAAACAGTCATTTTTAGGAATTTTTTCACCAAATTTTCAAAATAGCCATTTTAAGATCTCTGCTCATGAACAGTGTCACTGTGATTTTCTTAATCTGTCCCAAACATTGATTGCACAATCACCGGCGCCATTGTGCGCCATATGCATGGAAGCACATTTTGGGTGACATGTGAAAAATGACAGCTGCACAGTTTTATATGAGGTGTGGTAAAATGGCAATGTTGAAAATCTGGAGTGAAAATATTGGAAAATTGTAACTTACGAAGGCAGTATAGGAACAGCGCAACGATGCTCGTGAAAATAGTAATTTTTGGGAATTTTTTCACCAGATTTTTAACAAAGCCATTTTAACACCTATGCTAATGAGCAGTGTCACTGTGATTTTCTTAATGTGTCCCGAACATTGATTTCACACACCGACTGCGCCATTGTGCGCTAGATGTGCGGAAACACATTTTGAGCGAGATGTGAAAAATGACAGCAGTACTGCTCATAAGGAGGTGTGGTAAAATGTCAATTTTGAAATCGGGAGTGCAAATATTAAAAATTTGTGAACTTATGAGCAATAGTGAGGAACCGCGCGAACGACGCCGAAAGGAAGTCATTTTAGGAATTTTTCACCAAATTTGCAACATAGGCTTTTGAGAGCCCACCTTATGAACACTGGCACTGTCGCTTTGTTAATCAGTCCTGAAAGGTGATTTTGGCGCAGTGACCGCCAAGTCACCCTTTGGGCCTGATTAACGCCATGACAGTGACAGAATTTATGAGGAGGGGGTCCCAAAACCCAATGTTGAAAATCTGGTGTCAAAATTCCAAAAATGCCTGAGATATACATCAAAGTTGAAAAACCCTATCTATCCTGCTATACCGCTACCAGCATTTCCTCAGTTCCGGTCGGCTTTGAAGAGTGCAGACGTGTTCCAGGTCCACCAAGATCGCCACGCCGAGGTCTGGAGGTAAGTATGGGATGAGGGGGGTGGGGAGGTGGGTGCGCAGTGGGTGAGTACGGGTTGTGGGAGGGGGCCAGGGAGAAGCGCCGAGGGACAGTTTTTGTTATTTACAGGGTGTTTTCAATAAGACTACGAAGGATGTTTGCCACACTGGGGTGGGCTCACAGTGTGGCAGCTGGAAGGCTGTTGGGGGGGTTGGAGCCGATGGGGGATTGGGCACCCCTGTTGGCCATAACATCATTTTGCCATGCTGGGGTGATCTCCCAACGTGGCACCTGGATGCTGGGGGGCATGCAGCCGATGGGATTGGGCACCCCTGTCGGCCATAAAACATTTTTCCATGCTGGGGTGGGCTCCCAGCGTGGCACCTGGATTGCTTTGGGAGGCGTGGAGGCTGACGGGATTGGGCACCCCTCGGCCATACAGTGTGGGGCGGGAAGGCGATGGAGCATGCAAGGCAAGCTATGAAAGGTGGAGGGGGAGCTCTGCTCACTGAAGCTGAGCTCTCCCTTCAACTGTACAACCACTGCATTTTCAACTGCTGTCATAGACAGCTGCAGCAGTGATTGGGGAACTGGGGCCGCGCCTGCAAACACACTGACTGCATTGGAAGACGGGTGCCACACCTCCGAAAACTTGGATGATGGCATTATGTTTCTTGCACATGCGTGCAAGCAACATAAAAAGAAAACTGAACAGTTTCCAGTTAAAATGATTCTTTAAGACTGATAACATACAAGACAGTCTTTTGCAGAGGAGATATTTTAAGGCTTTAAAGAACACCTTTCTTGATATTTTTACATTTCCAAAATATTAAACAGGGAGCTCCCTTACCTCATTAGAAGCTCTTCCAGGCTATTTAAATTTTTTTTTTTATACAGCCTCAGAGGAAGGGAAGAGATCATAATTTGCCCGTGAGGGCTAGCCACATGATCCTTTTCCACTTCCTGGCTCTCTGATCTGCCCCAGCACTCCAACATTTTTGGACGTCTTTATAGGTCAAGCGTGGGGGTGTGCTCCATTCACTTGAATGGAGAATCTTTTTCAAATGTGATTTCCCAATTTTAAATCAGGTTTTGGTACCTAGTGATGCCAGGGTTCAATTAACAAGAGCCTTGCCGATGTAATATTTTCATTACAACAAAGCAATGCAATGGGGGGGGGGGGGTGTGGTTCTCAAAATGTGCAGATGACACCAAGATTGAGTCGGTGGTTACCAATAATGAGGAAACAGACAATCTACAACAAGAACTGACTAGGATTGAGCAGTGGGGACATGATCACAAGTTGGAGTTTAATGTGGATAATTGCTCAGTGATACATTGTAGTGTCAACAATAGTTGGACATCATATGTGCTAGCGGGGCAAATTCTGAAGTCAGTAACAGTGGAGCGGTATCTGGGAATTATATTAATCAGTCACCTGAGTTTCAAAATACACAATCAGCAGATAATAAGGAAATCTTACGTGATTTTAAGCTGTATAAGAAAACACATAGATACTGTAGAACTATTTAATATCGCGTTGAGTTTATATCGCGGTCTGACTCTCATGTTCGGTAGTGCGTCAAATTACCATCACGCTCCGCTACTGGCTGACAGCTAGCTTTCACCTGATAGGTGTCTTATACAGTATTAATATGTTGTGGTCAGCATAGCTCTGTTTCTTGCCCGTTCTTTTGGATTACTGACCAGCGCATCAAACATGTCTCTCTTCAAGTGGTTACACACTCCAGATAAAAAAAAAATCAACAAAGCGTGACTACTCAGCACTGCTTACAGATAACATTGACGCTGAGTTGCTGAGTGTTACTGCTGGTGTCTCGAGGCTCATGGCAGAGAATGTCATGGAGGAGCTTGCTAATGCATCTCCCCCTCCAAAGAAAAGGAAAATGGACCATTGTGTGTATCCCCCTGAGGTCCGTTTTGAGGTTGGCCAATACGCAGTTCAGCATGGGGTAATGAATGCAGTATGATTTTATGACACTAAATATAAATCTAAAATTAATGAAAGTACTGTAAGAACTTTTAAAAGGGACTACCTGCTGAAGCTAAAAGAAAACCCTGACCCCCATACATTAGAGAAAAGTCTGACCATTACACCCCGAGGTCGCCCACCGCTCCTTATGGAGGACGTAGAAAAAGAATTGAGAGCGATCATTAAGTCTCTCCGAGCAGAGGGTGCTGTAGTTAATGATCGTGTTTTGGCTGCAATAGCGACTGGCATTGTAAAAACTACACACCCACATATGCTCATTGAAAATGGTGGCACCCTTTCATTTTCTCGGCAGTGGTCCTGGTTATTCCTTAACCGCATGGGGTTCAGTAAAAGAAAGGGCATGAAAGCAGCACGAAAAACCCCTATTGACTTCCCAGACTTAAAGACACAATTCTTGAAGTGCATTTCAACAGCAGCAATGCAAGAACTTGTACCTAAAGAACTTATTCTTAACCTAGATGAAACAGGTGTAAACTTGATACCGTGCTCCCAATGGACAATGGACAGTATCGGTAAGAAGCAAATTAACTGTCTGGTCTCGGTGACAAACGACAAGTCACTGTGGTGTTATGTGTTTCCCTATCTGGTCATTACCTTCCTCCACAGGTAATTTACCAGGGGAAAACTGATCAGTGCCACCCACATTTCTCATTCCCTGCTGATTGGTGCATTACCCACACTGAAAACCATTGGGCTAACTCTAACACCACTGTGCTATACACCAACAAAGTGATTGTCCCATACATTAATAAAGTAAAAGCACAAATGAATCCCCATGATGAGCAGCAGACAGTACTGATTTTAGATCTGTTTAGAGGCCATACAACTGCAGATGTACTTGCAAACTTCGAGGCCAACAACATTATTCCAATTTTCATGCCTGCGTCTTGCACCGAACTGTTACAACCTTTGGACATAGCCATAAATAAAATATTTAAAGATGAACTCAAAATACAATTCACTGACCGGTATGCACAACAAATCTCTGACCAACTTCAGGTTGGGAGCAGCAGCTCACAGATTAAGGTAGACCTGAGATCCACAGCATTAAAGTCTCATCACGCACAGTGGCTGGTGACAAGCATGGCTAGCTTGTACACACGAGCTGAGGAGTGTATCCAGGGCTTCCAGCAGGCAGGCATACTACAGGCACACAACAACTGCCTCAACAGTACAGTAATAATCTTTTGCTGTTCTTTTAACATCTACTTATCTAAAATTCTGTATTTTTTTAACCGCTACTCACCGACCTTTCTTCCTAACAGAATGCCCAGGTTCAGAACCAGGACACTGGGGAGAATCATGAGACAACTACCGTCACCGTCACGGAGAACTGAAGTGATGGTAAACAAATCAAAACTACACTATTAGAACACACTTACTACCCAGAGACTAAACAATGTTTCATTTTGTTTTTCAGACTGCTGTATCTGCTGTACCTGGTAGACTTGATGGTTAGCAACCAGTAACAACGCTGACGATGACAGCAGCGATGGCGTCCGATAATGACTCCTGACTCAAGGCTACAGAAGTTACTGTAGTTGCACAATGTATTAGGGTTGTAGACTTTGGGTGATTTAGGGTTTTAGGGGACTGTTTGTGCAGTAAGAAAAATACATAAAACAAAATAAGCACTAGCATCCATGTTGTTTTTTTTCATCGAATTGAGGGTACTGCTTGTTGCCAAGTTACAGCAGCATCATGTGGTCGCTTAGAGTACATCAATGAGTGCGGTAAACATAACGTCGCGCATTAAAGGTACAGCGCGATAATAGCAATATTTTTTTTACAGTAACAAATTCAAGTTCTACAGTAGTAGAGATAAAAGGGTGACCATACCGATGTATTGTTCTCTAGTCAGGCCACATTTGGACTAATGTGCTCAGTTCTGGGCTCCCTGTATACAAACAGAGATCAAATTACTAGAATGGGTACAACAAGTACAACAAAATACTCAATGAGTGCAATTAAAATAACTGGTCTGCATCAGCAAGAGTACGAGGACAGATTATGTAACTCGGACCTGTATACTGATGACTTTCATTAAGTATTTCTTCATTCTCCATAAGGAGCCGCTTGGGTTTTACTTCTGTTTATTCCTCATTATTTCTATTCAACTTTTACAAGGACACTGTTCCCTGTTATTCAAGTCGCAGAACAGCTAAACTGAAGAGACTTTTTGAGACATGTATTCTCTTTTTCCCATTGTGGTACTCTTTTCTCCTAATTTTTTTGGGGGTCCATATTAAAATTGCCTTGCTATATGTACTATATCTTTGTTTGCATTTTGTACCTTGCTAGGGTGAGTCTATTCCGTCTCAAAGATCCTGACTAAAAAACATAAATTGGCATTTAATTTGGATAAATGTGCTGTTATGCACCTGGGCCACTCAAATTATACTGCAACTTACTTTTTGGAAGGGAGGGTGCTTAAGATAACCACAGAGGAAAGAGACTTGAGAATAATTATCCCCAATGACCTGAAAAAAACAGCAGAAACTGTCAAGTCAAGGTAAATGAAGCAATGGGCATACTATCCTGTATAGCTAGGCACATATCCACTGTCATGTGAATATTCCGCTCGATGCTCCATTATTGGGTATACAGTTCCCTATTACTCCTGACCACCAAACTACTACTTAGTGACTCGGTACGAAGCCATAACCCCAATTGGAATACCTCAAAACAGTGACCGCTGAATAAGAAAAGGAGGGCCAAAGACAGTTCCCTCTTCCTAGCTCTTGAAGCCCCCTTATGAAACTCCTATTCTTTGTGCTGATCTGTATTGGAAATGTGGAAATCAACCCAGGCCCTCCTGAGTGTATCACCTCACCCGCAGACCTAGCCTGAACCAAAGGCCCAAGTTTTCTACATATCAATGCATGCAGCCTCCTAAAAAAGCTCACATTGATACAAGCCTGGGTTGCCCATACCCTGCCAGACTTTCTTGTGGTGTCTGAGACATGGCTCAAACCCGCCACAGCAGATAGGGATGTAAACTTACCCAACTATCAAATATTCAGAGCGGTTCACCAGACAAGGGGCGGTGGGGTAGCTATATATGTAAAATCCAGTATATCTGTATCCTGCCTTAATGCAACATCTATGCCCAAAGAATTCGAATGTATATCCCTCAGAGTAACTCTCTCCAATACGGCAGCTTTTCAGCTAGTTGGCTGCTATAGGCCCCCCTCTGCTGATCACAAGCTTCTAGCCCACCTGGGGAATCTGATCAAACCAGGCACTGAAGAAATCATAATCCTAGGTGATCTAAATCTAAATTGGCTTTCCAAGGCAGCAGCACCATTAGTTTCATTCTGCAATACACACGGGTTCTCACAACTGATAAATGAGTCAACAAGAATCAACTTAAAGAATAGAAGCAACAGCACATTACTTGACATCATTCTGGTGAATAAACCCCACCTATTCATGCACACTGGAGTGCTTTTCAGTGACATAAGTGACCACTGCTTCATTGCAGGAGTAAGGTAATCCAGCAAATCAGCACCCCCAGCAAAATTCCTATGGAGGAGATCCAAGAAAAACTTCAACATTGAGGGATATCTCCATGATCTAACTCATTCTACAAGATGGCAAGAGCTTTACCTAGCACACTCTGTGTAAAAAGCACATCAGGTGTTAAAAAGCATAATACTAGGTGCCCTTAACACTCATGCACCAATCACTAGTGTTCGAATAAAAAACAAATCTTGCCGCTGGTTTTCAGCTGACCTTAAATCTGCACTGCTGGAGAGAGACAAGCTATGGAAACTGGCGAGGAAGACCAAGAACCCAAATGACTCATGTTTAAGAAAGCCAGAAATAGCTGTACCATGAAAGTATGACAAAGGCTGCCTTTATAGGGCTGAACTTGACTCCTCCTACAACAATCCTGCTAGGTTCTGGAGCACCATTAAGGGTATTTTAGGACAGGACTCTAGCACCTCACTACCAACTCAATTGCACAACAATAAGGGTACAATCTCAGACAGAATGTAAGTACTGGATGCTTTCAATAATCACTTCACAACTGCTGGCCTTGCTTTTGACACCTCTCCAGCTAACCTGCTACTTGCACAACTAAGCTCCCAGCACACTAGAGCTCAGAAAACTGATTCTTCCTTCTCCTTCAAACCGATCCTGTTGAAACAAGTAGAGGATCTAATGTTGCAAATGGATATCAAAAAAAGTGCAGGGGCAGACTCCCTTGACCCCTACTTTCTAAAGATTACAATACATGCACTTGCAGTTCTCTTAACACATCTTTTTAATCTGTCATTAATCTCTAGTTCTATTCCTACAATGTGGAAAACAGCCCAAGTGTTTCCCCTACTAAAATCAGGGGACCCCATGGACCTCAACAATTACAGGCCTATATCCATTCTTCCAGTGCTATCCAAGCTGCTAGAGAAATTAGTGAGCATCCAGCTAAGAGAATACCTTGAAGATGCTAATCTCTTAAATCCAGTTCAGTCTGGGTTTAGAGCTAGGCATAGTACTATCTCTGCACTGGCCAAAGTTACAAATGACTGGCAAACCAAATTGGATAAAAAGAACAGTGTCTGTGCTGTATTTCTAGATCTCAGCAAGGCATTCGACACAGTGGACCATGAGCTGCTACTCTCTTCCTTGCATTCCATAGGCTTGGACCCACCCTCCCTTAAGTGGTTCAGGTGTTACCTTATGGATAGGTCACAGCAAGTGAAAGCTGAAGGTGATCTATCTCCACTAAAACCACTTCTAAGAGGAGTTCCATAGGATCTATCCTGGACCCTATCCTTTTTGCCATTTACATTAATAATATTGACTCAAACCTCACCAAAGCCACTGTTCACCTGTTTGCAGATGACACAGTTTTGTATGTCAACAACCCGTCGCCTGCAATAGCTTGTGAAATTCTACAAGCAGAATTCTCCTTATTACAACACCAACTACTGGAAAAAAAAGTTTCTTTTAAATGCAAAGAAAACAAAAGCAATGTTTTTCTCCAGCCAAAGCTATACAAATACCTCCTCACTAAACAATCTCCCCCAGCTATCCACTATCCTTGGAGAAAGCCTGGACTATGTAGAAAAATTCAAATATTTGGGTGTGTGGATAGATAGCAGGCTTGATTGCACACATCACATTGAAGAACTTGTGAAAAAACTTCGCCAGAGGCTTGGCCTATTCTTCAGAATAAAACACTTCCTAACCAGAGACTCTAAGATGAGGTTGGTCCAGGCCACTTTTCTTTCAGTTATTGACTATGCAGATTTCCTTTACAGTCACTGCCCCATCTCCTATCTAAGCAAATTGGATACACTGTACCACAGAGCACTAAGGTTCATAACACATCTTCCATTTAACACTCATCACTGCTCTCTCTATGTTGCAGTCGGTTGGGCATCCCTACACCTCAGAAGGAACAGAAATGCTGCACTATGGATTTACAGAGCATTGTCTAAGAAGCTTCCAAATTATATTTTAGACTGCTTCACACAGGCCACAGCTAGCTCCTATGCCCTAAGAAGCAACAACTTCATCATGCTCAAGGTGCCTAAAGTCAACACCCGGCAAGGGAGGTCTGCAATCAGCTATTCTATAGCTATGGCATGGAATACTTTACAGAAGTCCCTGAAGCTGATCAATCTTATACCTCTAGCATCCTTTAAACAGCTTTGCATAAGTCTCTTCTCAGAGAAATGCAACTGCTACCACAAACTGTAGTCTATTCACATTCCTTACCCTCCCCCTTCCAGACAACTATCATAATTTGCCACTCATTTCCCATAACTTATCCCCACAGTTCTCCCTCCCAGGCAGCCCTCATTTTATGGTACTTCAGTTCCCTATAACCTTATCTACACTGATTTTGCTACCTCTGGCTATAATCTTCTCCCACTAATTCCTGGCCCTTACCCCAGCCCTTATTACTCCCTTACACCTCCTAGTATTAGCCCGGCCCTGTCCGAGTCCCCTATACCTCCTTCCCATGTCTTCTACCAGAGGCTGTGTTCACCATTTTCTCAGTCACTCAAACACTGTGTCTCCTTGTCTGCATTGGATTGCCCTGGAACTTGGAAATTTTGGGTGCCTTATGTTGAGTGTATGCCTTGATTCCTTCACTGGGATATGTATATACTGTATTATCTAGTGTACTTTTCATATGTCCTACCTTGTCCTGTTATGTTTTAATCAACTTCTGTCTTTTGATTATGTATATATAATTATTTTAAATGTATCTGTTTATGTACCAACTATTGAACCTTGACCTTATCAGGTCCATCTTGCAAAAGAGCTCTGCTCAATGATGTTCACCTGAATAAATAAAGATTTGATTGATTGATTGATTGATATCCAGTCTGGACCATACTGTGATTGTTCCTATAGGCCACTGGTGAGACTCCACATGGAATATTGCTCACAATTGTCATCACCATTTAATAAAAAAGACATAAAATTGATGAAGAGTGTCCAAAGGAGAGCAACCAGAATGGTCAGGACAGTTAAGGATCTGCATTATGATGACAGATTAAGGGTTCCAGATTAATATTCATTGGAATACAGATGACTCAGGGTGGATATGTGTCTAGGGTATAGGGCATTCACAAATGATGACCTATGGGAATGCTTGGGGTTCGAATGTAAAGATACTGAATACACCATGAGATCGCAGGATCTACACTTAAAGAGGACATACAAGCGAGACCAAGAAAGGGCAGGCTTTTCTAGCCACAGGAAGGTGGGACTATGGAATAGACTTCCACTTGAAGTTGTAGGCAGTAATACCATGCACAGCTTTAAGAATCAATTAGATAAGTACTGTTTTTTGCACTCTATGAAAGGATATTTCCCTTGAGATGAGGGTGAGCTGTACATGGGTATATGCCTGACCTGGCTCGTATAAAATCTATGAAATCTGTGATCCACGCGGAGTGGAAGTCCAGATCCCTCATTATAATAGAGAGGGGTCTAACTTCATTTGGTTTCTTAGTTATAACCCTAGCTTTGATTAATATTTTAAGGGTGTGCATTGTCCAGGGATTACTTATTTCTTTCCATAACTGAGGGGATAGGGTAGCATGAGGTAACATGAACTGTAGAATGATGCGGAGCTGCTATGCTTCTTTCTCAACCCATCTGGTGTCACTGTGTTGCTTGGCCCATAAGACTACTGCACCAGTTCTGAGGCTTAGTACAATTTGAGATATGACATAGCTAGGCCTACCCACTCCCACAGCAAAGGCAGTGTTTTTTTAGCTTACTCTATGTCTGCCTCTTGCCCATACAGTAAACATTAAGGGTAGTTTGGTCAGGGATGTTAATGGGTACAGCCTGGAAGAAAAAAAGAAATCTGAACCAGATGTTGATCTTTATCACTTCAATTCTGCCTCCTAGGGAAAGGAGGAGAACTGCTCATCTTGCTGTCTGCCTTAATTTCCCCTAGGAGCTTTTCATAATTTAGCCTGAATAGTGAGGAGATGTTGGAAGAAATCCTAACCCCTAGGTATCGCAACTATAGTTTTATTGCCCATTTAAAGAGAAAAGTGTCCACAAGTCCCTCGGGGATGACCCTTCCCCCAACCTGATCACCTCCGATTTCTTTGGATTTATTTTATAACCTAAGACCTCTCCATAAAGATACAGCTCCCCCAAGAATGTTGGGACAGAGATTTCTAGGGAGGTTATAAAGAAAAGGGAAATTATAGTGATATTTTTCGGATTCCTTTCTCCAGCATTTATCCCCTTTCTGTTGTTATTGTTCCTAACTGCTATGGCCTAGGCTGCAATACATAGAGCTAAGAGCATAGGAGAGGGGGGCAGCCCTGTCCTGTACCTCTAGTCAGATGGAAGCAGTTTGCCATAATGCCATTTACTTTGACTGTGGCTTGTGGGGAGGCATAGAAAGTCTTAATACTGTCAAAAAACTTCTGGCCCCTCCCCATCTCCCCAATGGTGTGGTGCAGAAACCTCCAGTCCACCCGGTCAAATGCCTTTTCTGCATCCATGAAAATGGCCAGCGCCAGCCTGGGAGATTTACACTGCCAAGATATTACATTTAACAGGTGTCTAATATTATCTTGTATCAGTGTTCCATCTATGAAACCTGTCTGATCTGGGTGGACCAGAGTTCCCACACATCCCTGGAGTCTAGTAGCCAGAACTGAGGTGAAGATATTCTGGTCTTCATTTAACAGAAGAAGTAGTAAGAGCACCCGCAAAAATCAGAGAGCACAGAACTTTGATGAAAAAAATGAAGTCCTTTTATTTAAATATAAAACTGCATGTTACATGTGCACCAAGTCCCAAAAATAAGCAGTAAAAGCTGTACCAACACTAACGTTTCCCCTGACCACGGTCAGGCATCATCAGAGTGAATCTAAAACATCACAACAGTGCCACCATATAAATAATGGCAAAATTACATGTTACTAATTAATTCTAACCAATCATGAACTAAAAGCAATTTAGTTCTATTATTAAAAGCACTTTTCAGTAAACAACACTAGTAACCATTAATTTGGACTTGAAATAGCAGCAAGGTTTGTGTGGAACTTTAAACTGCACATTTAAATCACACTGTTGACCTTTACATGGGTTGCCACGCTCATGCATTGCTAGTTGCAGCACCTCATTTTATTTCATATTGTCACCTCATATTTCATTTAAATATTTCTAGCCTACGATCCATATGCAGAATCAAATAAAACTGTGAATAGAGGAAAACAGGGCGCAACTACTGCAAATGTCTTGAGCTGACTATTTGTTGTGAGGTTTAAATAAAAAACTATATTGGGCTCCAACCCACCTGTTTAAATCGCACTATTGTCATTTAAAACTAAAATAATTACCACGCTCATGCATTACTAGTTGCAACACCTCTTTATATTGTATTTTGCTACCTCATATTTTATTTAAATATTTCTGACCTACGCTCCATATACAGAATCAAATAAATCCATAACTGGAGGAACAAAGAGGGTGCAACTACAGCAAATGTCTTGAGACAACTATTTGTTATGAGGGTTAAATGGAAAACTATGTTAGGCTCCAACCCATCTGTAAAATATATAATGTTCAAAAAAAAGTTACCAATAAATTATTTTATTTTATTTTATTTCCCTCAAATACAACCCCATTTTATAAATCATGAAATCTTTGCAGTTACAATACACAAAAACAAGCTACTATTACAGGCAGCTATAGGCAGCTCTTACTACTTCTTCTGTTACTTTTGGTCAAAATGAGCACCACCATAAATTGCCTGGTGCTCCACTTCACTGTTTTTCTGCTGGTCTATATTTAACAAGAAGATTGGCCAATAGGAGACACCTATTGTGGGATCCTTACCCAGTTTAGGGAAGACTTAGATCTGGACATATTGCCATGTTGGGGGGGGGGGGGCTCCTCTCCCTCTTGTGCTGTTTGGAAGACCTTGCACAGATGTGGGAGGAACTCTTCTTTGAAATTTATTCTGGGGCTAGCCCATCTGGGTCTGGGGCGTTCCCTGCCTTCAGCCCAATTAGGGTGGTCTGTATTTCTTCCATACTTATTGGTGCTTCTAAGATGTCTAAAGCTTTCTGTCTGAGTTTTTTTTTTTTTTTACCTTTACCCTTTCAAAACAAGAATTCAGTTTACCTTGGTAGTTAATTGCCTCTTCCTCCTGATATAATTTCTTGTAAAACTCAGCAAATTTCTATGCAATCTTGTTGGCATCTGTTTCGAACTGTCGGGATGTGGTTTGTTTTCTAATCCGTATTACCATCCTGCTGGCTGCTTTGTTATGTAACTTCCAGGCTAGGACTTGGCCAGCCTGGCTGCCTGCCTCATAGTACCTTTGGTGAGAGTATCTTAGAACCCCTTTAATTTTGTTACCTAGCAGTTTGTTAAGTTGTGTGCTACATTCCTTCAGCTTCTTCTTAAACTCTTCATGTATGACTATTTTGTGTTCTGCCTCTAGCTCAAGCTGTTCTTTTTGTCTTTCGTTTTTTAAGTGGGATACAAAGCGGATGGCTTTCCCTGTTACAATGGCTTTAAAGCTGTACCACCACATTACAGCTGGTGTTTCACCTGGCAGGTTGGTGTCTGTGTACTCCCTCAAGCAGTGCTTTACCATATCTTTACCACCAGGAATTTAGCCTCCAGCTTGAGTTTTTTGTTTTAGGTGTTAAAACCATGTCCATGACCACCACCGTGTGTGGTCCAAAATAGTTATAGGCTGCAGTGAGCTGTGCTCTATTGTGTGTAGCCATTCTGCTGATACCAGGAAGAGGTTCAGCCTAAAGTAGGCCTGGTGGGGTAGAGACCAACAAGTATAAGCTTTTACTTTTGAATGCAGGTGCCTCCACAACTCCACCAGGCCCATGTCCCTAGCCAGTCTCCTCAAGCAATAAGCAGCCTAGCCGCAGGGTTCTGCCCTGTTCCCTGACCTATCCAGGTGAGGGTCAAGGACTGTGTTGAAATCTCCCCTATGATAAAGACGAGATTTCACAGTAACTATTTTCAAGAATTCTGCATTGTCTTTGTCGTTGATGGGGACATAAACATTTAGAAGTGTACACAGTACTGCCTTGTCTTTTCCCTTCAGGAGAATGAACCTTCCTTCTGGGTCTTGTGTGCACTCCTCCACCTCCAACTAACAGTCTCTATGTATTAAAATTGCTACTCCTCTGTGTGGCTTCTGCTGGAGTGTGGAGTGGTACACTGCACCTACCCAAACAAGTTTTAGTTTAGCACTATCGTTCTGTGCCATGTGAGTCTCCTCAAGGAAGGTAATTTCTGTTTTAAGCTTTTTGAGTTCATTCAGTACTCTTGGATGCTTTATGGGGCTATTCAGGCCCCGTGCTTTCATTTTATTCTTGGTCCTACCCTAGCTGTGTCTCTATTGATTAGTCCCTTGATGTGTTCCCCTCCTCCCCTTCCTTGAATCTACTGGGATTATTAGTACAACAAACATTTGTACCAGTGTCAGAAACAATAACATAAACAGTGAAAACAATTTAAATAAACTGTAAACTTCTCCAGGTGGAGACGTATGCTTCAATTGGTTATAAAATCACCCTGTCAACCTGCCTGATGTAGTCTGACCTGCAAGGTGGGACTCCTCAGTGGGTCCAGGTCTATTAAGCTATGTGAATCCCCACATATAGTAAGGATTTCAAATCCCATTTTATAGGGTGGACATGTTTACCATGGAAGGAACAAACATGGTGGAAAACGAAAACCTCTTTTTTATGTTTGCTTGCACACATGTGCAAGAAACATAGTGCCATCATCTGAGTTTTTGTAGGTGTGGCACCCTGTCTTCCATTTCAGTCAGTGTGTTTGCAGGCACAGCCACAGTTCACCAATGAATGCTGCAACTGTCTATGACAGCTGTTGAAAATGCAGTGCCGTACAGTTGAAAGGGAGAGCTCCGCTTCAGTGAGCAGCGATAAGATAGTGTGATTTGCATATTGCCGGCAATCCTGCTTGCATACGTCTCTGCTTTCTCTTCCTGTAACATAAATTCAGTTTGAAGTGAGCTTTTCCTAGGACTATCTTTCCAGGAGGAGGCGACGGGGGTGTCCAATCCCCCATCAACTCAATTAAACCCCCCCAAAAGAAACAGACTTCCAGTTGCCACGCTGGGAGCCCACCTCAGCATGGCACACGTCTGTATGGTCAATGGGGGTGCCCAATCCCCCATCGGCTGCATGGCCCCCCCCAAAAAATCTTCCAGCAGCCACACTGGGAGCCCACCCCAGTGTGGCACAAGTCCCACGTAGTCATCCTCAGCTCCACTGCCCCCCCCAAAATCTTCCAGTTGCCATGCTGAGAGCCCGCCCCAGCATGGCACAAGTCCTGCATCATCCTAAAAAGACAATAAACACCTGAAAAAAAAAAAACGGTCCCTTGTTGATTGTCTTGCCCCACCAACCCGCACCCACCCTCTCTGCGCATCCACCTTCCCACACCCCCACCTCACCCCATACTTACCTCCGGAGGCTGGCGAGATGATCTTCGGTGGACCAGGAACACGTCTGCACTCTTCAAAGCCAACCGCGAACTGAAGAAATACCGGTAAGCTGTATAATGGATTAAATAGGGTTTTTTTCAACTTTGATGCATATCTCAGGCATTTTTTGGAATTCTGGCACCAAATTTTCAACATGGGGTTTTTGGGACCCCTCCTCGTGAATTCTGGCACTGTCAAGGCATTAATCGGCCCGAAAGGTGATTTTGCTGTCACTGCAGGAACCACCTTCCGAGACGTTACAATGCACAGTGTCACGGTTATGATGTAGGCCCCAAAACCCTATGTTGAAAACTTTGAGAAAAATTCCAAAACTGGACTGATTTATGAGCGCAAGGCTATGCAGTTCCTATGCACGCCTGTAAGTTCGCAAATTTTTAATATTTTCACTCCAGATTTTCAACATTGCCATTTTACCACACCTCCTTATGAGCAGTACTGCTGTCATTTTTCACGCCGCCCAAAATGTGTTTCCGCATGTAGCGACTAATGGCGTAGTCGGTTATGCGAAATCAATGTTCGGGACAGATGAAGAAAATCACAGTGACACTGTTCATGAGCAGAGGTCTTAAATGGCTATGTTAAACATTTGGTGACAAAAGTCCATAAATGACTGTAGTTACGAAGTAGTATTACGCAGTTTCCACGCACCCGCTGTAAGTTCATGAATTTGTAATATTTTCAGTCCAGATTTTCACCACTGCCATTTTTCCACACTTCTCCTTATAAAACAGTAAAGCTGTAATTTTCACACAATGGCCGAAATGTGTTTTTGCACTTCCAGCTCAGAAATGCATGGTCACTGTGGGAAATCACTGTTCGGGACAGATGAAGAAAATCACAGTGACACTGTTCATGAGCGGAGGTCCCAAAATGCTTGTGTTGACAATCTGTTGTAAAACATCCCCAAACTAATTACATTACGGGTGTGCATTGCCAGTTTCTACACAAGCTTGTGACTTCACCAGTTTTTTAAATATTTTCATTGCAGATTTTCAACATTGCTATTTTGTACACCTCCCCATGAACAGTACAGCTGTCATTTTTCACATCCTGTTTGAAAAGTGTTTTCGCACCTGTGGTGCCAAATGGCCTAGTCGCTGTGCAAAAGCAGCTTTCAGCTAACAAACTCATATTGCCACTGTTCATGAGGTGGGGGGGGTCACAAAAAAAACATGTTGAAAATTTGGAGTGAAAATATCAATGAACGCCTACAGCATTAGGGTTTCCGACCATAACGCCCCACCCTGTAGAGAATGACAGGCATCAGGGTTGTGACTTGGGATTGTCGCCTGTAATGCTCATATCATTCCACTCCCACCCACACCCTGCAGCCAGTGAGAGCCATAGAGGTGTGCCTTGGACTCTTCAGCCCCAAAGTTCACTCCATTCTCCTATACAGCACCCATCTCACCGTATTTCCTGATGGAATGGGGTGAACATAAGGGCCAAAGACCCCAAGGCACACCGTGACACTTGTCGGTGTCTGCAGGGCAGGGTGTGGTGAAATGATGTGGCCGTTATGCCTGACGACTTAAAGACACACCCCAATGCCTGTCAGTATCTGCAGGGTGGTGGTGGGGTTGGCTTCAGTTCAATACTTCACTGCGATTCCTATTATGCAGCTCCGTAACTCCTACACTACCAATGCCAATGCCAGCAAGCAAACATTCGGCATTGACAAATTCTTGTTTGTTATATTCACTGTATACCCTGGTAAGGTGGAGAACTGGGTAATCATCAGGGCCACTGGAAAACTGCAGAAAAGGCTACCCAAAATTAAGGAGCATTTTGCAAAAATTGCGGGAAATTGCAGTGGTTCTACTATAGACCCTGAGTGCTTAACAATAAATCTTTTAATGTTTTCGGCAACATATCTTAGTCAGTATAAATTGCTAAATGAATACCCTGACACCTGAATATGTTTAAAACATAAAGAAAAGTTTATGTTCCTAAAAAGAATACTAAACTAATAAGCTATTGTAAGCATTGCCTATCTTCCAAAATGTAAAAGCATCACCCTGATACAGTGCTAAATAGATTCTATAAAGTGAGCCACAGCAAATCAATATTAAATAAAGCCAGAAGAAATATTTTTTTTTTGTTTCTGGCTGTAGAATAATGAAACCTAATCAACAACTGTTTACAGTGCCCTGCCAGCTATTCACCCACTTTGGTACAAGAAAAAATAAGCAGACAGAGTGGTGAATAATTGAGTTTTAGTAAAATGTTGTTAAAGTGTTTAATGGTCATAATTTGTACTGTACACTATTTTTGAAATCACATATTTAAACATTAAATCTGGGGATTATTGGGGCTGGCAGTATAATCTAAAGGTTAGACTAACAAACTGTGAATGAATTGACAACATCTAGCAGACCTGGGTTTGATTCCCACAACCTCCACTTGCATACTGTGTGATTCTGAGCAAGTCACTTAACCTTCTCAGGGCTCCTGGGTTGTACCTGAAAACAGGCACTTGTGCCTAGTGGGCCTTACGCGGTTACCAAAAAATATAAAAAAATACCAATATATTTTTACTGCATCATACAGTAGTCAGGGTACTCTGTAATTTGCCTTTGTTTTACTCTGGCTGAAATGATTTTGCTTAGTTAAAGATAAATGTTCAGATAAATTTTGTGTTTTATAAGCTTGTTTTTAGACTTTAGTCAGGTTTTATTGTAGTCTTGCATGTGAGCATCTAGGGTAGTTGCTAGAGTGAGATCACTGTTAGTCATCAGCTTATTCAAGTTTAAAATTGCAGGGCCATCCAAAATCCTCAGCTGTTTGAATCAAAACTAGTCTGAATGAAAGTATGCTCACAAGGAAAAACTTGCCTGCCACTTACAAAAGGTTTATAGTTAGCACCCCATTTAAGTGAATGGGATAATTTGCACCTTTCTCCCATTTTTTGTGTCCGTCTATGTGGCAACAAAAAGTTTTCTGATAGACTACTTCAACACAAAACAAATGTTAAGTGTTTAATTGTACTTATGCATGGCCAGTGGATTTTGAAACCAAACAAGACAAGGATTCAAAAAAAATCAGTGTCACATAAAACCTTTGCCCTACCTTGCACTGCATTGTTTCGGCCAAACCCAAGTCTGTATGCAAAATTGTCAATATATTTGAGAGTATTTTATTAAAAATGTTAATACTTTTTACACAGTTCAATATAACAACTCAAAAATTGCAGAACATGTCAGTTTTTTCGGAAAATGGTGAAAATTGCGTATTCCGCAAAAAAATTGCGGGTGCGATTTTCCAGTGGCCCTGGTAATCACTTCTATGATGTGGCCAAGGGACACTTCAGAATTGCCAAAATACAGGAGTACATCATCGATGTGCAGGGCCAGTTTATGTTCCTGGTTTCCCACATGGATACCCTGAAGTCCTCCATGCAGGTGCACAAGCTGGGCCAAAGGCTCTATGTACAAAGCAAAAAAAGGATAAGGGAAAGAGGACATCCCTGATGGGTACTTCTACCCAGTGTGAATTCCTGGAAGAGATGCCTGTTCACTTGGACATATGCTTTAGGGGACTGGTATAGGGTAGAAATAAAGGATTAAATTTGGGGGGGAAGCCAAATCCAGCAAGGACCAGCTACGAGCTCCAATAGACCTCATCAAATGTCTTTCTGGCATCTAGACTCATGAGAAGAGCAGGATGACGTGTCTGGTTTAGGTGATCAATAATCTATGTGGTATGTTGCATATTGTCCTGTGCCTTTCTCCCAGTCACAAAACTGGCTTGATCAAGATGTATCAAAGTGGGGATTACAGTTTCCTGTTGCCTGTTCAAAATTGCTGTTATGATTTTTTTAGTCCGTATTAAGGCTAGAAATCGGGCTGTATGAACCGCAGTGTGGGGGTTCTTGCGGGGCTTAGAAATCACGGACATGACTGCACTAATCTGGAAAGAGGCCACTCTACAACCCTTTTAAAGGGCTTCATTATATGCCGTATGTAAAAGTGGGGTCACTTCCTCTCTAAACAGTTCATAAGAAGGGAATTTAGGTGCTGACTGGGGGAGGCATGATGGATATCCGATGGGAGAGAGTTTCAAAGTTTAGACATTTGATATGAGAAAGCTGACTGACCTGTTGGGGTTGACATGAGTGGAATTGACAGTTGACATGAGTCGTTGTTCCTTAGTGCATAGCCCTGGAGAGCAGGGGTCGAGAGGACACAGGCGAGATAGGGAGGCAGGGACTCCATCCAGTATTTGGCCGTGAGACTGACAATCTAAGAGAGGTGCCAGTCCTGCAGCAAGGGGAGGTCAAGATTATGGCATAGGACACAGTGATGAGTTTTTGGAGGACAGTCAAGGGCAAAGCAACAAAAGGAATGTAAGAGGGGGTCCAGTTGCCTCAGTTGTGCTTCTAAGTCTGTTATTCTATTATCAAGCTCCCTCCACCTTGTTTCTCACAATTTTTTCTTTCTGCAGGTTATCTCTATCAATTTCTCTCTAAGGGCTGCCTTTACCTTATTACGGAGGATTACAGCCGGGTGTCAAGTTGTTGGTTTCCACTGACTGTCTGGGAAATCAGCCAAGGTACCAGACCTGCTACCTCTGGGTCTTTCAGCAATGAAGTGCTGAAGCACCAAAAGGTGATGCATTGTACTGTCTTCAGCATTAACTTAAGGTAGATTGGGGCATGATCATATAGTCCCATGACTCCCATCCAGCTTTCCAATAGTGCATCCCCTTGTTATTTAGAGACAAAACAATAGTCTAACCTAGAATAGATTTGATGGGGAGGAGAATAATAGGAACAGTCCCTTGCAACATTATAAAGGTGTCTCCAGGCACCTATGAAACCCGATTCAACCAGCAAATTTCTTACCTTCTTTACCACCCAAAGCTTCTTTATAGAGATCTGGGAGGTGCTATCAAGTTGTGGATTCAGGAGTTAAAATCACCATCCCAGATCACTACTCCCTCTCCCTATTCTGAGACCTGTAACATAAAGTTCTGAAAAAAAGGCATAATCAGACCCAGGTGGCATATTATTTATTTATTTATTTATTTACGAGTTTTTCCAGGAAAGCATATTGAGCAACATGCTCGATTCCAGATGTGATCTGGGGGGCTGAGACCCACATACATGAATTGGAATTGTTTAAACAGTACAAAGCATTTACAGACACTAAGGTGATGATCACCCCACAGTATCAGATTTTCAGCATCCCATACCTTTTTTCTTTATCTACCTTCTGCTCTAGTGTTTCAAATACTGCCACATAGGGAGTTAAAATTTCAAAGCCCCTGTGTCAACCATTTTTGGAAGGCTTTGCCTGTGGTTCAATGGGGGGACATAGCTCCTCCCCCCATCCTCTACTTAAAACATCTCGCTTCTGCTCCCTCTGTTTCGAGTGAGTCGGACTCACTTTCGCTCTTGTGGCTGGTGGGGCTTTGGTTCTCTCTCCCCCCCCGTTCATTTCTGCTCCCTCTCCTGCCCTCCTCATTCCTGCCCTTCATCTCTCTCTGCTGCTTCCCCGCTTTTTCCCCTGGTGCCCTGTACATCCTTGTCTTCTCCTGCCATCCTCTTCTTTCTTTGGGGTTCTGTCACCAGCCCGCTCTGCTCCTTTTTGTCACACGCCTGCCTAGTTCAGTGCTCCACACCATGAAGTGTCCACATGTATACCTCTCCAAGAGGTCTGTCTCCTGCACACCTCCTGCTTCCTGCTCCAGCTCACTCCTTGCTGCTGATGCCTGGATTCATGCATTGGGCCTTTTTTAGATATTTTCTGAAGAAGACCTAATGTCGAAACATGGATTTTTAACTCTATTTTCAGCGTGCATTTAATATAACCATTTTGTTCTGCTTTTAGACCACATGCTGATGCAGTGCCTTGTTTTTGTTTTTTACATTGGGACTCCATGCCGCCTTTCGGTGTTACGGTGCTGCCACTGCACCTCCCTGGCTTCCTGCTACCACTGGGCATCATAGCTATGTGCGTGCTCCTCTCTGGCTGTTTTCAGGAGATGCTGCTTCCTGATCACCTCCCGCATTGCTCGCCAGTAATCTGCTTTGCATGGCATACCCGGGAGTTCACGTTGCATTCACTGACTTTCTGCCACCTGACATCCGTGGCTTCTTGGACAGTACACATTGCTCACAAGGTTTCCTTATTGATGGCTATCTCTGAATCACGAGCACATGGCAGTCCACAATGGGACTTTACCAGGGAAGTCTAGCCTCCTGCTTTTCTACATTACATTACGTGGACAGCCACCTTACATTCTCACCAGCTTGAACCTAGCTCCGCTGTTGCCTTTCAGTGACATATTGCTGATCCCTACGCTCCCTCCTGGAACAGTATCAGAGGACATCTGTCCTCATATTGGTCTCTGCCCTGCTGGCCTACTGCTACAACCTATGGTCTGCTTCATCCTGGGAGCTCGTTTTGTTGCTTGTTTGCACAGGTACTTATTTCCTCACTCATGGCAGTCTGTTCTGTATTCCATCTTGCTTCCGCCTGTCCTGCCACATCTGTGCCTGTTGGTCATACCTGCACCGTCCAGTTTGCCAATCGTGCATCCGGGCCAGCACCTGCTGCACTAGCCACTATGTCATGGGACTTAATGTCTTTCTATCCTATGGGCAGCTCTTAAGGACTCCATCCATCACGGATCTTTCACCATGAAGTGGTCCCCACCATCCTCTTCTCCCCTGCCCACTTGGGCATAATGGCTGTGCTCAGCCACTTTCCCATGGATGGCTCCATTAGGGTGTCTGCCTCCATTTCTCAGACCTTGGTCTTACTGAAATGGCAGACCACGTAGGGTCCTGCCATCCTCTCCTGCTTGACCTCACAAGGGGACCTGGCTGATCTCATAAATGTTGCATTCCATGTCATCTCGGCTGACCTATGTAGTGGTCTCACCCTCTACTGGACCTATGCAATGGGAGACCACGTAGGGTTCCACCATTCTCTTCCTGCTCACCCCCGTCAGAGAGCATAGCTGCTCACTATAATGCATTTCATCACCTTAGCCGACCCACTTGAGGGTCTCACTATCTCCACTGGAACCTATGCCATAGCGGACCGCATGGTGTCCTGCCATTGTCTCCTGCTTCGCCCTGCACAGGGGCTTGGCTGCTTGTTCAATTGCATTCCAGCTTACCATGGCTGACCCATGTGGGGTCTCACCCTCTTTAGTCTGTCCACCTGGAACCTACACTACAGTTCAATCATCTGCTTCCAAAAAATCTATGCTCCAGCTAGCCACATACCGATCTAGCCTGTTACTCATCATCCTTCAATTCATACTGTATTCATACTCCTTCCCATTCCAGTTCCAGCTCAGGTTTTGTACACAGGACAGTTCCGTGAAGCGCATCTCAATTCCTCGGATGTCCTGGGACATTCTACCTTCCTATCGAAGTACTTGATCCTACTTTGTGTTTCAAAGGACTCATGTCGTGGAGGCCTAGCTTGACTCACTCACTCTTCTACTCCTCAGGCAGACCCATCTGAGGGTTCTGCCACTCCAGCTAGCCCACTTGGATGCCTAGCTCGCTACTTGATCACCTTACAATATGTCCTATAGCGGATCTCCTTGGGTCCACTGTTGTATTGGCCTGGGAACTTCATATCACAGCCAGTCAAGTGCAACCCTCGAATCATGTAATCCTGCAACCTCAGAGGACAACCGCACATGTCACTATTCCTGGCCTCCTGGCATTCTATCTACTCCTCCCATATTCTATCTTCACTACAGCAGACCCACGTTGGGGTCTCATCTTCCTTAGCCTGAACACCTGAGACCTGCTCGATCGCTTGAGCAGTCGACTGCTGCACACTCTGGTCCTGCATGGGGTCCATGCTCCAGCTAGCCCACATCCGGGCCTACCTTACTTTACAATTCATTATGCATCTACTCCAATCCACCTTCTTCTGGTCCAATTCCAACCAAGTTTCTATGCCAGACATCTCCATAGAGTATACCTAAAAACTTGGGGCATCCTGAGACAATTCTCCTTCATAAGAAGGTACTCAATTGTAACCAGCTGTTTCACTGGATTCGGCTCCATGCAAGCATCCTAGTTGCATAGACTCCTGCCTCATCCTCATTTCCTGCTGGAAAACACTTTTGACCATTTCATCCTTTATGATTTGTACATCCTCAAAATATTTGCTATGTCGGCTCTTATTCCTCAACCATGCTGACTGTACATGTACGCTTTGCAAACTGCTTCGCTTACTGCTACCTTGGACACTGATTAACCATCGTCTCTCATCCAGGCATTGTTTCTAGCTGAATCTTCGTCTGCTGTAACCTTCATTTTCAGAGTTGACTTCTTGCTTGTCATCGACCTTGAAACCTGGACTGGAAATTCTACCAGTGACATCTAGTCTTCTCCTGCATTTCTACATTTACTGTGCATTGACAGCTGCCTAACCGTCTTACCAAACTGCACCTAGTTTTGCTCCCAGTCAAGGAAATTAGTTACTGATCCTACCTTCGCTTCCCTCCTGCTACACCATCAGAGGACATCCATCTCCATATGGGTCTCCACCACGATGGCTACTGCTACAGCTCTGGACTCAGTATTATCCTTGGAGATCCTTCCTAATTAGTGCTTCACCCCACAAGGGGGCTTGGCACTTGCTCAATGCATTCCTTCTCACATCGGCTGACCAACGTGGGGGTCTCATCTTTGTACTGTAACCTATACACGGGTGGGCTCCGTGGTCCCACCACATGTCTGGCTTCACTCCACATAGGGCCTGGCTGCTTGCTCATCTGCATTCTGTCTCATCTCAGCTGACCCACATGGGGGTCTCACCAACTCTACTAGAACCTATGCAATGGTGGACCAAGTGGGTCCGCCATGTCCCCTGATTCACCTGCAAGGGGGCCTGGTTGCCTGATCAACTGCATTCCATCTCACCAGCTGACCTACATGGAGGTCTTACCTTCTCTACAGGAATCTATGCAATGGTGGACCACGTGAGGTCCCGCCATCATCCTACTTCACTCCGCATGGGAGTCTGGCTTCGTGTTCAACCACATTCCATCATCACCTTGGCCGACCCACATGGGGGTCTCTCCCTTCTCTCCTAGATCCTGTACTCCTCACCTTCCTCTCCCATATATATCATGGACTTGGTTTAACCAGCCATGTATGTCATCATCTCCATGTTGGACCTTCATCCACCAGTACCTCGTCCTTCAGGATCACTCTGCTCACCATTGAAATCAGGAGATGCCTATACTACCAACAACTGGATCTAGTACTAAGATAATCAATTCAGTACTTTAGGCTAAATAGGATTACTCTCCTTTAGTGTAGCCAGAGGACAGGCAGGTTAGTAGCCATGGGTCCACGGAGGTTTCCGCTTAAGGGGGGTTTTCCTCTCCTGTGTGCTACTGGCCACACTCTCCAGAGTTGGCAGAAGTAATCACAGTGATAATTAATTTCTTTTTGGGCCTTCAATGCTATACTTATCTAGCATCCCACTAAAGGTGGGAAATAGAGAAAGACCAAAGATCAAGTTGCTTATATCAACCATATCTCATCCAGCTCTAACGTATCTAAGCGCCAACCATATCTCATCCAGTTCATATGTACTACAAGCACTGACTTGTGTACCAATCCAGCTCTAACGTATCCAAGCACCAACCATATCTCATCCAGCTTTTACGTATCACAAGCACTAAGCTGTATACCACACATTGAACCCTGAGAAGATGCCACCACTACCCGATAGCCAAAAACTTTAAGCTTTTTATGCTCTGTGAGCAACATGTGTTTCTTGCAATAAGAAGCATTCAGACTGAGTTTTTTTTTTCAGAAAGAACATAATCTTACTACGTTTAACTGGATTAGTTAAACAGTTAACATTATAAGCCACTGTAGTAGTCTTAGAATCAACCACAATCTAGTACTTCAAAATAAGAGCTTGGTCTGGGCATACCTGCAGGGTAACAGGAGGACTCCATCTCCCTGAGCACATCGTATTAGTTAAAGGGGGTAGCTGTGTATTAAAAAACAAAAGGATTCCTGGGGGTTCTTGGAAGGGGACCATAATGTAGGTCACCACAGGTCTCCCTTATAGGTAACACCTATGAAAAGTACAATTATGTAAGAGCTTACTGTAACAGTAGATCTTTTAGAGAAACTCTTGCAGGAGGCCACACCAGTAGGACTAAGCTGCCAGGTGCTAGGACCACATGGAAAACTTCTAGCTTGCAGTCTATCATGGCGGACCACCCACCGCTGATGTCAGTTAGCTGACGTCAGCCCAGCCTATATAGGTGGGCAGTCCCCGACACCTATCTCAGTTCTCCCACCGGAGACCCCATATGGGCAGCTGAAGGAGAACTGAGGAAGTTTTCTGAGAGACAAAAGAAAGGAAGAAGTACTGCTAAAGAAAAAGAGCAGGAGGGGGAAGGAGGGAGGGAAAGCAGGGCCTACTGCAAGAGCTTCTCTCAAAGATCTATTGTTATGGTAAGTTCTTAAGTAACTGTACTACCTAACTTTAAGGAAGGCTTTTGCAGCAGGCCACACCAGTAGGACTGAGTCCCAGGCAGTACCGGGTATCACCAGGATAACACCATCAGCAGGAGGACAGATCGGCAGCCAAGAGCTCAGGAGAGAAGGCCCTGAAGAACTGCTAGGCCAAAATTGGCCCTGAACTGAGAGGCAATGTCCGGACTGTAATGCTTCATGAAAGTGTGGACCAAACTCCAGGTGGCAGCTACACAGATGTCCACAGCAGAACATTTCTGAAACAAGCCATGGAGGCAGCCATACCCGTGGTGGAATGGTCTTTGACCACCCCCAGAAGGGGTTTTTTGTACTTACATAGCAATAAACAATGCAATTCACTAACCACTTAGACAAACACTATTTGGAAACAGAAGTGCCCTCTCTCTTGGGGGTGAACGAAACAAACAACTGTTCAGTTTTTCTGAAAGGCTTTGTGTGATTCATACAGTACCACAACATCCTATGTACATCCAACGTATAGAGCGATGCCTCCCCCTGATTATAATACTCAGGAAAATAAACTGGCAGGTGGATGGATTGATTTAAAGTAAACTCCAACACCACCTTAGGTAAAAATTTAGGATTAGTATCCAAAGTCTTTGTGAAAAACTAAATAAGGCCCCTTACACATAACAGCCTGTAGCTCAGAAATCCTTCAAGCAGAAGTAACAGCAACTGAAAACAGCACTTTCCACAACAGAAAGCGCAGCTTGCAACTCACGGCTGGTTCAAAGGGAGGTAAAGTGAGTTTCTCCAACATAAAGTTAAGGTCCTATGGAGGGACTGGGCCCCGAATGGGAGGTTTCAGATGCAAAATGTCCCACAGGAATGTGTGGGACACCTCAAACTGAGTGACAGCTTTGCCCTCAATAAGTGCATGGTATGCAGAGATGGTAGAAAGATGCACCTTAAGGAAATAGTATCCCAGGCCTGAATCTGAAAGGGAACGGAGGTACTCCAACACTTGGTTCACCGGGCAGGTGAAAGGATACAAATGTCGAGCAGCAGCTCAAATGGAGAAGAACTTCCATTTCATAGTATAAGTGGCCCTGGTGGAGGGCTTTCTGGCTGCCACCAGGATGTCAGCAACCCTAGAGGAGACCCCAAAGTGGGCAATAGCTAGTTCCTGAGGAGCCACGGATGGCGATGCAGGGACTTGAGGTCTGGATGTACTAGGGTGCCCTGGTCCCGGGAGAGCAAGCCAGTACACAGGGGCAGAGGCACCAGAGGCTCCACAGCCAGCTGTTGCAGCAAGGGGAACCAAATCTGGTGTGGCCAGAAGGGGGCTATGAGAATTATCTTTGCCCTTTCCAACCGGAGCTTGAGCAGAACCCTCTGCAGGAGCAGGAAGGGAGGAAAAGTATACAGAAACCTCCCATTCCCGGAGAGGGACAATGTGTTTCACCAGAAAACTGTAGGCCCGGGATCAAGTGAGCAAAAAAGTGGCAGTTTTACATTGAGAGGGGGACGCAAAGAGGTCCAACTCTAGACTACCCCACCTGTCAAAAAGATCTTTGACCACTGAGGTTAGAAGCTCCTACTCATTAGCCTGGGGTGGCTGAGATTGTCGGCCAAGATGTTTTGAACACCTAGAACATGAATGACTGAGAGCTCCAGACCATGCTCAATGGCCCAATACTGGACTCTCGTTGCCTCCCAATACAGGGGATAAGAATGAACCCCCCCCATTTGTTGATGTAGTACACCACACACATGTTGTCTGTCTGCACCAGCAGTGGACCTGGGAGATGAGTCTGAAAGGCCTACAGGGCGTAAAGAACTGCCCGCATCTCCAGGATGTTGATATGAAGACCCTACTATATGTCCTTCCAGGTACCCTGGGTCTGGTAATCGGTCAGATGAGCACCCCAGCCCAGGCCAGATGCATCTGTCATAAAACTCTGCTGGGGGGTTAACAACTGAAAAGAGATCCCCCGAAGGAGGTTAGCCAGATCCAGCCATCACGACAGAACCCTCTGGACCAGGTCAGAGACCAGGATCAACTGGTCCCGGTCATCTGTGCATTGGTCCCACTGGACCCTCAAGGTCCACTGAGGAACCTGCATATGCAGACAGGCCAGGGGAACTGTGGCAATTGCTGCTGCCATGTGGCCTAGAAGCACAGGAAAACCCTGGTGGGGACTTGCTGGCTGGAGGAAACCAGATGGGCCTGCTTCATCAGTCGCTCTGCTTTGTCTCTGGGCAAAAATGCTTTGCCCTAGCTGGTGCCCAGGAGTGCCCTTATGTATTAGAGGCACTGGCAAGGGAGAGGCAGGACTTTGGTGATAGATTTATAGTGATCCCCATGGCTTGGAAAAGGCAGAAGGTGTATTCCAGGGTCTGAACTAAGTGGTCCTTGGAGGGGGCTGCTAACAGCCAGTCATCCAGGTAGGGGAACACATAGAAGCCCTGCCTCCACAATGCAGCTGCCACCACTGCCAGGCATTTGATAAATACCCAGGGGAGGGTGAGAAGATGTCAAATTGGAGGGCCCGGAATAGGAAATGGACCTCCTGAAAGTAGAAGTGGAGGAAGCAACGATGGGCAGGAAAGACCTGGATGTGTAGGTAAGCATCCTGCATGTCCAGAGAACATAGCCAGTCCCCCTGGTGCAGAAGGGGTAACAGCCCCTAGAGTGTGACCATCCTGAAGTGTTTGTACTCGATGTACAGATTCAGATGGCTCTGGTCCAGGAGATCCCCAGCCTTTTTGGGGACAAGTAAGAAGTTGGAATAAACCCCCCTTCCCCATGGAGCCTGAGGGATGGGCTCTATGGGTCTTTTTTGAAGAAAAGCCTGGATTTCTTCCCAAACTAGAGACAGATGTGCCGGGGGGTAGGTGGTGTGGACAAGAGGGTTTTCAGGTGGCCACTCCAGGAACTCCAGAGTGTGACCATGTGCTATGATCCAGAGCATCCAATTGTCTGTGATCTCCCCATGCCACCTCTCTAGGTGGAGGGAGAACCAACCCCCCGACCATGTCCCTTGGATCCTTGGTAAGTCAGGAGGTAGGGGCGGGCAAATACAGGAAGGCCACGGGGGACTCTGGCAGTGGCAGCAGCAGGGGCCGCTGTGGCCTTATGCTTGTGCAGACCCTTGGCTGACTGGTTCTGAGACTGCTTGCAGGAGGACCTATGAAAGGACTGATATTGGCCTGCTGTAGGTTGGGTATGATAGAGCAAATGGACTGACATGATGGCCCACCGTGACTCATGCAGATTAGAAATTATGTCCTGGACATCCCCCCAAAAAGGACTGATCCCCAGAAGGGGGTGTCCAAAATGCTGGCCTGCATGTCTGAGATACGTGGAGCCAAGAATGGCACCAGAGACAGACCCCAGCAGCTGCCGCATGCCCAGAGGCATCATCAGCATCATAAGCTGCCCGGAGGACATGATTGCCAATGTCTGAGCCCGAGTTCATAAACTGGTCAAGCTGCATCTTAGTGGTGTCCTCTGGTAAAGTCTGGACCAGGTCCCTGGCTTGGTCCCAAAGAACATTCTGGTATTGGATCATGTGGACCAGATAATTAATGATCCAGATAGCCAGAGTAGTAGAGGCAAAAACCCGTTTGCCAAGGTGATCCACCTGCCTGGACACCTGGTCTGGGGGAAGGGTACTAAGGTGCTTGGGCTGCTTAGTATGGTCATGCACCACATTAATTGCCACCGAATCTGCCTTAAGACGGCTCCCCAGAAAAGACTTACCAGCCACAGTGTGGTAAAGGCAGTCTACCTTTTTAGGCAGAGGAGGGGTGGTAGAAGGGTGATTCCAGGTCACTTCAGTGACATCCTCATAGGAGTCAAACAAAGGGAGCACCACCACAGGGAGGGCATCCCGCTGCCGGTAGTAGATGGCCAAACATCTCACAAGGTCCGTCTCTACCGTCTCCCAGCCCATGATGGATTGGCTGTGGCACATGACATCCATAAAGGATGGATCATCGGGGGGGACCTGGGCACCTCTTTAGCCTGGTTATCCACCTCTGAAGACTCACCAGGAGAGGAAGAAGACTCCAAAGAATCGGAGTCATCCTCAGTAGTGTCACTATCTAGGACCGACTCCAGAGGCCGGCGATCATCCCTTCTAGAACCTGAACTGTTATCAGGTCAAGCCTCTGAGGACCTCAACATACGGAGTTTGCTCAGACCAGCCCTATCCGGATTCTGGGGCTGAGGGTCCTGGGGAGGGTGAAGGAGGGATGCCGGAGGTGGGCCCTGAGGGATGGGGGTCAACCTTTGCATAAAGGACCACCATGCCAAACAAAGGGCATTATAATCCACCTGGGTGCTGTATTATACACCAGCAGGAATGGAAAAGAAGGTGCTGGGGAAGGGTACAATGGCTGAGGAGCTGGCGAAGGGTACCCCAGTGTAAGTGATGACAAAACAAAAGAAACCCTGCCACAATTTATTCCCTTTTTTCGCTATCCAGATCTCAGAATCCACACATCTGACTGGAACAAAACTGGACAAGTCAGGAGACCTTGCCCCTGAGACCACACATGCAAAGTTTTGTGCAAATCTGTTGAATGGTGGTGAACTATTAAAGTGCAAAGTTAGGGTGTTTACCATTAAACAACCTGCTCAACCTTAACTATTGCGGTGCTACCATGCCACGATAATCATTACTTAACCTTGCAAATTGTTTGTTTTATTTATATGAAAATTGGTAACCAGGAAAGGCACTCTTTACATAGAAACATAGAAGTTGATGGCAGATAAGGACCGCAAGGCCCATCTAGTCTACCCATTTTTTTTTCTGCCTTATGAATGTGCCATAGGCCTTTGCTCTGTCAATGGCCTATCTATTCATACTCATCTGTATTGCTCCCTTATGCCTATCCCATGCCTGTTTGAAGCCCCGCACTGTATTCTTATCCACCACTTCCTGAGGTAGGCCATTCCATGCATCCACCACCCTTTCTGTGAAAAAGAACCTCCTCACATTACCCCTTAATCAGCCTCCCTCTAATATCATGCTGTGTCCTCTTGTCCTGCTATTTTTCTTATATTGAAACATGTTAGACTCTTTAACCTTGTTAATGCCCTTAAGATGTTTGAATGTTTTGATCATATCACCTTTCTCCCTCCTTTGCTCTAGGGTATACATACTGAGTTCAGTTACTCTGTCCTCATGTGTTTTCTGATGCAGTCCCTGCACCATTTTGGTTGCCCTTCTCTGGACTGCCTCAATTTGGTTAATGTCCTTGTGAAGGTATGGCCTACAGTACTGCATGCAGTACTCCAGATGGGGACTAACCAGTGTCTTGTAAAGAGGGATTATTACCTCCCTCTTCCAACTTGTGATACCCCTACTAATACACCTCAACATCCCTCTAGTCTTACCTACTGCTTTAGAGGTCTGCTTGGATGACTTCAGGTCATCGGTGATGATGACGCCCAAGTCTCTTTCTTCCATTGTAACTGCCAGCAACTCCCCTCCCAGCCTATAGGTGGCTTCAGGGTTTCTCTTCCCTATGTGCATGATCTTGCACTTCTTTGCATTAAACCCCAGTTGCCACTCTTCCGACCATTTTGCTAGTTTATCCAGATCTCTAATCATTCTGCCCACACCATCTGGATCATCTACTCTGTTGCAGATGTTGGTGTCATCTACAAACAGACAAACCTTACCCTCCAGTCCATCTGCAATGTCACTGATGAAGATATTGAAGAAGACTGGCCCCAGGACTGATCCCTGAGGTACCCCACTTGTGACTTGCATCTCTTCTGACTGTATACCGTTTACCAACACTCTCTGTTTTCTGCTCATCAACCAGTTTGCCACCCAGCTGACCAACGTCTGACCCACCTGAGCCTACCCAGCCTATTAATCAATCTTCTATGTGGAAGAGTATTGAAAGCTTTGCTGAAGTCAAGATAGGCAACATCAGCTGCTCCCCCTTGATCCACCACTCTGGTTACCCAGTCAAAGAAATCTATGAGATTAGTTTGACAGGACCTTCCTTTTGTAAACCCATGCTGTCTTGGATCCTGTGCTGCTATGGATTCCAGGTGTTACACTATCCTATCCTTAAGAAGTGTCTCCATAATTTTGCCCACTACTGAGGTAAGACTGACTGGTCTGTAGTTCCCTGCCTCCTCCCTGCTACCACTCTTGTGGAGCAGGATCACATGAGCCCTTCTTTAGTCTCCTGGGACCTCTCCTGTGCTCAGAGACTCACTAAGCAGTTCTGATAACGGCTCTCCTAGTTCCATCCTTAGCTCCTTTTGTATCCTGGGATGTATGGCATCAGGTCCCATTGCCTTGTCCACCCTGAGCTTATTGAGCACTTGTAGGATCCTTTCTTTTGTGGAGGGACTAGTGCACACCTCCCTCCCCCGTGTCCATAGTGCAGAGCTGTGGGCCCTGTCCTACCTTCTCTTCAGTAAATACTGAGCAGAAGTATCTATTTAGGATAGATGCTTTTACATGGTCCTCCTCCTCACACGCCGCCTTATCCCCTTTGATCTTAGCAATACCACCTCTGGACTTTCTCCTTTCACTAATGTATCAATAGAAAGTCTTGTCATCTTCTTTTACTGTTCGTGCTAGTGTTTCCTCAGTTTGGGCCTTTGCCTGCCTTACTGCCTTCCCTGCTTCCCTTAGAGAAGTTTGGTATGCGTCCCTATCTTCATCCTGCTGTGTTCCCTTATATTTCCTGAAGGCCAGCATTTTGGCTCTGACCTTTTCTGCTACTGTGTTTGAGAACCAAAGTGGTTTCCTTCTTCTTTTGCACTTCCTTTTTTCACTAACACAATGGGATGTTGCCTCAAGTATTGCATCTTTAATGCTTGCCCACTTTGCCTGTACCCCCTCACCTGTATTTCTTTTTGCCAGGGCTAGCTTAACTCTGTTGGCCATCTTATCAAAGTCAGCTCCTCTAAAGTCCCATTTTTTTGCCTTGGAATGGGATGATTTTGTTCTAGTGGCCAAATTGAGCCATACCATGTGATGGTCACTGGCTCCCAGGTGACCTTCTACCTGGAGATCTGTGATCCTTTCCCTGTTAGTCAGTACTAGATCTAGGATAGCCCTGTCTCTAGTGGGTTGTTGTACCAGTTGTTTGAGGCCCTCCCCCTGTAGGGAATCCACCATGTGTCTAGTTCTGGCAGATGTCCCTGCTGGTATTGACCAATCTGTATCTGGCATGTTGAAGTTTCCCATTATGAGAACCTCCCCTTTAGCTGTCATGTTTTGTATATCTTCTAACAGTAACATGTTTATGTCCTCCCCAGGTCTGGAGGCCTGTATACAACCCCAGTTTGTATGGCTGTCCCATTTCCTGTTTCCAGGGTGACCCACAGTTTTTCTGGCTCCATATGTGTATTCTGAATTTCTGTAGCTTTAATATTTTCATTGACATAAAAGGCCACTCTACTCCCCCCTTTGCACCTCAGTCTTTTCTGAACAGTACATAGCCAGGTACTGAAGTCTCCTAAGTATGGTTACTGGTAAACCATGTCTCGCTAATGGCTACTATGTCCAGTTTAGCCTCTGTTATTATTGCCAGCAGGTTTTGGATCTTGTTTCTCAGACTGCGAGCATTTGTGTACATGATTTTCCATTGGTCAGATTTTGGTGTGTTAGTTGTTGGGCGAGGTCTGGCGTTTCCCCTGTGCATCGTATGAGGAACTGTACCTTTTTCTTTACCTGGTGATGCAAATGAACTACAAACATGCTGAACTCCTGTTTGACCACTAGCTGAGGGGGGAAGGGTGGTCTTGCCATTCGATGTTTCGGGTGCTGCACCCCTCTCCCAAGGCTCATTTCTAGGTACGAGCTGGGAAGATGGAAAAGTGTGACTGTAGCTCTTTACTGCCTGTAGGTTTCAGAAGACAAACTTTTCTGGAGCATTCACACTGTTTAAACCAAAACCAGATACATAAAAAAATGTATCTTGCAATGTTGCCACTTGGTACTATAATTTACATAACGGCTAAAATAATGCATTCATGGACAGGAGTGTAAAAGCATCTTATTTATTTCTGTACTACTAACTTTGTTTGAAATGGCAATATTTAAATTGGTAAAATAGTGGAGTTGGTTTTGGATTCCTCTGTAGAGATCCCACACTGCACATTGCTGTCAGAGCCCCTTTGCAGTAATGTTCTACACAGTGTTACTGTAGGTGTCTGCTTTGTGTACACTAGAGCACAGTAAAGATGAAGAGAGACAGAAGATTTTGGCACTTTTCCCAGAAAGCACTGGCTGAAGGCCTCCACTCCCAAGTGCAATGCTGTGGGCTTTGTATAGTGAGGTTTCTTTCGGGAGACTGAATGGCACTGGGACAAGCTAGTACAGCTGACAGAGTACAAACGTTGGAGGGGGGCACCTCTATATGTAGTTAATACCTGGGGCACAAGGGAATGGAACAGGTCTGCTTCAGGGGAAGGGCACAAAAACCCTGGAACAACATATCAGTTTGGGGGGGGTGAGGATATAGCATGCACCAAGCAGGAAAGGGATCTTAGCGTTATCATCTCTGATGACCTCAAGGTAGGGAAACTGTGCAACAAGGCAGCAGGTAAAGCAAATAGGAAGCTGGGTTGCATAGGCAGGGGCATCACCAGCAGGAAAAGGGAGGTCATAATTCTGCTATACATGACACTGGTGAGGCCCCACCTGGAGTACAGTGTACAGTTCTGGAGACCTTACCTACATAAGGACATAGACAGGGTAGAGAAGATTCAGAGGAGTGCAACAAAGATGGTACATGGATTGTATCACAAGTCTTATGAGGACAGGTTGAAGGACTTGAATATGCACTCTCTGAAGGAGAGGAGGGAGAAAGGGGATATGATAGAGACATACAAGTATTTTACAGGGAGGAACATGGTTCAGGAATACACTATATTTCAGTGAAAAAGATGTTCCAGGACTAGAGGGCATGGGATGAAGTTGGAGGTAGGGCGATTCAGAGGAAACATGAGGAAGAATTTCTTCACAGAACAGGTGGTGGACAAGTGGAACACCCTGCCAAATAAAGTAGTGGGGGCTGAAACAATCACAGGATTTAAGAATGCATTGGATAGACATAAGGGAATTCTGGAGGTCAGGGTTAAGGGGCAACAGACTTCTATGAAAACATAAAATGAACTTAAAAGCTCAAATGGGCAGACTGGGTGGACCGTAGGCCCTTATCTGCCGACAGTGTCTATGTATCTATGTATCTAGTGTATTGTCTGCTGATTTGTTGTGTTTGGAATCAGTAAATCCACTTGTTGGTATATGCCTTCATTTTGTGCCGGGAAAAGTCTGAAAATCATTTTTAAGCCATCAAAACTCAAAATGTTTTTGGGAACCTAGCAGCCCCAGGATAATTTATAGACTTCAAGGGAGGCCCCCACAACACTGACTACACAGCACCCCAGTCAATCCAGGTCTGAATCTGCTGAAGGAGTTGTAACCCAAACAAGGCCTAATGGTCTGTATTGTATTGATTCTGCTCTTTAGGACAATAATGCAATACTAAACCTTGTTTGGTCTTTTACAGATCCTGGAATAAGAAAAAGAAGGACAGTGTTGAAAAAGCATGATCCCTGAGAAATGCGTTGGAAATAAATGTTGCTGTCAGAAGAATAACATTTTGTTGCAAAACTTGCTAATTAGATGCAATGAGTTGGAAGAACTGATTGCTTTTTAACTTGCTTTTTTAAGGTACAGTTCTCCTTTATAAGCAATTGCCCCCACCCCCCATAGTAAAGTTGGCCTAGGGACCCGGTGCACACTAATGTTTTAATACCAGGGACATGAGGGAATGGAACAGGTCCACTTCAGGGAAGGGGGGGTTAACACTTGGAAGAAAGGTAGAGATGAGATTCAAAGTGTGAAGCCAATGCATCTCAAGGACGGTCAAAGAAGTCTGAAATATAAAAAAGATCTCGGCACACTCATATAATCCTGAAAGGAGGGAAAACTGTGCTTCACGGTAAAATGCTGCCTGCTTACTAGCAGCTAAAATGAATTCATTTGTAGTAATATGATGGAAGGTGCCAACATTGTAATGTTTGAATAAAGAGAGCAATAGCACAAAATGTTAAATACATAAACCAAAACATATGAACTATAAACAAACAAAAAAAAAAAGAGCAGAAATGGGCAGCCGACCCAGCAGCATTATTGTGTCTCATTAACACCGATGACCTGGTTTCAAGCCTAGAGACACCGCCACCACCCGCATGGCCCAGATGGCAAGGCAACTGGAGCAGTCATCAGGAGTAAGGATGCAGAGCTGGACCACAGTGGCACAATCTGCATACATGTTTGCAGCTCTTGGTTGCTGGCAACCTGTGGGGAGGGAATAAAGGGGGAAAATCTGTGTCGGCCACAGAATGAAGTCCAGGATTGTCAGGCCCTTTGCTGCCATTTGGGGTGCCAGAAAGCAGAGTGCTTGAGTAGGTGTGCCCCACAAAACCCCTGCCAGGGTTGGGGAGTATGACTTTGTGAACTGCTCCCATGTAATGCAATGCCAGGGGCTGGAAGATTGCTGGAGGCAGTAGGGAGGGTAAGACAGGACAGTAGGAGAGTAAAGAAAAAGCAACAACAAAAAAAAAATACGGGCAACTGAAACTATGCACTGTATGGCACAAAGGATCAAGACCAAGAGCGCGGGGAGACACTAAACACTACAATTAGGCACTCACCTTCAATTTTGGTTTTGAAATGAGGGAAGCTGTTGAGAAGCGCAACTTATTTCTTCCAGTCAAACTGGTCCCTCCAATAGGAGACCACCTTTTTCAGGTAAACAGAATTAAACCCATCATGAAACTTGCTGTCTTCTAGTGAAGGAGTAAATCGGTGCTGGTCAATTCTTTTAAACAGATCCTATTTAAAAATAATATTTATACACTTCAGCCAATGATTGCACTCACTCAGCATTTTTCTCAGACTGCATATAACCACTCAACATACAGAGAGAAAGTTGGCAACAGCCCAGATTGCAAGTGACTGGTTTTCTTTCCTAGACAAAATCTCATCAGCAAGGTGACCATTAGCTTGGGGTGCTATAGGGTGTGGCTCTTCCTGGCTAAGGGAGGTGGGAGAGCATTGTCTCATGCCACAGTAGCCAGTCATGGAATAAAGCTTACACTGTTTCTGTCACTGTGGCCTTGAAGGGTGCACATAGACAATCCGTGAACACAACATGGGGGAGAGGGGTAGGGTTATTTTATCAGGATCCCATGCCTTAACCAGATTTGAACTTTTCCAGTCATTGTCTTTAATTATAAACCCATAAAAGGACATTTTAATTTCCTTACTTATAATTCTGGTTGTGTGTAGGCTCGGTCCATGGGCAATAAAAAGATGGTATGGGCTGTCTTATCCTTTTTCAGGTGGAACAGATTTAAAGCTCTGAAAGTGAAGGACATACCCCAATCCCATCACCCTCAAGCAACCCTTCTGTCTAAGTCTGTAGGCTAGAAACTTGTAACCCACTGGAAATAACATAAGCGTTAGCAACATAAGCCTACAATTGAACTCATCCTTACACTAAAGGAACTAAATATAATATAGGACAGAAGAGTAATATCATAAGACGTACAGCAACTGGTAGGGCCTGCCTACCTACTGACAGAGACTATACAGAACTGGAATTACTGGCAATGAAATTTTAATTCCCCCTTGTGTGTCGACTCCTATGGGTAGGCAGAAGATGGAAGGGGCCCTAAAAAGCAATCCTGAACTGGGAGGGTCAGTGCTGTACAACAGAGCTCAATACCTGCTTGCCAAATGCAGCATCAGCAGAGTTACACATGTTCAGACAGCAGTGCCTAGAGAAGTATGGTCAGCAGTCTTGCAAAAGTTGAGGGGCATCAAGGCTAGCTCAAAATAAAATGCAGCCATAGCTCTAGAGGAGTGAGCTTTGAGACCCAACAGAGCCCTAACCCCATAGAAACGTATAGGCCAGTCTAATCGCTGCCCAAAGGATACGTTTGACTTGTACTGCTCCTTTCTTCCCTGGTCCAGAAGGATAAACAGTCCATCACCGAAACTGAAAGATTTGGTGCCCTGCAAGTAAATCACGAAAGCCCTCTTCACATCAAAAGAATGCATGCATTTCTCCTTCACATTCTTAGGCTCTGGGCAAAGGGAAGGCAGCGCAATCTGCTGTTGCCTATGAAGGGCAAAAACAACTTTGGGAATAAGAGAGAGGTTCTATCTGGAGAACCACCTTTTCCTTATGGAACACTTGGTAGGATTCCTTGTAGGACTGCACATGGGTCTACCCAGTCCTTCTCACTGAGCAAAGTGCCATTAAGAATATTAAATGCCTTTAGAGTGAGGAACCAGAGGGAGACCTCAGCTAGATGTTCAAATGCTGCATCTATCAATCATGGCTTCTAACACTAAATTCAGCTTTTTGGGGGGGGGCCTGCAGAACAGAGAAGAAAACTTGTGGCATACTTTAAGGAAACAGACAACATTCGTATGCAACTTAGGGGGTAGGAGTCTACATATTTCTGTACATCAGAGAGCGCCGGCATCTGTATCCTATGGGGATTAACTGATAACCCCTTATCTAGGTCCTGTTGGAGGAACTCCATAACATTACAAACATACGAAGAAGCCAGCAGAAGAAGGCCATTTGGTCTATCAAGTCTGCTCGTATTACAGGGTCCACAGCTTGAGCTACTCTCCCTGCCCTTCCTCCTCACTCTTCCCATTCTCCCAACCTATGATCCTTACTTTCCCTCTATGCCTAGTCCAGCCTCTCTTAAAGCTGCCCACTGTCTTCAAGGCAACCTCTTCTGGCAGTGCATTCCAAGTGCCCACCACCCTCTCTGTGAAGAAGTGTTTCCTGAGCTCCCTCCTAAACCTCTCACCCTCCAGCTTAAGATTGTGACCCCTCTTGTTATGGTTGCCACTCAGCTTTAAGAGACTCTCATTAGCAACCTTATTTATCCCTTTTAAGTACTTGAAGGACCCAATCATGTCCCCTCTCTTTCTCCCTCCTGTCTTCCAGGGAGTACATGTCCAGTGCCCTCAACCTTTCCTTGTATGCCTTACCCTGCTGACCCGCTATCATCTTTGTAGCCCTCCCCTGGACCTCCTCCAGCAGGTTAATGTCCTTTTTGAGGTGTGGGCACCAGTACTGAACTCCATACTCTAGATGAGGCCTTACCAGTGACCTGTACAAGGGAAGTATAACCTCCTCGCTCCTACTACTGATCCCCTATGTCACAGCGAGAGGAATAAATCTCTGGAAGAGGCACATTTACAAGTTTAAACACACTTTTGTGTGATATTTATTTTTAAATTTCAAAATAATAAATGAAAAAAAAAATTGCAAAGAAAATCACTACTTAACATTACTAGTTTCTCACACAATACAGTCCTGGATTCTAGAGCTCCTAAGACCCTTCTCATCTGCATTCAACAGCTTGTCTGCAGTAGCACCTCTCCTTCACCTCAAGACTGAACTCTCTACTAGACTGAACTGAAGTAAACTCTGTGCAAAGATTTTTATATCTTTTTGGAAGGGTCACCTGACTGAGCCCTTACATGTCTGGACATGTTTCAAAACCAAGGGGGGAGGGGATTGTGTCAGGGGATTTCCTGGTTCAGTTAAAGGTACAGTGTATATATCCACAGATATTGACTTTCTGCATCTCTGATTCACAGTGACTAAGTTCTTTTATACATAGAACCTTGTACAGTAATAGGTTCATAGTGTGACTTTATGAAAATACCTTAAGGATTTCTTCTAACTATATTAATCATGAAATTATTATTGTTTTATATGGCTTCTGAGTCCTTTTTTCTTTAAAAAGGTTTTATTAATTGTATTCATTCCTGCTATCTCAAATAGCCTTCATGCTTTTTAGTACACAAAATACACTTATACACTTTACACAGCACCTCTCCATGTGTTTGGCACCATTCCAGGGACTGGATGGATGGAAATGGAAAAAGAATGAAAGGAGAGAACTAATAGGAAGTTTAGTAGGGATAGTAAAGAGCTACGCTAGGTAGGCAACCTAGGGTAGGGGTGAAAGGAAGAAAAGTAAAGAGAAAAGCATTAACTGTTGTGCACAGATGTTTTGGTAGCTAGGAAATAAGGAGATAGAAAAGTGGTCCATCATTCACAGCTGATGGTGTAGCCTAACTCTGCCACACACCTCCCTCCTTAAGAAAAAAACAGTTCTCAAAACTATACTGTTTTTTAAGAACCCTCTCTCAGTCATACATAGTCTACCAATACAGTAGAATGGGGGTTGGTTGAAACTTTCTCTCACCCACTAACAAAGCTTCAACCAGGGTCCCTTAATTCAGCTATTTTTAGTATTGTCCACCATACCAACTTACTGCAATATGACAATACTTTCACATCATTACCCTCGGGCTGTCATACAGTTCAGCACAGTACCCATATGTGCTCTCAGAGGATTTCAGTCTGTACTGTAGTTACAGTCTACTCGGTAACTATTTCACTCTGGTTATTACAACTCAGACATTTCATACATAATATCAGGCACCCATCAACAGGCATCGTTTCAGCACGCATCACTTGGCATCTTTTCAGAACTGACCACTTGGCATCGTTTCAAAACCCTGTGCACCAACTATCATACCTTCATCAGTACATTAAAAAAGAGGAAGCAATACACAGCAGTTTTATGCTGACTTTGAGCTTCCTCCATACCCATCACTTGGCATAGTTTCAGAACCCATCACTTGGTATCATTTCAGAACCCTGTGCACCCACTATCGTACCTTCATCAGTACATTAAAAAAGAGGAAGTAATGCACAGCAGTTTTATGCTGACTTTGAGCTTCCTTCAATCCCATCACTTGCACTGTTTCCACTTAGGGGCCCAATCATATGTTCCACCCCATACCTCCATGATCCTAGGTTCCTCATTTTATATCATACAGCATAGACATTTTTTTCGTGTTATACATTTCTTGTAATCATTTCATACATTTCATTTATCCATTTCCCTTTTATGTATTTTCTGGTAGACATCAACCAGCCAGTTCCTAACTCCTAAAACCTTTGGGGTTTCCTTTCAGCCCTTATTTGTAACATACCAGGGGTTTTCTTTCAATCGTTACACCGTTCTGGTACCCTCAACTGACTGTACTCAGCACCAGCCTTAATGCTATATTCATTTTAAACATTACATGTTTCATACATTTCATACCATATCACAGGGGGTTCAAAATATGGGAAAGTCCATTCAAGCACCATAGTGTCTTCCATGTTGCTTGTAGTGTTCACCACAGTATGCAAATGTCCTGAAATAGTCTTACCTGGGGCCTTCATCTCATCATCCTCCAAGTAGCAGAAACCCAGAAAAATGGGCAACAATGGAATTTCAAAAGTAACTGGCAATAAAGATTCCATTAGGGGTACTTCTCCTCTAAAACCCATGGATCCTGCTCCTTTGCTTTGGCCATGGAATTCTCTGGTCAGGAACCCTCCATCAGCACCTAGCAACAGTGCCGTGCCTCTGTCCGGCACTGGTCTGTGTCCGTGTTCCATCGAACTCCAATCTGGTTAGTAATTCCCCTCTATTGTGATGCTTGGCCAGCTGGTTATGATTATTGTATGATATTGGTATTATAAATAAATGGTCAGTGTATAAAATGTCAGTCTGAGATATTTGGCCTTTGAATTACAAGGTCAGCAGCTGAAACCACAGGATGTAATAAAACAGCCCAGAAGGGACCAGTTAATTAACTACCTTCCTTCCAATGGGCATTTTATTACCTTTTATGACATACTCAGGCTTTTGAAGTTGAAACAAAATCTAAAGTTTATGACGTCAGGAAAGAAAGGGTAATTTGGCTGTACCTATCAAGTTTAACACCTAAATAACAAATGCTGGGATTGCTAAGTTCAAAGGAAAAATGGTTAAATAAGGAGTCATTTAGGAAATGTCTTTTTTCTTCTGATGTCACTTTATTTAACATACCTCCTGGTAGGAAATGATGTCTGTAATATTATATTCTAAAAGCAAGAGCTAGATGACTCATCAGGTGGGTGTGGAAATAGAGTTGAAAATGTATCAGAGTATCTGAAATGGGACATATCTTTTTGGGCTCTTAAGAAACAAAGATCTCTAATTTTAAAAAGGCACTTACAGAAATAATACATTAGATAGAAAAGATCTAAATGTATTGTGGTAGGAGTTTTGTCCTGTAGTTTTCCTTTTTTTTCTTTTATGTGATCGTGATGCTCTTTGATATTTGTTCTGAATTTTATCTTACTGTTTTTATCTATTTTTAGTAAAAATTTTCTTTAAGATACTGCCTGGGTCTCCTCAGTCATTTTTTTGTATGTTATTGCTGAACGGATATTAAGTCTGACAACTGTTCAACAGCTTGATGGTGTTACTAAGCTTGGTAAAAGATAAGAATATACCTAAGGTCTCTTATAGAGTTTTAAAGGTTCATTTTGGATACCTGGTTAGGTGCCCTTAGGCAAAATATATATTTCATCCCCCCCAAAGAGAATATTATCTAAGACTGTCCATTTGGGCATGCTAGCATAAGGTTCACCATTTGAATCACCCCAGAACTTGAGACTAAAGGTGATTCAGATGCAAAAGCAGACAGTAGGGTTACCCTGTCTGTTACCTGTTCACACTATTGCGCTCTGAGGTTGGCACTGTGGGAGCAGAGGGCCTGATCTGCGGAGTGCGTTTGTGCCAGATTTGGTTGGCAGCGGTGCGATAAATTTGGTAACACAAGCTTTAACTGTTCAGTGTGTCAGCTTAATACTGTACAGCTCACTTGCAAAAGAAAGGCAGTGATTTTTTTTAAAAAGAAACAGAACTATATCATTTTGCTTACAGTCAAAGTTCCTACCTGTTTTATTTTTTTTCAAAGTGCAAGTTAGAGTAGCCGTAGTTAGGAAAGAAGATGGCTTCCAACTACAGTGCGCACACTGCAGACTACCTGAAGCAGTTGTGCAAGGAGAGAGGAGTCCTGCATGAGGGGAGAGCCACCAAGCAGAACCTCATGGATGCCCTGATGTCAGCAGATGCCCAGAGCATCAAGTCACAGACTGCAACTGCAAAGGACCAAACATTGGGCATGGAGGGGCCAGCGGCCAGTGCAGTGTCCAGATCTGGTGAGGAGGACAGCAGAGCCAGTGCAAGCCAAGGGCCACAGCAGCAGGGGAAGGTCACCAGCATTCTGGAGCCAGAAGCCATCAGGCTGCATATGGAGTTGCGGAGGATGGAGCTGGAGTTCCAGAGAGAAGAGAGGCAAGAGCAGCGAGTCACAAAGGAGAAGAGGGAGCGAGAACAGTGAGCTGCAAAGAAGAAGAGGGAGCGAGAACAGCGAGCAGCTGACCTAGAGGAGCATGAGCACCAGAGGCAACATGAACTGGAGAAGCTATGACTTCAACCACCAGCACCAGAGAAGGTAAGTGGCCTGGATTTAACTGGAACAACAGGACTGAGTTACAAATTAAATTCCAAATTGATAGCCAAATTTAAAGTGGGGGAGGATATGGATGCCTTTTTAAATTCCTTTGAAAAATTTTGTATTCAGGCAAAAATTCCTAGAGGGTCCTGGAGCTTCAAGCTATCCCCGCTACTTACTGGGAAAACTCGGGATGCATTGGGTCAAGTGGACAATGAGGACAGTAATGACTCTAACAAATTTAAGCTGCACTTTAAAAAAAGTTTGATTTAACTGTAGAAGCATACAGAGCTAAATTCCGTAAGCTCAAGAGAAGCTCTGACATGAGCTACGAGGAGCTAGCCATGAAACAACATCAGTGTTTAAAACGTTGACGGGAAGGAATTGAAGCAAACTCTGTAGATAAAATTGAAAATGCTATATTGTCAGAACAGTTTTGGGGGCATGCCCAGCAGAGCTGAAGATCTGGCTGGAGGACTGAGATCCCAAGACAGTGCAATAGGCTGCTGAACTCTCGGACCACTATGCCAAGAGCAGACCTTCTCTGAGAGTGAATGGGGTGGTCGTGGCAGCGCAGAAAGGGAAGTGCATGCCTTCAGGGCAGCTAAAACACTCACTGCCTCCAACAAAACTAGTTAGCCCCAGGTTTCAAAAAAAAGATTTTTCTGAGGAAAAAAACAAATGTTTGGTTTGCAAAGAAACTGGGTATATTGCCAGACAGTGTCCCAAAAGGAGGAGCAAGATGCAAAATGGGGTTAGGAAAGAAGTGGGTTGTTTGTGTGTCCCTGGACGCATGCCTGTGAACATGAGGGAACACATGCACCCAGTCACTGTGAATGGTGTACAGACACAAGGGTTAAGAGACACAGGGGCATCCCTGATGTTGGTAAAAGGGGATCTGGTAAAGTCTGGTCAGCTTATACCCAATAAATTTGTAACTGTACAAGGCTTCACTGGTGAGGAGAAAACATTGCCCCTCGCTAGTGTTCTCCTAAACTGGGATGAAATAGGGGGAACTGTGCAACAGGTGGCTGTAGCCAAAACTTTAGCAGTTGACGTCATCCTTGGCAACAATCTCAAACAGGGAATGGTGTGTGCAGTTACCCGTAGCCAAGCGGCTATGGAAAATTGTAGTTCCCTGGACCCCATAGAAGCCACTGTGGAAACCACTGGGAGGCTGGTTTCCCAGCATGTGTCTCCTGATATGGAGACAAATGAAAATGGGGTAGAAATTTCCCCAGTAGCAGTTAACCAAACAGCTACGGAGGGTTATTCCAAAGAAGGAGGGGTGAACCATTGTCAGCGGGTTAGGGATGACAGTGATCCTGAGTGCCCTGACACTAGAGCTAGGGACCCTAGTTTAGAGACTGAAGGGGACCTGTCCCATGCCTTGGGAAAGTGTAATGAGTTTGCATCTGCTCAGAAAAGTGACCCTAATCTAGAGAAGCTGAGGGCTTGGGCAGACTCTGATGGAGCACAGGGAGGCGATGGGAAACATAAAGTTTATTGGGACAATGGACTGATTTATACACAGGATGCTAAGACCAAGGGAGGGGTGATAGGCAGGCAGTTTTTCATTCCCAAGGGGTACCATGAGCAGTTGCTCAAGATTGCACACTATATTCCCTTGTCTGATCATCTGGGAATCATGCGCCCTATGCAGCGGTTGGCCCAGAATTTCTATTGACCCAACTTCACCCAGCAGGTGAAGGAGTATTGCAGGTCTTGTCACCAGTGCCAAGAAATAGGGAAGGCCGGAAAGAAAACCCAAGCCACCCTAATTCCATTGGCCATAGTGGAGGAGCCATTCCAGAGGGTGGGAATGGATATTGTGGGGCCTTTAAATACCCCCAGCTCCTCTGGGAAGAGGTTCATCCTTACTGTGGTGGATTACACCACCTGGTACCCAGAGGCAGTCACCCTATCCTCTCTGAGGACAGACAAAGTAGCAGATGCCTTACTTGGGATTTTCTCCCGTGTTGGGTTTCTGCGGGAGGTTATCACCGATCGAGGAGGTTCCTTCATGTCGGACCTCATAAAATGTTTGTGGGAGGAGTGTGGGGTGGTGCAGAGATGCACAACACCTTATCACCTGCAAGCCAATGGGCTTGTGGAAAGATTTAATGGTACCTGAAGTAAATGCTCCAAGCGTTTGCTGAACAGCATGGGAGGGACTGGGAGAAATACCTTCCCCACCTGTTGTTTGCATACAGAGAGGTGCCCCAAGAGTCGACAGGGTTTTCCCCCTTTGAGCTCTTATATGGACGCCGGGTACATGGGCCCCTAGACTTGATCTGGGAGGACTGGGAAGGTAAGCATGCCACCCAGGGGACTCCCATAATGGATTATGTCCTTAGTTTTAGGCAAAGGCTGAAGGAGCTTATGGGGACAGCCCAGAGCAACCTGGCAGCTGCCCAACAGAAATGAAAAGTGTGGTATGACCGCAGAGTCAGTGCTCACTTGTACACAGTGGGTCAGGAAGTCATGGTCCTTATCGCGGTCCAGAAGGACAAGTTGCAGGCTGAGTAAGAAGAACTGTACAAAGTAGTTAGAAAGGTAAATGACATGAACTATATCATAGGGTTACCTGACAGAAGCCATATAGAAAGAATGTACCATGTCAACATAATGAAGCCATATGCCAATAGGGCTGACATGGTGTTTGCAGTGTGTAGTCTTGGGAAGGGGGACGGACAAAGGAGAGCCCCTTCTGGACTTGCTCAGGAGTCCTCTGTGGAGGCAGTTAAATTGTCACCCCAGTTGGCCCTGGACAAGATCCAGGAAGTAAGGGAGGTTTTAGCAGACTTTGTCCCACTGTTTAGCACCAAACCTGGACTAACCCCCTTAGTGACGCACGTTGAGGAGACAAGGACACAGATGCCCATCTGGTGGACAACAAATCGGGTGTCAGAGGCTGTCCAAAAGGACATTAGGAGGGAGGTGGAGGACATGCTGGATTTAGGGGTAATCCACAGATCCCACAGCCCCTGGGCCTCACCCATAGTCCTTGTGCCCTAGCCAGATGGCTCTACACATTTCTGTGTGGACTATTATGGACTGAATGTAGTCACGAAGTCAGAAGCCCACCCAATGCCATGGATGGATGAAATCCTGGACAAGTTGGGAGGGGCCACCTACCTTACAACTATTGACCTGACAAAGGGGTATTGGCAGGTAGAATTAACTGACAGAGCTAGGGCGAGGTCAGCCTTCATCACTCCAAGAGCAGTGTCAGTGGCTCAGTAGGTAGCACACTCACCTCTGAGGCCAGGAGATCAGAGGGCTGTGGGTTCATTTCCCACATCTGGCACTTGGGTTAATATCCCAGTACTGACACTGTAGTGCAGCATGAGGAGGGTGCTGCACTTCTGAGGTGCCATCTTTTGGATGAGACATTAAACCAAGGTCCCATCTGCCTGGATTGGTAGTAGTTCAGGTGGATGTCAAAGATTCCATGGCACTTATCGAAAAGAGTAGGGGAAAGTTTTATTGGAACAAGAAATCGTGTGACATACACTATAACAGTACTAAAAAAATCATACAACAGGAAAAAAAACACAAAGGTAATACATCTTTTAGCAAATTTCAAACTGAAAAGAAAAACAATACGAACGTGCAACAAAGAAATATCCATCAAGTCACAGCTGAGTCTGAATCAGTTATCCAAGGAAGTGCAGTTCATAAGGCGAGCAGTCTTGACTCTGTGTGCATTGTCTGTTCATGTTCGTATATGGCTTTTAAGCCCTTCACAATTTTCTGTTCAAGTTCCAAATATGTGCAGTCTTTTTGCTGTAAGGTAAACTGACATCTTGCCATCCAAATATTCCACTTAATCACAACTAGAATAAGATTTAAAGTGTCCGTATGCCAAGAGGACCATTGAGGGGAAAAAACACCATACATAACCGTCTGAAAGGATACAGACTGGAATAACGGAGTAGCCCACCTTTGTGCCAAGAAATCCCACCATTGCCGAATAAAAGTACATTCAAAAAATAAATGAGATATAGTCTCCAGTGCAGCATTGCATAACAGTCTAGAACACAATCTGTCCTGAAGCTGTTTATGTTTGTGGTTGGCTTTAACATTTATCCTTTCATGGCACGATAGCCAATGAAAGTCCCACATGTGTGCAGGTATTCTTTTACACCGCAACAAGAATAAAAGGGAAGAAAGATGTTGGACAGGACATTTATCAGAAGAGGACTGTATCATACATACAGAGGAAAGAAGCGTCTTATAAAGAGTCTTATGCGAATGAGCAACAAGCATCTGAGGTGATACTTTCCATTGTTTTAAGTGCAGAAACATATGTTTTACAAACAAGGGCGTGCCGCCAGAAAGACGTAGCACACGTAAGGAGTTGTGTTCCCACTGGTGGAACCAAACTCCAGAGGAATCATGAAACCACATTTCCCATCCCATCTGAGAGTTAATCAGAAGTGGCCACAAATTAGCTGTGAGAAAAATACTAGAAAAAACAACAAAGGATTAATCATACATACACCACCGTAACGGGCAGATAAGTAATATTCCTTTGATCGGGTTCAGCCTGCTCCCCATAACGTCTGAAAGAACAAGCTGAAAACCACAGTTTCCATTTGTTTCGGGATAGGAAATACATAACTTAAATAAAGAAACAGTGGTATCAAAAAAGTCTTTATCAAATATACCCTCTTCTTTTTCCCAATTGATCCTCTATTCCAAGAGGCGACTTTTATTCTACCCTGTCGTAGTTTAATATCCCAATTAAAAAAATCTGAGTTGCTAGTTCCAAAATAAACTCCTAGGATATGAATGGGACCCTCCACCAGACACAGTGGGCCAATATGTTGCATCAGGGCCACAATGGATACCAACCTGATACCCATACTCTTTCCAAAGTTCAAACAGGCCCCTGAAAAATGTCCAAACAAGGAACATTCTTGTAGGGAAGCCTTCACTGAGGACATATCAACCACTAGGAGACAAACATCATCTGCATATGCAATAGCTTTATATGGTGCAAGCATAGCAGAACATGAAATGGCATGGATCTGAGGGTTAACATTCAGACATCGGAGCAGTACATCTAAAAATAGGACATATAATAGAGGACTCACAGGACAACCTTGACGGACTCCTCTTTTAACAGGGATCATAGGTCCTACCCAACCATTCACAACAGGAACAACCGTGGCCGTCCTGTAGAACTTTTGTAGCCATCGGATCATGTTGTCCGGTATATGTAAAAAATGTAATGCTTTCCACAAAAAATTGTAGTTAACCGAATCAAATGCCGCTTTCTGATCCACTGAAACTATAATGCCAGAGGTCTTGCCCGCAAATCCATGGGAAAACAGTTCCCGAAGGAGAATCAGGTGATCCGAGATTCGCCTGGTAGGTATTGAGCAGGACTGGGCTGGATGCAAAACCGTTTCCGCAATTCCTGTCAGACGTTTTGCAATAATTTTCATTAATAATTTAAAGTCAGTATTTAACATGCAGAGAGGGTGCCAATTCTCAAGAAAGTGAATGTCGCCTTTCTGTCTGTAAACATATATTAAAGCATCTTTTGTAAAGTCTAATGGTATAGTCTCACTACTCAGCAGGGAATTAAATACAGAGGTCAGTTCAGTGGTTAAGTGGTCATTTAGCACTTTATACAAAGCAGCCAGGAGACCATCCGGACCAGGAGTTTTTCGCAAGGGCAATGAAGAAATTGCCGAAGACAGCTCCTGCTCTGTCAAGGTGGCCAAGCCATATCCACACTCTGTTTCGAAGGAAGTGGAATATCGAGATCCATGTACAGGGTTGTAGGGTCATCCATTGCAGCTGAGAGGGGAGAGAATAAAGCAGTCGTGTGTTCTGTCACAATCTGCTGAATATCAGAGCGTGTAGAACATAACGTTCCTGCAGAATTGGCAAGACACAGCATAGTTTTCTGGGTAACTTGTCGTGAATTAGACTCAAAAGGGCAAACTATGTCCCGGGACCCAGACATATGGAATTTGTGTTGGTTGTACAATTGTTGTGATTGTCTGGACTGAAAACACAACATATCTTTCCGTATTGATTGTATTTGAAGAGATAGGTTTTGTCCCGTCACATGTGCTATGGAAAGCAGCGACTGTAGATGAGCTCTTTTCTGTAAATAATCCAAATAATCCCTCCTGCTTTTTTGTCGACTGTAACTTTTCAAATAAATAATTAAAGCATGTTTTGTATCTAACCATCAACGTATCGGGTAGTCATAACAAATAAACACGGATCTACGAGCAGAAATGAAAGACAGAAGAAATCTTTGAAACATCATGTCTTGCAACAGGGATGTGTTAAATTTCCAAAATCCCGGCCCTTTGCTAAAAGGGGTGACTAGACGTATACCAACTGACAGTAATTTGTGATCAGAGAAGGCTACTGCCTGTACCTGAGCCGAGCCGATCGGTAACGTACGAGACAAAAAAACAAAATCAATTCGTGTTTCCAATTTTTCTTTCTGAAATGTGGGAATATGTTGATTCATGAAAGAATGGTAAGCATCAGTCAAGTGTGCAGTACGAATTAGTTTATCCAATTCATGTGAGTCACAAAAAAATTTTTTGGTGGTGGCAAACGAACTTTTATCTTGTAGGCTGAGGCCACAGTTAAAATCGCCAGAAAATACTACTTGGAAGGAAGTATGCAAATAGGGGCGAATCAAAGAAAGCAAGGCTATACGAGCGGTCTTAATTTGGGGGGCGTAAATGTTTATGACTCGGTATGGGCAGTTTCCTACAACAAAATCCAAAACTAGGGTTCTACCAGGAGCTAAATCAAACAATTTTAGTAAACGGGAGTCTGGAACATTAAGTAATATGCCTAGACCCGAACAGGGGTCCTGGGCCTATAGACCAAAACGATGGGCCTAAAAGCCAGTCTTGTTTAGCTTGTCTAATCTCCTGCACTGTGTGGAGCCTTGTATCCTGCAGTAAAAAGATACCCAATGGCAAAAGTCTTAAAAAGGAGAACACTAATCTTCGTTTCTCCATACATTTCATACTATTAACATTAATAGTGTGGCAAACAAAGTGCGCCATGTTACAAAATATAAGGTGTTAAGAAACATCAAGACTTTCTCTTCCCAGCCACATTCTTTCCTTTAAGCCTAACTTTAGCTTTACGTTTTTGTGAGAGACCTGAACCCAGCTGGAGTTCCGAATCAGTAGTGCCATCAGGGGAGAGAGGACGCAATGGAGGAAGAGTCAGACTCACCACCTGCGTCATCAGAAGTCGGCTGAAGTACCTCAAAGGTATTAGACAGGGCTATGAGATGGGGTAATAATGGCATCATAGGAGGCGGTGAGGTACGAGGATCATTCCTCATTTACCTTCATCGCATGACAGTAAGAGGTTCACTGGGAGGTGGCATAGTACTTGGGCCTGGGATTTAGTCTAAGTCTGACGCAGCAGATAGGACATGTGTTAGTGTGGGGGGGTTCCACTACTAACGGGGGTTCAACATTAGCAACTGTCGGGGTAGTAGTAACCTGGGGAGACACAGGCACGGGGACCTTCAGAGCAGGGTTCGCCGCAGCTGCAGATGGGGCAGCTGCAGTGGTATGAAGCTGAGCCTTTTGTGCCTGTGTAATCACAAATCATTGATCAACCCCACCATCGTGATTCGCCTGAGTGTGAGCAGACCAGTGACAAGCTTGAAACGTATGACCTATCTCTTCACAAAGGTTACATCTGCTAATATTCTGGCAATGAATCCCCACATGTCCCAACTCACCACAGTTATTACATCTCATTTTATCACATACATTACTCAGGTGTGAGGGATCCCCACACCTGTAACAGGCCTTAGGCTGACCCGGGTAAAACAGGACCCCCCCCCTATCTCGACCTATGAAAAAGGAGTTAGGTAAATGGACTGGGCCAGAGTCATTTGTATGTAACATAACCTTAAACTTCCAACCCCCTGTCCAGATATTTTCCGTGTCCAGGATAGCTTCAGGCTGACCCTGTACCTTACAACGTTGTTTCAACCAATAGACAATATCAGACACATCCACACCCTCATTTTGAAACATCACCGTAATGGTCTTAAAGGCAGGTTTTGAGAGGGGGGGCGGCCTGAAAAGAAGTCCATAAAGCAGTGTTTCTCAAATCGTGGTATCTAGTCCAAAAATGATCTAGTCCACGAGACGTCTGAAAACTCACATCAAATGTGGATTCGCCTGATACATGAATCAGAGCATAGATCTCATGGGCAAAAAAATTTAAAGAGTCCTTCAGCGAGTTCTGGCCATGAACACACGGTCAGGAGGGTCAGGTAGTCCACCCCTATAAACTAGCCTTACAGCGTTATGCCTTTTTGCAGCTAGAACTGGATGTTGAAATAGAGAGGAAAAAGAACGAGTCTGTCCCACCTGTTTAGGAGGTGGCTTACCCATAGCAGCAGAATCAGAGACTGTCACTTCCTTATTGTCAGAAAGAAGGAA